>CM062820.1:1482847951-1484090674 GCA_031772625.1 Pinus tabuliformis | reverse complement strand
AAAATAATTTAGACAAATAGCTTAAATTATTCCCAAATTACTCTTACGATAAACTTGACTAAGAACACTAGGACTCACCTAAGACCTTGTCAATAAATTCCAACCTAGCTTTGGGGTTCAAGCTAGAGGGAAAAGCTTTGTGGATTATCTGTGTTTAAAAACACACATAATGCGGTGAAAAGATAAGCCTCCTAGGATGAAATTCGTTGCCAAAATCATAGGCTTACCTAGGTTGTTACATAATTAACTGTCGTACTAGCATCATTTAAATTGCAATTTTGCAGAATGGGTTTTACAATGACATGATAACTAGCTTGCTGATGATTCTAAACTTTGAAAAAATGTGTACAATTGCTTCCTTGGACTTGTAACAAAATGGGTGCAACATCTGGCTCCATGTGGAGACACGTTGCTTCAACAAAGTGACATGAGAATCCAAAATCTTGTATCCAAGAGAATAGAAGTTCATCAAATAGATATCCCATAATCAAAATCATCATGCATATATATAATATCTGCTGGAATAAAAAAACCTACTCTAACAAACTGAAAGACATAAAACATAAGTGCATAAAAAGAAAACTAACTAATGACATAAATGAAAAGGGAGTAGGGTTAGAGATACTATACAAAGATGCCCAATGGCATCAGATGCCATCTGTGTGGCACAATTTAGAACATTTGCTCGTTGACAAGTAAATCAATAGGTTGTTTATCAGATATCCCTTGTTGAAACTTGACCCTCTTTGGTTGGTGAAGATTCTGATCACTGTGTTGCATATCTCTATCGAACTGAAGCCTGCTTCTATTCTTGCTCAGAAAATGAGACGGAAGATTATATGAAGAAAAGTGGTAAACCAGGTGAATGAACTCATTATCATACTACGTTGGATGACCCTATTCTTCAATTTCTTCACCATTCTCTGGCCTCTTGGGAACTTCTACATGGTAGCTTCTTTCAACTTCCCTGAATAACCTGACCATACCACCGTTGCTACAAGAATAGTAGCATATGAGAGATCCATCTGAATACATCCTCCTAAATCGGCTGCAAAATTCCTTGAGAGGAGCATTCCCCACACGTCTAAAACATCAATGATTGCTATGTCCATGGTGATGATTTTGTATGGATAATTAGCTAAGAAAACTTGTATATCTTTAACCACACAAAGAAATTCAATCCTTTTAGAATCCATTAAGAAAATGTTATGATATGGTCTTGAGATTCTGAGATTTAACTGATCAATAACCTACTTAGTCATAACATTCGTTGAAGCACTGAAATCCAACATGCAAGTATCAAGTAAACGGTCATTAATATCCAAGGTGAGAAACAAAGGTTGATGATCCTCATTAGTCATGTAACAATTTAAATCCTTTAAATTAATTTCTTCATCATTTGACTGTGAATCAACCTTATCTTGTTGGGCCATGCCTAAAGCCTTGATGAATGTTGCCCTTTGAGAAGGAATCTTTAAGAGTTTAAGTACTAGGACAGATATATCCATGCAACCCGATCAACTTTCAATCTTGATTTATACCTCTCAAATGCAACTTGTTTATTTTGTCTTTGCTCTTTACCTTTTCTTTTATAAGTATAACCCTTCTATCAATCTCAAGAATTTTTTCCTGAGATGAGTTTCACCATAGATACCCTTCTATCAATCTCAAGAATTTTTTCCTGAGATGAGTTTCACCATAGATTTGAGTCATAGGATCCTTTTCATCACTGAAGTTATTGATCGCGAAGGACGGGAAAATCATATTTGTGTAGTGACCTTCCTTGGAAGGATTATGACTTACATTATTTATCTGTTCCTTTGCTAGTTCATCCAAGATTTTTCTAGCAATAGCACAAGCACTTTCTTCATGGAAACGTTCACATGGTCTACAAAATGAGATAGGCTGATCAACAACATTCGCAGACTCGAGAGGAGTAAGAGGTCTCTAATCATTAGGAGGATTCCTTCTTGGCCATGGACTATTGTTTCCTCTATTATTATTGTTATTTCTAGGCTGCACATTCTACACTTGATTTCTTTCCATCTGAATTAGCCTAGACTGTTGTTGACGGTGCTAGACCTGCCAACATTCAGGGGATCTCCCCAGTATGAAGTCCCAACTAGACCTCACACCGTTTGGTGTAGGAGTCTCATCCGATATGATGGCACGGTGCCATTGACTTAAAGATATGCCTTGTTTATTTGTGGTAGCATCGGATGTGCTCTAGCCATGAAAATTGGTGGAGAGGCTAAAGCACATGAGATCTCCAAAACCCAGAAATCATTTGGAGAAATTTTACCCGGATGATGAGATATTAAAATAATTAATATTGTTGATGGGGTCCTAAGTATATACTTAGGAAAATTAAAATATTAATGTGTATTAATATAATTTTGGGTTAAAAGTTCCAAGTGACGAGGATCAAGCCAAATCTAATCTTAGTCGTTGATTAGGAACTTAATCTCGATCGTTGAACACTCAACAGGAAAAGTATAAGCGGGGTTGCTGAAAGAATTGAACCAGTGATCTGTTGTCGCGAGGGGCAGTTTGGCACAAGGCCAAGAATACATAGCAGAGAGGCAGGGATAGTGCCAGAAAGACAGCACGGACCCTGGGAAGGCTGGTGCAGAGGCAGTTGGGACTTACGCAAAGGCTGTAGAGGCCAGCATAGGTGACGCAGAGGGCCAGAAGGCTAAAGCAGAGAGCCAAGACGCTGACGCAGAGGCATCAGTAGCTGCGCAGAGGGTAGCAGAGCTAACACAGGGCCAAGAGGCAGTGTTGGGTCATTTTCGTGGGGCAGACTGAGTGCTGGTGCGCTGACGCAAAGCCTAAGGAGGGTGACACAGTTTCTAGTGGGTGACGTAGTTCTAGAAGGAAGCTTGGAGCAACTTTCACTATCCAGCTAAGGAACAGTCACTGTGGGGCTCATCATCCGATTGTTGATCGGCCGGAATATCTGTCTCCGAAGAGAGGTACTTCTGTCGAGGGCATTCTCTGTTGGGTGAGCCATTTCTGGCACCCTAGTTGTATTCAAAAACTACATAATAATAAAACCCTCATATCTGTTTCACCAGTTTTCCCTTTTTGGGTTTTTCTTGAGATGATTGTCCAAAAATAACGGTGTCCCTTGTGTGATTGTCTCAGTTATTTCAGTTGTTGATCTGTATATGTGTTAAGGCTACATTTGTGTTTATTTTCGGTATTTGTGTTTATAGATAACATGTTAATGAAAAGAACAAGTAGGAGAAAATAAACCAGATAATGCAGTAGAGATTTCTGATGTGTTAGACTTAGAAATACCAACATGCCTTAGCTCTTGCTTGTCAGCGCATGAGAGTGGTATACTTAGTCTTCAAACAGCGAGGTTCATGTGCCTAGTGAGTGCTTAGCATAACTTGTGTCTAAGTTCTTTCACTACAGAGGGAGAGAGTGAGAGTGAGTCTCAAGTCGAAAGGGAATAGTCCCAACTCTGTTAGAGACACACAACACAGCAGGACATGCACAGCTTCTAGCGGAGTAGTCCACACAGATGTCGCAGTCACAAACACAAAGTGAACAATAGCACGTACAACACCCAGCGAATAGTCCACACGAGTGCGACTGCTGTTATAACAAGTTTACAAGGAATGAAGTTGAGTGTCTGGCAGAATAGTCCACACGGGCGAGATAGCGTTAACAACTGATACAACACATTTCCAACAGCATATGCACTAAAACAACTGAAATAGTTCAACTGTCTTAATATAGGTTAAAGCAACATGCATTACAAACGTCCAAAGAATAGTCTTACAAATTAATACAATACATGTGCGAAAACGTGCTAGCCTGTTAAAGGGCTTCTGAATTAAGCAAAAGCTCTAAGACACATCCATACATCATACATCACTAACCCCGATAGCGAGGCGTTGGAGCCACTGTTCGCTCCTCAAAGAAAAGATTACAAACTCTCAAGGACATGTGGGAGGATCCAAGGTGAAAAGTCCTTTGCATGTACAAATGAGGGGTATATATCACTAAGGGTGAAATTGACCCTTGTGACTATTCAACTTCCCTCATCACTGTTTGACTTACATGACTCTGCAATTGACATGACTCTTCAACTTCGTATGTGGGTCTCTTAGACTTCCACATTACATTACATTGATTACAACAGTATGGCCCATAGTAGTGATGTGGCCGAAACGACTCATGACATGACTCGACATTACAGTGCTGGTATGTTCATGTTGATGGTGGCGTCCATGTCAAGCTGCAATGTTGTTGAATGATGAGTGTTCTCTTGGTGTATCATAGCTTCACCTCCGCATGACAAGGTATGCGGTGTCTTGGATGGTCTTGGCATTTCCTTGATGTTGCATGTGCATGTATCCCCTTCATTGGTACTTGGTATGCTTCATGTGTTCGTCCGTTCACGAACAAGTCTCCTAGAATGCGCTCCTTGTTCATCCCGTTCGTCGTCGCACCATGTCTCATCCATGTACCAGTACCTGCAATCACTCATGACAAGACAACATCAAATCTAGAAATCCCCTAGTCTACCATGATGCATCATCTTTTGTTTTCAAGTGCAGGTGACCAGAAGAGAGGACAAGGCTCTGAAACTACGCAAAGCACATTTCAGGGCGAGATGCGGAGCTCCGAGCACTGTCAGGAAAAATTGCGCAAATGTCACTGAGAGAATGGGTTGTGCAATCTGGGACAGCAATGACATCTGTGAGATCTGGCTCAGCTGGGAGGCAGAACTGTGCAATTTTTTCAGAGGAGGCCGGGAGCGAGCTATGGGAGCTTGCTGGCCAAAACTACGCAAAACTGGGACGCAGTCATGAAGGACATGTCTATGCAGTTTTTGGGCTAAGCGGGGTGTTGAGCAGCTGGTGGGCAGTCCAAGAAAACTACACAATTTTCAGGAGCAGCAGCAGGTCGGTTGGCAGGGGCACTGACTGACAAAACTGCGTAATTTTCAGAGAGTGCAGTGACAGGCAGCAAGTGCATGTCCCTCTTGTCTGCGCAATTTCTTCAGTCAGTGCAGGCAGGCAGGCTGACAACTTCTGCGTAATTTTTGGGAGGAGTGAAGCTCGAGGTGATTGCCCAATCAAATTCCCTAGTTGACCAGCAGAAGCTTGATGGACAAGCTTCAAAGAAGCGCAAATTAAGATAACTTCTTGGGCAACTTCTACGATGTTCTGGGTAATAGTCAACCAAGTCGATTCCAGGATTGCACACTGCAAACTGCCTGGGAGGTAGCCTCAAGCTCTACGCAATTCTGGGAAATTGTAATTGGTCACTGAGGGCTGAGACTGTGCAGTGCAACTCAGTGGAGGTCCAGCTGATGGAAGGTGGTCTGGTCGATAGATCTTTGGCAGAATGGTTAAGTGTGTGAGCGAGTGAACTCGTGTATACATGACCTTGCGAACAGACACTCAACATGACTTGACGACAAGACATCTCGAACCAACAAGACAACATATGCTCAGTATGATTGACCAAATGGTGCGAGCGACAAGTGCGACACTTGAGATAGATCGTTGAATGACCGTGACGACACTTGCGCGACATTGCATACGACTTCGTGTGTGAGTGTGATAGATGCTTACATAGCAAACAAAACTTGTACACACAAAAACAGACCTTGAACATAGCCAAAACAAGACCGCAAGAATGACATTGCAACTGACATGCTAAAAGACGATCAATGAATGGTCAAGCAGAGAGGGTGTAAAGACTCGACATGACCTCATGGGATGAGCCCGAGTGTTTGCAAACATCAAGGAAAGACCAAGGAAGGCTCCGAAATTGGATGAAAGCCAAAATTTTGGAGGGTGTTGCAACCGCTACAACAACTACTTATCACTTAAGGTTCTAGCATGCTCAATTCTCATTTCCTTAATTATTTGAGTTAATTCTTTAATTGAGTCACGCTCTTCTTCCTTAATTTCTTTTCCTTTAGACTTGACTGGACCTCTTTCAAAACCAGGGATCTCTGACTTACCTGAAGCTTTCTTATCCTTTTCTAACTCATCAGTTGTATTTTGAGTAGCAGTCAAATTGGCAGGCTTGGTACGTCTTATCTCATATTGAGTGTCAACACCAAAGGCTTCAAGATATTGTTCTAACACTGTCTTGTCAAGTGGCTTATAATATTGGGTCATATCTTCTAGAACACCATTAAATCTTTGATTAAATTCTTCAACAGCCTCATTTTCTCTTTTCTTGATAGAATTAAGATCTTTGACCAAATATTTCCCCTCTTTTGTCCCCTAATTTATCTTTGACTGCATTAGTAGGGGCTCGCAGAGAGTCAAAAGCATTATATGGTTTCTCATGGAACCAATCCAATGCAACTTCTTCTAATGTAAGGATAAATAGCTTCATTTTAACATCCTCATGATTGTATGCAGTCACATGAGCATATCTTTGTAGAAAGGTGTTGAACTTCTTAATGTGCTCAACAGCATTGACTGCATTGTTCCCTTCAAAGATCGGAAGCTTGTTTATAGTTGAATCATCTGGAAGGTCATGTGGATACCCCTGAATGTTGGCAAAGCTACAAGGCCTATAATAATCCATGAATTCTATATTGTCGAGATCAAGGAAAAGCAAGTGGATATCAAGGAGGGACTCCTGTCCAAGAAAGATTAAATGCTTTCTTGAATGTAATTTGTTTAACTGAGCTCTCAGAGTCTTTTCTGGATCGAGAGCAGGGTTAAGCAACCACCAGGATTTCTTCTAAAGTAAGATCTTGTAAATGGATGAATAAGTGGAGTCCCCACCCAAACAGGAAACCAACTGAAACGTCCAGGTGCTAAAGTTGCAGATAGAAAAGATGAACAGATTAGTGAGAGGAAAAAGGGTAAGGTGATGAAAAGATGAAGATATAGTGTCACAATGGCACCAGGTGGCATTGATGAGATAAGGAATGATGAAAGATGAAATATTGAGAAGATGTTGAAGCGCCGAGAATGAGAAAAACTCCTCCCTGGCAGCGGCGCCAAAAAATGTTGTCGCTCAAATTTTACAGGCACGATGCGACAACAACTCAAGGCAGGGGTTGTCACTCTGATCCCCACCCACTCTGTTTTAGTTGTCTCCTAACAGCAGGCTATGGGGGGAAGTCCCTATGAAAGATGGAAGTAAAAGACAAGTTGGCAACCAACAAGTCCGAGAGACACGATTGAATGGCATAGCCACTTGGTTGATTTAGCAAGATTTATAGATAAAATTAGACTTAGATGTGAGACTAGTGCCTTATGGAGTCAATTTCTTGTTTTATATCGATTAAAGACGAAGGAACTATATGAACAACTGTTGCTTGAATGCTTAACTATCCTATATGTTGTGCAAATCCTATGACTTAGGTGCGATGCAAAGATCTTGGTTACTTTTAATTAAATGCCTATTCTAGGTGTGTCCTTCCTCCTAACTATTTTGAAGCTAGCCTCTAGAGTAGGTTGTGAGAAAGAGGCCAAGGGGAAGCAAGCAAAGGCTTGATTAACAATACCTCCCCTCAAGTACTAACCATTTGGTGCCTCCGGCACTGCAGAGATTGTGGCTCTGACAACTGCAAGGTCACCATGTTAACCACTAAAGAGGTTATGCTATGAGACATCTTTCGGTAAAAATCACATTAGAGAAATTATGTCGACGTGTTTTGAACCATCCAGTGTGGTTCATCGACAAGACAAGATGGAGAATCAGATCTAGGCACCAAATTAAATAGAGATAGCGTCATAGAGAAATAATAAATTCTAACGGTTAGATTGAAACGGCTAATTTGAATAAAATAAAATATTTATTAAAAAGTGGGATAGATTGGAATATTCAATTTAAAAAGAAGATTAAAAATCCCAAAAAATTAAATTGGGTCAAATTTAACAAAGGAATAAGTGAAGGTCAACTGAAATAATTGATAAACAAAATAATATCAAGGTCAAAACTCAGTTACCAATTAATTCATATTAAATCAATTAAATTATTAATTAATTTTATTATTATTATTATTATTATTATTACTATTATTATTATTGACCAAGAAAATAAAATATTGAAAGGAAAAAGTCAAGAATATTTTAAAAAGGGGTGAAAGAGACTAAATCAATAATTTACATATTAAAAGATAGTTTATTTATTTATTTATCTAGGGAAAGGAATTTGAGAAAAAAGAAATTAATAATAATAATAATAAAATTAAAGAAAAAAACATTCACTCATTTGGTTAAAAATTCGCCCATGCGGGGAAAATCAAAAAAAGAGGATTTTTTTGCACTGTTGTTGCTTCGTTGTCGCCTCTGCTCTCTACCTTCTTCTTGAACCTTCCAATGCTCGATGCGGAGGGGGTTGCTCACCCTCCGCTCCTCACTGACACCTCTGTCATCGATGCCTTTCAAGTGTTGGTGGCTTCTCTTCCCAAGCGCCCGCATCAGTGGGTGGACCCATCCAAGTTCGTTAAGAGAAATGAAGTAAAAAATGTCACCCTGTCTAATGGAGCTCGAAAAACCTCCATTGCTTATGCGGAGCGCGCTCTTATTGGCAAGTTTACTGGGATGTGGCCATCCCCTAGGTCAATGGAAATATGGATGAGCAAGACATGGAAACCCATGATGAAAGGGGAGATTGCCTTATCTGCTATGGGAAATGGATCCTTCATCTTCCTATTCAAAATCAAAGATCGAGATGTGTTTTGGAATGGGCCTTATTTCTTTGGCTCTAGAGGTATGTATCTGAATAAATGGGCTCTGGATTTCAACCTGGATGAAGACATCCCCACTGCTATTCCAGTGTGGGTCAAGCTCCCTAGGCTCCCCATCTCTTGTTGGAGTGATGACTGCTTCAGGGCCATTGGTAATGGGTTGGGCAAGTATTTGGATAAATCTAAACCTAAGGGCTCTCAATTTTCCTGTGCTAAAATTTGTGTGGAAGTTGATTTGGAAAAAGGCTTACCAGCAGAGATTAACCTAAACTTGGGAGAATGGAAGCACAGACAAATATTGGATTATGAACAAATTCCATTTAAGTGTCGTCACTATCACGATTATGGTCACTTTGCGAGGGACTGCTCTAAAGTAGGGCAAAAAATTGTGGATACCTTAGCTCCCCAAGAGGAACAGTGGCAGAAACAAAGAAAAGGACCGAAAGGGAAGGGAACAACTCATAAGCCTCAAGGAACAACTGGTAACATTGTTTCCCCTTCCTCCTCTAATCACTTTAATGTTCTAAGTTCTCCTACTAAAGAGGATGAAACTCCCATCCTGCAAGAAGAAGAAAGAGTCAATGAAAAGAAAACGGCAAAAGGAGTAGTTGAGGATGTTGAAATGGTGGCTGAGAGCAATCCAACCAAAATAATCGAGCCTGTTGGCTCCCCCTCCAGGGTGGCCCCGGTTCCAGACTCCCCCGAGCAAACAACCATGCAATGTTAATGAGAAAATTAGGAGGGTCATTACACAGCATATGACCCAAAACTTACCCTGGGCAGATGATTGTAGCAGTTAGAAAACTAATAGTTCAAAAAAAACGCAAACCAAAACAGAAAGTCTCAAGGGAAAAAGAAGCTGAGTTGAACAAAAAACTAGGAAGTCAATCAGTCATTACAGAAATCCTGAAAGGGAAAGTATTGAAAATTAAGGAAGGAAAGGATGGTAAACTTAGTCAAGTCACCTCTATTAAATGAAAGTAATTTCTTGGAACATAAGGGGACTAGGGAACCTTGCTAAAAACCTAGATATGAGAGACATAATAAAACAAGAATCACCGATGGTTGTTTTTATCCAAGAAACAAAGTTGGAAGAATTGGAGGGATTCAAAGTTGTTGAAGTATTTTGGAAAGATTGCTCTGGGACTATTCAATCGTCTAGAAGAGCCTCTAGAGGTTTTTGGTCAAATAAGCATTTCTCCCGGGTGGAAGAACTAGAGATGAAATCATGGGTGCTGGCTCTTTTAGAGGTAAGAGAAACTGGAGAACGAGGTAAGAGAAACTGGAGAACGAATTCCCTTTATAAATATTTACACTCCAATGCTATATAGTTAAAAGACGGAATTCTGGGACTCACTAGATGTTCTAAAGGAAAGGAAACTGCATCTTAATAGTGTGATTGGAGCGGACTTCAATACCATTTTAAACCAGCCTAGATCTATCAAGCACCGAGAAGGATCAAATCTCTCAAGGTGCAAACCTCTTTTTTGAGTGCAAAACTTGAGGAAAGGTTTGCACTCCGAAAGATTTGATCCCTCTCGACATTTTATGGATCCGGAGTTAAGATGGATCTAGGCTGGTTTCACTTGTGTGCGGCCAAGGAAAATTTATCGAACATATGATTAATTTTATCAATAATATGTAAATACATCTAATATTAATATAATCATTTTAAATATGCTAAATATCTCTGAGATTTATCTGGTCATTTTAATTTTAAATTTGCTTAGTTACCTCAGTTTGTTGAGATGATAAATATTGTTAATAACTTTAATGATGAAAAATGAACAAAAATTTTGAATGCAAAGTGACAATGTAATAGTGTTGAATGATAGAAAATGTGAATAATAAGAATGTAGTCAATTACAAATAGTCTTCATTGTGATCAATCTCAAACTATTTTCTTGTACTAATCTTATTGTCACCCTTGATAGTTTTGTCATCTTTTCATATCGATCATATGAAAAGGAGAGTTGAAATCATAAACCATTTAAATCTTTAGCTCGAGTTGTTGTAGTAAACATCAGATTTTGTACCCTCCCTCCCTATCTCCATCTCTCTCTTCTTCCCTCTCTTCACCTTCCATCTATATATCTATCTCCTTTTGTCTCTCTATATCACCCCCAAAACATACACTCTCTTTCTCCAATCTATTTATCTATCACTCCCTCCTCCACTCCCCCCCCTCTCTCTCTCTATCTCTCTCTCTTCCACTTCTCTCCCTCTTCCCCACTTCTATCTCTCTTCCCTACTGTTATCCTCTCTCCCTCTCTCTCCATCTTCCTTATCACTCCCTCTCTCTCTCCACCTTTATCTCTCTATGTCTTTCTTCTTACCTCCCTCTCTCTTCCCCTCCATCTCCATCTCTCTTTCCCTACCTCTCTCCACTCTCTCACATCCTCTCTCTCTTCCTTCCTCTCTCTCCATTTCTCTCCCACCTCTCTCTCTCTCTCTCTCCCTCTTCACCCTCCAACTTTGTTACTATATGCCTCTCTCTCTCTTTCTCTCCCCCCTTCTCTCCATCTCTCCTTCTTTGTCTCATTATCTCACCCCCAAACATACACACTCTCTCTCCATCTCTCCCTTGTCACTCCCTCTCTCTCCACTTCTCACTCTCTGTGTCTTTCTTCTTCCCTCCCTCTCTCCCACTCCAACTCCATCTCTCTATCCCTCCCTCTTCTCCTCTCTCTCAAGTCATCTCTCTCGTCCTTCCTCTCTCTCCCTTTCTCTCCTACCTCCCTCTCTCTTCCCCCATCTCTCTCTCTCTCTCTCTCTCTCTCTCTCTTCCCCATAACTCTCTTCATCTCTCTCAATTCCTCTCTCTCCCTTTCTCTCATGCCTCCCTCTATCTTCCCCTTTCTCTCCTTCTCTCTCCCCCTCCTCTCTTTTCCACCCAATCCTCTCTCTCTTTCTCTCTCTCTCTATCTCTATCTCTTTTCTCTCCAATCCTCTCTCTTCCCCCATCAATCTCTCTCTCTCTCTCTCCAACTGTGTTACTATATCCCTCCCTTTCTCCTTCTCTCCCCCCTTGTATCCATCTCTCCTTCTTTGTCTCCTTCTCTCACCCCTAAACATACACACTCTCTCTCCATCTCTCCCTTATCACTCCCGCTCTCTCTCCACTTCTCACTCTCTATGTCTTTTTTCCTCCCTCCCTCTCTCCCCCTCCAACTCCATTTCTCTATCCCTCCCTCTCTCATCCGCTCTCTCAAGTCCTCTCTCTTGTCCTTCCTATCTCTCCCTTTCTCTCCTACCTCCCTCTCTCTTCCCCTCTCTCTCTCTACCCTGCAATCCTCTCCCTATCTCCCTCCCTCTCTCCTTCTCCCTCTCTCTCTCCTTCTCTCTCCTTCTCTCTCTCCCACCTCCATCTTTATGTCTCCCTCTCCCTCTCTTACCCTTCTCCACCTCTCACTCCTCTCCCTCTCCCTCTCTCTCTTCATTCTTCCTCTCCCCTTTCCTTCACTTTATCTCAATCTCTCTATTGTCACTCCCCCTATCTCTCCACCTCTATCACTCTCTACCTTTCTTCCTCCCTCCCTCTCTTACCCTCCAACTCCATTTCTCTATCCCTCCCTCTCTCAAGTCCTCTCTCTGGTCCTTCCTCTCTCTCCCTTTCTCACTTACCCCCCTCTCTCCCCCCATCTCTCTCTCTGCCCTCCAATCCTCTCCCTATCTCCCTCTCTCTCTCCTTCTCTCTCTCCCACCTCCATCTTTATGTCTCCCTCTCCCTCTCTTAGCCTTCTCCACCTCTCTCACTCCTCTCCCTCTCCCTCTCTCTCTCCATTCTTCCTCTTCCCTTTCCTTCACTTTACCTCCATCTCTCTGTTGTCACTCCCCCTATCTCTCCACCTCTATCACTCTATGTCTTTGTTCTTCCCTCCCATATATATCTAGAGTTAATATATATATCATGATATATTAATATATATTATAATATAACAAATTTAATATTGTATTAGTCCAAAGTTATTAAATTTAATAATATAAATATTATAATATATTAATGTGAATATTAGATTTATTAATAATATTAATATTAATCTTTTAATATTAATATTAGGGTTAATAATGTTTTTTGAAGGGTATTAATGATAATTTGGTCCAAAATATTTGGACCATAGGCTTGGTATATAATTAGATGTTGATTTCTAATCCTATTTGATGTATTTTTATTTATTTACCATGCCTCGTTATACCTCTTTTCTATTTACTTATTTACCACACCTCTTTTATAAATATGGTATTAGTCCCATGGTATTAATAATAAGTTGTCCCATGGTATTTGGCCCATAAGCTTCACCTAAATAAAACCTCTTTTTGAGTTTTTGTAAATATAAAGAGGTTTATGGAGTAAATACAAAAAGAGATTTTATTTATTTACCATACCTCTAGTTTATTTATATTTTTATTTATTTACCAGATTTCTGGAATAAGTGTATAAGAGGTTTTATTTATTTACCATACCTCTAATTTATTTATTATTTTATTTATTTACCATACCTCTTTTTATTTATTTACCATACCTCTCGAGTAAATATAAATGAGGTTTTATTCATTTACCATACCTTTGGTTTGTTTATATTTTTATTTATTTACCATACCTCTTTTTTGAGTGTTCATAAACCTCTTCATATTTTAAATTTATATTGTGTTTATACATAATAATAATTAGATTGATTTTTAAATAGGACCGACATTAGATTAAAAATGTTAAATGTTAAATGTTAAACATTACATGTTAAATATTTACGTGTTTACATTTACATTTACATGTTTACGTTGTTTACGTTTACATGTTTACGTGAGATCTACCCCCATACTGGGCTCTAGAGCACCTCTCGGCGCAATAATGCAGAAAAAAGAGGAGGATCTATAGTGAGGGATCTGTTCAAAGACTGGATGGAAGATTTAATAGATAGCAGGGATGTGTTGGATATTATACCAAAGGTAGGGAAATACAATGTTCCACTAAGTTTCCGAGACGAGGAAACGCGGGAGCGAGGATACACACAAGGGGTACGTATATGACGTCAGATTCATAGAAATTATAACATTATTAAAAATTTAATATATATTAAAAAAAATTCCCAACAATATGTCAATAACTAAATTGGTAAAATGGTAAATATTAATAATTATGAAATGAACATCTAAATATGATCATCATTTCGTATTAGACTATTATGAATGAGAATTAGCATTTGACATTTCCATAATCATGAATGTAAAATTGTAAATCTAAATGTAAATTACTAAATTGAATCCATCATTTGACATTATGCAATGTTCCATCTAAATTCATCATTTGGCAATGGGCATTAATATTATGCAAGGTACATCTAAATTAAATTAATCATTTGACAACTGAAATTACACAATGCACATCGAAAGTAAATTCATCATATGAAAATGACATTATGTTGAAGTCTAAATAGCCATAGAATACTAAGCTAAAAGTAAACATAGAAAGCATTGAAATACCTAGTAAATTTCTCAAAAAGTACTAAATAATAAATCACAACTCCAATCTAGTGGCTCCAAGTCACAAAATGAAAATCACAGTCCCAATCCGGTAGCTCCAAGTCACAAAATGAAAATCGTAGCTCCAAACATCTCAAGCACCTAGTCAATGGTAAATCCAAATCATAGTAAATTGCAAATGGAAAATGTCGAGCGGCGGTAGCAGGAAAATCTTGGACGGCAAAGGAAAATGTCGAGCCAAAGCATAAGGAAAATGTCGGGCCAAAAGGTAAAATCGTAGGGTTAATGAGAAATGTGAATGGTTATGTTTTAAAGTCTTAATTTATCCTTCAGTTTTTTTTGTTGTTTTAAATTATATTAAAATTTGTAATTTTTGTATTTTTTATGTTTTTAATTATCATTAGCAAAAAAATTTGGGGGGACGTGGGAGATGCTTCTCGTCACTAGAAAAAGTCCCCCCGGAGTTTCCCCGAGTTTCCCCAAAAAAGGGAATGTGGGGAAACGTTTCCCCAAGAGTTTCCCCATCTCGAGAGCATGGGGGAACGAGGAAGAGCATCCCCCACCCTGGGGGGCGCATTCCCGTGGAACACAGGGAAATACACTTGGTCTAATAGACGATCATGAAACCAATATATAGCAGCCCGCTTGGATCGTTTCTTGATTCATAATTGTTGGTTATTAAAAGGTATTGACTGCTCTTTGACTATAGAATCCCAAGGAGACTCTAATCATCGCCCTATTATGATCAAAATGGAGATGGTGGAAAACCTCGGGCCTCTACCATTCAAGTTCAATGTAGATTAAGGGCTCTCAAAAGAGGTTGGGGACCTGTTGGTAAGGGCATGGAAGATCACTATTCAGGGCTCCCCGAATTTTGTCTGGGAATCCAAGTAAAAGAACGTGAAGCGGGAACTCAGGAAATGGTTGAAGGAGAACTATCAACCTCCAAGTAAAAAAAGAGAGACAAAGTTCAAGAACTTCAGGAACACTATAAATTGATGGAAGAAGTTCCAATAGAGGAGAAACACATTCATCAAGAAAATGAACTCTCTAGTCAGATATTTGCTTTAAGTCATCAAGAAGAAAATTTCTGGAGGTTAAAATCCTGCAACTTATGGTTAAAAGTTGGGGACTCCAACACTGCCTTCTTTCATAAGTAAGCCAAGTCTAGGGAGGCTCAAAATAGAATAAAGGAAATTATGCTTGAAGGGTAACCAAAAGTAAGTTCCTTTGAGAAAATCAAGGAAGAGGCTTTCATCTTTTTCAAATCTCTTCTTAGTAAAGAACATATCCCTCTTGATTGAGCAAAGGACTTCCTCCAAGCTTTTCCTCAGGTGATCTCCCCTGTTGCTAACGAGATTCTCTTATAGAAGAAATAAAGGAAGATGAAGTCCGAAAAGCGGTCTAGTCCTTGGACCATGAGAAAGCTCTTGATCCTTATAAGTTCTCCATATAAAGATTATATTGGACTACTATAAAAAAAAGGACCTCCTTAGAATGTTGAACCATAGCAGAACCAAAAAGAAAATTGGCGGGAGCACAAATTTTTCCTTTCTTGCTCTAATTCCCAAGGAAGCCAATCCATTTAATTTCGACCCATTTCGTTTTGCAACTCTTCTTATAAAATACTGACCAAAATCATCGCCAACCAAGGTTGTTTTATGCAACAAAGACATATTCTAGATAACATTATTTAGGTTTAGGAAACTATTCATTCGAGTAAGGACGCAGGAGAATTTGGAATGGTTATTAAGTTGGATATGGCCAATGCATTTGATCGGGTAAATCATTCCATTCTTTTCTTTGTTTTGGAAAAATTAAGTTTCAGTAATGATTTCATTTTATGGATTAATGCTTGCATTGGATCCCCTGGATTTCCCCTCTGATCAATGGCAGACCAACCTCCTTTTTTGCTGCTTCCAGAGGCCTTCAACAAGGATGTCCCTTGTCGCCTCTACTTATATAATAATGGCTGAATCTTTGATTAGGAATCTTGAGGTTGCTAGGATGGAAGGGTCTCTTCTAGGTTTAAGAATAGCCAAAAATGTTCGCAAAGTCAACCACTCCCAGTTTGCAGATGACACCCTTCTTCTTGGTGGTGCCTCCTTAGCTATAGCTTCAAGATTCAAGAAGATCTTGGACTGCTACCTTCATTTGTCTGGAGGTTTGATTAATAAAAAGAAATGTCAATTTATTGGTTGGAATTGTTCTAGGACTACTTTGCTTGAAATTTCCCGTTTACTGGGTTTCCCGGTTGATATTGATCAAAATTCCTTTTCCTATCTTGTGATCCCAATATCCTTTAAGCAGGCGTCTGGGGAGGATAGGGGTTTTGTCATGCAAAAAATTAAAAGAAGAATCCAATCATGGGGAGCTAGGTGGCTAAATCTCGCTGGGAGAGTTACTCTTATCAAATCGGTTCTCTCCTCTCTCCCAGTGTATTTGGGGTCAGGTTTGTTAGCCCCAAAGAATATAATTCATAGATTAAGTAGTCTAATCCAAAATTTCCTCTGGCATGGAGGTAAAAACAATTAAAACAAGTTCCATCTTGTTAACTGGAAAATGGTAAGCTAGCCAAAGAATATAGGTGGATTAGCAATCAAAGACCCTGAATTCATGAATTTGGCTCTTGGTGCAAAGCTGGCTTGGAAGTTACTTTCGGACTCAAATGAGTGGTGGAAAAAGGCCTTCACAAGGAAGTATTTCCACAAAAATCGATTGCTTAGACCTGAAGGAGAATTATGGGAAGGGAAAGGAACCAAAATTTGGAAACTATGTAAAGTGGAAGCCTTGTTTCTGCTGGATCAGCTGGGTTGGCAACCAGGCAATGGGAAGCGTATTCCTCTGTGGAAAGACCGCTCTCCCCTCTCTGATCTTTTAGTTGTTGATCAAGAGTTTCTGGAATTAGAAAATTGGTTGGTGGAGCATGGTCTTACCCATCTTGCTAACATCTCCAGTTGGGACGATCAAGGAAATTGGAATGGGTGGATATAATTGAATTTACCCAGCCATTTGTTGCAGCATTGGCAATCCCTGTTATTACATCTGAAAGGGTTTGCGCCTATAGCTACCAATAAACTGGACAAACAAATTTGGCATTGAGGGAAGCAAAAAAATTACACAGTTAAGGAAGGATATGATATACTCATTAAGAAACTTTCCTCTTCTTCTCCAGCTAGAATATGGGAAAGATTCGGAATAATCATGGACTTCCAAAGGTCAACATTTTCTGTTGGGGGCTGGTTCACAAGAAAATCCTGACAGCTGAGAATCTTAGAAAAAGGAACATCCATGGCCCTTCTCACTGCGTGCTTTGTGGCAGGGAGTAGGAATCCATCAAGCATATCTTTTTCCATTGCCCCTTTACAGTGGATAGTTGGAAATTTGCTCTCACGCCTATTTTTCAACTTCTTTCTATTCCTGAGGAGTAGAATGCGATGTTTATCCTATGGCGATCTCAATATCCTTTCCCTAAGAAATCAAGCTCCCTTTTTATGCGATATTGGCTAGTTGTTCCTAAATATCTTTGTTGGTCGATTTGGCTTTGCCCAAATCAAGCGATCTTCCAAGACAAACGGTGCTCTTCAGAATCTGCAGCCATCAAAGGAATGCGTTACTTTTTGAGGTGATCTCCTGCAGGGGATATGAAGAATCAAAATTGAATGATCTAAGTATAAATGAAAAAGAATGGGTCAGATTTTCCATCAATTCAAAGCATGTCTACAATGAAAAAAAATAAAGTTCCTCCATATTGTATTAGGTTGGCTAGGGAAAACTTTGAAGAATGGCAAAGATATATAGGACAAGTTCAGCTCTTTTTCGACTGTGCTTCAAAAGGTAACCCCAAGTAGGCAGGAGTGAGAGGGGTGATTTATAACCTCGAAGAAAAATATGAAACAAAGTACGCCTGGGGGCTTGGGAAAACCTCGAATAACCAAACCGAAGTGCTCTCCAAAGGCATTAAAAATTTGATTATTGTCGGCGACTCAACGGTGGTGATCCAAAAATGCATAAGGCTCTCCAGATGTGAGCATCTTTTTAACTCTAAACCTTCTTCTTTGATAACAAGGATTGTGACTCTGCTCAGAAAGCTAGATGAATCCAAATTTTTTATGTAAAAAGGGAAAATAACCAAATGGCAGGCCTTCAAGCTAATGTTGGTGCAACATTAGAACAAGGGATTTTACATGTAGATCATTATATTAAAACATGTCATGTCCCATAACGAACGGCTTAATTATTCATCTAACGGAGTACAAATGCAACATTGGCATAATCACGGTCCTGAGCACTTTAATTATCTCAATGGCAAAGGGACTGTCAGAAGTTATCAAGGGTAGTTGTGTAATAAATTACAGATGGGAGCGGCAAAGAACAACGGTCATGTTGCAGGACAAGTGGTCATTTCCCAGCTGGTTATTAAATGGGAAGGTAGGTGAGATCAATATCAGTACCTTCGCGTATCATTCGGAATGCATTTCGATGGTGTTTCGAATGGAGTGTGCCATGACGAAGTTGCAGGCAGGGAATTCATTAAATTTCGAAAAGATGGGAGTCTCATCTCAAATTGATCACTCGGTCATATATAGAAGTTGGGTAATGCAGCTTAGGAACAGATTTGTTCTGGTGCAAGCAAGATGGCAGTAGCAAACACCGACAGCGAGAAAGGAGGTGAGGATCCAGGGAGCAATGGAATTGTGTTGGAGATGATTGACAAATCATCCAAGCAAGTTGTGAAAGAGATTCAGGATCAGATGATTGTGGTGCTATCTCATTTGGTTGGGCTAGGGAAAGCCATGGAATTGCTGCAGAAGGCCATGGAAACTCTGAATATTGGGATGATCAACTTGAAGTTCAAAGTGGATAACATAGAGGTAAAGGTAGAAACGACCACTTTAGGTGTGTTGAAGGAGGTTTTTGGTCTACGTGATACACCCATTCCAATGGTGGAGGGAGTCATGGAAGCAGCGAACAATGCCCAGGAGCCTGATGCTGAGATAAACGCAAACCTGAGCCAGACACTCAAAGTTTCTTAGGAAGCCAAGGATCAAGATGGTCGTGGGTAGCTTGTCTTTCAATTATTATGTTATGTCAGATAGTAAAGCTCTGCGGGGTTTTTTGGAAAATATACAGTATAAGCGATGTAATGATAGGCTATAGAAATAAAGAGGGTAGCAGTAAGGTCTCATTGAAAATTTCTCTGTATGCTTCTAAGACTGAGCTTCTTATGAATGTAAGGGACATGCCCTGTTTCCATATTTTGATATAAAAATTGCTACCCGTTTCTTTAAAAAATAATAATAATAAAGTTAAAAATAAATTAAAGGATGACATAACGCAAAAATTAATTAATCAGAATCAGAAATGAAATAAAAATAAAAGTAGCTAGAAATCTCAAGGCCGGAAAAAGGTAAGCAAAGACATGAAACACGGGAAGGGGAGAAATCAAGAATAAAAGACAAAAACATTAGGATAAATAGAACTTAAGATGAAATGGCAGGGATCCAACAATTGCTAATTTTCCATCCATCATCTCTATTCAGATTACTAGGCCTCCTTTCGATCTCTAAGGCTTCCCTAAACTTTCAGTGATGGAAATGATCAATCCTCGCAATGACCCAGGTCTCTTCAATGCATATGTGGTGTTTCGTCTTTTCTGCATGTTTTGCTAATGTTGAGGAGCGGGTCCTTCCATGCCTGATGTCGGTTGCATGCTCTTGAATCCTTTGATTTATTGAGCGGCCAGTTTCACCAATGTAGGGAGTCCCACATGAACATGGGATAACATAAACACCTTTCATATTCTTAGGGTCCACTGGGTCTTTCACTGATCTTAGGGAGCTACGAATGGTGTTTAGGGGTTTGAAGGTCGAGGGAACCTTATGTTTCCTTAGGATCTTCGCAATCTTATTAGTGGTCCCTTGGATAAACGAAAGATGCACCCCTGAACTCCGATCTTTAGGTTCATTTCTAACCTTAGGACCTTTGTTAGCTTTAAGGAAAGCATTGAGACATTGTGTTGAAAAGTGTAACTAGGTTCGATTTTCATAATGACATGTAATTATTATTTTATGTAATGAGATGTAAAGAAGAAAAATAAATTTATTGTATTGCTTGCTTCATGGGTTTCATGAGCAAGAGATTTTATTTTTGAGTCAAGACTCCCATTGAGAGTCTTCAGGAATTATTTGTCATCTAGTCATAAAATGATAGAGTCACTGTCATGTAATGAAGTCATGTTACACTTTATAAAAGGTCAATCTTGTCTATGAAAAGTATCCTCCAAGACCTTGTCACTTATCCTTTTCAAGTCGGCATACAACGATGGAAGAACATGTTGGAAGAAGTCGACCCAACTCTTGTGATCATGTCAGCCTAAAGGACATGAGATGAAGTGTATATATAGCCACACTCGGCCTCACTTAGAGGCAAGCAACTCGACAAACATTCATTGACGAAGAAGTGTGAAGAAGAGGCTACCAAGAGAAGTGAAAAAAAGGTTAAGGAGAGTTTCTTCTAGGGCAGTGAAGAAAGTTTCTTCTGGGGCAGCGAAGGAGGCTTCTTCTCAAACAAGCGAAGGAGATTTATTATGGGGCAGTGAAGGAGGTTTCTTCTGGATCAGCGAAGGAGAGTTTTCTTTTGGGTTCAACGAAGGAAGGATTCTTCTGGAACACTTGTTCTGGGTAACCGAGAGAGATCTAGAGACTGAGATTCTCTAGAGGAAGCCAGTGAGATTATAGAGATCGAGTTTCTCTAGGAAAAGTCAAGAAGAAGCAGTTTGAAGTATAGAGATTGAGTTTCTCTATAAGGCGCCAAGGAGAGCAGCTCAAGATCAAGAAGAAAGTCGAGAAAGGGAAGAGGCAGAGCATCAAGGTTACTGGCAAGGTTCTTGGGAGGATACTAGAGTCAGGGGTCTTTGTCATGGTCTTGGTACTCATCAATTGAAGATCTAGAAGAAGAATTTTGATCGAGTTTTCCTCTCAAGAGATGAGAGATTTTGGCCCTGGCTGACAAGCCTACATATTGTGTCACTTGTCTTTTATTGTGCATATTGATAATTGTCTTGATGAAAAGAACAAAATAATAACATGACAAAGAAAAGGCTATAAGCTAAGAAGCAAAAGTATATCACAAGCAATTATCAAGCAGAGAAAGATTTTAACTATTCATGCCCTAGATTTCTCAACACATTGGTGCCTACTTTATCCATTATTTATGAACACATTAAGCAGATGGGTATTTTCATCATTAAGGTGGCTCTCATCAGAAACTCTTAACGCATAAGTAGTTAAAGTGTTTAGAACACCCAGCTTTTGAGCAGGGAAATGATGGAACTTAGCATGAAGGTACTGCTCCGTGTGGATTTTCTTTCGAAAACTTGGTGGGAGAAAGAACCATCATCCTTCTTTGAAAAAAGGACATCGAGGAAAGGAAGGCTAGGTGAGAAAGGTGGTCCTATTTTCTATCAACCAAAATTATGCTTGGAGGTAATTTATTAAATGCAAAACTAGCTTAGAATGATATGCAAGGTGAATGAGTGATTCTTAAGGTGACATTACTTAAATGTTTCCTTAAGTACTTAGTTATGATTTAGTTCAAGTTAAGATATCAAGTACTTAACAATGCTTAGAAAACATAATCTCAAACACAAGACAAGTTTTAAATTCAATAGTGCCAACAAGAGATAAAAAATGCCCATGCTACAACTGTTCAATAATCACGAGATGTGTGCTCTAAAAGAAAGATTGCCAATATGCCAAAGATTCTCAATAATCATAAACCAATGATGGCAAAAGAGAACAAGATCACTTATCTACTTAGAATAATTATCCAATGATTCCTTTTATAATATTAGCAATGTTCTTAGAAAATTAGAAGCCCAACAAAACAATGCCAATTAGATTCCTCAATGCCAATGATTTAAAACGAGATATTCAACAAATCCTCTTATTGTCAATGTAAAGTTATCATTCACAAATTAATAACGACAATAATGAAACCAATATTTGCCAAAGTTCTTATGCCAGTTATAACAATTGAAACAATTAGAGCTCAAAGACAAGTGATGTAACCATTCATGAAACAAGGTACAGCTTGAGATTTAAAGTGCTTTTAGAGAGTGAGCCTATTAGATGCGAACTTAAAAAAACTTTAGTCAACTCACAACAACAAATGTGTTACTGCACTTCTCTCAACTGAGAATTCTCCAGAAGAGTCTTCCTCTACCTTCGCCTCCTTGATATCTTCTCTTGGTCCTCCTCGATCAAGGCCATCTATCTCCAAATTTGTTAAGAAATTCGATGACATTCCAGAAATCGTTTTACCACCCTCTTTTCCTCGACGAGCTGCCCTCTCTCTCAGAGTGTGGCTTGGTGGGTCAGTTTACAGGCCTCTGGCCTTCTCCTAGATCAGTGCAAAAGTGGGTCGAGCGGAACTGGTCACCTTCAATCAATGGGAAAATCTCCATTCGCTTCTATGGAAGAGGATATTTCACATTCCACTTCGAAACCAAAGAAGACAGAGATCTCATATTCAGGAATGGACCATATTTCATGGACACAAGGGGACTTTATCTAAATCGATGGACACCAGATTTCGACCCTGAGTTGGATGTTCTGAATGTTGTTCCAGTTTGGGTTCGCCTCCCCCACCTCCCCCTCCACTGCTGGGGAGACGAATCAGTAAAAGCAATAGGAAATGCAGTTGGAAAATACATAGACAAAAGCGAACCAAAGGAGAACATGCACGCTTGTGCAAGGATTTGCGTGGAAGTCGATCTGGGAAAAGGCCTTCCGGAAGCAGTAAAGATCAGAGTCGATAGCTGGATGCACATTCAGCAACTGGACTACGAACAAATCCCATTTAAATGCAAGGTATGTCACGAGTACGATCATTTTGCTAATAGATGTCCAAAAAAGCAAGAAATTGATGAAGTAGAAGTCCAAGAAACCAAATGGGAACCAGTCAAAAAAAAGAAGACAGCAAACAAATCTTCCTCTCAACAAGCCCCATCCCAATCAGCTCCTCTGAATCCCTCCCCCTCTCTTTCAGCCATCCCCCAACCTCCCCTCCATGACCCCAATCCCTTCAGGGCCCTTGACCCCTCCTTCGATCCTTCTTTGGCCCTAAATGATCCCCTCATCCTCTCCCCCCTCCTCCCCCCTTGGTCCTCCCTCCCTGCCTCCCTTCACCCTCTCTTCCTCCCCAAACATTCCTCTCAACCTACACCCCCCATCCTTTGAGAGAATACTCACAAGGAATCAATCCTCCCTCTCCTCCTCTGACCTTCACAAAAGACAAGGAAGAAGAACCAACAAGGAAGTAAGAGACGATGTGGCAGCAAAGGAAATGGCAATGGGAACACAACAACCGATGGATTCCTTCCTTGAAAAAAGTATGGGAAACAAGGAAAAAAACCACCATTCTAATCGAGGGAAATGTCCCTCCGCCTCAACCCAAAATAAATAATGATCTTGGTCTCCTGGAATTGCAGAGGATTGGGACACTCCAAATTCAATTCAGTCAAAGACATTCTATCAACTGAGAATCCAGACATACTCATGATCCAGGAGACCAAAATAAATGAACAAGAAATGGGGAAAATTATCCAAAAAACAAGGAACTATGATGGAATAGCTCTCCAAGCAACAGGGGCATCTGGAGGAATCTGCACAATATGGAGAAAGGACATCTAGGAACTACAGCACCATCAGAAAGATCTACATTGGATTAAAACAGAATTAAGAAACAAAACAAATGAAGAGCAAATCTGCCTCTTCAATATCTATGCACCAAATCACTACAGAGAGAGAGTTATGTTGGAACTCTCTCAAAGACACTTTACTTCAGGATCATAACAAGAACATCATTATAGGAGGCGATCTAAATTTGGTAATGAATGCTGAAGAGAAATTTGGAGGCACCTTCCATGCTGATCCTTCTCGTGATTTGCTAGAAAGTATAATCGAAATTCAAAATCTTCTGGACATTCCTCCGAATAACGGGAAGTATACATGGAGCAACAAAAGAATAGGACAAAGCAATATAAAAGAAAGGTTGGATCAAATTTTAATTCAGGACAACATTATAGCCAAATACAGTTCAGTTATATCAAAAATTATCCATACTTCTGCATCCGACCACAAACCTGTTGTAATAAGCTTAGGGAACTTGGGAAATCTGGGACCTCTCCCATTCCATTATTGCCCATCATGGAATAGCAATGAATCAGCAAAGCAAACAAAATTATTGGATCCCCAAACTTCGTCTAGGAAACAAAATTAAAAGCAGTGAAAAAAGATTTAAAAGTTTGGGCCAAATCCAACCACAATGAATCAAATAACAGGAAAAAAGAATTGCAAAAAGAAATGGATACATTACAGGAAAGGAAAGAATGCACAGAAGAAACAAAAGAAAGCCAGATTAAGGAGAAAGAATTATTCTGGGAAATCTACAGGAATAACATAAAGGAGGAAGAGGAATGGAGACTTAAATCCAGGAGCCTATGGATTCAAGCAAGGGACAAGAATATGACCTTCTTCCACAACACAACAAGGGTGAGAAGAATAATGAACAAGATCGACACTCTAAAGGGGGAGGGAGACCATGAAATCAAAGGGCAAGAAGACTTGAAAAAAGAAGCATTCACCCATTTCAGAAATCTTCTAACAGCTGACCCAACAACTCTTGAATTTGAGAATTTCATCAAGCACATCCCAAAAAGAATATCTGGAGAATTAAACTCAAATCTTTTGAAAGAGGTTGAAGAAAGCAAAATCCAAAATGTTGTTTGGAGCCTACAGCCTGACAAGGCTCCCGGACCAGATGGTTTCTCAATTGCTTTCTACCGACACAATTAGGCCATCATCAAAAAAGACCTCATAAGAATGATTAGAAATTTCCTCAGGAAAAAGAAGATAGGTGGATACACAAACTCGACATTCCTAGCCCTCATTCCAAAAGAACCTAACCCTTCATCCTTCAGTCGATTTCGCCCCATCTCCTTGTGCAACTCCTCATATAAAATTATCACCAAAATCCTTGCTAATCATCTAAAACCTATTCTCCCCAACCTTATCTCTGAAAATCAAGGCAGTTTTGTGCCTAATAGACAAATCATGGACAATATCATGATTGTCCAAGAAGCATTGCACTCAAGTTTAGCAAAAAATGAGCAAGGCATCATCATAAAACTCAACATGGCAAATGCCTTTGATCGAGTTAATCTATCCTTTCTAGCAGTTGTTCTTAAAAAATTTGGCTTCTCTGAGGAATTTATAGAAATCATAAAAGCATGTACTGTTGGTCCATGGATTGCACCCCTCATCAATGGAAGACCAAGTGAGTATTTTCAAAGCTCCCGAGGGCTGAGACAAGGCTGCCCTTTGTCTCCCTTTCTCTACATTCTTATTGCAGACTCATTGAGTAGACATCTTGAAAATTGCAGAACTAATCGAACCTTAACTGGTCTAACAATAAGCTCAAATACCAAAAGCATAAATCATTCTTTTTTTGCAGATGATACCCTCCTAATGGGAGGAGCATCTTGCATAGTTGCACGAAGGTTCAAAAAAATTCTAGACAGCTTCATGGAGGTCTCAGGAGGTCTTCTCAACAATAAAAAAATGTCGGATCTATGGATGGAATGCACCATCCCGAACTCTTCAAAGAATTGCACAAATTTTGGAGATTCCCCTTCAGATTCGATGGAGTCACTTCTTATATCTAGGCCTACCTGTATCCAAAGAAAACCTGAAATCAGAATTATGGATCAAATTCATTGAGAAAATGAAAAAAAAAGATCCAAAATTGGGGAATGATTTGGCTAAATCTAGCAGGCAGAGTAACTCTAATCAAATCATTGCTGTCAGCTCTGCCTATTTATCAATTTGCAGCAATATTAGCCCCAGCAAGTATCCACAAACAAATAGAACTAATCATAAGGAGCTTCCTGTGGCAAGGAGGAAAATCAGAAACAAAAAATTTCAGTCTAGTAAAATGGGATCAAGTAACTTCTCCCTATGAGAATGGAGGGCTTTCAATTAGACTGTCGGGACTAATGAATCTGGCCCTTGGAGCTAAAATTGCCTGGAGATTCATTACTGGGGACTACTGCTGGTGGAAGCAGGTTTTGGAGTCCAAATATCTAAATCACTCTCGCTTCTCCCTCCTTTCAGAAAGAACTCCATTCAGGCCTTGTACTCAAATGTGGAAGCTAATCAAAAAGGTCCTCCCTCTCCTCAAGGAAAACACCTCAAGACTGCCAAGGAATGGTCATGAGATCAATGTTTGGAATGACAAAATAATGGGAAAGCCACCATTAGTTGATCTACCATTAGTTGATCTACCAGAATTTCAAGAAGATGGATGAGTACAAAAGGGCTCACCTCACTTGAGTCTATTTCACAATGGCATCAAGTTGACAATACATGGAAAAATTGGAATGCTCCCAACCTCCCCCACAATCTCAAAGATCAGTGGGAAGCATTAACCTCACATCTTAAAGGAGTTGCACCTATCAACCAAGATTCCCATGATTCTTTTATCTGGGATCCCTCTGGAGTTGACTATACAGTGAAGTCGAGATACATGAAACTCCAACAACAACAAGGGAATCAGGATTGGACCCCTTGGAAGTCGGTGTGGAAAGTTGAAAGTTTGCCAAAAGTCAAAATTTTTATTTGGACCCTTCTCAAAGGAAAAATTCTCACTGCTGACAATTAAAAAAAAGAAGGAATTTCTAGACCC
The DNA here is from genome assembly GCA_031772625.1 of Pinus tabuliformis. Taxonomy (NCBI): domain Eukaryota; kingdom Viridiplantae; phylum Streptophyta; class Pinopsida; order Pinales; family Pinaceae; genus Pinus; species Pinus tabuliformis. The sequence goes on along the minus strand of CM062820.1, from coordinate 1,484,063,757 downwards.
TCTTGGTGTCCTATGTGCCACAAGGTCGAAGAGAGCATTCAACACCTTTTCCTTGACTGCTCATTTGCAAAAGAGTGTTGGACCTTGTTAGCAAGCCCTTTGGACCTAGAACTGAATTTTTCGCTCATTCAATGAGTTCTATCTTGCTTGGGGGAAAGATTACCCGTACTCTCTCAAAAATAAACACACCATCAAAATATATTGGACTAGTATCCCCTCCTTCCTTTGCTGGAAAATCTGGCTTGCTAGGAATCATAATATCTTCAATAACCAAACTCCTGAAATAGGTAAAGTTCTCTCCAAATCTTGGGGATTAACTTCTGAGTTTCTATCAGCCAAAGGCACGAAAGCAATTGATTTTAATCAGCTTCAGTAGGAGGAACGAGATTGGATCTCCTATGCAAACAGTAGACCCACTCTTCCATCCACTCCAAAAAAGAAAGATACCTACATGAAGTGGAAAATCAGACTTAAAGAGGAGGACTTCATCCTATGGATGAATTCCCTCAAAGACCGTGCTTATTCTTCAATGGAGCATCTAAGTCAAATCCTGGGAAATCAGGAGCAGGAGGCATTTTATATGAATAGGGCAGGCAAAATCCCATTGCCTTCGAATGGGGATTGGGCACAACTACAAATAATAAGGCTGAGGCTTACGGCCTCCTCTTGGGTGCAAAAATCTTAAGAAAGAGAAACATTCTGAATCCAATCATCTTTGGAGACTCAGCCATTCTTATTCAAACCATGGTCAATAAGACCAATCCAAAAAATGTTGCATTGAATCAAATATCAAAAAGAATTAGGCACCACCTAATCAATCAAGGACAGGTCACCTTCATGCACATTCTAAGGGAGAACAACAAAGAAGCTGACATACAAGCCAACAAGGCTGTGGCACAGCCTCCTGGAGAAGTTTGCATTATACATGATTCTTTTCAACTCCCAATACCATAACACTTCCACCTTCCAGCCAATCCAATTAGTGTCTTTTCGTAATCTGGGTTGGCCTGCCTCTAAATCTGCACCTATCTTATCAATTCTGAACCATAATCCTCCTCAAATCCTATTTGATCTTATTCTCTGGTCATGTTCGCTCTCCAAGACTGACACCCTCCCATCTGATTCCTGTGACTCCCCTCCCATCATGCTTTCTCATCTCAGCCTCCTCAGCTATTTATCTTCCATCTCCCTCACTTATTCCCTCACTTCTCTTTGAAATTTCTGCATTACTGGCCCCCTGGTCTCCCCCTCGGCTCCCCTTGCCCCTGCTCTAACTGTCATCGGTCTCTCTGCTCTTTTCGAGATCAAGCTCTCTGCTCTTTTATCAATCCTTCTGCTCTTTCCGTCTTCAGTCTCGCTGCCTTTTCGTTGCCATTGCCAGTCCCCTCCTCGCACCTCTGTTATTCTTCCCTGTCGATCTTTCTCAGCACCCTTCTCCCTTTCTGTTTCTCCTCCTCCATTGTCAAGAATCTATTCCCTCCACAGCTCATCGGATTTCTTCAACCAACCCACTACATCAAAGGCAGTCCACTGCATCAAAGGCAGCCCACTAAATCAAAGGCCATTTACAGCACCGCAGTAATTATGGATCCATTGGAAGCAGCATCTAAGAATGACAAGTGTGTTTATTGTAGAGCGAACAAATTCATGATCGATCAGCTCCAAGAGACTATCAAAGACATTTGATACCAGGCAAGGAATGAAAACTCTCTACTCCTCAACAAACTTGCCATTCAAAATTCTAAAATCAAATCTCTCAAAAATCGTTGCACTCACTTGGAGGAGACCATTGCCTATCTGGAGAGAATTCTGGGCATCAAAGCAGCAGAATCAAGTCAAAGCAAGAACCATCAGTAAATCAAAATTAGGGGCTATCAGCAGTTCTAATTATGTTATGTCTAACTTCAATAGTTTCCTATGAAATGCAAATGTAATGTTTTTCTGTTTCAGTTTGTAAGGCTTTATAAACAGTCTGTAGTAGGCAAACTAGGATCATACGACCTCAGCCTCCATGCTGACTGGGTTTGTTTTCTCCTTGAATTCCTTCTCAGCTTGGCTGGCACCAAAATCTTTGTAAATGGAATCCACTCCCACATCTTTTTTGAATGAAAATCAGTGACCGATTGTGTTAAAAAAAATGTGTTAGTGCACTTGAAAAAATTAGAAACAAATGGCAATTTTACTCAAAGATTTAATGTTACCAATGCTAGTTATCCTCAATATAGTTTAGGGAATTTTAATAAGTCACAATTAGAGCCTTATGACAACAGTGAGTATACCAACATCAAATGCCAAAATTTGTTACACCTTCTTGAGTTAGATTAGAAGATCTTAAGAGAAGATGCAAACTAGTAAATTGGTGTCTATATCACTGTTTATATCAGACTTTAATGACCTTATGACAGTCACTAGTAGATGATTGAAAAACACCAATTGTGCATTACCCAATTCACAAAATGACTAGTAAATTGATGCAATGAATTCCTTAATATATTTAGGAAACTTGTATGTGTGTTTAAGGCATTCAAATTTAATTTTTACCATTGTTATGAATTAATTCTCTTGTTGAAGCAAAACAGTGAAGGGACTTAGGGTTTAGAGATCAAACCCTTAGGCTCTATGCCTAGAAGAAACTTGGCCAATTGCCCAAAATTTTCTCTAGTGACTGGAACAATTGCAACACCAAAGATTATGCCCAAAACCTCTACAAAACACACCAATGCTCAGTCTAGAAATTGATAAATCACCCACAAAGGCGAAGAGGGCAAATGAGGGCAAGGGAAGAGGGCTAGAAGACCAACAATGAGCCAAGGAAATGTTGCGGCTAAGGGAAAGGAGGCCTTTTAGGCCTGCCAGGTGGAGAGGGACCCCACAAGGGGCTGTCATGAAGGGAGAAAGCCCTTAATTGGGCCTGCAACAGAGAGCAAAAGGCCTATTTAGGCATGTTGCTCCAAGGAGGAGCCGTCAGAGGGCCACAGCAAGGGAGAGGAGGATTGCCAAGAGGTAGGAAAAGGGAATAGGACAGCAACGGAGGAGGACGAAGGGATAAGGAGGCTGAGTGGACGGGAGAATGATGGTCGAGGAGGAGGAAAGAAGGAGGCTGAGGCAGGGAAAGGGTGTCGAGGAGAAGGGAAGGCATGCGGCAAGCCTAGGAGAGGAGGATGGAGGGCTGCAAAGAGGATAGAGGACAGGGCGTGGTAAGAGATGAAGCCTTTAGGTCAACGGCCAAGCCCACAGGGCCCAGAATTGCCCGTGACAGAAGGAAAAGGGGTCACGGCTAGCCCTAGGAGGCCAAATCAGGCCTGCGGCCAAGGGAGGAAGAAAGAAGAGGGCAGCGGCTAGGGCTAGGAAGGCTAGATGACTAGGGTAGAGGAGAACGTTGGGCCTAGAGGCCCAAAAAAACTCAAAACCCTTGCCAAAAATTCAATTTGCTTCAGATCTGCAATTTTGTCCAATTTCCTTTGATTTTAGCCCTGCAAAAATCTCTAGAGACTAGATCTTATCCTCGAGGGCCTAGATCTAGCTCCAACCCAGCAAATCCTCTTGAATCTAACCTGCACAGATGAAAATACAAGTGCCCAAAACTCCAATATATACAAAATTTGAAAACAAACCCCAAACCCCAGTTGCTGCAAAACAAGGGCTAGAAAAAATTATTCACAAAAATTATTTACAAAATATACATATATACAATGCTTGAAAGATATTTTTAAGAATATTTTTTGTGATAATGACAATAGCTTGATGTATTTCGAAAGATAGATGTTAACCACAGTCTTAGCGAAGTAAGAAAATCACATAAATTTCTCGAAGTCCAAACAGGGTCGGCCTGTGCCCATAATCTGTGAACTTGGAGCCCAAGAGTCAAGGAACCTGCAAACTATATATATTTCTTAAGAGAAAATTGTTAGATCATACAATGAATCGGATCACCTAAGATAAGCCCAAAACTTACCAATAGAATGTTCCTATCATCTACAAATGAAATAACAATTCATATAATATTGAAGCACAATATAGAAAAGCACATACCTAACACGTACCACAAATCAATGAGACAAAGACACCATGAACTGTACCCCAAAGTATTTTATTATGAATTTCAAACGTTCCCAACAGAACAGTGGCTTCACACCAGCATTACAAAATTACATTTAGACCAGAGTCACTATCATTGTGACTTGAGAAGCAAATGGCTTCTAATTTATAGATAAATCCTCCAAGTGGAAAATAACAGCTAGTTGGCTTGATTTTCGTCAAAATAATCTCGACCGTCGATAAATACTTGATCAACTTTTAATCTTTGCTATCGAAAATACTTATTTTTGAGGAATTTTCGAATTTCTCATTAAAACCATTTTTTATTAATCCAAAAATAATTATTTTGGATTAATTTCCTCAAAAATTTGACTTTGACTTAACCACCAAGGTCCAAGGGCTTAATTTTTCTTAAAAAATCCATTTTTTCCTTGGTGGGGGACCTCCAAAAATAGCTTTTTTTGACCCACGAATTTTTTGGTAATTTTCCACTTGGAGAAATTAATTTCTCTAATTTAAATTTTTTGACTCTAAATTAATTAATTTTCTGGCTTATGAATTAATTTTATTTTTGCCAAAAAAAATTAATTAATTGACACTTGATGGGAATAATTATTTTTACACCCTAAAATATTCTAGCCATGGTTTCTGATTGCGAGGGACCATGCACCAAAAAATATTTTACATCAGATAATTTACAAATTCAACCCTCAAAGGGGGAATACATGTTCATTATAGGCCCTCATAATTTTTACCCAATTCTACGACATAATGTGATCTAGTAGACCAAGTGATATGTAATAAAATAATTTAACCAAATAGCTTAAATTATTCCCGAATGACTTTTACAATAGACTCGACTAAGAACATTAGGACTCACCTAAGACCTTGTCGATAAATTCCAACCTAGCTTTGGGGTTTAAGCTGCAGGGAAAAACTATCATGATTATCTGTGTTTAGAAACACACATAATGCAATGAGATGAAAAACCTCCTACGATGAAATTCGTCGCCAAAATCATAGGCTTACCTAGGTTGTTACATAATTAACAATCGTACTAGCATCATTTACATTACAATTTTGCAGAATGGGTTTTACAATGACATGATAACTAGTTGGCTGATGATTCTAAACTTTGAAAAAATGTGATACAACTGTTCCTTCGACTTGTAACAAAATGGGTGCAACACCCCCATTGATAGAGGGGTAACAGTTGGCTCCAACTACAAGACACATTCTTCACTCAAGAGGATGTTAGAACCTTGGAATCTTCCACTTGTCGCCTAAAACAATCTCACTAAATAAACATCAAATACAAGAAAGGAATTGGACCGAAATCCTATTCATTCCTAATGTAACAAGAATCCAAAATGAAATAACATAACTAAAGAAAAAATATAAATAACTAAAATGACAATGCATGAAAATAAGATAGCTAAAAAAACAGAAGTGCAAATGTAAAAAACATAAATTAACATGCAAATGCAATGCAAGTGACTAATCTAATGCTTAATAGAGAGTTTATTCAACTACTCTAATCTATTCTAAGATAAATGAAGCATGCTAAGTAAAATCATGTAACCAATGCAATCAACAAATAAATTCACCATTATCTTGGGTTTTACCTTTGTGCTTGGTTCCTAAACAAAATAAAGAAATGTCAAACCTAAGATAAGTATATTTGGGAACTTCATTCATGGCTTCGACAAACTTTGCAAGTAAATCTACATCATGTGGAAGAAAGTTGAAGAAGCACCAAGGTTTTTCTGTGTTACTACAAGTTGCTTCAACCCAATGATCGATCGGGTTGATATAATGATATTTCTCATTGTAAACATAAGCCCACTCATCATTGTTGTTTGTTAAATTGGTAGGCAAGGAAGGCATGGATGGCGGCTCCAACTAGAACCTGCATATTGATTGTTATTCTCCTTGGCTGCCCCTAACCACATGCACACAACAATGATAAGAAAATTTAAAAATATATTGAAAATGACCGCTTAGAATTAGTTGCTTTGCAAAAAGATGTTGGAAGCTTCTGAAGATGTTGCAACTTGCCCACTACCACCAGATTGAGATATTTCTTATCAAATGGATCTTTGTACACCTGTGAACTATATATCAAGGACATCCATTGTTGATGAATTTCTATTGGAACCTGAATGCAATAGTCTTTTTTTTTGTACATGTACATATGTTTGCTCTCAAATCACTTGATATGGCTGATCTATGGAATGACTTGGTTGATCACGTGGCCAAAACATTGTAACCTGACATTCCTCAGTGTCTGTGTCATAGAGATCACTTGTGAATAGAGAAAATCTCAAGTCCCATTTACATCTGTCCACCTTAAGGAATGCATCAATAGAGTCCATCTCTTCATGGTCACCATCCTCTTGAAGAGTATGCCTGTGTATTGAATCATCCTCTTCCAAATCACTAGTAGATGTGTCGGAATATCAATTGCTTGGAAAGGAGTGCAACTTGTCCAAATTGTGCTTTCATATGGAGGAGGGTGGGTGGGTTCTTGAATGATCCTGTCATCAAACTCCTCTTCATTTACTTGTTGCTTAGAAGTCCCTTCATTTTCATTATATATTTCTTTGACATCTTCCATAGGGGACTCCCTTTCTTCATCATTCCCTGTAATGTTTATCAACAATGGCTCGTGAGAGGGAGGGAAGAGATGACCCTCTTCCTAATCCTAGTTTTCAATCTTCAATGCAAAAGGCTTACCATATTTCCCTTTAACATACCAACAAAGTTTAATAGATGCATTTTCCCTTTTTCCTAATTCCTCGCAAGAAACATTGGTGGGGTGTTCACGATATTCCCTCCATATGTCATCAAGCCTTTCCTTGTTTCTAATTAGTATATCTTCATATATGTTGATACCATCGAATTTTTCATATTAGTGGATCCATCTTCTATACAACTCCTTTATTAATTGTGAGAATGATCTAATTTCATTTGGCCTGAAACTAGAGTACCAATTCCATCCATCCTCTCCTTGCATTGAAAATGCATATAGCTTCATCAAGATATCTTCATAGAAAATGTTAGTATCTACCACATAGTTCATAAAAGACTCAAAATAATTAGATGATAATGACAGGTTCCCATCAAATTTTGGAACGTGGGCAAATACATCAAATGAGAGCAGATGTGGGTATCTTGAAACACATGATAGATCAAGAGAAACATATATGTCTTTAAAAGATAACGTCTTGCTACAATCAATGCTTCAGGCATATAGGATGATAGTTCTTTAAGATCAGAATATGTTTACCAATCATAAAATCATAAATGTGGAGTCGCCAATATTTCCCTCAATTCTTACCTTGGAGAGTGGTTTTTTGTATTGTACCTTCTTATGTGATTGGGTTCTACTAGAGCACCCTCAGTTGGAGGCACCAGATAAAACTTGCAAATTAATCCTTTACAATAATCTCATCAAAATATACAACAATAAAAAAAAATTACCCAAGTGGATGGATGTCATATAAAACCAAGTTGAAAGACCTTCTCCCTAGCAACGGCGCCAACATATGTTATCGAACTTTTTAGCAAAACTGTTGAGGTCCTCGCATTCTTGCTAGAATGGCACAAACAAGGCAGGGACCCACTATCACCTCGGCCCATTCCCTGCTATGTAGGCCCAACACCTCCTAAACAGCCAAGGGAGGATTCCCTAAATATCCTCCAACAATCCGGTACGTGATCAATGCCTTGCATGGAGTCAATGGGGTGAAGGTGTTCTAGATTTGCTACTTGTCCTGTTGATAAAACAGTGCATATTTCTAACAACAAAATATTAGTAACCAAATCATTCAAGATATGCATTGTAACCTATGGATTTTGGTCTATGGAATTTATCCTAACCAATTATGGAATTATTTCTTTGTCTAGATACATGCTTTAGGAGTTATCAGTGAAAACAGTTTGTTTTCCTGTGGGACAAACTGCTAAGCCTGTGTTAAAACGCAGAGGCAGTAAGTTGATTTGTTATTATAGCCAACCCACAGTGTGTAAGACACCTTTAGTAAAGTCACCCTAAAGTGAAGGAAGGCTAGAGGGTATTTTAAAGGCTTTAGGGCCACCCCTCTATCAACTCTTTCACTGAAAATGCAATTTCCAACTAGCAGGAAACTGCCCTTTCATATTTTTTGTTATGTTTATTTACACAGAAATTTTCCAAAATTTATATGTCAATTTTTTTCAACTGGAAAATAAAGGTAATTAACTCTTTCACAAGATAATGACCATAAATGATTATAGAGCTAAAAATATTAAGTACTAGCTTAAGATGTTTACCTGTAGACCTTAAGAACTTACTTTAGATGGCTTTAGAATGCAATTCTCCCAAGAAAAATCCCTCCCCAACTGTAGATATGCAGTCAATTAATTGGATACAAGTGTAAGAATATGGGAAATGAAGCTTGTATCTAAGTGGAAGCTTAAATCCTACAAATTTAACACTTCTTCCCACTAAATAGCTTGCTGCAAATGATGTAACAGTAATAACCGACAAGAAAAGTCCTACCCTAATGCAGAAAAATAGAGGATTTGAAAATTTTTAGAGGTTTTTTTATTGTTTGAATATTTGTGCCTTGAGAACTTACTTCTTGGTAGGATGTGAAGTCAAAGCCCTTCTAAGTTGCTAGGTCTAGCTTGTGTCAAGGAAGTGGGTCTAGTCCTTGTGGAAATCATCCCATTATTGCTTAATTTACCCTACAAGAATTTTGACCCTTCTTAGGAGCAGCCTATAGTTGGTGTCTTCAACCTCTATTCTCTGTGTCCAACGAAATATAAAATCCTTGGAATAATGAAGCCTTCCTTCAAAGCAATCCAAAACCCTTAGATCAATTCACCTACAAGCACGATCAAACAAGTAGAAGAAACCCTAGTTGGTTGTCTCCATGTAGCATATTAGCTCCTCGATGGCAAAGATTATTAGTCTTTGGATAGATTTACTTATATGCAGAAATAAATTAGAATTTTTATAAATTATGCCCAATAACCATAACCATAACAAGAAAAAGAACAAAGACAAAAACCACCCCACAATTGTAAAAATGAGATCTTTATTTGTGGTAGCATTTATCTCAAATGATCGACAACAATTACAATGGAGAAGAGTCTAGCCTTATATAGAAAATATTCTAATGGCTAGTTGACTTCTCCTCATTAAAATATTGCTAGTTTTTCACAATTCAAAACTTAGCAATTTTTATGTTCTTAAATATTACAAAATAGCATGAATTTCCCCAAGGGGGGCGAATTTGTCCAGATGGCCCAAAATAATTCACAATTTCCCTTAGAAAATGGCCTTCAATGGTTAAAAAGTAAAGTAGTACAAACATTCCCCCCTGCATCTAACATTTTTGGAACAGGAGTGAGTCGATTTGTCCACATAAAAGAGTGTGAATTGGCCAAAAAACAATCTTCTTAGAAAAATTAGTTGTAACAACTAGTAGATAGATCCATCTTCCAACTTCTCAGTCCAATTTAGTTACGACAGCTAGTAGACTTTTCTCCAATGGCTAGACTTGCCCCAGCGGCTATTTTTTGACTTTGACTTGACATTGAATATTCCCTTAGCAATTCGACTTGGGCCCACAGTGGTATATCTCCAATGCTTCAACCCTCCTGAAAAAAACTAGAACCTGAGTTTTGTTCAACACGTCCTGATCTATACTAGGTATGTCTTTGTTTCTTCATATCTGCTACGACATTGCCAATTCATCAATTTGATGGCCACATCATACTACCCCTATGCCTGATCTAATATATATATATATATATATATATATATATATATATATATATATAGATATAGATATATATATATATATATATATAGATATATATATATATATATATATATTAGATCAGGCATAGGGGTAGTATGATGTGGCCGACAGCCAGCAACCCCTTGCAGCCACCAGCTAGCTCATTGGCTCATTGTGCCATTTTCTCCGCCACCTGAGCCAGCCATGTGGTCCCTCACCCATCTGCCATGATCGTATGTTTGAAGGTGGGCCTCTCGAATCTAAAGGTATGCTTGTCATTTGGAAATTGAGTATTGTAGTTTTCTTATAACGGACACTTCTGGGCATGGATTAATGGGGGGATTCAGCGAAAAGAATGGGCTAGGTCTGTGCTTTTGTCCCCTAGACCCCTTTTAGGAATAACCTTGGATTCTAGTCCCATGGGATCTCTTTTACTGGCCATTTGGTTCCAGGGATGGTATTTCACAGGAAACCCCTATTTTGGTTGTGTGGTCCCGCTCCCTTATCCGTTTATATTACCCTCTTTCCATTCATTTTTACCCCATTCATCATTTCTCCCGCCTGGGTCCACATTCCTTCGTTGGGTCCACATAGGGTTAGCTTGCCCCTCCCCTTTGCCCACAACTTGGTTCATGGCCTGGAATGAAGCCCGAAGGTTGATGTAGCTGAAAAGAAAGATAAAAGCATATATGGCCACATTCAACAAGAAAATGTACCACAAAATACAAAAAATGGTCAAGACAAATACATTTAGCACGTGGACAAAAGCAAATACATGAGATCTACCCCATCATCATGGCCATCACCCTAGTTCCTACAGGTTCTAGGAGCCTTCCTCATCATATAGGAACCCATGATTGTCCCAACCCCTGGTGGGCGATGAACCGCCCCACCTTAAAAGGGGGGAATTCATTGTTATATCTTATACATCATGCTCTAACCCTTGAGCCCCAAGCAGTTAATCAAAGAAAAACATAAAAAAGCAAAAGGCATATAAAAAAAGGTGGAAAAATCAAGGTCGGGGCACCTCGTATACCACGATTTCTCCCTCCTACACATTATAAACCCAAGTGTGGGCTTCCCTCTTATTAACTACCCTTGTACCCCAGCATGTGACCTAGGGCTGCCCCTTCTCATTCCCTACTTCATTCACCTATCTGTCACATGCCACCACCTTTTGAAGGGTGTACCTTGACTATATTATCCCCTTTAGAATTAGAAACCACCTAGTAGGGCACTTGGTTAACCCAATTTGGAGTTTAGGAAACATTGGCACACCCTGAAGCCCATTATGGAAGGGCGGGCCATTATGGAGTCCCCACCTGTGGTCCATGATTAGGTAAGCTTATTTACTCTATTTCTCTAATGACTTGTTGTATTAGAAGGCTAGGAGACGCATTGGATCTTATTCAGGATTGCAGATGGTTTCCATTTGGGTTTGGTCTCCCTATATGGGGTCCTAATCCTCCTGAGGGCTACATTGGCACATGTAGGGTGAGCGTTGAGAGCCATGGGCCTCCACACGAGCAGATTGCACTCCATGGATTCCCACAGCCATTCAGAGATTGCTCGTGGTTCACTTATTGGACGAGGAGGATGCACCTGATCCATCATGCCCAGCCAACCCCAGATCTACACCATACACTTAGCAGATGATCCAGGACTTGCACGATGATGTGGCATCATCCTAGCCCTTGCAGGTGATCCATAGGCATCTTCGATTTGTTTGGACCCATGAGGACACTTATGTGCCCCCACATGTCATTTGGAGCACCACAGGTTATTACAAGGGGTTGACCCCTTATCCATTGCTTTTGAGGGTCCTATTCTTCATTGTGGCACAAATGGACCTCATTAGACCTCTTCGAGGGCCCTACGACATGCATAGATTATTATTTGACCTCTTGAGAGGCTTACTTTTTCATTTGTGAGCTAGTTTGGTGAGCTTGTCACCAAAAGGTTGTATTATTAGCACATTATTTTATTTTTGGGGCTTATGTAGGCCATGAAACTAATTCAAACTCCTAAGATGTGTATAAATAAAAGTGAGGTGAGATCATTTCTCATCATCACTTTGGATTGGATCTCTCTCTTCTTTAGAGAATTTCGCACTTTTTTCTGGAGGATGAATTGGAGCATTTATGGATGAATTTTGATGTACGGTTATTGGCCTATCTTCTCTTGGAGCTTCTCTATTGTCATTTGTGAATGGTTGGATATACTCTACAGCATGTAAGTACGAAATTTTGATGTTATTCTTGTTACTTTTGTCATACATGCTAGATTAGGATTTTCATTATTTTAGGACTAATTGTTGCATGCAAATTATTGCTTAATATTGTGGGATTCTCTCTATTATAACTTTCTCTCCATGTATGGACCACATAGTATGACCGAAATCTCCTAAGGGTAAAATATGACCTTGATAAGCCATTCCTCTTGTGCATTTGAAGTATAAAAGCTGCAAGATTGCTTTCACTTGACCTAGAGGGTTTGTGAAGTAATTTTGAGGCCTCCTTGACTGGGAACCAAGAAATCTTACACATAATCAACATAGACTCCATTCTCCCAAGGATTAAGGCACTGATCTACCAAGGGTGGTCACCAAAACTCTTATTCTTTCACCTTCTCCCAAGTCTAGCCACATTGGGGTGCCTAGGGCATCAATTTCCCAACAAGCTAGCCACTAAAAAAATTCAATCTCCTAGGGTCTCCTGCACTAGCCTTTCCTCTAGCCCTCCTCCAAATTTGAAGACATTCTGACAGTGGAATTGGGAGAAAAGCCAAGCCCTAGCTCCAAGACCAAAACTTGCCCTGCCATCCCCAAGGCTAGCACTTCCCAGGGTCAAACCAACATCTTTAAGTAATTACATTTTCTTTGATCCTCTCTCCACCTTGCCTAGGGTAAGAATATCATTGGTTGCTACATTCATTCCTCATACCCTAGACTGGGTCCACTTGGCCCCATGTGGTCCCACTCCTTTGAAAGACCATTCTTCAAGAACCATCCAGGATACCAATTCTAACAAGGATTTTAGGGATTGGGAAACTCCTTCACACGTCTTATCTCATCAACCTAACCCTCAAATCCTCTCTTCTTTTCCCTAAGACTACTTAGTACCTTGCTTACAAAGCAAGCAATATTTATCCTTCAAATTCTGGTAAAGGGTTATTCGGGTCACTCATATCTAATGACTTATCCTTCATTAGTGACTCCACACATACCGGGGCTCCTCCCATCGGTGAAAGTCCATAAATAGAAGGGAGCCTTAGCTGAGGTGTCAATGAGTTGACTGACTCCATTTGTCGCCCTTGGCCTAGCATTTTCCCTTTAAGGATTCCCCTTAGGTCCCTTGCTAGTTTGAGCGGTAACAGGGCCAGCCATTGGAAAATTTGCAGCAAATTGAAGATCTGAAAGGAAAAAAAAAATTGAAGCTAGGGTTTTGATTTTCAGCCCTCCCAAGCCTAGATATGGCCTCTCCAAGGCCAACGTCCTCCTCTATCCCCACTGCGTCAGCACTAGGACCCCCTACGTCATCTTGGTGAGGCTCCTTGAGGCCAACATCAGCATCTAAGGGCCAATGTTAGCCCTTTCCATCCTTTCCGAGGCTGGACATAGCCTTTTTGGGCCTCAACCTCCATTTTTCGGCCTCTTTTCCTTGGCCATAGCCCTTATGGGACCCATGGCAGCCCTTTCAGGCTCCTAACCCTAGCCGTCCAGCCCTTAGGGCTTTCTCCCTCCAGCGTTGGCCTTTCTTCGCCTCCTCTTCCCTCCTTTGCCTTTCCTTTGGCCTCCTAGCCTCTTTTTCCCTAACGCTAGACCTATTGGGCCTAGCGTTGGCCCCTTGGCCTTAGTTTGCCCTAAATATATCTATAAATTTTCTGAACTGAATACTTGGTGGTTTTGCAAGATTTTGGCCTCAAAAAAAATTATTTTCAGGTGGCAAGCTCATCCTAAAGTTTCAACAAATTTGAACCAATGGATCTTCAAGGCTTTAGGTCTAGGGTTTGCTCTCTAAACCCTAAATTTCCCAGATTTTTGCTATTGCTGTAATTTTTAGTTTTACAACAATAGTGATGTAAGTGCTCTAAAACACATCTAATTGGTCAAAAATACTTCCAAATTGCAAAATTCAATTTTTCTAGAAATTTGGCCACTTGGGCATCAAGGATCTAGCTTAGAACTAAAATTTTGCTTGCTGAAATTTTCTGCGTAAATCATTGGAATCAGATCTATAGTTTTCTGAATAATTCACCTAAAAAGACTCAAAAACTAAAATTTTCAGTTTTGGCAATTTTTTCCTAGTTTTGGGCATATTTGGCACTTGTTATAGCATCATTGATTCACTTGTTTTATGTTTACGTGTTGTTGTAATAAGTTATATCAGATCTGATCTAAGTCTGAAAATTCCATTTCAAGTAAGTTAAATTTCACTGTTTCACTTTGGGAATTTGTTGGGAACTTTAGTGATTAAATCTAGTTGCTTTTGGCTTGTCATTTCTTGGGTTTAAAGTGTTTTACTTGTTGTTGTCATAAGATTAATAAGTGCTGGAATTTTTTAAGTATTACTGCTCATTTTTATCATTTGGAATCACACGTTGGCTTGTCTTATCGTGATTTATAAGAATTTTTGCACTTACATCACTCACACTTAAGCTCTAAAATTCTGATCGTGTTGATTGTATAAGTTGCTTTGGCATTTGAAATCTAATTGGCATTGTGATAAAAACATCTTGAATAATTTTTATCGGCATCGTGCAATCATTGGCTAATTGACAATTGGATAATTTGTTGTATCTTGTGTATTGATTCATTGGCACTTGTATCCTTAAGCATTTGTCTTGTTTTAAGATTGTCTTCTAATTATCGTTAAGTACTATTGTCATAAAAAGTAATCATAACTTAAATACTTAGACCCTTAAACAATCTTAACTCAAGTGACTTCACCCATAATCATTGCATAAGCATTTTAGTCTTAGTTTTGCACTTGATAACTTACCTCCAAGCATAAGCTTGGTTGATAGACTCCTAGGACAACCCTCAATTATCTAGCTTAAGGGATTCAGCACTTCTTAGTGGTTAACACAGCGACCTTGCAGTCGTCAGAGCCACAGTCTCTGCACTGCCGAAGGCACTGGGTGGTTGGAACACAGGAAGAGGTATCGTTAATCAGATCGTTGCTTGCTTCCCATTGGCTTCCATCCTACAACCTACTCTGAAGATTGTTTCTCAAAATAGTTAAGGGAAAGGTTCAACTTAGATTAGGCATTTAATCTAAAATGAACCAACATCCTTGCATCACGCCTAGTTTTTAGGAGTTGCACTTTCAAATAGGTTAGTTCATCATATAAGAGGCAGTTGTCCATCCGGTTACTTGGCTATAATTCCTAAAAAGCAAGAAGTTTTGACTCCATCAGGCACTGGTCTCAATATTTAATCTAATCAAATCTTTGATCTTGCTAAATTCTACCAAGTAGCTAGGCCACTTGTAATGTCCCCATTTTTATTTTTCTTCGTAGTACAGGCAGGGTGGATTTCCAGGGCAGGAGATGGTTAGGTCATTGGAGCAGATTTATGTCATCAGGAGCTCCGAGGGAGTTTTGAGGAGTTTTTATGGGTTCTAATGGCATTCGCTTGGCATATTTCATCATCTGCACAATTTGCCTTTCGTTTTGTCGCATTCCGACAACTTTCACAAATTAGCATTATTATGGGGCCTAACTTAATTAATTATGCTTGAGGTGGCATTCTAGGGAGATTAATTGATGGAACACCTCAGTGTAATAGCTCGTTGGAATCGGAACGAGAAGATACTACAGGATGGGGTGTTGAGAAGTGACTTCCAGTGGTCAGAGAGATTATGGTGGCCAATTTAGCATTTTCCCACATTAAAAAGATATTTTAATTGAGGGAAATGTGCTCAATGATTAAAATAATAATAAAATAAGAGCTTCTAGAGGGGTCCATCAAATCTGTAAAAAGAGGAGGAGGCCATTAAAAGACATCTCGGATTGTTGATATTTTCTATCGGTGAGGTTTGGAGACCCTTGTTCCCAACTTCTCTAACCCCAGGACGAAAACCCTCGGGTATGCTATTGAGTGTTGGACGAAAACCCAACTCTCTTGAAGAGATTTCACCCAGAAATCTCACAGTGCTTCAACGGAGTTTGGAGAGAAAGAGTTTGCAGTAGCACGTTGTAGCAGTCTTCTCACAAGGCCATCTACGTCATTACCAGGGTCATACATCATTTTAGTTAGAGATAATTTTTTGGGTTTTGCTCTTCTTGCTTGGCAAGCCCAGGTTCCACTATTCCTTCATGTTGATTTACTCTCTTCAGTGGATTGATAAAATGGCTCAATGATTTTTATTGGCGTTTCTTTGTGCATCAAATTGTTGGTTGTGTGTTTATTTGCATTTCTGGTATCTACTGTCAAATTTTCCATTAGGAATAGTACACCACTCAACTGTGTCTCCCGAACAAGTTGGTTTCCCAACTTGTTTTCCTCCACCTCATTTCTAGAGGGACTACCCCCCATAGCCTGTTGTTGGGAGACATCTAGAACGGAGTGGGCGGGGATCAAAGTGATAACCCCTGCCCTGAGCAGTTATCATGGTGCCAATACAGTCTGAGCAACAACATTTTTTGGCGCCGTTGTCGGAGACAAGTTTCTTGTTGCCGAGATTTACGACAATTTCTCATAATCTTCTAATCATCTTCCATCTTTCCATTAATCCCACCGACGCCGCACTTTTTGGCTCCCTTCTTGCATCATTCTCCATCTTCTCATCACCTTAATTTTGTTCTCTCACTAATATTCTCAACTTGTTCATTCACGCCATTAGCACCTGGACATTTAGGTTGGTTTTTTGTTTAGGTGGCGACTCCACTTATTCATCCATTTACAAGAACGTACTCTAGAAAAAATCTTGGTAGCTTGGTTAACCCCGCTCCCGATCTTGAAAAGGCTCTAAGAGCCTGATTAAACAAATTACAATTTAGAGATCATTTAAATTTTCTCGGACAGGAAGCTCTCCTTGATCTCCATTTGCTTTTCATCAACCGTCCTATAAATCAAGACATCATGGGTGACTTCTACAAGCCTTGCAACTTCACCAACATTCGGGGATATCCACATGATTTGTCAAATGTCCACTATGAGTAAGTTGCCTCTCTTCCAAGGGAACAATGTTATTAATGTTGAAAGTTCAACTGCTTTATCCAAAGATTCGCTCATGCTACTGCTTATAATCACGAGTGTTGGGTTGTGTTATATTATTTCCACAACTAGCCCACGTAGTTAACCGGGGGTTAGAGGGGGGGAGGTCACAAGGGGTTTGAGGTGTACCAGTAACCCCAAATTTTGATTTTGGACCCTATGTTAGGTTGGGCGGACCCACCTATGGTTTTGTGCATGATTTTCGCACATGTTTTTTGGACGCGATGGTTTTTGGTCCATGGTTTTGGACGCGATGGTTTTTGGTCCATGGTATTGGATGCTTCGGCATGTATAAATATGTATTGTAACATTGAAAGGAACATAATGAAAAATCAAACTGGTAGTCCCAGTTTTGGGATCCAGGGGAAAATCTCTGTGTATATGTGTTTTATGTGTTATGCTCTCGCATTGTTTATTTTTTGTGTTTTAAAATTCGTATGCAGGTAATTTTTGTACGGGGTTAAAACCTACATTTGGCATTAAAGCTATTTTGGCTTCAAGGGGACACCTTTGTTGCTGAGGGATTTTGCTCGGGCCTGTGGTAGACCCTGTTCAGTGGGAGATCTACGAGATCGATTCTGGTGGTGAAAGAAGATGGCGAGCAGTGGAAAGATAGAGATCGAGAAATTTAATGGTCAGAGTTTTGAGTTGTGGAAACTCAAGATGGAGGATCTGTTGGTGGATAAAAATCAGTGGATCACGGTAGATCTGGGTACTAAACCAACGGGAGTGTCCGATGAAGAATGGAAGAAGTTGGATCGGAAGGCAAAGAGCACAATACAATTGTGTGTCTCAGATTCAGTATTGCTGAATGTATCAAGGGAAGCTACGACGAAGGCTTTGTGGGACAAGTTAGGGACTTTGTACCAATCTAAGTCTCTGGTGAATAAACTGTTACTGCGAAAAAAGTTGTATAACCTGAGGATGAAAGATGGAGACTCGATGACAAAGCATCTGAATGCATTTAATACTGTGGTAAGTCAGTTAGCATTTGTTGATATTAAAATTTCAGATGAAGATAAGTGCATTAGTTTGTTGTGTTCTCTACCAAATTCTGGGGATAGTCTGGTTATTGCAATAGGTAGTAATCTAGATAACCTGATTCGTCCTAGAGGCCCCTCGAATCCCAAATCCAGCGTGTCCGACGCGATTCTGCCTTGACTCGTGTCCAAATCCAATGACACGTCGTGTCCTTTCCTGACTCGTCGAATCCGAGGTCGTGTCCCGATTTTCATCTGCGTGTCACGATTTTGGGAATCGTGTCTTGTTTCCAGGACTCGCTAGGCTCAAAAAGTGACCTGCGCGGGTATGAAAAGGCCGCATTTGGTCATTACAGCCACGCATATTTTCATTTGGCAAGCGTTTTGGCAGCTTCATGATCAAGTCTAGGCCCTAGTATTGATATGCTATTCATGGTAATGTTAAATTCTTAAAGTAAAAGTGACATTCTCCTTAATCTTCATTTTCATCCTTTTACTTAAATTTTTAACATTACCATGAAATGACTCAGGATGTTTGCGAGTGGTTCCGGCCTCATTGGATTTCATATGGAAAAAGTAAAATTTTAGATTTCATTCAAAATCAAACAGACTTATCAGCTTTTCAGGATTTTAGGATTGGGGGATTGCAATGTTTCCATTGAATTTTGTCATGTATTAGGGTATGGAACTCGTATTTAATCAAGAGCACCAAACCAGGAGCTTTTGAAAATGTCGCTCCCGCTCCCAAGTAACACTATTCCTAATGATATGGGTCTGGACACCAGTGTTGAGTTGGCATTGGCCAACATGGATCTCAATTATCCAGTGCTAAAGCCTGTTAGATTTGATGACTTAGAGGGGTCATCCTCCACACCAGCAGATGCAGAGGCGACTATGGATACAGTGGAGGAGGAGGATGCAGAGGAGAGCAGTGGGGACCATGATGATGAGGACATTGATGCTGATTGATGCCTTGAGGCTTGTATACCTGTAGTTGTTTTATATTTTCTATTTCTATTTGCCATTGGCATTGCACCAGCACTACCTATGTAACACATTTTGATTTGATGACTCAATGAGAAAACTACAGTTGTCAGTGTGTTTATCTTACTATCTTGTAGTTGTAAGTTGTCTTTCAGTTATGAATTATGAATCATGATTTAAATTTTTAATAGATTTATCATTTATGTGACTAGTACCACTGACATTTATTTGAATTTTGTATGTACTATGCATGTTGATAGCCATAGATGAAGATCTATGTTTGAAATCAATAAATTTGTATCATAGATTAAAATTTGTGTAAAACATATCTAATTTTTAATATATATATATATATTAATAAAATAATATATAACGAATCCTATGTGTCCTGTTCCGGGGGGTCAACGTGTCTGAATCCAACACCATGAATCTCGAATCCTACGTGTCCCGAATCCCCGTGTCAGGTGACTTAGGTAGTAATGCAACTACCTTGCAGTTTGATGAAATAGTCTCAGCCTTGCTGACGGAGGAGATGAGACGGAAAAATATGGAGAGCCAAAATGGTGATGCCTTGTCTGTACGAGGACGGTCCCAGAACAGAAACAAAAATAAGTCATCGAGTGGGAGATCTAAATCTCCAGGAAAACCTGTAAAGGTGGTGTGCTGGAAATGTGGAAAGGAAGGCCACTTCAAAAGGGACTGTAAATCTAAAGCTCCTGACAAAGGAAAGGGATCTGATGAAGCTCCTTCTGCCTATGTCACATGGTTCGAGTTCGAATTCGAGTTCGACAACGATTAAGTTCGATTCGAATTCGAATTTTCCGATCAGGTTCGAATGAGGTTCGGCATTAGGTTCGATTATACATATTTTTCAATATATATATATATATATATATATATATATATATATATATATCTATATATGACCTCGGTCTAATGGAGCAGGAATAACCTTGTATAATGGATGTTGCAAAGATTGAAGGATTGGACATTCTCGGCATATATGTTTTAGCATACAAATCTACCTAGACATATCATAATTGCACAGCTAGTGATCTCGACATACCTGTGAGGATCTCAGCTGAATGGAGTAGCAAAGATCTACGACAAAGGCACAGTGTCAATGGATCTTGCATAACAGTCTTGGCATCAAGGCCTCGATGATACTCCTGTAGAAGTCTAGACTCTAGACAAAGAACAGCAGCGATAGAACCTCTCTCTCGGCCTAATAAGATTGATGTTAGACGTTGTCTCAATCACATATATATATATATATATATTACAATTGTGGCACAATAACAAAGCCACAGAAATGATCATTCTCAGAGGATACAATCCCTGCATAACAAAGAGCCACAATAACCATTATAGTCTCGGAATAAATGAGATAGTAAGGACCTCAGTATAGTGAGGAATAGTATCTCATCTTGATGGATCTATTTCTTAACAGTCAATATATATATATATATATATATGTAATGGTAAGATCTTCGGATCCCTCACTATCTTTACATGATCTCATTGTCTCGGTGTAAGAAAGATCACAACGACCCCGCAGTCATGGAATACACTCTCGCATGATCACAGTCAACATGATGGTCTAGAGTACAGCGATGAAGGTAGGATAAAACAGCTATCATCGGTGTCATAATGAAGTTCTCAATGCATCATTAAAAAAATTGAACCTTAAAAAATTCGTTAAAATTCGCCTTCAGGTTCGTTCAGGTTCGTTCAGGTTCGTTGAGGTTCGTTCAGGTTCGTTGAGGTTCGAGTTCGTTCAGGTTCGAATTTCAGGTTCGGCGAACCTGAACGAATTTCAAATTTTTTTTCAGGTTCGCCGAACCCTGTGACATAGCCTTCTGCAGAGGCAAAAACCACCTCAAATGAAGGTGGGGATGTGTACTTGGCTTCTTCAAGTACACATGTAGATCATGAGGCATGGTTGATTGACTAAGGTGCATCCTTTCACTTCACTCCCCATAGAAATTGGTTCTGCGAGTATGAGAAATATGATGGTGGTGACGTCTTCTTGGGGGATGACAAGAAGGCTAGAATTGTTGGTCGCAGAAAAGTAAAGTTGAAGTTGCAAGGTGGAAGGGTTAGAACGCTTCCAAGTGTTCTACATATTCCTGCATTAGCCAGAAATATGATTTATGTAAGCAAGATGGATAATGCAGGTGTAAAAACAGTGTTCGAGAAGGATACCTGCAAAATGGTTCGGAAAGCACTGGTATTGATGCGGGGAGTTCGGATTGGAACTCTGTACAAGCTGCAAGGTAGCACTATTATTGATGGGTGCAATAGTTCTGTGGTTCCTAAAAGTGGAGCAGAAAATCTAGTGGTCTCTAGAGAGAAGACAATGTTGTGGCATCAAGGGCTTGAACATATTGGAGAGAAGGGCCTTCGAATACTTCATGGTAAAAGTATGGTAGAAGGTATGAGTAATAGCTCTCTGGATTTTGATTTCTGTGAAAATTGTGTATATGGGAAGCAGAATCGGATGAGTTTCCCCTCTGGTGGTAAGAGGGCGAAACAGATATTAAAGCTTGTGCACAGTGATGTGTTTGGACTTGTGAAGGTTCCATCACTGGATAAGTCTGTGTACTATGTATCATTTATAGATGACTTCTCAAGGAATACATGGATATATTTCCTTAAGAAGAAATCTGAAGTCTTTGACATGTTTAAAAAATTTAAGGCTTTGGTGGAAAACCAGATAGAGAAGAAAATAAAGGTGTTGAGGACAAATAATGGTGGAGAGTTTTGCAGCAAGGAATTTGAAGAATTCTACAAAAAATGTGGTATATCACGGCAGAAGACTACTCCATATACACCTCAGCAAAATGGAGTTGCAGAAAGAATGAACGAGACGTTGATCGAAAGGGCAAGAAGCGTGCTCAGTGGTGTCGGGTTAGGACAGGAATTCTGGGCAGAGGCGATGGATACTGCATGTTACCTAGTCAACAGATCACCTTCATCAGCATTGGAGGATAAGACTCCACAAGAGGTATGGACTAGTAAAAAACCCTCTCTTTCACATCTAAGGGTATTTTGATGTGATGCATATGTACATGTTCCAAAGGAGAAAAGAACCAAGTTGGATAGTAAATCTGAAAAGTGCATCTTTATTGGGTATAAGGATGATTTAAAGGGTTATAAGCTTTGGAACTCAGTAACAAGGAAGGTTGTGTATAGCCGAGATGCGGTGTTCAGAAAGGTGAAAGATGTTATTAAACATGAAGTCCAACCAATCAACATTTGACCCAGAACTAGTTCTTTTGATCCAGTAGATCCACCTAGCCAGATAGCAGCAATACCAGTAGCATCACCTGTACCGCCAGCGACATAATGACGTATATCATTCATGGCATAATGACATATATAATATATGCATTCACGCTCTCTCGATCGAATAATGAATTCGATAGCGTAATTACATATATAATATATGCACTGTGTCTGCTCGAGAAAGTGTCGAAATGACGATCTAAGAAGAGCGACAATGACGTAGAGAATGGCGGAGATATCGCCAACCAAATAGAATCTCTTTTGACCGTGGACACGCGGGCCGACTCTGTACGCCGCATCGGGAGGGAAGAACTAATGGCGGATAACGGGTCGTGAAACTTCTATTGTTTGCAGTGATATTACCCACTTGTCCAATTGTGGCTGAGCAGTTCTCAGATATTAAACGAACTTCTCCAGATGGTAATCTTAATGTGGCCGATCGATCTTCTTTTGCGATCAGTTCTGCTACAGCACCTGCCGCAACCAAAGGAACCTGAGAAGATAGAGTTTGAGCTAAAGGAGGGAGAATCAGACTCTACAGTAGAGGAGGAATCAGAAGATGAAAAGCCACAAACTCCGACTGTGAGAAGATCAGTTCGAGAAAGAAGACAGCCTAAAAGGTATAGTCCACCTGCTTTCTATTCAAAGTTTGCTTTGTCTGTTACTGATGATGATCCTAGAACTGTGAAGGAAGCAGTGGATTCAAAGGATGGAAAAATTTGGAAAGAGGCCATGGTTGATTAAATGGCATCTTTGCACAAAAATGAGGCTTGAGATCTGGTGGAGTTGCCAGCTTGAAGGAAACCCATTGGCAGCAGATGGGTGTTCAAAAAGAAGACAAATGCACAAGGAAAAGCGGAGAAATACAAAGCTCGGTTGGTAGCAAAAGGTTATTCCCAGGTGTTGGGAATTGATTTTGGTGATATTTTTTCTCCTGTTGCCAAGGTAACTTCTATTAGATTACTTTTATCTGTTGCTGTTGCTTTTGATTTTGAGGTAGAACAAATGGATGTGAAAACAGCGTTTCTTCACGGGGATCTGGAAGAGGAAATCTACATGAAGCAATTTGAAGGCTTTGCGGTGAAAGGTAAGAAAGAACTTGTATGCAAGTTAAAGAAGTCTTTGTATGGGTTAAAACAATCACCAAGGATGTGGTATCAGAAATTTGATACATTTATATGGGGACTTGGCTTCACCAGAAGCAAAGCAGATCACTATGTGTATTTTAAATTAATTGGTGACCGTGTTATTTATTTGGTCTTGTATGTGGATGATATGTTGCCGGTTGGAAATGACAAAGAAATTATCCAGCATTTGAAGACCCAATTGTCCTCCAAATTCGACATGAAAGATCTTGGTGCTGCAAACTATATTTTGGGCATGGAAATTAAAAGAGATCGAGCAAAGAGGAAGCTCTGGTTAAACCAAGGGGAGTATGTCGAGATAATACTGCAGAGGTTTAATATGCAGGATAATAAACCGGTGAAGGTTCCTATTCCTGTAGGTGTGAGGTTATCTGCTGAACAGTGTCCCAAGACACAAGAAGAGGAAGAGGACATGTCCCGTGTTCCATATGCAAGTGCAGTCGGTAGCTTGATGTATGAAATGGTCTGCACTAGACCAGACATTGCACATGCAGTGGGAGTATTGAGCAGGTTTATGTCAAAACCAGGGAAGGAGCACTGGACAGCAGTGAAGCAGGTTTTCAGGTATTTGCGTGGCACTAGTGATTATGGTTTGTGCTACCAAGGAAAACCAGGATTGGACAGAGTGTTGAATATTCATGGCTTTGTTGATGCAGACTGGGCTGGAGATTTGGATCATAGAAGATCTACAAGTGGGTATGTGTTTAACCTATTTGGAGGTGCAGACAGTTGGATGAGTAAGAAACAATCTATAGTGGCACTATCAACTACAGAAGCAGAATACATGGCAGCGACTCATGCAAGCAAGAAAGCAGTTTGGTTGCAGAGATTGTGTTCAAGTATGGAGTTATTACAGGAAGCTATAAGGATAGACTATGACAGCTAAAGTGCAATTTTCTTGGCAATGAACCCTGCATACCATTCAAAGACAAAGCACATTGATATTCAGTATCACTTTGTGAGGGATATGATAGAAGACAAAAAGGTGTTGCTGGTAAAGGTGGACACTTTGAAGAATACTGCAGATGCATTGACAAAATCTATGAGCTCTAAGAAGTTCTCTTGGTGGTAGAGAGACAATGGGCATTTTAGGGCTAGAAAAATGACTAAGCTCTCTTGTGGCCCCCTGTGGAAAGAAAACAAAAAGTGGGAGAATGTTGAATTGTGTTATATTCTTTCCACGACTAGCCCACGTAGTTAACCGAGGTTTAGAGGGGGGGAGGTCACAGGGGGTTTGAGGTGTACCTGTAACCCCAAAGTTTGGTTTTGGACCTTATGTTAGGTTGGGCGGATCCACCTATGGTTCTATGCATGATTTTCGCACATGTTTTTTGGACGCAATGATTTTCGGTCCATGGTTTTGGACGCGATGGTTTTTGGTCCATGGTATTGGATGCTTCGACATATATAAATATGTATTGTAACATTGAAAGGAACATAATGAAAAATCAAACTAGTAGTCCCAGTTTTGGGATCCAGGGGAAAATCTT
Source organism: Pinus tabuliformis (assembly GCA_031772625.1). NCBI lineage: Eukaryota > Viridiplantae > Streptophyta > Pinopsida > Pinales > Pinaceae > Pinus > Pinus tabuliformis. The sequence goes on along the minus strand of CM062820.1, from coordinate 1,484,038,821 downwards.
TGTGTATATATGTTTTATGTGTTATGCTCTCGCATTGTTTATTTTATGTGTTTTAAAATTCGTATGCAGGTAATTTCTGTACGGGGTTAAAACCTACAACGAGGATGTTCGAATGAAATTATTTGTGCTTTCTCTAGAAGATGATGCTCTTGATTGGTTTCAAGACAAAGCCAACCAATGCCTTCGACTCTTTGAGATCGATTCTCAATGCATTTAGAGATAAGTATGGAGATAAGAGGGAAGGAAAGTATTTGGTTAAAGAATTCAACACTATTAAGAAATGAGAAAATGAAATGGTTGAAGAATTTAACCAAAGATTTAATAAACTCTTAAAGGATATGACTCAAGACTACAAGCCTCCTAACAAGACAATTCTTGAACAATATCTTGAGGCTTACCCTGTAGAGACGCAGTATGAGATAAGATGTGTTCATCCCAACACTTTAGTTATTGCCCAAAGCACGGCTAAGGAATTAGAAAAGGACAAAAAAGCCTCAGGAAAGTCGAAAATCCTTGATTTTGAAAGAAGTCCAAATCAAGTCTAAGGGGAAAGAAGTTAAAGAGGAAGAATTTGAGACAGTTAAAGAATTGACCCGATTAATGAAAGAAATGAAGGTTGAACATGCCAAACAGATGGGCGAGATGCAAAATCAATTAATACAAATGGAAAGGTCTCGAATGCAGAGTATGCCGCCTAGAAATAATAATACAACAGAGGTAACAACAGCAATCCATGGCCGCAAAGAAATCCACCAAATGATCAAAGACCTACACCACTTGAGTCTGCTAATATGATTAATGAGCATGTTCCTTTTTGTAGACCTTGTGAGAGTTTCCATGAAGAGAGTACATGTGCCTTTGCTAGAAGAATCTTGGAGAAAAGTAGAAACCAGCAAGATCATAACGCAATTCACGATAACTCCAAGGAAAGTCGATGTGCCAACATGATATCTTCAGCTTTCGCCATCAACACCTTCAATAAAGAGAAAGACCCCATTACTCAAGCATATGGTGAGAAGCCATCTCAGGAGAAGATTCTTGAACTTGCAAAAAGTTAAGGTTATACGAGGAGAGGTAAGGATTAGCCAAAATAGACATGCTCCATCTGAAAGGTATAAGTCGGGGTTAAAGGTAGATTGGGCAGCATGGAGAAATAACATAAAGATGGCAATTCCAGTCTTAGAAACGCTGAAGATTCCATCACAAAGAGCTTCATTCTTTAAAGCCTTGGGCATTGCTCAACAAGAAAGATTTGATACTCAGCCTAAAGATGAAGAAATCAGGTTAAAGGACTTAAAATGCTATATGACTAATGAAGACCATCAGCCTTTCTTCCTAACATTGGACATAAATGATCGTTTGCTCCATAATTGCATGCTTGACTCTAGTGCATCTACAAATGTTATGACTAAGAAAGTTATGGAACAGTGAAACTTAAGAATCTCTAGACCTTATCATAATATTTGCTCAATGAATTCTAAAAAAGTTGAAGTCCTTGGTGTGGTTAAAAATCTACAGGTCTCCTTGGTTGATTACCCATATAGGATCATCACCATGGATATAGCAGTAATTGATGCACCAGATGTATGGGGAATGCTCCTTTCCAGAAAGTTTGTAGCTGATTTGGGTGGGTCTATTCAAATGGATTTATCTTATGCCACTATTCCCGCAGCAACAAGTGGCATGGTCAGATTATACAAAGAAGTGGAAAGAAGATATCATGTAGAAGTTCCAAAGAGATTGGAAAATGGTGAAGAAGTTGTGCCACAGGGTCATCCACCACATTTTGAGTCAGAGTTTGTCTAACCAGTTTATCACTTTTCTTCATTCCACCGCCCATCCCCTCCTCTGAGCAGAAAGAGAAGCAGGTTTCAGTTTGACAAAGATATGCAACACAGTGGTCAGGAAATTCACCAACCAAAGAGGGTAAAGTTTCAACAAGGGACATCTGATAAGCAACCTATTGATCTACCAGTCAGCAAGCAGATGTCCGATATTGTGCCACATCAATGACATCTAATGCCATAAGGCATCGTTTGTATAGTATCTCTAACCCTACTCCTTTTTATTTCATGTCGTTAGCTAATTTTATTCCACGCATTCATATTTGTCTTTTATATTTTAGTTTGTTAGAGTAGATTTTTTCTATTCCAGCGAGATTTACTATGTATACATGATGATTTCGATTTTGAATGGATATCTATTTGATGGACTTTTATTTTCTTGGATGCAGGATTCTGGGATTCTCATGTTACTTCATGAAAGCAATGTGTCCCCATATGGAGCCAGATGTTGCAAGCTTTTTGTTAGAGTTCCAAGGAAGCAGAAATGCCAAATTTTTCAAAGGATCGGATCATCAATCAGTTGTTTATTGAGTCATTGTAAACCCATTCTGCAAATTTATAATGTAAATGATGCTAGTAATACCGTATATGTATGTAACAACCTAGGTAAGCCTATTATTTTGGCAAGAGTTTCATCCTAGGAGGTTTTTCGTCTCACTGACTCATCTGTGTTTCTAAACACGGATGGTTGGCAAAGTTTTTTCCTCCAACCTCCCCCAAAGCTAGGGTGGAATTCTTCGTCAAAGTCTAAGGTGAGTCCTAGTGTTCTAGTAGTCTTATGTAAAAGTGATTTGGGAATAATTTAAGCTAATTGGCTAGCTTATTTTATTACAAATCACTTGGTCTACTAGATCATATTGTGTCGCAGAATTGGGTATGTAATTTGAGGGTCTATACCAAACGGGTGTTTCCCCTTTGAGGGTTGAATTGTAAAAAATATTATGCAAAAATATTTTAATGCATGGTCCCTCATATTTAGACACCATGGTTAAACTATTAGAGGGTGGAAAAAACAGTAAATCCCCTCAAGTGTCAATTAATTAATTTTTCTGGCAAAAATAATTAAATCTTAAGCCAAAAAATTAATTAATTAGAGTCAAAATAAAATGTCTTAGGAAAATTAAATTCTCAGAGTGGAAAATTCATGGGTATCAAAAGAATTATTTTTTGGAGGTCTTCCACCAAGGGAATATTGGATATTTCACGAAAAATCGGACCTTTGGACCTTGGTGGTTAAGTCAAGGTATTTTGAATAAATTAGCTCAAAATTAATAAAAATGGAATTAAATGATAAATTAGAAAATTGCTCAAAAATAAAAAATTCAACGGCTAAAACTAAAAGATGATAAAGTAATTTTCGATGGCCGAGATTATTTTGATGAGGATCAAGTAAACTAGTCGTTATTTTTCCACTTGGAAGATTATCTATAAATTAGAGAGTCATTTGAATGTCTAGCCATCTAATTTACGGCTAAGAAATTGTTGTTGAACCATTAATGTAACACTATTGTCCCGCTGGGAACTTTTATTTCTATCATAATAAAGACTTTGGGGGCAGCTCAAGGTGTTCATTGTTCGTTGTTTTGTGGTATGTGTTAACTACGGGCTTTCCTATGTTCTTTTGGTAAATGGTAAAGAATTGTTTTTCATTAGATAGGGATAAAGTCATTCTATTGATAGTTTTGGGCTAATCTTAGATGATTTGATTCGCCATATGATTAACAAATTTTCTTGAGATATATACATAGTGTTTGCAGGTATTGAAGTTTTTAAGTTTACTTAGTTAGAAACCCTTCATGCACTTTTTTTTATTTATTCCTACCTACTTGTTATTTTTCCTTAACAAGTTATTTACAAAGTAAATACTGAAAATGAACACCAGTGCATGCTCAACATATTACAGATCAGCAACTAAAAGAAACAAGAACAAACACACCACATGACACCATTATTTTTGGACTAATGTCCCCGGAAAAACCCAATGTGGGAAAACCCGTGCAGCGATCTGGGGGTTTTCTTATTAAGCAATATCAGAGTACAATCTGGATGCCGAAACTGGCCTACCCAACATAGAATTTCCTTAGCAATAATACCTCTCGATTTCTGACAAATCTATTGGCTGAAACCCCGGATAATCCTTCTGTTAGCTACTCAGCACCAATCTGCTCCAGAAACCCCAGCATCTGCCCAATCTGGACTGCGATAGCCTCTCCTAGCCCAGCGCTGGCACTGCGTCAGCCTATCTTGGCCTGCGTTAGCCCTAAGAGGCCCTGCGTCAGCTCTCTAAGCCTCTACGTCAGCTACACTAGTCCCTCTAGTGCTCTGCGCAACACTTAGCTGCCTTTGCGTGGCCCTGCGTGAGCACTGGCTACTCCTGCGTCTCTCTCTCTGGCTGCTCTGCTTCTATCCCAGCACTATCTCTGCCTCTCTATCTCTCTGTACTCAATGCCCCTCAGCTGCTCTCCCGATCACTGATTCTATCTCTCTTAGCAAACCCCGCTCTAGAGAATAGAATGACTGATCACTATGGTGTTTTATCCAAGTGACCCTCATGCCTCCTCTTATACTTTTCCTGTTGACATCTCAACGGCCGAGATAAAGTCCCTAATCAACGGCTAAGATTAGATCCAGCTTAATCCATGTCTTTTGAACCACTCTAACACAGATTCATATTAATACACATTAATATTTTATTTTCCCTAAGTTTAGACTTAGGGACTTAGGGACTCCATTAAAAATATTAATTATTTTAATATCTCCTGATCTATTTAGAATCTACCCAAACCCTTTCTGGGTATTGGATATCTCATGTGCCCCAACCTCTCCACCAAATTTCGTGGCTAGAGCACATCCGATGCTACCCCAAACCAACACTCCCTCTTAGTGAGAATTGTGCTCCAGCAATACTCCTCTCTGAGTATTACTCTGATCATCTGGCATTGGTACCTGTGTCGATGCTAAGCCTCCCTGCCCAACATCCTCTGCACTACTGCATCCTGTACTGCTGCCCATGGTTTTGGCACTCCCACTGTTGCATCTGTATGACAACTCCCTCTGCATCCGTGCTACTGCTAGTCCTTTCTCCCAACACTGCATCCGCACTTCACCTCCTCTCATCATGCTGCATCGTGCTGCCCACTGCTGCACTGCAACTCAGTTACTAAGAAGTAAGTAACTGATCTCCCAACTAACCTCCTTGTTGGGCTAGAGACACACACTGATGTTGAAGCTTCATTTGTCGCTGACACGTGCTCCCTATCTCTGACCTTTGCGCTGCTTCAACAACTCCCTGCATCTCGCACCATTGCACACCTCTTTGTGCCTTCCTGCACTGGTGCAACACTCCTGCAACTCTCGCACTGCTGCAACCTACCAGCTTCGCGCTGTCTCGGGACTCCTACACTGTAGCTCTCTCTGCCGCTCCATCCGCATCCGTCTCTACCCACATCAGCCAGTCCTGCTACTCCTCGTCGGGGCTCCTGTAGCAAGGTCTAATTCAAGAGGCTGGGAACCTCGAGGATCCTGCCCCTCATCGCCTGTAATCCACTTGACTACAACTCGATGTCTCCCCACTTCCGCTCAACTGGTGCATGTGCACTCATGGCATAGTCATTGTCTGCCAAAACATCCTTCTCTGCCTGTGCTGGCACTGCCTTAGTCTCGGAAGACTCTCCCTTACTCTTCTTCCTTGGACACTGGGTCGCATAATGACCCAGCTCCCCATAATGGAAACACTTGATTTTGGAGAGATCTTTCTTCTTCCACATTTCCTGCTTTCCCTCAGATGCTAGGGCCACATCCTCCTCCTCCTGCTTGACCTTGATCCCTTTGCTGCTGCTACCTATCTTCGATTGTCGTCTGATCTCTTCTTGGCGAAGAGCTGCCCACATTTCATCCCAAGGTGGGAGAGTCCCTCTGCCCAGGATACTCTGGAAAAATACTTCCCAATCTTCTAAGGCAGCATTCAAGGTTGTCCTCACCATAAGCTCTTAATCCAGTGTCGCTCCTATAGCAGTCAACTAGTCTCGGATCTCATTCAGTCCTCCGAGAAAGGTATCAATCGATTGACCCTTCTTCATCTGATACAACCTCATCTAGTTCTTGAGCAGCATTCTTCTCTCTGAGGAAGGTGTCAATCAATTGACCTTTCTTCATCTGATACGACCTCATCTGGTTCTTGAGCGGCATTCTTCTCTGCACAGAAGTATGCTGATACAGCTTCTTGAGAGCCTCCAACATCTCAAATGTCGTTTCCTTCTCAGCTATATGTGGTACCACATGATACTTGACCCTGTCAAGGATAATGCACTTGGCCCTCGCCATCACCTCTTCGTACCTATCATTATCATTGGGGTCGACTAGGACAGCTATTACTTTCAAGGCGAAGTTCTTGACACGATTCCTGTCAAGCACTAATAAGATTCTGGCCTTCCAGACTGCGAAGTTCGATGCTTTGTCCAGTCTATCATGGTCTCTTACCCCATAGTGCCATGATGCTCCTCTACTTCCATCCTAGAAATTCTCTGTTCGACTCCTTTGAGTCTCTACTTCCCGTCTAGAAGTTCTCTTCTGGACTCCCTCTCAGTCTTTATTTCCCTCCTAAAAATCCTTTTGCCGCTTGTCGAGATGCCCCCTACTCTAATCGATTTGTGCAGTTGCACTGCTAATCCAGGTTCCTCGGCTAGAAACCCTCGGTAACAACTCCTTTGGCCCTGCTCTATCAGGTACTATTCTGACTACAGTACCTCACCAGCTCCACTCTGCAATATTCATGCAGCCTTCTAGACCCCAGCGACTGCCTCTATGTGCACTGCGTCAGCCCCTCTCTGCCTCACGCTAGCTTTGGGTCACCCCAGATGGGTCTGCATCAGCCCTGGGATGCCCTGAGTCAGCCCTCTGGCCCTCTGCGTCAGCAACGCTGGCCTTTCTGGGGTTCTGCGCAGCTCCCGGCTTCCTCTGCATGGCCCTGGCTGGCTTTGTGTCACACTCCTTGGCTTCTGCGTTGCTAGAAACAGTTTCTGTCACCTCGGGAAAGTTGTTTTCTGCTGCTATTGCTCCACTTGGCTGATGTCTTTGTCCTTTTGTGATATGAAATTACCCTCTAATACCATGTTGAAGTTTCTAAGTTCACTTAGTTAGAAACCCTTCATGCACTTGTTATGATTTATTCCAACCTACTTGTTATTTTTCCTTAACAAGTTATTTACAAAGTAAACACTGAAAATAAACACCAGTGCATGCTCAACATATTATAGATCAGCAACTAAAAGAAACAAGAACAAACACACCACATGACACCATTATTTTTGGACTAATGTCCCCGGTAAAACCCAATGTGGGAAAACCGGTGCAGCTATCTGAGGGTTTTCTTAGTAAGCAATATCAGAGTACAATCTGGGTGCCGAAACTGGCCTACCCAACAGAGAATTTCCTTAGCAATAATACCTCTCGATTTCTGACAAATCTACTGGCTGAAACCCCAGATAATTCTTCCAGCAGCTACTCAGCACCAATCTGCCCCAGAAACCCCAGCGTCTGCCCAATCTGGACTGTGTCAGCCTCTCCTAGCCCAGCGTTGGCACTGCGTCAACCCCTAGGAGGCCCTGCGTCAGCTCTCTGAGCCTCTGCGTCAGCTACGCTGGCCCCTCTGGTGCTCTGCACAGCACTTCGTTGCCTCTGCCTCGCCCTGCATGAGCACTGACTACTCCTGCATCTCTCTCTCTGGCTGCTTTGCTTCTATCCCGACACTATCTCTGCCTCTCTGTCTCTCTGTACTCAATGCCCCTCAGCTGCTCTCCCGATCACTGATTCTATCTCTCTTAGCAAACTCTGCTCTAGCGATTAGAATGACTAATCACTCTGGCATTTTCTCCAAGTGACCCTCAAGCCTCCTCTTATACTTTTCCTGTTGACATCTCAACGGCTGAGATTAAGTCCCTAATCAATGGCTAAGATTAAATCTGGCTTGATCCATGTCTTTTGGACCACTCTAACACATATTAATATTAATACACATTAATATTTTATTTTCCCTAAGTTTAGACTTAGGGACTCCATTAAAAATATTAATTATTTTAATATCTCCTGATCTGTTTAGAATCTGCCCAAACCCTTTCTGGGTATTTGAGATCTCATGTGCCCCAACTCTCCACCAAATTTCGTGGCTAGAGCACATCCGATGCTACCCCAAATCAACAGCAGGTACCCCAGTCCTTGGTCTCCAAGTTCACAAATTGTGGGCATGAACTGACTTTGTTTGGATCCCAAATATTTACGTGGTGGATTTAAACATCACTAAGGCTATAGTGTGCATTGGGTTTCTAAAGTATTTTTAGCCATTTATCAAAGAAAAATATCCATATAATAAATAAATAAAATAAAATATAAAAATTATCAAAATCTATTTTAAAACCTTTGCATATTTGTAAAATTATTTTGTAAATTATTTTTGCTAACTAGGGTTTTGGGGTTTTGAAGTTTTTTGTATATATTTGGGGTTTTGGGTATTTTATCTCCTTTTTTTGCAGGTGAAATCAAGAGAAGAAGTAGGAATAGAGTTAGATCTAGGTCCTTGAGGGTAAGATCTAGTTTCTAGAATTTTTGCAAGGTCAGCCATTAGAAAATTTGCAGCAAATTGAAGATCTGAAAGGAAAAAAAAAATTCTAAAGTTGGGGTTTTGATTTTCAGCCCTTCCGAGCCTAGATCCGACCTCTCCAAGGCCAATGTCCTCCTCTATCCACCCTGCGTCAGCCCTAGGACCCCCTGAGTCATCTTGGTGGGGCTCCTTGAGGCCTACGTCAGCCTCTAAGGGCCAACCTTAGCCCTTTTCAACCTTTTGGAGGCTGGTCGTAGCCCTTTTGGGCCTGGGCCTCCATTTTTCAGCCTCTTTTCCTTGGTTGTAGCCCTTGTGGTGCCCACGGCAACCCTTTCAGTCCTAACCCTAGTCGTCCAACCCTTTAGTGCTTTCTCCCTCTAGTGTTGGCCTTACTCTGCCTCCTCTTCCCTCCTTTGCCCTTCCTTTGGCCTCTTAGCCTCTTTTTCCCTCAACGCTAGCCCTATTGGGCCTAGCATTGGCCCTAGTTTGCCCTAAATCCATCTTTGAATTTTCTGGACTGAATACTTGGTGGTTTTGCAGGTTTTTAGCCTCAAAAATTTTGATTTTCAGGTGGCAAACTCATCCTAAAGTTTTAGCAAATTTGGACGAAGGGATCTTCAAGGCCTTAGGGCTAGGGTTTACTCTCTAAACCCTAAATTTCTCACTATTTTGCTACTGCTGAAATTTTTATTTTATAACAGTGATATAAGTGCTCTAAAACACATCTAATTGGTCAAAAATACTTCCAAATTGCCAAATTCAATTTTTCTAGAAATTTGGCCACTTGGGCATCAAAGATCTAGCTTAGATCTAAAATTTTGCTTGATGGAATTTTATGTGTAAATCACTAAATCAGATCTGTAATTTTCTAAATAATTCACCTAAAAAGACTCAAAAACTAAAATTTTCAGTTTTGGCAAATTTTTCCTTGTTTTGGGCATATTTGGCACTTGTTATAACATCATTGATTCACTGGTTTTATGTTTACTTGTTGTTGTAACAAGTTATATCATATCTGTTCTATGTCTGAAAATTGCATTTCAAGTAAGCTAAATTTCACTGTTTCACTTTGGCAAGTTGTTAGGAACTTTAGTGATTAAATCTATTTGCTTTTGGCTTGTCATTTCTTGGGTTTAAAGTGATTTCCTTGCTGCTGTCATAAGATTAATAATTGTTGGAATATCTGAAGTATTACTGCTCAGTTTTGTCATTTTGAATCCAACATTAGCTTGTTTTATCGTGAGTTATAAGAATTTTTGCACTTACATCACTCATACTTAAGTTCTAAAATTCTGATCTTGTTGATGGTATAAGTTGCTTTGGCATTTGCAATCTAATTGGCATGGTGATAAGAACATCTTGAATAATTTTTATTGGCATCATGTAATCATTGGCTAATTGACAATTCGATAACTTGTTCTAAGTATCTTGCGGATTGACTCATTGGCACTTGTATCCTAAAGCATTTGTCTTGTTTTAAGATTGTCCTATAATTATCGTTAAGTATTTTTGTCATAAAAAGTAATCAAAACTTAATTATTTAAACCCTTAAACAATCTTAACTCAAGTAACTTCACTCATAATCATTGCATAAGCATTCTAGTCTTAGTTTTGCACTTAATAACTTACCTTCAAGCATAAGTTTGGTTGATAAACTCCTAGGACAACCCTCTGTCATATAGCTTGAGGGATTCAGCCATTCTTAGTGGTTGACACAATGACCTTGTTGTCGTCAGAGCCACAGTCTCTGCAGTGTCAAAGTCACTAGGTGGTTGGAACACAGGGGGAGGTATCATTAATCAGGCCGCTGCCTACTTCCTGTTCGCTTCCATCCCACAACCTACTCTGAAGGTTGTTTCTCAAAATAGTCAAGGGAAAGGTTCAACTTAGATTAGGTATTTAATCTAAAATTAACCAACATCCTTGCATCACGCCTAGTTTTTAGGAGTTGCATTTTCATATAGGTTAGTTCATCATAGAAGCAGCAATTGTCCATCCGGTTACTTGGCTATAATTCCTAATAAGCAAGAAGTTTTGACTCCATCAATTACTGGTCTCAATATTTAATCTAATCAAATCTTTGATCTTGCTATATTCTACCAAGTAGCTAGGCCACTCAACTGTGTCTCCTGAACAAGTTGGTTCCCAACTTGTTTCTTCCACCTCATTTCCATATGGACTACCCCCCATAGCCTGTTGTTGGAGACAACTAAAACAGAGTGGGCGGGGATCAAAGTGACAGCCCCCGCCCTGAGCAGTTGTTGCGGTGCCTGTACAATCCAAGCAAAACACCCCCACTGATAGAGGGGAACAGTTTCCATCTGCCTGGATTAAACCATGCATTGAGCCATTTCTAAAATAGTTTTATTCTTCTAGACAACAACTTCTCTACCTATGAAAATGGCCTTCTACCAAGAGATGCCATGTCTTTTTAGCAATGTTTGGAAGCACACTTGAATTTTGTCTCGGGTTAATTCTCCACAAGTAATTTAAATTCCTTTGATCTTCCAAATACTTCATCCTTGCATTGAATAATACATATTACAAATATAGGGGAAAAAATCAATAAAAGTAAGAAATCCCTATCTCCCCCAAGAAAAAGAGTGGTCGGGATCCGTAAACCGTGATGGATATTCCACTAGATAGTTCATTACAACAAATCTAAAATTATACTTAAAAATCTGAAATGCACATTATGAGGGTTTATTTTGTTGAAATATGTAACTAGGTTCGGTCTTCATAATGACATGTGTGTTCATGATTTTATGTACTTGATGTAATGAGAAAAATAAATTTATTATTATTGATCTTGAGATATGGGTTTCATGCTCAAGGGAAATTTATTTTTAGGTCGAGCTCCCATTGAGAGCTCTTAGGATTTTTCATTGAGTCATCGAGTCACTAAAGTCATTGTCATGTATGAAAAGACCCATTTGGGCATGTTACATATTGTAAAAAAAAATATTTGAGTCAAAGTCTAGTCAAAGAACTCTCCAAGACCAAGTCATAAAAGCAAAATACAAGTCGGCCTTCTCCAAGCTTTTAGTTAGCCTCAAGACAGTGACAAGTCGGCCTTCAAAGATGGACGTGAAGCCTATATAAAGGAGGGACCAGGCCTGATTCAAAGGCACATAACACACTCTCATAAGTTCGATCAAAGAAGAATAGAAGTACGAGGAAGAAGAAGGGCATAAAGGAGAAAAGAGAAATCAAATATTTGGATCTGTTTTGGGCTAAAATCCTTCACACATGCTAGGTAAGGTTAGGGCATCCATCTGTTGTTGGAAGACCAAAGTGCAAACCTCAAAGAAGCCAAAATCTAGCATAAGAAATAAATGTTTTGTAAGCCAAAGTTACAAGAAGACAAGTCCAAGGAAAGTGAAGAAGAAACTCTCTCTAATCTGCCCTAGTTTCATCACACGTGCGAGAAGTTGCAGGAGGTCGAAAGTTGTAGGTAGAAGAGGCCGAAATTTCAGTCAAGATTGCAAGTTTGAATTGTTAGTCAGAGGTAAAGTGAACGCAATTAAAAGGCAAGGTTGACTTGGATTGAGAAAAACACTTCAAAGAGATAAATTGACTTGGTCTTAGAGAGATTCTTGGTCAAGGATCTACGTCTTGGAATTCGTCAAACTGAAGATTCTATAAGAAGAAGAATTATGTGCGTTTTCCTCTCAAGATTGGAGAGGTTTTGACCCTAGCTTATAGCCTATATCTTGTGTCCTTTGTCTCTTTGTTCATTATGTTTTGATAATTGTTTGATGAAGAAAACATTATAATAAGCAAGCTAAAGAAGAACCTAATCAAGAAAAATAAAAGGCATTCACAAGCAGTTATCATAAGCTAAAGAAACCACCTATATTGTTGCCCCTAGATTTCTCAACATGGTATCAGAGCTAAGGTGACAAATCAAGGAAGGGCAACTCTATAAAGGACACTTAAGCACTCAAAAACCAAAGTTCTAGAAGGGTATCAAGGGCATCAAAGCATCAAGAAGATCCTCTCATATCCAATGCATTTTGAAGAACTACATCATCATCTTGAAGGAAATAGCAAAACCCTAGCTCCCTCAAGGAAAGAGTCTACACTTGAAGCATTATTGGGAATCTCGCTCAAATCATCATCTCAAGGAAGAAGACCTCAAAAAGACCTTTATCTCTACTCAAATAGAAGATTGAAGCATCTTGAAGTATACTCATCCAAAGGAAGCAAGAAAGGAGTTGTTGGAATCATCAAGAAATCAAGATCTCCCTCTCTTTAAGTCAAGAATCACTATTTGAAGGAAGACATCTTCTTCAAGAACGAAATCTCCCATTCTCTATATCATCATCAAAATCAAGCAAGCAACAAGTTGAAGATATTGTCATCAAGGAATATCTTCGCAAGTATCTTTATGTCCACATCTAAATCTATAAAAATGTCTTTTTGCAAGGAGAGCAACAAGCTGGTTGGGTCTACAAACTTTCTTGCATGGAAGAAGAGGACTGATTTAATCCTCATAGAAAATGAAGTTGTGAAACATGTTAAAGGCTCAATCACAAAACCTCTAAAGGAAGAAGCTCAAGCTCTTGCAAAGTACATGAAAGGGGAAGTAAGGGCTCAAAGGATTCTCATAGAATCCATCAAGGATCCCCTCATTCCCTATGTATCAAAATTAGAAACATCAAAAGAAATATATGACAAACTTGTAGAATTGTTCTCTTTAAGCACTGCGGGAGCAATTGATCTCGTTAAGGAAAGAACTCTACAAGATGAAGATATCAAAAGAAGAAGGAATATGTAATATTCCTAATGGAAAATTTGCAATGATAACAAAGACATGTAATAAATTTCGACAACAAAATGTACTTAACAATTAACACATAGACAGAAATTTCTCATCAAACACCCAATTGGCTCATTTTCATTAATAAATATGTTGGAGTACAATAGAAGATGGATGAGGTGCACCTGGGCTTGCACAAGGCAAGCTACAAGCCTCGTGTGATCAACACATGTAAAGTTTTGTAGATGTTCTATGCTAAGAGCAATTTCACTTTTCTCACAGCAATCATACAAGTAGATAAGTAAAATGCAGATAGAACATATAAGCAGATCTTACAGAAGACAAATCAGAAACAAGAAAAATGTATGTGTTTGTTTCGGCGGTCAACAGGATGCTTCAACCAGCAAAGTCTCCTTTGGTCAGCCAGCCCAGCATGTGTCACAACAACCCTCCAAGCAGTAGATGAGTCAACCCAAGTCAGTTCTACAAAAGTCAACACTGTCCTGAAAAGTCAACGCAGGGGCAGCAAGCTAAAAGTCAACGCAGCAGCAAAACGGTCAACCCTTTGACCTCGATTTTTGTGCCAGGTAGTATGGCCTTCAAAAATCGAACCTCCCACAAGTTTTCAGCTTGTTTGGACCAAGCGTTGACCAAAGTCAACGCTGGTCAAACTTCTGCGAAACCCTAGCAGCAGAAACCCTAGCAGCAGAAAAATCCTCTTCGTCCTTCCCACGTGTGGCTGAAATTCGTCCTCCAGGTAGCTCGTACTTTTAGGATGAGAGAGGAAGATGTGAGTTGTTTTTGTGATCAAATTCTCTCCAACTTTTACTGTATATATATATCCATCAATGAGGGTGTGTGACACATCTGTTGGGCATGTGAGCCTACATTACAAAACTGGCTGACCTTTGCACATATAATTTATTAAGAATAATAAATTCAAAATATAAGTTCTACTCATCGGATTAAGACTATTTTTATATGGATTTTACACCTCTCAGAAAGAGGAATCCAACAAAAATATTAGCCTCTTAATCTGAGCATCAGAACATGGAGTTTGGACCTAGTTGTCCAAATTTAACAACACAAAAGTGCCCAACTGCTGTAGAATTGCAGCTCTCCAGGAAGTTGCGTTGTCCCTCCAAATCTACATTGTTGGCTGGTTTCGAACTCTATTTTTCCCCCTCAAAACAACCCATAAATTTCTACAAATTTAGGAGTGTACTCCTTCCCAAAAACCCAGAAAAAAAAATAGAAAGGGTTTTCCTTGGTTTTGACCCACCAATTTTGACCTCCTAGAGCTTCGCCCTCCTCCAACACTAGAATTCTGCACCTGTAGCTGTAATTGCTATCTTCTACTCCCAAAATGCCAAGAATCCTCCCAAATCAGCCTCCCAACAATTCCCCCACAACCCAGCTCCTCAATCCTCCGGGTAAGACTCCCTCCACACAACCCACTCTAATGACTGCACAGTCCTGGTTGATGATGGTGCAGTGCCTTCAACTAGAAACTCTACCTGAGTGCTTGGCTCCTCCTCCTACCATGATATCACTCCTCTGTGATGAAAACTCAATGAGAATGCCTCCAGCAACACTTCACCTCCAAATCCCGACTTTGCAGCTCCACCCAAAACACACAGTGTCTCCCACTGCGTCCCTACTACTCCCATGCGTCCTTGCTGAACCAAGGCAGCGTAATTCTCTACAAAGGGTCTCTCTCTTGGTCTCCAACTGCAAAGGAAAGCCCTCCTAGGGTGGCACTCGAGATCCACCGAAGGAAAGGAATGAGCTTCACTCCTTGGGAAGCTCTGGTGCTAAACAGCAAGTTGTATCTTAGTTGAACAGCCAAAGCAACAATGAATTCTCAATTTGAAAAAAGGCCCCAAAAGTTGCTCCTCTCCTTCTATTTATGATTACTCCCTTGGGCCCTACGTGGGTCCCATCAAATATCTTGACCCCCCAACTTAGGAAAATCAAGCTACCTCCAAGGGGTGCGTATTTTTGGTGGGTGAGTGGCCCCCACAATCCACTAAAGGCATATCAACCCCTTCTTCTCCTAACTTCTTCCATCAAAATGCATTAAGCCAAAAATAACAAAATTGCCAAAATTGTTTTTCCTCTCCTTGGGAGAACAATTAGGAAGGGACATTACAGTCTTCCCCTCCTAGATTTTGCTTGTCCCCAAGCAACTGCAAAACTGGATGCTACAAGATTTGTTCACTTTCCCATGTGGCATCCTCTTCTAGCAAATCCTTCCATTTGATCAAGTATTCCCTGATCACCCTATTTCTCAACCTCCACTCCCGGGTCTCCAACATGGTGTCAGGTGTCAAAACTAAGTGCCCCTCATCATCCAAAGGAGGCAACTCAGTTGTTGTTGTCACATGTTGCCCCAATGCCTTCTTCAGGCATGAGACGTGGAGCACATTGTGAATCTAGCTCTCCATAGGTAGCTCTAACTCATAGGCCACCTCCCCAACCTTCCCGACCACCTTATAAGGCCCATAAAATCAGGGTCGAAGGTTCTCTGCTCCCTTCTGCTTGAGCAAAGATTGCCTGTAGGGTTGCAAACGTAGGTAGACCATGTCTCCTACCTCAAAGTGTCTTTCCACCCTGTGCTTATCAGAATATACCTTTTGTTGATTCTGAGCCACCTGTAAGTTGTTCTTGAGAGCTTGTAGAATCTCTTGGCTCTCTTGAACCCAATCCCTTACCCCTGGGGCCCTGCTATCTCCAAACACCATGTCAAAAAAAGAAAGTGCATCATACCCAAAAAGTGCTCAGAAAGGAGACATACCAATGGACATGTGATAAGTTGTGTTGTAGCAGAACTCCCCGAGGTGTAACCACTTGACCCACGCTCTCTGTTGCCCAATCACGTAGTTGCGCAGGTACCCTTCCAGCCATTTGTTCACAATCTCTATCTGCCCATCGGTTTGGGGGTGATAGCTAGTGTTGGGTGTAAGCTTTGTCCCCACTAGCCAAAACAACTCCTGCCAAAAAGCCCCCATAAATCTGTTGTCCCTGTCACTCACAACGGTCTTGGGGAGACCATGCAACCGGAAAACCTCCCGAAAGAATAACTCAACCACTTGGGAAGTTGAAGATCTAGATGAAATAGCGAAGAAGTGGGCGAACTTGGTCAGTCTGTCGACCACCACATAGATACAATCTTGCCCCTGCGCAGCTGGTAGCCCGGTGATGAAGTCCATGGATACACTCTCCCACTTCCTCTCCGGAATGGGAAGCGGTTGTAGCAAACCAGCTGGGTGGGTCAACTCCACCTTGTTCCTCTGTAGTCCACGCACTCCCTCATGTGCCTCAACACATCTCCCTTGAGCCCTCACCAAGAGAACCTCTCCATGACAGCACGGTATGTCTTGAGGAAGCCTGGGTGCCCTGCTAGGGGGGAATCATGGGCTGCCTGCATGATCCTCTCCCTCAGCTGAGATCCCAGTACCAAATAGATCTGGTCCTTATAGTAAATCACATCATCCATCACCCTGAACCGGTCATCCCTGTGTGTGAAATCCAAAATATCGCAACCCTGCCTGTCCATGGAGTACTCAACCAATAGTTGAGATTCCAATCCTGTGTAACATCCATCAAAGACAGCGTCGCTGGTCTCCTAGAGAGGGCATCGACTACCACATTGTGTTTACCCTTCACATACTCAATCTCAAAATCGTAAGCTTAGAGCTTACTCACCCATTTTTGTTGCCTCTCCTCTAATGACTACTGCTCAAGGAGGAATCGAAGATTGTTGTGATCAGTCTTTCCTTTGAACCAGTTGCCCACTAGATACTGCCTAAATTTGGCTAGTGCATGCATCACTGCTGACATCTCCTTGTCGTACACAGAGTACAACCACTCCATGAGGCAACAGTTTCCTGCTCTAAAACGCAATAGGATGGCCCCCCTATGTCAAAACAGCTCCAACCCCTTCACCGGAGGCATCACACTCCAGCACAAAGGGTCGTGTGAAATCTGGCAAGGCCAAGATTGGGCAGTTGCTAATGACCCTCTTGAGGCGCTCAAAAGCCTCCTCTGCCCCCTGCATCTACTCAAAAGCTCCCCTCTTCATCAAATCCATGAGAGGTGTTGCAAGCTGTGAGAACCCTCTCACAAATCTCCTATAGTACGTGCAAATGCCCAGGAACCCCCTCAACTCCGTCACGTTCCTAGGTGTAGGCCAATCCAGTATAGCCCGAATCTTCTCTTGATGTACCTTCACTCTATCTTCCCCGATCACATGCCCCAGGTACAACATCTCCGTTAGTCCAAACTCACATTTGGACAACTTTGCATACAGTTGCTGCTCCTCAAGTATGCGAAGCACTTCCTCCAAATGTTCAAGGTGCTCCTCCCATGTCCGAATGTAAATGAGTATGTCATCAAAGAAAACCAAGACAAAGCGCCTCAACTGCCCAAGGAACACGTGGTTCATACAACACTGGAAAGTCGCTGGAGCATTGGTTAGCCCAAAGGGCATCACCAAGAACTCAAAATGTCCATAGTGGCAGCGAAAAGCAGTCTTCGGAATGTCCTGCTCCCTCATGTGAATCTGGTGATACCCGAATGCAGATCTATCTTAGAGAAGTATTTAGCTCCCCTAAGCTCGTCCATCAACTCATCGATGCGTGGAATGGGATATATGTTCTTCAAGGTCTTCTTATTGAGAGCCCAATAGTCAATACACATGCGCAGCATCCCATCTTTCTTCTTCACCAACACCACGGAAGAAGCAAATGGACTCGAGCTAGGCCTGATGTGTCCCAATCTCAACAACTCCTGAATGGCCCGCTCTATCTCATCCTTATAGGCCTTTGGGTGCCTATAAGGGGTGGTGATGACTGCATTCACCCCCTCCTCCAGCTCGATGGTGTGCTCAAATCCACGGTTTGGTGGTCTACCTAGTGGAACATCCCCAAAAACCCCCTGATGCCTCTCCAATAAGGCTAGTATGTCTGGATGTGTGGCCTGCGCCCATGTCACCGACTCATAAATCTGCAACTCAACTGCCCACTCCACATCTCCATGTCACAAATGATAAATATGCCTCCATCTGGTGGGCTGAAACAGTCTCAGGGGGACAAGAGTGCATTCCCCTCAGCACTATCGGTTTCCCATCTGGCCCCTTGAACTCCATCTCTAGCTTTTGTCAATCAGTCGTGACCTTCCCCAATGTATACAGCCATTGGACACCCAACACCTCATTGGTATCTGGGACATCAA
This sequence comes from Pinus tabuliformis, assembly GCA_031772625.1. Lineage (NCBI taxonomy): Eukaryota > Viridiplantae > Streptophyta > Pinopsida > Pinales > Pinaceae > Pinus > Pinus tabuliformis. The sequence continues at coordinate 1,484,020,385 of CM062820.1, read as the reverse complement.
CCACAAAGAAATGGTCAGTGAGTGAGTAGTTCCCCATCTCCAAGGTCAGCCCAGGGACATACTTAGTACACTGCATGGTCCGGTTTCCGAGTACCAAAACTGAGAACCCTTCAAATGTCGTTGTCTGGATGCCCCTACGCTCCACCATCTGGGCATCAATAAAATTGTGGGTGGCCCCACTCTCAACTAGGACTGTGATCCAGGTGGATGTTGGTGGCCACCCACCAACCCATTTGGACCCCCACAACTGTCTCTTTCAGTCTTTTCAGTTTCCTAAATTGTAGCACAGTTTACTATTTTTAGCAGTTTTTCGGGTCCTAAACTTCCGGAGCCGTTTTGAGGCCCTAAACGACGTTTTTTTGGGAATCTGGGGCAACATGGGTCCATGGACCCATGTTGCCTCCCAAAGTGGTAGTACTCGGATAGATCTTTCTAACGAGCTATCGTGCGCGTCAAACAGAGATCGTATGCCAAAGTTACGACCCCGGGAAATTGATGTACCAATTTACCCAAACGGGGCCCACAATTTGGCGTTTCATCTTCTAGGGTTAGGTTTTGGAATGTGAAAGGTTTTCCATTGTTTCTCAACAATAAATAGGCCTTCGAGCCTCATTGTAACACAGTTTGGAACAGTTCAGAGGCATGTAGCCGCCACATCTCTTCTCAGAGATAAGCTACCATCGCCCTAGCTGGTTTCTTTCCATTTCTGTTTGTAAGCATATTTCTGTATTTTACAGTAATGAAATGAAGTATTATTTCCGCTGCATCTCAGTATTTATGGTTATCTCATCTCTGTATTTATGGTTATCTGTATAATTTGTTGCGTTCCTGTTTAAATCCGGATCAGTGGTATCAGAGCAGTCTGCTTTTTCTCTGTTTTTCTTTGCATGTCCCCAACAAGGTCGGGATATAAGGAGTTAGGGCTTGAACTGGTTGAACCTTTGCAAGACCAGCGTCGCAAATCCCGACGGCCTCCCATGGCGGATGAGAAGAAAGACGAGGGGGCAGGAGATCCTATCAAAATCTTGCTCGAAGAAGCACTCGAGCGGCAAAGGAACGCGATGATGGATAGCTTTGCGCAGATTCTTCAGCGGCTACCCAGAGGCGACGCATCAGCTTCCAACAGCGACTCTGGAAATGCCTCACCCTTCAAGGTACAAGTTAATTTTGAAATCCCCATATTCGAGGGTCAAATAGACGCAGATGCCGTAGATAAATGGTTAAATCTGCTAGATGGGTATTTTTCTGTTCATGAATTTTCAAATCGGGAAAAGATTGTTTTCGCTCTTCTCAAAGCAGCCCCCCACGTCAAGGACTGGTGGGAAACCTACTGCGAGCAAAAGGATGAAAGTACAGGCTCACTATTTTCAGCCGCACCCACTTGGAATGACTTCCGGGATGCCATCAAGGAGCAGTACTACCCTGTCGGAACCTATGAGGACAAATACATCAAATGGACCACACTGCGGCAAGGATGAGACCAAGATGTGCCGGAGTTCACAAACATTTTTCATACCCTTCGCACACAGTTGGGTATCAAAGATTCTGAGCTGCATCTGGTACTCAAATACCATGGCTGCCTGCACAAATACATCCAGGAAGAGATGGTGTTCTTGAACATCTCCTCACTCGGCACAGCATACTGATACGCTGTCAAAATCGAGCAAAAGTTCAAACAGAAGAAGCGAGACTTTGGATCTGCAAATCCGAAGCCCAAAGGACAAAGCCAAGGCGGGGTGACCCAAGACAACCCGTCGAAACCGCAAGAAAAGAACAACACCATGAAGCCAAAGAAGGACACAGGTAAGTGGTGTGAGTTCCACAAGAGTCCCACTCATAACACAAGTGAGTGTCGGACCAAGCAGTCGCTGGTGGCTGAGTTGAAGGCTTCCGAATCAGATGCATGTTCCGACCCTGAGCCAGAACCTGACAAGGGGAATGGCAAAGGGAAGCAGATCATTGATGCGGATCCCAGCGCCACTGTTGCCACCGCCAAGATCAAGAAAAATGAGCCCGAAGATCTAGAGGAGGGGGAGCGTCTTTTCCACTCACAGATGTGGGTGAAGGGTTCACCGCTGCGATTCATTGTCGACAGTGGTAGCCAAAAGAACCTTGTTTCAGCAGAGGTTGTGAAGCGGTTGGGCCTACCGACTACACCGCACCCGCAGCCGTACAGTGTCGGGTGGCTTCACGAAGGACGAGATCTGAAAGTTCGCCAACAGTGCCGCCTTCCCTACAGCATCAAACCCTTCACAGACGAGGTATTGTGTGATGTTACACCTCTGGATGTTTGTGATGTATTATTAGGCCAGCCATACTTGTGGAGGCGACATGCTGTGTATGAGTCAAGACCTCGTGCTGTTATTATTTCTTTGAATGATTCATTATACAGGATACCGGAGGTAGCCCCACCTACCGCCACATCTTTGATCACTACCAAAAAAGGCAGCAAGCTCATATCACAGACCAGGAAATTCATCTGTCTGGTTCACTCCCAAAATAAGGGGAAGATCGTTGCTACATCCATGACCCCTGCAAAGGGTTCCTCCATGCAGCAGCAGCAACAAAGGGATACGGTCATGACAAAACACAGGAACAACTTCTCCTCACCCACATGGGTACCACACAAGTTTCAGGTGGGCAACAAAGTCTGGTTGCATCGACAGAAAGAACGCCTTACCAGAACCCATCAGAAGCTCAGACCACTCCGACATGGTCCTTACAACAGTACCAAGGCTGTGGGGAACAATGCTTTGAAGCACAGCATTCCTCCATTCCTTCGCTTGCACCGAGTATTCAATGTGGACCATCGTCGACCACGCTTTCCACCATTTCTGGACACATCAGAGATTGCATAACAGCTCACCAGAGAACCAACTCAGCAGAAGCTTCCTCATCTCAGGGAGGAACTCAACGCAATGGGGACCATTGCTTCCTAAGGGGGGAGGAATGATCCAGGTGGATGTTGGTGGCCACCCACCAACCCATTTGGACCCCCACAACTGTCTCTTTCAGTCTTTTCAGTTTCCTAAATTGTAGCACAGTTTACTATTTTTAGCAGTTTTTCGGGTCCTAAACTTCCGGAGCCGTTTTGAGGCCCTAAACGACGTTTTTTTGGGAATCTGGGGCAACATGGGTCCATGGACCCATGTTGCCTCCCAAAGTGGTAGTACTCGGATAGATCTTTCTAACGAGCTATCGTGTGCGTCAAACAGAGATCGTATGCCAAAGTTACGACCCCGGGAAATTGATGTACCAATTTACCCAAACGGGGCCCACAATTTGGCGTTTCATCTTCTAGGGTTAGGTTTTGGAATGTGAAGGGTTTTCCATTGTTTCTCAACAATAAATAGGCCTTCGAGCCTCATTGTAACACAGTTTGGAACAGTTCAGAGGCATGTAGCCGCCACATCTCTTCTCAGAGATAAGCTACCATCGCCCTAGCTGGTTTCTTTCCATTTCTGTTTGTAAGCATATTTCTGTATTTTACAGTAATGAAATGAAGTATTATTTCCGCTGCATCTCAGTATTTATGGTTATCTCTATAATTTGTTGCGTTCCTGTTTAAATCCGGATCAGACTGACACACGCTGACCCTGTACAGTCCCCCTAATCCTAAGTGTCCCCCGGTTGGGCAAACGACCCTCCTCTAGGTGTTGATGGTGGTGGCCCTCCTGATGATGGTCCTCCCTCATCTCTCGGCTCCTCTACTACCTCGACCTCCTCCTCTTCAGGCTTGCTATCTGAGAACACCTCAATGAAATGGGCCTTGCCCTTGGTGCACTTGTGTCCCGGTGCCCAAGGTTCCTGGCAAGTGAAACACAACCTCCTCCTCTTGAGGTCCCTCAGGGTGTCATCATCCAACTAGCTACATCCTCCATCTCTCTGTGGTGGCCTCGCATCTCTATTCCCCTATGGGGCTATGGGTCTCGTGGGAACAAAGGCCCAGTTCTTGGGCACTACATCAATCATGTCCCGAGTCCTAGAAATAGCATCCTATAGTGATGTGGGCTTGTAGGCCCTCACCCAGCCACGTAGAGACTCAGCAAGCGCCTCCACAAACAACATGATCAGTCGTGCCTCTGAAATATTAGTCACCATCACTACGAGTCTCTGGAACTTCGTAATGTAGGCCTCTGTGCAGTCTGTCTCAAGTGGGCCAGCTCTCTGAAGAGTAGCTCCAGATCCTTCCTCTCAAATCTCTCCAACAATCTCCTAGTGAACTTTGTATAAGTGGTGATGTGAAGGTGCCCCAACATGATCAGTCCATGGTACCACCACTCCTGTGCATCCCCTTCCAAGTGAAGGGTGGCGAAACGTATGGCATCAGCTTCCCTCATGGGATTCAAGTGAAGATATGTATCAAGTTTTTGGATCCATGCCCTGCGTTGAGCTCTTTACTGACCCAACGAAGTTCAGAAGTGTGACCTTCCCCGCTAGCTTTTGCACATCTTTATTGGATGCTCCTCCCCTATAGTGGCCTCCAGCCCCAGTAGTGCGCCTCTCCTTGAGGTGGATGTACTCTCCAAAGGACATCACCCTCTTGATCCGGCCATCCAACCCCTCATACTCATCAATGCCTGATGCAACAAAATTTACCAATTCCACAACCATGTTCGGCTCTCTCTCTGGCTCGGGCTCCTCCATGAAATGAGGCATTGTGGGGTAGCTAGCTTGCCCACGTTGTGGGTGTGTGGAAGTTGATAGGTACGACTGCCTCCTCCCGCTCTGGAACCCCCGTCACCTTGAGGTTCTCCCTCCGGTCTTCCACCCATTTGCAGGCCCATCACCTGTTGCATCATGTCCATCATCAGCTGCCCTTGCCTCATCATCTGTTGGTTTGTCCTCAGCAACTCTTCTAAGACTTGGTTCGTGTTCCTCTACCTAGGCTGCTCATTCTCTTCTTGGTTGTCCATCCTGCCTCTGATATTTTCCACTTCAGCGTCTGAAAAATGGGCCTCGACCCCTGCCTCTGCCTCTACCACAACCTCTTTGAAAAACCAATCCTTGGTATCTTGGTGGCATCACTTGCTCTTGTTCCTCACCCTGGCCAAGAACATGCTCCGATACCACAATAAATTCCTAATGGAAAATTTGCAGTGATAACAAAGACATGTAATAAATTTCAAAAACAAAATGTGCTCAGCGATTAATACATGGACAGAAATTTCTCATCAAACACCCCAACTGGCTCATTTTCATTAATAAATATGCTGCAGTACAATAGAAGATAGATGAGGTGCACCTGGGCTTGCACAAGGCAAGCTACAAGCCTCAGGTGATCAACACAAAAGTGCCCAGCTGTTGTAGAATTGCAGCTCTCCAGGAAGCTGCGCTGTCCCTCCAAATCTACATTGTTGGTTGACTTCGAACTCTATTTCCCCCCCTCAAAATAACCTAGAAATTTTTGCAAATTTAGGAGTGTACTCCTTGCCAAAAACCCAAAAAACCCCAGAAAGGGTTTTCCTTGGTTTTGATCCACCAATTTCAACCTCCTAGAGCTTAGCCCTCCTCCAACACTAGAATTCTGCACCTGTAGCTGTAATTGCTATCTTTTGGTCCCAAAATGCCAAGAATCCTCCCAAATCAGCCTCCCAACAATTCCCCCCACAACCCAGCTCATCAATCCACCAGGTAAGACTCCCTCCACACAACCCACTCTAATGACTGCACAGTCCTGGGTGATGATAGCGTGGTCCCTTCAACCAGAAGACCTGAGTGCTTGGCTCCTCCTCCTGTTGTGATATCGCTCCTCTGTGATGAAAACACAATGAGAATGCCTCCAACAACACTTCACCTCCAAATCCCGACTCTACAGCTCCACCCAAACACGCAATCTCTCCCACTACGTCCCTGTTGCTCCCACTACGTCCTTGTTGAACCAAGGCAGCGTAATTCTCTGCAAGGGGTCTCCAACTACAAAGGAAAGCCCTCCTAGGGTGGCACTCGAGGTCCACCGAAGCAAAGGGATGAGCTTCACTCCTTGGGAAGCTCTGATGCTAAACAGCGTGTTGTAACTTAGTTGAACAACCAAAGCAACAATGAATTGTCAATTTGACAAAAGGCCCCAAATGTTGCTCCTCTTCTTCTATTTATGCTTGCTCCCTTGGGCCCCATGTGGGTCCCATCAAATATTTCAACCCCCCAACTTGGGAAAATCGAGCTACCTCCAAGGGGTGCGTATTTTTGGTGGGTGAGTGACCCCCACAATCCACTAAAGGCATATCGACCCCTTTTTCTCCTAAGTTCTTCCATCAAAATGCATTAAGCCAAAAATAACAAAATTGCCAAAATAGTTTTTCCTATCCTTGGGAGAACAATTAGGAAGGGACATTATATAATAGCCTCATACTTTATAAGGGCGTCTGAAATAATGGACCAACTACAAGAGTTGGGAGAAATAATGTCTGGCAAGGAAATGACTACCATAGTGCTCAATGCACTACCAGAAGAATGGGGCAACTTCACATCAAGCATCTATGGGAAGAAGGAAGCCACTCCATTCAATGAACTATGGTCATTGTGCAAAATCGAAGAAACAAGGTTGAAGGCAAAAATCGATGTACAATCAAGCAAGCAAGCTCAAGCATTTGTTGACATGGCTACAAGAAAAGGAAAGTTTGGGAAGCTTGGTCCTCGAAAATTAAAAAAAAAAACAACAACAACAAACAAACAAAACAAACAAACATGTCAAAGGTTCAATGCTATGGTTATCATGAATATGGGCACTACAAGAGAGATTGTCCAAAGCTCAAGAAGGACAACAACAAAAGAGGAAGGAAAGAAGCCCATATCACTGAAGAAGTGGAAGAAGCTGAAAAGTAAAAATCCAAGGACGAGGAAGTAAAAGATCTCTACTATGATTGAGATAGTCTTCCTCACCTAGTTCTTTTCAAGTCTTTGTTTCAATTTTTCTGTTGTAAAGTATAACTATCATGGTAGGAATCATTAGAAGCATGATAGGATGCATCATGGCATCATAGAAGCATACGATTGAAAGCAAGAGCTTGTGACATCATCATAAAGAAGCGTGAAAGATAGCTAAAATAAAAGTCTATAGCAGTCACCTATAGAAGGATGTAGCTCTTGGTAACCTCAATAAAAGCATAGGTAGTACTTACGAAAAGAAGAAAGTCATCTAGTATAAAACTCATCATACATTATTCAAAAGGAGCATTTGCAAGATGAGGATGATCAAGATACTCCGTTGGAATCTTCATTGGAAGGTTCACCTACTGGAAGAAGCAAGTGTCTCGCCAAGAATTCCACCTTGTATGGGATTCATGGGATGATGGTATGATGTCAAAAGAAGTGAAGCAGGTCAAGGTGATTGAAGTTCTTTCAATCAAAGAAGTTGTTGAAGGAAGTCTAGATGACCAAAAGGAAGAGATGAGGTATGTATGCTTGTATTTGATAAAATTGAGTCATGTCATATAGTTGCAGATAGCATGGATAAATGCTCCACCTCATGAGCATGATCAAGAGAAAGGGATCTCCTCCTTTGGAAGGATGAATAAAGGCATGGTTCACATATTGACTAGATGAAATCAACATAATGAGTCCTCATATGTAATACGAGGTGGTTGATAAAAATGAAGGAACTATGAATGGAAGTTCCTGAGAAGCAATATGTGAAGAAAGTAAGGAGAGATCGTGAAAGATGCAACTACTGTCACATAGAAAAAGAAATCAACATCTGATAACTAGAAGGATTGACCGTGACATCTCCATGGAAAAGGTATGAAGACTCCGACGAAGTCTAGAAAGGAAAATAACCCTTGACATTTAATATTTTTGGAGATGTGTCAATATGTATGCAGGATATTGATGTTACAACAAGCAGATGTCATGATGAAAAGACCATCACAAAGGTAATTTTGATTTAATATTCGTTCTTGATTTTAGAACAATATCTAGATGGGCTACCAAAGGAAGAGTCGTAGCTGTCATCTACAACTGATACTCATGTGGTAGGATGAAAGATCCTGAAGGAAACATGATGTGAAGAAGGGAGGAAGGTATGAAGGAAGGCCAGATATGGACTAATGGATCGCTTTCCAATGAAAGGAAGGATGACATGACTAACATAATTCATGCATGAAAGTGATGGTATGGTCGATGCCCTGCAAAGAAGTCCCAAAAGATGTAGGCTCCATAACAGAGAAAAAAAATCCATGACATCGAAAGAGGGAGCCCTACAAGCAACTAGTTATCCCATGATCTCCAACTAGGGAGCTGCTAGAAGCAAGTCCCTGGTTAAGGGGAGGCTTGGTCAAGTCCCTGGTTAAGAGGGAGCTTGGGTACATTCCCTTTTATAGGAGTGGGTACATTCCTTCATAAGAATGGGCATATCCTCCCTGGTTAAGAGGGAGAGATAGACACATCATTCTTGTCTTCACTTGGGAAGAAAGGATGGAGGATTGGGTAAGCATTTGGCATTCGATACTCTTTGAGGATGTGGTAGGGCATCCAAGATAAGAGTAGTAGAGGACCGATATTCTTTAGGGACTGGAAATCCAATATAAGAATGATCCTGGTGGAACATGCTTTGAGAGAACCCGGGTGGGGTATGTTCTAAGAGAAACAATGATGATGGTGTCTATAAATCATTGGTCTCGCCAGAATTGTGCTCTGATCTTATGGAGAGATAGGGTTGTTAGTCAAGGCCTTGCTATGTGACAATGTTGGATGATGTGATGCTAAACAAATGGGTTACCAATCCGACTCTTCTTATGAGAATTCTTCAGATTGAGAATGTCCAAGTACCTTGTATGGATTATACATACGTCCCTAGTTAAGAGGGAGTATTGAAATTTGTAACTAGATTCGGTCTTCATAATGACATGTGTAACAATGATTTTATGTATTTGATGTAATGAGAAAAATAAATTTATTATTATTGATCTTGAGACATGGATTTCATGCTCAACGGAAATTTATTTTAGGTCGAGCTCCCATTGACAGTCACTAAAGTCATTGTCATGTATGAAAAGACCCATTTGGGCATGTTACATATTGTAAGAAAAAATTTATTTCACTCAAAGTCTAGTCAAAGAACTCTCCAAGACCAAGTCATAAAAGCAAAACACAAGTCGGCCTTCTCCAAGCTTCTAGTCGGCCTCAAAACATTATAAGTCGGCCTTCAAAGATGGACATGAAGCCTATATAAAGGAGGGACTCCGCCTCATTCAAAGACACATAACACACTCTCATAAGTTCGATCAAAGAAGAATAGAAGTACAAGCAAGAAGAAAGGCATAAAGGAGAAAAGAGCAATCAAATATTTGGATATGTTTTTAGGGCATCCATTTGCTGTTGGAAGACCAAAGTGCAAACCTCAAGGAAGCCAAAATCGAGCATAAGAAAGACATATTTTTGAAAGTCGGAGTTACAAGAAGAAAAGTCCAAGGAAAGCAAAGAAGAAACTCTCTCTAATCTTCCCTAGTTTGATCACAAGCACGAGAAGTTGCAGGAGGTCGAAAGCTACAAGTAGAAGAGGATGAAATTTTAGTCAAGATTGCAAGTCTGAATTGTTGGTCAGAGGTAAAGTGAAGGCAACTAAAAGGCAAGTTTGATTTGGATTGAGAAAAACAATCCAAAGAGATAAATTGACTTGGTCTTGGAGAGATTCTTGGTCAAGGGTCTAGGTCTTGGAATTCGTCAAATTGAAGATTTTATAAGAAGAAGAATTATGTGGGTTTTCCTCTCAAGATTGGAGAGGTTTTGGCCCTGGCTGATAGCCTATATCTTGTGTCCTTTGTCTCATTGTTCATTATGTTTTGATAGTTGTTTGATGAAGAGAACACTATAATAATCAAGCTAAAGAAGAACCTAATCAAGAAAAATAAAAGGCATTCACAAGCAGTTATCATAAGCTAGAGAAATCACCTATATTGTTGCCCCTAGATTTCTCAACATATTTCTCTTAAGATTTCCGAATATGTAAATTACAATTTATTATGTATGCATGCAAATTATGATTATGCATAAAATAGAGAATAGTGAAATAAAAACTCACAAACCACAATTGACACAAGGTACATTGGGAAACCCTTTCAAGAGAAAACCTAGTTGGAATATGAGGTCGTTTTGCTCTCTTTTTCTGAATAGAGAATGACTGCAAGTACAAAGAAGTAAGGCTTGTGACTTATAAACTACTACAGTGCACAAATCCTCTCTGTGTGCTCTCTCCCTATCCTTCTCGGCTACTCTACGCGTCTATGGAACAAAATGAACTCGAAAAGAATGAAACCCCTTTTCCTCCTAGTGGCCCAGTTATAACACAGCTCGATAGCCTACTAGTGGTTAGGCTTGACTCCTTCAACTCTTAAATAGAGTTACAATATGGACTCTTCTAGAATCTTCTTCATCATAATCACATGGCTAGCCACTTTTCCATGAGTAATGGGAATTGACATGGCATCCTCCAGAATTAAGGTGAACAAAACAGGAAGTTCAACTTCCGAATGGCATAACTTTTGCATACACACTCGATTGAGGCAATTCTTGCATCATTGGAAAAGTCTCTATGTGTAGAATAGAAAAAAGGGCTAAAGCAACAAATTTGTACCCCCAAATAAATGTTGTTTGATGCCTCAAAATGCTCCCATAATGTTTCAAACACCAATTTGCCAAACTTGGTTCCACTGGTAAAAGCGGTCTTGTGAGTTGATTCCTCCACTTTTTCCACTCTAAAAGCATCGAGATGGATGACAAACAATATAATGATATAATCTGGTGAGAATACCTAGCCCAATGAACTAGACCCCAAAGTATGTGTAAGTTGCAATGATCTCGATCTCTACCCCTGGAAACTAGTCAAATGGTAATCAAATAGAGTATGCTTTGACATGTTGATAATCATAACCTCAATTTTACCTAGATTAACCATCAATTGTCAAATAGCACATGAGAAGCTAGATAAAGCATAGATATGTCTCTAACAAAACCTCACAAGATGACGCCAAACAATCCAAATCATGAATAAAAATAAGTAGATATATCAACATGTGAGGTAGGGGACAACCGTAATTGCCATGAATTTGAAGAAAAGACTCCAGCCCATCAATGTAAATCCCAAAGAGAGTCGAAGAGACGGAGCACCCCTACGTAACTTCAACGATGCTCCAAATGAAAACATAAAGGTTGTCTCTAAAATGCCAATGTAGAGAAGCAATTAAAAAAGGTCTCTCTCGAGACCATGTCAAATGCTTTCTGAAAATCCACAGAGTAACAAAAGACTTTTGAAAAGCAATGACAAGCCTCCTCAATAACAGCCCTAAGTGTGAATATTGTTTGTAGTTTGGTACTCTAGGTGGAATCTTGATTATTCTTTGGCCTTGAGGTGCCTTCTATCAAGCTCATCTAAAAGCCATAAATGAAGCACTATAGCATAGAGCTTGGAGAAGGTGTGTCTGATGATGAAGGTTCTATAATTTTTAAAAGATCTAAGCCGGCCCTCAATTTGAAAATGGTGTGGATGATGTGTTGGTACCAAGCCTAGGGAAACCACAATAGACAACATGATTAAACAAATACACAATGTAAGGGTCGAGGAAGTGAATACCATGTTTAAGGAATTCAACTTAAACATGTTCCACATCAATTGCCCTAGTAGCGCTCATGACCCTGACAATTCCCTTGATGTCATCAAAGGAGAAAAGATGGCAAGAGGCGGTCAAAGAGGTGCATCATAAAGGGAGATCATATAAGAGAACATGGACTAGAGAACCAAATTTGGGGGGGGTCATGGTATATGTGGGGAAAAGGTTATGCCAAAAGGTTTTTGGAGAATGGTGGATGGCCTTACAAAGTTCACATCTCTAAAAGAAAAGGAATGCCCAATTTTACAATAGATGAGGTGATGGTAAGATTTCTAGCGATGGGGAAAGCGGGGCGAGTTCATGTGTAAAAGTGAAAGGAATGTGTTTGTGATGTTGTCTGCACTCCTCATCAAAACAATGGTCAAGGGGAAAAAGTCAAGAGTGGGGACACAAGTGCCCTATCAAGTGGAATGGGGGTAAGAATAAAAAATATCCTCACAAATGGTCATGGAAAGAATTTGATATTTGGCTAAGGTTGTCTCAAGGGACAAGAAATGAGGGAGGGGAGGAATCAATTGTTGAAGACGAGTAGTGTAGGATTCACCATACTCCCTATCAATGAAGATAGTGGTGCACATGTCACTAGTGGGGCTAAGAGTGGAGGCAGTCAGATGGGGATAGTAGTATAAGCAGAAACAAAAAAGATAGGATGCCCGCAGTTTTGAAGTTGATCTCTTGAAGGCAAAGTGCATCCTCAAATCTACCATGAAGTGAAACTTGTAACGCCCTACTATGGATGTTGAAGTCACCCAAAAGAATATATTTTTGGATAACGAATTTTATCCGATTTGCCTTTTCTGGACCTTATATAGTTTATTTTGAGCTAGAGAAATGTGCCTCGCTTGGGAGAGAGTTGAGTTAGTCTTATAGTTATCAATGCATCATATAAATTATTCTTAACAAGTTAGGACACAACAACTAAGGATATTCTTGGCAATCTTGTAGTTCACAAATTTATGCAAGGAAAATTCGTATTTTTGGAGTTCAATTCAATTCTATCTTATCTCATCCAGTTCAGTTCTAATCAAGGCAAAATAGGATGCTCCATTTGGGGGCTATTTCGAGTTATCTTATCCACCTCTTTTGCAGTTCTTTTGGAGATAGAAGGGGCACACCACTTTAACTTATTTCAAGCAATCTTCACCACTATTCTTGTCAGGTCTAAGACACCCTATCGTTTGGGTCTTCATGCATCAGTTGCAGTGGTCCCTCGAATTATTTTCCTCTTTTGTCTCTTCTATTCCAAGCCAAGCAAGGTACATCACTTGGCGAGGACTAGTCTATTAATATAGATTCAAAAATTATAGGGGGGCTCCATTACTTTCTGAACTCTGGTATTTCCTTCATTCTTTTCCTCCTCATTTTCCACTCCATTTTCTACTGCACTTACTCTCTGACTTGAAGGTAGCGCATGTTCACCGGGTTTCACGGAGATCCATACTAATGCATGGACGAACTCTCCAGTAATGATTGGATTTAACTGCTTAGAGCTTGTTAGTAACCCTTCTTGGTTTTTTAAGAGAAAATTTGATTCGCTTTTGTTATTGATTGGACATTGTACTCGTATTTTCATTCAGAATAATGGAAATCACATAGTTTGACTGTGCACTAATGTTTACGTGTGCAAAAATTCATCTTCTAAATGCTTTCATAGTTTTCAATTTGGAATTCAATGTGTTGTTTGAATCAACGAGATTTGACATACTCACCTTACTAATTTTCTTCTTTTCTTGACTCCATTTCCCAAAGCAAAGTATCGGAATTGATAAGACCAGCTGTAATATTAGAAATTCACCTTAATTTGTTGATATTAAAGTGAAAATCCGCCATTTATAGGGCACCAAGCTTGCCGTTCTGCAATTAGTTTGGAAAAAACAGGCGGAGAATTTCACGGATTTATGTTTTTTCGAGCCGATTTGACAATTTAAATCATCAATCTGCAATTTAGCTTTTCTGATTTCAAGAAATTAATTCCAGATTGGAAGGAAACACCAAACTTTATCACGGGTTAGCACTTTTTCCCCAAGAATTTAGGCTTCATGCCTTTCAGGCATACACCCTCCGGTTGCCATGAGCCAATCCAGCAGTGAAAGGATCTGTGATTAGTGACAGGGCACACCCTCTAGTGGTTATCCAAACACTCTGGATCACACAAGGGTATTTCCAGGTCATAACAGCTATATCTGCTTATACTTTTGCTCACGGCAGATTCCATGTTAAACTACAATTTCGGAAGATCTTCAAGCTGGGCAAGGGCCATACAGCAGTAACATACCTAATCTATCCATATGAAGAAATCTTGACACAGGGATATTTACCATCACTAGATTGATAATAACACCAACTCGCAAACAAGTTTCCCTCCCTTATGAAACAAGATTGCATTTGCTTTACCTGTAAAATAATGAAAATTGTATTGAACCCATAAAAAAATGAATGCATTGCAGGAGTACAGTTCTCACAACTGGGCAAAGGTAAAGGCACCAGAGTCCAGTACCGATTTGGAAGGTAGAGCGACAGCTTCTGTTCAATATATTTTTTATTTGGCTGAAACTGGGACTCTCGTTGCAATCTCCATTATTAGGCGCTTCCACTGCATAGTCTATTTGTTTAACATTTTACTACTTGATGTGACCACTTCTGGCCACTGGTGCACGGTCATAAATCATTAAAATTAAAAATCAATCTAATGTAAAATTATCAGAAACTTAAGCCCATTTACAATTCTTAGACTATTTGGAGACTAGGGTTTGCCACCTGCTGCCAAAGCCATCCATAATTGGAAAAACACTACCAGAAAAAGGAAAAAAATAGAAAATGATGCAGAACAGCAAAAGGCAATTCTTCCAACAACAAACAGATAACATTAGATACAAATTCATAGCCTCCATCTGCTGATAGCAGATATGGAAGGGAAGGTGTATGTACCTAACGCTGCTCATATTCTTGAAATAAAAACCCCCGTTAGATTCGATCCGCGGACCACAAAACTTTGTGTTGCAACAACAATGATCTATCTAAGCGTGAGAGATTACTTCTGTTATTAATAATAATAATAATAAGCCACAATTTCACTGACGTGGGATTTTGCGTGCGAATTTGAGTTATAAACGGGGAGGTTCGGTGGAACCCAGGTTGCTATCAATCCGATCAATCGGCTCTCGTCACCATGTGTGCCATCGCATGGAAAAATTCACTCTTGAAATTACGACCAGTCATTAAATTATATTTTAATATTAAATATAAAAAATTCTCAACCCAAAATTGTATATGTAACTGAGTATTATTATCGTGTTTGGTACAAGTCTACAGATACGGTCGATATTCTCATGGAAAAAATTTATAATAAATTTCAATTTTAGTATTAAAGTTGTTTGATTTAATACTCGAAAAGAAAATTTATTTGTATTTAATTAATTAAGTTATTTTATATTATTGATAATAAGAAAAATGAGGGTGGAAAGCTTGTTGTTGATTTAAAATCAGTGTAAATTCTTTGTTGTTGATTTAAAATCAACTTACTTGTTGTTGATTTAAAATTAATTTAGATTTATTTTAATTCTGGATCTACCAAGCGTGTAGAGGGATCAAATCTTTTTTCATTTTAAAAGAAATTTGCATCTTAAGGGATCAAATCATTTTTCATTCTAAAAGAAATTTGCATCTTAAGAGATTTGATCCCTCTCGACACTTGAGTTAAGATGGATCTAGGTTGGTTAATTAAAAAATGGTTACTATTTCATTTTTTTTAAATATATTATCATATATCATATGCAAAAAAATATAATTTTAAACATAAGTTGAACTCAGTTTAGCTTACAACTTTTCAAATAATTTATAGATTATACATTACCAACAAATTAATATATTAATATGTGCACAAGATGTTAGATTTTTTTTTGACATAATATGTAGTTGTTTTATGTTTTTTTAATATAAAATATTTTTATAATTGAATAAAACAAATGTGGAAGTTAATTAAATTATTAATTATTAATTATATTTTATAAAGTTAAAAAATATTAATATATAATTATTATAGTTCTTTTGAAGAATGCAAAATCAGACAGCAAAAATGGATCCTTCATTTTGACGAGGCTTCTAAGAAAAATCCAGGGGTGGTAGGAGGGGGGGAGGATTTTATATAATCCCATTGGAGTAGTTGAAACCGGATATGCTTGGGGTTTGGGAAGGAAGACAAACAACCAGGCTAAACTCTATGGTCTCCTTTAAGACCTTATTATCGTCAAAGACAAAGGCATTAAGGACATCAACATCTTAGGGGACTCACTAATAACAATATTTTATCTCATTAAACCTGGCAGACCAAAAGACAATTCTCTTTCTCAAACCTTAGCCAGAATAAAAAGTTTGGAAAATCTCTTCCATTCTAAGGAATTTTTCCACATACTCAGAAGCAACATCCTAGAAGCAGACAAGGAGGCAAATAAAGCTTGTACATTAGGAGAAGTCGTCTTAGATATTAATGCTCTGAATCTTATTCTTATTCCATAAGGACCTAAGACCTTTTCCCTTTGTTCTAAGTCTTACTCTTTGATTTCCTTTGCCCCTGAAATGATGGTTCCTCTTGATCTCTTTTGGGATGTGATCTCTCCCAAAATCCCCCTCCTTGCTTCCCCTTTCCTTACATCGCCCCCTCCCCCCCAATCTCCCATGTATGCCTCCCCTGCTCCCCCTCTCTCCTAATCACTTGAATACAAAAATTTTGGCTCCACGTCAATGTCTCTCATCCCAATACCATTATGATGACAGTTAATATACCCTCTATCCATTTTGTCCTTAACGTGGTCACTCATGGGTTCCACCGCCATGCAGTGGTGGTTCAATCATTCTTGCATGTTCGCACCATTGATAATACAAGGCTAAATCCTTTTAATCTTCATCATTTCAGAACCCTAATGATTTTCGAGGGTGGGTGCTCGAGTAAAATTAATGGTGTTATGAATTCATTCATGTGGCAAGACAATCAAATTGATGATAAAATGGCTTGCTCCCTAGTTCAAGTTATGTCTAGTTTCTCAGTAAATTTGTGCCCTGGTTTGTGGTCGTGGAATTGGGTAAGAGTTTGGTTTGTTCATTCAACTATGGCATCCAAAGAGGCTTCCTCTGGCCTCTCTTGTGAAGAGCTTATCCTGGCTCTATTTCTAGCATCAGGGGATTCCATCGCTCGTCACTTGTGTACATGGGTAATTTGGAGGAAAGGCCTCTCATGCTCACAGGGTTCTTCTTCTAATTCGAGCTTCACAACTTGTTGGAACTGTAACAACCACTAGTTGATTTTCCATGTAAAAAAATAAAAACCAAGGTCATGGGACACGTATTCCAAGATGAATGGTGGGAAAAACATCCTAGTGGGTGTCACTTTCGGTTTATTATGGCTATGGAAATTGGCAAAGGAAAAGAGGCAATAATTGGCATTTATTTATGGAATAAAGGAAAAAAGGAGAAAATGAAGGTGAAGAGACACAAATTCGAATGAGAGAGAAATTGAAGGAAAATGAAGAAAATAGAGGCATCAATGATAAAAAAAAGGCTTCAGAGAATTAGTTTCTAGCTTTTGTGTCAACTAAGCCTTTTGACAGTTTTGTGTTGAGCTCTCTTTCATTCTCTTATTCTCTCATACTCTTGCACACTTAGAGAAATATTGGAGCATTCTTGGAGCACTTTAGCATTCACTTGGATTGGAGAAAGAAGGCAAATGAAAGCAGGAAAGTGTAAGGAAATAGTTAGATCAACAGCTACAGATGGATTGCTTGGCAGGGAACAGGTTGCATGTGTGATTTCCTTGTTGATTTCTTGATGAATGGTACATGCATGTCATTTTTTGGTCATGTGTTGTCATTGGCATGGAGATTTTCCTAAAGTGACAGTGGTTTTAGCCTTGCCTTTCCATTTCCTAGATAGCCATGGTGTTGTGGACTTCTCCACTATTGTTTTTCTAATTGGTTCTCATGTTCCTTATGATTGTTGGTTGAAACAAATGCTCTAGAAGCCATGGAACAACTTGGGTTGTGTTACTAGTAATGGAACCTAGGTTGGGACAAACACTCTAGAGCCCTTGGTGGGTTGAATTACTAGTCCCTGGAGCCAGGTTGGACAGACGCTCTCAAGACCTAGAAGGTTGTGGGTTGAGTTACTAGTTCCTAGAGCCCTAGATAGCTTGGGTAGAGACCGATATGGTTGGTGTAGTGATGTCCGACTGTGGAGGTTGAATCATTGTGGTTGAGGGTTGAGGTGGTTTGGCCTCTTGAACCCCTAGTTTGGTTTTGTTTTGGTTTATTCCATGAGATCCCACATTCATGCTTGGAATATTGCGTGGGGGTGATTAGTTGAAAGAAAGACTTGGTTCAGCCCAATCTATGGTCGAGTGGTACGTGGAAGTCCCTGACTTGGTTGGTATTTTCATATGTTAATATGAGACATTTTCCTATTGTGATTCATGAATATTTGTATTGGTTTGGTTGGTGATATTATGGTTGAGTTGTCATGATCCCTATGTTGGTTATATGATGTGTATTATCTATGGCTTTTGTCATGAATTGTTTACTTATTGATTTGTTGATGAACGTATGGACTAATAAGTGTTGTTGCAACTATGTGGAGAGGGCATAGAGCCTTCTTGGTGATTCTCATATGAAATCTCATACTATTATGATTAGATATGCATTCATGACCTATAGCTTACATGTCATTCCATATGTTTGATCAAATGCCTGTTATGGACTAGGCATGTCCTAGGTCAGTTCTTGTTCTAGTTTTGTATGAAATTTTTTTGTATTATGTCATTTATCATTCTGAGAAGTTACAAGTAGTTATGGGCATTGGTTTCGAGTTTGGCCTGGAAAGGTGGCTCAGATCTTAGGACTGCACCCTTTGAACTAGATATTTTGAGCTATAATTGCATGGAGCCAGTGTTTTGCATGCGGTTGGAGGCCTATAATTGTACCTTGGCCTTGTCATGCATGCGGTTGTGGGCTTAGGGTAGTGAAAAAGAGACCCAAGTCAAGGTTTGGTCACCTGGGGTGGTCCTTTGGCCCCTAAGTGTCCTGTAGCCCTAAGGGATGTTGAGAGTTTGTTAGCTTTTTGGCCTCACTTCCATAACTGAAACTTGGAGGTCGAGCCATGTCATAGTGACACTCATATTATGTTTACCCTATCGATCTTGTGAAATTGGGTAAATGTGTGTGTGTGGGGGGGGGGGGGGGGGGGGGGGGGGGGTGGGGAGGGTGGGTGTTACATGAACGATTGGGTTCTTCCTATGGTTAATCTCAAAGGTATCTATGAGTCCCTCTTTCTAAATTTAAAAACTCTACAGTTCCTAGATACAAAGTTCAGTTATCAAAATTTGGTTTATGTTACCTTCGTTCAAGAATTCTCTCTAGTCTACTCACAGAAAACTTTGGTTCAAGGGAAGTCTGTAGCCCTGCTTAGGAGTAGGATTTTGTTTGTGATTTAGGTTGTTGGTTGGACTGTCAATTTGCTTTGCCAAGGTTTTTTCCTCTGGGTTAGTTGGGACCATCCTTGTTTTCTCTGGCACACTAGTTCTTTTCTAGTAATGGACTCTTCCTCGAATTCTAGCTCTTCTATAAAGGATCATTCGTGTCCCTATTGCAAATACAAAATTGAAACTTTGTAGCAAGAATTATACGAGTTATGGGTGAACTTTTGGAAATTGTACCACTTGCAAATGGAACAAGCGGAACACATGTTGGTTATTAAGCAAAAACTAGCTAGAATGGATGATGAAGTTGATGCTCTCAAAGGAATTCTCACAGATATCAAGCTCTCCAAGACTATGTCTTCTCTTCTTGACTAGTTTATGGACAATCTTGTCAAACTTAATATCAACCTCAACGAGCCAGCTCCAGAGTCAGAATAATTTTTATGTCTTCTATGTTTGGCTACTATTTAGCAAGGTTTCTTTTTACCCCTGTCATTTGCAAAAGAAGGGTTTTGCTTATATTTTGTAAAACCTGGTTTTCACTGTCAGAAGTTGTAATGAATTGCTATCATGGGCAGTGTCAAGAGATATGTCTATAGGTTGATAGATAGAGTCATGTTCTATGTCAATGGTTAGAAAGTTCCTGTGAATCTAAAGTTGTACTCTCTGAGTATTCACTACGACTGGGCGCAGACTTACTAATAAAAATACTCATCTTTGTTTAACATATATATAATTATTATACTTAAATTTT
The DNA here is from genome assembly GCA_031772625.1 of Pinus tabuliformis. NCBI lineage: Eukaryota > Viridiplantae > Streptophyta > Pinopsida > Pinales > Pinaceae > Pinus > Pinus tabuliformis. The sequence goes on along the minus strand of CM062820.1, from coordinate 1,484,000,566 downwards.
ATTCTTATTGTATTTTATTTGTAAGCTTGGTAGGACTACATCTTCATCATATCTAACTTCTCACCCCGATCAGGGGGATAGCACAAGAGTTGAACCCAAGACTTCCAATTCGGTGAGACTTCATTTCCACAACCATTGCCAATTGAGCTACCCCAAGCAGACTAGATTTTTTAAATTTAAATTCTATTTGAACTTTTTAATTTTTAAAATGGAAATTGTATTTATTATTAAAGAAATCAATTAAATTTTTGTAAGACCAAATAAAAAAGTGAACTTTGGTTAGAACATACTAAAAATGATAACCTAATATTAAGAGATAAAGGTAAGGGTCTAAAATATTTATTTTTATAAAAGTTTGATTAAAATAAATAAATAAATATATATATATATATATATATATCTATATATTATTTGTATTAATATTTAGTGAGTGTGAAACTTTTTATAAGAGTATGTAGAGATTAAAAAATAAAAGACAAAAATAATAGGATTAAAACTTTTTTATTTTTTTAATTAACACTGTTGGAACCAAAGACCTATCACATGGAGTGTCTTAATAGTGCACCCTTTACCGTCAAACCAAAGCCCCATGAACAAGATTAAAACAAATTTTTCTCCAATTATACATAATTATTTATTATTTTATAATATTTTTGCATGTATATAGAAGAGTAGGAAGGGAAAAAATAAAATACTTAAAAGAGGGATAATGTTAAAAAAAAACTGAATCTTTAAAATTAAGATTGACTAAAGCATAAGGCAAATGATTAATGTTGGCATTGATGTCAACAGGGACTTAGTATTGTTTGTCATAGCATTAATGTCAACCTATTGATTGTAGTCCTTTTCATTTGTGGTCAACTAGAGTTGAGATATCATTGTTATGATGCAGAGGTGTTAATCCATGTTGAGGAGGTTTTCCAAATAGGCCTCCATGATCCTGACATGATTCAAATATGTTTGGTGGTCCTTTGGCCCCTAAGTGTCCTGTAGCCCTAAGGGATGTTGAGAGTTTGTTAGTTTTTTGGCCTCACTTCCATAACTGAAACTTGGAGGTCGAGCCATGTCATAGTGACACTCATATTATGTTTACCCTATCGATCTTGTGAAATTGGGTAAATGTGTGTGTGTGTGGGGGGGGGTGTGTGGGGGGGTGGGTGTTACATGAACGATTGGGTTCTTCCTATGGTTAATCTCAAAGGTATCTATGAGTCCCTCTTTCTAAATTTAAAAACTCTACAGTTCCTAGATACAAAGTTCAGTTATCAAAATTTGGTTTATGTTACCTTCGTTCAAGAATTCTCTCTAGTCTACTCACAGAAAACTTTGGTTCAAGGGAAGTCTGTAGCCCTGCTTAGGAGTAGGATTTCGTTTGTGATTTAGGTTGTTGGTTGGACTGTCAATTTGCTTTGCCAAGGTTTTTTCCTCTGGGTTAGTTGGGGCCATCCTTGTTTTCTCTGGCACACTAGTTCTTTTCTAGTAATGGACTCTTCCTCGAATTCTAGCTCTTCTATAAAGGATCATTCGTGTCCCTATTGCAAATACAAAATTGAAACTTTGTAGCAAGAATTATACGAGTTATGGGTGAACTTTTGGAAATTGTACCACTTGCAAATGGAACAAGCGGAACACATGTTGGTTATTAAGCATAAACTAGCTAGAATGGATGATGAAGTTGATGCTCTCAAAGGAATTCTCACAGATATCAAGCTCTCCAAGACTATGTCTTCTCTTCTTGACTAGTTTATGGACAATCTTGTCAAACTTAATATCAACCTCAACGAGCCAGCTCCAGAGTCAGAATAATTTTTATGTCTTCTATGTTTGGCTACTATTTAGCAAGGTTTCTTTTTACCCCTGTCATTTGCAAAAGAAGGGTTTTGCTTATATTTTGTAAAACCTGGTTTTCACTGTCAGAAGTTGTAATGAATTGCTATCATGGGCAGTGTCAAGAGATATGTCTATAGGTTGATAGATAGAGTCATGTTCTATGTCAATGGTTAGAAAGTTCCTGTGAATCTAAAGTTGTACTCTCTGAGTATTCACTACGACTGGGCGCAGACTTACTAATAAAAATACTCATCTTTGTTTAACATATATATAATTATTATACTTAAATTTTATTTTTATTGTATTTTATTTGTAAGCTTGGTAGGACTACATCTTCATCATATCTAACTTCTCACCCCGATCAGGGGGATAGCACAAGAGTTGAACCCAAGACTTTCAATTCGGTGAGACTTCATTTCCACAACCATTGCCAATTGAGCTACCCCAAGCAGACTAGATTTTTTAAATTTAAATTCTATTTGAACTTTTTAATTTTTAAAATGGAAATTGTATTTATTATTAAAGAAATCAATTAAATTTTTGTAAGACCAAATAAAAAAGTGAACTTTGGTTAGAACATACTAAAAATGATAACCTAATATTAAGAGATAAAGGTAAGGGTCTAAAATATTTATTTTTATAAAAGTTTGATTAAAATAAATAAATAAATATATATATATATATATATATATATATATTATTTGTATTAATATTTAGTGAGTGTGAAACTTTTTATAAGAGTATGTAGAGATTAAAAAATAAAAGACAAAAATAATAGGATTAAAACTTTTTTATTTTTTTAATTAACACTGTTGGAACCAAAGACCTATCACATGGAGTGTCTTAATAGTGCACCCTTTACCGTCAAACCAAAGCCCCATGAACAAGATTAAAACAAATTTTTCTCCAATTATACATAATTATTTATTATTTTATAATATTTTTGCATGTATATAGAAGAGTAGGAAGGGAAAAAATAAAATACTTAAAAGAGGGATAATGTTAAAAAAAACCGAATCTTTAAAATTAAGATTGACTAAAGCATAAGGCAAATGATTAATGTTGGCATTGATGTCAACAGGGACTTAGTATTGTTTGTCATAGCATTAATGTCAACCTATTGATTGTAGTCCTTTTCATTTGTGGTCAACTAGAGTTGAGATATCATTGTTATGATGCAGAGGTGTTAATCCATGTTGAGGAGGTTTTCCAAATAGGCCTCCATGATCCTGACATGATTCAAATATGTTTGGTGGTCCTTTGGCCCCTAAGTGTCCTGTAGCCCTAAGGGATGTTGAGAGTTTGTTAGTTTTTTGGCCTCACTTCCATAACTGAAACTTGGAGGTCGAGCCATGTCATAGTGACACTCATATTATGTTTACCCTATCGATCTTGTGAAATTGGGTAAATGTGTGTGTGTGTGGGGGGGGGGGTGTGGGGGGGGTGGGTGTTACATGAACGATTGGATTCTTCCTATGGTTAATCTCAAAGGTATCTATGAGTCCCTCTTTCTAAATTTAAAAACTCTACAGTTCCTAGATACAAAGTTCAGTTATCAAAATTTGGTTTATGTTACCTTCGTTCAAGAATTCTCTCTAGTCTACTCACAGAAAACTTTGGTTCAAGGGAAGTCTGTAGCCCTGCTTAGGAGTAGGATTTCGTTTGTGATTTAGGTTGTTGGTTGGACTGTCAATTTGCTTTGCCAAGGTTTTTTCCTCTGGGTTAGTTGGGGCCATCCTTGTTTTCTCTGGCACACTAGTTCTTTTCTAGTAATGGACTCTTCCTCGAATTCTAGCTCTTCTATAAAGGATCATTCGTGTCCCTATTGTAAATACAAAATTGAAACTTTGTAGCAAGAATTATACGAGTTATGGGTGAACTTTTGGAAATTGTACCACTTGCAAATGGAACAAGCGGAACACATGTTGGTTATTAAGCAGAAACTAGCTAGAATGGATGATGAAGTTGATGCTCTCAAAGGAATTCTCACAGATATCAAGCTCTCCAAGACTATGTCTTCTCTTCTTGACTAGTTTATGGACAATCTTGTCAAACTTAATATCAACCTCAACGAGCCAGCTCCAGAGTCAGAATAATTTTTATGTCTTCTATGTTTGGCTACTATTTAGCAAGGTTTCTTTTTACCCCTGTCATTTGCAAAAGAAGGGTTTTGCTTATATTTTGTAAAACCTGGTTTTCACTGTCAGAAGTTGTAATGAATTGCTATCATGGGCAGTGTCAAGAGATATGTCTATAGGTTGATAGATAGAGTCATGTTCTATGTCAATGGTTAGAAAGTTCCTGTGAATCTAAAGTTGTACTCTCTGAGTATTCACTACGACTGGGCGCAGACTTACTAATAAAAATACTCATCTTTGTTTAACATATATATAATTATTATACTTAAATTTTATTTTTATTGTATTTTATTTGTAAGCTTGGTAGGACTACATCTTCATCATATCTAACTTCTCACCCCGATCAGGGGGATAGCACAAGAGTTGAACCCAATACTTCCAATTCGGTGAGACTTCATTTCCACAACCATTGCCAATTGAGCTACCCCAAGCAGACTAGATTTTTTAAATTTAAATTCTATTTGAACTTTTTAATTTTTAAAATGGAAATTGTATTTATTATTAAAGAAATCAATTAAATTTTTGTAAGACCAAATAAAAAAGTGAACTTTGGTTAGAACATACTAAAAATGATAACCTAATATTAAGAGATAAAGGTAAGGGTCTAAAATATTTATTTTTATAAAAGTTTGATTAAAATAAATATATATATATATATATATATATATATATATATATATATATATATATATATATATATCTATATATTATTTGTATTAATATTTAGTGAGTGTGAAACTTTTTATAAGAGTATGTAGAGATTAAAAAATAAAAGACAAAAATAATAGGATTAAAACTTTTTTATTTTTTTAATTAACACTGTTGGAACCAAAGACCTATCACATGGAGTGTCTTAATAGTGCACCCTTTACCGTCAAACCAAAGCCCCATGAACAAGATTAAAACAAATTTTTCTCCAATTATACATAATTATTTATTATTTTATAATATTTTTGCATGTATATAGAAGAGTAGGAAGGGAAAAAATAAAATACTTAAAAGAGGGATAATGTTAAAAAAAAACCGAATCTTTAAAATTAAGATTGACTAAAGCATAAGGCAAATGATTAATGTTGGCATTGATGTCAACAGGGACTTAGTATTGTTTGTCATAGCATTAATGTCAACCTATTGATTGTAGTCCTTTTCATTTGTGGTCAACTAGAGTTGAGATATCATTGTTATGATGCAGAGGTGATAATCCATGTTGAGGAGGTTTTCCAAATAGGCCTCCATGATCCTGACATGATTCAAATATGTTTGGTGGTCCTTTGGCCCCTAAGTGTCCTGTAGCCCTAAGGGATGTTGAGAGTTTGTTAGTTTTTTGGCCTCACTTCCATAACTGAAACTTGGAGGTCGAGCCATGTCATAGTGACACTCATATTATGTTTACCCTATCGATCTTGTGAAATTGGGTAAATGTGTGTGTGTGTGGGGGGGGGGGGGGGGGGGGGGTGTGTGGGGGGGTGGGTGTTACATGAACGATTGGGTTCTTCCTATGGTTAATCTCAAAGGTATCTATGAGTCCCTCTTTCTAAATTTAAAAACTCTACAGTTCCTAGATACAAAGTTCAGTTATCAAAATTTGGTTTATGTTACCTTCGTTCAAGAATTCTCTCTAGTCTACTCACAGAAAACTTTGGTTCAAGGGAAGTCTGTAGCCCTGCTTAGGAGTAGGATTTCGTTTGTGATTTAGGTTGTTGGTTGGACTGTCAATTTGCTTTGCCAAGGTTTTTTCCTCTGGGTTAGTTGGGGCCATCCTTGTTTTCTCTGGCACACTAGTTCTTTTCTAGTAATGGACTCTTCCTCGAATTCTAGCTCTTCTATAAAGGATCATTCGTGTCCCTATTGCAAATACAAAATTGAAACTTTGTAGCAAGAATTATACGAGTTATGGGTGAACTTTTGGAAATTGTACCACTTGCAAATGGAACAAGCGGAACACATGTTGGTTATTAAGCAGAAACTAGCTAGAATGGATGATGAAGTTGATGCTCTCAAAGGAATTCTCACAGATATCAAGCTCTCCAAGACTATGTCTTCTCTTCTTGACTAGTTTATGGACAATCTTGTCAAACTTAATATCAACCTCAACGAGCCAGCTCCAGAGTCAAAATAATTTTTATGTCTTCTATGTTTGGCTACTATTTAGCAAGGTTTCTTTTTACCCCTGTCATTTGCAAAAGAAGGGTTTTGCTTATATTTTGTAAAACCTGGTTTTCACTGTCAGAAGTTGTAATGAATTGCTATCATGGGCAGTGTCAAGAGATATGTCTATAGGTTGATAGATAGAGTCATGTTCTATGTCAATGGTTAGAAAGTTCCTGTGAATCTAAAGTTGTACTCTCTGAGTATTCACTACGACTGGGCGCAGACTTACTAATAAAAATACTCATCTTTGTTTAACATATATATAATTATTATACTTAAATTTTATTTTTATTGTATTTTATTTGTAAGCTTGGTAGGACTACATCTTCATCATATCTAACTTCTCACCCCGATCAGGGGGATAGCACAAGAGTTGAACCCAAGACTTCCAATTCGGTGAGACTTCATTTCCACAACCATTGCCAATTGAGCTACCCCAAGCAGACTAGATTTTTTAAATTTAAATTCTATTTGAACTTTTTAATTTTTAAAATGGAAATTGTATTTATTATTAAAGAAATCAATTAAATTTTTGTAAGACCAAATAAAAAAGTGAACTTTGGTTAGAACATACTAAAAATGATAACTTAATATTAAGAGATAAAGGTAAGGGTCTAAAATATTTATTTTTATAAAAGTTTGATTAAAATAAATAAATAAATAAATATATATATATATATATATATATTATTTGTATTAATATTTAGCGAGTGTGAAACTTGTTATAAGAGTATGTAGAGATTAAAAAATAAAAGACAAAAATAATAGGATTAAAACTTTTTTATTTTTTTAATTAACACTGTTGGAACCAAAGACCTATCACATGGAGTGTCTTAATAGTGCACCCTTTACCGTCAAACCAAAGCCCCATGAACAAGATTAAAACAATTTTTTCTCCAATTATACATAATTATTTATTATTTTATAATATTTTTGCATGTATATACAAGAGTAGGAAGGGAAAAAATAAAATACTTAAAAGAGGGATAATGTTAAAAAAAACCGAATCTTTAAAATTAAGATTGACTAAAGCATAAGGCAAATGATTAATGTTGGCATTGATGTCAACAGGGACTTAGTATTGTTTGTCATAGCATTAATGTCAACCTATTGATTGTAGTCCTTTTCATTTGTGGTCAACTAGAGTTGAGATATCATTGTTATGATGCAGAGGTGTTAATCCATGTTGAGGAGGTTTTCCAAATAGGCCTCCATGATCCTGACATGATTCAAATATGTTTGGCATGCTAATCATCTTTTGATGGTGTTATTGATGTTGCAAAGGAGTTGGAGGAACTTTGGTAGGGTCTGGACATGGTTTGGAGATGTTGTAGGAGGTGTTCTAGCTCTTGGAGACACTTGCAAAGGAGGTTTTAAGCATGAAAAGACACATATGCAGGGTAACGTAGACTACATGTGGAACAACTAGCATTATTAGATAGGGTAATGCAGTCCTTTAAAGCACAAACAACGTTAGTAACTCCTTTCCCAAAGGAGAGACCTGTGTTACCTCCTATAGGTGGAATTTTCCAAATTCCTTGCACATTCTAGTGTTTTCCAATGAAAGAAAAAAAGGTAATTGTTCATGGTTTTTAGTGGAAGCTTCTATTGACTTAATCTACATGTTGGAATAAGTGTTTGAAGTGTGAATGCATTGATCAAGTGAGTAGTGGAGAAGATGGATCGATATGTTTAAATAGAAGAGCAGATCTACCAATTTAGGGTTAGAGAGTGCGCCCAATGACTTGTAGAGGTTGATGTAGAAGCTTCAGGTCGATCTCCTAAGGAAGTTAAATACACAGAAGTAAATGACATAGATCACAGACTAGAATGATGCATGGAGAGGCCAACATGGTGACAAAGTTTGTGATGCAGAGGCAAAGATCGATCTGAAGATGATGATAGAGTTGCAAAGGTTGTAGGAAGAGTAAATCAGATGCAAAATGTTTGGATCAAAGCTTGATGGATGAGATAGATTTTAGAGCTTATTGTAGCATAGGTTGTTGAGTAGCAAATAACTCCAAATAAAAGTTTAGAGCAGAGTTGGTTTTGTTGTAGCAGAGGCACAAAGATTGATGACTAGGGACAAAAATTGTGCAGTTATTTGGTCATGATACTGATGTTTTGTGTTTGCAGGGGTAGAGACATTTTTATGGTTGTGTTACAATGTCCTTAATGTGACCATGGTTGATTTATTTGGGCACATATTACTTCTAAGTTTTATCTACATAATTTGTATTTTGCAGTGAGGAGTTTTGAGTCAGTTGTATGTGAGAGTCTTGTTGTGGCATATTGCATTAGAGTCATAGTTTGTATGTGTGTTATAGATTGTAGTTGAGAGGTTGTTGGATGAGTATGTTGTTGATGTATTGAGGGTTGTTTGTTGATGTTCGGTGTATGATTGTGGCTAGAGAGAGAGCTTGTATTCAATGTTGGATGTTGAGCATAGAGTCAGTGTGAGTCCAGTGTAAAAATTAATGAATGGAAACTCATTGGTTTTTTGTAAGAAAAGTACTTGGGCCATAGTTTGAAAATAGATGAAATGAGGTCCATGAGATGTTCTGGGGGTTGGGGCCTTTAGTGAGCAAGTGGTGGCTTTTGAATTCAAGGTGTAGTGGCATCCTTGAGGTGGTGGCCTAAGAACATGGGAGTGGTGGCTTCCGTCTAGTGGTGGCTAGATAGTCTAGTGGTGGCTAAGTAAGGCTTATTAGGAGTAGTGGCTTGCAACATGTAGTGGTCTGCAAAGTTGAGGGAGTGGTGGCTTCCAGTAGGTGGTGCCCTGCAAATTTCTTCATGGTTGTTGTCTAGAGAAAGTAGCAGCTCGAATAATTAGCAAGTTGTGGCTTGCACACTGGTGGTGGAAAATGAATCATATGTAAAGCATTTTTACATAATAGAAGAGATAACGACAAAGACTATTTACCAACACTTTTTACCCTTGTGGTTTCCACCTTACATCTAGTGTCCTCATGTGTATGCTTGATGTGTTATGATTGTTGTTGCTCATGGTTATTTGCATTGTTGTTCTTATGGTTGTTCGATGTTTAGTTGCTTATGGTTATATGGTTTGATGGATATGTGCTTTAATATGTTGTTAAGGTTCATGTTATGCATATATTTGCTTATTTGTGGTGTTGCTAATAAGTGAATGAAAGAGGGTTTGAAGAGAAAAGATAAAGAGTGGTAAAAAGTGATCTTAAGTCGCAATATTGATTCACCGCACCCCCCCCCCCCCAAACCCCCCCTCTTAGTATTTCTCAAGGTTTCTAAGAAGTGGTATCAGAGTGGGGCTCTTTATTGCAGCTTAATCACTGGAGAGTAGATATGGGTATATTAGGTGAGAATTTTGCATTTTTTTTCGAAATGGACCAACAAGGAGTTCCAATTCTTCATATATGTAAATTTGCAATATGGAAAGTGAAGTTAGATGCATACTTGTTGTCTCTTGATGAAAATATTTTGTTGTTAATAGAATATGGAATGAAAGATGAATTTAATGATATGGCTAAAGAGATTATTTTGTGTGGGCTTTCAAGATCTAGCAATCTTTATGTGAGACAATGTGAGACTGCAAAAGAGATGCTGGAAAAATGTAAAGTATGCATTGTAGTGAAGTTTTGCAAGTATCTAAGAAGGTTGAAGGACCCAGCCACTCACATGTTGATGACGAAAATAATGCAAAGGATTCTGCACTTATTGTAGTGGCAAATCAAGTCTCCTCACAAGAAGAAGATGAAATTAGCAATGATTGACAAGAGGAAGATGAAAGCACCAATGAAAATAATGATGGATCAAGCATTGATCTAGAGGGACAATAAGAAAGGATCATCAACAAAAATGAAGTATTGGCAAAGTTGAAGGAGCAAGCAATATATTGTGCAAAATTGGAAGCAAAAATAACCTCTTTGAGATGTGATCTTGAAAAGGAAAATAATCAGCTATCTCAATATTAGAAGTTGGAGATGAGTACCAAAATATTGGATGAGATTCTCAATAGTCAAAGATCCCCTCTCATCAAGATTGGTTTGGGCTTTCAAGAAGAAGCATGCTCCATGAAAGGAAAAGAAGAAAGAGTGGACAATCATGTGCCTACTAGAAGAGTAGCCAAAGGAAGTCATGAAAAGCAACAACAATAAGGAAAGTCAAGGAAGAGAAGCACCTTTCAACGAAATCAAAGATAAGGAAAGCACAATGGTAGAATGCAACAACACTCAAGAGGTGAAAAGAAGCAGTCAATATCATATCCCCCTCACAGTACGTGGATATGCAATACAAGGTATCAAAGTTATATTATGGTTATTATTTTTCTTGTGATGGTTTTGGACATATAGCAATGGAATGCAAGTACTTTGCAAGGAAACAAAGATTGATAAAGTATTTATTGTTGTTCCAGGGTAGAGTTTATTCTAATGTTTAATGTTTCAAGTGTGGTAACCTTGGCCACAAGGCATTAGCTTGCAAATCTAGCAAATTAAAGCATACAGAAAGTGCATCCTAACCATTGAAGACAAAGAAAATGCGGAGAATAAAAGAGACTCCTATTAGATCTTAGCCTACTAAAGTTTGGAAGATAAAATATTAGTTGCAAATATCTAACTCTAGTGTATCTCGAAAGGATTACAAAGTAGGACAAATTGTTCCTAATATTTTACCTGGTGGTTCGCAAGCAAATAGTCCACTCAGGGGAAGTAGATCTTATTCAGATTCCAAGTAGAGGAACTAGCCTCACTGCAATCTTTTGATACATCATGCATATTTGGAAAAAGATTGTAGAAGCATATGAGAGGTGCATATCCTTAGGGTGAGGGTATGGTAGTAGCATATGACAACATGATGAGTTGACAAAGATGAGTAATAGAAACATATGATGAGTTTATGAGCTTCATTGAATATTCAAGTATGTGGGATCATTGGAGGTATTATGAGCTCAAGGGGAGCTATGCATGGTATGGAGGTTTGAATGGATTATTTGTCATTCTCTTCATTTCTTTCACTCATTTACTTGTAGCATCTTTACATATGTTCTCATGAGTGAAAGGGTAATTTTTTAGCCATATGTATGTACTTGTTTACTTTGACAAGTTGGTTGAAAAGTATGTGTACCAACCATGCTTAGAAGGAGTTCATTGATTCAACCACGTGTAGAGGAAGGAAATATTTTCAGTGATATGTTTCTATATGTCCTTTGATATTATGGTTGAAATGGCCCATGTACATGCATTTTTTTTACACATTGGTTCAACAACATCTGATAGGCATGCATAGGTGTGAATGCATATTTCAATCATGTATACATTTTGGCATGCTTTGTATTAGTCAATATATATCAACCATGTATGCTCTCATGTGAGTAAGATCAACCGTGTAACTTTGTTGTATTCACCATTTGGTCTAATTGGTTCATTGGTCCTGGTCTCAAAGCATGCATTAAAGAGAGTCCTGAGATATGTTCAACCATGTATGGGCTTATTGATGTTTTTGTACAACCATGTATTATCTCTCTTGTAGCCATGTAATGGGCCTATGAAACCCTATACTTTTATTGCATATCTGTGGGTCATAGTCCATGGTCCAAGTGAAGTAGCCTCCTGTATGTGGCAAGGAGGCACTGGAAATAGCTTATGTCGATATTCATCACTATGGAGATAATGGTTTCAACACCATTATATGTTCAGGGGGAGCATGTTTAGTTCAACAACATAAGCAAGCACTGTGAGTGTCATAAGCATGGTTTGATGGCATGGAGTTGGATAGAGACATGTTGACAACTAGTTTTTTGTCTTACATGCTTATATTGCTTATCCAAGGATCAATTTATATCATACCTATATTTAGCATGATGTTGAGTATTTCAGGGGGAGTAATTCTCTCATCCCCTCACACATGTTAGCATTTTTCTTCAGTGTTGGCATTACCGTTTTCCATTGATATCAAAGGGTGGAAGAATTTGGAGTGTTTGGAGATCAACCTCAGAGTTTGGAGATCAAGTTGAGGTTGACATCAATGCCAAAGAGGGATCATGTTAGCATTGATGTTAACAGGGACTTAGTGTTGTTTTTCATAGCATTAATGTCAACCTGATGATTGTAGTCCTCTTCAATTGTGGTCAACTAGAGTTGAGATATCATTGCTCTAATGCAGAGGTGTTAACTTGATACAAATATGTTGATCCATGTTGAGGAGGTTTTCCAACTAAGCCTCCATGATCCTGACATGATGCAGATGTATTTGGCATGCTAATCCTATTTTGATGGTGTTTTTTATGTTGCAGAGGAGTTGGAGGAAGTTTGGCAAGGTTTGGAGATGTTGTATGAGGTGTTCCAACTCTTGGAGACACTTGTAGAGGAGGTTTTAAGCATGAAGAAACACTTGTACAGGGTAACGCGGGCTACATGTGGAACAACCATTTTTAATAGAATGGGTAACACATTCCTCTAGAGGCACAAACAATGTTAATAACTCATTTCATGAAGAAGAAACATGTGTTACCTCCTGTAGGTGGATTTTTCCAGATTCCTAGTGCATTCCAGTGGAAGAAACTAGGGTAATTGTTCATGGTTTTGAGTGGAAGCTTATATTGATGGAATAAGTGTTTTAAGTGTGAGTGATTGATCAAGTGAGTAATGGAGAATATGGATTGATATGTTTAAATAAAAGAGAAAATCTACCAATTTGGGGTTAGAGACTGTACCCAATGACTTGCAAAGGTTGATGTAGAAGCTCCACGTCAAACTCCTGAGGAAGGTAATTTCACAAAAGTAAATGGCAGATATTAGAGACTAGAATGATGCATGAAGAAGTCAACACAGTGATAGATTTTGTGATGCATGGAGAAGTCAACACAACGATAGATTTTGTGATGCATGGAGAAGCCAACATAGTGATAGATTTTGTGATGCATAGGCGAAGATTGGTCAGAAGATGATGACAGAGTTGTAGAGGCTGTAGGAGAAGTAAATTAGATGCAAAATGTTTGGATCAGAGCTTGATGGATAAGATATAGTTCAGAGCATGTTGTAGTAAAAGTTGTTGAGTAACATATATCTCCAGATTAGAGTTTAGAGAAATATTGGCTTTGTTGTAGCAGAGGCACAACGATTGATGAATGAGGACATAACATTGTGCAATTATTTGGTCATGAGACTAGTGTTTTGTGTTTGTAGGGGCAAAGACATTTTTATGGTTGTTTTATTGTGTCTTTAGTGTGACCAATGCTAATTTATTTGGGCACATGTTACTGCTAAGTTTTATTTACATAATTTGTATTTTGTAGTGAGGAGTTTTGAGTCAGTTGTATGAGAGAGCCTTGTTATGGCATATTGTATTAGAACCATAGTTTGTATGTGTGATGTTGGCTGTAGTTGAGAGGTTGTTGTTTGAGTATGTTGCTCATGTATTGAGGGTTGTTTTTTGATGTTGGGTGTATGATTGTGGTGAGAGAGATAGCTTGTATCCAATGTTGGATGTTGAGCATAGAGTCAGTGTGAGTCTAGTGTGAAAATTGATGAAAGGAGGCTCGCTGATTTTTTTTATGCAGAGTACTTGGGCCATAGTTTTAAAATAGATGAAATGAGATCCATGAGATTTGTTGAGGGTTGGGTCCTTTTGTTAGAAAGTGGTGGCTTGTGAATTCGGGGTGTAGTGGTATCTTTGAGGTCATGGCCTGAGAACGTGGAGTGGTGGCTGGATAGTGCAGTGGTGGTCAGGCAAAGCTTATTTGGATTAGTGTCTCCTAGCATGTAATGGCCTGCAAATTCAAGGGAGTAATGGATTCCAACAGGTGGTGGCCTGTAAAGTTCTTCATGGTTTTTGTCTAGAGCAAGAAGCGACTTGCATGATTAGCAAGTTGTGGCTAGTGAATAAAATGTAAAGCATTTGTGCATAATAGAAGAGACAATGACAAAGACTATCTGTCGACGGTGGTTTTTACCCTTATGATTTCCACCTTACATCGATTGTCCTCATGTGTATGATTGATGTGTTGTGATTGTTGTTCCTCATGGTTATTTGCATTGATGTTCTTATTTTTGTTTGATGTTTAACTGCTTATGGTTATATGGTTTGATGGATATGTGCTTTAATATGTTGCTATGGTTCATGTTATGCATAGATCTACTTATGTGTTGTGTTTATAATAAGTGAATGAATGAGGGTTTGAAGAGAAAAGATCAAAAGTGGTAAAAAGTGATCATAAGGCACAATACTGATTCACCCCCCCCCCCCAAGTATTGATCAAGGTTTCTAACAATTAATAATATCATTATTGGGGAGACTAAGTCATTAAATCTATATAGCCCCGAGGGTTATCTCAATTGGTTAAGTTCCCAGCACTAAAGCACCTCACTAATCGAAGGTCATTGGTATATTCTCATCAACGCCATCGGGGTTAGGCTCTGCTAATAAGCTGGCGGGATGTGATCCGTTTGGGTGGATTTACCCGGATATTTCCTCGGGAAAAAAAAGTCACTGAATATACATTATTTAATAATATTATTATTTAGAGGGAATCCTTGGGTTATTAAATATGATTAATGAAAAGAGAAATAAAGAGAGATTGGATTATTAAATATAATGTTAAATTGCTAAAAAAATAACATAATTATTTATTAAGAAAGTTATAATATTTTTTTAAGATAAAATAGAAAGAATAATTTTAAGTGAAAGGAAAAAAATTAAATTACTAAAATCAAGCTATTAAAAAATTAATTATATTAATAGAGATATAAAAATGTAATAAAATTGAAAGATAAAATTAAAAAATTAAACAACTTGATTAAAATAGAGCCTATATTTAAAAATGTTGACATACAATCACGTATTTCCCCCATATTGGGCTATAGAGTGCCTTTCAACACAATAACTGTAAGTTAGTAAGTAAATCATTCGATATGGGATTAGAAACACTCTTTTTTTAGTTTGTGTTCATTTTATATGGTTGTGAAGTTTGTAAGTACATATTTCCAAAGAGTTATGGAAGAAGATAGAATAGGTCCAAAGACAAGTCGTTCCCTCATTGAAAGCATGGTTATGACTATGTACCTTATGTCTACGAAAAAGTTAAACAACATGAAAGATACGAGGTTTCCTAAAATTGCTTCTAACTCTAGCCAAAACCACCACCTCCAACTCAAGTAGGGACAACATAAGGATGTCCAGTCTTGGCTTGACGATTGTACGATAAAGGAGGAGATCAATTTGCAGAATAACGATAATATTTAAAAAAATATTATATCAAAATTTAAGGAGAAATTGTAAAGGAGATAAAGAGCTAGAGGGACAAATGAAACTAAAATATTATAAGAAGGTGATCAACCTAAATCTTGAATATCAAAATTGTCTCTCTACGCTTCACATTGAAATTGGGCATTGGCTAGTCCCAAAACACCATAGGATGAAAGAATTTACCATTCGTTCAACTTATACTCACATTAAATATAAATTTCAAAACATTTGTCACGATACCAACATTTTTAACCTTTTAAATTGACAAAACTATAGTGATCTTTGCACACTTTTCTTAATGCTTTTCGAGTATAGAAATAAAAAGAATTCTAAAAAATATCTTACCTTCTTAAATTCCAATATACCATTTTAATCATCATTATAATAATAATAATCTGATTGTTAGTCACACGTAAGGTAACACAAGAATGATAGAACACAATAGAAATGGAGCCAGTCAGAGTTAGGGTTTCACTGTGTGGGTATGTGGGATTTGGATCAGCTGCCATGATTAGTCTCTTGTATGGCTCACATGGCACCCAAGGATCCGAGGCACCTGGTCTCCGGAAGGCTCAAAACTTTGGGTGGCATATGCCGAACCTCCAAATTGGCGTGGTCAACCCGGATTCTAGATCGCAGGGGACCTAGAGTTACAAAAAAAGGAGACCATGGCCCTGTGGCAGATTCCACACTCGAGGCAACAAAAACGAAATCGTTCTAACGCATACATTTCATCATTCTACTCAAGCCCATAGGAGATGGCACACCCTGTATGGAGCCCATGCTATACACTGGTTTAGCTCCCTGGGACCCCTCTACAGTCATCGTATCACTTTTGGCGCCGAGAACATGAGCGTATAAACTTCGTGTCGCTCAGATATGAGGAGATACTGGTATTTTGGCACTGGTGTGGAGGCGAGACTTTCGTTACAACCAAACTAGCGTGATGCCATAGAGTTGGATGGGAGAATATTAGAATTGGGTACTCCAGGCACAAAAATTATTGGCTCTAAAGTCAAACAGGATAAATGCCTTCCATTCCTAGATCTCCACACCATCATTCGCTCTCCCAAGCTAGATCTAGATCAAGCACAGAGATTTGGCTATGATGGGGTGGCCCCTGTTTCGATCCACTCCAACAATTGTGTCATACTGAGCTCAACGCCATATGGGATATCTATAACAAAGCGGCCTCTTGGCAACAAAATGGACATTGGCTTCTGGAATCTGGTAAACCCTCTTCGATTTCAAATCTTTCTAAAACCCCTGTCGGAAACTCTTTATTAGTCTGGGTGAATATAATAGACAGAGTGATGCAATTGAAGCACAACATCACACAAAATGTTGGATACCCTGCTCATATGCAGAATTTGATATTTGGGGGCAGAACATTGCAGGATAATCGATCCTTGAAGGATTATCATATCCTATCAACATCCTCCATAACCCTCAACTTGAGACTAAGAGGTGGTGTTGCGGCCTCCAGTAAAATAAATAATGCAGGAGGAGGTTATGGGAGCAATACATCGAAAAGCACAGAAACAAAACAAAAGCATATAAATGGAGGACTCTCCTTCAAGAACATCCTACAAGGAAAAACACATATTTAGAACCAACAAAACAAGTAGGTACTTCCCCTAGTCCATACATAGTGGAGCAACTGAACTACACTCCAGAACTAAATATAGACAATCTAGAAACAGATGAGCATTGTGCTACATTTGAATCACAAGCCATTATTTTTCGTTTCAACTGTTTCTGGCCAAAACTAGTAGATCTTTTTCATTGGATTTTCACCAATTGGACAGTACATTGTGAAATACACCTCTGCTCCAAAGGGTTCTTCATTGTAAAATTCCCAACATCGGATGCAAGAGACATTATCCTACAGGAAGGACCATGGTTCTGGGGATCGACGGGCCTTTTCATCACACCTTGGTTTCCAGAATTTGATGCAAACACCATGGTTGTTACCATAATGTTGATTTGGGTCCAGCTGCACAATCTCCCTCTACATTTCTGGGACAATCGTGTCCTAGTAGGTATAGGGAACATCATTGGGAAATACATCAAGACAGATACCCAAAGATTGGAGGAAAGGGTCTTCACATTCGCATGAATATGTGTGGAAGTAGATCTCAGCAAAGGCTTACCAGATCGCATACAACTGATCCACAACCAATGGAATTGGACACAACTTTTAGATTATGAGAACACAACTTTCAGATGTAGAATTTGCAGGCAAACAGGGCATCTTCAAAATATGTGTCCTGAAGCCAAGAAAGACACCCGAAGAAAGAAGAAGAATGGGAAACAACCCAAAGGTTGGAAATTCCCCCCACTTGAGTCTGAAGAGGAGGAGGACGAAGCAGAGGAGGAACCCTCACCCAATGGGAACAACTAGACAACACATGTACTAGAAACACAGGGGGAAACCTCACAAGACCCAACTGAACCACAGAACAATCTGGTACAACCAGCAAACATACCAGAAGCAAAGGATACCAGTGGGAACAAATGTATACATACATCAGACAATTCAGATTTAGACAAGGACAAAGCAAGACTAGAAGTTGGAAATCAACTCGCTCTTGTCTCTTCCGTCTCAAGGGGAATGGTGCAAGGTAGAGAAAAAGAAAGGGAGAAAAACCTAACTTTTCTCCTCATTTGTATATTAGTTTGATTTTTGTATGTTTCTGATTATCATCAGTCATGGACTTGATGATGCTATGTTTCTTAGCAAATGCAACATGTAATTTTGTTTTCATTAATAAAATTATGATTTTTTCCTTGGAAAAAATAAATAAATCTAATTTTAAGGTTGCAACCAAGCTAGACGCCAAATAGGTATATGAGACCCCTTGTTTACAAGACAAAGGACATGTTTTTGTGTAGCGATTTGGATACTAAAATTTACAAAGTCTCTTTCCTTTGGATTTGACCGTATGACCTTTCACGAGGAAGCACATGTTCCATTTAAACTGTATAAAATAAAAATATAAATATAAAACAACCTAGATTCATCTAACTCTGGATGTATCATGCACTGATAGGGATAAAATCCCTTGAGGTGTAAACCGTTCTTCAGGTTCTACACTCCAAAATGAAAGTTTAACTAAATATTAACTTATCTTCTCTTATTAACTAAATATATTAATTTTTTTAATTTTAGAAATATATGTGCCAAATCTACACTGAAAAACAAAGTTTAACTAAATATTATCTTATCTTCTCTTTCTTATATATATATATAAAAACAAAGTTTAACTAAATATTATCTTATCTTCTCTTTCTTATATATATATATATACACCAATGAATCACATATCACTCTCACACTAAGCTATATAATGTGCCTCTTGATATAATTATATAAATAAATAAAAAATAATATATATAAAAAGCAATTTTTGGATTAATGTGTAAATGTGTTTTATAATCCTTATAATGGGATGAGAAAGAAAAAAATAAGAACCACTATTTTATCTTATTTATCATAGGTTATGATTAGTATTAGGTAGTACCAATAAAACTACATTTCAAGTATAAGAATGATAGTTTAATTGTTTTAGAACCATTGATGATGTAACTATTTATTTTCTTAATATGTTGTGTGTTAGTATTAACATCCAAGTGTTGGCATCTTGTTAACTCTAAGCAATCACTTGCATTCATTAGTTGTAGATGCATGGTGTGTGCATGGGTTATTAAGTATATATACATTATGATGTGTGTGAGATGTTGCAAAAAAAATATTTTAATTGGAAGAAGGGGATATAAAAAAATGGATGATTTTTTATATATAATAAATTACAGGTCGACAATAGGTGGAAAATTGGGGAAAGATGGAATTTGCGTGATGGATTAGGGTTCGGCTCATCTGCAGTTCTTTAACTTGCGCTACCGCAGGTCAAGCATTCAAGACATTCATAGCAGGTGTGCCATGGTATGGAGATATAGAATTTAGTTACCTTTAGGGAGATGATTGAAGGGTGTCTTTAGTCATGTCATTTGTGCAATGGTTGAGCCCCTACTACACACCACCTATGGCCCATGAAGGCAAGCAAATGCACAACCCTGTAGAATCCTCCCTCGATAGGGTTCATTGTGAAAATGAATTAATGGAACAAGGCTTGAAAAAGGCTTCTATTATCTTTATCTCAGGCAAAATGATAGATTTAAGGCAGACGTTGGGCAAGCCCAACAGGGTTGTATTTCTCATACCCTCCCCTTCCAGCGGGGGCTCATTTGCTAGCATAGCCATGAGGGAAACACAACCCGAGGAGGTGCACTGCTCAACAGGTCTTAGTAGAATGAACTACAAAGAGAGATAGGTTATAATATTTTTAAAATTTTCATTAAGAACATAAGTGAGAAGTCCTCCCTTTTCTGGACGAGGAGCTCAGAATCACTTAATAACTTGAAGCAATGCATAGAGAATAGGTGGGGCATCTCTGTAAAGAATCAAAGGGAAGTTGCTTCAAGACACTTCCCATATTAAAGACTACTGCATTACAAGGAACTCAACCATAGTCTTGAATCTGAGGCTGTGTGGAGGATCTTAGGGACCTAGGATATCAAATAGATCAACCTTTTACAAGGATGTGGTGCATGGAAAGGTCTCCTCCACTACATATTAGCCTCAAAATAACCCAAGACCCTATATTGTTGAACAAATGAAACAAGCACCTTCTATGGAGGTCAACCTCCCTGAGGTAAACCACCTCTTTTCTGCTCTTCAATCCAAGGTTGTAATATGTAGATTCAATGGCTTCTGGCCTAAATATAATGCTTCAGATCAATGGGTCTTTTCTTCCTAGACCCCAAAATGTGATATTTATTTATGCTCTAAAGGTTTTTTTAATTGACTAATTTGATAATCAAGATGAATTGGAGAAAGTCCTACATGAGGGGCCCTAGTTTTGGGGAAGAGTTGGGCTCTTCATCACCCCTTGGTTTCCATATTTTGATTCCACTAAAATGGTGGTCTCAACAAAGTTGGTATGGGTGTGGCTACCAAATCTACCCCTCCCTTTCTGGAATCGTAAGGTTTTAGAGGAAATTGGAAACACTCTTGGAAAATTCATAAAGATGGATCTTAGAAGAACATAAAAAGGTCTATTTGCCTTTATTATAATCCATGTAGAATTAGACCTTAGTAAAGGTTTACGTGATCACATTCAATTGAAACATAAAAACATTCAGTGGAACCAATAATTATATTATGAGAACACAACATTTTGATGTTGTATATGCTTCCAAACAAGCCATTTGCAAAACATATGTCCAAAAGAAAAATAGTCCCCAAAAAAGAAAAAAGGTTAGGCCCATAAATCAAAAGGATGACAACCCTCAGATCCCAATTTCTCTAAAGAAGAATTAAAAGAAACCATGGAGAACCCTCCAAATCAAGCAAAAGTGGATGCACAAGACCATAATGTAAATATATCTCACTTGTAGAATGGCATCAAATCTCATGAGAGCCCCTCAATTAGAACCGTAGAACGATGAGCCACATACAAAAAAATTGGGATGGGGAGCACAAAAAGAGCACATGTTTTTGATAAGTTCAAACTCAGATAAAGAATCCCCACCAAAGGAATTAGGAAGAGAACCGACAATGGTTCACGTTGAACCAAACTTAGAGGTATGGTAGAATGTGCAAAAATAGAAAGTCAAAAAAAAGAAGTTTAGTGATTATTATCATACTTAACTTCCAATATTTCTCTCTCATTAGCTCAATTGCCATGAGGCAAATCTACCAGAATGCTTTCAGCATATGCATAATGTAATTTTGTTCTTTCTTTCATGATGAATAAAATTACAGGTGTTTTTCTATGGAAAAAAAAGAAACAAAGAAATTTCAAATTTCAAATTTATATTTATATTAAATGATTTAAATATGATATTTGATATATCACACATTTTTAAATATTAATAAATCATGTGATGTAAATATAAATTATATATTTTTCAGTTAGATTTATTTTAAAGTGTTTGAGAAGAATGCTTGTTCTTTTTTTCATCTAAATTTAATTTCCACAGGCGATATAATAAAAAATTTAATCGTACTATTGAGTCGAAGAATTTTTGAAAAGCTATAACATAATCTTATCTAGATTTTCATACCTTTTTTTTGCGAGATGAATTATATTAACTCCAAACACTGGGATTTATAGAGTGGATTACAAAAGTCAAGTTAGTCTCTCACATAGGAGATTGAACCATATCCAAAAATAGACTCTTTTTCAGGAGGAGAGGGACTACTATGTACTAAAAGAAACAAAATTAACCAAAGTAGAATTAAAACAATGGCCTAAGTAGCCTTATACAAAAGTAATTGTAAATGGAAGATAAAAAACCATAACCATTCCACACTTAAGTTAAGGGATCCAAATCCGAGTCTAAAACCTGGATGGGTGCTTTGGGATCCTCTGATGCCCTTCTAGTCACTTAAGGAATGCCAAGATGATGTTCAATCTTCTCCATCCTTCGATCTATATCCCTAAAGTTCTTGTGCAGGTGTTCAAGGAAATAATGGATGTCCATGTGATTTTCATGTCAGTTTAAAAGTGTCTGCCCTAATAGAAACCTCACCTGTTAGTAAAGATCCATAGTCTGCATGCATTTGTTGAACCAACCCCTCGCGTGCCCTATGTCTAGGGTCCAATCAGCCCAATTCATAAGAACTTCCTTATCTGAGAGTGGATTCCTTTGAGAGGAAGCTTCCCCCCTCTTCACATGTGATTTCTTCCTATATGTGAACTAGCATGAGGTCTCGATATCGCAAGGAAAAATATTTTATCCGATGGTGCATGCATGTATGACCCTAGCAGGCCCACTCTTGATAGTAAGCGAACCCCCTTCTAACACAAGCCCACTAACAAGGCATGGAGGAAAAAGTAGTTTAATGCACAAGTCATAAGCTAGGCCAAGTATAACCTAGGGTTGTGTTGTAGCTAGGGGGTGCCACATTTTATGGAAGCTAGGAGAAGAGAATTAACAAACATAGGGAGCAACTAGGAAGGGTTCTGAAACAACCAGTTGCAAAAGTGAGAGAGGAACAACATTAATTCCCCCAACCACGAATTTCCCACCCAAAACCAAAAAAATAGCTTACAGAAATAACATAAATAACAACACACCTGCAATATAGAAAATCCAAGAGAGAGAGATAGAACCAGAGTCATTGGTGATAGATGAGAGGTACAATTGTTATCTACAGAAAGGAGCCATGGCTGAAAGCAGGGATCACCAAGTAAGAAAAGGGGAAAGACCCGTTGATAATACCAAAGAAGTGAAAAAGGATAAGAAACAGATAAGACTTCCACCCCTTCCCAAATACCTCATTGACTTCCCTATAAGTTGTTGAAATTTATAAGTTTGACATGTCAAAAATTCCTACTGCATTATCTGGTTTATTTTACCTACTTGTTTATTCCATTAACAAGTTATTTATACATATAAATACTGAAAATATACACAAATGCAGCCTTAACTCATATACAGATCAACAACTGAAATACTATACAAACACACAAGGAACACTGTTATTTTTCGAAAATCGTCCCTGGAAAAACCCAATGCGAGAAAACTGGTGCAGAAGTTCTGAGGGTTTTATCATTATGCAGATTTCTTGAGTACAACTAGGGTGCCAATTTGGCTCACCCAAAAGATATTTTTACACAACAGTAATACCTCTTCTCGGAGACAGATATTCAGCAAGTCTTCCCCATGAAAATCCTTTCGGCGCTTCTCCAAGGCTTTGCTTCATCCTTGCTAGCCTCAGTGTAGCTCTAGAACCCTCTGTGTCAACCTTTTGCCTCTCTGCATTAGCTCTCTGGAATTCTGTGTTACCTACGCAGGCCCCTCAACCTCTGCGTAGTCTCTAGTTACCCCTGTGTGGCTCCTGCTACCTCTGCGTAGCTCTGTCTGCCTCTGTGTCAGCCTCTTCAGTCACTACGCTGAAAATATGGCACTATCTCTACCTCTTTGCTATGTACTCACTGCCCCTCGCTGCAACAAATCACTTGTTCGAATTTTCTCACCAAGCCCTGCTCTAGAAAATCGAACTGACTGATCAATATTGGTGTATCTCCAACTGACCCTCAAGCCTCTTCTTATACTTTTCCCGATGAGTCTTCAACAGCCAAGATTAAGTCCCTAATCAATGACTAAGATTAGATTTGGCTTGATCCATGTCATTTAGAACATTCTTACCCAGTTTTATATTAATACCCATTAATATTTTAATTTTCCTAAGTTTAGACTTAAGAACTCCATTAAAAATATTAATTGTTTTAATATCTCTCTAACCGGGTGGAATTTCCCCAAACCATTTCTGGGTCTTGGATATCTCATGTGCTTTAGACTCTCCACCAATTTTCATGGCTAGAGAACATTTGATGCTACCACAAATCAACACTCCCTCTTAGCGAGGAATGTGCTCTAGTAATGCTCCATCACTGAACATCACACTGATCCTTCTGCACCGATACCTTTGCTGATGCTTGCCCTGTTGCCCAACATCCACTGTACTATTGCTTCCTATACTGCTGCTACCCATGGCTCTTCCACTCCCATTGCTACATCTGTACTGTAGCTCCCTCTCAACATGCTACCCATAGGACTACCACTGCTAACTGCTACACTACAACTCAATTATTGAGAAGTAAGTAACTGGTCTACCCAACTACTGACATCCTTGTCATTTCGTAAGCCTCCTGATGCTGAAGCTACCTCTGCTTCTATATGTGCTCCCTCTGTCACCTTTGCGATGCTGCAAACACCTTTGTGCCTCTCACACTACTGCGACAACCTTTGTGCCTCTCTGCATTGCTACAACCACCTTTGTACCTCTCGCACTGATGCAAACCCCACTAAGCTGCAATAGACCTCTGCACTCTAGTACTGCCTTGTTGCTCCATCGCATCTTTCTTCTTCCCGACATCCGTCATCCTGCTACTATCATTCAGGGCTCCCGTAGATAGATATGATCCAAGAGTTTGGGCACCTCAAGGATCCTGCCCCTCATCTTCTGTAGTCCTCCTAACTACAAATCGATGTCTCCCCACCTCTTCTCTAGAGGTGCATGGCACAGTCATCATCAGTCTCGACTTCTTTCTCAGCCTTAGCCATAGTTGCCTTGGAGTCAGAAGACTCTCCCTTATTCTTCTTCCTGGGCACTCGACTGCATAATGACTCAGCTCCCCACAATGGAATCACTTTACCTTGGAGATGTCCTTCTTCTTCCTCTTCCCCTATTGTCTCACAGATGCCAGAGCCACATCCTCCTCCTCTTATTTCTTGATTCGACCTCCTTTGCTGCTACTCCCCGCCTTGGTCAATTGTCTGATCTCTTCTTAGCGAAGAGCTGCCTGTATCTCTTCCCATCCTAGAAGAGTAGCTCTGCCCAAAACGCCTTGGACAAATGTCTCCCACTCCTCAGAGACTGCATTTAGGGCGGTCCTCACCATGAACTCCTGATCTGGCGTGGCCCCTATGGATGTAAGTTGGTCCCAAATCTCCTGCAATCTGACGAGGTATAGATCTATCTACTCTTCTACATCAGATACGATCACAACTAATTCTCTAATAGCATCTTCTGTTGCATGGAAGTACCCTAATACAATGTCGTCAAAGTATCCCACATTACAACATGATCCTTGACCCCATCAAGGATTATGCACTTTTCCTTCGCCATTTCATCCTCATACTTCTCATTATTAGCTAGGTCTTCTGGGATAGCCACGGTTCTCAAGGCGAAGCCCTTGATGCGATGTCTATCTAGGACTAACAGGATCTTGGCCTTCTAGATGACAAAGTTGGAAGCCCCATCCAACCTATCCTGGTCCCTTAGTCCGTTTACCACCATCTCCACTCCTCTTTTGGACTCCCTCTGAGATTTTACTTCCCTCCTAGAAATCTCCCTCTAAGTCTTGATTTCCCTACCAGAAATCTTCCTGCTAAATGCCAAACAGCTCCTCTCCAATCCTCTTTGCAACTACAACTCGGATCTGGATTTCTTGGCTAGAAATTCGTCAAGGTAGTGACTCCCTCTACCTTGATTATATCCCATTAGGTACTGTTCTGCTCTGACAGAAACAACACCCCACCAGCTCCACAATCTTCCCACAGCTCCCTAGGCTTCGACAGCTGAAGAAATTGAGCCTTCCAGCTCTGCGCAATCTCGACAAAGGCTGAATCACTCTTATGGTTAACTGCATCAAGCCTACCTAGATGAGTAGGATGACTTGGCTCTTCGTGAGCCTCTTCTGCCTCTTTCCGCCTCTACGCTGGCCCTCTCTCTAGCTCAAAATGATGATGCATGCCCTTTGCGTCACTCCTTCTCTATTGCGTTCTGCTTAGGAGCAGCTCTGTCTCTCAGGACAGCTGCAAATTTCTAATATTGCTAATGCCTTCAATTATCCTGTGATCTGCAATGCTTTGATACCATGTTGAAATTTCTAAGTTTGACACGTCATAAATTCCTACTACATTATCTGATTTATTTCACCAAATTGTTTATTCCATTAACAAGTTATTTATACATATAAATATTGAAAATAAACACAAATGCAGCCTTAACTCATATACAAATCAACAACTGAAATACTAGACAAACACACAAGGGACACCATTATTTTTGGACAATCGTCCCCGGAAAAACCCAATGTAGGAAAATCGGTGCAACAGTTATGAGGGTTTTATTATTATGCAGATTTCTTGAGCACAACTAGGGTGCCAAACTAGTTCACCCAATAGAGATTTTTACATGACAGTAATACTTCTTATCGGAGACAGATATTCAGCAAGTCTACCCCACGAAAATCCTTTCGATGCTTCTCCAAGGCTCTGATTCAGCCCTACTAGCCTCAGTGTAGCTCTAGAACCCTCTGCATTAGCCTTCTACCTCTCTATGTCATCTCTCTGGCCTTCTGTGTCACCCACACAAGCCCCTCAGCCTCTGCGCAGTCTCTAGCTACCTCTACATGGCTCTTGCTTCCTCTGCATAGCTCTGACTACCTTTGCATCAACCTCTTCAGTCACTACGCTAACCCTCTGGAACCATCTATGCCTCTCTGTTATGTACTGCCCCTTGCTGCAACAAATCACTTGTTCGAATTTTCTCACCAAGCCCCGCTCCAGAAAATCAAACTAACTGATCAATATTGGTGTATCTCCAACTGACCCTTAAGCCTCCTCTTATATTTTCCTGTTGATTCTTCAACGACTGTGATTAAGTCCCTAATCAACGGCTAAGATTAGATTTGGCTTGATCCATGTCATTTAGAACAAGCTCACCGAGTTTTATATTTATACCCATTAATATTTTAATTTTCCTAAGTTTAGACTTAGGAACTCAATTAAAAATATTAATTATTTTAATATCTCTCTAACCGGGTGGAATTTCCCCAAACCATTTATGAGTATTGGAGATCTCATGTGCTTTATCCTCTCCACCAATTTTCATGGCTAGAGCAAATCCGATGCTACCACAAATCAACACAAGTTAGCCAAAATATACAATTCAAACTAATTATGGAAAGCAATACATTTATACCTCTATGGAAATGGAGTTGTAAATCCTAGAGGGAAATGGCACTCATTCCTTGATGGAAATTCAGTTAGGGTTGCAACTTCACTACACGAAGAATTTTTTCATGGTTGCTCCATTCATGTGAAATCTCAATCCCAAACCCCTACACTTAAGACGTTTCCCCTACCAACCATTTCTTACCCCTTACCACAAAAATGGCATCGATACATGTCCAAGAATTTACCATTGTGAGAGGATTCATATAATTCATGTGCATCATGTTAGAGAATATAATTGGGCCGTTATTTAAACAATTCTCCTTGTCCTTACTAATTACTTGTTATCTTTAGTTAGATTATTTTTTTTTCCAAAGGAAAAAGCGAAAACTTTTTATTAAGATTTATAAAAAGTTTACATTGAAAATGCTGAGCATCACTGATCCGTCAGAGGGATTACCGAAACCTGTTTTACAAAGAAAACTGCTGACTTGTACCTCAGCTGTTTCTTAGTAAGCTGCTGATTCTGTACTGATACCTCTGAAAAGAGGTGCCATTCATATACTGCAAAAACACGGGACTGTTTGCACAAAAATTATAACAGAAAATATATCCACAGCATGCCGGGCCTCCTCAGCTGGCCCGACACCTGGTATGGAAGTTTTATAAGCAGTTCTACCAAAAGCTGTTTTGTTTATGTGGAATTACAGAATTTTGGAGCAGTGTAATGAAACAAGAAACAGCTCGAGAGTCAGGGAGGCTGATGGTATGGCGGCTGTACCGATCTTCTAATTTGACCTTGTTCTTCTTCTACGATCACCCAGCTACCCAAATCCTGTTGAAGACCATCTTTAGAAAGCTGGTCTGCTGATTCATTTCTTTCCCTGAAAATGTGGCGAAGGGTGAAGCTATTAAAATATGATTTTAATCTCTGAACTTCTCCCAAGATTTGTTTTAGAAGTTGGTTTCTGCACGTACTTTGTCCATTTACCCATCTGATCACTATTTGGGAGTCTCCAAAAATTTGAATTGTGAGGGTACGCCTTTGAATGAGCCAACAGATGAGGAATTTCAAGGCCATAAGTTCAGCATAGTTGTTAGAGCCAGATCCAAGTCCCACCGATGCTTTTAGAACAGATAAAGGGGATTCATTGATGACTAAACCTGCTCCGGCTTTATTGTTCTGTGAAGCGCCGTCGAAGAAAGCACAGGGGATTCCTTCTGTGATCTGCATTTCTGGGATGATTCTTTGGGCATGGGCTTCCTTAGGCTCGGGGATGCTAGAGTAGATGGCAGTACTCTGGCTTGCGGTGATTGAAATAGGAGTTTCCTTATCCTGAAAGATACTTCTGTTCCTACTTATCCAAATACCCCAACTGATGATGAGGGGGAGATTGCGCAGGTTCCCATTGGGATGGGAGTCCCACCATTTTTGCCAAGCATCTTGCACAGTATGTCCGTCCCATTCTAACTTTTTGTTCATGAGGTTCCCTACCTCACCCCAAATTTTAATGGCTTCTGAGCATTTTAAAAAGAGATGGTTTATTGTCTCAGCTTCTGATTTACACAGTGTGCACCTCCCAGGCCCGTACATGAATCTTGTCTGCAAGTAGTCCCAAGTTGGAATTCTGCTTTTAAGTATACACCAGAACAGGATTTTTGACTTTGGGGGGCTCTTAAGTTTCCATAGATGTTTTGACCACCACTCAGGATTCTCCCATCCTTTTCTTGACATAAGGAAACTATACCCATTCTTTGGAGCATATTCCCCAGTGTCTGCATGGGTCCAAATTAACTCATCCTGTCTATCATTCAACCAGACATTTGTTCTGGAGAGATCTTGAGTAAAGGTACTCCATTCGTTCCACCATCTTTGCTCCAGATCCAACTCTTCACCATTCTTCCACGCTTGACCCCAGATGGATGAAAGTCCCGGATTTGCCACTTGGCTAAGATAGAGAAGCCCTTTATCCTCTAACTGCTGAATCAGTTCAGGGTTAAGGGCAAACCTTTCTGAACAGCCAACCCAAGGGTCCTTTCCTATCTTAACCTTTTCTCCATTCCCGATTTTCCAAGCTAGGCCTTGTTCAATTACTTTAAAAGACTCCAGAGTTGCTTTCCAAATTACCGACACATTCTTATGGCTCTTGACTGGGTTCCTGATCCAGACTTCCAAAGGAGTTGGATCTATATATTTCCTTTTAACTGTTCTGGTCCAGAGATTTTCCATCTTAATGAGGCGCCACCCTGATTTTGCCGACAAAGAAAGTCTGAAATCGGGTAAATTTTTTATCCCCCAACCGCCCCAGTCTTTTGGTCTCGCCACTTTCTCCCATGCAACCCAGGGGAGAACCGAGGATTCTTTGGATCCTGCCCACAAGAATCTGCTACAGATCCTTCGAATTTTCTCCAGCACACCTTTTGGGACCCAAGTTAAAGCTGCCCAATATACTGGAATGGCTAGTAACACTGATTTAATCAGGGTCAATCTCCCTGCTCTGGAAAGCCATTTGAAGCTCCAGTGTCTGATTCTGGCTTCAATTTTTGCAATTAGCCAAGACCAGTCCTCCTTCCTATAATTGTTTGGCTTCAACCAGAAACCCAGGTACTTGAATGGGGATGCCATATTGCACATTTCATATGGAAAATACAAGCTGAAATGTTCCTTTTCCTGTCTACTTAGCCCTTCCATGATGATTTGTGATTTCCTGGGGTTTATCTGCATTCCGGTAGCTTTCAAAAAGAGGTCAAAGATATTTTTAAGCTCCTTTAAATCATTTGTGGATCCACTAGTAAAAACCAGAATATCGTCTACAAAGAGAAGATGGGATATGAATAGGTTTACAGCTACCTCAATACCTTTTATCTTACCTTCCCTTCTGCTTTTATGAATCAGCTGGCTTAGACCTTCAGCTACCAAAAGGAACAGCAGGGGGGATAAGGGGCAGCCTTGCCTCAGTCCTTTTTGTCCTTTGAAGAAAGGGGTAGCAGCTCCATTTATGAGTAATGCATAACTGACATCCGTGATGCATCCCATAACCCATCTGATGAAATCCACTTTGAATCCTAGGTGCGTTAGGAGCAAGCGAATATATGTCCAGTTTATCCGGTCATAGGCCTTAGATAAATCAATTTTTATTACAGCTCCCTTCTTGTTTTTCATCTTTACACTATGAAGGACCTCCTGCGCCACTCCTATTGCTTCATGAATTTGTCTCCCATTCAGAAACCCAAATTGTTCAGGAGATATATGCCTTGATAGAATTGGTTTGATCCTGAGAGCTATCACTTTTGCAATAATTTTATAAATACTGTTACAAAGGGAGATGGGTCTAAAGTCCTCAAAAGATTCCGGAGCTTCCTTTTTTGGAATGAGAGCAATAAAAGTTGTATTAAAAGGACTGTAAATTTCTCCCTTTTGTCTTGATTCCTCCACAACATCTGATATTTCGTCTCCTATCTGCTCAAAGAAATGTAAGAAAAGCTCTACCGTCCAACCGTCCGGCCCGGGGCTTTTCTCTTTTGCCATGGATTTTATGACACTTTCCACTTCTTCCTTCGTTACCGGCTCCATTAGAGAATCTGCATCTTCCTCCTCCACATAGCTGTGGAAACATTGCGCTGTTTGAATGACTTCCGCTATGGTGATCTCTCCATTGTCTTTGAATAAAGATTGGAAGTGGTTTACCCCGAGAGATGATAGCGCTTCAAAAGTCTTAGCCTCCCTTCCATCTTCCGACTTTAATTGCCAAATGGTGTTTGCACTCTTCCTTCCTTTTGCATAATTATGGAAAAAACTGGTGTTATCATCCCCTGCTTTGAGCCAGATTGCCCTGCTCTTGAGCCTCCATTCTTCCTCTCTTGCCAGCAGAATTTGATTCTTGTGCTTTTCCAGTGCAACAATTTTCTCCTTTGATTCCTGGGTCGCATATCCATCTGCCTCTATGCATTCGAGAGATTGGAGTTCCTCTGATATCTTGGATAGGTCTTCATTCTGCTTAAGTTTCCTATCCTTAGCCCACGAAATAGTTGCCTTTTTCAGTCTTTTAAGGTTTTCCATAAGAAGAAAACCTTTATTCTCTTGAGATCCTCTGGCTGTATGTGTCCATGTTTCTTGGAACAGTTTAGTGTAGGAATCTTCTTGAAGCCAAGTGGCGTTGAATTTGAAAGGAGCTGGAGGTTTTGAGGGGCCTTTGGATAGCTCAAGATAAATCGGAAAATGATCCGAAGGGCCCCCTTCTTCTACCCATTGCCTGAATAAAGGAATTGCATCTGATAAAGCCTCATTAATTAGGAAACGATCTAATCTCTTCGCCACTCTGGCAGCTCCTACTCTTCTGTTCCTCCATGTTGGTTTCAACTTGATGAGATTAGCTTCAATAAGATTATTTGAGGCTAAAAGATCCATAAAAAATTCTGATTGCGGATCCTCTCTTGCAGCAGGGCCCCAAGCTTCCGCTCTTCCTAGAGAGAAATTTAGATCTCCTCCCATCACCAGGAAGTTATTCTTCATAAACGAGGTTCCCATCAAATTGTTCCAGAATGGAATCCTTCCTTGGCACGGCCCATAAATATTGATGATTGTTAAAGGAGATTCGAATTCAGTGGACTGGCATTCTATCCCCAACACCTGCTTCATTCCCCACCGGTTCCAGATCCTAATTTTACTTTCTCTGATTCCCACAGCCAAGCCTCCAGAGTGGCCGTCGGAATCCATTGCTATAAAGGACCATCCTGGAAGGAGAGCATTAAGCATTGATTCAATGTCCTCCCCTTTCCCCAAAGTCTCCTGAAGAAGGAGAACGTCAGCTTTGGAGTTCAACACTAGCTCCCTAAGGGCCAGTTTTTTGGGTTTACTGGCTAAACCCCTACAATTCCAGGATGTAATGATCATTTAGAAAACAGGTGTGGGGCTTTGCACTGCTCTAAGTGCCCCAGTTATGGAGAGTTGTTTCCCGTCTGCCACATCGAAGATAGCCTGGACTTTGGCTTCAGAGAGCTTAGATTTCCTACCCCTTTTTTTCCTTGGCAGACTCTGAGATGAGGCTGGGTCAATGCCCCCTACGGCAATCGAGGAACCAGGCTTGCTTACTAGGGAGCGGAGGTTGTAGGGGCATAGGGGTTGCTGATCCAGGGCAGAAGAGGTAAGGGCGCACCCATCACAATTCGAATCCAGGGAGGGAATGGCTGCCGATAAGTTTCCAATTGAGTTTTCCAGATTCCCTTCTTCCAACATAACAGTTTTAGCATTTTGATCAGAGGGAGGAGTTTTAGATGATGGATCATCAGATAAACATTTAACCATACATTTGTCTTTATTTTCAACAAAAGGAAGAGGAGAATCTGGATTTATACCCTTTTGATCCTCTGCAGGCCTTGGGTCTGCGGATGGTGGTGCACCTTCAGTGGCCTTCATAGCTTCCTCTGGTTCCGGATCGGTGAGAAAACTTTCCTTTGGTGGTGCCTGTGTTCCAGCTTCCTGACCTTGGCTCCCCTGTAGCATGTCTGTATCCATATGTTCATCCTCCTGAACTGCTGGGAACTCCTTGTTTGGCTGGAAATGAGGGCGTCTGTAGGTCCTTTCCGCCCACTCCCTAGTTCTCTGAAACCTTCTCCTGCGTCTTCCTAGAGGGCATTCCTTTGCCAAGTGCCCATACTCATGGCATCTATGACAGCGAAACGGCAAATATTCATAGTCCAAGATTTGTTCAAAAACATAGTCCTTGTACTGAAGGTTGATTTTCTCTGCCAATCCTCCACTGGGCTTAAGGTTAACCAGGATCCGAGCCATTGCCCTGTTGTGGGTTTCCAGGAAAGACATATCAGCCTCCAAATAAGTTCCTAGCCGGTTCCCGATCGCCTTGAACACTGATTCGACCCATAGGAACGATGGCAGCCCTGGTGCTCTTACCCATACCGGGAAGACATCAGCCTTTTCATGGTCTGCATCAAACATGGGGCTCCAGTTTTTGAAAAGCACCGGGATGTTTTCAATCGACCAATATCTCTTCATAACCCAATCTGCTGCCTCTTTATTATCGAACCTGACTGAGAACCATCCTTTAGCCAAGGTCAGAACCCTAAAGTTTCTAATTGAATCCGAATGCCATTTCAGCTTCCCCCAGGCTTGAATGAACTCGGAAGAGAATTTCTTCCCTCTGGCTCTGCCTACCAGGGTACATTCAGCGACCTCCAAAACTTCTTCAATCTGGACATCCATCCCAAGCACCAGGTTCCCTTCTACCCCTTGGGATTTGATCAATCTCTGCTTTTTCCTCTGCCCTTCTGAAGCTTTGGTTCCCCTAGATGTATTCCTTAGGACTTTGTCTGTCTGCAATCCTTTATGAAGATCTGAACCAGCGATCAGAGGAGAAATTTCGGGCTCCGGTCTAATCTCCTTCTCAAAGGCAATCGGAGAATTTAGGGGTTCTGTCAGAGGGGGATTAAAAACCTGAGACCCATGAGCAGATCGCCTTTCATCCTCCCTTGACCCTTGGATTCCTTCGAAGCTCTGAGCCGGTCTCTCAGTCTCTTTAGGGCTGTTCCTGCTAGATGCTAGTGAAACTCTTGAGATAGGTGCTGTGATTCCGACATCTCCAGTCGGCCTTTGCCCTAGCTTTGAGCCTAGGGTTTCGAAATCTTCCAGACCGCCGGAAAGAAACGGCCCTAAGAACCCCGGCTTCCCTTTATTTTCGAAATGAGGAATGGATGAGCTTGTCTGTTGTAAACCCTTGGACGATCTTGGCAAACGATGCTGCAACTTTCCATCATGGGGCTCTACTGCCGTCGCAAGCTTTTCTTTGGACTCGATTGGGAAGTTTTGAGTGGTTCTATCAGAGTCCGAAACAAACGGAGAAGGAGCTGGTTTTTCCACCGTTCCAAAGTAACGGACGATGTTCTCAGATGAAGGGTCCTTTCCCCAGACGGAGAGAATATCTTCCAGAGCTGGGTCCAGGTCAATACCCTCCTCCGGATTAACCATGGTTCCTGTGCTGATCACGGTTTGTTGTCGACTTGTCGAGTGCTGAGAAGTCACTGATGGTAACATACTATTCCTTTTTACCCCAGAGGGATTAAACTTCTCCTTTTACTGTAACAGAGGTCGCCAGGGGTCCTTCCTCGTGAGCCGTATACCTCCACCTGCCGAATACTGCCTACCTTACGCCTGAACGGGTTCAGTCTGCTACTGTCTACGCCCCGTCCGATCGATGATGGACCCTAACCTCGGCCCTGCGGGCCTAGGTCTGGCCCCTGTTGCCGACGAAAACTCCTGCTGCGCTCCTCCTCCATCTTTAGTTAGATTATTATTATTCTTTATTAATTTTTATTAATCAAGCAATTATCAAGAGCATAAACAATAAAGACAATTGACACAAATATAGGTTCCAAGCTAAGGCAAAACCCCTCCAAGGGGAAAATCCATAAATAACCTCTTCACTTCTTATAGAATCAGTTTAGATGAAAAATCCAAGACCCTAAAGTCAATACCTCCTCCAAGCACCAAATTATCCCTCCAAGAATCCCTTTTAAAATAAGTCAAAGACTGACCAAATCAACAAAGGTCAAACCTCTTCCAATCTACTCCACTTCATAATTTCAGCCTTCTACTTCGGATTTGAAAATTCAGCCCCTAGAAACAACAAAAACCGTAGCTTTCTTGCACACGTTTCCTTCCAAGAAATCCTTCCTCAAGAAAGTCAAGTTCTTCAAAGTCAATGTATGTTGAACCTTCTTCAAGATCTATTCTATTCAAGGTTTCGACCTCCAATATAAAATATAACTTTGGTTTTCAACCTTTAGCCCTAAAACTTTGACAAAAACCCTAATATTTGCACGTGTGAGAGAATAAGGCTAAAAAATCAGATCTTTCTTCCTTCTTCTCGATTTCTTCTTGCTTCCTTAACCATCACTCTTTCTTCCTTCTTGTTCCTTGATTTAGATCAAACTTGTCTTGTGTAGATCAAATGTGTCTTCAAATAAGGTCGAGCAACTTCTATATATATGCTTTTGTGGAGGTCGAATAGCCTCAAATTGGGCTAACTTCCTCTGGCAGGGCCAACTTGGTCTTGGAGGTCACTTTTGACTTTCTAGACTAAAAAATAATATCTTCTACACATTACAACTTTCCCAATAGGGTCTTGTCCAAATGATAAAGACTTTCTTAACTCAAGAAAAATATTCTTTAGACTTAGCAAACCCTAGGATCATGAAATGGATGCTTAACCTAATTGACTAATAAAATGGAGCATGAAACCCATGATTAAAAATAATATTTTTCTTTCTTCTTTTGCTTGTAACATAATATATACATAATGAAATGAGTACAGTGACAATTATGAAGACTAAAACTAGTTACATTTTCCAACACTCCCTCTTAACTAGGGAGGTATTCATAATTGTACAACTGGTACAAGGATATTCTCAAATTGAAGAGAACTCATAAGAAGAGTCAAATTGATAAGCCATCTTTAAACATCAACATCATAATCAACATTTTCATCATAGTAAGGCCTTAACTTGACAAGCACTTTTTATTTCGAGCATTATGTTGGGAGGCTTTGTGTGAGGCACCACACTACCTCTAAGGCATATACCCTATCTATATGTTCACTAGGTATGTCCTTTTAGGACTTATTCTTATCTTAGATTACCTATCCTCAACAAACATTGGTCCTCTTCGACCACTCTTGTCTTGGATACTTGTCCAATCCTCAAAGAGTGTCGGTTAACTTCCTATATTGGATTCTCTATTCTCAAGGAGTATTAATCTTAGATGCTTATCCAATCCTCCACTCTCCTTCCTAGTTCGTTCACTAAGACTTTTGAATGTTAGTCTTGGCCTAGTGCATGACATGTGGAGAATATGATGTCTAATAATCACTCCCTCTAAACCAAAGAGGAGATCCTCATTCCTTATTGATTAGGGAAATAATATTTTCTCCTTCTTGAACATTCAAGGAGACTTCTTACTTCCTCTTAAGCATAGAAAAGATTCCTTACTTCCTTCCAATTTGGGAAGTCAAGTTCTTCAGTGTGTCTTCATCAATATATCAACTACTTGTACTTCACAAATATCTTCAAGTAGCTGCATGGCTCCTACTTCCTTTTTCATCTCATCATATTGAGATTTTATAATGGAGCCAAACTTTCTTCAGACTGTGATAGGGTTCAAGCCATCAAACTTTCACATCACTTTCCTGTTGTCATAATTAAAAAAGCATTATATTGAGCTAATGTTGGCTACATGGGGCCTGACCCAGGTTCAGTAGTGAGTTTAGCCAAGCAAATCCCAGTACTACTGGCCCTTTTGGCAACAATCTGTGGAGGGCGGATTGAGGTCTCACCTGAAGTAGTATGGGAGGGTGTTGGAACCAGGTTTCTGCACCCTGGGGATGTATGATATGGGCAATAGGTACACGATTAAACCTTTGCGCTTACTAGATTACGTGCACCAGCGAGCTCCCTGCGTCCTGTGGGACTGCCTTCGCGCAGATCCAGCTGCAGTGCGACCAGTATTAATTACCCAAGTCTTCCTTAGTTAGGTTCTGTTCATTAATTACTTAGAAAGTTTTCATACATAAACATATGTACAAGTGCGTGCATATAGATAAAAAGATACCATTAACGTCGAACATCAAAGTATAGATCTATGAAATAGATGCAAAATATGCTGAATCAACTTAGCTTTATTAATGATCCTTTTCAAGTTCAGTTCAATACATACCCTACTCCGCCTTTCGCACTCAGTTGTAGGGGTCCGCACACTCAGCTACAGACTCTACTAGGCCTTTGTGCACTCAGCTGCGAAGCCTTTACCTGCTACTACGACCCACTACCTTCAGATCCACTTCTATCCTCTAACCATACTTTCACATCTATCTATAACTTGCCAAAAACTCTTAACTCCCTTTACACTTAGTGCCTCGCTCTATTTATACAATCCCATGGTCCGTGGACCATGGTTAGGCCAACACAAATTTACATTAAATTACATTATTTTAGAGCGGACAACTTGTTATGAAACCAGCTCAAGAAAAGATAGAAAAGATAGATCAACGCCTTAGAATTCAGCCTCTTCGAGGGGACAACCTCCTTTACATTACATAAATGAACAATTCTTGGATGATTCAAATGACAAAACCTCCTT
The DNA here is from genome assembly GCA_031772625.1 of Pinus tabuliformis. NCBI lineage: Eukaryota > Viridiplantae > Streptophyta > Pinopsida > Pinales > Pinaceae > Pinus > Pinus tabuliformis. The sequence continues at coordinate 1,483,963,543 of CM062820.1, read as the reverse complement.
TCTATATATAGGAGTCTAAGGAGTCACAATATAATCCAACCGACCTAACAATAATAATATAAAGCCACAAAAATAACAATAGAGGGATTCTATGGGCACATTAATAACAATATGGGGGCAATAGGGGCACAACAATATAAATAAGGGGTATAACTACAATAGTAATGGGGTAATCACTAGTATTATAGGGACCCAACATGCCCCTCTCCTTCAAAAAAGTGTTGTCCTCAACGCTTGAGTAGTTCTGGATACTTCTGCATAAAATTCTCATCCTCCCATGTGGAATCTTCAGCGGATAAGTTCTTCCACTTGATAAGGTACTCTGAAATTGATCGATTTCGTAGCTGTCGAGTTCTTGTTTCTATAACTGCTTCCGGTTCCAATATAATTTTTCCTTCCTCGTCAAGTTCTGGCAATATTGTTTGAACTGGGAGCTTGTCGCCTATAACCTTCTTTAAACATGAAACATGGAAAACTGGGTGCAATCGAGAAGCTGCAGGAAGCTCCAATTTGTATGCCATAGTACCAATCTTTTGCAACACCTTGTACGGACCATAATACTTTGGTGATAATTTATTATCCTTCTTAGCTTGCTTGAGGGACATTTGCTTATATGGTTGTAGCCGTAGGAATACCCAATCACCTACATCAAAACTTCTTTCACTGCGATGTTGATCTGCCTGTTGTTTCATTCTATTTTGTGCCAACACGAGGTTATCCTTTAAGAGTTGGAGGACTTGTTGTTGATGTTCGATGTGATGTTCCACTGCCTGAACCTTAGAATTTTCTCTTAAATATGATGTGATGGATGGTGGTTGATACCCATAAAGTGCCATAAATGGGGTCATTTTTGTTGCTGTATGGAAGGAAGTGTTATACCACCATTCAGCCAGAGGCAACCATTTGACCCATTGTGTCTGTTTATCAGATACAAAGCAACGAAGATATCCTTCCAAACATTTGTTTACTATCTCAGTTTGCCCATCAGATTGAGGATGATAAGATGAGCTATGAGCTAACTGAGTACCAAGACAAGAAAATAATTCTGTCCAAAAATTTTCAGTGAAAATGGGATCTCTGTCACTTACAATAATCTTTGGGTTTCCATGTAGCTTTTGAATTGTTTCCATAAATGCAGTAGAAACTGTACTGGCTTTAAATGGATGTGATAATGCACAAAAGTGTGCATACTTGGTAAGTCTGTCAACTACCACCATGATGACACTCTTTCCCTCAGACTTGGGTAAACCTGTGATAAAATCCATTGAAACCTCCTCCCAACGTTGGCTTGGAATGGATAAAGGTTGTAATAGACCCGGTGTCTTAATTGTTTCAACTTTATTTTGTTGGCAAACCAAACATTCTGCCACAAACTTTTGAATATCTGATTTAAGGCCATCCCCAAAAAATTCCTTCTTAACCCTGTGGTAAGTTTTTAAAAATCCTGAGTGCCCTCCTAAGGGAGAAGTGTGCAATTCCATAAGAATCTTTTGTTTTAGCTGGGAATTCTTACAGAGGTATAAGCGATCTTTGTACCATAACGAATCATTTTTCCAGCTAAATGTATCAGACGTACTGGAATCTTGTTGTAGCTTTCGAATAAGTGCCCACACTTCTTCGTCATTCTTCCATTCCTCCCTTGCTTCATTTATCCAATCTGGTTGGATAATAGAAATGGCGCACAACAATGCTTCCACATCCTCATCCTTTCTTGAGAGTGCATCTGCCACCACATTTTGCTTCCCTTTTTTGTAGATGATTTCAAAGTCATAACCCAACATCTTTGTGACCCACTTTTGTTGCTCTTCAGAGGATAATCTTTGTTCTAAAAAGTATTTAAGGCTATCATGATCCGTTTTTACCTTGAAGTGTCTTCCCATTAGGTAGGGTCGCCATTTCTTAAGTGCATGGAGTATTGCCAACATTTCCTTCTCATAAATAGCTTTCTTAAAAACTTTCCCTTGATTGGACGACTTTCAAAAGCAATGGGTCTTTCATCTTGCATTAAAACAGCACCAATTCCATTTCCTGAAGCATCACATTCCACAATAAAGGTTTTTGTGAAGTCCGGTGTAGCTAAGACCGGTGCTTGGCACATTGCCTCTTTAAGATGTTCAAAGGCCTTTGTTGCTTCCGGAGTCCATGAAAATGCATCTTTCTTCAATAATGTTGTTAGAGGTGCTGCTATTCTCCCATAATTCTTAACAAACTTGCGATAATACCCTGTCAACCCAAGAAATCTCGCAGATGCTTTATGGATGTGGGGATTTTCCATTCCTTAATGGCTTTAATTTTGCTAGGGTCTACCTTAACTCCTTCATGAGATACAATATGACCCAAATATTCCACCTCCTGGACTCCAAAGAAACATTTGGATCTTTTTGCATATAATTGTTTCTCCTCCAATAGTTGTAGCACCCTGTCAACATGTTCAACATGATCCTTCCAAGACTTGCTGTAGATTAGTATATCATCAAAAAATACTAACACAAATTTTCTAAGGAATGGTTTGAAAATTGAATTCATCAAACCTTGAAATGTTGAAGGTGCATTGGTAAGGCCAAAAGGCATGACCAAAAATTCATAATGACCCTCATGAGTTCTAAATGCCGTTTTCGGAATGTCTTCAATCTTCATTCTGATTTGATGATATCCTGAACGAAGATCCAACTTGGTGAAGTAAATTGATCCATGCAATTCATCCAGTAATTCATCAATGACAGGAATGGGGAACTTATCTTTAATAGTGAGCTTGTTGAGCTCCCTATAATCCGGACACATGCGCCATGATCCATCCTTCTTGTGCACCAATACTACTGGAGCAGAGAAAGAACTTTGACTCGGTTGAATTATACCAGCCTCTAGCATTTCTGCAACCATACGTTCAATTTCACTTTTTTGGACATAGGGATATCTGTACGGCCTGATGTTTGGAGGAACACTTCCTGGAATCAGATGAATAGCATGATCATGATCACGCATAGGTGGGAGACCTTTGGGAGTCTCAAATACCTTGGAATGATTGTCCAGGACTTTTTGGAGATCTGGAGAAATAGATGATTCTAATGTGGAAACATCTAGCGAACATAATTGTGCAATTACACCCTTTGCTCCTTTTTTAGAAGCTTTGTCATACCATTAGAGCTGATTATCTTTCCTGGTTTCCCTGCAATACCCCTTAATTCAACTTCCTTTCCTTCCGTAGAAAATTTGATGAAAAGTTCTTGAAAATTAAAAGCTATTGTACCCAAGGATTGTAGCCATTGGACTCCTAGTACAACATCAACACCTCCCATTGGAATGGAAAGCATTGGGCTAGTCAATACATATTCTCCCATGGATAGCTTGATATTATGGCACTTTCCAGAGCAATTTATTGTTCCTCCATTTGCAATCATCACTTGACACTCTGGTGCTGGATATAGGAAGCAATTCAATTCTTTTGCTACCCTACAATGAATAAAATTGTGGGTGCTTCCTGAATCAATCAACACTATTACCTTTTTCTTCTTGATTTGTCCTTCTATCTTGATGGTTTGAGGAGTGGTAATTCCCGCCAATGCATTACAAGATATGGTCGGATTTATTTTTTCTTCATCTAGGCTTTGTTCCTGGAGCATATCCTCTTCTTTTGACCTTTCTTGCTCCTTTTCTTCTTCCTCTTCACAATCTATGTAGAATAATTTCTTCTCAGCACACTTATGACCTTTAGTGTATTTGCTATCACAACTGTAACAAAGCCCTTTTGCTCTTTTTTCTTCCAATTGTTGTGGTGTCAACCTTATAGGTTGTGGAAGACTAGGGGCAACTGCACTTCCGTCTTTATAGTTGTGAGTGGTATGCTTCCTGGTTGCCATAATTTTGCTTTCCATTTTTCTTGCTAACCTGAATGCCTTCTCTAATGAATCAGGTTCCCAAAGTCGAACATCATGTTGGATATTATCCTTTAAAGACCCTATGAACACATCAATCCTATGCTCCTCTGGAATATCTTTTACCCTTATGTTCAATTTTTGGAACTCCTCAATGTGCTCCATTATTGAACCCTTTTGTTTGAGACTTATCAATTGGCTAAAAAAAGTGTTGCTTTTTGTATCCTCATAATGTGCTATCAATTCTTCCGTAAAAATTGCCCAAGTGATAATTTTTTTACGAGAGCAAAGCCATTGATACCATACAAACTGATTTGGTTCCAAATATAAAGTTGCCATACGTACCTTTTGTGTGTTTTGCACATTATTGAGATCGAAGAACTGCTCCATCTGTAATATCCATGTGGCGGGATCCTTGCCATCAAACTTCCTCATATCGATTTTTGGAATATGGTGGGTCTTCGATCCAACATTAGAGTCTATGGAATCATGATTAACATTTCTTTTGTTCACATCATGAGTTTCCTTTACAGCCTTTTCACCATTAGTAAGTATTTCTTGTAGAAAATTTGTCAAATCTGTCTTCAAATCTGCCATGTCTGTCCTCGAATCTGTCTTCAGATCATCCATCTTAGCTTCCATGCCCTTTATCTTAGATTCCACGCCATTTATCTTAGCATCTGTTAGCTTTTGTGAGCGTGACATTTGTTGCACTTGTTCTTGTAATTTTGATATATCATGTAGCATTTCTTCCTCTTCTTCATGAGTCATGCTAGAGATTTCAGGTTCCTTACTAGGTGTTTGCATTTTCTTTCCTCGGGGCATCAGTTACCGATAATAATGCTTTACTATGCCCTTTGAATTCCTTCAAACCAAGCTTATGCAAAAATTAAAAAAAAAACTACACACATTTTTTTACTTTGTAGAAGCCTGATATTGAATCTGATGTATCTCTGTAATTTCAAATCATCCAGTTCTGAAATTGTGACCTGTAGTAACCTTCTATGTCCTCTTTCCAATGCCACTAGTCTAATCCAAATTGGATTCTCCAAGAAAGAGTTATGCACAATCTCCCTCAGTGACCTGATTATAGACTGGTTCAGTAGAGAGAACTTGTATGAAGTGCCACATGTCACTGTTTCAACCTTTGACTCTCAAAAATATATAAACAAAAACTACAGTCCGTCCTCTTTCTGTACCTTCTTATGAAATTTCAATCCGATGCTCAGAAAGAAAGTTATGACGATTTTCCCCAGGTCACTTGTTTTGAGTGTAATTCAGGAGTCTGCAAAAAGACCACTTCCTCATATCATATCTCCGAAGATATCACGCGAAAAGCTCTGAAATTCGGACCCAAGGTTCCGTGCAATTTCTTCTCAAATGGGTTTTTTTTGCGACTTCTGAAACATCACAGAAAAAAAGTTATAGCAAAAATGCCACGATGACCTGTTTGGAGCAGTGAAACCCTAGAATCCAAAGCTCTGATACCAAATGTTATGAAACCAGCTCAAGAAAAGATAGAAAAGATAGATCAACGCCTTAGAATTCAGCCTCTTCGAGGGGGAAACCTCCTTTACATTACATAAATGAACAATTCTTGGATGATTCAAATGACAAAACCTCCTTTCTATATATAGGAGTCTAAGGAGTCACAATATAATCCAGCCGACCTAACAATAATAATATAAAGCCACAAAAATAGCAATAGAGGGATTCTATGGGCACATTAATAACAATATGGGGGCAATGGGGGCACAACAATATAAATAAGGGGTATAACTACAATAGTAATGGGGTAATCACTAGTATTACAGGGACCCAACACAATCCTATGACTCATCCTAGACTCTCACGCTCCGCGCCTGCATTCTGTGGAGTCTTTACATTATATTGACCAAAATTTGGGTTTTAAGCCCCAAAAACATGCTATGGGGGGATCTGCTACCCAACAGGCCCCCAACACAATCATTATGACTCGCCCCGAGTCACTGTGCGGCGATCTTGTCACGAAGCCCTTCTGACTGTTCTTGAGGTGCATGAAGGTCCACAACGCATTTTTCTACCATCTGCTGGATTTGCTCTACCCGCTCGGCTGAATACTCGCTGTCCTGGGCAAATCCCTGTCTGAGAGCATGCAATACTTTCATTTGTGCGAGCTTTCCTTCGATGGCGGTGGTGATGAGGAAGGCCTCATCAATCCAAGGCTGGACACGTGCTTTAAGTACTGCCTCTTTTTGGCGCGCTGCATCCACTTGCTCCTTCAATGCCTTCGCCTGTTGTAGCCTCGCGAGCCGCTGAGTCAGGACTACTGTCTGCGCCATCCCACGCACACTATCATATTGCATTTGAAGCTCTCGCGCCTCTGTTTCCAACCGCTGTATGGTGGGGTCCTCCTATAAGGCTATGAGGACCCCAAAGGATTCTTCCAACAAAGTGGTACAACTCTTCACTGCCTGTTCAATTTCTGTTCAATTTCTTCCAGCTCTTTTTGGACATTGCTAGCACGCTGTTCTCGAACTTCCGGGGGCATGGATGACTGCGCCTTTAATCACAATTCATTAATTTGTAGGTTGAGGTCTAGTTGGATCCTTGTAGCTTCCTCCTTTGCCTCATGGAATCTGTTAGAGCCTAGATTGACCTCAGGCTGAATGGAGGCAATCCTAGGATAACCACAAACCAAGCTTAACCTAGTAGCTAGCCCTACCAGGTCGGGAGAGGGCTCTCTCCTTGTGAATATTAGTCAAGTTGATTGAATCAAATATGGATCTTAGGCTAGGTATAGTAGCTCTAGGGTTTTTTGGTTGATTTTGTTGGTTTTGTTGTTGGATCAAATGGAGCAGGTAGCTTTGGGTTTGGGAAATCAAGTCAGGAATGCAGGGTGTTCTATGGGGCGAGATGGGTAGGTGTTTTGGAACTTCAAATTAAGTGAAATGGTAGAACTAATACCGATGAGGACCTGAGGAAGGCATGCAAATATCATGTATCCTTCTCAAATAGTAGAAAACATCAAAAACTAAATGGTTTCCCAAGGCAGAGCACTGTAACCAATGTATTCTACCTATCTATCTTGATATCATTTAGCTAGAAGAAATGAATTAGATTGTGGCACACATAACACATGAGAAAAACTAATAACAGAAGAAGAAACTATGCAAAAACACTTTACCACAAGTATCCCATAAAAATAGCTGCAAATCCTGGTTTATTTCCTTGCCAAACTGCTGATAAAGGTGTACAATATAGCTCAGAGCATCCAAGAGAGTCCAACCTTTGCTAATGACTGAAAAATACATAATATAGACATCAAACCACCTATGCTAGCCATCAGGGGTTGAATCCAAGAGATAAGGAACTGTTACAACCATTTCCAAACAAGGAATAGGAATATAGGCAGTGGAACAACTTGCCTCTATAAGCATGGAAACTGATTCATTGACCCCCAAACCACCTCAAAATGATGAATCTACCCTCTAAGGTCATTTCACAATTACATTTACATATCATGGCATTAATTACAATCATAAATTCATCCATGAAGAGAGAAAAAGTCAACTTGCAGTGAAAGAAGGCGAAAACTGGATTTTTAGGCAAATTGGCTCTATGCGCAGCGCCACTGGCTAGGTGTGTAGTGCCACTTCACAACCACTTTTGGAGGCCTTACCCTTAGCCAAATTGAGCCCACGATAGCTCATTGGAAAGGTCTTCCTGTCTAGTTTCTGGAAAATCTTGAATTTTTTCATTTGGAGGTCATTTGCCCCATCAAAAGTGAAATCTACCAAGGTTGCTTTTGTGTGTCCAAAAAGAGGTAGAGAGGTCATTTTTTGGTAGTTTTTTGCCCTTTTGGTGACCTAGTTTTGCTCCAAAATTGCTGAGATTTTCTAGGTTTGATGCTCTCATCATGCTGAATCTAGATATGTAAGCCATTTCTTCAAAAAGTCCTCCAATGAAAAGCGTAGCGCCACCTAGGGCAATTTTCTGTGTTTCAAAATTTCAAAAATTGAAAATGACCAAAATTTGTCAAAACTTGCCCAGATTTGGCACAAGGCACCATCATTAGTTGCTTTGATGGGCTAGTGAGGCTTCAGCCAAGATTTTCAATTTATCTTGCTCCTTTTTTCTCCTTAAGGCCTTCCTCAACCTAGCTTTAAGCTTCCTCATTCTTATGTTGTAGATCTTGTTGCGAGTCATGTAGTGGTAGGCCATGTGGCGAAGCATCTTCTTGTCTCTGTTGGCCTTCTCAATCAGCCCCTCAAGGTGTATATTAACCCTCTCTAGCCATGTTTCCCTGTCATTCTCAATCTCTTGCTCAATAGGGGTCAATGGAACATTGGCCTCCTTGACCTTTTGCCTGTCTTCTTTGATCATTTGTAGCTCCATGAGGACTTGCTTGTCGCTCAATTGTTTGTTTTCTTGCTCTAGATATTTGATGACCCACTTAGCCCTCTCTAAGTTGTCTGACAAGGCTTGTATCTCAGCCTCTTGTTCCTTTATGATCCTGTCTTTGACAGTCTTCGGATCCTGAGTTTCCAAATCAATAATGTCAACTCCATGATGAATGAAATGTTGTTGTGACTCCTCATGATCAATAAGAGTGAAGTCTCTTTCCTACCCATTGTTAGTGTCAGTATCTTCACACTTCCATCAGTGATCAAATTTCTCTTTTGCATGCATATTAGGTGTCTCATCCGATCAACTGCATTCCATTAGGTCATGGATCAACTGATGGTAGTGGTTTCATGTCAATTTCCCTCATGACATTCACCTGCTGACTTGTTTTCACAATTTTTAGGTCATTTATTGTCATCTTGTTTTATTTCATTTATAAAAATCAGTTTTAGGGTTTAGTCTCACTAGGTGTTAGGGTTTGTCATCGTGGTCATCTTAATTGAATAAAAAGGTCAGTAGGCACATGAGGAGGATTAATAAGTTCATCAAATCATAAATTTACTTTTGATATGCCCAATAAATCTTTTTTACCTCAAAACTTTGTTTTGAGGTGAAAACAGAGTTTTTCCATTTTATGTACAAATTTCATGTAATTTAAGTGTTTCTATATGTAATAAGTTCAGCAGTTGTTCCTGGTCACCTTGCCAACTTCTGCTACTGCAAAAACAAAAGCACCAATGCATCAGTCCATCAAATGGTCAAGAAAAGTCAAACTTCAAATGAAAAATAGAGTTTTTGAGAAAAAGTGACTAAGACTTTATAAAAGTGGGTTTGCAATGAGGAAAAATTAAAGTGCATCATTTATAAAGTGAATTTATGCTAGCCATTCATTTCATTGTGCAAAACATTAAGTGAAGAGCCAAAATCACGATTTGAAGGGAAATTGAGCAAAGGAGGAAGAAAACCTTGTTTTTGCAGCAAGTTTGCCTGGCGCTACGCATCAGAGGGTTGGCGCTGCGCATCAGATAGTTTTAGCCAGTGTTAAAATACACAGGCGCTGCGCATCACGCAAGCGCTGCGCATTGGCCAGGGAGGTTCCAAAATCACTCAAATTTATCCTAAACTCTCCCAAATGTTGCATTTCACTCCTACAAGTAAGTTTTCATCGATCTTGAGCTGAAATTAGTTTTCTTCATGTTTTGTTCATGAGTTTTGCTTCTTAAAATCAAAACCCTAGCTTGCCTTCATACATTTTCATCTCATTGCAAAATTTTCACTGCATTACAAAACCACCATCTTTTTCCCCTTTTCCCAAACTTCATTTCCCTTAATCTACCCATTAATTCCATTTTCCCTTTCCCTATTCCCCTAAAAAAACTAATTCCCTACATTAAACCCTAAGTCCCTCATAAATCAAAACCCTAGTTTCCTAAATCTTTCCCTTCATTCCCCTACTCCACTTCATTGCTATTGTTCCCTGCAAAATCTCTTCATACTCATCTTCTTTGTCCCCACCCATTATCATTGTCCACCATATCATCATCACATTGCATCATTAAGACAAGCATCATGGAAAGAAGCAGTGAATCAAGTTTTGAAGAAGATACACTTAGTGATAGCTCAAGGGAAAGAAATGTGCACTGCAAGAAACCTCACAAGGGTGGAAAAGTCATTAGGGAGGAACCTATTAGCATGAGTGAACTCCTTGCTTGCCCTCTAGCCACCACATGTTTCAGATATTAGTCATGTTTTGAGTTTTGTGAAATGGTTGAGAGGGTCAAATATCACCATGAGTTAGCAAGGCAGTTTGTGATAAACATGGAAAATAATGTGGTGCATCTTGCTGGGGTCAATTTTACTCTTTCACCAGCTATCATTACAGAAGCTACAAGAATTCCAAATGTAGGGGAAAAGTAGAACAAAAGGTAGAATATCAGTAAACAACATTATGAACCTTATATCAAGGCCAAATACCATGGTAAACTTAGCAGGGTGTTTCCTTTCAAATTCTTGGAGGACCAGTTGTTCCACTCATGAAACTTATCATCAAATACTTTACACGTGAGGGTAGGTTCTCCAGACTTTATGCTTACCCCATCAGATTGCTTATGCACTTCACCAAGTTCAGAATGATGAGCATTCCTTATTTCATATGTAAAAACATAGAGCGGATGACAGTGATTGCCAAAAGAAAACCATATCCACAGTAGCTCAATAGTATTTATCATTTTTCTGTCATCAAAATTGTTGTTTTGCATCAGCTCACTCAGTTGGGAGTGTCATGGGAAACTTTCATTGCCCATGAATGTTTCAAGGGGCCTCAAGTATTTTCAGATCTTCAAGAGGAAGGTGAAATTTCCGCGCAACATAAAGAGCCTGAAAGTAAAACAGAGGAGGCTCATGTTCCTATGTTTGTTACATATGAAAGAGGCACTAGGATTCTTTTTGCAGCTACCAAATGAGTACTATCTTCACTGGGGGTGGAAGGGGTCTCGTTTTCTTCACCGGACCACAGGTAAATGCTATCTTTGCCAGGGGTGAAAGGGGCTTTGCCTTCTTCTCCAACAAAACAGGTACAAGGCAGAGACAAAGGAAAGCAAAAGATGCATGAGGAGGACCCTACTGAAGGGAAAGACATGGATTTTATTTTGATTGAGGAGGATGTCACTGATTTGGGCTCTCAAAGCTCAAGACTCAAGGACATGATTATCAAAGAGAAGGAGGCTGAAATACAAGCCTTATCACTTAACCTTCAGAGGGCCAAATGGATCATCAACTATCTTGAGCAGGAAAACAAGCAACTGGAAGATAAGCAAGCTATTATGGAGCTACAAATGATTAGAGAAAATAGGCAAGAGGCAAAGAAAAGAAAGATCGAGATGACCTCCCTTGAGCAAGAAATTGAGGCTGACCGAGAATCATGGTTGGAGAGGGTGAACATTCACCTTGAGAAGATGCTTGAGAAGGCCAACAAAGAGAAGAAAATGCTGCGCCATATGGCTTATCATTACTTAGCTCGGAATAAGATTTGCAAGACAAGGGTAAATAGGCTAAAAGCTAAGTTAAAGAGAGCCTTGAGGGCTAAGAAAGAACAAGATAAACTTAAAATCTTGGCTGAGGTTTCATTAGCTCAGCAAAGCAGTTAATAAGCTTTCCTCTTGCCAAATTTGAAGAAATTTTGGGAATTTTTTGTCATTTTACAATTTTGTAATTAAAAACACAGGTATTTTCAGCTGATGCGCAACGCCACCGGCGCTGCACATTGAGTTGGCTTAGTATTTTGCCAAATGGCATGCAGTTTTGGATTCCTCATGGAAAAAAAATGAAACCCTGAAAGTTTCATAAAATTTGGAGGAGATATGGGTCACCTAAAGCGCAACAAACACCTAAAAAATGTCCTCTCTGCCACTTTTTGGACACACGGGAACCAGTCTTGGGAGAAATGATTTTTGAAGGGGCAAATCAACACCAAATCAAAAAATTTAAAGTGTTCTAGAAACTAGACAGGTAGAGCTTTCCAACAAGCTATATTGGGCCTGATCTCATGAAGTGGAAGGCCTCCAAAAGCATCCTTTAAGTGGTGCTGCACATCAGGCTCAGGGCACTGTGCATCAGGCAAATTTTTGCCAATTTTGCCTAACTCAGAATTTCGCCCAGTTTGACTATCAATTGACTTTTTATATTCTCCTTAGTAAATTTGTGATGGTAATTGATGTAATATGATGTAAATTTGATGAAAAATGACTTGAAGGGGTAGATACATCAGTTAGAGGTGGTTTGAGGTTGAATGAATCAGTTTCCATAGTTTTAGAGGCAAGTTGTTCCATTGCCTATTTTCTAGTTCCTAGTTTAGATGCTATTGAAACAGCTCCTTGACTCATGGATTTGACCCCTGATGGCTAGCATAGGTGGTTTGATGCCTATATTATGTACTTTCTTATTCATTTGTAAAGGTTGGGCTCTTGTGGATGCTTTGAGCTTCATTGTAAATCACTTCTGCAGTTTGGCAAGGAAATGAACTAGGGTTTTGCAGCATTTTGTGGGATTCTTGTGGTAATGTGTCTTGGCATTGCTTCTTCCTTTGTTATTTAGCTTCTATTATGTGTATATGTGCCAACATCCATTTCTTTCTTCATAACTAAATGAATCAAGATAAATAGGTGGAATCCATTGATATTCAGTGCTTTGCCTTGAGGATACATTTAGTTTTTAATGTTTTCTGTTGTTTGAAGAGGACTCATGAACTTTTCATGCCCTCTCTGACTCCTCACTGGTCTTAGACTTACCATCACACCCAATTCAAAGTGCCAGAACACTTACCTACCTCGCCCCACAAAATCTCCTGCAAATCTGAGTTGATTTCCCGGACCCAAAGCTGTCGTCTTTATTTGATCCAGCAACCAACCATCAAAATCAACCAATATCCTCTGACCTAATATACCTATCCTAAAATCAACATTTATTTTTATTCATCTCAAGCCCTATTTGCCATATTCTAATTGAGATCGACAAGGAGAGAGCCCTCTACCGATCTGGTAGGGCTAGCTACCAGGTTAAGCATGGTTTGATGTTACCCTAGACCTGCTTTCCTTCAACCTGAGGTAGATTTAGGCACTAACATAGTGGCAACTCCACTGGGGAACATAGTTTTATGTTCCTCAACAAAATGTATCAAGTTTAGATCTGATTGTTGATGGTGGACAACGATCAGACACTAGAAGGCTAAAATCATTCACCTAGCGACTCCAGTGTCGAAAAATCCAAAGGCTCAGAATTTTTATGGCAACTCTACTCTTCAAGAACCAATAGCCTCAAGAATTTCTTGGTGAATACATTGTTATCAAAATGGATTTGCTGGATTGAAGGTATGCTCCCATGAGCCGTGATCACATTCCAGATTTCCCAAATAAAATTCTGAAGGTAGATTGGCAAAGGAATTTGCCTATGTTTAAAGATGATGATAGGAATGATGCTGATTTACATCTGGTTAGATTTCACATACATATTCGCAAGTTGAAGGTTGATTTTCCTGAAGACTGTTTTATGAAGATATTCATGGCCACTCTGGAAGGTGAAGCTCGACCTTGGTATGAAAGTTTGCCTCTTGCTTGTATTTATTGTTTAAAAGATTTTCACACCATGTTCTTTGAAAGGTATAAAGAAACTTATCCATCCTTAATATTAGTTCAAAACTGTTGCAAACATGTTTATATTTTTATTGAAAATCTTGAGAAAATTTATGAAGATGATGACTTCATGGATGATGAGATCATGGAATCCTGTATGAAAATCCATTTCAGCAGCATAAAGAGAGCTTAGAGGACACTTATCAAGATGCTCAAGAAAATTTGCAGCAGGATCAAGATCTTAGTACAATGGAAAATGATGAAAGAGAAGGTCTTATTTCAGATATGCTCATAGCAGATGACAATATGCAGGGAAATCAAGTTTCAATTTCAGATTGTGATAAAATCAAGTTGGCTATTTCAGATCTAGATTCAGATCGTGATGATGAAGAGTACTTTGTTCTGAATCCCATGAAGGAGAGCTCTGTTGTTGAGATCGTCTGGAAAGAAGAAGACAAAGTTATTGATCCAAGTGTTCTCATTTCATTAGAACAAAGTCTTCACGAGGAGGTAATCCAGTCCTTTTATGAAAAACAAGATGAGATCTTTGTTCATGTAAGTGAAAAATCTTCTTTGGATAACTCAGTGGTAAATGATAGAAGTGTTAGTTTTGAGTTTCAAGAACTATCTGAACTTTTCCCTCATATGACTGATGAGTGTGATGACAATTTGATTGCCATGTCATATGAAGATGATCAACAATGTTTTCAAATTTCAGAAGACTAGGGAATTGAGGATGTCATTCATGTTTTGAAATGTTATTTCAAGAAGACAATAATTGCTTGAGCAAAAGAAAACAGAAAGTATTATCTCCGTTGTTTGAATATGAGATAGATAAACTCCTCAAAGGTCAGGTTACAACCCAAGCTAACACAGGTTTGCAGTGTGCACATGGTCAAGAAGGTGTTGGTGAAGCTTCTTCCACTTTTGAAAATGATGATAGTCTTGAAATTAGCTTTATAGATCAACGAACAGATAATGTTTTCCTTCATGAAAATGATAAGGCTGTCATGTTTGATAATCTTGAAGAATGTTTTTTGTTTAAGAAAGGCTTAGACTATGAAATTGAGCCTGAGAGAGACAGTATGCCAGAATTCGAGTCAAAATTTCTCATGGTTGAGGAATTTACAGCCAACACTTAGATAGCAGAAGCTTATACTGCTCTATGCCTTCCTATCAATCAGCAACCAACTGTTCTTTCAGATCAGAATGAAGGGAGTACTTGTATTTTTGCTGCTGGATCTCAAGACAAGCTAGTGCTTCAGGATTTTCAAGATCCCTTCGGCATTATTTTGCAAGCATTAGAAAAGATGAATGTTTCCTGGTTCGTTAGCATAAGCCTTGGTTTTAGTTGTTATTGTGAGTTGCCTACATGTACATTGTTCTACCTGCTCGGAGAAAGTGAGAGCAGAATTTCAGTATGTAGCCATCTACTGGATTGGTTACATTGGAAGGCCCACTTCACATGATTGTACATATTTCATCAATAGGTAGGTGGTTGTCATCATGATTTGAAGCCCTCAAGTCTCGATGGTCTGCTGCCATTAAAAAGCTTTGTAAGTACTTGTTTTAGTTAAGTAAGTCTTGAGTCAATTTTCATTGTGTCATTTTTCAGTCTTTGAAGTTTATTGACCATATTGCCCAATGGATGAAGGCACTTGTTTGCTTTTCCAAAGATCTATGGTTCTTGGCACCTCTCAGGAGCTACCATCCCCATTGGAGCCGATGTTAGTATCAATATCTTCACACTTCCATCAGTGATCAAATTTCTCTTTTGAACGCATATTAGGTGTCTCATCCGATCAGCTGCATTCCATTAGGTCATGGATCAACTGATGGTAGTGGTTTCATGTCAATTTCCCTCATGACATTCACCTGCTGACTTGTTTTCATAATTTTTAGGTCATTTACTGTCATCCTATTTTATTTCATTTATAAAAATCAGTTTTAGGGTTTAGTCTCACTAGGTCTTAGGGTTTGTCATCACACCCAATTTAGAGTGCCAAAACACCTACCTACCTCGCCCCACAGAATCGCCTGCAAATCTGAGTTGATTTACCAGACCCAAAGTCGTCGTTTTCATTTGATCCAACAACCAACCATTAAAATCAACCAATATCCTCTGACCTAATATACCTAGCCTAAAATCAACATTTATTTTCAATCATCTCAAACCCTAGTTTCCATATTGTAATTGGGATCGACAAGGAGAGAGTCCTCTCCTGACCTGGTAGGGCTAGCTACCAGTTTAAGCATGGTTTGATGTTACCCTAGACCTGCCTTCCTTCAGCCTGAGGTAGATTTAGGGACTAACACCCATCACTAAGATCCTTCTTATGCATCTTTTTCTTGCCTTTACCTTTTCCCTTGCTTTGCTGCTCAACCTGTACCTGTTTAGCTGAAGAAGAAGGCAAAGCCCCTTCCACTCCTTGTGGAGATAGCATTTTCCTGTAGCTTGATGATGAAGGCGAGACCCCTTCCACACCTTGTGGAGATAATACTCGCCTAGCAGCTGCAAAAAGTTTTCTAGTGCCCCTCTCATATGTCACAAACACTGGCACTCCAACAGTTTCAGTCTCTTTGACCTTTTCATGTCCTGAAGGTCCACCTTCTTCATGAGGCACTGATGAAAAGACTTGAGGGCCTTTGAACATCTCATGAGAAATGAAAGTCTCCCATGGCATGTTAAGAAGGTTCAGCTGATGTAGAACAATGATTTTAATCAAGGAGTAGTGGTAAATGCTAGTCAAATGCTGGGGATATGGTTTCTTCTTTACAATAAGTGCCATATTCTCAATGTTTTTGAACATGAAGTAGGGGATATTCATCATTCTCACCCTAGTGAAATGCATCAACAATCTAATGTGGTAGGCATACAATCGGGAGAACCTACCTTCACAAGTAAAGTACTTGATGATGATTTTCATCAATGGAGCAAACCTATCCTCCAAAAACTTGAAGGGGAATACTCTCTTGAGTTTGTCTTGGTATCTAGCCTTGATGTAAGGCTCATAGTACTCCCTGTCAATATCGTGACCTTTGTTCCATTTTTCACCCACATCTGGAATACCTGTAGCCTCTGAGATAACAGCTGGTGATAAGGTGAATGTGATTCCAGCAAGGTTTACTTCATTGTTGTCCAAATGTGTCACAAACAATCTTGCCAACTCATGATGAAATTTAACCCTTTCTACCATTTCACAAAAACCAAAGCATGACTGGTGTTTAAAACAAGAAATGGCAAGTGGGCATGCTTGCAACTCTCTCAAACTGATAGGCTCCTCTCTGATAACCCTTCCTCCTTTATGAGGCTTCCTGTGCTGTATGTTTCTCTCTCTGGAACTGTCACTAAGGGTGTCTTCTTCAAGCTCATATTCACTGTCTCTTTCCATTGTTTTTATTGTTGTGATCACTTGTGGTGAATGAAGAGATAGGGTGGATGAAAGATGAGTATGAAGAGATTTTATGGATGAGTAAGTGAGAGTGAATGGGAGTGTGAATGAGATTTAGGGAGTGAGTAGGGTTTGGGAATAGTGTAGGGTTTAGGGATGTATGTAGGGTTTTGGGGAGAATATATAGGGTTTGGGAAATTTGTATGTGGGAATGGGATTTGGGGAAAATATATGAGGGAATGAGGTTTAGAGAATAATAGCAAATGGATGAGATAGGAAAATAGATGAGAAAGTGAGCTTGTTAATTTTTATGAGACAGTTTGGGTGAATGCTAGGGTTTTAACTTTATGAGTGAAACAATCACCAAGACTTGATGCAAAACCCTTTTCAACAAGAAAGATTTGATTTACTTACTTGCAAAGAGGTAATTTGAGAGATTTGAAGCAAATTGAGTGATTTTGGAGCGTTTTGGGGCTTGGTTGCCAAGTGCACAGCGCCTCACCCAAAGCGCCCATTCAATTTTGCACTGAGGAAGTCACCCAGGTGCGTAGCGCTAGCCTCTGGTGCGCAGCGTCGATCTGAACTTGTCCAAAAATGCAGCACTTTCACACCTTTGCTCAATGACACTTCAAAATTGCCTTTTAGCTCTTGATTTTCAACTCAAACAATGAAATGATCAATAGAGGGATAATCTTTATATATTTTTTCCACTTTTTTATTTTTGATGTACAAAACCCACTCTGTAATGTTTATTTTCCTTTTTCAAATACTTTTTTTATTTTTATTTTTTTTATTTTTGACTTTTTGCTTGGATAGGTGAACTGATGCTCAATTTCTTTGACTTTTTGCAGTGGCATGTACTTTGGTAATATCACCAGGTGACCAGGAGCAGCATGGAACCATTTATTACATATAGGATCAATAAAATTACATGAAATTTACAAATAATATACCAATGCTCTGTTTTCACCTCAAAACTAGTTTTGAGGTGAAAATTTTATTAAGCTTACAAATTAAGAGATTAAAACTTTTCTGATCATTATTGTCATCCTCATGTGTCTGCTGACCATTATTAATCAATAGTCACTGAAATTTGACCATGGTAAAACCCTAATACCTAATGAAACTGAAACCCTAAGACCTAAGACCTAATTGATGAAATAAACTGAAAATAAGTATGAATCATTGACTGAAAAAGGAGGTCAGCAGATATATGTCATGAGGGAAAAACTGAAATGAACCCTACCATCAGTTGATCCATGACCTAATGGAATGCAACTCATCAGAATGGGACACCTAGTATGAAATGCAAAAGAGTAATTTTGATCACTGATGGCAGTGTGAAGACACTGACACTAACAAAATCCATTGGCCAATTTATGGATCCACATTCCTATTGGTAAGTCTGTCGCAATTTCCAGCTCTGGGGTGCGGTGACATGCTTCCTCTACGATCTACTCCAACTGTTGGTTCTACGCCACCGCTTCATTGCATTGTAGGCTAAGATGCTCGTTGTTGATTCGCTGTTCACTTAGCATTTGCACTGCGCGTCCTTCCCTAGCATGGAGTTTTGTTGTCGCTCCATCCTACAGCTGGTATAAAATATCCCATGGAAGGGCAGCCAAGTTTAGGCTGAGTCCCTTGATCCGTCCTACTGTGGCTCTATCCTCCATGTTGTCTGCTATTAGTGCTCCTTCCGACAGCGAGACGGTGTTGGCCATTTTGTCCCGCAACAATTACTCTGTTGTCGATGTTATCGTAGCATCGTAGACGGCTACCATTCCCTCTTGTGGGAATCGCACCTGAAGTCCCTGCAGTTGTGCCCTGAATGCCCCCAACACATTTTGCTACTTTGACATTGCCTCCTGCAACGCTTCCCTGGTGACCTCGCGAACGGTGTCGCCGATGTCGTATAGGTCATCCTCTGTTAGTGTAATAGGTTCCCCGTCGAATTTGGAAGCCTTTCTCTTCTTCCGGGGCCCTGTCCATTCCGTATCGTGCGGCTATTTCAACTGTGTCAATGACGTGTTTAGGTCCGTGCCTTCTGCCGTGTCGTCTGTCCCCTGTCCTGTGGTCACGTTCGGGCCTCTTCCCTCCTACTTCGTGGTTGTCCCAGTTGCCGGTGGTGCTGTTGCTTTTTCTGCGGCCTTGGTTTGCTTCGCGGCGGCCTTTGCTGCCTCATGGGAAGCCCTTACCTCCTCGGCGAACTGCTCGTTCCACTTCTATTGTGCTAGCATCTTGGCGGGATACTTCTGTCTTTGAATCGCCGTCTCATCATGCATTGCAGATCCGTGGCACACTGTTCGAGTGGCCATGAGTCGAGCACCGCGAAAACAATGTCATTAATCGCTGTGAAGGGGAGTTTGGTCCATTTTTTATAAGGATCCTTCCATGCCCTAATATATACATTATGCATATCTACCTTAATTTCTGCAAAGCTCCGCAGAATGTCATATACCGTGGGGGATAAGCATGGCCGTTTGTTCATCCACATTCGTACGCTCGCCTTCATGAGTATCCAGAAGATCTTGGTCTCGCGGACCCGCGTGGTGTCCCTTGTCACCCATAGCGACACATATTTTGTTGCCTCTGGCAAGTCCTGATCAAGAGGAGGAAACTGACTGTCCTCTAGCAATTCCCCTGCTACCAACAAGATGGATAAGAGCAACCATGCATAGTGGAAGGTCTTACCCTGCTCATGGGCCTCCTTGCAGTTCGTTAGAAACTCCTCGCAAAGGAACTGTGCCTGATTGAACTGTAACCCCTCCGCACATTGCTCGACTAGCACGATGACCGTTGCTGGTACCTCGTTCCCGTGACATTTTCTCATCACTTTTCCTGCCAGCAGCTAGGTGGCTACGCGCACCCCTTTGTCTTGAATGCTAGTAATGACATAGCCCCTCTACTTTTTCTCCAACTTGTATTTCTTCTTCATGGCCTTTGTGAGCGCCAAGTCTCCGCTTTTTCCTACTATTTCTGTGGGGTCCCTTCCCGTACAGGGAAGCTGAGAAATCCTATGGATAAGCTCCGCCATGATGGGAATAGGTTCCTCCGGCCACAAGTACCCATCGTGTACTAAGCAAAGTAGTTGCTTGATGAAAAATATCGTGATTGGTGCCCAATGAAAGTGTGGAATCCATAGTAGGTGGAGTAGCTCGGCCTCCTCCACCCCGCGCAACCATTTCCGTGGCTGTAGCGCTGTAACTGCCCCCTCCTTGCTTTGTTTCATGAGTTGGCTAGTCTCCAAATGTGGGAACTTTTCACTATCCGCGAGGTCCCAATCTTCAAATTTCATCATGGGCACACAGCCCAGAACCAAACCTTCAAACAGAATTCCCTCTGGGAGGAGCGGGGTTTTGAGTGCACTCTTAACGACATCTAGATCTTTGGGTACTTTTACTCTCCCTTTCCACGGAGGGACATACTTGGGTAGTTTTGCTGCAGCGCGCACTGGCTGAATGTCTTCCGCCATTTCTTCATCTGGTTCAATCTCTTCTACGAAGGCCTGGAGATCCTCCTCCTCATCATCTGTCTCAAGATTAACCGTCTTGCCCTTGTCTTCCATAGACAGTTTACCAAATCGCGGATTTCACGGGGACATGTAGACTAGTCCTGCTGCCTATGGATCCTTTTTGGGCCTCAACGTCCGAGGTGATCTAGGAATTTTTGGTGCATACCCCACCAGTGGCGTAGGGCTCTGCGCAGCTCCTTTGGCTATTGACATCACTTTATTCAGGAGGTCCTGTGTCCCTTTTGGCAATGTCTCAAACACTGGACTTGCTCTCCAAACCTCTAAATTCATAAGGAACATATCCAATTGATAGCGCACCAACTGAATTCTTAAGACGCCAAGGGTTGTTTGGTGGATAACCACCTGTGATTTATAGGCCTTTTTGAATTCAAATTTGACTGTTCCCCCCTCATTCGGCTCATTAATGTGAAATTGGTGGCAGATCGTCCCAAATCTAGTTCTGACTTCGTGTATTAATTTCCCACCGCCCGCTCCTCGTTGTCTTAACTTGGACATCTTGTCGTGAATAGTGACACCAACTGTCACTTCCTAGCCTACTCATGTAGCAGCGCAGGCCCCTATGTGCGGTCGTGACCCCTGTGACATACCGATCCTGCGTGCAACCTCCGTATTGTGCAGCTCCCATACAGACTCTTTTATAGTCCCGCACTCTCTTTCAACTGCTTGGAGCATTGAGACTGAGCTCTCCATGGATAGTTAAGTGGTCGCACCACCTGTGCAAGGCTTCAATTTACCTTCTAGCCTGGTCCACGAGCACCCCTCAATTACCCTCATGTCTGTCAGTGTGTCGTGTTCTTCCTTGTATGGTGCACTCCCCTGTTTACTTTGTCTAGTAAGGTGCGGTCGCAACCATGGTAGCAGGGCCACAAATTCTTCTAATGCAGTAGTATGGCTGGCTATACCTTGTCCTATCATGCTTAGTTTCTCGGCGCAGCATGCTTGCACGATTTCAGTTTCCAGTTTGTTGATTTCTTCGTCCAATAACATGCTTTTCTTTCCCAGCCGTACCCGATCTTCTTCAAGTTCACGAAGTTTCAAGTTCCCTCGCCGAATGGCTTCCTGTAACTGCATAATTCCTTTACCCGGGTCCTCGTGTACTGTCCCAACTGTGGGAGTTGTTGTATGGGGATTCTTCTCTGCTCTTATGGTCTCGTCTCTTCTCTTCAGTGTTGGAGTCATTTCCGCGCTCAGGGTTTTGCTCATGGCCCTATAGGCCCATCGAACCACTGGTACGTGCAGGCCCCAATCAGTTCGTCTCGCCTGGTGAACTTTTTTCATGATTCCGCATACCTTTTTGAATGCTTCGACGTGGAATACTTGTGGTGTGCGTTGCTTTTCCTGTTGCTGCGTCTGGTTCCGATTTTCGATCCTTAGTCTGGGGTGTGCTTGTGTGGATTGCACAGCGCACGTCTACACCCATCGACACAGGTGGGTGTGCAAGCTGCTTCATCCTAGCTGCCCGGTTTTCGTTCGACGCCGGGGGCTTCCAAACTGTAAGCACATCTGCCTTCTACATTCACGCTAGTTTATAATGGTCTCCTGATGTGTACTCCACCATCATGTAGGTGTTGCACGCAGTGCCCATTCCAGCGCACCGTACTGCTGCTGTTCTGGTACTGCACTTTCAAATTTGTCCAGGAATTCATCCACCGCTGTCACTCCATCATATGTTGGCAGTTCCCTTGCCTCTGTCATCACGCAACGCAATGATCTAATCATCATGTTGCAATTCAGCGTTGTCACTTCGTGCAACCGGTTTTGCCAGCGCTCTACTTCTTCGTCTGAATCCGAAGTACAGGAGCTGTCGCGCTCCCACAAGATTCTCCCATCTGTAGTCAGGTTCACCCGATCCTGGTCTCACGCCGTTATCTGGTAAATACAATCCAGCTCATCATCGCGCACTGGTTCAGTGTAGCACACTCCTTCAGCTGGGTCTAGCGGGACTACTACGCGTAGGGACTTTTTCTCGAATATCATCTTCCGCTTCTTCAAGTTGATGACTCCATTCATATCAGTGGCCCAGTCTATTCCTAGCAACGCGGGATAGGGATTGCTATCATCGACAATATCTATTACTTCAAAGTTCATCTATGTGCTTGCGCCTTCGATATCAACTGTTACCCCTTGCAACCTCCCCATGAGAAAAATCATCTGTTGGTTCACCATTCGTAATTGAATAGGGGACCACTGCAACACGGACCTGCCCATGCATTCCCATGTTTAGTTCGGTAACACATTCGCGTCCGATCCTAGATCTAGGATGACTTGATCCATTTCGTACTCACCAATCTGCGTCGTCAATCTCATTTCCCTCCTAGTGCGCAATGTATGCTTTCCCAGTTTCAGGACTACACGTGGTTCCCTTGACCCTGTGCACCTGGTGATTGACTCCTGTAGTCCCTTAAGTGCCTTATTTTCGCACAACAGTTTCATGCATGTCTCCAAAAAGGTAGTGAGCATGGAAGGATCCATTCATGTCTCTAGTTGATCCTTACTACCTGAAGTGGAGGCCATCGTGAAGCTCTTCTTAGCTTCCATGAACGTCTCCTTTGCGCATTTTAAGTCAAACTCAGGTTCCTTTGTGGGAGCCTTACAAACCCATGTATCTTCCTTAGGCTGCTTCTCCTTATTTTCCTTTGTGGTTGCGCTGCTTCTTAGCATCATGTTCACATTGGGGTATTCTTCGCGTAGTTCAGACCTCATCATTTGGATATTTTGAGTCGAAGGAGGCTGGAGTACCCCTTTCTCGCGCATTTGTGCGATCAACGTAGGACAATCTATCATTTAATGATCAAACTGAGAACAATATGAACAAGATGGTCTTGTCGAGTTGGTACAATTGCGAGCGTAGTGCCCTGCTTCTCTGTAATTGTAGAAAATCAACTGTCCACAGCCTCTTCCTGGTCTATTCCTCCTTGTCCTCGACCTCGCCCTTGAAATCCAGCGCGCACCATCCCCGCAGCTGGGTCAAGGGCTCGCATTTTTGTCTGCATCCTATAGGTTGGGGTCTGATCCATCATTAACTCGTAACTGCGACAAGGGCGCTTGTCGTGGCCTACTGACCTGCATAAATTACAAAATAACTATTGGGGAGTCTGTGTATACTTCTGCAAAAAATGACAATTATCCGTTGTCTATTTTCCTCCTATCTGACAGATCACGCACCATAATGTGGGTGTCGCACTTAGCCCTGTCTGTGCCTCCAGTCTCAACGACAATGGCCCCCCTCCTGCCAAGTAGTTCGCGAATACTAGACAGTGGTCCTTGTCATGGCCTTGACCTTTGCATTTTACGCACCATACTTCCTCGCGCGCTTCTGGCCACGGTGTCCTATCCTGCTTTAAGTTCTGCATTTCCAGGTAGAGATTCTGTAGTTGTGTGTGGATTTGTTGGACTCCCAACCTAGGATCTTGTATTGGGGTCTCATGCAACCTCATCACCATTTCCAATGCTTCGGCCTGGGTGGAAAGTTTTTGTTGTGATAGCATCTTCCTCAAGTGCGATGTTAGGTATGCCACAAACCATGCGCGATGTTGTGCATCTGTGAGCGTCATATTAGCCTCGCAGATCGTACTTTTCAGCTGCTGATCTAGATCCTAGGGGGTCTCGCCTGGAAGCATCGCGATCTCTTTAAACTCGATGATTGACCGTGTTTCTGATTTTGGCCAACTAAATTCTCTGTTCAACGCATTCTGGATCTCTATGATCCCTGCGTTTGGGTTGTCATTAGAGTGCTTGATATACCATGTCAACGTACGATACTGCAATGCACTCACCAATGTAGCCTTCTTAATGTTGTCATCCATGACCCCTTGCGCTTCCCACATTGCTCTTACCACGAACTAGAACTGGTCCGGATCCTCATTCCCTACTCCTCTGGATACAAGTAGCTTGATCGCGCTTGCGATGCTAAACTGTGGGGTTGGTGGAGGTGGAGTGGGTGGAGATGGAGGTGAGGGAGGTGAAGCGGGTGGTGGCGTGGGCAGAGGTGGTAGCTGCGGAATGCACTGCCTTATCAAGCTGACTGCACTTCTCGGACGGACCCAAGCGAGCTCTTCCTCACTTTCTTGTGAAGGTGAAATTAACGGGCTGTTTGCTAATTCCCCACTACCTTTGTAGATCTTTCTGCTTCGTTTCGTCCCATACATTAATGTATTTGCATAACTTGTTTTTCACATAATAACATCTTAATCCAGGTATTCAAAGATTTAATATACTTACCTCATGGTCCCTTGAGAAAACGTCATTCTACTTCAATGTAGCTCACATTCGTGTCCACTACAAACTCAGTGATAAATCCCCCTATTATCCGATCGAGCCAATGGTCCACAGCTTGTGCGATCTTGTCTTCTGATGCCTCTAGTCTGCACACTAATTTCGAAGTCCACACTATCGGTTGGTCGAGCTTACACCTTCCCTGGCTGTCAGCTAATCTCGCGATCCACTCATATAGTTCAGAGGGAAAGGATGTAAAGAAAATCTCATGGATTTCCGTATACACGTAATGATCCAGCCACCTTTTCTCAAATACCTGCGGAGTTCTATTTTCCTGTGTCGCGAACTCGTGAATCTTCTTGTCCAACCACTCTTCAATTTCCTTCTTTGTTGGGTTCCAGTGGCACGACATCAGACATCCCTTAGGCAAATCCCGGTCTCGGCAACGGAACCATTTGTTGGCTACGTGGGGCCTGACCTAGGTTCAGTAGTGAGTTTAGCTAAGAAAATCTCGGTACTACTGGCCCTTTCGGAAACAGTCCACGGAGCGCGGACTGAGGTCTCACTCGAAGTAGTATGGGAGGGTGATGGAACCAGGTTTCCGCATCTTAGGGATGTCTGATATGGTTGATAGGTACGCGATTCAACCTTCGCGCTTACTAGATTATGCGCACCAGTGGGCTCCCTACGTCTTGTGGGACTGCCTTCGCGCAGATCCAGCCACAGTGCGACCAATATTAATTACCCAAGTCTTCCTTAGTTAGGTTTTGTTCGTTAATTACTTAGAAATTTTTCATACATAAACATACGTACAAGTGCACGCATATAGATAAACGGATACTATTAACACCGAACATCAAATTATAGATCTACAAAACAGATGCACAATATATTGAATCAACTGAGCTTTATTAATGATCATTTTGAAGTTCAGTTCAATACAGACCCGACTCCGCCCTACACACTTAGCTGCAGGGGTTCGTGCACTCAGCGACAGACTCTACTAGGCCTCTGCGCACTCAGCTACAAAGCCTTTACCTACTACTATGGCCCATTACCTTCAGATCCACTTCTATCCTCTAACCATGCCTTCGCATCTATGTATTACTTGCCAAAATCTCTTAACTCCCTTTACACTTAGAGCCTCGCTCTATTTATACAATCCCATGGTCCGCGGACCATGGGTAGGCCGACACAACTTTACATTATTTTAAGGCGGACAACCCTATGGTTCATCCTAGACTCTCACGCTCCGCGCCCGCATTTCGCAGAGTCTTTACATTATATTGACCAACACTCGGGATTTAAGCCCCAAAAACATGCTATGAGGGGATCCACTTCCCAACAGCCAATCTTCTTCCTTTCAATCCGAAGATGATCTAGACATCATGATCACATGATCCTTCTAGGACTGCCAGAGTCACTCACACAATCCACGTATTCTTGAATTGAGTTAAAAAAAATAGTTGTAGATACATTTACCTCAACTTCCATTATGCATTTCTACAACATTCATTCAAGTAACAAAACCATATACCAAATAGATAACCGATACCAAAAATATTAATATTATAATTGCCTCAACATGAGGGCCTCTTCTCAAAATATCAGATTCTGCTTTCTTGTTTCCTTTTAGATCAACATCCTTCTACACAGCCTATCTCTGCATTGTACAAGAATTCTTCTCCATGCTTTCGATGAAAGTGTCCATGGAGCAAGCGGCAATAACTTTTTCCTTGGAGTTGTCATTATTAACTCTCTTTATTTTCACAAGATACCACACTTGATGTTGATCAATATCATCATGTCCAGTCTTAATTTCATGGAAGAGTATTGATCTTTAGTCATTCCAAAGGATACCAAACTTCAAGCATTTACAACCAACTCTTCTTGCGAGATTCTTGTAGACATAAATTCTACCTTCTAGGGAAGAGTTACTAAGGATATGCATGCCTTTTCTTCCATACAACCATCTAGTTATCTTGCTTGAACAAGCTTGCTTCTTATACCTATCGAAGATAGGTTTCCTTTCCTAAGAGGATAAATACTTTAATTATGCTTTTCATACTGCAACTCGACCATCTGCATCCCTTCATCCTTCAAGAGTATTGTTTCCATAATAGGTGGAGGATGCTAGTCATAATGCTTCTTCCAAAAAACTTCCCTAGATAATGGTTCTTATAGGAGGATCCTAGTGATCCTTTTTCCAAGATGACTCCCTCTAATATTGTGTTAGAGAATGCTTGGATGAATTGTGTTGTGTTAAATAGTCCCAATCTTCTCATTCTTTGATAGCTATATGAATTATTCAAATATATTGATCATGTATACTCTAATTCTTCTACTATCATATGCTTTCTTCCATGATGTCATGCTTTACAAGAACCAAGAATTCTTATAGAGAATGCAACTATGCATGCTTGCTTCTAACTTCTACTTTGTAATGAAAGAAAGACAAACTACAAATGTAACTGATGGAGATCGAGATTTCTTCAATAGTATAGATCCTTGGGGTATTCACCTTTCATCTTCTTCTTAGTTTCTTCCTTTTCTTCAGCTATGTGAGCTCCACTCATTTCCTTCATTTTGTTGTTTTTTGTTTTGTTTTGATGATTGTTTGGAAAATCCCTCTTTAAATGTCCATAGGCATTTCATCCATATAATTGTATCTTGGATATGCCTATTTTTCCTTTGGACCTTCCAATCTTCCCTTTATTATTCTTGGATTTTATAATAAAGTTTTGAGATTTATCATTTGATTCGATGGTGTCTTTTGCCTTTATCCTTGTTTCTTCCAAGATTCATTGAGCCCATAGTTCATGAAAGAGTAGTATATTTTATAGAGTAGACACTAGTTGCAAAAATGCTCCATTCAAGTGGCAAAGCATTTAATAATCAGATCAAAAATGAATTCCCCAAGCCCTTGTAACTGGTCCCTTAATTGTGGTATCCTCAAGAGATATGATGACACATCTTCATCTTTTGACATGCTTGTTCTATATAGTTTATTCCTCAAGGATATCTTTTGTCCTAATGTACTTATAGACTACAATTTTACCAATATATCATAGATTTCTTCAGAAGTACTCAAATCAACAACAAAGGGAATAAGATGATCTATACCTAAATTAGTATAGTCCATCCTCTTTCTGTAAATTCGAGGGTTTTTCAAAGTTAATAATCGGTTTATTAACTAAGTATCTAATTGCAGAGTGATATGTATGAAAAAAGGTTTCATAACCTATTATATAATGTTTGAACTTTTTGATAGCATGAACAACAACTAAGAATTCCTTTTCAGTTACAATGTAATTTAACTCAGTGGGAGTCAAATTCTTTATGCTGTTTGGAAGAATGAGGAGTAATTTCCCCAATGATATCTAATCCCCATTGCTCAAATGGCTGTTCAATGTTGACTGGTTGCAAAGGGAAAGCTAGTTTTCTTTGCCTTCCACTATCAAGGAACAACGCTTTTTGAAAGTAAAGTAAACACACTAGAGGTTCTTTGGGGAGGAATATTCACCACTTCTCACGCAACAACTACTATAACATAGACAACCCATTAAAAATATTGCATCTTTGCATGCCCTAAGGAAGCAACTACCCAACTACAACAAGGATTTATACTTCGACTCGTCTAATTATGGAGTTTTAGAGTTAGGTTTTCAAGGACAACCCCTAGGAATATTCGTTTTTTCTTGCCCCTTCTTCTTTTCTTCACCTTTCCCCCAGAGAAAGCCTCTTTGAGTGTTTCTTATTTTAGTAATTACACCAGTTGGTGCTGGAATGGCTGATAGCATATAGATAGGGATGGTTTGGAGGATTCACATTTTAACATGTTAATTCTTACAATGACTATGATGGCGATTGCCTTGTGATCTTAATTTTTTTTTTTGAGATATATACATAAACTTGAAACAAGAATGAAGCTCTCTTCACTTAATAGTTTCTAGATCAAGCAACAACTTGCACAATTAATTATAGACAATGTCTCCATTTGTGGGCCCTCTGTCGGTGGCTTGGCCTTTGATTTTATAGAATATGTTATTTCTTTTGTAGAATAATATGTGTATTATAACTCTTTTGTACATAATACTTTTGGGTATAGTTCCTTTGTATGTAGTAGGGTATATACTTCCTTTGTGAGTTCACTATACTGCATTTATCTTTAATTTTATATAGTAGAATTATATATATGTATTATGGTGGTGGTACATATATCATATACCCTACTATATTCTTGTAAGTTGGGTATTCATTTCAATAGTTAATTCGTTACCTAAATACGGACGTTTTTTTAATATTAACTAATATATATACTAGTGCAGTGTAGGCGATGCATGCATATGTAGCTATCATATGCATGTCTCATGTGCATGCTAATATCTCTATGTCCCCATTAATTTAAGATGGGTCCTTACACTCAAGAAGAATCAAAGCTCATATCAAGAGATAGAAAGGAAGAAAGCTTTAAGCATTTGCTAGTGAGGATAGCCCTGAAACAAGTTCGATTTAATAAATAATTTTGATATAAATATTTATTAATTATTTAGAATTTAAACAATTTTTCATTTAATTAATACTTTTTTAACCATTATTACAAAATTCCTGAACATCTATGTGTTAGACAATCCATTAAAAATATTGCATCTTCGCATGCCCTAAGGAAGCAACTACCCAACTACAACAAGGATTTATACTTCGACTCGTCTAATTATGGAGTTTTAGAGTTAGGTTTTCAAGGACAACCCCTAGGAATATTCGTTTTTTCTTGCCCAATGAATAACACATGCAATAGATCAAGGCATGTTAGATCTAGTGTGGGATCCCTGCCCCCAGAGAAAGGAAGGAGCCCAACTGCTTAATCTGGGCCCTTGGAAGACAGAAGGGTAGACTTAGATAGGAGGGCAGCAAAAAGAAAAGAGGATTATCAGGGTTTGCAAGGCTAAGTGCACCCATCCAAAAGAAGAAAAAATGTTAGGCCTATTAGGCAGGGTAGGTAGTTGGAGGTTGCCGAAAACAAGATCTAAACACATGATATATGGAAAATCATATCTGGTCTCACCAATAGGAGAAAGGCAAGAACAATGATCTATGTGGCAAACATAAACTACCTGTTAAAGTCAGGTAGTTTATGGATTCAATAAGAACCCTTTGTGCCCTCACCTCTCCCTTCTTATATTTAGCCAATTATTGAGTCTTCTCTTTAATTGGTTGAGTAACTTCTCCAAGTATATGCTCCATGACTTCATTTTTTGTGAGCACCAAGACAATCATCTTTTCACATGCTAGGAAGTTTACTGGTCCAACGAACTTGTTTCCTTCCTTGCAAAACAAAGTCGTGTGATTTATAGGTTAAGTCATGGAGAATGATATGATACTTACTTGTTAAACAAATATCCTTATTGATGATGTCTTCAACTATTTTGATGCCTTCAAGTATTTTCAAAGATGTCCTTTAAGTAGTGCATTCAAGATGCTTCCTATAAGGATGGTCCTAGGATTCTTTGATGCTTTCTACGAATATGTCTTCTAGCGAACCTTCAAATTGACAACCTTCCTTGAAGATATTCCTTCAAAAGAGATTTCAAAAGAGATAGATGTCCTCCTTTAGATGATGAGACCATTAATGAGAGTTAATCCTTCTTAGGATGATGAGGCCTTCTCCCTTATGCCCTTCCTTGTGTCCTTAATAGTTCATTAATTTTGACAAGCAACCTTCTTATGCTAACAAGATGATCTTCAAGCTGCTTTTTCTTCTTCACCTTAAATCTGATACCATGTTAGAGAATCTAGTATGGAATCTATTAAAACAACTATCCTTGTCCTTAATAATTGCTTGTGATCTTTAGTTAGGTTCTTATTACTCTATTAAATTATATTCATCGAACAATTATTAATAGCATAAACCATAAAGACAATTGACACAAATATAGGCTCCAAGCTAAGGAAAAACCCCTCCAAGGGGAAAACCCAAAAAAATCTCTTCTCTTCTTATAATATCAGTTCATATGAAAAATCCAAGACCTCCTCCAAGCACCAAATCAACCATCCAAGAATCCCTTTTTAAATAAGTAAAAAATTGACCAAATTAACAAAGGTCAAACCTCTTCCAATCTGCTCCACTTCAGATTTTCGGCCTTCTACTTCAGATTTATAACTTCAGCCCATAGAAATAGTATAAACCCTATCTTTCTTGCATGTGTCAACCTTCCAAGAAATCCTTCCTCAAGCAAGTCAATTTCTTCAAAGTTAACAAAAGTAAAACCTCTTCGGCCCCTGCAACCCTGAGAGAAACCATAATCTTCACACGTGTGAGAGAATAAGACTAAAAAACCATGTCTTTCTTCCTTCTTCTTGATTTGTTCTTACTTCCTTTGTAGTACCCAACAACCCCCCATTTAATTTTTTATTTTAGTCTATAAGAAAATTATGGGGACCCTTTTTGCATTGCATGTAGGCTTTGATTGTGTTTACTTAATTTCAAGTCTAATTTGCTTTTTATTTACACTTGTTTTATTTTAATAGTTTGCCTAAGTTTGATTAAGTTTGTTTGTTAATAAACATTGTAAATAAGTTTTTGTCTTAAACATCTTAGATTAATAAAACATAGCCCCCGAGACCAAGAAGTGTGCATAGGTTTTAGGCCTTAATCATTAAACAAGTGGCTATTGTATATTGGAGATATCAGAGCTTTGACATCATAGGAACCCTTTTAGAATTCCCCGATGTCAAAACCCCGATTCATAATAATGTGGCAAACCATTTTTATAAGACTTTGAAGTGTTAATTCAAACATATCATACAACCAAAGTCTGACCATTATAAAAGTGGTTGTAGTTTATTGGACGACCCACATATCTTGTAACCTTCCTCTGCTCCCTTATATCAGAGAATCCCCAATCGGAGATTTGTTATGTGTCATCACTCAAAACCTCTGATCTTTGATATGCGTATGCTACTTCCCTCCGATCGCCGATATCCCTCAAGTCCTCCGCTCCGATATATCGCTCCCTCTCATCGCTGATATTCTAATACACCTCTGACTTCCGATAACCATTAACCTCCAATCTCCGATATGTGATATTGTATAACTTTCGACCTCTGACATGATATTCGATCCGATATCTAGATCTCATATGTGTTTTAACGTTGATTAATAAGAATTTCACGTATGCCTGTCTAATCAGAAATTTTGAATGAAACCTCTAATATCACATCACCAAAACAAAGCTCTAATATAATGGATCTGATATAGTTATTAAAACGAATTCATTATGGTTTCGCATCTGCTCCATATCAGAGCTACCCAATATCACAAATATTTTGTGTTGTCTCATTTCAAGAGTTTCAATGAGCTTTTCTCTGATCCCACTTGGTTCTTACCACTTGTCACTTCCATATGGGGCTGCTGTTATAATAATTAAAAAGTCTATTTTCAACAGTTTTCCGGGAAGTTTGTTTTATTTAGTTTTCAATTTGGTTTTTCAGTTAAGTTTAATAATAGAACTAATAATATCTGTTTGGATGAAACAAGGATGAACCTAGGGTCGATAAGGAGGAAGTAACATTTTGATCTAGGATTTCCAAACACTCTCTGCCACGTGGCACTCCTGCTTTGGGAAACACTTGGGCCGAATCGAATAAATCATTCTATCAACAACCTCTCAACCACGTGTCATGATCCAAATCAAAATAGACAGAGAAAGTTAAAGATGTAGGTTTTAACCTCGTACAGAAATTACCTGCATACGAATTCTAAATCACAGAAAAATAAACAATGCAAGAGAATAACACATAAAACACATATACACAGAGACTTCCCCTGGATCCCAAAACCGGGACTACCACCTTGATTTTTTCATTATATTCCTTTCAATGTTACAATACATATTTATACATGCCGAAGCATCTAATACCATGGACCGAAAACCATCGCGTCCAAAACCATGGACCGAAAACCATAGGTAGGTTCGCCCAACCTAATATAGGGTC
Organism: Pinus tabuliformis; assembly: GCA_031772625.1. Taxonomy (NCBI): domain Eukaryota; kingdom Viridiplantae; phylum Streptophyta; class Pinopsida; order Pinales; family Pinaceae; genus Pinus; species Pinus tabuliformis. The sequence continues at coordinate 1,483,931,025 of CM062820.1, read as the reverse complement.
CAATTTTTTTTTCCCAGGGCGCTACCCTGGACCCCGTAGAGGGGGGCTACCCGCCCCCCCGTTGCGCAATCGGTGCAACGAAGGGGGGGCTCCGCCACCCCTCTAACCCCTCGATTCACTACGTGGGTTAGTCATGGAAAGAATATAACACAACCCAACAATCTCCCACTTGTTGTTTTCTTTCCACAGGGGGCCACAGGAGAGCTTAGTCATTTTTCCAGCTCTGAAATGCCCATTGTTTCTCTACACCAAGAGAACTTCTCAGAGCTCACAGATTTTGTCAATGCATCTGCAGTATTCTTCAAAGTGTCCACCTTTACCAACAACACCTTTTTGTCTTCTATCATATCCCTCACAAAGTGATACTGAACATCAATGTGCTTTGTCTTTGAATGATAAGCAGGGTTCTTTGCCAAGAAAATTGCACTTTGGCTATCATAGTCTATTCCTATAGCTCCCTGTACTAACCCCATACTTGAACACAATCTCTGCAACCAAACTGCTTCCTTGCTTGCATGAGTGGCTGCCATGTATTCTGCCTCTGTAGTTGATAGTGCCACTACAGATTGTTTCTTACTCATCCAACTGACTGCACCTCCAAATAGGTTAAACACATACCCACTTGTAGATCTTCTCTGATCCAGATCTCCAGCCCAGTCTGCATCAACAAAGCCACGAATATCCAACACTCTGTCCAATCCTGGTCTTCCTTGGTAGCACAAACCATAATCACTAGTGCCACGCAAATACCTGAAAACCCGCTTCACTGCTGTCCAGTGCTCCTTCCCTGGTTTTGACATAAGCCTGCTCAATACTCCCACTGCATGTGCAATGTCTGGTCTAGTACAGACCATTGCATACATCAGGCTACCGACTGCACTTGCATATGGAACACGGGACATGTCCTCTTCCTCTTCTTGTGTCTTGGGACACTGTTTAGCAGATAACCTCATACCTACAGGAATAGGAACCTTCACCAGTTTACTATCCTGCATATTAAACCTCTGCAGTATTGTCTCGACATACTTCCTTTGGTTTAACCAGAGCTTCCTCTTTGCCCGATTTCTTTTAATTTCCATGCCCAAAATATAGTTTGCAGCACCAAGATCTTTCATGTCGAATTTGGAGGACAATTGGGTCTTCAAATCCTGGATAATTTCTTTGTCATTTCCAACCAACAACATATCATCCACATACAAGACCAGATAAATAACACGGTCACCAATTAATTTAAAATACACATAGTGATCTGCTTTGCTTCTAGTGAAGCCAATTCCCCATATAAATGTATCAAATTTCTGATACCACATCCTTGGTGATTGTTTTAACCCATACAGAGACTTCTTTAACTTGCATACCAGTTCTTTCTTACTCTTCACCGCAAAGCCTTCATGTTGCTTCATGTAGATTTCCTCTTCCAAATCCCCGTGAAGAAATGTTGTCTTCACATCCATCTGTTCTACCTCAAAATAAAAAGCAGCAACAACAGATAAAAGTAATCTAATAGAAGTTACCTTGGCAACAGGAGAAAAAATATCACCAAAATCAATTCCCGACATTTGGGAATATCCTTTTGCTACCAACCGAGCTTTGCATTTCTCCACCTTCCCTTCTGCATTTGTCTTCTTTTTAAACACCCATTTGCTGCCAATGGGTTTCCTTCCAGCCGGCAACTCCACCAGATCCCAAGCCTCATTTTTGTGCAAAGATGCCATTTCATCAACCATGGCCTCTTTCGAGAGTTTTCCATCCTCTGAATCTACTGCTTCCTTCACAGTTCTGGGATCATCATCAGTAACAAACAAAGCAAAATTTGAACAGAAAGCAGAAGGACTATACCTTTATGGCTGCCTTCTTTCTCGAACTGATCTTCTCATAGCCGGAGTTTGTGGCTCTTCATCTTCTGATTCCTCCTCTGTTGCAGAGTCTGATTCTTCCTCCTTTAGGTCAAACTCTATCTTCTCAGGTTCCTTTGGTTGGACTTCATGTTTAATAACATCTTTTACCTCTCTGAACACCACATCTCGGCTGTACACAACCTTCCGTGTGACTGGGTTCCAAAGCTTATAACCCTTTAAACCATCCTTATATCCAATAAAGATGCACTTTTCAGATTTACTATCCAAATTGGTTCGTTTCTCCTTTGGAACATGTACATATGCATCACATCCAAATACCCTCAGATGTGAAAGAGAGGGTTTCTTACCAGTCCATACTTATTGTGGAGTCTTATCCTCCAACGCTGATGAAGGTGACCTGTTGACCAAGTAACATGCAGTATCCACCGCCTCTGCCCAGAATTCCTGTCCTAATTCGACACCACTGAGCATGCTTCTTGCCCTTTCCATCAACATCTTGTTCATTCTTTCTACGACTCCATTTTGCTGAGGTGTATATGGAGTAGTCTTTTACCATGCTATACCACACTTCTTACAGAATTCTTCAAATTCATTGCTGCAAAACTCTCCACCATTATCTGTCCTCAACACCTTTATCTTCTTCTCTGTCTGATTTTCTACCAGAGCCTTAAATTCTTTAAACCTGTCAAAGACTTCATATTTCTTCTTAAGGAAATATATCCATGTATTCCTTGAGAAGTCATCTATAAATGATACATAGTACACAGACTTACCCAGTGATGGAACCTTCACAGGTCCAAACACATCACTGTGCACAAGCTCTAATATCTGTTTTGCCCTCTTAGCACCAGAGGGGAAACTCACCCGATTCTGCTTCCCATATACACAATTTTCACAGAAATCCAAATCCAGAGAGCTATTACTCATACCTTCTACCATACCTTTACCATGAAGTATTCGAAGGCCCTTCTCTCCAATATGTCCAAGCCTTTGATGCCACAACATGGTCTTCTCTCCAGAGACCACTAGATTTTCAGCTCCACTTTCAAGAACCACAGAACTGTTGCACCCATCAACAACAATGCTACCTTGCAGCTTGTACAGAGTTCCAGTACGAATTCCCCGCATCAATACCAGTGCTCCCTGAACCATCTTACAGGTATCCTTCTCGAACACTGTCTTTACAACTGCATCATCCATATTGCTTACAAAAATCAGATTTTTGGCCAATGCAGGAATATGCAGAACACCCGGAAGTGTTCTAACCCTTCCACCTTGCAACTTCAACTTTACTTTTCCACGACCAATGATTCTAGCCTTCCTATCATCTCCTAAGAAGACATCACCACCATCGTATTTCTCATACTCACAAAACCACTTTCTATGGGGAGTGAAGTGAAAGGATGCACCTGAGTCAATCAACCATGCCTCATGATCTACATGTGTACTTGAAGAAGCCAAGTACACATCCCCACCTTCATCTGAGGTGGTTTTTGCCTCTGCAGAAGGAGCATCATCAGATCCCTTTCCTTTATCAGGAGCTTTAGATTTACAGTCCCTTTTGAAGTGCCCTTCCTTTCCGCATTTCCAGCACACCACCTTTAGAGGTTTTCCTGGAGATTTAGATCTCCCTCTAGATTTAGATCTCCCACTTGATGACTTGTTTTTGGGACTGTCCTCGTAAAGATAAGGCATCACCATTCTAGATCTCCATATTTTTCTGTCTCATCTCCTCCGTCAGCAAGGCTGAGACTATTTCATCAAACTGCAAAGCATTTGCATTGCTACCTATTGCAATAACCAGACTATCCCACGAATCTGGTAGAGAACACAACAAACTGATGCACTTATCTTCATCTGAAATTTTAATATCAACAGACGCTAACTAACTTACCACAGTATTAAATGCCTTCAGATGCTCTGTCACCGAGTCTCCATCTTTCATCCTCAGGTTATACAACTTTTTCCGTAGGAATAGTTTATTCACCAGAGACTTAGATTGGTACAAAGTCCCTAACTTGTCCCACAAAACCTTCGTCGTAGCTTCCCTTGATACATTCAACAATACTGAATTTGAGACACACAATCGTATTGTGCTCTTTGCCTTCCGATCCAACTTCTTCCATTCTTCATCGGTCACTCCCGTTGGTTTAGTACCTAGATCTACCGCGATCTACTGATCTTTATCCACCAACAGATCCTCCATATTGAGTTTCCATAACTCAAAACTCTAACCATTGAACTTCTTGATCTCTATCTTTCTGCTGCTCGCCATCTTCTTTCACCACCAAAATCGAGCTCGCAGATCTCCCACTGAACAGGGTCTACCATAGGCCTGAGCGAAACCCCTCAGCAACAAAGGCGTCCCCTTGAAGCCAGAACTGTTCTGATACCAAATGTAAGTTTTAACCCCGTACAGAAATTACCTGCATACGAATTCTAAATCACAGAAAAATAAACGATGCGAGAGCATAACACATAAAACACATATACACAGAGATTTTCCCCTGGATCCCAAAATCGGGACTACCAACTTGATTTTTTCATTATATTCCTTTCAATGTTACAATACATATTTATACATGCCGAAGCATCTAATACCATGGACCGAAAACCATCGCGTCCAAAACCATGGACCGAAAACCATAGGTAGGTTCGCCCAACCTAATATAGGGTCCAAAAAAAATTTCCCGGGGCGGTGCCCCAGACATCGTAGAGAGGGCTACCCGCCCCCCCGCTGCGCAATCGGCGCAACAAAGGGGGGGCTCCGCCCCCCCTCTAACTCCCCGATTCACTACGTGGGTTAGTCATGGAAAGAATATAACACAACCCAACAAAAGAAAAAATGAATACTAATACTGTGAAGAATGTGATCTTGTCAAACAATCTTCTCATTGGTTATCAATAGAAAATAAATCAAACTCAATAGCAAGTTAAACTTAGCACTTTATCAACTAGAGGAGACCTACATTTGGCAGATGATTCAAAAAGAAGCATGAACCTAATTTAATTGCTTTTATTATTATCTCGGTTGTTGAGAGATACATGGAGATGCTATTATTTTCACGATTTCACCTTAAGCTTTGTATAAATACAATCTCCTCAACAGGAACTAGGGGATTCAAATCCGAAAGAAAAGAGGCAGAGTAATGCTTGGGCTTACAACCTATTTGTAAGGAGGGAGTTTGTGATTCATTTACACTATTGTAGTGAGAGCTAATCCATCTTTGTAGGCAGGGAATCAAGTTTAGAGGCAACAAAGGACTTGCACTACTGTAACTCTCTATTGTTTTCTGTAACTTGATTCATCTTTATAATAATATTTATTTATATAATTGGTTGCATAGCACTACTGCTTGCTCTGTTATTGGAAGTAAATGCTTCAATTTTCATATATCATTTATGGTGTATGAGTATGTATGTGGCTTTTCAACACTATTGTTGACTATTTATTGAAATGCTCATTTAGAATCTGGTCAAGCTATCTTGCAGGGTTAATCAGAAATGAGATTCGAAACTGGAACTTGTATAAGGACAAACCTTTATCTCCTTAAGTTGCTAGCTATCTAATAGTTTAATCTTATAGATGTCTTTCTTCATACATGTCACGTATTTGAACTATTTCAGTATTATGGCATGAATATTTTGGTCCTTATGCATATGTTGTATTAGGAGTTGGATTTATTTACAGTTAAGTGTTTAGTAACTACTTATTAGGCATTTAGTTGTTCTTAATTTGTTTTAACAAGGATTAGATCTTGTGAACTATTTCCCTGGTCTAGTTCCTTCATTTTAATTTAATTCCTACACACTTCTTTCCCCGTCATTTTAGCTTGCTCTTGATTTAGAGAAGGATTAATTCTTCCTTCAATCGAGATAGGTCTAGGATTAGATGCATCTTAGATTATACTTTGCATTTAATTCTACTTTATGCATTCTAGAAGTCCCCTTATATAGGGGCAAACTTTAGTTGTGGCTTGGCTCAGCCCTAGATCAACTTAAGGATCACTTTCTTGCCTGATCAACAAGATGATTAATCTGATGTATCTTCTCTATTGGTAGGTGAAAGTCATATTTAAGCCAATGGAGATAGAGAGAAGGTAACTGGACCTAGCTTAACCAGTCGGAACCACCATTTCAATGGAAAAGGAGATGCTCTAAGTTCCCAACCTGGTGGTCTCCCTTATAATGTTGTAGGAAGAGATTTTCAAGCCTTCAATACTTCCTTAACCTTTGCTCTTGCTTCCTTCTTACTCCTTGCTTCAGATCAAACTTGTCTTGTCTAGATAAAATGTGCCTTCAAATGAGGTTGAGCAACTTCTATATATATGCGTTTATGGAGGTCGAATAACCTCAAACTGGGTTGACTTCCTCTGGCAGGGTTGACTTGGTCCTGGAGGTCACTTTTGACTTTCTAGACTCAAAAATAATATCTTCTACATGTTACAACCTTCCTAATAGGGTCTTATACAAATGATAAAGACTTTCTTGACTCAAGAAAAATATTCTTTAGACTTGACAAACCCTAAAAGCATGGAATGCATGCTTAAACTAATCGACTAATAAAATGGAGTATAAAAGCAATGATTAAAAATACTATTTTTCTTTCTACTTTTGCTCGTAACATAAGATATACATAATGACATGAGTACAATGACAATTATGAAGATCGAAATTAGTTGCATTTTCCAACACATTACATGAATAAGTAGCTTGAACAAAACACCATCTACTCGTCGTCGTCGCCTCTCCAACTCTAATTCTTGGCTCGTTATGGTCCTGTAGAGTTCCATTTAGCATTGTTGGGGGTGCAATTCCACATCCCATGTTTCATTAGCTAGGTGGGGTGATGAAAACACTCCACCCTCCTTAAAAGTCACCTCATCCGGGGTTGGGAAATCTTTCCCAGCCGACTTCCAACATGCAACCTTTAGGGGAAAATTTCACAAGAGGTTCTAAGTGGATGAAAATGGTGGAGAGGAGTCTAAACACTTGTAGTTTGCAAGAAAATTAGCAATTTTGTTACCAGTCCATTGAAAGTGCAAAGGACTAAGAGATATAATATAAGACACAAGGGAGGAAACCTATTCTAGGAGGGATTTTAATCTCCAACTCGATGAGACCTTATGACCATGGGTGCCATTCTAAAGCTTTTGGAGCATGTTTATGATGATTTGTGAATCTCCTTCCACCAAGAGATTTATGAAGCCTTGGGCATGAGCAAAATCTAGTCCCATATGGAGACCCATAATTTCAACAACAATATTACTACTCATACCTATTGTTCCTGAATAAATGAAGATTGGCAGGCCTAATTGATGTAAAATTATTCCCCCATATCATGTTGGGCTCGGTTTTCCTTTGGAAGCTCCATCAAAATTCAATTTCAATAAATAAGGTAGGGGAGGGAGACAATTGATAGGATTCAAAGCGCAGGCGTGGGGAGGGAGCCAATTGATAGGATTAAAGGCGCAGGGGTGGGGAGTGGAATCATCCATGCAAATTCTCGCTTCGCTCCTTGGAGATTGCCATTAGGGACCCAGAGAGGGCTATGATTGATTCCTTTATCCAACCTACAATAGAGTTCCAGGTGGAGTCCAAGGGGATAGACCATCCTTTAAAAAATATTTGATTTTGTTATTTCGAAATCCCCTGGAGAAGGAAGCTAGGGGAGAGGATCCATATGCAGTTAAGAACCATATTGAAAAAGGCTCAGGAACGCTAACTAAATAGGGTATTTGAAATAATTTAGTGATCTCTATATGTTTTCATGAAACATTTATATATTCCATAAACCTACAAAGAAGGTGAAATTATTGAAAAGATTCTCCAAATTCTCTAAGTGCGGAAGACAAAGGAACATTAGGAGGGACCCTGGTTGTTTATTTTGTGAATATTATCCTATATTAATGGCTTATTCTACATCAATAGCCAAAGGAAAATAAATAAATTTGGCCAAACACATTTTTCTTACATATTTTAAACCAGACCTCTTTCAATTACATATCTTGATGCCCCACTTCTAATTGGTAAGCTTATCTGATAAAAAATATACCTTTGGATTTATACCCATATTGTAATTTATCCTCTTGATTAGATAAAGGGATCCATCTATTTGCAAATTTCTCAAAAAGTTTTTCCAGCCTTCATCATCTAATTTTGGTTGTCAATTCTCTGGAGGGACCCATCATCGTCAACGTTTCTTTACTTCCTCCTCTGTCTATTAGTTCACAATTATGATTCTACCTTGGGCTAGCATCTATTAATTTACATGTTCTAACTCAATTTGGTCCCCCAATTAGGGAAATTACTTCTAGGGATTATACCAAAACAAAGTTGTGCAACTAGTTTTAATATCCCCAAAACAATGGTTTTGAATCAGTCTTATACCTTTTATTGATAGAGCCCAAATTGATGATCTGAGGGCCCATGTGTTTAGTATGATCAAGTTTTGTTGAGATGTTTAAGGTGCATACTTATGTTTCCAGAATATTTTCCAGAGATCCAAACCTCCTTGGAGCCACCTCCACCAGATCTTCACACCCAATATTGTTGCCATGGTGGACATATAGCAAAATCCCAATCCTCCCTTGAACTTTGGTGGGCACATTTTGTCCCACGCCACTATAGGACAATTTATTTTCTAACCATGAGCCACCCCAAAGGGAATATCTCTAAATTATATGAAATTCTTAGATAATGGATGATGGTGCCATCATTACTGAACAAAGGTATATAGGTAGTGCTTGAAGGACCATATTGAGGAGTACTAATCATCAAACAATATGAAGAGATCAAAAACTCCATCTCATCAATTTATTGTGAAATTTAGTGAGAAGTTCCTCCCACAGACTCCACTTGAGCAAGCTTTCCGCCAAGGGAGCACCTAGGTACTTTGATAAAATCTTGTTGATTTGGATCCCCGATATTTGTGCTACATGTCGTTGGATAGCCATAGGAGTATTACAGAGAAAAACTTGAGATTTATTTCTATTAGTATCCATACTTTAAGCTGCGGAGAACTGATCCAAGATATATTGAACACACACGCTTTTTGCACTATTGAGGTTCTAGTCCCATGGTATCATTTACAAACTATTGGTGGGTAAGAGGGATATCCTCCCCATATAGTCAAGGACCTTTTATCTTTCACTCAAATGTCACTACTTTGAAAGAATGCCCCACTCCCTCCACTACTAATATGAAGAGGAATGTAGATAAAAGATCACATTGCTTGATCCCTTGAGAAGAAGAGAAAGGAGGGGATGTAGAACCGTTAACCAAGAGAAGGTGGTTGAGGATATGAGATTGTAAATCCATTCAAATGATTTGCATACAAAACCAAAGGCAATCATGACACTACATAACAAATCCCAATTCAATTTGTCATAGGTTTTGGATAGATCTAGTTTAACCATCATTGTGGGTTTCTTTGTGATTTTCAAATAATGAATAACTTCATGTGAGACCGTGATACCATTAGTTTTTGGTAGTGGCGGACATGTTTTCTAGTATCTATGGTGTCTATGAGGCTAAGGAACACAATTTCTCCAATACCCAGAATTTTTTTTGTAAGAAACACCTCAATTAGATTAATTAGCCAATTATTAATTATTTTCCTAAATCTAACGTAGGAAAACTAGTTAATTAAATTAGTTTAATTGAGGAAAATCGATTTTTCTCTAAAGACTTCTAGAAAAGTCATTTGATGGGGTCATGATGATCTTAGCCATCGATTGTAATTAGATTTTGGTTGTTGGTTTCTCAATGAGAGATTACAAGAGCAAGTTGATGGGGCTTTGGAGAACACACAACAAAGACTCAGTGGTGCGATTTGCAGTGAGAGAAAAGGCACAAAGGGAGACACTAGTAGTGGGGTTTCAATAGAGAGATTGGGCAGAGAATTTCCAGAGAAATTCTCCACAAGGTTTCCAACATTTCAGTGACAGAAAGGGAGGCTAAATTTATTTGCAGAGAGGTCATAGAGGTCATACTAGGAGGTGCGAATTAGCTAGTGTGCATTGTCAGTTTACCTAGTGCAAGTTGCAAATGCTATAGTTCAAGTTCTAGTGTCAAGATTAGCTACTGGAGGAGGTGAAAGTGGCTTCAATGAGTCGTAGGGGCAGTGTGGCTGTCAGAACAAATTTCCGTGATCAAACTTTCCAGAGCTAGTGGTGTACATTTCCGATCACTTGTGCAAGCAATAGGAGGAAGTGCGAGTAGGATGGGAGGAGGCCATTTTGATTTTGCAGAGGAAAAATGGGTTTCCGGATTTATTTTCTAGTGGAGAAAATTGTATGTTAGAGCTTTTCTATTAAGAGGCAAGCAGTTGATGTATTTCTCAATTTCACTGAAGAATTAATAATATGAACCCTCATCTACAAAATTGGTTTTCCGAACATTAGGGTTTTTCCAGGGCCTATTGTCCAAAAATCTTGGTGTCATCTATTTTGTGTGTGTGCATTATTTCTTAGTTCTTGTATTTATTTGTGTGAAGATTGCAGTAGTTAATTAATCATTATTTGTCCAATTATTTTCTGAAGAAAAATAAACTACATAGTTAGAAGATTAAATTCCAGTTGCTGCAATTAAGAAAATTTCACAGATACCATCCAAAATTTGTCTCCCCTCTACAAAATTCGTCTACTTTGGAGAGAGGATCTTGGAGAGGAACAACTTGAGTCTATTAACTATTATCTTGCTGATAACTTTGTAAATTACATTGCAAAGGGAAATAAGTCTATAGCCATTAGGGTCCTCCACCTTTTCTTTCTTAGGCACCAAAGCTATGAAAGTGGCTTCCAAATCCTTAAGAATAGATCATGATTTTCTATATTCCTCAGCTACTTTCCATACTTCATTTCCAATATTGGTCAGCATGATTGGAAAAATTCAATAGTGAAACCATCCTTCCCTGGAGCTTTATTGTGGGGCGTTGCTTTGATCATAGTTTCAACATCCACATAAGATATCTCTATGACCAATGCCTCATTTTGTTCAGCTATAATCAACTGTGGAATGTAAGGATTTATTTATTGGATTGCCCTCATTCTGTCAATTATGGGAAAGACAATATTTTGGAAAAACTAGACCAACTCTTGTGATATCTCCTGATGAGTTTCTAATTTTCTCCCTTTGAAATCATTTAACAAAGATATCCTGTTATGGTGTCGATGTTGGAGCATTGAATTATGGAAGAAAGCTGTGTTTTTATCAGCTTCTTTAAGCCACTGGATGTGGGATTTTTTCTTCCCCAATAGCTCTTCCTACTTTCTTCTTTCCTCTAACTCCTGCAAAGTTTCAGCCTCTGCCTTGATTAAGTTCTTAGACCTACCATATATGATAGCCTTTTGCTGGATTTCCACCATTTTTTTTCTATTTTGCTTTCTTCTTTTAAAAGGTTTCCAAAGTGCTCCTTATTCCAACCTTTTAGTTTCCAGTCGATGTGTTTAATTTTTCTATAAGGAGTAATTATTGTTGATACATCTAGACACCCTAACTCGTACCACCATTGTTGAATATTTGATTGGAAATCTAGGTGATGAAGTCAAAATTTCTCAAATCGAAAGGGATGGTCTCATGGTTGGAATTTTAAGTCAACACCAATGCACATAGCCTAGTGATCCAACCCATGGTTGGGAGTGTTATCACTCAGGTTGTCCTTAAAGCTCCTTAAAGGATACGGCCGAGGTAACCACAAACCAATCTTTGGACTGCAGGTGCTAGCCCACCAGCAGTCAGAGAGGGCTCTCTCTTTAGGATTTAGCTTTGTTGATGATGATTTTAGGCTAGTTATTGAGTACAAGGGGTTTTGTTTTAGTTTTGGTGGGATGGATGATGCTTTCAAGTAAAGAGGCAGGGATAGCATGAAATTTTTAGAACCATTGGGCGTGGAGTCAAGGAGTAGGACTGCTGGTGCGTTTTCTTGGTCACAAGAGGGAATATGGAGCAAGATAGTTGCACATGAAACAATGATTCAAGCTAAAGGATGGAGTGAAGGCTAGGAATGAGAGGCAGTTAAGAATCTCTCGTTCAGCTTAACAGAGGGAAGGTGAATGAGCTCTATCTAGGAGCAGTGAAGAATCCCTAGATAACTGTCAAACATGAGTGAATTAGGGGAAATATGAGCCACATGGAATTCATATTCATTACTAATTCAGATGAAAACATATAGAAATAGCAGAAATTGACCATAGAGGGCAATTAAACCAATTCTAAATTATTCATTCTTTCTGCTATTTTGGATGGTACATCAATGGAAAACAAAGGTAAGAAACACTTATTGAGTCATGTTGCAGCACAAGAATTCCACATTCAATTCTTCAAAACATTGATACACAACACACAGTCATTCCTCCAAGCTTTTCAACAGTCTTTGATTAAGTAAAACATCAGGTATACAGAGCGAGTCTCTCTTGGAGCTATACAACCAACCAACCCCTTAAACAGTGAATTAGGGTGGTTTTTATAAGTAAAATATCTATAAAGATCAGATCTCAGATAGATCTGCTGTAATAAGTGTCTTTAACCTAACACATGTCTGAAATAAATGTGGGAAAATATCCTCGAGCTGCGCTGGGTGCAGCTGTACCAAAAAGGAGTTTAATGTGTTGTCTTTATGGCTCTGTGCTGATCACTTAGCCATAACTGTGCTTTGGGTTTTGATCCATGCTCTTGAGTGGTTCTGAGGTGCATTAACTGTGATGGGAGAGCCTTGATTGGCTTTCACTGCTTTCTTTGACTTTGTTGGAGGTCATTCAATGTTCACCTGCATTGGGAATAAAGGTTTTCATTTAAAACATTCGACTGATACTCTTTGCCGCTTCCTTGATATGCTTTGGCACTGAATGTGTGCCTTTCTCACTTCTGATACTCTTTAAACTGTTGCATCGACCTTTCATGGCTGCTGTTCGGCCCTCTGTTTGCTTTTAAAACTGTGTTTGCCCCTTTCTGAATGCTGCGCGAAGAAATTCATGTCATTCTGCGCCTTTCGGGCCTGCTGGAGGCCGAGCCATGAAAGGGCTTTCCATTTTGGCCTATATCAAAAACTGCCTCAGATTTTGATTCCGGGCTTCCTAGGCTGCGATTTTCGCCTTTTGCGCTTTTTGACGGTGATGTCAACGATGGGTCCTAGTACGATGGGTGACGTGGCAGGGTGACGTCAGCAGTACGGCGGGTGACGTGGTGGTACGGTGGAGGAGGTGACATGGCAAGGACACGGCGGCAGGAGGCCGACGTAGGATGATGACGTCAGCATGACGTGGTGCTGACGCAGGAGGGGGAAGGCGGTATCCAGTTTCGGGCGCACCACTTTTGTGCGTAGGCGGTATTAGAGGAGGGGGCTCCGCCACAGCCGAGAGGGTGACGCGTGGCGGGAGTACGACGGGAAAACCGCCCATCTCCCAGGCGCTAACCCTCGGCATATCGGGGCACAAAAAGGCCCGCCCACCGTAGATCTTGGGCGCGCCAGATCTGACGGTCGGCGGCACGAGTAAGGCGGCAGACGGTTAAAAACGGGGCCCACGCATATTTTATTATGTGTTGTTTAATCCGGCGGGGGGGGGGGGGGGAACCTTAATAAAAATGGGTTTTATGGGTTATATACAAGCGGGGAAAATATATTTATATGCATGACCTTAGGATAAGGGCGGGAAATGAGTGTTGTGGGGTTAGGGCTTAGGGGAAATGGTTGTTAGGGTGACCAGATGTCAGACTAACTCCAGGTTAGGACACGGAAGGGTTAGTAGTAGCCCCGGATGGACTACTATTTCCCGGACTTAGGAAATATGGCTATAGTGCCAAAGGGAGGGGCTATTTAATATTTTTTGGGGATTTCATATAATTTTTAGTAGTAAATGGGGATGGGGAAATGATATAGGGAGCTAGATAATAGAGTTAGGGGTTAATATGAAAATGAGGTGAAGTGTAGGGGGGAGGCTAAGTTTGTGAGCTAAAGCTTTGGACATTGAAAGTGAATGGATGGTGGAGACATGTTTTTACACAAGAAATGTGGCTTCTTTTCACAGAAGAAAGTCAAAGCTTGACTTGGTGCTGTTACAAAAATAAAGTTATAACAGGACTGGTTGGGCAGATCCCAAGGTCCTCAAGGGGATGTTAGTGAGTGATTTGGGGAATGAGAAGAAGGGGGAGTTAGACATGCCTCACTTGAGCTCCTCCAAAGGGGAATTGCCTTGCCCTGTAATCGGAATAGATATAACACACTTGAAAAGATGAAATGGATTACACAGCATGATTCTGCAACCACAAAACTACTTACCCAGCCTACTTACCTAGCATTTTTTCTTCTTTTTGCATAGGTGCACTTGGACTTGCAGACCCAGATTATCCTTTTTTCTTTTTGCTGTCCTTCTATCTAAGTCTACACTTATTTCTTCCAAGGGCCCAGATTAAGCACTTGGGCTCCTTTGTTTCTCTACCTATCTACAAATCTGCCAAGATTAAACTGTTTGGACAGATATTCATTCTCTATATTCTAAAACAAGAAATTGAAACCTAGGGAGGCCAAGATTAAGCTGTTTGGCCTTCCCTTAACAGAAAATTCTTCAAAAATGGATAACTCATCAAAATTGGGATACAGTAGTGGCATTTAGACTGGCACACTTTCATGGCCTCTTCTTTGGCCTCTCTTAGAAAATATGGAGCATTGCAGCATGCAAAGTATGACATATTTGGCATGTAAAAATGTCAATCATGAAAGATGAACACCTGTTGCAACAGGAGGCTAACAGGGAGGATAAAGGTGTCAATAAAAAAATTCCAACTTAGGAGATCATGGCTATAAGAATAAATCTAACTTTGAAGTGACCTACTACTGTCCTCCTCGTCTATTGTTCCAAGTATAAATGTCATTTTTTGTATCTACCTCAATGAGGCATGATGAGTCAATTGCTTCCTAAAAACAATATTGCATTTGTCTCCAACCTTTGGATTCTACCCTTATTCTTGGCGAGTGACTTGATGATATTAAAATTTCCCCCAGTAATCCATGGAGATGGGGAGAGTAATTTCTTAGTACTGCCAATAGAATTAAGGAACAATGGTTTATCAATTGGAATATTAGGACCATAGACGTTGAATAAATGACAATATTCCCTAGAACCTATAATCTGGAACCACATCGTCATAATGCAGAGTAAGGCAAACATATTGGTGACTCAGAGATATTAATCATCCCAAATAATGGCGAGGCCTCGAGAGTGCCCCTATGCATCTATCACTACTACTTGACATTTCCTCCTCCATTTGTTGATTATATTAGTGAGAATCTCACCTAATATCTTTGTTTCCTTAATCATCATTATTAAGGGGTTCTCCGCAAACCATTTTTCTCTCCGGAGCCTTTGTTTTCCTTTATTGTTAAGCCCCCCCATATTCCATGAGATTATTTTCATGGTTGAGACTTGTTGGATCCACGAAATGCTTCCATGATAAACCTGACTCACCCTGAGTTAACCAACATACCTCCTAATTCATCAAATAATTGTAAATTACTCTTTATGCCTCATTTATTTTCCTCCCTGTGCGGTTTTTTTGTATGCGTTAATGAATGTGTTTGGCCCCCCAATGGCCCATTACTTATGTATCTCAAATTCAATCTAGATGCTACATGTTTGTACTTCAGATAATCTTTGCCTAATAGTTAGAATTGGTGTTATGGGAGAGTAAAAGGCTTCTTTCCTTTCCAGTCCTTCACTATTTCAAGTAGATTAAGCGAATCCAAATCCATGTCCTCCGCTTGATCTAGGAGAAGATCCACTCCCTCAAGCACTACATGGAGAAAGATAAGGGGAAAAGGTGATTGGTTAGAGGATTCTAGAGGAGGCAGGATGGAAGAAGAAGGGGCTACAAACAAGGGCGACAGGGCTACGATTGAGAAAAGGGGAAGATCCAAGGATGGGGGGGGGCGCGGGGTGGTGGGTGGGCGATGCGTCTTTCATTTTTATATTAAGTGGATGCTTGACAAAATGGGTGTTGGAAGAATCCAAGGACACGAGATGCCCATACCGATTCGATTTCGCTCCTTTCACCTTTGGAGTTTACTAATGCAAACGGGGGATTTGGGGTTGCAATGATTCCACTCAACCACAATAAATCCATCATTATCTTGAGGTAGAGATGATTTAGGGGTTTCTTTCAAGGTTAACAAAGGAAAATTGCAGTATAAATAATTGTATTCATGTCACCTCTGACACCTGAATGGAATATGTTTGTAATTAAGAGTATGCTTCCATTATTCATCCTGGTAGTAGATATCTACTGATTCCGGGAGAGGCTTAGAAATGTTCATATAAACACATATTTGGGCATAGGATATATACCTTGCTTGCTTAGCCGTTTAAGGTATTTCAACAAAATGTCTTAGGGCATTCCCTATCTCGGCCAACGTCTCCTCATCCCAAAACTCCTATGGTAACAAGTACATCCGGATTCATACAGGTGCTGCCATGAAATCCTCCTTGTAAAGTGCAAAGTGCTCAATCTAGAAACACAAATAGATTCCAACTGAGTTAAAGAAATACAATTGTTCTCAAAAACTCAATTTTGATCCTCTAAACTGGTGAAGACAATAGTAAAAAATCCCTTAGCTTCCAGTTTGAGCTTGATATGGCCTTTAGATTTCCATTTATTGTACACATAATGGGATGAAGTTTTTTCTTATGGTCAAATGCCCATAAATTTTCCTATAAGTGCATGATCCATTATATACTGTATGTACTCAAAAATTCAATTTGAGCGAACTTAAAATTTGGGGTTTGTAGTTGCTTTGGGCAAGCAACTCCCTGACTTCCATTTCGCAATGTGGCTAGCTGAATGTGGATTGTTTGTTGGTCTCTACCAGACTTTGGACTTGAAGAATTAGGGATGGAATCTGAAGATTGTTCTAGGTTATTTACTTAAGAAACAATCATACTGTAGGAAGGATTATCACTCCCTCCATTGGCACTAGCCATAAGAAGAGCAATTTGAAAGGGGAAAATTCGTCGCAACAATTAAGGTTTGCAAAAAATCTAGCTAGGTTTTTATCAAATCTCTATGTAAGCCTCACTTTTCTTCCTTATATTTAATGCATATTTTCATAGTTATTGTAAGATGATTTTTTTAGGAAAATAATCATGTTCTCGAATTTAGTTTCTCCAACGTTTTGGGTGGACACTCCACCCACGATGAAGGACATAAAAGATTATGTCATCGATGATGGGTGGAGTGTCCACCCAAAATGTTGAACACTAAATCAAAAACTCAATTCTTTTACAAAATAAAATAAAATCATTTTACAAAACTAAAACATATATACATATATAAGATATAAAATTATTAAAAAAATTCTCATATATATTTTAAATAGTGGGAAAATCTATCATAATTCGGTTTGTCAAAGCAACAGAGGGGATAGCCATCATTGGCTGCTATCTGCAAACGCAGGTTGACTCATCTTTGTTATTCAAAGAAAACCATGCCACTTGTAATTACCGAGCATGCTTTCACTCCTGCTAGATATCTCTCGGTCTTGGGCCATTACCCTATTTCCTTGTGGTCGAGGAAAATGAGCTCTTAGCCAAACATAAACAATTTTAGGACATACTCCTGACCCCAAAAAATTCTCATATATATACATTATATTCTTTTTATAATATATAATAATATTTTTTAGAAAAAAATCGCATATACAAATATTTAAAAATATATATCATATATAAGATATATAAAATTATTAAAAAATTATCATATATATTTTAAATTGTGGGAAAACTATCATAATTCAGTTTGTCAAAGTAACAATGGGGATAACCATCATTGGCTACTATATATAAATGCCGGTTGACTCATTGTTGTTATTAACTACCGAGGCATGCTTTCACTCCTGCTAGATATCTCTCAGTCTTGAGCTATTAACCTAAAATAAACTCTTAGAAAAAAAAAACAATTTTAAAACATACTCTGACCCCAAAATAATTTTTCATATATATATATATTATATTCTTTTTAAAACATATAAAAATATCTTTAAAAAAAAATTCGCCTATACAAATATTTTTAAAAAATATCACATATATGAATACCTTATTTATATATAGATAAACTAAAAGATCCCCAATTACTGTCACATAAATAAACTAAAAGATCCCCAATTAATGATTGTGACATGTACCAACCGATCAAGTACACTTACGGAAAGAAAAACTTGGCTCGAAGATATTTCTCATTAAATAAAGTTAAAATTTGTCGCGATCTATTAAAAGTGTAGTTTTTTAAAATTTTATCTTTAATGTGTTTTTTTTAAATGCAGAACGAGTTATTCACTTTATTTTTTGGAACCATTTATGGTTCCTTGAGCTGCTTTATGTGAACAAGTTATTCACTTTATATGTAATAATTTATGAAATCTTTTACGGAAAAACGGTGTTTTTACTTTTGGTTAAATATAATGTGATATATTAAATATTTTAGGTTAATTACAAAAGTTTTTACTTTAATTAAAACATAAGGTGAGATATTAAATATTTTATGTTAATTTTTTTTCTCAAGGAAAAATTATAATTTTTATTGTTAGTTGAAAATTACATATTGTAGATGTTAGTAGCATATGTTTTATAAGTGGTCATAATTTTCATCGCTAGTTGAAAATTACATATTGTGGATGTTAGTAACATATGTTGTGTAAGTGGTCAAAGCCATTGATTTTGTTGTTCTATCTAAAAATGAATCTATCCCAAGCATGGGAGACTGTTTAAATAATTACATATGATATGTTCTGGAAATATATAGACATGAAATGTACAATAACAAAAATTAAATACATAAAAAAAGCTCCATATATGACATAAAATCAGGGCCTGTTGGCCCCATTCTGTTGCACGTCCTCATATGGCTGATGGTAGTAGCTATAGAATTTTTGATCAGACTATTCCCTAATCAACCAGATCCCCCGTGGCTGGTGCAAGGTTTCTTTGGATAGTTGATAAGAAATTTGGTTGCGCTCCCTGTATATATGATGACAAGAGATATAGTCAAAATGAGTCCTCAGCATCAATGTGTCATCCAAAATATGCCGGAGTGTGTGAGTGTGACATGCAGATTGATGATTAAACCAATTTATGATAATCTGTGAGTCACCAAAAATTTGTAAACGATGACATCCTTTCTCAAGTGCAAAAAATAATAAATGACGGAGAGTAATGAGTTCAGCAAAGTTGTTTGTCTCGTCCCCCAGACCCATCTGGATCTTATAGTAGTGGTTGTTAGTGATATGTAGGAGGATGCCCCCGCCACAACCATGATGTTGCGCCGAGCCATCAAAGTATGCCCATGGAGTATTACAGTCAATAGTCTCAGCAATGATGGTGCACACTGTGGGAACACGGTCATCCACCGGGATGCAATGATATATAGAGATAAGATGTGCAGTAACATGCATCCATCGGGGGGTGGTGTCAGTGAAAATGATTTTGTTCCTTTGTAGCCAAATACACTAGCATATCAAAATAGGTAGGTTTTGAATCCTGTGTGATTGTGCAGTCGTCCACCACAGATGTCAGGCCTCCAAGATGTCCACCCCGTGCCATCTAGTTTGAAGTTGAAGAAGTGCAGTTACTTCAAGCCAGATAGAAATAGTAAAAGGGAAAGTAAGAAAAAGATGGTCAACAGATTCCAGATCCTGTTTGCAGAGAACACACCAGGATGGTCCTTGATAGGATCACTTTTGAAGATTATCCCCAGTAGGAACCTTATTCCAGAGAATGCACCACATGAATAATTTGGCTCTAGGTGGCGCCTTCAATTTCCAGAGAACAGTCCACCACCAATCTGAGATAGGTGGTTTGTGATCTGAAAAGATATGAAGATAACCAAACTTTGGGGAGTATTTTCCATTAAGTGAGTGAGCCCATATAAGCTCATCATCCCCATCAGTAATCCTGACATGGGATTCCATAAGTGAATTTGTATATGATTGCCAGATGGGGGATGCCCAAAATGCCAGAAGATTTCCAGGCCTATCTGAAGATATTAGTGTTGCCCTGATCAACAATATGGGCCAGTCTAGTGAAACCTGCAGTTGAGAGATAGTGTATCAAATCCTGGGGAAGTTGATGTGCGTTCCCACAACCAGTCCATGGGTCCAACCCAATGCGAACCAGATTTCCATTGCCAATCTTCCAAGTCAATCCATCCCTGATATATACAAGCGAGTTTAGGACCGCCCTCCAAACCGTTGAAATATTTGTTCTGTCCCAGGAGGGAAGTTAGATCCAGTCGAGGGGATGGAGAGGGGAGATATACTTCTGGGTGACCACCTCTACCCAAAGATTCCTAGAGGTGAGGACATTCTAGCCCAATTTGGCTGCCAGGGCATTGGCAAATATATCTAGATTTTTCATACCCCATCCACCCCATTTTTTGGGGAGAGCTAGATTATCCCATCTAGCCCAAGCAAATATGTGCCCTTCATGTTTTCCCTTCCAAATGAATCTACAACACAGCTGTTGTATTCTACTAAGGATACCTTTCGATATCCAAGCAAGTGACATCCAGTATACCATAGTAGCTTCCAAAACCAATTTGATGAGGACAAGTCTGCCTGCCCTGGAGAGCCATCTATGGTGCCAAATATTCAGTCGCCTTTCGATTTTAGCCACCAGCCAAACCCAATATGCAATCTTGTATTTTGCAGGCTTTAGCTAAAATCCCAAATATTTGAGACCTTCTTCAAAGGGAAGAAAGGTAAAAGGGAAGTGTTGGACACCTAATCCTCAATGGGTTAGTGTGGAAGCTGAATAGACAAAAGGAGTCCAAGAGACCTTGGGATGTGAAACCCAACGGTCACAACATGTACTATAAATGTAAATCATTTGTTAATAAAAATTGTACTCTCATGTTTTATCTTTCATATTTCTCTTGCTGCCCATGTGTGTTTAACATGGTATCAGAGCGGGCGATTGCTGGTCCTGCTCCAATTTAAGCCACTAATTTTTGTGGTCATTTTCTGTGAGTTTGTTTCTAAACCTCAGCATTATCTAGACTCTCTGAAATCTGCAACTGTTAGAACGCAGGACCTAAATTGGGCTCTCTGCCCCACTAAATCTTGCTATTAATCATTCACCTGCCGCTGCACCTTATTATAGCCTGCCCCAGGCAGTGTCATATACGTTTTTGATATTGTTTGCACCCTCTGTCAAGAGACCTGCTGCAAACGCTGCCTCTCTGCGTGTCTTCTGTGCATAATTTTCTGCACCCTGGGCTCTCTGCCATAATAATTTTCTGCGCCCTCTTCTCTGACCGACCTTTTTTCACGCTGCGCTGCTCTGCTATAATATCTTCCTTGCATAATACCTTCTGGACGTTGCCAGAGGCGTTGGAGGAATTGTCAGTCGTAATCGTTGGAGGCAGACAAAAGAATCCTAATCCCTGTCTTGCTGTGAGTGTCAAAAAAAATAATCTGAACCCATGTCTATATTGGAGCCCTGCTACTCTTAAATAAACAAGATTTCTCTGGTTATTTTTTTGGATTCTATTACTTTGCCTTCAGAGACCAATCGAAGTGTTTCCCATATCCCTCAAGAATGTGCACCTAAGTGTGTTGTTGAGAGTGCCGCTGTTGAGTGTGTTGTTGTCTTGATAATCGTGCTTTACGTGCAGCATCTATGGGATGCGTTGACAGGAGATGAGTTGCACTGTTTTGTGCACAAGCACATTGTTCGAGCATGTGCTTTTTCTGAGAGCGCAAGCCTTTTACTCACTGGAGGACATGAGAAAATACTCCGTATTCACCTCGTTCTGATGAATATGTTCCAATGCCTGCTCTGCAATCTGAGAGTGGCTGTTATCAATATCTTCAATCAGTTCATTAATAGCCTCAATTACTCCATGCTTCAATTTCCAGCTCCTTGAGTTTTTGTCAGATTTGCTTTTCCCTTCAGACTCGCCTCCCGAAGAACGAGTGAGAGGAGCAGCTGCTGGGCTAGGTATAGATTCTAAAAGATTATGTAATGAGGGAGCTCGCAAAGCACTTCTAGATGCAGCAGCAAGAGCAGCTGCAGATAATGCCGAAGAGTTATCATGCTGGGTATCATCCTCATCATCACTGCCAGCAGAGACACTTAAACCTCCAACACCCGTTGTTGCCAAAGACACATCCTCCTCGTGAATTATATGTAATATATGTCTCACAATGTTCCCAACAGATAGCTCAACTGGATTGGCAGCTATAAGTTGCACGCCCACTGACTTTACAGCTTCAATAAGTGAAGCTACCTGATTTGAGTGTGGTACTCTTTGTTGAGAGATAACAGACCGTAGAAGAACTGCAGTTTCTCTAGCAGTGGCATGTGAACCCTCAACCTGTCGTCGCTTGAGCTTGACAACAAAATCATTAACTTCCACCTGTAGGTCAGGCATTTTTGTCGCTGTATCTCAATAAGTGCTTTGAAGATATGAACGAGAATCCTTCTCCCGATCAATTCGTCATGGAATGGATACGCATACATCCAGAGTCTTTATTTCTTAGTCATTCTCATTGCATCACTTTCACGATTGATTCCAGGAATAAATATTATTGTTAGTATATTTAACCTTTTGTCAGAAGTGTTTCTGCTCAACATCTAGGATTTGAGTGTGGAGACTTCCGTGAACAATTTTCGGAGTGATGGAGATGGAGCAAGAACAGTCTAGTTTCTTGAACACTGGTTGCCTGAGCAGTCTAGTTTCTTGAACGCTGCCCCATTGAGGTTTGAACGCTGTATATGTTAACGCAGTTCTTATATTTACGATGTCTTGTGTATTACATTGAACGCAACATGTATTGATCGCTGCCCCATCCATTGAACGTTGAAACGCGTTAACACCAGAGTGTGTTCCATTCGCCATTAACCCTCCACGCTGCTCGCTGTTGGGTAGACCTTACTGCCTGTTGGAATACCCCTGCCATCTACTGTCCAAGAATACTGCTGTCCAAGAACACTGTTGTTCTGGTGCATTAACTCGATGACTGTGCTTGGTGCCTTTTTAATATTGGATTCATAATTTCTACGTTGACTTCTTCTTATGAAGTGTGGAGTTCTCCTTATGATGTGCATGGAGGAAAGGATGACTGGTATTATTAATATGATTTATTCTTGTTGGGTCTAAAGTTGATATCAAATTAAAATTTTGAAGTTCTTCCACAAGTATTTGTCTAGCATATTATATATTTACATGAACCAACAACAAGGAATGCACCACCTCTGTTGGATGTAGCTGTGATACCCTTCTGCGTGGAGTTTATTCTGACATTGTGGGGGCCACAAAACACTGTACTGTTGACTAATATAAGCCAGAGGACCAGCACTGTACAGTTTGCTAAGTATTTGGACATGTAAGGAGGTCTATCACTGTTGTTTCAGCATGCTAGAGACTCATTCCAATGCCTATGACCTGAGCAAGTGTTGGAGCAACATTCTGGTTTGAAAGTCCTTGCTGGAATTTACTCTCATTGCTTATCTTCATTGCCAGAAAGTGGCAAGATCAGAGAATTGTGTTATAATTGTTGAAGTTTTGATAGCCATCATTTCTGATTTGAAAGTGAAGGAGTATTTGAAGGATCCAAGCAAGTTTGCAGTTGCTGCTACCCCAGTTGTGGTATTAAAACTCATTATAGTCTCTGTCTACATATATATGCATTGATTCCTTGATTCATTTGCTGCACATTTATAAAGGATATTGCTGTGTACTGTGAGTGGGTATTACTTTTCTGCACTGAGTAGTAGTTGTGATCAGTTTTTAAGGTGTAAATCTGACATTGAAGAAAAAAATGGCTAGAATCAGTGAAGTATTAGAGTTCCTCAAAACTCTCATATTGTCTACTAATCATGATACATTAAAAGTCAACAAAGTTTCTCTCACAGACATTCAGGTCTGTCTACAAAATGCACAAGAGAAAATTGATTTTTTGCAGCTCGAATCTCAGCTACAGCAAGAAGAATTAAAACGGAGGAGTCATTCTGAACCTGTTTCTGTTCAGAACAATGAAGCAGACTCCCATAAACAGCAAGACAATAATGTTACAGTTGGTTTAGATCCAGTGCCCAATAAAGCAACAGTTGTACATGCAAATGCAGAAACTCAATCTGCACTTCCCAAGCCCATCATCAGACCTTGGGAACAACTTGTCCACAACAAGCACAAAACTGGTCTTGGATATGACAAGGACTTGTCCTTTCATATTCCAGACTACGCCAAGCCCATTCAATTTCAGAGTGTTGGAATCATTCATGGCAGTTCACCTCCAGCTGTTCCAAACTCTGCCCCTCTTCCATAGCAACAACAACAACAACAGATTGTGAAATGCAACATTTTGACCGAGTTGTCCATTTGGAAGATCATTGTTTTGATCTTCATCCATGTAAGCACTGTCATAAAACCACCCATTCTTCACACAGATGCTTCCGTAATAAACGTCCTGCAAGAACAAAGATTCATCTTGGATGGATCGCTTCTTGGAAATGGGCATCAACAACCAAGAAGATATTCCAACACATGTCAGAACTTGTTCCTGAGTATTGAATAGTCTTGCAGTTGAGTTTTCTCCATCATCTCACCTTGTATCTGAAAGGGGGGGAAATGATGGTCGTCTACAAGCTTCAAAGCCACAACAAGCGAGCCTGGGCCATAACCTGCCACACCAGTTTCAGAGTTGTAGCCAGAAACAAAGATGCCTCTGAGCATGCCTCCAGTTGGTAATCTGGGACACTTCCTCTAGCAGAAGACTTCAACTTCTTGCCAGTTTCGGAAGAATTCCAAGAACAAAATTAAGAACATTTCCTCTAGCAGAAGACTCCAACTTCTTGCCAGTTTTGGAAGAGTTCCAGGAATTGCATTAATCATTCCAGAGTTGTTGGTCATCCTTAAACCATCACAAGTTGAGACTTCCCTTTTCAGGTTGAAGTTATGCCTTTCATGCGAGGTGAGACCTCCCTTTCATGGTTGAAGGTTTCCCTCTTCAAAATAATAGGAGCACTTCCTCTAGCAAAAGACTTCAGCTTCTTGCTAGTTTTAGAAGAGTTCCGAAAACTGCACTAAGCGTTCCAGTGTCGGTGGTCATCCTTAAACCACCGCCCTTTATACCAACATTTCATAGAGCACATTCAGCCTAGTGTTGCAATGCATTTTTTGCACATTTTGTATTATAGCTCTCTTCTTGGACTCATACATAACCCTTTGGATTAAGGGGGGGAATGTTGGACACCTAATCCTCAATGGGTTAGTGTGGAAGCCGAATAGACAAAAAGAGTCCAAGAGACCTTGGGATGTGAAACCCAATGGTCACAACATGTACTATAAATGTAAATCATTTGTTAATAAAAATTGTACTCTCATTTTTTATCTTTCATATTTCTCTTGCTGCCCATATGTGTTTAACAAGAAGCACTGTTGAGAAGAAAGAATTTCATTAGGACTGCATACCATAGCAGATCATGTGGATTTGTGGTGATTGCATTCCATGCCAGTGGCAAAGCAAAATGATCGAAAAATAGAGGAGAAAACAGTTATGTCCCCAATCGATCCATTCAAAAAAATGAGAATATCATCAACGAATAGAAGGTGGGTAAGGATGCAGTTATTTGTGATCTTGATGCCCATCATTCTGCCTTGTCTTTTTTCCACAGTAATGTGACTACTCAGTTCTTCCATGACCAATAAGAACAGGAGAGGTGAGAGAGGGCAACCTTGTCTGAGACCTCTCTCAGCATGAAAGAATGATGATGCAGAGCCATTAATAAGGACACTGTAAGATACATTAGTAATACAACACATAATCCATTGAATGAAAGGTAAATGAAACCCCAGGTGAGTCAATAACATCCTTAGGTAGAGCCAACTAGTACGATCAAATGCCTTAGCCAAATCAATCTTGAGAATCATACCTTTAAGTTTCTTTATTTTGATGGAATGAAGGACCTCCTGTGTAGTGCTGACTGCTTCATGGATTTGCCTGTGTTCAAGAAATGAAAATTGCTCTGGGGATATGAACTCAGATAATATGGGCTTTAGACGATTAGCAATGATCTTGGAAATAATCTTATAGATGCAGTTGTAGAGTGAAATAGGCCGGAAATCATTAAATGTTTGTGGATCATCAGATTTGGGGATCAAAGCAATAAAAGTAGAGTTAAATGCATCATACATACGCTCCCCCCATCTAACATTCTTCAATGACCTGAAGGAGGTCATTCCCCAAAATATCAAAGAAAGCAAGGTAAAATTCAATCGACCAGCCATCTGGTCCAAGGCTTTTATCCTTCTTGAACCATTTAAGGGTGCCTTCTAGTTCCCCCATAGTAACATGAAATAGAAGGTCCTCTTTCGCTTCTTGATTAACAAATCTAGGGAAAAGACCTGCCACCTTGATGATCTCAGCAAGATTTGCATCCTGTGAAGCTCTGAATAGCCGACTAAAATGGGAAGTACTGAGAGTAGCTAATTGATGAAAAGTCTTTGCCTGCGAACCCGCATCGTCCACTAGATGCCAGATGGTATTGGTGACCTGACGACCATTTGCAAAACGATGGTAAAACTTTGTATTTTCATCCCTTGCCTGTAGCCAAATGTAGATTTCCTCACGATCCTTCAAAATTCTATTTCAATCCACTTCTAATTTGATGAGTCGTTCTTTGGCCTCAATGGAGACAAATCCATGACCATCCCGGTCCACCAGATTGGCAAGCTCCACTTCAGTGTCTTTCAATGTATGTTCATCCTTATGTCTTTTTTCCCTGGCCCAATCAATAGTTTTTTGCTTAAGGGAGAGCATTTTTTTGGCAAAAACTTCAGAGACTGATTGATTGGGTGAAGGAGGGTAGGTATTCCAATGCTTAGTAACCAAATTCAAGTATCCCTCATCCTTGAGCCAGGTAGAATTGAATTTATATGGTGCCTTAGGTTTGCGGTCAGCACAAGCAAATTCGAGATATATGGGCGAGTGATCAGACAATCCCCCAAATCCCACCCATTGACGATATAAAGAGAGATGGTCCAGTAGAGAGTCCTTGACTAAGAATCTGTCCAACCTTCTAGTGAGCGCAACATCTCCAGTCCTTCTATTACGCCAGGTAGGTTGCAATCGGGCCATAGGGATATCAGAAAGTTGATGGTCCTCTAGTAGAGAGTGAAAATGTTCAGATAGTGTGTCACATTGAGCATTGTGACCCCAGAATTTCAGCATGGCCAATAGAGAAGTTGAGATCTCCCCCAATAATAAGATTATCAACTTGCATGTAAGTGAGATTAAGGAGCTTGTTCTAGAATGGAGCCCGATTGATGTAGGGGCCATATACATTGATAAGTCTCAGCTCCATCCCAAATTTAGAAGAAAAAATATCAACATTGATGATACCCTCCCCACCCCAAATATTCAGTAATTTTACAACTCGAGGGTTGAATCCTAGAGCCAGTCCACTGGATTGGCCACAAACATCCAAAGCATTAAAATGCCAGCCCGGGATAAGTGCCTCAAGTGTGGGGGTGATCAATGTACAAGGTGCAAGAGTTTCCTGTAGAAATATAATATCCACCATTTCTGTGTCTATCAAGCGACGGAAGGCTAGTTTCTTTGCGGGACTAGCCAACCCACGATAGTTGAAGGAGAGCCACTTCATGGAGAACCAGGGTGTGAAGAGGTCAATTCTCTAAGGACCTTATCAATGGTAGGTTGACGGCCATGAGCCACATCCAGTCCTACCTGGAAGATAGCCTTGGACATATTGGAATGACGACCCCTAGTAGATTTAGAGGGTAGGGGGGGTGGGGGGGAACAATGCCAATACCACAACGATCACTGGGAGAAATCTGGGAAAGGGAGCGAAGGTTATAGTGATGACTCTAGTTAGAATCAATGGAGAGCTCAACAGAAGTGATGGAACCGGGGACATCCAGAATGGAGGGGGGGGAGGGGGAAAAGTAGGCAGGGAGGGAGCCAGTGAACACAAAACAGAGGGGGGACAATATGTAGGTGCAAAAGTGCAATGAGAAACACATTGTATGCAATCAGATAATATAGCATAAATAAGAGAGGGTGTAGAGGAATAAGTACTTTCATTAGAGGTAGCCACTGCTGCAGTCGCACGAGATCTGGTAATACATGGGGATGGGGGGCGAATAGTCTCCATGTGAGCTTCACAGGCTGGTGGAACAGTCATCGATGGACGGTCCTCAGGCTGTGCAGGTCGTTTGCCACGCGGATTAGTTGAATTGTCTATTGCGGTATGTTCCAGTCGAGCCACCAAAGCAGAGCTGGAAGCAAGAAGAGGGCAATCCTTGTATAGGTGCCCAATTTTGTGGCACCTCTGACATCGATAGGGGACACCTTCATAATCTAAAATTTGAACACAACATGTATTTCTCTAGTGAATTTGTAGGTTCTCCTCTAGACCCTCTCTTGTGTCCAAGTGCACTAAGATATGCGCCATAGCCATGTTCCCAGTGACAATATAGGATTTGTCATAGTCCAAGTATGTACCCAGTGCATTCCCAATTCTCTTAAATACATCTTCTGACCAGAAGTGAAGTGGTAATCCCAGAAGACGCACCCAAATAGGACCAGCCCCCAAGTGTTCGTGCTTTGGATCAAAGAGTGGACTCCAACATTTAAGCAGAACCAGAGCAAATTCAATATGCCAATATTTTGATAATACCCATGGGATGAACTTAGGGCGTTGAAAATGTAGCGTAAACCAGCCATGAGAAAGCGTCACCACAGATGGTAGTTCATTGAGTACTTGTCCCCATATTTCCAGAATAGGGATGGAAGATGAGGGTATAGAGGATGGGGGGATAGGAGGGTATGGTACCGGGTAGGGTAGAGGGATGGGGTTCCCAGTGGTGGGGAAAACAGGGGGATCCGGGGAGAAAGAAGCAGAGGAGGGGTTCAAACAGGTTGAGAGGAATTGCAGAGAAGCTGGGGAGAGCAGGGAGTAGTAAGGACTAGGAGCATAATAAAAATTGTCGGGAAGCTTGGAAGATGACAAAGAAATAGAGGGTGGACCGGTCGAGGGAGTAATTGTTGAGCTGGAAGAGAGAAAGCGGGATAATCCGACACCGTATAGACCTGCAGATCACTGGCCAACGATGAGGGGATCTCTAGGGAGATGTTGGAAGAAGTGACTGACAACTGTGGGGGGGAGACTGTCCAGATGGGCACCAAGGTGTATGGGTCCTCAGAATAGTCTACCATGTCCTCCTCCATACTAGTCGACAACTCGTGAGGAAAGCACCTAGGGAATAGTGCCAACAGACAGTTGCCCAGACAACAACGGTTGGTCCCGATGCTGGATAACAGAACATGAGAATGAAAGCGATAGAGGGAGACAACCAGAAGGGGAGCAGGCAGGTTAGCCCCAATCACGGGCAGGTGGAAGAAACTCGAAGGGTGCACCAGAACCAGAAGCTATGGTTTGTAGAATCGCCATCGCCCGAGCTCTACGGATAGGGTTCCCCTCCGACATCTGTTACCAATATCTGTAAATGCTCTGAAAAAGCAATGTATATGTTAATTAAAAAGGAATGATGGTCTTTTTCCATTTAAATTTAATTATTATAAGTAATAATACATAATTTATAGATTAATTTGTTAAGTGGAATTATTTCAAATGGTTAGGAGCAATGATTGTGGTTCAATGGGGGTGGTCAAGATAACTTGTTTTCATGGGCTTAGCAATAATGACATAGATTATGTGATATTTGATATCTCTATATAAACCAAATAAATAATTTAACCTCATAAAAACCATGAGTCCAACCTTACACATAGACCATTAACTGTGATTCTCAACGCTGTCATGCACAAAAGGCTCATTGAAGAGAATTATGATTTAACCAAAAGCACTCGATTTTCATGAAAAAAAACAAGTTAACTTTTTAAAAGGATTTAAACAAGGCCGCATAGCTAGCATTCCCTGCCGCTTAGTTTAATTATTGAATTTTGAAATGTATGAACCAACTGCCATATTTCAACTGCTGCTTAATTTGAATATAGTTAAATTAAAGTAAAAACAATAACGAAATAAAGATTTTATTAATAGTTTATCAAGAGCATAGTTTTATTTGTCTGCATATTTATTATTGAACTTCTAAGTTTCCTATCACATTAGTCTCTAGGTGTCTATTATTTGTGTTTGGTACACTTGGAACTCTCAAATTAAAATCATGATTAACTCAATTCTATTACATTTCCAAAAATGTAAGGTATCAATACAACTTTATTTTCCATACACAACTCTAGTATAATTGTTTAACATTGAATATAAGTTATAAGTTTATTTCTTATTTGATGATCAATATAAATTTTATTTAAAATATAAATTGGGACTACACAATTGAAACATAGTAATCTCAAAATTTGAGTTTTATTTAAAATTTTATGTGTTATATTTGAGAATCTTGTAGTTTTATAAAATGTAAAACACTATTTTTGAGTTTCAAGAATTAATTAAAAAAATAAATCACGACCATTAAAACATTGTAAAATATTTAATAAATATTTTAATTCCATTTTGCAAATATAAATTAGTTAATTAAAATGAAACATCACCTAAGAAATAAGAAATTTGACCAGAATATTTACTAAAGTGTTATGTATTCATCATTTTTTTTCTATATCATGATAATTTAGTATATAAATTATTTTTGCTAATTTAGTTTATAATAAAAACTATATAAAGTAACCTAACATAAATTTATAATAGCAAAATTGGGATCTGCAAATTATGTAGCAATAAGTATTAGGATCTACATGTAGCAATAAGTATTAGGATCCATGTCTTTCTGCATGTATTTTGTGATTATGCATATAACCTCTCTATATTATGTGAATCATGATATTTTGTAGTGCTATCAGAGCTAGTTTGATTAGTTGCTGATTATCATTAGATAGATATACCCACATGCAGATCCTTTTATGAGCAAATGTATTTGACCAAAGGTTTTGTTTTTTTAGGTCATCTCAGATGTAATTATTATGGAACTCTTATATCTCTCATATTATATATTAATGCTTTTTTGTTCTGAAAAGTATTAGGATCTACAAATTGTGAATTAGAATTCGTTATGAAGAATCTTTACCTTTAACTACTTTATCCATCAATCAAATATCAAATATTTATTTTTTATTTTATTTAAAAACAATATTATTCTATACCTAATGTTTCACCTTACACATCACTTTAAATTAAATTAATTAAAAGAGAGTAAATGAACATATCCCAAAAAAGATGAGTGCAAGGCACTCTATTATTTCATTGTCTTCCACGTCAACCATTACAATGGGCCTATGCACACAAGTTTTCTTGGGCAGGCTTCGAAGGACTTTTTCAACAATCTTTTGATATGTAATGGTTTCACCAATGAGTTTGATCTGATTGACTATTCCCATGACTCTAGTCATGAACTGGTCCACATTCTCTGTGTCAGTCATCTTTAGGGTTTCAAACTGAGCTCTCAATGTTTGCAATTTAACGGTCTTCACTGTATCATTACCTTGATATGCAACTTTCAAGATTTCCCAAGCTTCTTTTGTTGTGGATGCACCAGTTATCTTGTCGAAGATAGATTCATCGACTGAGTTTTGTATCCAACATTTGGCTCTATGCTTTTTCTTTTTGAGTTCAATAGTTGCATTCCTTTGATTATTGGTCATGGCCGCCCATGCTTCTTGGGTCATCTCTACATAGGCATTTTGAAGTGTATCCCAACACTCTTGGGCTTGCAAAAATGACTTCATTCTTAATGATCAAAACTCGTAATTTTTGCCAAACAGAATCGAGGTCTGTGACAATGAGTTGGAGAAAGCCATTTCTTCAAATACGAATATGCGCACCTTTTTTATAGTCTTATTTCCGAAACTAAAAAAAATCTCGTTAAAAACAACGCCCCTTCTCTTTTGAATTAAACAATACATTTTTTAAAAATCCTTTTTTATTTGGTAACAAATTTAAGTTTTTATTTAAAAAATAAATAAAACTTTAATAAAAACCCTTTAATAATGACACCACATTATATAAGTTTTTTTTTTTTTTTTTTATTACTCATTTGAAAAAGGGAAAAAAATCAAATAGGATGTTCAAATGTTATCATGTACTTTTTAAATTGTAAATTGAATAAAATGAGATATCACGTGCACCTTTGACTCGCTTAGGCTTGTGCTCATCGAGCTTCGACAATCGAAACTTTTTAAATAAGATCTTCAAAGATTTTTTTCGAAGGTGGCAAAACCTATCAAACTCAGGTGTCAAACCAACAGTGAGGACGACCATCTCTGGCTGCTATCCGCGAATGTCGGTTTGACTCATCACTGTTATCAAGGAAAACCACGCCACCTGTAATAACCCGTTGGTGGTCCGTAAGGGAGCAGGCTTTCACTCCTGCCAGATGCCTCTAGGTCTTGGGCCGTTAACCTGTTTCCTTATGTCCAAGGAAGACAAGCTCTTAGCCAAGCAAAAGCAGTTTTACGGCATACTCCAAACCAAAGATCTTCAAACATTATCATAAACTTTTTAATGGTAAATTGAATAAAATTACATTGGAAGGATTAAAATTTTAGGTTATTTATCCCTGCATCATGATTAACTGGTTCAAGAGTAATGCAAAAGCAACGAAGCTGAGGTGATGCGAGAAGGTCACCTAATTTTAAGTGGTTATTATTCTAAAAGTGTCGTCTATCGTATCTTATCCTATATTTACTTATCTTCATTAATAAAACGAATCTTTGAAACTTTTTCAACATACTGAGGCAGTACGTGTCATTTGCAAAGTGAAGAAAGCAATTGAGCAAACCGAGGAGGCCACATGTTCGCAGCCGTGGGATTTTTTGAGATTTTCTGCACAAAATAGATCTGGTGAAAAGTTTTGACGACGTCTGATGTAAACTCATCATTACATAATAAGAGTGAAGCTCACTCCACCGATCAAAATTCGAATAAATGAAAAATAAATAAATTATTTGCAATGTTAACTTTATAAACGGTTATTCAATTTTCGGTCAAAATTTAATTAAGAGAGGGTCAACGCATTTCTGAACGCGTTATACCCTTGCCGCAAATGAATTAAGCCTCCTATTTGATAGGAGCAATATTGAATTCTTCTATCAGAATTATGTGACAACTTTCTTTAATTCCATTAAATATTGAAGCCGTCTATTAGAATTATGTGACAATCCTCTTTACTTCCATTATTCTTTAATTCCATTAAATATTGAAGCCGTCTATTAAAATTATGTGACAATCCTCTTTACTTCCATTAATAAGTGTTCCATAGACGTGTTGTGTAGAAAGGGAAATAGAATGACCAACTTTTCGTACGATAAAAAGTGTGGGATTGCGAGAAAAAAATTAGAGATTTCCTAATGAGTCTTTAAAATCTTACAAAATAGTATATATACAAAGTCTTAATTAAAAGAGGAAAACGTACTACATAAATAGAAAGCAATAGAATATATTGCACTTATCTAACCTAGATTTTAAAATATTCTATAGGCTAATTCTGAGTTGTAAAAAAATGATTCCCTTTACGGACATGAATTCCTATCTTAAAATTATTTATGAATCTCCTACTGTCATGGAGAACATTCAAATGGTTTCTATAGAGGAAGAAGTTTTTGTAATATAAGACATTGAGTTGGGGATAAGTGACTTGTAAAATAAAAAGATAAGGACATCATAGGCTATGACACTGAAATCTTAAAAATTGGAGGGCTTATCCTCATCCCTTACATCCACGAGCTCTTAAATTTAGTAGTTAATTAGGAATTCCTTAAACCATGGAATCAAAGCCTCATTGCACTTGTTTTTAAAAATGGATGTAAATGCAATCACTTTAATTATAAGACCATTAGGATTACCCAACTTTTAGCCAAGATATATGGAATTATTTTGGAAAAGAAAATCAATGTATGCCTAGGAAGCTAAAAAAAGAGAGCTAAAGGCCAAGTTGGATTTGTGAGCTATTATTCCATATTGGACCACCTTGTCAAGCTTAATATCATTGTAGATGAGTTCCACAATGATAAACCCAATCCCTTTTGTTGTTTCATTGACTTCAATTTTTTTTCGACATAATTCCCAAGGCTAACCTTTGGAATAGGTTAGAAGAGCTGAAAGTTCATTTCAAATTAAAATCTATTGTATTAAGGTTGTGTTGTAGCAGCTACAACCACCCTCCCAAAGTTTGCTTTAGCTTCGTTTTGGAGCCTCCCTACCAACCATCCTTAGCAGCATGTCTTGCACTGTCAAGTATATAGGCTTCAGCTGAGTTTCAGTGACTTGCCAACCCGTGCATGTCAACTTCTTTGTCTCACACCCCGCAGGCCGGTATTCTATACTCAGTCATTTTTTTGGCTGAGATGCTCCCCCTAAAAATTGTGTAATTCTAGAGGGGAACCATCCTTCTCTCTAGAAATTGCGCAATCCTGCTGGGCTCTAGAAATGCGCAGTTTAGCTAGGCAGCCTTCCCCTTGAAAATTGCGCAGTGCAGCCCGACACCGAGCTTCAACTCAGGAATTGTGTAGTTCTAACTGGCAGCCAGGGCTCCAGAAATTGCACAGTGCACGAGGGACAACCAATGTTGCTCAGCCCAAAAATCGCGCAAATCTCATCCACAGGTTTGTAGACTGTTGCATGTGCTTTCAGGTTGACCGGTTCCCTTCGGGACTGAGCAATCCTGATTTGCATGCATGGGTTGCTTTTCCCGAAAAATCAAAAATAAAAAAGCATCCCTAGATTTTAGGGACCCATTTTTAGTAGGTGGAGGTTACCATTTTGGAAACCCAAGTGTTGTTGTTTCCTAGATTTGTGGCATGTATGTCATAACCTCGATCTTGTCAAAAATTATTCATTCGACGCTGCAGAGCTCATTCCTCACATCGATCTTGGAGCTTTGACATCCCACATCACATCTAGGAGTCTTCGGCACATTTGACTCAACTTTTGCGGGTAAGTCCGCTTTTCATGTCTTTTGCTACTTTTATGGCGCTTTTTGTATTTCGGCTTATGTGAGTGGTGTCTGCTTGGTTTCAATGAACTCTTCTTGTCGTTTTTATGTATGTTAGCTTGTAGAAGAACTATTTTACTTTTCTTGTGCATCTCACTGCTCTCGCATGCATGACACTATTTTTGCATTCACGGTCGTCGTTGCGGCGACTCGCTTCACACACATGCTCGCTTTCCCATTTTCTGAATCTTGCACTCACTGTTTGCATGCATGATCATTCACTCTTTCTTACACTCAGTCTCGCCATGCATTCAAACCTTCTCATGTTTTCATTTGCCCATCGGCAGATCTGGGCTGCCTTGGCCCGAACCTTCCCTTGGCCAGCTAGCAATGCACATCCTTGAGAATGAAGACTCTGCCTTCCTCCTAGAAAATGTGCAAAACTGGCCAGCACTGACCCCCAGGCTTGTTCTGCACAATTCTGGGAGGCAGTGCCCAGCTAGCCCCAGAAACTGCGCAATGCAGTTTGCTGGGTTTGCATGCCCTTGCTAACTGAAACTACACGTTGCACAGTTTCAGTCCTCAGGAAGCTAGGCTGTGTTAGTGTCAGTATTTGCATACTACCATCAGTGATCAAGATTCCTCTTTCATATCATATTAGTGTCCCATTTGAAATTTTTATCATTCTACCTAGTTCATAATGCAAAAAAATTACTCACTGATGGTAGCCCAAAATAAAAAATCACACTCCCCTCTAAAAAATATTGTACTTGTTGACCCACCTTCATGTGTTTTGCTGAGCATCCATTGACTATAAAGGCTCATTTCATCATGTTTTATATTAGTCAAGTCCACCTGAAGTTCAATCATTCAAGGTTCCATTAGGTCACCTAGGTTTCATTTTCCCAAGGTCCAATAAATCACCATCTCACTGCATAAGGTCAGCAAGGTATGAGAGTGAAGCAAATAATACCCCTTTTTTAGTTTTCTAAGGGTTTACAAGCATGTAACCATGGTTACTGAAAGTCCCAAATTGATTTCAAGAAAGGAATTTATTCCAGTTTGTAAATTTTTACTTCAAAACAGATGTAATAATTTTTATTTCATTTATGTAATTTTATGCCTATTATATGTAATAAGTCACCATTTTAGCTGTCTACTCAATTCCATTGCCAATTGCATCCAAACAAAGGTCAAAATGAAGATTGCCAAAGCATCATCCACCTGTCAAAGGAAAAAAGGTTAGAAAGTCAAAGAGCATTAGTGTGAAAGTTTGAAAAGTGACATGAAACATTAGAAAATGGGTTTGCAAATCATAAATCAAAACTCATTCAAGTATAAAAGCCCTCAAAGACATCATATGCAACATTCATTTGCACTCCTACACTCTCAAAGTCTCCTTAGCAAAAGTGAAGTTTCGAATTTTAGGCAAAATTGGGCAAAATAGGGGATTTGGGCGCATTTTGAAAGCGAAAGACGTGTTTTGAAACTGGAGGGCACGTTTAGAACTAGTGTTGTGTGTTTGCCAGGAAAACTAGTGTATTTTCTAAGGGCACTGCGTGCCTGTAAGTGGAGGGCACGTTTGACCGTTGTGCTGCGCCTTTGCCTGAGAATAACTAGAAATTGTCCAAAGTGCCCTTCATTGCTCCAAACATCAAAATTTGCTACCAAGGTGCTCCAGCAAGCAAGTAGGTCTAAATTACATTGTTCCTCTCCTTCATAATTGATTTTTGTGGTGTTTCATTTTTTTTGGAGTCATACTAAGTTTAAAACCCTAGTAACCTAATTCCACTCCCAAAACTCATTTCCTAACACCCCACTACCATTCCAAAATTTCATAACTATCCCAGTCACCTCCACATTCCCATCTCCTCAATTTCCTCACATCCTTACATACTCCCAACACTTACATTTCATTTCATCATTTCCCTAGGGTTTGACTCCAATAACCCATGGCTGAAGAAGAAAAAAGAGGTCAGAGTGAGGAAGAAAGATAGGAGAGGAGGCTATCTAAGAAAGGAGGGAGAATCATTAGACATGAGCCAACCAACACCAGAGAACTCATGGCATCTCCCATCACTGTGACAAGCTTTAAACATATGGGTTGTTTTGAGTTTTGTGAGAAAGTGGAAAGGATCCAGCATCATCCTGTGTTGACTAGATTATTCATCACCAACCTCCATGACAGCCAGGTAACCCTTGCTGGTGTCACCTTCACTATATCTCCTGCTATCATATCAGAAGCCTCTGGGATCCCAAATGTTGGAGAAAAACGGTTTAAACAAGGAGAATTGGACCATTTTTATTATGAGCCATATCTTAAACCAAGATACAAGAATGATAGAAAGAGGAATTTTCATTTCTCTTACCTTTTATACAGATATATTCCCATGATGAAAATCATCATGAAGTACTTCACATGTGAGGGTAGGTTTTCCAAGCTCTATTCCAATCATATGCGGCTACTCATGCATTTTACAAGAGTCAAAATGCTCAATATGCCCTACTATCTTTACCGAGACATTGACAGGATGTCATTCATTGCTCAAAGGAAGGACTATGATCATCAAATGCAAAACATCTTTCACCTCTCCCTCGTCAAGATGATAGTCCTACACCACCTTGATGAGCTAACATTGCATGGGACACTTTCATATCCAATGAGATTTCCACAGTCCCACCTATTCAGCATGGCCAAGAAGCACCTTCATCTTCTCATCCATCCACCTCCATTCCTCCACCTCATCCCATACATCATCCATCTTCCTCTAATGAGTCAGCCACACCATCACCTTCATCATCACCATCTCATGAGCCTATTCATTCACCTGGCAGAGATGAAAGCAGTGACCAAGAACACATTGAGCATGGTGAGAGAAGTAAGCCTAAAGGGGCTGGTCTGGGTACCTTGACACATACCTATCAGAGAGGGCATAGGCAAGTGTTTTCCCCATAGATTATGGGAGGGGCCTTGCCTTCTTCATCAGCAAAGCAGGTACAAAAGGGTAAGGAAAAGGTTATAGAGACAAAGATCCAGCAGCAGGAGGAAGACCTCCATGAGACAGAGCATGATTTTCAGTTAGTTGATCCAAATGAACATGATGACAGTGAGATCACAACCATTTTCATCAAGGAGAAGAATGCACTCATAGGAGAGCTCCAGGTCAACTTGCAAAGGGCCAAATACATTATCTCATACTATGAGCAGGAGAACAGGCAATTTGAGGTAAAAAATGAGCTCATGGGGATTCAGCTCATCAAAGCAAAGAGAGAGGCTGAAAAGGCTAAGGCCTTACTTGATGAGGCATATGGGAAATATGGTGAACATCTTGATGAACAGGTGCCAAGAAGAAGGCCAAGGACTAGAGGCCTAAAGAGAGCTTTGGAGCTAGAAAGGCAAAAGGAGGCAGAATTAGCCAATGAGCTCACCCTAAATGAGAAATTTGCCAAAATGGTGAATGAGAACTAGGAACATTGGCTTGAGAGGGTGAAAACCCATCTGGAGGGCCTCTTAGACAAGGCCAAAAGGGATGTTGATATTCAGAGAAGGATGGCTAAGTACTATGCCATGAGAAACAAAATTGCAAGAGCCAAGCTCAAAAGAGCTCATGCAAAAATTGAAGCCTTGACCAAGAAAGAGGAGAAAAGAAGGCTAGATATCCTTGTCGAGGCATCAATCCATGCCTCAAACATATGATCAACCATCAGCTCACCAATTTTGACAAATTTTGACCAAGTTTTGCAAGTTATAATTTTCTGTGTTTTTTAAAGTATTTTCAACACAGTCAATATGTCAAACACGCAACACCTAGGGTGTTGCGCTCTTTTTTGAGGCATCTGATGGAAAAAAGGCCAGCATTTTTGGATTTAGAGTGATGAGGACATGCACCCTGTGCATTTTCTAAGCATTTGGAGGAAAACTGGTCAGCCAAAAAGGTCAAAAACCATCAAAAACCACCTTTCTGCCCTTTTTTTGGCCTGGGTGTTGCACATTTACCAGTCTTGAGAGATTGGAATTTTGATAGGGAAAATGATCTCCAAAAGGAAAATTGAAGGTATATCTAGAAAGTAGACTCGAAGGGATTTCCAATAAGCTATCTTGGAGAAAATTTGGACACCGGGATGGCACCCAAAAGCAGCCATGAAGTTGGAGGGCACGTTTGACATTGAGAGGGCACGTTTGACAAAGGGGGGGCACATTTGACGATCTTCTTCAATTTTCATTGTTTCTATCCAAATTGACTTTCACATATGGTAAATTGATGTTTTACTAATGTAAATGATAAGAATGATGTAATTATTATGTTTTTTACTGTTATCTAGGGCAAATACATTAGTTAAATGGCATACATGGCATGTAATGAATCAGTTTGCTTAAGTTAGGGATGAGTCACTTTGACCACTCTACACTCTAGCTATCAATTCAGCCTTTCTTGCAACTGCTCCATCTCTCATGGATTTGACCCCTAAGGCGAGGATGAGTTGGTTTGAGGTCTATATTATGTATTTTCTTAATCATTTTATGGGTTGGACTGTCTTAGATGTTGTAATAGCTTTCAGACTTTGGCATGGAATATATTGGATGAAGTTGCAGCTATTTTGGTGCGATTCCTGTGGCATGGTATTTTGATTTTGTTTCTTCTTCAGTTTCATATGTGTGAATGTTTTGTTCCTTTCATGATCCATTTCATTCTAATTATGTTTGATTTTCAAGGTGTGATAAGCAGAATTCGTCTTTGTATGCTCTGTTTTGGGAAAATCATCATAGATTGTTTCATTTCTTCAATTTAAAAAGAATTCATGACCCTCATGCTCCTTTTAGCATCTCACTAGTCTAAAAAATCTCATCACTATACTACTAAGTTTAAAGTACCTTTCTTATCTTTCCCCATCAGATGCCTGCAATTAAAATTCACTTTGCCCTGACCTAGTTCATCCTCTGACCTAATTCACTCATCCTTGTGACTACCCAACCAAATCAAATCAAACAACCCTCTACACTTTACATCTAACCTAAAACCCTAACATATCCAACCTTCTTGGCTATGATCCTTTGGAGAGAGCCCTCTTCGGCTTGGTAGGGTTAGCTACCAAATCAAAAGATTGGTTTGTGGTTACGTCAGCTGGACTATTCCTCAGCCTTGGAGATTCGAAGGAGTGATAACAGGCTGGACTGTGCATTGCATAGTTCCAGCAATCATGCAGCCTCCTTACAGCTCGGACTGTGCCTTGCATAGTTTTGGCAGTCAGTCTCCCAGCCTCCCGGTGGAAATTGCACAATCTTCACAATCAGTTACACAGGTATGTTGCAAGTCAGTCCTCAAGTTTGTTTTGGTTTTCAACTGACAAATTTCTTTCCATGAGTGTTGATATGTCTCCAGGTATCACAGGTGTTCGTCTTCCTCTTAGAAGTACAAGTACATGGCTTCCTAGGGAGCAGCGTCAAAGGACACCGTTGAGAGCACGACTTGAGATGTAGTTTAGAAAGTGTCTATGAGCTTGCTTTTCTATGAAGAAACCAAGTTGTTCATAGACAAGGATATCAATATGAAATGGAAGCGCATCGCAGAGAGCAGCACCATCAGCAACAACAGAGGGCAACAGACTTGAGCATGACCAAAGCAGGAGGAAGGTTGTTGACAACGCATAGGTGGATCAAATATGCAAGTTCAAAGTAGATCCACTTGTGATGAAAGAATCTTTGGAGATTGAGGCTAAGAGGCGACAATGCGATAAGAGGATCGTGCAAAGGCAAATAGAGAAATGGAGGATGAAGGAAACAGAGAAGGAGTTGCAGGAGTTGAAGCAAAAAATCAAGGAAGAACAAGAGATGCATAGAAGAGAGAAGGAAGTGCAATAGGAACAGGTACAACAGGAGGCGCAACATGCACAGATTGATGAAACTATGCCCATACAGGTTATAGACCCATCCCAAAAGCTGGTACAGAGAAGACAGGGTAAGCAGTATTGTCGATCACATGCACGGGTGTTTACGAGCATGGATGTAATTGTGCGAACGCATGTGATCCCATCCATTAGCACACTCACCAAGGCGAAGACAAAGAAGAAATTCCAATTGGATTTGGACATGTACTTCGACGAGTTTATGCTCATAGCCACTAACACAAATGTGGAGATCAACACAGACACTTTGCATCATTATGTTGCTGGTTTGATTGCACTCAAGACTATGATGCAGATGGTATCAGACGAGTTGGACAGAGGAGCCAAATCAGTGTATTTGGATGCAACAAAGGCAAGAATTCGCTTACAGAAGGATGTCACCAGAGAGTACATAGGCACCATCACAAATTGCCAGGCTTGGCATCGGTTCGCCACCATCGATCATCGTGAGGATGTCGAAGAGTTGGTCTTCCCACAATTGCCCGAGTCTTTTTGATGTCTTGCATGGCTTGCTCAAGCCTATTTTGTCTCACACGGGTACATGTGCAGATTGTAATGTAACATGTTGTAAAAGTAAAAGACCAAGTGTCGATAGTTGAATGTAACAGTCATGTAGTAGTTGAAGAGTCATGAGGGTAGGTGAAGAGTCACAAAGGGGAATGTCAAAGATCACCCCACCCTTTGCTATTTATAGAACCTCATAACTCATTGTATAGGATTTTGGGAGCCAAGCTTCCTATAAGTGTAACTTAGAGAAAGCTTGGAGTGTATTGTAACGCGCCTTGGATTCTCCACGGTGCAGAGCTAGTACATCTCTTTGGAGGAGCAGGCAGTAGTGACTATAACATTCCACTATCGGAACTAGTGGTTGGTCATGGTTGATTGTATGATTGGATATTTCACTCTTAATATAACAGAGCCAACACATTTCATGCATATGTTGTTATTGTATTTCAATTGTCTTAGTGATGAGCCTCATCATTGAGTAATTATATGGGCCTTAATTCACCTCCTAGCTTAGTCAAACCAACTATTCTCACAACTTATTGCATACTTTTGATTATATTTTGTTTATGAGATGAGTTATATTTGGATATTTTTCTTTGTGGTCTAATGTGCATGTAATGCAGGAATAAAAGATAAAAGCAAGGAAAAATGCAGGAATAAAGGAATAAAGGATAAAAGAAAGGAACTGTGGCAAAGACCTTGGTAAAAACTTGAATGGGACAAGGGAGAGTAATTATAGGAGGTAAATCCTCCTCATTTACTACCCCTCCATTCGAATATTCCTCCATCAGCTCGGAGTGCAAACAACCATCACTTTGAAGACTAGAAGACAACCGAGCAAGTGAAAGGGACAAAAACCAATTTTTCTTGAGTTGGGAGCCAAGCCTCCCTAATTTGAAGGAAGTCGTTAGAGACTTCAGATGTATAAATAGAGAGGCTTAGGACCTCAGTAGGATTCAAACTTCTATTGTAAAAACTCTGCTTTATTTCTGAGCTGCAAGACTTGTGACAAGTTGTTCTATAATCCATGGTTTTCATAATGAGTTATGTTTTAAGCCAGCTCTGAGTTAACTCTAAGGGCTAAAGATCTTGAGTTAGGGCCTGACCTGAGCAGCCAAAGCTCCACTTCATTTTACATATCTGTTAGCATAGATTTCTGTTCATTTGCTTAAATAGATTCATGGTTTTTCATTGTTTGTCTGCTTAGTAGCTTTTTGGTTCTATTTATTTGCTTAAGTAGCTTCCTGGTTCTGTTCATTTGCTTAAGTAGGATTCATGGTTTTTCTGATTATTTTCTTATGTAGCTGCATTTTCATTACAATAGCATAGAGTAGATCGGTTGTGCTGTAGTTTACTTCCATTTGTGCCTTCTTTCAGTTTACAGGCTAGCTAGGTGAAAAATATCACTATTAGGTTGTGCATAGGTGTCTCGGTCTCATCTCCACCCTCTAGGACCATAACTTGAGGAAGAGACCCTTCAGTAACCCTAAAAACACAGGTTTTGGGTTCTCGCATGAGCTATGGAGTTCGCTGTTTGATGCAGTTATTTGTTCACCCGCATTGGTTTTTGTGTCGTTTTCATTTAAAAACCTCCTTCAGCACGTTCTTCATGCATTGCTTCCTCGCCGTCCGATCCCCAACAAACCTTCACAATCACCGTCCGATTCATTATTTTCTCTAACTGCTGCCTTGTGTGAAGTCTTCCACTTACTTTATGCACTTTAAGTCCCCACCGTCAATCTGCCTTGCCTAATCCGATGGCTACCACATCACCTCAGCACTTCATGCGCTTTAAAACCCCCACCGTTGATCGACCTCACTTGATCCGATGGCTATCGCTTCACTCGATCGCCAACTAGCTTGGTCGATATCCACAGTTGATCAGCCCCGCCTGATCCAATGGTTATCGCACAATCTCGCGCGGATTATTGCACAATCGTTATCCGCCTGAGAGGACACGAGAAAAGTGGTTTTCTCGTGCTACGTGTCGCGCAGTAAGGCTAATCCATGAAAATTTAGAATTTCTCTTATTGCCTTGAGGGCGCGCAAGAAACTACTTACCATCTTAGAAACCAGCTCCATCATTTCCACATGTTTTTGTTTCTTGTGATACGATCTCCGCCGTCCATCTCTTAACTTCATTCGCGTGATAAGATCTTAGCCGTTCATCACTTCGTTACCCTGTCTGTCCATCTCTTGACTTAATCTTCGCGATTAGATCTCGGCCATTCATCTCCTGTTAACCTTGTTCGTCCATCCATTCACTTAATCCCTCGCGATACGATCTCCGCCGTTCATCTGCTTCGTTACCTTGTTCATCCATCCATTCACTTAATTCTTTGTGATACGATCTTTGCCATTCATCCTGTTCATTAACCCCGTTCATCCGTTTATTCGCTTAAAGCCCCACGATAAGATCTCCACTGTCCATCTTCTGTTCGTTGATCAATCCAATGGTCCCTATGCGCTACTACGTCCTTACGTCCTCCTTTCACCAATTTCGATCTTCGACTGCTTTTTCTGCTTGAAACCCGATTTAGCCTAAGTTTCTTTGCTACACCTTAGTATAGTTTAATGCTCTTTGCTTCTGTAACTTAGATAACAACATTAGGTTAGTGATTAATTTAGAAATTCTGCTTAGCATAGCTTTTTAATTGGTTAATTAGGGTATGGTGTGGTTTATCATTACATGTTGTTTTCTTCAATACTGCAGTAGAAGTAGCTCTCCCTTAGGATAGATTTGCTCTTCTTCCATCAAAAAGTTAAGCTTCTTCTGACCCTATAGAAGTTTGGCTTGGATTCCCTGGGGTCTCTTGCAAGATGAGCAGTGACAACAGGCAGTACTTTCACTTTTACTTGTGCATATAGCACTGTCACCTACAAGTTTGTATGAAACCCGGGTTGATAAGTAAAGCTGGTAGCCCTGGGAGTTGCAACATTCTTGTTGCAATACCTAGGATCATCACTT
Organism: Pinus tabuliformis; assembly: GCA_031772625.1. Lineage (NCBI taxonomy): Eukaryota > Viridiplantae > Streptophyta > Pinopsida > Pinales > Pinaceae > Pinus > Pinus tabuliformis. The sequence continues at coordinate 1,483,886,817 of CM062820.1, read as the reverse complement.
TTTGGCGCCGTTGCCGGGGAGGTGTCTAAGTAGAAGTAATTGTTGGCTTGAGGGGGCCTGACCCAGGTTCAAAGTTATTTAGCCAAACAAATCCCTGTACTACTGGCCCTTTCGGCAACAGCCCGCGGAGTGCGGACTGAGGTCTCACCCAAAGCAATATGGGGGGATGCTAGAACCAAGTTTCCGCACCCTTGAGATGTCTGAGGGGTTGATTTGGTCCAATTGTGAATACCTTCACGCATTTTCCTGACCCGCGAGGCCTTCACGCTCTGTTATACTCGCCTTCGCGCAACCCTAACCAGGGGCTGAGGAGCTTTCATGCTGCTAAAGCAGCGATCTATCTCCTCAAGTTACACCACGGATCTTACTTATCTTCTTATAACAATTAGTTATCTTCGCAAAAACAACTACTTTATCTTATATTCACTTATTCAACACATTCATATGAGTTCACGCAGCAAATAAACAGTAACTTGCAATTCATACCAAATATACTTCAATGCATAAAACAAAAAAAGATACACAGAAATAATGTAAAACTTCTCTTTATTAATGCTTTAAACGGTTACAAACTCAACCTGCCCTGTGCACTCAACTGCAGGGGTTTGCGCACTCAGCTGTAGACTACTAGGCCTCTGCGCACTCAGCTGCAGAGCCTTCTCCTACTCTACTACCCAAAGACTCAACTTTACACTTAGACTCAATGCTTTGTCATTAGATCTTTTATCTTCGATTTCTTAGATGTCCCTTTACACTTAGAGCCTCACTCTATTTATTCAATCCCATGGTCTGTAGATGTCCCTTTACACTTAGAGCCTCACTCTATTTATTCAATCCCATGGTCCGCGGACCATGGGTAGAACTCTCAAGCCGACATTACATTACAAAAGTAAGGGCGGACAACCCTATGACTTAATTACAACTTCGCGCTCTGCGCCCACAAACCGCGAAGTCTTTACATTAGACTTAGTCAAAACTTTCCTTGGAGGGATCTCGTGCCCAACAGGCCCCAACACAAACATCATGACTCTCCCTCTAGTCACTCTGTCGGTGCGTAGATCTTCGCGCGGAGACCTTCCAACTCTGCTCGAACTGCTGCAAGGTCGGTAATGCACTAAGCGGCAGCCTACTGTATTTCCTGGACACGCTGTTCGGAGACCGCGGTGTCTGAACTACTTCCCTGTATCTGCTCCTGCATTCCCTGCATCTGCATGAGCTTGCCTTCAATTGTTACTGTGATTACGAAGGCCTCGTCGATCCTAGGCTGGACACGCACCTTCAAAACTGCTTCTCTGTGTCGTGCTGCGTCTACTTGCTCCTTAAGCGCTTTGGCTTGTTGCATCCGCGCGAGCCTCTATGTGAGGGCCACTGTCTGCACGATCCCCTTGACATTGTCATACTGTTGTTGTAGCTCACGCACCTCTGTCTCTAAGTGTTGTATGTTCGGGTCCTCCTGCAGAGTGGTGAGGACCTCGAACAACTCTTCCAACATTTTGGTGCAGTCCGTCACTGCACTGCTGATCTCCTCCATCTCTAATGTAATGGCACTGGCACGCTGTTCCCTTACTTATGGACGAGTTGAAGGTTGCGCCTTCAACCACAACTTTGCTATCTGAAGGTTCAACTCTAGCTGAACCTTGGCCATCTCTTCTTGCGCCTCACACACCCTTGCTGCTGACCTGTGGATGCGCGCCTTTGCTGGGATGGCCAACTCAGGGACCATCTGGCAGGCTTCCTCAACCACTTGCACCATCTGTCGGTTTTGTGCCACAACCTCGTCATTCTGCAGGCTCAGTTGTTCCAAGTTGATTCTTTGTTCACTCAGCACTTGTAGCGTGCGACCCTTCCTAGCCCACAGTTCTGTAGTCACTCCGTCCTGCAGGACATAGAGTGTCTCCCAAGGGAGCGTAGTTATGTTGATTCCTACCCCTTTCAACGCACTGACCATAGGTTTGTCATCCTCGTTTTCTGTAACCAGTGCCCCCTCTGGCAGCACTATTGTGTTGGTCGTGTGGGTGTGCAACATTTCCTCAGCCACGACCGTTCCTACTGCAAGGCTGGTTGAGAGAGTACCAGCTTGGGGAGTGTGCACCTGCAACTCCTGAATCTGTGCCCGGAGGGCCCCCAACACAATCTGATTCTCCTCCGCCAATTGCTGGAGGGCCTCCACGGTGACTTCGCGCACCGTCTCCCTATATCGTGTAGATCTCCCTCAGTGAGGGTGATCGGGTTGAAAGAAGTCTTAGACACTTTTGACTTCTTTCGCGGCCCCACCTGCTCTCTCAGGCGCTGGCGCTTTAACTGTGTCGTCGCTATTTGTAGGTCCGTGCCACCCTCCTCTGTCTCTGTCTCCATCTCTTGTTCCTACTCAGGTGAAGGCGACTTATGGCCCTCGTGCTCCTTCTCTGTTGCCTTCTATGCTTCTGCTACGGTATCTTTTCTTCTCTTCTCTACCAACTACGCCATCCACAGTTTTGTCTCCTCCTTCTTTCGCTGTGCAACAAACTTTTCCATTTTCGTTGTGGAGGTGGCTAGAGTGCGCCACTCTGGCAGCCACGCCTCAAGTACGTCGAAGATAACATCATCCATGGCCAAGTATGGTAGCTGATTCCACTTCTTCACGGGGTCCTTGCGCGCCCTGATGTAGACATGGTGGAAGTCCGCCTTGAACTTCGTGGAGATTTATAGGCTACTGTAGACAGTGGGCGATAATTTCGGCTTGTGGTTAATCCCCATTCTGATGTTCATCTCCATGAACACCCAAAATATCGTACTATCCTGAATCCAGTTCGTGTCTTTAGTGGCCCATAGCAAAGCATACTTCGCAGCCTTCGGGAGATCCCTCGCAATTGTGGGGAACTACTGTCCTCAGGAAATTCCCCAGCCACCATCACTGTGGACAGCAGAAGCCATGCATAGTGAAAGGTTTTCCCCTGTTCCTGTGCTTCACGACAATTCTCCAAGAACTCCATGCATAAGAATTCAGACCAGTTAAACTGGACCCCCTCCGTGCACTGCTTGGCAAATGCAACCACAAGTGCGGGCACCTCATTCGCGTGGCACTTCCGCATGAACTTACCCACCAGTATCTGAGTCGCAACTCTGAATGCCTTGTTGTTGATACTGGAGATCGTGTAGCCCCTCTTTTTCTTCTTCAGCTTATATTTCTTTTTCATGGCCTCCGCGATGGCCAAATCACTACTTTTACCTTCCGAAATGTCTGTTGGATCTTCTCCTTTACAAGGGAGTCGAGTAATTCTATGGATTAGGTGGTTTGTGATGGGGATGGGATCCTCCAGCCACAAACACCCACCATGCACCAGGTAGAGCAACTGCCTGATGATGAAGATAGTTACTGGGGTGTGATGGTAATGCGACACCCAGAGCAGGTTCAACAACCCTGCCTTTTTGACTCCGTGTAAGCACTTGCACGACTCCAACTCTATGACTCCCGTCGCGGTGTTTTGCTTCAGCTTCATGATCTGCGCAGTCGCCAAGTGAGGGAATTTCCCATGGTTGGCGAGATCCCAATCTTCAAACTTCAAACTCGGCACCCATCACAGGTGCGGTCCTTCAAAAATGATATTTTCCAGTAGGAGTGGAGTCTATAGAGGGCTCTTGCTCTCATCTAGGTCCTTGGGGCACCTTTGCCTTCCCCTTCTATGGAGGAACATATGTAGGCAGCCTGGTTGGAGGGTGTGCGCCCTCGGTTTCTTCCTCCATGTCTTTGTCCTCGTCCTCTTCGATCAGGATGTCCTCAAGGTCTTCCTCCTCCTCATTGGTTTCCAAATTAACCGCATTCCCTTTTCCTCCATGGTCAATTTAGTTCTTAGTGGGTTTCGAGGGGACATGCGCACCAGAATCATGGGCTGCTTATCTTTCTTGGGTCTTGACATGCGCGACAATTAGGGATTTCCGTAACTATCTTGGTGCTCTCAGGGGAATCTTTTATTGCCATGGCCTGCGCAGCCTCTTCGACGGTCATTTCTCCAATTTCCCTAGCTTCTTCAGACACTGCCATTTTGTTTGTCTAGAAATCTCTCAACTGCTCAACTGGGCGCCTCAAACACCGCTCTGCACAAGTTAAACAGGTCTTGGTTTAGAATACTCTGGGCGCATGATAGCTCAATTCTCAAATGACCAAGTGTTGTTTACTGGGCAGCCCTTTGCAATTTATAGCATCTTTCGAATTCAAATTTGACCATTCCCCACAAATCTGGTCCATTAATGCTCCCTTGGCGATAGATTTTCCCAAATCTTGCCCTTAAAGCTCACTTTAAATGCCTGTCGCCCGCTCCATTTGGTCTCAAACCAAGCATCACATCGTGAATAGTGACTATAACGGTCACTTTCCAGCCAACCCGTGTGGCAGTGCAACTACCCTTGAGCTGTCGCAGACCCTGTGCCACTTCACTCCTTCGCACAGCCCTGATATCACACAGCTCTCGAGTGTTAGTGTCAGTATCTTCATCCCTCCATCAGTGATCAAATTATCTTGTTGCATTGCATGTTATGTGTCTCACTCGATCAGCTGCATTCCATTAGGGTCATGGATCATCTCATGGTAGTGGCATATTATAAATTTTCCCTCATTTTCTTTACCTGTTGGCCCATTTTCGTAAATTTAGATCATCTGCACTCATTTTTTGTCTTTAAATCTGTAAAAGTCATTTTTAGGGTTTTAGGTCTCATTAGGTCTAGGGTTTCGTCAATAAGGTCTTGAAAACACTCAATAATGATCAACAGACACATGAGGAGGTCAAATAAAGTCTCAACAAAAATAAATTCCATAATCACATGTTCAGTGATTGATTTTTCCTCAAAACCCTGTTTTGAGGAAAAACAGAGTTTTTTATGTTTCATGTACAAATTTGATGTAATTTAATCTTTTTTCCATATGTAATAATTTTAGAGGCAGCCCTGGTCACCTTGCCAAGCCTCTGCTACTCCAGTTCCTGCAAAAGAAACAAAATGCCAAAGTATTTAGTCCATCAAAGGCAAAAAACCAAGCAAAATGCCAAAACAAAGTTTTAAAAGAAAGTGAAATGAGCAAACATTAGAAGAGTGGGTTTTTGTAAATGAAAAATCAAAACCATATGTATATAAAGTATTTTTCATGTTAAAAAGTTCATTTGTGCCCAAGGGAGAAAGAGTGAGCAATCAAAAAATCGTTTTGAGGCAAAGGAGGCAAAAATCGCAACAAATTTGACATTCTCCCTGGCGCGGCGCACTCATCCAGCACAGCACACCGGGCAGTAGTTTACAGTGTATTTTTATAAGGGGCGCGACGTACCAAGGCAGCGCGACGCACCTGTGAGGTGGTGCGGTGCACAGGTCTACAAAGCCCGAAATCGTTCACATCTTCCTCCAAAGGCTCTCAAATTGTAAAATCCTCATCTTACAAGTAAGTTGACACTCCTTCATGGCCAATGAATGAGTTTGCTTAGTGTTCATGGTGATTCAATAGGGAAATATTGAAACCCTAGCTCCTTGCATTGCTTGTTAAAAAAACACTGCCTAGGGTTTACAAATTGCATTTTTTGCTGCTAAATCCCACTCCTATCATTTTCACTCCCTCACTCCCTCATTCCCTCACTTCATTTTCTCCCTCCCTTTCCATTCATATTTACCCATTCCCTATTTCCCATATCCCTAAACTACTAACCCTAAATCCCTACCTTTACTTATCCCAAACCCTAAACAAATAATCCCAAACCCTAAATATTATTCCCTAAACCCTTTCATTCCCCAAAAAGCCTACAAACAACACCCCCAACCCCTCATACACAGTCCCTCATCAAATCTTATCTTTTAGTAGAAATTTCCTATTGTCACTCTAAAATCTCTTCATACTCATATAAGAAAACTCAAGAATTGGCAAACATGGAGTCAGATTCTTCCTATGTCAGAAATGAGGAAACAGTCAGTGACTCTTCTAGAGAAATTCATGCACCAAGGAGACCTCATAAGAGTGGAAAACATAAACATGAAGAGCCTACTTCACTTGCCGAGCTGTTGACCTGTCCTCTTGCTATCACATGCTTCCAATATCAATATTGCTATCAATTTTGTGAGATGGTGGAAAGAGTCAAATACCACCATGAGCTTGCCAGATTGTTTGTGCTCCATCTTCATAATGGCCAAGTCAATTTGGTAGGTGTGACATTCACCTTGACACCTGAGACTATTGCTCAAGCAACTGGTATTTTGAATGTAGGTGAACAGTGGAATAAGGGGTAGCTGGTTGACAGAGATCACTATGAGCCTTATATCAAGGTTGGTTTTCAGAGACATGTCAGTAGAGTCTTCCCATTCAAGTACCTACAGGACACATATGCTCCCTTGATGAAACTCATGATTAAATATTTCAGCTGTGAGGGTAGATTTTCTCGCTTATACACCTATCATATCAGATCGTTGATGCACTTTACTAGGGTGAGAATGATGAACCTTCCCTATTTAATTTGCTAGAATATTGAGAAAATGACTACATTAGTGTAAAGGAAGCCTCCTCATCAGCAGTATAACAACATATATCACTTTGCACTAATCAAAATTGTGGTTTTGTATAAGCTTGGTTCACTGAATATCTCATGGGAGGATCTCATTTCACATGAGGTCTTTACAGGTCCTCAAGTGCCCCCAATAGTTTTTCATGAGGTAGGAGAGCCTTCACATCAGCAAGAGGTGCACAAGACACAAACCACTAGTGTGCTAGTGTTTGTCACATACCAAAAGGGCACTAGGAGGTTGTTTGCAGCAACAAAACGAGTAATATCTCCACCCAGGGTGAAAGGGGTCTTGTTTCCTCCATCAGCAGAGCAGGTACAAGACAAGGGCAAGAAGCCCTTGCATGATGAGGTACCTTCAGGAGGTCAAGAGGCAGATTTCATCCTCATTAAGGATGATGACACTGATTTGAGCTCAAAGCTCAAAGAGATCACTCGGGAGCAACGAGATGACATTCATCACTTGTCCCTCAACCTGGAAAGAGCCAAGTGGATAATCAACTATCTGGAGTAGAGGAACAAATAGCTAGAGGATCAGAAAACCATCATGGAGCTCAAAAACATAAAGAAAAACCGACAAGCTACCAAGAGGAAGAAAGTCAAGCTATCATCACTTGAGCAAGAAATTCAAGCTGATCGTGAATATTGGCTTGAGAGGACAAAATTACACTTGGAGAGGATGATGGAGAAGGCCAACAGAGAGAAAAAGATGTTGAGGCACATGGCATACCACTACTTGGCGAGAAAGAAGGCGTGCAAAGCGAGAATCAAGATTTTGAAGGCCAAGTTGAAGAAAGCCATGAGGAAGAGAAAAGAGAAAGATAGACTCCATATCTTGGCTGAGGCTTCCTTAGCCCAACACAACACCTGATGAAGAAAACTTAGCCCAAATTTCAAGAAATTTGGGAAACTTTTTGCAAATTTTGAATTTTTGGCCTAAAAAATAGGTTTTTCTGCCTGGTGTGCCGTGCCACCTGGCGCGCGCTTTTGCTAGAGACCTCATTTTGAGGAAAACTCAGCATTTTTGGATTTATCATGGAAAAATATGAATGCCCTCACATGGCCTAGAAATTTTGACAAGTTTTGAGCTTCCAAAAGGGTCAAAAACACCTCAAAGATGACCTTTCTGCCTCTTTTTGGGCACACAGGAAGCAGTGTTGGGAGAACTCATTTTTGGAGGGGAAAATGGAGACCAAATTTAGAAATTCCACTTTTTCTGGAAAGTAGACAGGTAGATCTTTCCAACAAGCCCACTTGGAGAAAATTTGGTGCATGGGAAGGCCTCCAAAATCAGCTCCAAAGTAGCACAGCGCACAGGGACAGGAGCAGTGCACAGGATGAAATTTTGTCATTTTGGCCAAAAAACTCTTTTTTTCACCTACTTTCTTCTCAATTTTACTTTTCTATTTCTAAAAGTCAAACTCATGATGTAATTTAATGTGAGTTGATGGTTTTTTATGTAAATATGCTAAATTTTCACTCATGGAGGTAGATTCATCATGAAAAGGTAGTTTGCAACTAAATGAATCAGTTTCCTAGGTTTTAGAGGCAAGCTGTTCCACTGCCTACTTTTCAGTTCTTAGTTTAGATCTTGTTGAAACAGCTCCTAAACTCATGAATTCGACCCCTAAAGCCTAGCATGATTTGTTTGTTGCCTATATCTAGTAGTTTTTCAGTCATTGGTAAAGGTTGGACTCTTGTGAATGCTTTGAGCATTATTGTACACTCATTTCAGCAGTTTGGCAAAGGAATAGACTAGGGTTTGCAACACTTTATGGGATTCTTGTGGCAACTTGATTTGGTATTGTGTTTCCTTCTGTAATTGCAAGTTTACATGTGTTTTATGTATGCCATCATCTCTCTCTTTTCATCTTAACTAAATGAAACAAGGATAAAGGTAGAATTCATTGAAGTTGCAGTGCTCTACCTAGGGTTTGTTTAGTTATTTATGTTTTCAGCTGTTTGAAGAGTATCCCCGAGACTTTCATGCCCTCTCTAACTCCTCACCAGTCTAAAAGCTCTCCATCTCACTCAATTTAAAGTACTAAACCATTTTCTTACCTCGCCCCATAGAGATCTCTGCAAGACTGTGTCCATTCCAACCCAAATCTGCTTTTCACATTTGAGCCAGCAAAACAAAATTAAATTCATTCAAACTCCTCAGCTGACACACCTAGCCTAAAATCAGTCTTTACATTAGTCATCTCAAGCTCTATTAACCATATTCTTATGAGATTGACAAGGAGAGAGCCCTCTCCCTCCCAACCTGGTAGGGCTAGCTACCAAGTTAAGCGTGGTTTGATGTTACCCTAGATCCTGCCTTTCTTAGCCTGAGGTAGATTTAGGCCATCACATCAAGCATAGTAGTTTATAGTCCTGCACCTCCTTTCGGCTGCATGGAGTGCAAAGACTGTGCTTCCCACGGTTAGTCAGGTGGTTGGGCCACCTGTATACGACTTCAACCGACCATCAATCACTTTTCCTAAAAAAAATCCGCCTTTTATCTTTACTGTCTGCGTCGCGCACTTCAGCATCTGCATCATGCCACCATCGATGATCCCTCTAGTAATATATGGTCCAATCCAAGGCATCAAGCTGATCAACTCTCGGTGGTAGTCCCAAAATTGATCAACGTAATCGTGCACATCCTGTTTTATTACCATAGTTTTCTTATCGAGAAAATCCTTCCTTATTCCTTCCTCAAGCTTCTTGACTTCTGCTTCCACCAGAGCGCTTTTCTCCCTTAACTGAGCTCTTTCATTCATGAGTTCTTGGAGCCTAATATTACCTGGTTGGATCTCTTCATCAGGTCCCAAGCGTTCTTCTTTTTTCAGCTATGCGATCCCTTCTTCCAAGGCTTCGCGAACCGTCATATCCACGGGTGCTACTGTGCACGAACTATGCATAACATGCTCCATCTGTATTACAACGATTGATTCATAGGCTAGCCTAGAAGGAATCTGTCCTGTTAGTTTCTTGCACATTGTCCTATAAGCCCACAAAACTGCTGGTACGCACAGGTCCCAATCACTTCGTTGCGCATTATATACCTTGTTCAGTGCTTCGCACACTTTGTTAAAGGCTTCTGCATGGGTAACCTTCTGCACACTCGTTCTTTCCACACTCTGTCGTTCCAACTTGAGGGACCATTCGTGTAATGGCCTCCCCAACACATGCTTATTGACTGTGTTCCCCAACGCAAAGTCCATGTGCATCCGCGCAGGTTGTTTACCATATCCTTGTACCCACCTGGACAGATGCACGCACGGATAATCCTGTACATTGTATTTATCTGTTAGTCACATCTTAGGTCTCCCAAAATGCATGCGCATCATTCTCCTGCATTCGCGCCAGTCCTCAATGCTTCCTTGGTGCGTACTCCACCACCTCGCAGGTGTAGCACATAGTACCCACTTCAAAGCTTCAAAACGTTGCTTTTCCGACACCTCCCTTTCAAACCTGTCGAAGAAAGCATCTACCTCACTTAATCCATCATAAGTAGGCAAATCCCTCACTTTTGTTGATACGCAATGCAATGATCTTATCATCATGTTGCAGTTCAACGTGGTTACCTTGTGTAACCAGTTCTGCCATCGCTCTATCTCTTCATCTGAATCCAACGTATAGGAGCTTTCACGCTCCCATGAGATCCGTCCATCCACGGTGGGATTTACCCAGTCTTGCTCTTGCACGGTTATCTTGTAGATGCAATCCAAATCGTCGTCGCTTTCATAGTCGTGCACTGGCTCTGTGTAGTGCGATCCTTCTGTAGGGTCCAAGGGTACGACTACACGCAGAGGCTTTTTCTCAAAAATCATCTTGCACTTCTTCACATTAATCACCCCGTTCATGTCAGTGGCCCAATCGATTCCTAAGAACGCGGGGTAGGGATTGATATCATCAACAATATCTATCACTTCAAACTATGCTAGCGCGCTTGCCCCTTCTATATCCACGGTGATCCCTTGCAATCTCCCCATAGGTATTATCTTTTGTTGGTTTTCCATTCGTAGCTGGATAGGAGACCATTGTAGCGTAGGCCTTCCCATGCGCTCCCATGTCTGCTTCGGCAGAACGTTCGCGTCCGATCCTAAATCCAGAATTACTTGGTCCATCTCATATTTTCCAATCTGCGTGGTCAACCTCATTTCTCTTCCCTTCCTCGTCGCATGCTTTCCAATATTCTGGACTACGCACAACTCTCCTGGCGCGGTCCCAACGCATCTGTTAATGAGTTCCTGCAATCTGTTAACAACCTTATTGTCGTGCAGTAGCTTCATGCATGTTTCTAGGAACGTTGTAAGGGTAGATGGGTCCATTTTTGGCTCCAATCTATCTTTTCTTCCTGAAGTGGAGGCATCAACGAAGCTCTTCTTAGCTTCCATGAAGGTTTCCTTAGCGCGTTCCAAATCAAACTCTGCTTCTTTTGTCGGAGCCTTGAGAACCCAAGAACTATCTTCGGGCTGTTTGCCTTTATCATCTCTCATTGTAATTCCACCTTGGAGCACCATGTTCACATTTGGATCTTCCTCATGCGGCTCAAACTTCATCATCTACAGGTTTTGAGTCGGGGGATGTTGGAGCGCTCCCTTGTCGCAACCTAGCTATCAACGTAGGACAGTCCTTCGTCTCATGATCAAACAAGGTACAACATAAACATGATGGACGTGTTGGATTCGTACAATCACGAGGATAATGTCTTGGCCCTCCGCAATTGTAGCATATCAACTATCCGTGACCTCTTCTGGGTCCTCCTCCACCTCGACCTTGTTCGCACCTCGGAAATCCAGTTCGCGCCACTCTTGCGTTCTGGTCAAGGGGCCGCGTTTTGTTCTGAACTCTGTAGGTGGGGGTCCTATCCATCACCAGCTCATAGCTTCTACATGTGCGCTCATCGTGTCCAACCGATCTACAAAAATTACATAACAACTATTGCGAATTCTGTGTGTACTTCTGTAAAAAATGGAAATTGTTCGTAGCATGCTTTCCTCTTATTTGACAAATCGTGCACCACAAAGCAGGCACCTCACTAGGCCCTGCTTGTGCCTCCAGTCTTAATAGCATTGACCCTCCTCCATAGAGGTAATTCTTGAACACCGGGCAGTGGTCCTTGTCATGACCCTGACCCTTACATTTAACGCACCATACCTCTTCGTGCACTTCTGGTCGGGCTATCCTGTCTTGTTTCAGACTTTGCATCTCAAGGCATAAGTTTTTCAACTGCGCATGGATCTGCTAAACTCCCAAGTTAGGATCCTGTATCAGGGTCTCATGCAGCCTCTGCTTGAGTCGTTAACCTCTGTTGTGACAGTGCGTTCCTCAAATGCGGCATTAGCGATGCTACAAACCATTCGCGGTGCTGTCCATCTGTCAAAGTCATATTAGCTTTGCGAATTATGCACTTCAGTCTCTGATCCAACTCCTAGGGAGTCTCGACTAGTAGCATTGTGATCTCTTTGAATCCAATGATCGATTGTGCCTCTAAATTCAGCCTGCTAAATTCTCTGTTCAGCTCAATTTGGATATCCGTGATCCATGCATTCAGATTGTCATTAGAATGCTTAATATACCAGGTTAGCGCGTGATCCTGCAGATTGCTAACCAACATCGCTTTCTTTATATTATCATCTATCACTCCTCGCACTTCCCATACGGCTCTTATCATGAACCAAAACTGGTTCGGATCTTCATTTCCTACTCCCTTGAACACAAGCAACTTTATCGCGCTTGCCATAGTGACTCCTGGTGGTGGCGGAGGTGGTACGGGCGAAGATGGAGGTGAAGGTAGTGAAGCTGGTGGCAGTGGTATACACAGAATCCTCTGCCTTATCAAATTGATCGCACTTCGTGGTGAGACCTTCGCAAGCTCTTTCTCGTCCCCTCGCAGAGGTGAAATCAAAGGGTTATTCTCTGGTCCCTTACTTCCTTCGTTTTTGTAGGTTTTCCCACTTCGCGTGGCTCCGGACATCAAGGTAATTGCATAACCCTCTTTTCACACAATAACATTTTAATCTAAGTATTCAGAGACTTTACGTACTTACCTTGCGGTCCTTTGAGAAAGCGTCGCTCTGCCTCGCTATAGCTAACTGAAGTATCTACCGCGAACTCAGTAATGAATCCTCCTATAATCCGATCGAGTCAGTGGTCATTAGCGCACGCGATATTATCCTCCGATGATTCCAATCTGTGCACCAACTCTGGGGTCCACACAATAGGATTATCAAGCTTCCACCTTCCTTGGCTATCTACTAGCTTCGCTATTCACTCGTACAACTCAGTAGGGAAATATGCAAAGAAAATTTCATGGATATCTATGTACATGTAGCAGTCTAACCACTCTTCCTTTGATAGTCGCGGATTCCTATTTTCCTGCGCCGCGAACTTGTGAATTCTCTTGTCCAACCAACCTTCAATTTATTTCTTAGTTGGATTCCAATGGTACGACATCAGACATCTCTATGCAGATTCCGGTACCGGCAACCGAACCATTTGTTGGCTTGAGGAGGCCTGACCTAGGTTTGGAGTTATTTAGCCAAACAAATCCCTATACTACTGGCCCTTTCGGCAATAGACCGCGGAGCATGGACTGAAGTCTCACCTGAAGCAGTATGGGGGGATGCTGGAACCAAGTTTCCGCACCCTTGAGATGTTTGAGGGGTCGATTTGGTCCAATTGTGGATATTGTCATGCAGGTCACATCGTGCACTTTCCTGACCTGTGTGGCCTTCGCGTAGCCCTAACCAGGGATTGAGGAGCTTTCACGCTACTAAAGCAGCGCTCTGCGCTATCTCCTCGAGTTTCACCACAGATCTTACTTATGTTCTTATAACAGTTAGTTATCTTCGCATAAATAGATACTTTATCTTATATTCACTTATTCAACACATTCATATGAGTTCCCACAACAAATAAACTGTAACTTGAAATTCATACCCAATATACTTCAATGCATAAAACTAAAAAATATACACAGAAATAATGTAAAAATTCTCTTTATTAATGCTTCAATTAGTTACAGACTCAACCTGCTCTGCGTGTAGAAATTTTGAATAATTTAAAACATATTCAATGGAGATTATCCTGATCATGTACTATTGCGGAATACATACACAATACATAAGCTCCTCTACGTTGATCATCAATATAGCAACATCAATAACAATAAAACATCAAGAGCATTCACACATTAACACAATATGTAACCCGGGGAAAGCATTTCGCTAAAAACCCCAACTATTTGTATATTAATGATTGAGACCATGTAACATTACAAAGTACAATGCTTCTCACAAGAAATCAAGTACCAGCTCCACCTGTTACACACAATACAGCTAAGATCTGATCTCCAAATCTATTCCACTACTTGCCTGCCTCCACTGCTCAATACCTGCTCAAGAATGAATGAGAATGGTTTACCAAAATCGTATTTCACCTCCAAAGAATCACTCACACTGGGAAAGATGTGAGCAGAGGCTATATTACTAGGCAAATACATGAGCAAACTCATTGGCATACTCAATCCCTTGATTGTGCAAATCCTCATGCACAACTATGGTCACAACTGATAGTAATATGATCCTCTAACACCTATCCCCGTTGAACTGAACATGCACTGACATGCAACTGAGTTAACTGATGTATTCTATAGTTGCATTATGAGTTAATAATTAGTTTAACAACTAATCATTAATCTATTTGCAGTTAGACTAATTACAACTAGTTTAACCAAGTCAAACTGAACACAACTCCATCAACTCTACAATCAACTCCACCAAACTCAACTGATTGAGTTCTAACTGAAGTCATGCATGCAACAACTCAACTGACTCACAAGAAAAGCGTACTTCCTTCTGACAGCTGCATGGGCCACATATGTAGCTCAAACTGAAGCGCTCCAAGAGAATAAGATCAAGTTTATTGTCCAAGTATTATTATGAGACAATAATATTTGACTTTTCTATTTTGGACAGTAAGTCTAAAAATAGACTTTGATCACTCCTGCTGTGATCACTCCTGCTGTCGTCACTCCTACTGTGATCACTCCTGCTGTGGTGACTCCTGCTGTGATCACTCCTGCTGTCGTCACTCCTACTGTGATCACTCCTGCTGTGGTGACTCCTGCTGTGATCATCCCTGCTGTTGTCACTCCTGCTGTGATCATCCCTGCTGGGATCCAGAAATAGAACTTGCGCCATAATTTGCCCGCGGGCCCACTTAGTGAAGGCGAATCTTTTCACTAAGCTCCATCATCTTGTTGTAATCTCAACACCCCCTCTCGACAAGATATGGATTATCAGCAACCCCTATCCTGCCTCGGTGGTATTCGAATTTGCTCCTGGTGAGAGCCTTCGTCAGAATATCAACATCCTAATCCTCCGTTGGAATGCATGAAAGAAACATGATCCTCCGCTGCACACAATCTCTGATTTGATGGTACCTGATGTCAATATGCTTAGATCTATCATGAAATACAGGATTAGCCGAGAGTTTAATGAAACTCTAGTTATCACAGTAAATCACAGTAGGATCCAAATGAGAACCGAACAAACCAACCGGGATCTTCCTCGTCCATATAGCCTCGCATGCAGCCAAACTTGCTACCATATACTCGGCCTCCGCTGAACTGAGTGCTACGGATCTCTACTTCCTGCTGTACCAAGAAACTACTGTCGATCCAATACTGAAGACCCCTTCTGATGTGCTCTTTCTGTCTCTTGGGCTCCCTGCCCAATCTACATCCGTGAAGCCACATAGCTTCACCTTATCCTCCTGTCTGTACCACAAACCATATCCCGATGTGCCTCTCAAATAACGTAATACATGCTTGCCCGCCTTCCAGAAGAGCTTGGTAGGCTTAACCATAGCTTGTGAAAGCTGGTTAACTGCATAGCATATATTGGGTCGTGTATTGACCAAATACATCAGCGACCCCACCAACTGTCGATAAACAGTGGCATCCACTTCTTCTCCCAAAGTGGCATCCTCCTTCCTCCAACCTCCAGGAAGAGGAGTATCAATAGGCTTGCAGCCATGCATGTTGAACTTCTCCAGTATCTCCCGAGCATACTTGCCCTGAGAAACAAACAGTCCACCACTGCACTGCCATATTTCCAATCCTAGGAAATAGTGAAGGAGGCCCAAGTCCTTCATCTCAAACTCTATAGCAAGATCCTTCTTGCATGACAATATCAACAACTCATCACCAATTAGAATCAAATCATCAACATACAGTACAATGATAAGCAACTTACCCTCCACCACAATCTGGTATAGGTTAGGATCCGCCTCGCTCTTGGAGAATCCAAGTCCTGTGAAATAGATGTCTATCCGTGTGTACCAAGCACGTGGTGCTTGCTTCAACCCATACAATGCTCCCTTGAGCCTGCACACATGCGACTCACTGCTGAAGACCTCAAAGCCTTCAGGCTGCTTAATGTACACCTCCTCCTCAATGACTCCATTGAGGAACACAGTCTTCACATCCATCTGATGAATGTGCCATCCCATCTGCGCTGAGAGAGCAAGACTTGTCTGTATGGAAGAATACCTTGCGACAGGTGCAAAGGTCTCCTCATAATCGATCCCCTCTATCTGCGAAAAGCCTCGGGAAACAAATCTTTCCTTTTACTTCTCTACACTCCCGTCAGCTGGCTGCTGAACTTTGTAGATCCATCTCGAACCCACCACTCATTTCCCTTCCGGTCTAGGAACAATCTCCCATGCACTGTTTCTGACAATAGAATCATACTCTTCCACCATGGCGTCTACCCATGCGGGATCCTCCACAGCTTCCTCGAAAGAGGATGGCTCAGTCACAACACACTTGCTCATAAGAGCCATGTATCCAGTGTACCTATCAGGTGACTGTCTCTGCCTGCGTTGGGCTATAGGTGGTCCTACAACTTTCTCTGCATCTTGAGCCAGTCGCTCAGCTTCTGTCAAGCGCTTTCGCCCTCTGATGGTTGGCGCTGCATGAGTGGTCTCTTCCACTCCATGAACCTCGTCCTGTGGCTGATCCACGTCCTGAAGCTCATCCTTAGGAACTAATAGCTCCTCATCTGCATGCAATTGTAGCTCCCTCTCAAGCGAACACTTCATGGCTTTCTCCTCCTGAAATTTTATATCCCGTCGCACGACAGTTTTACCACTGTCTGGCAAATACACACGATAGTTGTGGGGCGTATTAGTGTACCCCACAAATATCCAAACCTCTGTAGTCGGCTCCAACTTCTTCCTGGCATCCTTCGTCACATGCATGTAAACGTTAGCACCAAAAATCCTCAAATGAGAAAGATCAGGCTTCTTACTAGAATAAGCCTCCTCGGGTGTACTCATGCCAAGTATCCTGTGAGGACAAGGGTTCTGCACATAAACTGCTGTATTGCATGCTTCCGCCCACAAGTGAAGGGGTAGGCCCTGATCATGCAACATTGCCCGTGCATCACCCACAATCGTTCTGTTCTTCCACTCAGCTACCGCGTTCTGCTGTGGGTTATGGGGAGCTATGAGCTCTCTTCGAATCCCTTCTGCCTTGCAGAAATCCTTGAACTCGTCCGAGATGTATTCACCACCATTATCGCTCCTAAGAGCCTTTACCTTCTTCCCCGACTCCTTCTCGACCAGTGCTTTGAATTCACAGAACTTTGAATATGTCTCGCTCTTCTTCTGCATGAAGAAGATCCAGCACTTACGAGAGAAATCATCAACAAAAATCACATAATACCTGTGTTTTTCTGTCGAAGCAACTGAGAAAGGTCCACACACGTCTGTGTGAATTCTCTCAAGGATCGTCGTGGCGCGACTATCCTTCTCGTGAAAGGTGGCTTTCACAAACTTCCCCAAAGTACACCCCTTGCACTGATCTGACTGTGCAAGTTTGCCTTTAGGAAGCCCTGTAGTGATTTGCTGCAGTATATTCAACGCTCCATGGTGAAGGTGACCCA
Source organism: Pinus tabuliformis (assembly GCA_031772625.1). NCBI lineage: Eukaryota > Viridiplantae > Streptophyta > Pinopsida > Pinales > Pinaceae > Pinus > Pinus tabuliformis. The sequence goes on along the minus strand of CM062820.1, from coordinate 1,483,869,365 downwards.
ATCTCCTGTGCCACAACTCGCCATCATCCCGGCTCACCAATCCTTCTGCCTTGCCTGCCATTGCTGCGCATCCATCTACATGCAACTGATAAAGGTTCCTCACTAGAAACCCTATCTTCTGGGTCTCACCAGTTGTCTTGCTGCGCATGAAAGCCTTTCCCTCGCTGAAAACAACATCATACCCCTTATATTTTAACATCGCCACTAAGATAAGATTCTTCTTCAATCATGGAACATGCATGACGTCCTTCAATACGAAGGGTTTACCAGACTCCCTCTCAAAGGAAATGGTATAGATACCGGTCGCACTGTATCTACCATCATCGCCCATCTCGATGTGCACTCCAAGATCTTTTTCCTCTAGATCAGAAAACAAATCTCTATCTCCCGTCATGTGAAAAGACGCACCACTGTCCAAGAACCACACTGATCCCATCACACTTGAAACCAAGCATGCGATCAATGAAAAATCAAGCTCAAACTGCGAGGCTAGAGCCTTTCCTGCTGCCGATCCAGCAGCCTGCTTGTTCTTCTTCTTCTGCAGACAATTAGTGGCATAGTGTTCATGCTGGTGACAGTGAAAACACTTCACCTTGGACATGTCCTGCTTCTTGCCTTTCGCACCAGACTGAGAAGCTTTTTTGCTCTTCCCCTTCTTTGCTTTGGCAGCCAAAGTGCAATTCTCTTCATCAGATACCTTTGATGAAGATCCATTCTCACACTTATTGTTTCTGAGTTTATCCTTGAGCGCCAGGTCGCTCTTGCTTTGGAATAACATTTGCAATCTGTTAGCACTTGAATTTGGCCTCAGGCTGAAGAAGACAAAATCCAAGGCAACATCAAACCACTTAGCCTCGTAGCTAGCCCTACGAGGACAGAAGAGGGATCTCTCTGGGTCTATCTTGGCAAAAGGTCTTCAAATGGCTGAGATGACCAATAAAGAACACTGATTTTAGGCTAGTAAACTAATAGGGAAAGTTTGATTTTAAATTTTTAGGGTTTTGTTGGAAAACTGAGCACGACAATTTTGGGTGCGGGGATGAGACACAGTTTTTGTAGAGGTCTTTTTGGGGCAAGGTAGGAGATTGTATTGATGCCTTTGAAATAAGTGAATGGATGGATATGACCGATGAGGAGCTAAGGAGAGCAAGAAATCATCGAGAGTTCTCCTTAAACAGATGAAAACATTGATATTAAGCAAACTTAAAGGCAGAGCATAGAAACCATGAATTCTACCTTAACACTTCATTTACTTAATTTGCAGAAGAGAATAGTGAGAAAATGATGCACATAAAAAACTTACAAGTACATGAGAGAAACACACCATCAACACAAATAACCACAGGAATCCCAAATAGTGCTGCAAAACCCTGGTCTTTCCTTTGCCAAAATTGCAGAGATACAAAGTGTAAAACAGTCTAAGCTTCTCCCTCAAGAGTCCAACCATGAAAATGACTAAGAAATTACATAATATAGGCAATATAACACATTTCCTTGCCTCTAGGGGTCGAGCTCATCATCCTAGGAGCTGTTTCAACCAATTCTAAACTGAGCACTACAATCTAGGCAATCAAAACAACTTGCCTCTATAAGTTAGGAAACCAATTCATTCATTAATTTTTTGCCATTTTATGAATGAATATTCTAGAATAGGTAAAAAGTGTCATTTCAACATGAAATTACATCAAGGAGGATGAAAAATCCCACCAAAAAGTCAAAACTGGTCAAATGCTGCGTTTTCCTGAGTTGAAGGTGCAAAACTGGCAAATTTCCCTGATGCGTAGCGCGCCTTTCAGCCCACTTTTGGGGCACTTCCCGACATCCAAATGAGGCACAAGTAGGCTTGTTGGAAAGGTCTAGATGTCTACTCTCCAGCTCAAGTGGAATTTCTCAATTTGGTGGCCATTGGCCCCTCCAAAAATGCAATCTCCCAAGACTGCTTCCTGTGTGTCCAAAAAGTGGCAGAAGGTCATTTTTTGCTTGTTTTTTGACCTTTTGAGGGCCCAAATATCAATGAAATGTCTTGGCAGTGGATGAGCAGGTGTATTTTGTCATGAAAAATCCAAAAATGCTGAGTTTTTGTGAAATGGACCTCCCCAACTTAAGGGCAGCGCGCGACGTGCTACGCGTTGAGGGCAAAAACCTGTTTTTGGCAAAAAAATAAATCAAAATTGCTCCAAATTTCCTGAATTTTGAGTTGGAGGTGTATCATTAAGCACCATGCTCCTTCAAGGTGGCTTTAGCCAAAATCTGAAGTGGATTGGGCCTTTTCCTCCGTTTTAGTGCCATGGCCAAGCGTGCTTTGAGTACCTTCATTTTTGCTTTGCACACATGCATGCGGGCCCAATAATGATTCTTCATGTGGCGGAGCATGTCTTTGTCCCTGTTTGCCTTGGATAGCAACTTCTCTAAATGAGTGTTCACCTGAATGAGCATAGACCCTTGCTCAATAGGTGTCAAATCACCGGGTCTCTTGCGAGCCAAATTCCGGTCTTCTCAGATCCTCCGCAACTCATCAAGAGTGTGTTCATCCTCCAACTGCTTGTTGCGCTGCTCTAAGTATGTGATTTTCCAATTTGCCATTTCCAGCTTTTGTTGCAACAAGTCGGTTTCAGCCTTTTGTTGCTAAATGATCTCCTTTAGCTCTAAGCTAGGAGAACTGATATCAAGGTCAGCAATATCTATGTCTGGATCTCCTGATGGCCCCTCATCAATCATGGGCTGCTTGCCTCTCTCCTGTACCTGTGCTGCTATCGAAAGCGAGGCCCCTTCCACCTGATGTGGAGATAACACTCGCTGTGCTGATGAAGAAGGCGAGACACCTTCCACCTGGTGTGGAGATAATACTCGCCGTGCAGATGCAAATAAGACCCTGTGGCCTCTCTGATATGTAACATATGGAGGAGTGCTGGTATGCTCAGGCTCTGGAATGTGAGACTGATGTGAAGGCCCTCCCTCATCATGGACAATCTCGGGAGGTGGCTATGGCACCATGAAGAAGTCGCGAGAAATGAAATCCTCCCAAGCAATACCCTGCTGTGCCAACTGATGCATCACTATGATCTCGATCAGTGCATAATGATATATACTTTTGAGTTGCTGTGCGGGATTCTTCCTTTGCACTACGGGCACCATCTTCTCTATATTTCGGCATATGAAAAATGGAATGTTCATCATTCGTACCCGGGTGAAATGCATCAACAAACGGATATGGTATGAATATAAACGTGAAAACCTGCCCTCACAAGTGAAATAATGCATAATGAGCCTCATCAAGGGTGCATACTCATCCCTTAGGAATCTGAAAGGAAAAACAGCAGTTAGGTGTCTCATGTATCCGGGTTTGATGTATGGTTGATAATGGAATTTGTCTAGCTGCTTGCGCTTGGTCCACTCTTCCCCAACATTTGGTATCCCGGTGGCTTGAGCAACAATTTCAAGTGATAGGGTGAAATCCACTCCTGTAAGGTTCACATGGCCATTGTGCAAATGTAGGACAAACAAGCGGACTAGTTCTCTATGGTGTTGAATTTGTGAGATCCTCTCACAATATCCAAAGCATGATTGATACTGAAAACATGTCATTGCAAGTGGACAAGCTTGCAACTGAGCCAAAGAAGTGGGCTCCTCCCTGACATGCCGACCACCCTTACGACCCTTATGATGCCTCCTTGGCACTTCTACCTCTGGTATTGATTCACTGTCATAACTCTGCTGATAATCTGATTCGGTTTCTGACATGGTTTTGAAGGCAAGATGGCTGAAATGTATTGCTGAATTTGCACCCAATTAACTACTGTTTGACTTTTTCAAATGCTGTTACCAAGGGGACATAAATACAAGGGAATTGTTAGGGATAGGGGAACATGAGGGAATTAGGGACAATAAACATAAAGAAGGAATTTAGGGAAGGCAACATGGGAAATCACAAAATTGTGGGATTTTAAAGTGAAGTAGGGTTTGGGAATTAAGTAGGTTTTAGGAATTTTAGAGAGGAGAATTATGAAATTTCATGGGAAAATTTGAAGGAGAAAGGTGATGAAAATGAGGGGAAAAAGGGATTACAAATGGGCAACCTTGGACATCAAAAAAAATTTGAAACCCTAGCACCATTGAGACTTTAAATTTTCCACAATAATGTAGGGTTTTGATTTATCATTTTCATAGCATTTGAACATATTAATTTTCTCTTTCATCTTGCAAAACCAAATCTAGCCATGGAGGAGAGGCCTACCTGCAATTTGCTTGAGATAAAAGTCGATTTGATAGCTTGCTGGCAGTTTGTTGAGCTGAAAACCCAACACGTAGCACGCCTTGCCCAACGCGTAGCGCCCCTCTGACGCGTAGCGCACGTGCAAAATAACACTGAGAAACTTCTCCCTGACGCGTAGCGCGCCTCTGAAACTGCCCAATTTTCTCAAGAACTCCTAAAATCGCCTTTGCAAGGATTCACTTAGCTTGTGAGAGGCAAATGAGTTGCTAATGAAGAGTGATGTGCTTTTATAGGCTTCCTTAAGATTTTTACTTGCCCAAAACCCACTTTATAATGTTTTGAATGTTGACACTTTTTGAATTAATTGGCTCTGACTTTTGGTTTCTTTTCTTTGAAAAATTGGTTGAAATGATGATTTCTTCTGAAAATTTTTGCAGGGATAGCTTCTAAGGTGCTTTGGCAAAGGAGACCAAGGCTGCACTTCGACATTCAGAGAGTTTGAAATTTTGAGAATTTTTACAAAAAATGAGATAATGACCTTTGTTTTTCAAAAACAGAGTTTGAAAACAAGGTGAAAATTTAGCTGTAGAATAGTGAGAATTGTTGAAATGATGCTTTATGAAGAACATCCCTCTGGCCTGTTGGTCCTTATGACTTCTCAAGACAAAAATGGACTCAACCCTAGACCTAAGACCTCGAAACTTAAAGCAAGATGAATGACCCTTCGAAGATTTTATCTACTTAAACAAACCTGAACCAGCAGTGCCAAACAAGAGGGGAATAAAAGACACAAACTCCCTCCACCGGGATTATGGCATGCTTAACGGAATGCAACATGATCACACTGATGGGACACCTAATCATGAAATGAAAAGAGCTTTGATCTCTGGTGGAGGGCTACTAGACCGACTCTAACACAATCCGTAGAAAGACATTTCAACAACACTACTGCAAATTTGATTTCCACCAGCTCCAAACTCAACCACCTCGGATCTAAGATTCATTAGAACACAATATTTCTCATACAGAGATTGAATGTATGGGCATTCACTGGATATCTCACCTTCCAAAGGAAGGATGAATCCAGAGGCTACTTGGCCCGATTACAGACTCTACTTGAAGAAATAGAATGTAAACACTTCTTGAATAGTAGATCTGATGATCAACAGCTCCGATACCATGTAGAAATTATTCTACAAATCAGCTCGCTCTGATACCATGTAGAAATTTTGAATAATTTAACACATATTCAATGGATATTATCCTGATCATGTACTATTGCAGAATACATACACAATACATAAGCTCCTCTACATTTATCATCAATATAGCAGCATCAATAACAATAAAACATCAAGAGCATTCACACATTAACACAGTATGTAACTCGGGGAAAGCATCTCGCTAAAAACCCCAACTATCTGTATATTAATGATTGAGACCATGTAACATTTCAAAGTACAATGCTTCTCACAAGAAATCTAGTACCGGCTCCACCTGTTACACACAATACAGCTAAGATCTGATCTCCAAATCTATTCCACTACTTGCCTGCCTCCACTGCTCAATACCTGCTCGAGAATGAATGAGAATGGTTTACCAAATTCGTATTTCACCTCCAAAGAATCACTCACACTGGGAAAGACGTGAGCAGAGGCTATATTACTGGGCAAATACATGAGCAAACTCATCGGCATACTCAATCCCTTGATTGTGTAAATCCTCATGCACAACTATAGTCACAGCTTATAGCAATCTGATCCTCTAACACCTGTCCCTGTTGAGCTGAACATGCACTGACATGCAACTGAGTTAACTGATGTATTCTATAGTTGCATTATGATTTAATAATTAGTTTAACAACTCATCATTAGTCTATTTGCAGTTAGACTAATTACAACTAGTTTAACCAAGTCAAACTAAACACAACTCCATCAACTCTACAATCAACTCCACCAAACTCAACTGATTGAGTTCTAACTGAAGTCATGCATGCAACAACTCAACTGACTCATAAGAAAGCATAATTCCTTCTGATAGCTGCATGGGCCACATCTGTAGCTCAAACTGAAGCGCTCCAAGAGAATAAGATCAAGTTTATAGTCCTAATATTATTATGAGACAATAATATTTGACTTTTCTATTTTGGACAGCCAGTCTAAAAATAGACTTTGATCACTCCTGCTGTGATCACTCCTACTGTGATCACTCCTTCTGTGGTGACTCCTGCTGTGATTGTTGAGCCTCAAACCTGCACCTTCCTATACACCCTCTCAGCCTTCTTTTTCCACTTATTTCATCCACCCAGCTGTTAAATCATTGCATTGTAGTTTAAAAAGAGCTTTTTACATGGTTTTCTGACTATGCTTATGACTGTTGTTTGGTTTAGTTTTTGTTCATGTAGCTGCGGAAACTTCTCAGTTTCCGCAGCCAGCACAGGTTTCCACAGCCAGCACAGGATTCCGCAACTATTTTGTTAAAAGCTGTGCTACAGGTGTCCTATGAAGAAACGAGCTACATGGGCAAGCTACAGGTGATAGATACATGGAACGTGTCCCTTCAAATCAACCAAATCATCCATGGAAGGTCACGGTCAACGAGGGTCAAAGGCAAAGCCAACCAAGGAGTTCAGCGGTGGCACGTCTCTGTTTTGGGCACGTGAACGTTTACATGGCACAGTCCTCAACCCACGAAGACACCGACACACCTGGAGATCATCACCGTAACCTGAATCCAACAGCTACCACTCCGAAGATTTAATAGACATGATGACAGTTACGCTAGATCTCGGCTGAAGGGATCTACGTGTCTTTGGCAACACAGTTAATAGCGTAGGATTCAGTTAGTTAGTTCAGCACTTTTTCATTATAAATAACGCGTTGATGAACGCTGTGGAAAAGCTTTTTGATGTAATTTTCCGAACTGTTGTTTTTATCACCCCACTGTTTTATATATGTTGCTGCTTTAATACATGAGAAGACTTTTCTGAGTTCATTCGTGTGACTACTCGTTGACTGGCTGAAGTGGCAGAGGGCCTCTGCGTGCTGAAGCCTTGTAAAGTTTTCATTTGGTTTTATTATGTTATGCTTTCATAATCTTTAGCTTGTACATAACACGCTGTTTTGATGCTTCTTAATTCACTGCTATTTATACTTTCACTTCTGCTTTCTTGTAGCTGTCAGCTGATCAATGTTTTTCTGCAGGTTTTCTTAGGCAGCCCGGGCAAATTTTCATCTTTTTGATAACTATTGACATATGAGATCATCTTGTCCTTCCTGCTAACTTTCATTTTCTGAAGTTTAATTCCAGCACTGTCTTTTTCAAGTTGTGATTTGCTTATTTGTTTTTTCTATTATTTAGATATCATACTGCTCATCAATTTATGGTTTCTTTCTATAGTCAAGTGAATTTATTAGTAAGAAATCAAAATATTACTTATTGTAGTGTGATTTAGTTATCATATTGCTTAAACTTATTCATGAAATCTTCCCACAAGGTAGATTGAGCTGAAGGGTAAAGGATCAGAAGAGTTGAAGTAGTGTGACTAGTTTCTTTTATGCAATTTAATTTCTTGCGATTTAGATATCAGATTGCTTGACTTGTTCATGATTGCTTCCCAAAAGGTAGATTGAGCTGAAGGGGAAAGGATTAGAAGAGTTGAAGTAGTGTGACTAGTTTCTTTTATGCAATTTAATTTCTTGCCATTTAGATATCATATTGCTTGACTTGTTCATTGTTGCTTCCCACAAGGTAGATTGAGTTGAAGGGTAAAGGATCAGAAGAGTTAAAGTAGTGTGAATTAGTTGCTTTGCTTTGAGTTGCTTTAAGTTCAATTTTTACTTTCTTTTCATTCAGCAGCAAGGATACTGGGCCATTGTCATTAGTTCACTGTTTTTCTTAAGAATTGATTTCATTACAATTGTTTTAAAGCTTTCTTTTTGAGCACTTTTAAGTTTGAGAAAAATCACTGTAGAAATCACCATCACCATTATCATCCATACTTCACTTTCATTTTCACCATCACACATTAGGGAAAGATAAATCCAAAAATAAACTAAAAACTCAAAAACGACAAAAGATTAAGGAAATGGTTATCTAGTACATATAGTACACTTCACTTCGCCAGCTTACGAATCCTGGATTGAAATTTTAAATAGCAATTTAGAACACACTAAATTGACCAAACATTTTGGCGCCGTTGTCGGGGAAGTGAAACTAGGTAGCCAATTTCTTAAAAAAAAAAACAAGAAAATTTCAAGGAAGGAAAATTGATAACCTCTCAAAGTATGCTCTCCTCTTGCACTTGGTGTGATCTAGAGGATCAGAAAAGAGAAAGTTATTGGTTTAATAGTTCTTGAGTATGCTATCTTCTTGCACCTAGAGTGACCTGGAAGATCAGAAAGAGAATTATTAGCCCGACTTGAAGAAAAATAAAAAAATGACATGCATAGAGCAAGAGATTCTAGGGGAAGGTTTTTAGCTAGAGCCAAGAGTTCGATTTTTACAACTCCATCTACTTCAAGGAATAGACAAGAGACACCTCCATCATCTCCAACCTACACTCCTAGCCCTAGGATTCCTGGAATTCAAGAGGCAGTAGTTGACTCTCCCACACCATCCATCAAATCTGAATTAGGAAGAGATCCTTTCCTTCCTTCTACAGGGAGACAAATTGTAATTGAAGAAGTAGAATCACCTGAGGAAGAAGAGGGAGAAATTCCTCCTCGTTCACCCTTAGTAGAGGAACCAGAGGACTCTGAATTCTCCAGGGAAACTACCATGACAAAAGAAGGAGCAAATGGATTTGGTAGAGGTAGAGGAGGAGGAGGTGGAAATAATGGAGGAGGTAGAGGTAACATTGGGGGAAATAGGGATGGAGATAACTCATTCCGATTTCCTATAGTCGATTAGGACTCTCGAGCCACAATGAAGAACATCTCACCATCTGTCCTCCCAAACTTTCATGGGTTAAGAAATGAGGATCCTGAAACATTTCTATTTGAGTTTGAGGTCGTGTGTCGAACTTATGATTATCTGGAAGACTCTCAAAAACTCAAATTGTTTCCTTCAACATTGAAAGGAGCAGCGTTGAAATGGTTCATGGGATTACTCACTCAATCCATTAGGACTTGGAATGATATGAAACAAGCGTTTTTGGATAGGTACTTGGACTATTGTATGCCCACCAATCACAAGGATGAGGTATTCAAAATGGTAAAAAAGAAGATGAAAACTTGGAAGATTTACTTGAAAGATTCCAATATAATCTGAAAAGAGCAAAAATGAGTAACTTAGATGAGGAGACCTTGAAAGCCCTTCTATTAAAAGCCATTAGAGATGAATGGATAGATATTTTGAACATGATGGGGAAAGGAGACATATCTCAACTTCCACTTCATGATATAGCGGAGCTATGTGTCTATCTCTCAAGGGGGAAATCTAAAACTCAGAAAGGGCCTAGAGATCCTTCTCTCATCAGAGCAAACAAATCTGCAACTGGATCAGTAAGTAGGGCTGAGATTGGAAACATGCTTGATGAGTTCAAAACTGATATCTTAGGGAGTCTTAGTGAGCAACTAGACACTCTTAAGATACACAACAAGCAGAAAGCAGAAGCTGAAGCTTTGGCCATCTTTTGCCCAAAATGTAGAAAGAAACATGCTCTAAGGGAATGTCCCTTGGATGCAAAAGTTGTAGAAACATGTGTAATTTGTTCAGAGAATCATGAGACCAAGGATTGTCCTTCAATTCCTGGGCTCAAAGCTGTCTTTCAAGAAGATCCAAATACAATTGAGTCTCTCTGTTTTGTTGCAAGGAGACCTTGGCAGGGGCAACAAAATCAAGGGTTTAACAACTCTATGAATTTTCAACCCCCACCAAATTGGAATCCTTGGCAACAACCTTGGTCCCAACCTCAAAATCCTTTTCAATCATGGGTACAAGGTATGCAAAATCCTTATGGGAGATTTGCTCAATTTTATCAATATCCTCCATCTTTTCAAAATCAACAAGCTCCACAACTTCCAAATCAAAACCCACAACTATCATTGCCATTTCCACAACAACAACAACCTTCTCAACAGAATCCAAATTCTCAACTCTTGCTCCCATTCCAACAGAAGTCAAATCAACTTCCTTCTCAGCCATTGCCAAACCCCAATAATAAAAACCCTCAAAATGCTTACATGATGGAAGGTCAAAAATTTCCTACCTATATGATTGTCCCTCTCAATGATGTACAACTTAGATCAGGTAGAGTCTTAGATAAGCCTTCTATAGATGCTCAAAATCAAAGCATTTCTGAGGAAGAATCTCTTGAAGCCAATAAGGGTTCTGAAGCATCTCTTCAAAACCCAAACACTCAGAAAGAAAAAGAAAAAGAACTAACCCCCACAACTCCTATATTTGAGCAACCTGCATCTTCATCCACACCTCCTTTTCCTGAAAGATTACAAATTGACAAAGGGGTGGAAAAACAAATCTTGTTACCTGACTATGATTTTCTAGATGAATTGAAGAATGTCTGTATCAAGATTCCCTTGTTACAAGCCATTAAGGAGATTCCTATTCTAGCAAAAACAATAAAGGAGTTGAGTCTTAAAAGACCAGGAAGGAAACCAAGAGATACAAGAAAAATCCACCTGGCAGGAAAAATTGCAGATATCATGATGGGAAAAATTACTATGCAGAAGTATGTAGATCCCGGTAGTCCAATTGTCAAAACACATATCAACGGGGTAGAAATTCCAAATACTTTGATTGATTTGGGGGCTGCTATCAACATTATGAGTAGACAGAATATGGAACAGCTGAAACTTCCTAACCTTCTCTTTACACCTACTTTACTGCAACTTGCAGATCGATCAATTATTAAACTAGATGGTGTATTAGAAGACATTTCAGTCTCCTTAGACTCTTGGGAATATCCAGTAGATTTCATGATTTTAACTCCCAAGAGTAATTTAGGAGGACATCCTCTCATCTTAGGAAGACCTTGGCTAGCCACAATTGATGCTTTTATCAGTTGTAGGTCTGGGGATATGTATATTTCTGATGGCAATTCGACAAAGAAATTCAATCTATATCCTTTAGCAAAAGCAATTACAGAAATAGGAGATAATGAGTGGATTGATGACGAAGATACTATACAACCTGTCTTTACCGTTTCCGAAGTTAGTGAAGATAGTCAAATTCTGAACACATTAGAAAACTTTGAAACATCTTCAGAATATGACCACGCACAATTTCAGTTAGATTCTGACATTGAGTATCTATCATCTAGACAAATGTCTCTTTTCTCTATGGAAGAGTTTGGTAGTTCCGCCATTGAGATCTTTCTAGGTAAAAAATTGAATATCAATAAAAACTTGGAAAGATCACAACAAGAAGAGCTAACCAAAATCTTGTAAAAACATTCTATTGCATTTGCATGGGAGTATACCGATATGAAAGGTATTGACCCTAAAACTTGCATTCAGCACATCTACATTGAGGAAAACAGTAGACCAATCAGACAACCTCAGAGAAGGATGAATCCAAACCTTAGGGAGATAGTGAAAGAAGAGCTCCAAAAGTTACTTAATGTGAACTTCATTTATCTAATTTCAGATAGCCGATGGGTTTCTCCTTTGGTTATAGTACCTAAAAAGAATGGTAAATGGAGGGTTTGCATTGATTACAGGGAATTGAACAAAGCAACCTTAAAGGATCACTTTCCTTTACCCTTTATTGATCAGGTATTAGATACTTTAGTAGGCAAAAAGTATTTCTCATTTTTGGATGGTTTTAGTGGTTACAATCAGATTCAGGTAGCACCTGAAGATCAGGACAAGACCACATTTACCTGTCCATGGGGAACTTTTGCTTACCGAGTACTTCCTTTTGGATTATGTAATGCACCCACAACATTTCAAAGGGCAGTACTAGGAATATTTTCTAATCTAATCCATGATTGTGTAGAGGTTTATATGGATGATTTTACAGTTTATGGTAATACATTTGAAGAGGCATTAGAAAATTTGGAAAAAGTCCTTATAAGATGTAAAGAAACAAACCTATCATTAAGTCATGAAAAATGCTTTATGATGTTTACTGAAGGGATTGTTTTAGGACATCATATTTCAGGAGATGGGATTAAAGTTGATAGATCAAAAGTTGAGGTCATCTCCAAGTTGCCTATTCCAAATTGTCAAAAAGATGTTAGAAGTTTTCTTGGATTTACTGGATATTATAGAAGATTTATTGAAAACTTCACCAAAATAGCATCTCCACTCTTCAAATTACTTACAAAAGACTGTGAATTCAAATGGGATCTTGATTGTCAATCTACTTTTGAAACTTTGAAAACAAGAATATCTGAAGCACCCATTTTGAGAGGGCCAAATTGGAAACTTCCTTTCCATATTTCTACAGATGCTTCAGATACAACTCTAGGAGCTGTGTTGGGTCAAAAAGATTTAGTTCCTTATGCCATTTACTACACCAGTAAAAATTTGACTCCCACTGAGTTAAACTATACTGTGACTGAGAAAGAGTTCTTAGCTGTTGTTCATGTAATCAACAAGTTTAGACATTATATAACCGGCTATGAAACTTTTGTCCATACTGATCATTCTGCAATTAGATATCTCATGAACAAACCTGTTACTAATGGAAGAGTTACAAGATGGCTTTTACTTTTACAAGAATTCAATATTACTGTGTTGGATAGACCAGGGAAACAAAATACAGTAGCTGATTTATTGTCTAGAATCCAAAATACTAACGAATATTCTCCTGTAGAGGATAAGTTTCCAGATGAATATTTGTTTGCCGTAACTACTAAGACTCCTTGGTATGCAGATATTGCTAACTATTTGGTTACAGGGAAAATACCTCCACATTTATTTCCTAATGAGAAAAGAAGAATCATTCAGGAGAGTTCAAGTTATTCATGGATTTCTAATGAATTGTTTAAAACAAGGCTAGATTGTGTGATCAGAAGATGTGTTCGGGAAGATGAAATGCCTGACATCCTCAAGGCATGTCATGATGAACCATGCAATGGACACTTTGTTGACAAGAGGATGGCCTATAAAATCCTTTCTTTAGGATATTATTGGCCTTCTCTCTTCAAAGATGAAAAACAATATGTCAGAAGGTGTGACAGCTGCCAGAGAGTTGGGAGACCGACTCTTTCAAATGAAATGCCATTACAGCCACAGGTACTCATCGAACCCTTTGAAAAATGGGCTTTAGATTTCATTGGACCAATTAATCCACCATCTAAACAAAAGAAGTATATATTGGTTTGCACTGATTATGTCACTAAATGGGTAGAAGCCAAGGCATTGCCTTCTGCCACTGAAAATTCAGTTGTTCAATTTCTTTTTGAGGATATTTTTACTCGTTTTGGTGTCCCAAGAGAAATTGTGACAGATCAGGGAAGTCAATTTACATCTAATTTGATGGAGAAGCTGATGGAAGAATACAAAATCAAGCACAAAAAATCTACTCCTTACCATCCGCAAGCAAATGGCCAAGTGGAATCTACAAATAAAGTTCTTGAGAGTATCATCACCAAAACTGTTCATCTACATAGAAGAGATTGGGCAGAAAGGCTTCCTGAAGCCTTATGGGCCTACAGAACTACATGGAGGAACACAACAGGACATTCTCCCATTGAACTTGTTTATGGGAAAGAAGTCCTGCTCCCCATTGAGTTTCAAGTCAAGACTTTCAAGATGGCAATTCAATTGGGGATGAATCTATTAGAAGCCCAAAAGCACAGAATGGAGCAGCTGAATGAGCTAGATGAGATCAAGCAAGATGCAATTTTAAGGACTGATCTAGTTCAACATCAAAGAGCTAAGTGGCATGATAGATACATCAAAGAGAGAAAGTTTCAAGAGGGATATTGGGCTTTACTGTTTGATTCCAAGTTTAAAGACTTCAAAGGGAAGTTTCAGACTCATTGGCTTGGGCCATATGAGATTGATAAAGTCTTTAACAATGGAGCGGTCAAGACCATTGATGAATTTCAGACTCCTCTTATTGTGAATGGCCACCGATTGAAAATTTATCATAAGCCACTTTCAAAAGAGGAGTTTGTCAAAATGTTCCAAGAGAATTCTGCAATCAGGCTGGTGGAGAAGAATCCTTCTCCTTCCCCACCAGCCTAACCTTTGTTTCTTTCAGTTTAAAAAAAAAGAAAAAAAAAAGAAAAAAAAATTGTGTATAAGCCTGAAAACCAATCATAGATTGGCGGTCTTATACAGAAAATGTAGAGTGAAAATCAGGGACACCTGACACTCTATATTTTCCAAAAAAAAAATAAAAAATCTCCTCCCCTTCTCTTTCCATCTTCACTTCATCTCACTTACCATTTCACTTCACCTCCATCTCATTCCCATTTCCATTTCACTTCACTCCACCTCACTTTCATTTCACTCCACTCATTCCATTTCACTCCATCAATAAAAGTCCCCTTCAGGACTATTTTCATTCAGTTGGTTTTCCTCTAACTATCTTTGTGCAGTTAAGGGGGTGCTGTCTCAGTTTCCGCAGCTGGAGACCGTTTCCGCAGCCAGAAACAGTTTCCGCAGCCAGCATCACTCTGTTTTCAAAATTTACAGTCAACTGTTAGTGCCATAATCATGAAATGCAGGTGTAATTGAGCTAAAGACATGGGGCATCTCCAAGATAACAAAGAAGAGCAATTGGTTAGAAGCCTTGAGCAAGAAATGACAAAGTTACAAAGGTATGATCAAAAATCTTTATCAAATAACAATTCAAGTCATAATTACGCATAGTCATTAAACCATAACAAGTTCTACTATGAGCGATGATTTGATACGATAGCTCCACTACCACTCCTATTCCACGATATCACTCCACACACCTCACATTCATTGCCCTAACGGTCTCATGATTATCCCGAGTTTAAACTCAAGACTGACTGCACTTCCATTTATTACCCGTACTCTTGAGACGTGACCTATTGTGTTACGGCTCTTCTTAGCCGTAATTTCCGCAGCCGTCTGTTGAGACGTGTAAAATTTCATATGTAGTCATCTGATTCGAAAGAGTCCCGCCATTACTCCACTCGCTTATTACTCCACTTACACTCCACTTATACCATACTCCTCGCATGCATCCGCATTTCATTTCATGAACTCGTTTACTGCTGCTCACCCACTGTTCCTCCTGTAATTCGGGTATTTCCATTCACTGTTCTCCATTTCTAACTGCAGCCACTACAGTTCGTTCTAAACCATGACCGCAGTCACTATAGTCATCCTAAACCCCGTTGCAGTCACTACAGTTTCTCCTAAACCCTGTAACAGAGCTATTTTTTCCCTTAACCCTCACACGCAGAAGAACTCTCAGTTGGAATCTAAAACAGAGGATGGGAAAATTACTGAGAGCTGAGCCGGAAGGACCGAAATACTTGGAGGGTTATCCTCAAACTAAGGAATTGCTGAAGAAAGTCAGATGGCTACGATTCATCCAGAAGTTTAAAGGCCATAACAAGGAGGTGACCAAAGCTTTTGCGAGGTCCTTTAATGGAGAAACAATTGGAGACTTGAAATTCACAGTGACCGAGGCCACTATAGCAGCTGCCACGGGCCTACCTCAAGAAGGTGAAAGGTGGTTTAAAAATAGAAGTGTGGACGATCAAATATGGAGAACCATGCTACAAAACCAAGGTATGGATACCACCGTATTTACAAGAGGCATCCCTGTTCATGTACTAAAAGAGGAATGGTCTAGTATACTGTTAGTCATCCAGAAATCTATCACGTGTGAAGGTGGTTTTGGCTCTATGTATATGTATCATGTTAGATTGATGATGGATTTCATAGACGGTCACACTCTTAATTTGCATCATTTTCTGCTATTAAGTCTGAAAAAGATGAGTTTTACAGTTCAAAAACATGTAGGCAATATTGAACCTCATCTCTACCATCATGGGCTCATAAAAATTCTTATTGAGGACCAGTTAAAGAAAAATAAGGATACTTGGGAGCAATTTTTGACAAGAAACTACTTCCAAGAGCCGTCTGAGGCCTCTGGAAGCAGTCCACCAAAGATTCCAAAGAAAAGTAGGAGGAAACAAAAGAACATTACAGTCCAAGACTCCCCTACAATAGAAATTCAAGAAACAGTCCAAAAAGAAGAAGAAGATAGAGCTAAAAGTAAGAAACAGAGAAGAGAAAAAGGCAAAAGAACCATCCATGAAGTTTATTCATCCCCTGAGAAATCCATAGAAGAGGATTATCAACCTCTGTCAGAAATATTAATAGATCTTCAAGCTGCTGCCATAGCCAAGAAAAAGCAAAAAGGAAAACAGAGTGCACAAGAGAAGAGTACTAGTTCATATTTAAGAAGGAGCACTAGGCTAAAAGGGAAAGGGAATAAAACCAAAGAAAAAAAATCTCACTTTATTGATTTAGGTGAAGAGACACTTGAGAAATCTCCGGCTCAGCCAAGCATTGAGTCAAGTCCTCCACGTGAGGAAAGCCCTTTTCGGCCGGAAAGAGAGAGCAGTCTTCCTCCTCCACCAGATTTTGAGCCTAGTCCGAGAAAGACACCTGAGGTAGATCCTAATCAGCAAGAGGCATACAATTACCTGGAATCCTTAGAACAATCAGCTGCAGGACCAAGTACCTCTCTGCCACTTGATGCACAAGTTCAGTCTTTGAAACATGAAGTATTTGAGTTAGAAGTCCTAAATAGGCATATCAAACATGAAAATGAAGCACTCAAAGAGCAGAGTAAGGTAGACAAGATTGTCCATGATAACACTATGCTTCATTTAGGACTGTGGCAAAAGAAAAACAGAAAACTGAAGAAGAAGTGCAAAAAGTTAAGCAGAGCATTGATTAACCTCAAGTTCAAATGTCTAGTCAGGAAACCAAGGATGATGATGTTAACATCAAAGAAGAAGAAAAGAGGGCTAGATGTCCTTGCAGAAGCCTCAGAACATGTGGATTAGAGGGAAATAACTCAATTTTGGTTGCATGAGGACATGCAACACCTTCACAGTTGGGGTATGTTGAGCCTCAAACCTGCACCTTCCTATACACCCTCTCAGCCTTCTTTTTCCACTTATTTCATCCACCCAACTGTTAAATCATTTCATTGTAGTTTAAAAAGAGCTTTTTACATGCTTTTCTGACTATGCTTATGACTGTTGTTTGGTTTAGTTTTTGTTCATGCAGCTGCGGAAACTTCTCAGTTTCCGCAGCCAGCATAGGATTCCGCAGCTATTTTGTTAAAAGCTGTGCTACAGGTGTCCTATGAAGAAACGAGCTACATGGGCAAGCTACAGGTGACGGATACATGGAACGTGTCCCTTCAAATCAGCCAAATCATCCATGGAAGGTCACGGTCAACGAGGGTCAAAGGCAAAGCCAACCAAGGAGTTCAGCGGTGGCACGTCTCTGTTTTGGGCACGTGAACGTTTACGTGGCACAGTCCTCAGCCCACGAAGACACCGGCACACCTGGAGATCATCACCGTAACCTGAATCCAACAGCTACCACTCCGAAGATTTAATAGACATGATGACAGTTACGCTAGATCTCGGCTGAAGGGATCTACGTGTCTTTGGCAACACAGTTAATAACGTAGGATTCAGTTAGTTAGTTCAACACTTTTTCATTATAAATAACGCGTTGATGAACGCTGTGGAAAAGCTTTTTGATGTAATTTTCCGAACTGTTGTTTTTATCACCCCACTGTTTTATATATGTTGCTGCTTTAATACATGAGAAGACTTTTCTGAGTTCATTCGTGTGACTACTCGTTGACTGGCTGAAGTGGCAGAGGGCCTCTGTGCGCTGAAGCCTTGTAAAGTTTTCATTTGGTTTTATTATGTTATGCTTTCATAATCTTTAGCTTGTACATAACACGCTATTTTGATGCTTCTTAATTCACTGCTATTTATACTTTCACTTCTGCTTTCTTGTAGCTGTCAGCTGATCAATGTTTTTCTGCAAGTTTTCTTAGGCAGCCCGGGCAAATTTTCATCTTTTTGATAACTATTGACATATGAGATCATCTTGTCCTTCCTGCTAACTTTCATTTTCTGAAGTTTAATTCCAGCACTGTCTTTTTCAAGTTGTGATTTGCTTATTTGTTTTTTCTATTATTTAGATATCATACTGCTCATCAATTTATGGTTTCTTTCTATAGTCAAGTGAATTTATTAGTAAGAAATCAAAATATTACTTATTGTAGTGTGATTTAGTTATCATATTGCTTAAACTTATTCATGATTACTTCCCACAAGGTAGATTGAGCTGAAGGGTAAAGGATCAGAAGAGTTGAAGTAGTGTGACTAGTTTCTTTTATGCAATTTAATTTCTTGCCATTTAGATATCATATTGCTTGACTTTTTCAAGATTGCTTCCCACAAGGTAGATTGAGCTGAAGGGTAAAGGATCAGAAGAGTTGAAGTAGTGTGACTAGTTTCTTTTATGCAATTTAATTTCTTGCCATTTAGATATCATATTGCTTGACTTGTTCATGATTGCTTCCCACAAGGTAGATTGAGCTGAAGGGTAAAGGATCAGAAGAGTTAAAGTAGTGTGAATTAGTTTCTTTGCTTTGAGTTGCTTTAAGTTTAATTTTTACTTTCTTTTCATTCAGCAGCAAGGATACTGGGCCATTGTCATTAGTTCACTGTTTTTCTTAAGAATTGATTTCATTACAGTTGTTTTAAAGCTTTCTTTTTGAGCACTTTTAAGTTGGAGAAAAATCACTGTAGAAATCACCATCACCATTATCGTCCATACTTCGCTTTCATTTTCACCATCACACATTAGGGAAAGATAAATCCAAAAATAAACTAAAAACTCAAAAACGACAAAAAATTAAGGAAATGGTTATCTAGTACATATAGTACACTTCACTTCGTCAGCTTGCGAATCCCGGATTAACATTTTAAATAGCAATTTAGAACACACCAAATTGACCAAACAGTGATCATCCCTGCTGTGGTCACTCCTGCTGTGATCATCCCTGCTGGGATCCAAAAATAGAACTTGTGCCATAATTTGCCTACGGGCCCACTTAGTGAATGCGACTCTTTTCACTAAGCTCTATCATCTTGTTGCAATATCAACACTTCGCACTCAGCTGCAGGGTCCGCGCAGTCAACTGCGGACTACTAGGCCTCTGCGCACTCAGCTGCAGAGCCTTCTCCTACTCTACTACCCAAAGACTCAAATTTACACTTAGACTCAATGCTTCGTCATTAGATCTTCTATCTTTGATTCCTTAGATGTCCCTTTACACTTAGAGCCTTGCTATATTTATACAATCCCATGGTCGATGGACCTTGTGCATAACTCTCAAGCCGACATTACATTACAAAAGTAAGGGCGGACAACCCTATGACTTAATTACAACTTCACGCTCCGCGCCCACAAATCGCAGAGTCTTTACATCAGACTTAGTCTAAACTTGGGCTTTAAGCCCAAAAATTGCCTTGGGGGGATCTCGCGCCCAACAATAATTACTGCTTTCTTCTATTTTCTAGTCTCCAACTTTCTTTTCTTCTACTTCTAGTCTTCAATTTTCTTCCATTAGTTTATTTCTGCAAAAGTAATCTAGTAGCTTCCTTTCTTTCATTTGTCATTAGCTGCTTTCCTTTCCATTCTGCAAGTACTTTCTAGCTTTAAAGAAAATCTTACAAAAACCAACCCAAAAACATTTCCTTTCATGCCTCGTAGGAATAGGGACAATTTAGGGAAATTTTTGACAAATACCCCCACTTCATCCAACAATTAACCTTCTCTCTTCTTCGGTGACTGTGAAGTGGAAGAAACTTTAGGTGACCAACCTTACATATTTGAAGAACCTATAAGGGAAGAAGAAGAGGAAGAACCCATTCCTACTGAACCAATGGCTGGAAACCAAAATGACAGGGGAGATAGAGAAAGAATTGAGAGTGCCCTCCCCATCAGGGAAACCAATGCGGACACTAAGATGAAGAATATAAGCTCCTCTACTCTACCTCATTTCCATGGCCTAACCACAGAGGACCCTGGAACTTTCCAATTTGAGTTTGCTGTTATATGCCGAACCTATGACTATACAGATGATGAGCAAAAGTTAAAACTATTTCCATCTACCCTCAAGGATGCAGCATTGCGCTGGTTCATGGGTTTACATGGAGATAGCATCGCAACTTGGGTTCAGATGCATCAGAATTTCAACAACAATTATAGGGACTAATGTAGGTCAAAGGATACTAAAGAAGAGATTTTCAGGATGACCATAGGCCATGATGAATCCTTATAAGACTATGAAGAAAGATTCCATCTCAGTTACAAAAGTGGCCAGGTGCACACTTGACCTTGAGTTACTAAAGCTGGTCCTGATTAGAGGAGTAAGGGAGGATCTTCTGGATACCCTACATATGATAGAAGGAGGAGATGTCTACCAATTACCCTATGAGGATATTAAGACTGTCTTTAGAAACCATTCTAGGGCAATCAACAAAAAGGGTAGGGGTAGTCAACCTATGGCCAGTACGTCATCCTCTAACTTATCCATCAAGGGTGAAATTGGAAATGTGCTAGAAGATTTCAAAAGTGATATGCTGCAAACCCATGCCTTGAAATTAGACACCATGAACATCAAAAGGAAGCAAGAGGGAGCAGAGAGAGACTTGGCCATCTTTTGTCCTAGATGTACCAGGAGGCATCCTAAGAATGAATGTCCATCAAACTATATTAAGATTTGCTCAGTCTGTGAAGAAAACAGCTCCATAGACAAGTGTCCTTCTTTACCTGGACTCAAAAATATGTATCAAGGAGCTAAAAGGGTCACTGAGTAGCTTTGCTACATGAACCAAAGGAGACCTCCTGGGCCTAGACCATACTAGCAGGGTATGCAAGGGTCATCCCATGCATATTACAATACCAACCAAACCACAACTATACCTTCTTGGGGACCCCCTACTCATCCTTCCTAGTCTACACCCCCTCCTTGGTCCTATTGTTAAGGGAAATGTTCCCCTAGGGCTTTTGGGTTGAAACCCTAGCAGAATGAAAGTTGTCTATACAGAGAAACACACATTCACACAGCCATTATGCTATTATAAGCAATTCCTATGATAAGGGGCGTACCTTAGGTCCTACGTTTGAGAAGGTCCTTTAGGGTCCAAACCCTTCTTCGAGTTCCTTTTGCTCCTTTGTCCTGCAAAACAACCAATTCCGGAGAGCACAACAATATATGGACAAAACTTATAAAGAAACCATCTTCGTATTATAAAGAAAGGTAGTTAGTTATGAAATTTAAACAACCATTCACATATGAATTCTAACATGAATATCATAAACATGAAGAAGATTTATATCAGGAACCAAGACATGTGTTTCTTTTATTATAGACAAATAAAGTACAGAAAAGGAATAATTTCACCTGAGTCACCCTTTCGCAGGCTCCAAGCAAAGCCTTCTTCCGGATTCGTCCAGCCTCAAGCCTTTAACAAACTCCTTCCATGACTTACTCCATGATGTCACAAGTAGTGGATGAACATCAACACACAAGGAAACAAGGGTTTCCTGTACAAATGGGGGAAGTGCAGGAGGCACAAGGATCTTCAGACCTGGTCAGGGAAAAATCTCAGCATAATAACCTTTCTCTCTCTTCTCTCCTCTCTTAGGCCTTCCCATTGAGGTATTTTTATAACTCTCCCAAAGTAGTTTTTTAGTTGGGAGTTGGTTGGGACCAGTTGGGCCACAAACACTAACAGGTGATCGACAGGTAAAACCCGCGATATCCGCCTGAAATTAAGGAGTTTTATATTTTTTTTAAGTGTTTTAATACATATACACGGGTTGGGTATATGCCTACCCACGTATACACGCGTTTAACTCAGGGCAATGTCGCGTATAAGGGATAAAACACTGTTTTTTAAATTTTTGGACTAGTTCTGGAAGGAGGGGTTGCCTTAGGCCATGAGTGCAGCATCACAAACCATAAGAGTGAGATTTGGAGCTATAACACCTATGCATCTCATCATCAATCCTAGCCATCCATCCAGTCATTTCAACCTTATGTTCAACAACAAATTCAATGGAATACCCCTCACCAGGGGTGGAGGCCCCAATTCAACAATGTTCCAGCCCTATTGCCTGCACCACCTACCTAACCACAACTCCTACACTCTTCTCCACCTAAGCAACCCCAGATGCCTGCCCAGCCTAATCCGAACCCAAACAATAGGCAAGCTCAACAAGCATACAGTGGAGAGACGTCAAACCCAACTTATGCTGTAGAAATCCAAGAGATCAGCCTAAGATCTGAGAGAATTATCCCAGAAAACCAACCTCCCTCTCCAGATAGGGAGGTTGAGGAAGAAAGAGAGGAAATCAACCTTAAAGTAAATCCACCCTTTCCTGAGAGATTAACCCAACCACTCCAACCTACACTAGAAGAAACTGAACTTCTGGAAGAATTGAAAAATCTATGTGTAAAGATCCCCCTTCTCTAGGCAATCAAAGATGTTCCCATTTACAATAAGTTGATCAAGGAGAAGTGCTTCAAGCATCCAGGAAGAAGGAAAAGGGATGCCCCTACCATTAATGTCGTTGGACAGTTTTCTGACTTAATGCTGGGGCAGGTAATATGTCCAAAGTATTTGGACCCTGGAAGCCCTCTAGTAGATGTACACATCAATGGCATCATTGTCCCACACACTCTAATTGATCTTGGGGCTGCCATTAATGTGATGATCAAGGACACCATGCTCAAGCTCAACCTCCAAGGGTCATCGAGGAAGACCACAACAGTTTTGCAACTTGCAGACCGATCCACAGTCACCCCTGAGGGAATTGTGGAGGATGTGATGGTCTCCATTGAATACTGGGAGTACCCTGTAGATTTCCTAGTTCTCCAGCCTAAGGCTAAGCTTACTGGTTACCCTCTTATCCTTGGGAGGCCATGGTTGGCCACAACTAATGCTTACATTAGCTACAAAGTTGGGAATATGACCATCAATAATGGGCATATGTCCAAATAGTTAGTTCTATACCCTCCTACTCAACCTTCCCTAGAGCATGATTTACCTTTATGGTTGGAGGAGGAAGAAGAATATGAGGTTTATTCTACCCAACTTTATGTTTTGGAAGCAACCATAGGAGGAGGACATTAATATGAGGATGACTTAAGTGAACACCTGCTCCAAAGTCCAACTCTTAGTTCACTACCATTAGAAGAAGAAGTAGGGGAAACCCAGAACCATCATCCAACTGACTTATGCTTGGCCAATTCCAACCCACTTCATGTCAAAATCATAGAATTTGGCCTAGAGAAAACTTTGAAAATTAATCCATCTCTTTCTACTTTAGAAGAGGAAAAGCTATGCAACATGTTGAGAGAAAACCTAGAAGCCTTCGCTTAGAGTTATAAGGAAATGAAGGGAGTACACCCCTCAGTGTGTACTCACCACATATACATCAAAGAAGATTGCAAGACAATCAGGCAACCATAAAGGAGGATGAATCCAGCTTTTAAAGACATAGTCAAAGAAGAACTGCAAAAACTGCTAGATGTAGGATTCATTTACCCTATCTCAGACAGTGAGTGGGTCTCTCCTTTAGTGTTAGTTCCCAAGAAAAATGGTAAGTGGAGGATTTTTGTTGATTATAGGGAGTTGAAAAAAGCCACAAAGAAGGATCATTTTCCCCTACCCTTCATTAACCAAGTGCTAGATGGCCTGGTAGGGAAGAAGTTTTTTTCCTTCCTAGATGGATTCAGTGGGTACAACCAAATCCAAATCTGCCCAGAAGACCAGGATAAGACCACATTCACCTATCCTTGGGGTACTTTTGCCTATAGGGTTCTTCCTTTTGGCCTATGCAATGCTCCTGCCACCTTCCAGAGAGCAGTCTTTTCTATTTTTTACTAACTTAGTACATGATGTTGTGGAAATATATATGGATGATTTTGCACCTTATGGCTGTGATTTACAAGAATCCCTGACTAACCTAGGCAAATTATTACACAAATGCATTGAAATGAATCTGTCTCTCAGTCTAGAAAAATGTGAATTCTTAATGGCTGAAGGGACTGTGCTAGGTCATTCAATATCTCAACAAGGACTGCAGGTGGACCCAAACAAAATAGTAATCATCCAAAGGGTCCCACCTCCACAAAAGTAGAGAGATGCCAGTAGTTTCTTAGGGTTAGCTGGATACTACTAGAGGTTCATAAAGGACTTCGACAAGTTGGCCTCTCCTTTATTCGAGTTGTTGCCAAAGATTCTGAGTTTATATGGTCAAAGAGCTGTCAAGAGGCCTTAGACATTCTAAAGGATAACTTAACCACTGCACCAATCCTTAGAGGCCCAAACTGGGTCCTCACTTTTCATATTCATGCTGATGCCTCGCACAAAGCCATAGGAGCAACCTTAGGTCAGGAAGAGGAGAAATTGCCCTATGCCATCTATTTTATTAGTAAGAACCTGTCAAAGGCTGAGCTAAACCATATTGTGACTAAAAAGGAACTCGTGGCTGTTGTGCATTCATTGAACAAAATTAGGCCTTATATTACAGGCTATCAAACATTTATGCATACTGATCATGCTGCAATCCAATATTTAATGAATAAACCAGATGTGAATGCTAGAATTATAAGATGGTTGCTTTTATTACCTGCAGGTGAAGAAGGAATGGTGGATGACCAGTTATCAGATGAGCATTTGTTTTCTATTTCAGTTCTCTCCCCATGGTTTTCTGATATAGCAAACTATCTGGTATCAACACAGTTCCCACCAAACTTGCCCTCCAAAGAAAAGAGCAAGATAATCAGGAAAAACGCCCCCTTCACCTGGATTGGGCGCAATCTATTCAAACTTGGCCCAGATCAAATCTTGAGAAGGTGTGTAAGGGAAGAAGAGGTCTTTGACATCCTCCTGACCTGTCATGATGGGCCTTGTGGAGTTCACTTTGCAGCAAAGAGGACAACATTCAAAGTATTGCAAGCACGTTATTATTGGCCTACTCTTCATCAAGATGTAAAAAATAAATTAGTTAGTGTGATCGGTGCCAAAGGATGGGAAAGCCTACTCCAAGAGATGAAATGCCCCTACAACCTCAAGTAACTTTCGAGCCATTTGACAAGTGGGGCATGGACTTCATTGGGCCTATCAACCCTCCTTCAAAGCAAAAACAACACATCATTGTCTGCACTGATTATTTGACTAAGTGGGCTGAAACCAAGGCAATTAAGGCAACAACAGAAGAAAAGGTGGCTAAGTTCCTAAGGGAGAATATATTCTAAAAATATGGGTACCCTAGAGAGCTAGTCACAGACCAAGGCAGCTAGTTTACCTCTAGCATGATTGAAGAACTGCTAAGCCATCACAAAATCAAGCATAGGACCTCCACTCCTTATCATCCACAAGCTAATGGGCAAGTGGAGGTGACCAACAGGGCACTAGAGAACATCTTAACCAAGGTAGTGAGCAGAAGCAGGAAGGATTGGTTAGAGAGACTATTTGAGGCCACCTGGACCTATAATACAACATGGAAGACCACCACTAGATTTACACCCTATGAGCTGGTCTATGGGAAAAAGGCTTTGTTGTCCATTGAGTTTGAATATAACACATTGAGGATGGCAGACCAACTAGATTTGGATCTCAATCATGCACAGAAAGAAAGGTTGTTACATTTGAATGGCTTGGATGAATTCAGAATGCAGGGTATCCTACATACAGAGATAGTTCAGCTTCAGAGGAAGATCTAGCATGACAAACATATCAAGGAGAAGCAATTTCAAGAGGGAGACTGGGAAATGTTATATGATTCTAGGTATAAAGACTTCAAGGGCAAGCTAAGGACAAGATGGCTCGAACCTTATGTGGTGGAAAGATGCCATGACAATGGTTCAGTGCAAATCAAAATTATTAATGAAGAAGCCATTCCATTGCTAGTTAATGAACACCAATTGAAAATGTACAAGAGGCCTTTATCAAAACAAGAGTTCATTGACAATATCAATAAGATAGTGATGATGGTGGAGAAAGTTCCAGCTCCTCCCTTGTTAGGACACTGAAAAAGAAAAAAGAATAAGGATTTAGGTGAAAGCCTCCATGAGGCGCCCGAGTCCCATCTTTGGGTTGAAAACATCATGAGGTGGCCCAAGGATGAGAAGAAATGAAAAAGAGTAAGAAGATCTCAGGGTGAAAACCTTCCTTGAGGTGCCTAGGGCAGATATCTAGGGTGAAAACCTCTCTGAGGTAGCCTAGGTGTTTTTCAAAAAAATATATAATAATAAAAAAGGGGAAAAACATAATTGTTATTTGCAAGTGGGTGAAAAAGACAAGAAAGGAGCAAAGAAAAGATCTAAAGGGAACCCTGCCTCACATATATTCATCTCCTCCACTCCTTACCATGCATCCCTCCATCAATTCCATTGTTTTTCACTTCATTGCTTCAATTTAGGTGAAGATTTTGTTTTCTACAGAATCACCTCAACCATTACCATCATCCCTGCATCCACATACACTCCTACTCCCTCTGTCCATTCATTACAACATCCTCACAACACCAACCAACAACATGATCAAGAAATTATAAGGGAGACACCAAACATTGCCAAGTGGTAATCCAGGAGCTCCATAGTAGCAACAACATCAAATCCAGGAGCTCCACAACAACAAAAATATCAAATCCAAGAGCTCCACAACAACAACAACATCAAATCCAGGAGCTCCACAGTAGCAACAACATCAAATCCAGGAGCTCCACAACAGCAACAACATCAGATCTCCAGTCACAGACACCTCCAAAAGCCAAGAAACCATCAACAAACAGCAGAGGAGGAAGAAGAATGACCATCAGCAACACCTCTGATCTTTGAAAACTACAGCATGGCATCA
Organism: Pinus tabuliformis; assembly: GCA_031772625.1. Taxonomy (NCBI): domain Eukaryota; kingdom Viridiplantae; phylum Streptophyta; class Pinopsida; order Pinales; family Pinaceae; genus Pinus; species Pinus tabuliformis. The sequence continues at coordinate 1,483,842,270 of CM062820.1, read as the reverse complement.
AGACCATAGGTAAGTATCCCACTCACTCACTCATATGCATCATTTGATCAAAAGTTGTAAAGGTTAATAGGTAGTTGGTTTATAAGTGAAAAGGTAGCAAAAAGGAAATTCTTTAATAAGTCAAAAGAGAATGCAAGGGTCCATAGATACAGTATTGTTATGGAAACCATTTTAGAATGCTTGAAGAATGAAGACTTGGAGTAGAAACACCAGTTCACCAAAGACTCAACATGCCCTATTTCTTGATGCAATCACTCATAGATTCCAGCAGCAAAGTAAAGGAAGGGAATTCCCAACAGTTGGCTCACCATGGTTTGATCAAAATCCTCATTAAGGATGCCCTCCAAAACCTCAGGATCCCTATAACATGGTCAGTCTTCAGAGACTTACCAGCAGAGGATGACATCAAAACCCTCACCTATGATGTTAGTCCTTCTGTCAGTAAGGAGGAGGCAAAACAAGAAGAAGAAGATACAGAGCTAGATGGGGATGAGATGGATGAAGAAGATACTAATACAGAGGAACATGATGAAGCAGAAGAGAAGGAGGATGATGCCAAAACAGCAAGCAGAAGAAGGCATTGAAACAAAGGAGAAAGAACAACAAGAGGCCATCCAGCGTAGGATGCTGACTAAATCCTATGCTCTTTACCTCAGAGAACAATGGCTACAATTTCAAATTAAAACACTAGCACAAAGGGGCACCATGCCATTTTAGGATTATAGACAATTTATTGATGTTTGTGATCAAAGTGCACTAGAGGATAGGGCCAAAATGGCTGAGTTTTACTTGCACAATATGGCCCTCACAGACATGAATATTTGGGATCCTAATGTAGAGCTAGGCGATCTACAATTAATGGTGTTGGAATCATCGATGAACCATGAGAAGTAAAGGGCTGCAAAGATGAAGATAATATTGGCCAGAGAGCAAAATGAACCTTTTTTTCATCAGAGTTGAACAATCAAATCCCATGGCCCTAATCAACACCCATAATCTAATTGCAAATGATCCTCAACTGGCACCCAGATATATTTCTGCCTAAGAGAAAGCAATTTCACATTTTGAGGATATGTTTAGGCTGCTAAGAGATGATAATATATATGCTTGATGAAGGAGATGGAAAACACTACCACACAGCTTGAAGATTAGAGAATATCACTCCCCTCAAAGGTTGAGAGAGGAACTCAACATGACACCTATGTATAAGCAATCAATGCAAAGGTTGAAAGTCAATTGGATAGGCCTAAAACTCAGTCCACCACTACTCCTAGGGATGCTAGAAGGGAGAAAAGAAGAAGAGGAAAAGAGGCAGTGGGAATAAGTAGAAAGGAAAGCAGGCTTCTATGAACAAGAAGAAGAGACCACAACATAAGCATGGGATGTCAGAAAGGCTACCAGAGCTATGAAGGGTACGAAAATTGACTAAGTTGCTCAGAGGATGAGCAACACTTTCAGTAGGGGGGTGATGATGAGCCTCATCATTAAGTAATTATATGGGCTTTAATTGGCCTTAATTCACCTCCTAGCTTACTCAAACCAACTATTCTCACAACTTATTGCATACTTTTGATTATATTTTGTTTATGAGATGAGTTAGAGTGGATATTTTGCTTTGTGGTCTAGTGTGCATGTAATGTAGGAATAAAGGATAAAAGCAAGGAAAAATGCAGGAATAAAGAAATAAAGGGTAAAAGAAAGGAACTGCGGCAAAGACCTTGGTAAAAAATTGAATGGGACAAGGGAGAGTAATTATAGGAGCCTCATTTACTACCCCTCCATTCGAATATTCCTCCATCAGCTCAAAGTGCAAACAACCATCACTTTGAAGACTAGAAGACAATCGAGCAAGTGAAATGGACATAAATGAGTTTTTCTTGAGTTGGGAGCCAAGCCTCCCTAATTTGAAGGAAGTTGTTAGAGAATTCAGATGTATAAATAGAGAGGCTTAGGACCTCAGTAGGATTCAAACTTCTATTGTAAAAACTCTGCGTTATTTATGAGCTGCAAGACTTGTGACAAGTTGTTATGTAATCCGTGGTTTTCATAATGAGAATGAGTTTTGTTTTAAGCCAGCTCTAAGTTAACTTTGAGGGCTGAAGCTTTTGGGTTAGGGCCTGACCCGAGTAGCCAAAGCTACTCTTCATTGTACATATATGTTAGCATAGATTTATGTTCATTTGCTTAAATAGATTCATGGTTTTTCATTGTTTATCTGCTTAGTATCTTTCTGGTTCTGTTTATTTGCTTAAGTAGGTTTTTGGTTATGTTCATTTGCTTAAGTAGGATTCATGGTTTTTCTGGTTCTTTGCTTAGGTAGTTGCATTTTCATTACAGTAGCGTAGAGTAGATCGGTTGTGTTTTAGTTTACTTCCATTTGTGCCTTATTTCAATTTACAGGTTAGCTAGGTGAAAAAGATCACTATCAAGTTGTGCGCAGGTGTCTCGGCCTCATCTCCTCCCTCTGGGACCATGACTTGAGGAAGAGACCCTTCAGCAACCCCAAAAACACAGGTTTCTGGTTCTTGCATGAGCTATGGAGTTCATTGTTTGATGCAGTTATTTGTTCACCCGCACTGGTTTTTCTGTCATTTTCATTTAAAAACCTCCTTCAGCACATTCTTCATGCATCGCTTCCTCGCCGTCTGATCCCCAACAAACCTTCACAATCACCATCCGATTCATTATTTTCTCTAACTGCTGCCTCGCGTGAAGTCTTCCACTTACTTTATGCACTTTAAGTCCCCACTGTCGATCTACCTCACCTGATTCGACAACTATTATGTCACCTCAACACTTCATGCACTTTAAAACCCCCACCTTCGATCTACCTCACTTGATCCGACGGCTATCGCTTCACCCGATTGCCAACTAGCTTGGCCGATCTCCACTGTTGATCAGCTCCGCTTGATCCAACGGCTATTGCGCAATCTCGCATGAATTATTGCATGACCATTATCCACCTGAAAGCACGCGAGAAAAGTGGTTTTCTCATGCTACGTGTCACGCAGTAAGGTTAATTGCATGAAATTTTAGAATTTCGCTTACTGCCTTGAGGGCGCGCAAGAAACTACTTACCGCCTTAGAAACTCGCTCCATCATTTCCGCACATTTCTATTTCCCGTGATACGATCTTCATCGTCCATCTCTTGACTTCATCTGCGTGATAAGATCTCAGCCGTTCATCACTTCATTACCTTGTCCGTCCATCTCTTGACTTAATCTTCGCCATTAGATCTCGACCATTCATCTCTTGTTAACCTTGTTCGTCCATCCATTCACTTAATCCCTCGCGATACAATCTCCATCGTTCATCTGCTTCGTTACATTGTTCGTCCATCCATTCACTTAATTATTCACGATATGATCTCCACCATTCATCCTATTCATTAACCCCGTTCATCCGTTTATTCGCTTAACGCACTGCGATAAGATCTCCATCGTCCATCTTATGTTCGTTGATCAATCCAACAATACCTATGCGCTACGGCGTCCTCACGTCCTCCTTTCACCAATTCTAATCTCCGACTGTGTTTTCCGCTTGAAACCCGATTTAGCCTAAGTTTCTCTACTACACCTTAGTATAGTTTAAGGCTCTTTGCTTTTGTAACTTAGATAGCAACATTAGGTTAGTGATTAATTTAGCAATTCTGCTTAGCATAGTTGTTTAATTGGTTAATTAGGGTATGGTGTGGTTTATCATTACATGCTATTTTCTTCAATACTGCAGTAGAAGTAGCTCTCCCTTAGGATATATTTGCTCTTCTTCCATCAAAGAGTTAAGCTTCTTCTGACCCTATAGAAGTCTGGCTTGGAACCCCTGGGGTCTCTTGCCAGATGAGCAGTGACAACAGGTAGTACCTTCACTTTTACTTGTGCATATAGCATTGTCACCTCCAAGTTTGTACGAACCCCGGGTTGATAAGTAAAGCTGGTAGCCCTGGGAGTTGCAACATTCTTGTTGCAATACCTAGGCTCATCACTTAGTTACTCTAATGATATACGTAGTTGTTTTCTTACGTATGTATGTATGGACTCTTTCTATATATGTATGTATGAATCTTACTGAAATGCGTTTTTGGTTTAACCATCACTTTGGATCGTTGGTTTCCGTGCCTTCTAGCTTGTGATGTATCTTTGCTCATGTGTTCCCTTTCAAGTTGCGTGTTTCCACAGGTTTCCAAGGGGCGCACTCATTCCCCTTTCCATGTGTTAGAACCCTTAATGCACCTTCCTTGGCTTGTTGCGCATGTCACACCCTTGCTACCAACAAGGACATCATACTTACCTCTACGCGCAAATGTAGTCAAGGCAATACCTTACAACCCACTGTTGGGACTTCTACAACAAACGGTATGAGGTCTAGTTGGAACTTCTTACAGGGGAGATCCCCTGACATGTTGGCGGGTCCATCACCATCAAAATTTTGGTGCTAGAAGGAGGGCTAGATGACAAGATGAGTCATCACAATCTATTTTGAATCTCTACATTCATATCATGCTTAACTTCAGAGTTTCTCTTCCATACTGTATGTCTTATGGAAACGACTTTGAAATCTCGGAAGAGCTCTGGAATAGCCTTGGTTAGGCATGCAGTCAACGTTGTAGGATCATGCGAAAGACATGAAATCTTTGAAGATTACATGACCTGCGCGTTGCTCGCATACACGCTTCGAAGGCACCCAATGCATTGGTGTGCCACATTGCCCGAAAAATCTATTCATTCTCTTTCTCATTTGGTCGTAGAGATAGACCATGATTTCAATCACTTTGTACATAAAGCACTCAACAAAGAAATTCCGAAATTATAGAAAGCACCTGATGAATCTGTTGAAAAATTTTACATGCACTTTCGTAATCTTGCATACCGATTTCCTGAAGATGAAAGTGATTGGGAATTTCTCGATGGAAGATTTGAGTATCTTCTTTACATATCTGAAAATATGCAATTCTTAAAATCATTCGAACCCCGCTCAACATACTCCTGTGATGGAGCTGCACAATCACATGCAGGCACAATTGCTGTCACAAGTGACTGTCCGCCTTCACCTCATCAAACAACTCCACCACCACAGGGTGATGTGAGAGAAATGCACACACATCCGTTGAACGATCACATCCTCCTACCCCACCTACTCTTGATATCTGCGCAGATTTGGCTTGTAAGCCTGCTGGTTATCACATGGATTCGTTCCCTCAACCTCCGTCCTCGCGTTCCATTGATCCTCTAGATTGTATTGTCTTGTGGTCCATTCCAGACTCCTCACCTATTGTGAACGAGGATCAAGTTGTTGATGGAGTTGGTGTTATGTGGCCAACCCATGCCATCATTCATGATGAGTGTGTGCAGAAATCTAAAGAAGAACCCGCAGTGAAGGATGAATCCCTTCCATCCACGCCTCATCCACTCTATCCTAACATCCCTTGTGATTCTTCCACTATTGATTTCCCCTGTGAAAACTCATTTCTGGATGTTTCTACTTCTGATCATTCACATGACACATTGGATGTCAGTTTGTCATTACATTGTGGAGAGGACACATCTTCCTCTGAAAATCCATCCAATCTATCATCTATCATTTCTGAAAACACAGAGGGTGAACATCCTTGCTTCTCATCTACCCCTCTGCACGATTCATCAAATCATGAGGATGCCGACGAACATATCGAATTTTCTGATTATGGCTGTCATGATCTCTGTACCTCTTCATTCGATCATGATGTTGATTCAACTGATGATAATATGTCTAGGCCATTGGTCTCCGATGATCTACCTGTCGACGAAGTTGAACCCCCACAGGCTGTTGAGGCACTTCAGCCCAAGCTGATGGTTATGTTAGGCCCTTGCTGTAATGAGGTTGGTTTCACTTTCGATCAGGAAATTGTTGAAACATGCAAGGCTCCTCATCACTCTCTGGTTTGCATTGAAGATCAACCAAACACCCATATTTTTCTTCCTCCACTCGAATCACATGATCCCATAACTCTTGCATTGGAGGGAACTTACACAACAAGCACACTTGCGCAACGTAAGTGGTCTACCTTTCTCACGTTTGCTTGCATGTCACAGTAAAGAGAATGTGTATGATTAACATCTGCACGGAGTGTAGCACAACACCATGGCAAGTCCACAGAGTGCATGTCGTGCGCTTTAACCCATTTCTTTTTTGTGGACGCATTTAAACTTAGAGTGTGTTTGTATTCATCATTATATCTTTCACGTTTGCTGGTTTGCACGACTGTGTTGTTCACGAACCACGCCTTCACCAACATGGGCCGACCAATGCATGGGTGGTTGCATGTTGGGTTGTGTTATATACGACTAGCCACCATAGTTAACCGGGGGGTTGGGGGGGGAAGAGGTCCCCCTTCGTTGCACAGTGGGGGTTTGAGGGGGGCTGGGTAGCCCCCCTCTACGGGGTCTGGGGCAGTGCCCCGGGGAAATTTTTTTGGACCCTATATTAGGTTGGGCGGACCTACCTATGGTTTTGTGCATGGTTTTGGACGTGATGGTTTTCGGTCCATGGTATTGGATGCTTCGGCATGTATATATATATGTATTGTAACATTGAAATGAACATAATGAAAAATCAATCTGGTAGTCCCGGTTTTGGGATCCAAGGGAAAATCTCTGTGTATATGTGTTTTATGTGTTATTCTCTTACAGTGTTTATTTTTTTGTTTTAGAATTCGTATGTAGGTAATTTCTGTATGGGTTTAAAATACACACTTCATTGGAAGTATCACTTCACATGAGCAGACCCATGCACCGTTATCTTAGGAGTAGGAGTAGTGTTTGCTTCTTGTTGGTTTGCTTGCATGCACATTTGCTTTCTTGTTTGTTTATTGGTTTGCTTACTCACTTAACTTTCAAATTTTTTCTTATGCTCTTCGCTCTTTAGTTGTTTGTTTGCTTGTTTACGTTTGTAGGATAGTTTTGCATGAACCATGTGTGACTCTTGAAATAAGCAGGGTAAAGTACAAGAGGACTTGTGCAATTATCAATACTTGGTTATCTGTCGTCCTGTCTCTGTATGAAGAACTGGTTTTCTTCAATCCATGATACACCAATGGAAATTACGTTCTGTTTGAAGTGAACCTTGATGAAAACACAACGCTTGCGCACTAACTAGTATCACCTACTCTAGTTGGTTGTTTTTTGGTTAACCCTTGTCAGCTCAATCAAGTAGAGTAAGGTGAGGGGGAAAACCTTAACAAGTACGTCAGAGGTATATACAAAATACTTTTCTGAAGGGACAACGTCTTATGCTCTTAATAAGTTGGGATCCCTCTTCTGCCTATGAAATGAATAAGTGCTATGCACAATTATGAAAAAAGGAAAAATGAAAAAAATGAAAGTATGAAAAAAAATAAAAAATAAAAAATGAAGAAGGTGAAAGAAGAGAAAGGCTTCTTGCGCAGAGAGGTGATGCAAGTAACTTCGCTGGGGTACTAACCAAGCTCGAGAGTAGCGAAGAGATGCTTGTGTTCCTGCGTGACTCCGACGGGGTATTGTACATGCTTGTTGGCCACAGAGAAACACTAGAGATGAAACTTAAACTCTGACTATCATATTTCTTGTGTACCAATATACCCCTCATCCCTAATCGAAAAAACTGTGTTGACTTGGCTTGGAATGTGTGCTGACCGACCAAGAGCATGGAAGGTGCTACATCTTTCAATCAAGCTAGTGTGGAAATCAAGATGATCAGAGAACTGAACAATACTTCCAGAGGAGTTAGACTTGCTTTTCACGAAACAAGGTCCATTCAGAGAGCTGGAGTTCTACCAGTGTGTTGCCAAGTGTTGTAGCAGCTACAACCACCCTCCAAAATTTTTCCTTAGATTTGTTTTGGAGCCTCCCTACCAACCATCCTTAGCAGCATGTCTTGCACTATCAAGTACACAGGATTCAACTGATTTTTAGTGGCCTGCCAGCCTATGCATGTAAACTTGCTTGTCTCCCACCTCGCAGGCCGACATTTCGGACTTAGTCATTTTTCTGGTTGATGCTCCCCTTGAAAATCATGCAATTCTGGAGGAGAACCATCCTTCTCTCCAGAAATTGTGCAATCCTGCTGGGCTCCAAAAATGCGCAGTTCAGCCAGTCAACCTTCCCCTTGAAAATTGAGCAGTGTAGCCCATCACCAGGCTTCAAATCAGGAATTGCGCAGTTTTGACTGTCAGCCAGGGCTTCAGTCCAGGAATTGCGTAGTGCATGATCGACAACCAGTCTTGCTCAGCCTAGAAATTGTGCAAATCTTATCGACAGGTTTGCAGACTGCTACATGTGCTTTCAGGTTGACCGGTTCCCTCTAAGACTGAGAAATCATGATTTGCATGCATGGGCTGCTTTTCTCGAAAAAGAAAAAAGCAAAAAGCATCCCTAGATTTTAGGGATCCATTTTTAGCAGCTAGAGGTTACATGCAAAAGCCATTTTGGAAACCTCCCGCCAAGTGTCGTTGTTTCCTAGATTTGTGGCATGCACGTCATAACCTCGATCTTATCAAAACTCATTCATTCGATGCTGCAGAGCTCATTCCTCACATCGATCTTGGAGCTCTGACATCCCACATCACATCTAGGAGTCTTCAACACATTCGACTCAACTTTTCTGGGTAAGTTCACTTTTCATGTCTTTTGCTGCTTTTCTGGCGCTTTTTGTATTTCAGCTTGTGTGAGTGTTGTCTTCTTGGTTTCAATGAATGCTTGCTGTCGTTTTGATGTATGTTAGCTTGTAGAAGCACTATTTTAGTTTTCCTTTGCATCTCACTGCTGTCGCATGCATGACATTATTTCTGCACTAATGGTCGTTGTTGCGGCAACTCGCTTCACACACATGCTTGCTTTCCCATTTTATGAATCTTGCACTCACTGTTTGCATGCATGATCATTCACTCTTGCTTACACTTAGTCTTGCCACACATTCAAACCTTCTTATGTTTTCAGTCGCCTGTTGGCGGGTCTGGGTTGCCTTGGGCCGGACCTTCCTTTGCCCAACCAACAATGCGCATCCTTGAGAACGAAGGCTCTACCTTCCTCTGAGAAAATGCGCAAAACTGGCTAGAAATGAACCCCATGCTTTCTTTGCGCAATTTTGGGAGGTAGTGCCTAGCTGGCGCCAGAAACTGCACAATGCAGTTTGTTGGGTTTGCATGCCCTTGCTGACTGAAACTACGCATTGCGTAGTTTTAGTTGTCAGGAAGCGAGGATGGACTATGCATTGCTCAGTTCCAGCAATTAGTCAGCCTCCTGACAACCCAGACTGTGCTTTATGTAATTTTGGTAGTTAGTCTACCAACCTCTTGGTGGAAATTGCGCAATCTTCACAATCAGTCACACAGGTGTGTTGCAAGTCAGTCCTCAAGTGTTTTTTGGTTTTCAACTGACAAATTTCTTGCCATGAGTGTTGCTATGTCTCTACGTATTAGAGGTTTTTGTCTGCCTATCAAAAGTACAGGTACATGGTTTCCCAGGGAGCATGGTCAAAGGACACTGTTGAGAGCGCGGCCGGAGATGAAGTTGAGTGAGTGTCTATGAGCTTGCCTATCTATGAAGACACCAAGCTATTCATAGACAAGGATATCAAGTTGAAATGGTAGTGCCATCATAGAGAATAGCACCATCAACAACAACATGGGGTAGTAGACCTGATCATGACCAAAGAAGGAGGAAGGTTGTTGACAGTGCAAAGGCCGAGCAAAGCTGCAAGTTCAAAGTAGATCCACTTATGATGAAAGCAGCTTTAGATATTGAGGCTAAGAGGTGACATCGCGACAATAGGATCACGCAAAGGCAAAGAGAGAAACTAAGGATAAAGGATCAGAGAAGGAATTGCAAGAGTTGAAGAGGAAACTTAGGGAGGAATGGGAGCTGCGCAGAAGAGAGAAGGAAGTGCAACAGGAGCATGTACAACAGGAGGCACAACATGCACAAATTGATGAAACTACACCCATATAGGTTATAAACCCATCCCAACAGATGGCACATAGCAAACAAAGTGAGGAGTGCTATCGATCACATGCATGGATGTTTAGGCGCATGGATGTAATTGTGCGCAAGCATGTGATCCCATCCATTAGCACACTCACCGAGGCAAATACAAAGAAGCAAGTTCGACTAGAGCTGGACATGTACTTCGATGAGTTGATGCGCATAGCCACCAACACAGACTTGGAGATTAGCGTAGACACTTTGCATCAATATGTTGCTGGTCCGGCTGCACTCAAGACTATGATGCACATGTCATCAGACAAGTTGCACAAAGGATCCAAATCAGTGTACCCGAATGCAACATAGGCAAGAGTTCACTTCCAGAAGGATGTCACCACATAGTACACGGGCACCATCATGGACTACCAAGCTTGGCATTTGTTCGCCACCGTCGATCATCGCGAGGATGTCAAAGAGTTGGTCTTCCCACAATTCTCTGAGTCTTAGTGATGTCTTGCATTGCTTAATCAAGCCTATTTTGTCTCACATGGGTACATGTGCATATTGTAATGTAATATGTTGTAAAAGTGAAAGACCAAGTGTCGATAGTGGAAAGTAATAATCATGTAGTAGTTGAAGAGCCATCAGGGTAGGTGAAGAGTCATTAAGGGGAATGTCAAGGGTCACCCCACCCTTTGCTATTTATATAACCTCATAACTCATTGTACACACTTTTGGGAGCCAAGCTTCCTGTAACTTAGAGAAATATTGGAGTGTATTGTAATGCGCCTTAGCTTCTCCACAGTGCAGAGCTAGTACATCTCTTTAGAGGAGTAGGCGGCAATGACTGTAACGTCCCGCTGTCGGAACTAGTGGTTGGTCATGGCTGTATTGTATGATTGGATCTTTCACTCTTAATATAACAGAGCCAACACATTTCATGCATATGTTGTTATTCTATTTCAATTGTCTTGGTTACTCTAATGATATATGTAGCTATTTTATTATGCATGTATGTATGGAATCTTTCTATATATGTATGTATGAATCTTACTAAAATGTGCTATTGGTTTAACCATCACTTTTTATTGTTGGTTTCCCTGCCTTCCAACTTGTGATGTATCTTTGCTTGTGTGTTCCCTTTCAAGCTGCGTGTTTCCACAGGTTTCCAAGGGGTGCACTCATTCCCCTTTCCGTGTGTTAGAACCCTTCATGCACCTTCCTTGGCTTGCTGCGCATGTCCCACCCTTGCTACCAACAAGGGCATCTTACTTACCTCTGTGCGCAACCACGGTCAAGGCAATACCGTATGACCCACTGCTGGGACTCTTACACCAAACAGTCTGAGGTCTAGTTGGGACTTCTTACCGGGGAGATCCCTTGACATGTTGGCGGGTACAACACCGTCAACAGGTTGTAGGAGACTATTATTTCCAAGTTTAAGAACACTAAGAGCTGGTTGGAAGAAATTAATTGTAATCAAGCAGTTAAGCAAGGTATTCATGTGTCCTCCATGCTTTTTGACATGTACATTGGCAAGATAGATGGTTGTTTGGATGAACTAGATTGTATTTCCCTAACTCTCGTTGGTATAGTCATCATCCTTCTTCATTACGTCAGTCATATTTATCTTATGGAAAGTAGGTCCTATGATCTTGATAAGCAACTAAAAATCCTCAAGGATTTCTACCCTAATATGAGTATGATTGTTAACATTGTTAAAACAAAGGTTATGATAATTAAATCCAAAATATAGCTTATGCTACTTTCATGTATGACAATAACATGGAGTAGGGAATGGTTGCGGTTCATGGGGGCATTGGAGGAAGCTAATGTCTGGATCACTGATAGGGAGGATGAACTTATATGGGCAAAGGATCCCACTGGAAAATATTCCCCAAAGGCAGGTTTTGCTGCGATTATGGAGACTCGGGCAATGGGGGAAACCTGCTGGTGGTGGCAACATATCTGGAAACTGAAAGCCCCCCACAAATCCCGACTCTTCATGTGGGGCATACTCTCAAACAAAATCCCCACTAAGAAAAATTTTAAAAAGCGCAGCTTCCATGGCCCTTCTCGCTGCTACCTATGCAAAGCAGATTCGGAAGATACAGATCACCTCTTCCTTCACTACCCGATTTCGGCCGAAATTTGGAACTTCATCACTTCGGCACTCTCAATTCAAACCCGCTGGGTAGGTCAGAACGTAAATGAGGCTTGGTAGGCTTGGTGGTCGAGTGCTGCCACATAGAAAATAAAAAACCTGCCTCTCATTGTATGCTGGGGTATATGGCTTATCCGAAACCAAAGGATTTTTCAGGATAAAAACATCTTGGGGGCAGCCACATGCAATCATATGCTGGCCATTTTCAACACGATCCCAGAGGATCCGATTTAGCGTCCCATTAGAGTTATCAATCCTGAAATCGTAGACAGAAGCCAGCCGTGGGCCTATTTTGACGGCTCGGCTCAGCCTGAGGGCTGTGGTGGGGGGGTTGTTCTGCATTTAAATGATTCGGTCTTTTTCAAAATTAAAGTGGGGCTAGGGAGGGGCACAAATAACTATGCCGAACTAAATAGCCTTAGACATCTCCTCCTTTTTTCCAGAGAACAACAATGCCACAAAATTCAGATTTTTGGGGACTCTCAGCTCATCATAAACTGGATCAATGGGACCTATAACTGTCACTTGCACACACTCAGAGATTTGGTGGAGGATGCTATATACTTAAAATCTCAGTTTGAGTTTGTTGTCTGCTCTCATATCTACAGGGAAAGGAATGAAGTCACTGATCTTCTTTCCAAAGAGGCCGCGCAGTTGATCAGAGGACACTGGTTGATTCAAGAGTACAAGGACGAGGTTTTTTTCCAGATCTACCACAGACCCTTCATTGAAGGGGTAGGATACCTTTAGGAATGATCTATGAGATCATCCTAATTGCTTTTTGTTTATTTTTGTTTATATTGCAGCTGTTTAACCAGTTTACAGACTTATGGCCCTAGTTTGCCATTGACCCTTCATGTTTAATGAAGGATGATATGTAAATATTATTTTTGTGCTCATGACTTTTGGACTGAAAAATTTCTGGATAGTAGTGAAAGCATTTCTCATATGTTGGCATACAACATGTAATTTTCTTAATTTTTAATGAAAATTACACTTTTTCCTTGGAAAAAAAACATCTTGGGGGAAGTGACTTCATACAAATATACCATAATTGATCTTCATCACAAGCTTAACTAGAACTATAACATTGAGAAAAGTGTAAATGATGTAGAAGTTTTGAATAGTTTAACACATATTCAGAGAGATTATCCTGATTATACACTATTGTGGAATTCATGCATAATACATAACCTCCTCTACGTTGATCATCAATATAGCAGCATCAATAACAATAAAACATCAAGAGCATTCACACATTAACACAGTATGTAACCCGGGGAAAGCATCTCGCTAAAAACCCAAACTATTTGTATATTAATGATTGAGACCATGTAACATTACAAAGTACAATGCTTATCACAAGCAATCCAGTACCAGCTCCACCTGTTACACACAATACAGCTAAGATCTGATCTCCAAATCTATTCCACTGCTTGCCTGCCTCCACTGCTCAATACCTGCTCAAGAATGAATGAGAATGGTTTACCAAACTCGTATTTCACCTCCAAAGAATCACTCACACTATGTAAGACGTGAGAAAAGGCTATAATACTGGGAAAATACATGAGCAAACTCATTGGCATACTCAATCCCTTGATTGTGCAAATCCTCATGCACAACTATAGTCACAACTGATAGCAATCTGATCCTCTAACACCTGTCCCTGTTGAACTGAACATGCACTAACATGCAACTGAGTTAACTGATGTATTCTATAGTTGTATTATGAGTTAATAATTAGTTTAACAACTCATCATTAGTCTATTTGCAGTTAGACTAATTAAAACTAGTTTAACCAAGTCAAACTGAACACAACTCCATCAACTCCACAATCAACTCCACCAAACTCAATTGATTGAGTTCTAACTGAAGTCATGCATGCAACAACTCAACTGACTCATAAGAAAAGCATACTTCCTTCTAACAGCTGCATGGGCCACATCTGTAGCTCAAAATGAAGTGCTCCAAGAGAATAAGATCAAGTTTATAGTCCAAATATTATTATGAGACAATAATATTTGACTTTTCTATTTTGGACAACCAGTCTAAAAATAGACTTTGATCACTCCTACTGTGATCACTCCTGCTGTGGTCACTCCTACTGTGATCACTCCTGCTGTGGTCACTCCTGCTGTGATCATCCCTGCTGTGGTCACTCCTGCTGTGATCATCCCTGCTGTGGTCACTCCTGCTGTGATCATCCCTGCTGGGATCCAAAAATAGAACTTGCGCCATAATTTGCCTACGGGCCCACTTAGTGAAGGCGACTCTTTTCACTAAGCTCCATCATCTTGTTGCAATCTCAACACTCCCTCTCGACAAGATATGGATTATCAGCAACCCTATCCTGCCTCGGTGGTACTCGAATTTGTTCCTGATGAGAGCCTTCGTCAGAATATGAGCATCCTGATCCTCCGTTGGAATGTATGAAAGCAACATGATCCTTCGCTGCACACAATCTCTGATATGATGGTACCTGATGTCCTTACTGCCATATACTCAGCCTCTTGAGCTCCCTGCCTAATTTGCATCCTCCTGTCTGTACCAAGATCCATATCCCGATGTGCCTCTCAAGTAGCGCAATACATGCTTGCCCGCCTTCCAGAAGAGCTTGGTAGGCTTAACCATAGCTTGTGAAAGCTGGTTAATTGCATAACATATATCAGGTCATGTATTGACCAAATACATCAGCGACCCCACCAACTGTCGATAAACAGTGGCATTCACTTCTTCTCCCGAAGTGGCATCCTTCTTCCTCCAACCTCCAGGAAGAGGAGTATCAACAGGATTGCAGCCATGCATGTTGAACTTCTCTAGTATCTCCCGAGCATACTTTCCCTGAGAAACAAACAGTCCACCACTGCGCTGCCATATTTCCAATCCTAGGAAATAGTGAAGGAGGCCCAAGTCCTTCATCTCAAACTCTGTAGCAAGATCCTTCTTGCATGACAGTATCAACAGCTCATCACCCGTTAGAATCAAATCATCAACATAGAGTACAATGATAAGCAACTTACCCTCCACCACAATCTGGTATAGGTTAGGATCCGCCTCGCTCTTGGAGAATCCAAGTCCTGTGAAATAGCTGTCTATCCATGTGTACCAAGCACGTGGTGCTTGCTTCAACCCATACAACGCTCTCCTGAGCCTGCACACATGCGACTCACTGCTGAAGACCCCAAAGCCTTCGGGCTGCTCAATGTACACCTCCTCCTCAATGACTCCGTTGAGGAACACAGTCTTCACATCCATCTGATGAATGTGCCATCGAATCTGCGCTGAGAGAGCAAGAATCGTATGGAAGAATACCTTGCAACAGGTGCAAAGGTCTCCTCATAATCAATCCCCTCTATCTGTGAAAAGCCTCGGGCAACAAATCTTGCCTTGTACTTCTCTACACTCCCGTCAGCTGCCTGCTTAACTTTGTAGATCCATCTCGAACCCACCACTGATTTGCCTTCCGGTCTAGGAACAATCTCCCATGCACTGTTTCTGACAATAGCATCATACTCTTCCACCATGGCATCTACCCATGCGAGATCCTCCACAGCTTCCTCGAAAGAGGATGGCTCAGTCACAACACACTTGCTCATAAGATCCATGTATCCAGTGTACCGATCAGGTGATTGTCTCTGCCTGCGTTGGGCTGTAGGTGGTCCTACAACTTTCTCTACATCTTGAGCCAGTCGCTCAGCTTCTGTCAAGCGCTTTCGCCCTCTGATGGTTGGCGCTGCATGAGTGGTCTCTTCCACTCCATGAACCTCGTCCTGTGGCTGATCCACATCCTGAAGCTCATCCTTAGGAACTAATAGCTCCTCATCTGCATGCAAGTGTAGCTCCCTCTCAAGCGAACACTTCATGGCTTTCTCCTCCTGAAATTTTATATCCCGTCGCACGATAGATTTACCACTGTCTGGAAAATACACACGATAGTTGTGGGGCGTATCAGTGTACCCCACAAATATCCCAACCTCTGCGGTCGGCTCCAACTTCTTCCTGGTATCCTTCGTCACATGCATGTAAATGTTAGCACCAAAAATACTCAAATGAGAAAGATCAGGCTTCTTACCAGAATAAGCCTCCTCGGGTGTACTCATGCCAAGTATCCTGTGAGGACAATGGTTATGCACATAAACTGCTGTATTGCATGCTTCCGCCCACAAGTGAAGGGGTAGGCCCTGATCATGCAACATTGCCCATGCAACACCCACAATCGTTTTGTTCTTCCGCTCAGCTACCCCGTTCTGCTGTGGGTTATGGGGAGCTATGAGCTCTCTTCGAATCCCTTCTGCCTTGCAGAAATCCTTGAACTCGTCTGAGATGTATTCACCACCATTATCGCTCCTAAGAGCCTTCATCTTCTTCCCCGTCTCCTTCTCGACCAGTGCTTTGAATTCACAGAACTTTGAATATGTCTCGCTCTTCTTCTGCATGAAGAAGATCCAACACTTACGAGAGAAATCATCAACAAAATCACATAATACCTGTGTTTTGCTGTCAAAGCAAATGAGAAAGGTCCACACATGTCTGTGTGAATTCTTTCAAGGATCCTCGTTGTGCGACTATCCTTCTCGTGAAAGGTGGATTTCACAAACTTCTCCAAAGTACACCCCTTGCACTGATCTGACTGCGTAAGTGTGCCTTTAGGAAGCCCTGTAGTGATCTGCTGCAGTATCTTCAAGGCTCCATGGTGAAGGTGACCCAATCTCCTGTGCCACAACTCGCCATCATCCCGGCTCACTAATCCTTCTGCCTTGCCTGCCATTGCTGCGCATCCATCTACATGAAACTGATAAAGGTTCCTCACTCGAACCCCTATCTTCCGGGTCTCACCAGTTGTCTTGCTGTGCAGGAAAGCCTTTCCCTCGCTGAAAACAACATCATACCCCTTGTCTTCTAACATCTCCACTGAGATAAGATTATTCTTCAATCCTGGAACATGCATGACTTCCTTCAATACGAAGGGTTTACTAGACTCCCTCTCAAAGGAAATGGTACCGATACCGGTCGCACTGTATCTCCCATCATCGCCCATCTCGATGTGCACTCCAAGATCTTTTTCCTCCAGATCAAAGAACAAATCTCTATCTCCCATCATGTGAAAAGATGCACCACTGTCCAAGAACCACATTGATCCCATCACACTTGAAACCAAGCATGCGATCAATGAAAAATCAAGCTCAAACTGTGAGGCTAGAGCCTCTCCTGCTGAAGATCCAACCGCCTGCTTGTTCTTCTTCTTCTGCGGAGAATTACTGGCATAGTGTCCGTGCTGGTGATAGTGAAAACACTTCACCTTGGACATATCCTGCTTCTTGCCTTTCGCACCAGACTGAGAAGCTTTCTTGCTCTTCCCTTTCTTTGTTTTGGCAGCCAAAGTGCAATTCTCTTCATCAGCTCCCTTTGACGAAGATCCATCTCTGGTACTCCGCCTGATCTCCTCCTGCACAAGATCTGACCATAGCCTTTCCCATCCCGGAAATTTCTCCCGACCATTGATAGAGTCCTGATAGGTATTCCAACTCTTCGGAAGACCAAGGAGAGCCAAGCTCACCAAGTTCTCATCATCGACAGTAACCCCCACACTTCCCAGCTCATCTCGACACTGAGTGAACTTCGTGAGATACTTGGGCATACTGTCACCCTTCTCGCATTTGATATTTCTGAGTTTATCTTTGAGCGCCAGCTTCCTCTAATCGCTCTTACTTTGGAATAATTCTGTTAATGATTTCCACATCAAATATGGAGTAGCCTTTCCATGGAGGCTGGACACAATGTGATCCTTCACGCCCTCCAACAGAATCCTTCGACATTTTGCGGTCTTCTTTTGCTAAGCATCAGCTTGAGTAGCATCAGTAGGCTTTGGGACATCCGTATCTATGAACTCCTTCAGCCTGTTATCATCCAATACTGCCTCCATCCTGTCCTTCCATGCAATATAGTTTGAGCTGCCCTCAAGAGCATACTCCAATCGTAATCCGTTGAAAGACATTGCCGCGTTGCCACCAAGAAAACACTGCTGCAAATTCGAATTCCACCAGCAACCAACTCAACCGCTTCGGATCTAAGATTCGTGAGAACACAATATTTCTTGTACAGAGTTTTACTGTATGGGCATTCACTGGATATCTCACCTTCCAAAGGAAGGATGAATCCAAAGGCTACCTGGCCCGATTACGGACTCTGCCTGAAGAAATAGAATGTAAACACTTCCTGAATAGTAGATCTGATGATCAACAGCTCCGATACCATGTAGAAATTTTGAATAATTTAACACATATTCACAGAGATTATCCCAATTATACACTATTGCGGAATACATGCATAATACATAACCTCCTCTACGTTGATCATCAATGTAGCAGCATCAATAACAATAAAACATCAAGAGCATTCACACATTAACACAGTATGTAACCTGGGGAAAACATCTCGCTAAAATCCCAAACTATCTGTATATTAATGATTGAGACCATGTAACATTACAAAGTACAATGCTTATCACAATCAATCCAGTACCATCTCCACCTGTTACACACAATACAACTAAGATCTGATCTCCAAATCTATTCCACTGCTTGCCTGCCTCCACTTCTCAATACCTGCTCAAGAATGAATGGGAATGGTTTACCAAACTCGTATTTCACCTCCAAAGAATCACTAACACTATGTAAGACGTGAGCAGAGGCTATAATACTGGGCAAATACATGAGCAAACTCATTGGCATACTCAATCCCTTGATTGTGCAAATCCTCATGCACAACTATAGTCACAACTGATAGCAATCTGATCCTCTAACACCTGTCCCTATTGAACTGAACATGCATTGACATGCAACTAAGTTAACTGATGTATTCTATAGTTGTATTATGAGTTAATAATTAGTTTAAAAACTCATCATTAGTCTATTTGCAGTTAGACTAATTAAAACTAGTTTAACCAAGTCAAACTGAACACAACTCCATCAACTCCACAATCAACTCCACCAAACTCAACTGATTGATTTCTAACTGAAGTCATGCATGCAACAACTCAACTGACTCATAAGAAAAGCATACTTCCTTCTGACAGCTGCATGGGCCACAACTGTAGCTCAAACTGAAGTGCTCCAAGAGAATAAGATCAAGTTTATAGTCCAAATATTATTATGAGACAATAATATTTGACTTTTCTATTTTGGATAGCCAGTCTAAAAATAGACTTTTATCACTCCTGCTGTGATCACTCCTGCTATGGTCACTCCTACTGTGATCACTCCTGTTGTGATCATCCCTGCTGGGATCCAAAAATAGAACTTGCGCCATAATTTTCCTGCGGGCCCATTTAGTGAAGGCGACTCTTTTCACTAAGCTCCATCATCTTGTTGCAATCTCAACAAATGAAAGTTGTAAATCTTATTATGGACTTAAAATAATTGTAAATCAATAGACCTTTAGATATGGGATAAGAAGAAACTCTTCTTTGAGAGTCTCGCCACTCTTGTTTGGGGCTACAATATCTCTAGAGAATTATGGAGAAAGATAAAGCAAATCCAACAATTTCAAAATAAAGGCAGTACACCCTATGCTTTTCTCCTCATATAAGCAAATCTTTCCCTTATTGACAATGTGACTATCACTAGGTACTTAACGTACAAGAACAAGATAAATAACATAGAAGTTAAAAGGGGCTTCCTAATATTGCTTCAAACTCCAGGAAAAGCCACTTGCAACTCAAGCAAGGGTGGCATGGAGATGCCAAAGTCTTGGCTAAATCATTGGGAAATAATGGAAGAAGGTCACTCTATAGAGTAATGATAATATATCAAAATTGTTGGGTGTGTGTTATATTCTTTCCACGACCAGCCGCACGGGGGGTTAGAGGTGGGGCGGCAGCCCCCCCTGTTAGGGGGTTTGAGGAGGGCGGTAGCCCCCTTTACGAGGTTTGAGGCAGTGCCCTGAGATTTTTTTTTTGACCCTATATTAGGTGGGCAGACCTACCTATGGTTTTGTGCATGGGTTTTGCACATGGTTTTGGGCATGATGGTTTTCTACCCATGGTATCTTGTAGATTTAGTCAAGGGAACTACGATTATGTTCTAATCCAGGGTTAATGGATTGGGGTTTATGAATGCTTCGACATGTATATATATGTGTGTTGTAACATTGAAAGGAATATAATGAAAAATCAATCTGGTAGTCCCGGTTTTGGGATCTAGGGAAAATATGTGTGTATATCTATTTTATGTTGTATGCTCTCGTCATTGTTTATTTTCTGTTTGTTTTTAGAATTCGTATGCAGGTAATTTCTGTACAGGGTTAAAACCTACAAAAACGTTGTTATGTATAAATTGAAGGAGAAATTGTGATGCGATAAAGAACTAGAGGATAAAAAAAATTAAGATATTATATGAAAGTTATCAACCCTAATCTAAATGATCAAAATGATCTCTATGTTTGACTAGCATAATGACCAACCCTAATCGAAAGGATCAAAATTATCTCTATGTTTCTACTAGCATAAAAATATAATCAACATTGCTAAACTAAAAACAAACCCTTATAAGCTTGATAGCGAAATGGAGCATTGGAAAATTCTTAAAATGAGGTTGGTCAAAAGAAATTGGCATCATTGTGACACTAAGAAGATTGAATATGAAAATCACATTATCTTAGAATGTATGTTAACACGGAAAAATCATACACACATTTGTACAATCCATATGGCACCCAAATTCGTCCAACAGAGCGTACATGTGAAGACTTTCCAGCTGAAAACATCATGAAATACAAAAATAAAAATTCTCCAAATGTTTCAATTATAAGATCTACCCGCGTGACCCATCCAAAGGGCCAAATTAGGAACCACACGACTTTTCCTTTGATCGCTGCATGGTCAAGCAAAATTTCGAGTTAGCAATTCAGAATCACTTCACACACTTGGAAGATGGGATTCCCTAACATGTACCAGTCAAGGACAACCTATTTCGAGTTGACCTGAAGATATGAAGCCCCAAGGGATCCTCTTGTCCTACTCATAATTCATTTTCTCATTAATGGACCAAGAGAGGGAAGATGAATTCAAAATTCTATATAAACAAGCCATTGAACAATAAAAAACAAAAAGAAGTAGAGCATTGTTATGTTAGCAAAATTGCTCCTCAGCAATCCAACATTCTAGTGGAAGAGGATTTCATCATTGAGAGAGTCTTCATACTTCTTTAAGAGAAAGGAGAAGCTTGCAAAGAGATTGAGGAAAGGAACCTCCTTGTTGAGGATTTTTGAGCACCATTGCTCAAAGAATTCTCTCTAAGTGTTTAGTATTCATCAACTGTATCTCTTCTACATTCAACAGTCAATAAAGGAAGCCCTTTTCCATGACTTTGTTGACTTGTTTGCTTCATTAAGCATTGTTTATGTGTTTATCTTCTAGTTTTTAGTTTTTGTTTATGTATGCATTATTCTCACCATTTACAATGCTTTGTTTACTCATGTTTTTCCACTAACAACAACCATTTAAAATAAAAATACAAATCAAAACAAATAATTCCTTCCTTTTCTAAATCCTAATCAACTAAATTTAATATTGCTAAAATTTAACACCATAATCATTCTCATCTTCTTTATTATTTTTTAAATAATGTTATCATAAGTTTTTTTAATATCTATAAAATCCAATAGATATTATATTTAATAATACAAATATCATTTATTAAATAATTTATTAACAATTAAGTAATTATGAACTTGTTATACAATTATTGAAATTAATATTTATATATAAGAAGTACAATGAATGAGTTTTATACCAGTTTAGATCCATCTTAACTCCAAAGCTACCAAGCACTTAGAGGGATTAAATCTCTTTTCACTCTAAAAGATGTTGGCACCTTAAAAAATTGTTCCCTCTCAATGCTGGGTAAATCGAGAATTAAGATGAATTTAGACTCATATAGTGAAAATCCTATAATACATGTACCCTAAGTAAAGACTAAAATGATAATAAAAATTGTAATGTGACGTTGATAGTAATGTGAAGCTATACCATAATATTATTACTATTTAATATTAATATGATTAATAACTAATATTTAATATTAATATAAATATTAATAACATTAATATAATATTATAGCATAATATTTTTTTTTCTAAATAAGACTATTCTACTATTCACATTAAAAGTGTAAAATTACAACATAACAAGCAAAATGAAACAGCTGGCCAGAAAGGAAGGCCGCATGAAACAGCAAGTGTCTAGAGCACAAATGTTGGACAAGACCAAGTTTTGCAATCCTGCGCAGGGGATCCAGAGGAACACAAACAACAGAAACCAACAACAGAAACAAAGGATTGACCTCGACACAATAGCAGATACAAAAAATTGACATTTTTGACAAAAAAGCCCTCGCTACTGGGCCGCATGACCTGTTAAGAAGCTGCAAAGCTTGATTAGACTTCCGGAATCTCCTCCATGATCCTGCACCATCCACCGTCAGCCAGGTCCTGGGCTTGGGCCTCCTCATTCTCATTCGAAACCGGAGGCGCAGGCGCCATCATTATGTCATTGACGATGCTGGCTGGCGGTTCCATGTCCCGCGAGGAGCCTGCAATTGGCATCAGAACTGTTCCTTGGTCCTCTCGAAGAACACTGGATTCGCCCTCTTCTTGGGGTTCCTCTAGAAAGAGCACTGAAACATGGGCAATGATCCAAGGATAGTTAAGGGAATAGTTGAAAGTAAAGATTGCTGAGCCGAAGGAGGGCGAGGACGAGGAACCTGGGGAGCTGGGTTCAAGAAATTGGCTGGGCCTCAGAATGCTCCCTCTTCCGCTGCGAGAGCGTGGGTGCTGACTCGAGGTAGCATCACCGGAAGAAGGGCGTGAAGGAGCGCCCCGAGCGGTGCCTCTGCGGCTGAGCATTCTTTGGCGGAGCCGAGGCATGACAACTGAGACAACACCGTAATGGATTACAGAACAGACCACCGGAGAGGTATATCTCAGTCCAAACACACAGGCTAGCGGACGGGAGCCCAAAGCAGCAGCGGGAGACGGAGAAGTAGAGCAAGAGCCCAACCAACACGGAGGCTTCGAGCTAGCTGAGCCCGAGCCCATCCAACACAACACAAGGAACAACAGAGTATACCCATGGCGGATTCTGGTTAATAAGCATTTTCCCCTGCCTCGAGACCCTCCCGCCATAACTATGGCATTCATGGGAGCCGAGAGCCGATACCAGCCTGCGTGTGCGGAGATGGACAACATATTAATGTTACCCGCAAACATTCCCTTACACCCTGTTAAACCCACCTGCATGTGATCATCCCTCCACATGGCTTCAGGTCCGCTGTACAAGGCTGGCAAGTGGCGTCTCTACTCCGCACTCCAATCCCATCTCATTGAAGGCAACCTTCCGCATCCGGGGTATTATAGCATAATATTATTATGCTATTAAAATTAGATTATATTTAGTAATAATATATTAAATGCTATTAGTACAAGTAACCTAACATATTATCTAATACCAAATAAAAAAACAACATTAAGTATTATATAATACTAAATATAAAATAATACTAAGTATAATGTATTAATATATGACAATATTTAATATATTAAGTATTATTGGTATATGATTTCTTTTTATTACGCTTAATATGTTATATAAGACTATAATATCATTATATTATATAGATAATATTAATATTTGCTAGACAATTTAATACTTAAAAGCATTAAATATAATATAATACTAAATATAATATTTAATATTATATAATATAATATTAATATATCCTCAATATCTATGTTATCATAGAATATAACAATTGAAAAATCTTGAAAATTAAACACAGGCTAAAAAACCACTTAAGTCCACTATTTACTCGTGTTAATGAGAGATGTGTCTACCTAGGTTAGGTTTATATTTTCACATATAAGAAGATATCACATGAATTTAGGGTATTAACATAAAAGTTTAGAAATTCTACATTGTGTTAACAAATTCAAGGGACGTAATGAAATACCTAGATTGTGATATATCTGGCCATCAAATCTGATGCAAAAACAGACAATTACGGAAGTATATATCTGTTTAATATTTTTTTAAAATTATTTAAAGTTATTATTTTATATGAAATTTAGTTTTTTCATATATATATAATATGAATTTATTAATTATATATTTCACATAAAAGATTAATATTTCATTGATGTTAAATTTTATAAATTTAATATATTATTATGTGTTTTATTGATGCAATATTTTTTAGACATTATCAATATATGTTTATTAATATGGGAATATTGTAATTCTATTTTTTAAATAATAAATATATAAACAATATATTTAGAAGTCTAAAAAACCCTATTACTCTATTGCATGGCCTTATTTGTAGTAGCAGCGACGCCTCCTCTCCCTCCTCCTCTAGACATGGTCACCTTCAATGCCTTAATTTCTTCGATCTCTTGATCTAGAAAAATTTGAGCACTCCTATTACATTAAGCATCTTGAAGACATCCCCATGGTGTTGGTCCATGTGGCACAATCCCGATCCATCGCTCTTCATCTAACAAATAAGGGATTAATTGGTCAGTTCACAAGAATCTAGCCTTCCCCGCCTATGTTGACTATTTTTGTAAATAAGAACTGGCACCCTTTGATTAAAGGAAAGCTCTCTCTCTCTCTCTCTCATTCCATGACAAGGGTTTCTTTGCCTTTTTCTTTAAGGACAAGGAAATTAAGACTTGATGTTCAAGACCGGTTCTTATTTTTTAGGGTTCCAAGGATTGTACTTGAATAATTGGAATCTTGACTTTAAACCCGAGAATGATATTCCATCGGCTATCCTAGTCTTGGTTAAACTTCCCCATGTCTTGCTTTGTTGCAAGAGGGAGGAACAATTAAAAGAATTGGTAATGCACTTAGGAAGTACATTGATCATGTAAAACCACAAGATGACATGTTTGTGTGTGCATGGAATCGTGTCGAGGTAGATTTGGAAAAGGGACTATCAAAATCCATCTAACTCTCTCTGGACAAATGGAACATCATATAACAAGATAATTATGACTGGATCATGTTCAAGTGTAAAGTGTGCCATGAATATGGCCACTTTGTAAGAAACTACCCCATAGTAATTCCTAAATACAAGTAGGTGGAGTAAAGAGAACAATAGCAATAACTTAGAAGGAAACTATCCAATACAAGGCAAGAGGTCCCTCCTATATACTCTCGTCCCTCTTTTGTGGCTCCACAAGATCCATCATCTTCAAAGCCAAACCCCAACCATATTTGTCACTCTACTAGCAAGGGAAGTGACAAAAACCCTCAAGGAAATAGGTATGAAACTTTGGCTTCAATGGAAACTCTGGAAAATAACAAAGCTCTTACAAAGGAAGAGGGTAAATCTTAGGATATGCCTCCCTTGGAAGATTCTCTTGCCCACTCCATTGAGGGGATTTCTATTCCATCTCGAGTGGTTTCTATAACCTGCTCTCGCATCCCAGGGGATTTAATTTTGGGGAAGGGCCATGCCTTCCCCCCTCAAAGGTTCATTACGATACAAGGTTTCCCTTCCCAGGTTTAGTCTTTGTATATGGGCATTCTGAGGATGAAGTAGACAATGAATTTTCCATCGATGGAAACTTTAAAAAGGTTGGAGCAAAACCAAATTGGGATTTGTGTGAATATCAAGTGGATAAAGACGATGAGCTTGGTACTCAACACACCATCGAAGGTATGTATAATAAAAACAAAAACCAAAATGCATTTTCCCTTCCTCCTAAAGGAACCCTCAAAAGCACAAGTAAGTAATGAAAACTATTTCCTAAAACTACAAGGGATTGGGCAACAAAGGAAACTTTATATCAGTCAAAGATTTGATAGAAGTGGGAAAACCTCAAATTTTTCTGATCTAGGAGAAGAAATTGGAGCAAATTGATCTCCTTGAAAAAAACAATAGTAATTGGTGTGGAAGCTCAACAAAAGTATTCATTTCACTGGTTTCAATCCCACTTCTTCGAGCATCACTCGATGCAATGAGTGCTAAGTGGACTATTCAAAAATCATGAGAAATTAGTCAGTTACGACTACCTCTCATGGAAATGGTCATACATGAATGACTTACTTGACGCAGTTGAATCCCAACAAATCTAAAAGTATTCAATTCAAGATGGGCCTCCATACAATTTTATTTTCATCCTATCTCTAACTTATCAAGGTAATTCCTTACCTCATTGGTTAGATATAAGTATGCTTCGTACTGTCTTTTTTAAGACCTATAAAATAACTATGTTTATATGCCTAATGATTACCCTTAGAAAGTATCTTGTTGGAACTCTCTCCTTAGCCTTGAAGAATCGATATGGATTCAAAATACATTTTTGCCAGGAATTTTAGTTCTTATTTGCATTCATGGGAAGAGGTAAACATGTCATATATCCCTTTAGGGAAAGGATGGAAGATCCCTCCTCCTTATACCTAATTGATTTGAAGTCAGTCCAGGGGAAGTTCTTGGTATAATCGCAGGTTTGGGCCTGACCATATCTCAACCCGTGTTTATCATTTTTTGGTTAATAACTCACTCTTAGATGAGAATGTCTCCTTCATTTCCCATATCCTCTCTTGGAGTGGCTCAGACCATTGTCCAATAGTGTTGTCCATATCCCCACACAAAAATCAAGCCCCCATCCTATTTCAATTCAACCCCATCTAGTGATGAGACCTAAAATTCAAGGGAATTGTTTCACAAGGCAATTCTTTGGATTGAGGGGTCCCCGATCTATATTTTGGAAAAAAAACATAAAAAGAACTAACTTGGCCCTTAAAGCCTTAGAAAAATTCCATTTAAATGGTTTTGGAATCCTCTGTCTCCAACTTGAAGAGGCAACTAGAAGAGATACATTGCAAGAAGGATCTACATCTAGACTCTCCTCACTTGATTTTTGAAGAAAAATAAACCTTTCAAAGAATTGAAGCAACATTAAGGAGTGAAGAGGAAATATGGTACTCAAAATCTAGATGTTTGTGGTTGAAGGCAAGAGTTAGAAACACCTGCTTCTTCTATAATCAAGCTAAAAGGTGTCTTTGGCGTAGCAATCTCACCTCAACATTTTCAGACAATGGGGACAACATAACATTTTACGATTAGATTAAAGAGGCAACTACTTCCCATTTTTCCACCCTCTACTCTAAATAATACACAAGCAATATTGAAGTTGCAGAGGATATGCTTGAACAAATTCCTTTGGTTTCAAACTAAAAAAATGACAAGTTGATGCAACCAATCACGGAGGAGGAAACCCAAGATGTTATTAGATCCTTTGATCTATACAAGGCTCCGGGTCTAGATGTATTCACTACCCATTCCTACAAGTGTTGTTGACAAGTTATAAAGTTTGATTTGATTAGAATGATCAACTATGTTATCACTCATTAAGAATGGAAGTAGGAATCAACTTAACCTTCCTTGCCTTGGTATCGAAAGAGGTAAATCCTTCACCGTTTTCCAAATTCAAACCCATTTCTATGTGTAATTTTTCTTATAAAATAATCCCCAAAATACTAGTAAATAAGATCAAACCCCTTCCACCCAAGATAATTTGTGAAAAATAAGGGTGATTTATCTGGTAAAGGAAAATAGTGGATAATATCATTCTAGTTCAAGAAGATATTCACTCTTAGCATATCTAGGGGAGAAGGAATGATTATCAAGTTGGACACGACCAATGCCTTTGAACATGTCTGTAAAAACTTCCTATTCCTCGTTCTTCATCAATTTAGTTTTAGTCCCAACTTCATTGGCTAGATCTCAACTCGACCAACAACCCTTGGATTTCCCCATTAGTTAATGAAAAATCAACAAGATGCTTCTAAGAAACATGTGGTATTAGGAAAGGATGCTCGTTTTCTCCCCTATTCTACATTTTAGTGGTAAACTCACCGAGAAAAAAAACTTGAACACTAGAGAAGAACTGAATTATTCTCTAATACTTGGATTGTGAAAGGGGTCAAGCACAACAACCATGCCCAATTTGTTGATGACACTCACTTGATGGGAGGGGCTTAAGCAATGAATGTAGAAATATTTAAAGAGTAATGGATTAATTTGTGAAAGCATTTGGTGGCATGATAAAAAAGGGGAAAAGCCTACTACTCACTTAGAATGCTAGTTGTAGTGTACAAGCAACCCTCTTTCACATCCTTTAAATTCCAATTCAAGACTGTTGGTCCTCATTTCAATACCTTGGCCTCCCCCTCATCCTAAAGCATTTCCATCACCCTTCTTGGAAGCCAATTATGTATAAATTCAAGTCTGAATTTTCCAGGCAAGGAGCTCAATTGCTGAACCCAATTGATTGACTAGTCCTTTTGGAAGTTGTTCTATATGTATTTCCATTATTCCAGTTCTCATTAATGACGGATCTAGTTGAATTAAGCATAGGAAATTTTAAAGGAGGGTCCCAAATCTGGAAAATTCTTGTGATCCCTCTCCTATAATCTCACCTCACTTGGGTACTGGGAAATGGAAAACAAACTAGCATTTGGCATGAAAACATAATGGGAAAGCCTCCTATTAAGAACTTCCAAGGTGTTCTCCTTATCTGGATGTGGCTCGCCGAGACTACAAAGTGCACCATTTTGACATCTCCCAATGGTCTGGAGATGGTGATTAGATCAGGTGGTACTTGGACTCAATCTCCCCTCACCTCATGAATATTTCACTCACCTTGTTTACATAGTTATATGATAGAGATCCTAGCCATAAAAATGATGAGGATGCTAATAGTTGGGGTGATTATACTACTCAGTGAAGCTTGAATATAAGGCATAGTTGTTCCTAGATGGCCCCCCTCTGACTTATAGTATATGGTACCACATATGGGTATCTAAAAGTAGACATATTTTGTTGGACCTTAGTTCATGAAAAGTTTCTCATGGCTGAGAATCTAGCTAAAAGAGGAATGAAAGGCCCCTACAGATGTGTCTTGTTCTCACCCAATAATCAATCCATTCTTCACTTTATTGGATCGTTAATACACTAAGAAATTTTGATAATTTTCTCTTCAAGGCCTCATACATTGCACTTAGTGGCCTAATTCACTTCTCCAACTATTTGGAAACATGGAATGAGCCTTGTCTTAACTCCTTTCTTCATTATTCATATTGGATAATTATATTATTTTTCATCCATCTTGATGCTTTTGTAGTGGAAAAATTAGAGGAATCAACTTAAAGGGCCATTGTTATCGATTAGTACCAATTTGGCGAATTAGGGTTCGAAACATTTCAAATGTAGTTTGAGGTAATAAAAGAAGGTTTTTGGGGTCCAAAAAATATCGCTTGCACTAAAACTCTTAACATTTTTCTACACTAAGAGACCTTTCTAATGGTGTAATATAGATGTCAAACGAAGTCCATATTTTTAGTTATGCCAAAAGCAAGTTGACCTTCCTATTTTTTCCACCATGATTTGAGAAGACACCATGCTATCTCCATTACTTATAGAAAGTGGGATAGCCACATGGGAACCATAAATAAGACTCTATATGGGTCAAAGTTTTAGCATTAGTTGGGAGTTGAAAGAGTCAAACTTTAACCGCTAGTTGGCTATTAGGTTGTGTTATAACTGGGCCACTAGGAGGAAGTGGAGTTCCATTCTATTTGTTTGGATTTTGTTCCATAGTAGAGTAGAGTAGTTAAGTGTGGATAAAAGGAGATCATAATAGAGGGGGTTTCTTCCTGTAGCAGACTATAGGCCACAAGTCTCAGATAACTCCATAGAGAGTTCTTCCTCCTTTGTACTTGCATCATTTTTGTTATAGACAAATGATAGCAAAACAAGCCCACCTTATATTTGGGTTTTCTCTTATAAGGGTTTCTTAGAGCATATATTGGTGTTCATTATTATTTTTGAGTGATTATATTAACCTATTCTCTATTTTTCCTCATATTATTTATTGCATGCATAAATAACAAAAGAATAATATCAACTTTGGATTGTAAAGGTAATTAACCCTTCATAGCATAGGTTTCAATTCATTTTTAGATATTTATTGTGACAAAACGCCTAGTGGAAGATCCATGGTAGTTTACAGATCGCGTTGAAATCCCTTATTTAAAAGGCTCTGTATGAATCTCCCTAAGTTCATATGTTGGAAACTCTAGCTCACTTAAAACATGGCTATCTTCCAAGATAATCAGACAAATCCTATTGTAGAGGCTCTGAGGGCAAAGCTACTACTATATGAACACATATACTCCAAAAATTTAGTGCTCTAGTGGCCATAAGATACAAATTGATCAACAAGCTACTGTGGACATTCCACTGGATAGTTTGCCACAATAGATATGTGAAAATAATATGAAATCTATATTATGATGGGTTAATTCCTTTTAGATTCCATATTTGTTATTATTGTTTTGTTTTTTATGCATGTAATAAATAATATGTAGGAAATAGAGATCAAGTAAATACAATCATTCACTAAACACAATGAACACAAGACATACTCTGGGAAACCCTTACAATAGAAAAACTTGCTATAAGGTTGTTATGTTCTATTTTGTCTAGAATGGGAATGATGTAAGTACAAGGAGAAGGCACTATCTTTAGAGTTTCCTGAGACCTATGTTCATGGGATGCTACATAACATAAATCCCCTTTTTTATGCTATTTTTCTATCCACACTTAGGTATTATGCTCTACTATGGAACAAAATGTAAGGTAATAGAAAAGAACCCCCTTTCTTCCTAGTGACCAAATTATAACACAACAAAATAACTAACTAGGGTTTACATTTGACCCATTCAACCCTCAACATGAGCTACAACTCAATACTCCTAGGGTTTTCTTCCTAGTCCCCATGTGGCTAGCCCCTTTTCCACAAGTAACGAGGGTTGACATGGCATCCTCTTGAATTATGATGATTAATCACTATAAGTCAACTTCTAGGAGGTATGACTTTCTGAAATAAGCCCCAATTGAGGTGATTATTACTTTGTTCAAATGAAATTTCATCCATAACAAGTTTGAGACCAGAAAAAGTGGTCATTTAAGGGTCAAAATGGCTCATAAAGTTTTTTTCCCTCAATTTTCCAAATTAGGGCCATTGGTAAAAATGACCTTGCAAGTTGATTCCTCTAATTTTTCCCCTCTAAAAGAATTGAGATGGATGAAAAATAAAATATATACAATACAAATAATACCTCCCCATTTTGGGAGGCGTTTGGTACCGAAAAGATTTCACTAAATGAGGTGAGTAAAATTTTTCTCTACTTCTCCCTCGAGTACCATTTAGACTTTTCCATAAGTTGTTCTTTCAATTGAATCTACTAGAGTTCATGCTTCCCTTGTTTTGTAGTTCTAAACTTATTTTGCAAAAAATTATCTTCTATCAACTTTCCTTGTCAATGTGGTGTTAAATTCACTATGGAAGGTAGGACATGCTCCTTTTCCTGATCTAATATGGAAAGCTCAATGATTTTTAGATTTTCCATATTCACCATTGAGTAAATGAACATGTATGGGGGTAGACCAAGTCTATAGGCATTATCTCCCAATTTTTATAATATCTCGAAGGGAAAGTATTGCACAAACTGGATTTTCTTACCAGGACCCTATATCCTATCCTTGTTCAACTGTAACTATATCTTCAAAGGACCATATCATAGGGACTAACTAGTATCTTGAAAGGGCCATATCACAAAGCCTTGATCATTTCACAAAGCCTTGATCATTTTACAAGGACCCTATAGCCTCTCCTTGTTCAACTATAACCATACACTATCATCCAATCTAAATGAACTCTTTGTCCTATGCTAATCATGCTTGAGCTTGTATATTTCCTGTAACTTCTTTAGCATCCCTTGTACCTATAAATGGATCTGCCTGATATTATCAACAATTTTTTATGCTCTTAAAGCATCTCACGTGATATCCTCCCTCTCTCCTCCTTGTTTTCCATATACAATATCTAAAGGTGAGTGTGGAAAATATCCAAAAGAAGTCTCAAATGGTGACTTACCAGTTGAAGTGTGGGTTACCTTGTTGTAAGAGTGTTGTATGTAGACTAATTTTTGATCCCAAGTCTTTGAATGATTTTGATTGTAACTACTCAAAAGTTGTACCAAATTCCTATTGACTACTTCTATTTTCCCATCTATATATATGTATGGAATGCTATAGACCTCTTTAATTTTGTGTCCATATTTTCCCACAACATAGTCCAAAATGCACTAAGAAATATGGTGTCCTTGTTTTAAATGATGATCCTTGGTATCCCAAACTACACCTAGATCCACTAATAGTCTTTTTTTTTTTTTAATGGGGTATGAGAATGCAAATCTTGCTAAACCTATAAACTACCATAAATGGATAGTCATGTCCCTTCCTGGTTGTTGATAAACCTCACACAAAATCCATAGAAATGCTTTCCTATGGATGAGTAGGTATAGGTGAGGGATGATATATATCATGTTCCCTATTAATGGGTTGCTGGTACAACAAAGTGTACACCCTCTAATGAAAGAAGCTACATCTTCTTGCATCATGGCTTAGTACACATACCTATGCAAATTGGTAATTGTTTTGCCAACACCAAAATTCCCTACAACCTTGGAGGTGCCAACCTCTCTAATTAGTTGTAGACATTCACCTTTAGGAATACATAACCTGTCCAACTTATAGAGTAATCCATTATGGAGATGATATTCAATTGTTTTGTCATCATCATACACATGAATCTAGCTTGTATCTATTAGTACACTTCCCTCAAGTCATCCTCTGTATATGTATCTATTCATGTATCATTGGTGAAAGGATCCATATGCATTAGAGTTCCCAAACCCATGATTTTGATGTGGGTGGACTTTAAATCATGTAATTTTTGTGTTTCCCTTATTGTACTTGATCACTCAATGAAACTACTAAAGGAACCCCATCCACTTATAATGCATCGTTTGCAGTAACTCGCTTCGGCCCTGTAAGTACTATAGTGGCTGATGATATGTGTGGATGATAGTCCCTTCACCCATAAAATAGTGTTTCCACCTTTTTATAGATTGTACCATGGCATAAAGCTCCTTTTCATAGGTAGGGTAGTTGAGAATTTTCCCAATAAATACTTTAGAATGGTAGCATACAAGCCTCCATCCTTGCATAAAGACCACTCCCATTACACACCCACTCATATTTGTCTCCAGTTTGAAGGCCCGTTACAAGTTTGGTAATGCGAGAACTAGTACTTGACTTGTTTTCCTTTTCATCTCTTCACACGCCTTATGCAAACTCTTTCCCGATTGGAAACTCTTGCTACTCATTGTTATCACATGGAATGATGCATCTACTGAAAATGAAGCTATGAATTTTTTCAAGTACTACTGTTAAGCCCTATATAAGCCCTAGGTTAACCCAAAAACTCCTTATCAAGTTCTAGATATTCAACGAATATAATTCTATTGTTATATTTTTATGTAGGTTAGAAACCCTCATGGTCCCATTTTATTATAATTGTATCCTTTGTCTCCTATATATATACTAAGGAGACCTAGTCTTAGGATCATCAAATATTGTCTTGTTTGTTGCATTTATTATAAAAGGAGGTTTCCCTTCAAATTGGACTGTCATTATTGGTTTATTATCGTTTTTAAGGTGTAAGGATCATAACATTTGGTATAAGAGCTCTTGATCTTAGGGTTTTGCTGCTTCAAACAAGTCATCGTGGGATTTTCACTATAACATTTTTCTAGGAGGTTTCAAACAGTGAAACCTAGAGAATATTGAGAAGATTTCCCCATCAAATTGTGGTTCAGGTTTTAGATCTTGGTTTACCATATTTTCAGATATATGGTCAAGGATGTTAGGGTTTCTAAATGCTTCTAAATTATATCTCAAACAAGTGAATTCAATTTTTATTTATTTATTGAGGATTTAGACTGTGAATATTGGACTACATTGAGGAAAAGTCATGGTGAACATCTGATCCAAGTTACAAATCTTGATACTCTATATTTCGGAGATATGATCCAAGGAAGCCAAGGTTTCTATATGCTCTAAAATTTAGTCTCAAACATGCCAGTTTGGCATTTGTGCTATAATTTTTTTTTTTATGTAAGGCTTCACAAAGTGAAATTTGTACCATATTAAGGAGAAATATTGGGGAATAATTGGTTCCATTTTCAGAATTTGGTCCCCTATACTTTGGGATTTATACCCTATGGAAGTTAAGGTTTGTGAATAGTTAAGAAATAAATTTTAAATAAGTCAACTTGGTATTTTTTCTATATCTTCTTGTATGGAAATTTTCATACTATGAAATATTCAGAAATTTTAGGAGACATATAGAAGTACCTTAAGAATAGGTCATAGAATTATCTTTCAAGAATTGGACACACGGCATGTTGAGAAATAAATGCTAGTAGGATTTAGGATTTGATTCCTCTTTCTTGATAATTACTTGTGAAATATGTTGGCTTCTTTTACTTCTTAATTATTTTATAGTTCATCAAGCAATTATCAAATTATGTGTATAAGAATATCACAAGAACAAGAGACACAAGACATAGGTGCTTAGCTAGGGAAAAATCCCTATAAGGGGAAATCTAGTCACAAACTCTTCCTTCAGTAGATTCATATCAATATGAGACACTTCCAGACTACTTAGACATAGACAAAGACCTCCTCCAATCACCAAGTCAACCATTCCCTACAACGTATGATCTTGACAAAATACTCCAAGTGAAAACTTCCCAACAACAAATTCAGTCCAAAATTTCGGCCCCATAGTAGCAAAACTTTGATCCCCAGCTTCAGAATTTTGGACCTGCAATCGACACATATTTTTGGACCTAGTGACTGCCCACAAAAATTTGCATATGATTGAGAAAGATAGCCCAAAAATTGATTTAACTCTTCCTAGAAAACTTAATCCTTCTCCTGCTTCTTCACTCTCTTTGTCTGCTTCACTTTCTTGTCGATCGAACTTGTTGAGTGAGTGAGTGAAATAGGTCGAATTTCCTCTCCTTATATAGCCTTTCTGCTGGGTCAAATTTTCCTAATGTAGGATGACTTCTTAGGGACAGGGCCGACTTGGTGTGGAGTTGAAAATTTACCTTTTTGACTAAAAAATAATTCTTTTTACATGATACAAAAGCCCAAAAAGGGTCTAATAAAAATGAAAATGACTCTAATGACTCAAGGAAAAACCTAGACGCCTTCAATGGAGGCTTTTACCTAGAAAACATGGGCCCAAGCATGAAACCCAAGCTTAATAAGTCATTTTTTTTAATAATAAATTTTCTTTTTGACAAGTACAATTATGAAGACCAAAGCTAGTTAGATTCTTCATCACTCCCTCTTAACTAGGGAGGTATTCATAATATATACATATAGGAGTACATGGAAGATTTTCAAAATGAAATGGACTATGAAGAGTTTTAGCACACTCAATGCTTCGGACTAGATACCTGACCAGGGTAATCTATCCGAGTGGGACTAAGGGGACTCAAGCTTTATCCAACTCTAGGTGCCATCAAGCTTTTAAGCTCTACCACCAACCCAGGGTTCTATGTGTTTATCTAAGGTCGTAGCTCCATGACCAACACCACCCTCCCTCTTAGACATCAACATATAGGCCGACCAAATGTACTCCCAAGCATATTTCCATTAGATGCTTCATCTCTCATTATCAACCAAATCTGTAATATCAACTAACCCAAGCATGCTTCTAAAATATTCAAACTTCTTATTCGGAAGAGACTTTGTTAGCACATCAACTACCATTTCATCTATTAGAATATACTATAGCTTCACGACCACATCTTGTACCGTTCAACTAAGAAAGGGAAATGAAGAGAAATTGAGATTGTAGCCTTGGACTCATCTGAGACATTCTAGTCATACAAATGCAATTTTAAATTGTCTATTAAACCTCCAGACACATGGGTAAATGTATCCAATATTGTTTTAAATCTTCTGGAAATTTGAACAAATGCACCACCTAGAAGGAGAGTGTCATCAACAAGCTACATATGGTTAATAATCTTGAACAGGAAAAAGGGTTTACAAGCAACTGTGAACTGTAATATACCACTTTGGAGAACCGAGGATTTACGTATGGGAAAGAAATCTCCCTGAATGTTGTGTTTGATGTATCACAATATACAAGGCGACTGACTCAGTTACCTAAGGTGAGGATATCAACCTAGTGTGGACTTCCAAAATATACTTGATGGTACGTGGAAGTGCAGTCTGTGTTAGTGTTGTATAATGCGTAACCGTACGATGATAGCATTCCCATATACTTTTCATGCGTGGAGCACCATACGATATACCTGAAGGTACGTGGAGAATGGTTCGATACACTTACGAATGTGGAATGAGATTTCACCCCTAGAATGCAAGGCTGGAAAAAAAATGACAACTCCTATGTTTATAGAAGGTAGACCACGTCTCTAACCTAGACTTCTAGATGTTTACGTTAATGTTTCAAATGATCCTTAAGATTGATTCAATAAATCCTAAAGTTGATCTAGAATTATGTTTCAATTTTTAAGGCTCACTACAAATTTCACTTGAACATCCTAAAGATGTGATCTAGCATGACAAAATGAAATTTTATTTTCATTGAAAATCTATGTAAGAGAGGGAAGAGAACAAGGAGTAATGCAACATATAAGATGCAAGAAACAAAATTTGTTAAATCAATTCCCCTAATGCAACTGTTCCAATTTCCAATTTCACACACAAAACCCTAAATGCAATGCAAAATGAAAAATTATGATATTTTTCTTTGCAATCCACTTAATTTCCAAACAAAATGAAAACTAAGATGCTTGCTAAATCACTGATAAAATAAACTATATAGAATGGTGAATGTAATATCAATTCTTTCAAGCAATCAATTATCAAGCAAAGTCTTCTAATGACCTAAGTTACAAGAACAAAGCAAAATCCAAACAAATTCTTATCAAAGGCTACTAAAACCAAAAGAAAACAAAGAGAAGGATTTTAGAGACCAAGACACACCCAGGGACAGAAGGAAAACTAGCTAGAATAAAGTAGATCAGAGAACAAGGGACAAGAGGCAATTTTTTCATCTTACAGGGATCAACACAGGTGTAAAACATGCAACCGTGCTCTGCAGTGTAGGTGCAGAGAAGGAGAAGGTGTGATGAAGCACTCTTTCTCTAGACCAGGGGGAACGCTGTTGCGGATCCAACCAAACTATGACACAAAAAATCAAATAAAGATCATAGAAGAGTTTTCCTATGGTCAAGCAAAGTTTGAGTGAGGCAATGAAGGTCAGTTCAAGAGGTGAAACAAGTGCTAAGGTCAAGGAAACCACTAAGGGAAAGAAACATTCCCCAGTGGAGTCGCCAATTTGTTGTATGGAATTTACGATTGTGGACAAAGTATCTTCCCTAGACCTAGTGGACTGGTTTGGAACAACATAAAGCAAAGAATATAGAGTTTCCCTTAGATAAATTGAAGAATGGGAAACAGCCTCACTTGGAATGCATCAAAAGCTTTACATTCCTCCTGACTTGTAAGCTCCAATTGTAGCTCCAAATGCTATAATTATAACTTGCATATACAACCAAAACAAGCCAAGGATCCACAACATCTACGTAGCATAATTCAATTAGTCTATGCAATGAATTAGCAAGGCATTGAAATACATGAATGTAAATGTAACACAACACATATAGGAAAACAAGATACACTTTGTACTAATAGAAATAGGAGAGAGTTTACAACCAGGAATAGTAGCTGATCATGTAGTGATCTCCCTAAATTGACTTGTCCTTCCTTATCACAAAGAACACCTCAATGCCACCCTAATGCATGAAGATGACGACTCTCTTAGATTCAAGGCAACACCATGAGGGCATGATCAATCTCCAAAAGCCAACCCTAATGCTATGGATGGTAGTTTAGGATTTACCATAATGAGTTTGAGACCCACTTATGATGGGAGGATGAACATAAGGGATAAGAGGTGAAGTCTCCAAGATAGGATTAGATAGGACTCAAGCTTCTTATCTAAGATAAATGGTTAAAATAACCCATGGAAGCTTCTAGAAGAGGAAGCTTCATAATTTGTTTATTTATTTATTTTCCATAATTTCTAGAATCAACGCACCCTTAGCAAGGAGCAACTAGTGTTTACTAGCATTGAATGCAGGTGGCTAAATGGATAGGGTGCACCGGGGCTCAAAAGCATTGATTTTTATCAATTAAACCCATAAACTCAGACATTTGGAAAGGTCATTCTTAGGGTTTTGTGTAGGGATG
Organism: Pinus tabuliformis; assembly: GCA_031772625.1. Classification (NCBI taxonomy): domain Eukaryota; kingdom Viridiplantae; phylum Streptophyta; class Pinopsida; order Pinales; family Pinaceae; genus Pinus; species Pinus tabuliformis. Next base: position 1,483,803,897 of record CM062820.1, on the reverse strand, counting down.
ATGACAACATGTTCACAAATGTGGATTGATGTGGTTTGCAGGCCTATTGACCAGATGCAACAAAATGGCCTATAATAAGAGGCTTTATGACAAATCAAATCATCATCATTGTAGCAACAAAGCTCAAGTTTTAGACCAATGAGTATTTTGGGAAGCAAAATAAACAAGGATCTCTGGCAACATGGGTTTCCTATGGAAGAAAATGAAGTTTGTTTAATTGAATTATCCATCTTGTAATTATCCATTGTACTAGGAGGAAGATTTAACTACAATTGTAAATTCTAGTTAGGGTTTGTTGTATAATTAGTTGGTTATGTTCAGTGAGAATCATACTGCAGCGTGAATATTTTATGAACAATTGGTTATATGTATTGGATTGATAAGTATATTGCATTGAATTCAATTCATTGGATATTTTATGTTATGTCTATTGATAAATATCGTTGAATGATATAATGAATTCTTGAAGGGAAAATTGTGACAATTAGCAATGTTCCCACATCAGGTACCCATGAAAACCACAAAAATAAATATGACCAAAACCCCAATGAAGAAAACCCTAGTAATTAACTCCCTGGTTCATGAATAATTGAGAAGAGGCTAAAAGGATTACTATTTTTTAGCCTCTGACTATTTCTTGTTCCCACTCAAATCCTCTGAGTAGTCTCTGGTGTGTACCAAGCTAGCTCATCACATGACCTCATAACGAGATGAAAGGGAAACCCTTGTTCTCATTCTTTGCTTGCATGCACCTGCGAATGAAATGAAAGGGAAGGAAAGGAAAGGGAACTCATAATAGGATGAAAGGGAAGCCCTTGTTCTCTCTGTTCACTTGCTGAAGGAAAGGAAAGGGAACAACGATAGGGGGAATTGATTATGGTAAACAAAAGTCTTTTGGGCATCCACTATTTGCTTTGCCAAATGTAACTTTCACTCGAATCATAATATTTTAAAATATATTAGCACTTATTATAATGTAGGATATCATTTTCCAAAATATTTAAAGAGATACAAAGGAAATCACTAACATAAATATTTTTCAATAATGCCATATAATATAAGATAAATATTTTAAAAATAGAAAATCATAATATTATTTAAAGATAAATATTCTTCAAAGATAAATATGCATATGTATTTAAAAACTATTATCAAAATGATAGATATTAATAGGTATTTCAAAATGTTGACTTTGGTTTGTTTTATCTAGAGTGAACCCCACACACATACATTCATTTTCATTAGAGAAGACTATGCGTACACATTTAAAAAATATTACCAAAATGTTAGAGATTCACCTGCATTTGCAAATTCCAACATCAATTTGGTTTATTTAGTATGAACCATCAAGTACATCAATCCACACCGAAATTTAAAGTAGATATGTTGGTTAACATGTAAACTTGTAATAATATTGTTTTTCAAAATAGTGAAGTTTTAAGAACGTGTGGATTATGAAATACACCCTTGCACTACACAACTAAAAAAACATAAATAATCATCATGATACTTTTCAAAATTATGCAATGATAATCATCCTCATCCTTATCAAAATATTAGCATGTATGTGAAGGCCCGATAAATAATTCATATACAAATACCAATTATCTTGCATAATCAATCCCTATATGTCCTTAACAAGGTGATGCATATACAATTATTTTTGTGTCATATATTTGGTTGTCCAAGACCCTATCCATCACCCATATTTTCTAGAAGCATCATTTACAACCTTTAACATTTCCTTTGTTTCCAAAGTCTTCATCAAGGTCATGAGACCCATCCTTGTTTTGTAATATATTGCAACTATTTACATATTATACTCATAGAAATAAATATCTTTATATGTCATAACACCTATGTGGTAGTTCAATGCCTCACTCCTAACCTATGAGCTATAGAAGCTTCAATTTATAAGTAATACCATGGTTTTAGTTCTTGAACCATGAGCAAGAACTTAAGACCCATTATTACATCATTAGTTTCCATTTCAAGACCATTATAAAGGCCTTAAGACATATCAATGATACGTAAATCCTTGTATTAATTAGTTTTCCAATCTAATGTTATCTTTAGAAAGTATTTAGAAAGCTTCATCCACAACTTTAATTTGAGTCTTGAAACCCTACCATACCGTCAATTCATGCATCTACCATATCTAGGTCAAATTTCAATGCATACGAGCAAAAATTGCAAAAACTTCAACGCTGGTCCCATTCACAGGTCACTATGTGCAAGCTTAATTAGTAAGAGAATATACATTTCCTCCAATAATATAATATTCTCTACTAAACAAGTCCAACCAGGTGGAAGCTCATATGCCCCCCCGCCCCCATCACTCTTAATGTTCCCAACACCCAATTTATCTACTATAAACTATTTGAAAGCAACATAGTAAGAATCAATAATATATAGAATTTACTAAGAAAAAATATTTTAGTTAAATGAAAGAGAACAAATCTACAACTGAAAACATATAAACACATACCTCATACATTACAACATTTTGATATCATTAATCTTCTTCTTCATCCATTAGATCAACATTTATGTCATCTGCTTCAAAAATGGTATTGAAACGATCAATAATTTCAACATCATCATCAATGCCATCATTTCCAATAATCATATCATCATCCATATCATCACAACAAACATCATCTCCTACATTTGGTTCTTCTTAAAGTTCTTCATATGACAATACATCATCAATATCATCTTCATCAAGAACAATGCCTTTGAATAACTCCTTAAACTTCTTCGACATCTTCGTCAACTGACACATGATCAATTATAGAGTTCAGGCTTCTGTGATCCATATCAAGTTTATGAGAGATTTTTCGGCAAAAATCACATGGAATACCATTTGTCGACGCGTTTCGAACCAACTTGTCCTGACGATGAACCACACTAGTTGGTTCGAAATGCGTCGACAAATGGTATTCCATGTGATTTTCGCCGAAAAATCTCTCATAAACTTGACACATGATCATCAACTAACTGCTCCTCTACACCATCATCCTCTTCAACATTATCATCTTCTTTTGCTACATTATACTCTACCAACCTTCCTCTTGGATCATATCTAACAACATATGACCAACCCACTCTACCTAGAACCTCTGAGTAAAAGACTTGTTCACATTGGCTTGGAAGAACATAACAATCCAATCTTAGCTCAAATGACCTTGTATTAACCATGGTAAATCCATTAGCATGTTGAATAACAGTTATATCAGGATCATGTTCATTCATTCGTATCCTATACCATTTCACGTCGAATAAAACCAATTTGAAGGAATCAAAGTCACACTCAAGTATGTCATCCAAATACCCATAGTATAAATTTTCAGAGACTTGTGGACATGTGTCACTTCTAGGGGAAACACTAGTGACTTGGAAGACTATAATTGTCCCACAAACATAAGTTTTCCTCTTTTCATCCAAATTTTTGGTGCGAAACTTATGACCTTTGTACCACATAGTCTTGTGGTGTTTCAACTACAATATGCTAAACACATAAAAAATGCATTGTCAATTAATACACACACACACACATATAACTTGGAAATTATATGAAAAAGCACACCTACATTCATATTAATAATATATTTATAAAATAGATTTATAAAATATTGGAGGCCAGTGAAAATTCATGCTGTCCTGTTTATCATTCAAACCATTTGTTAAATCAATTTCTCTCTGCGTAAGATTTCCATCTCGGGTATGGCGAGCTTCTTTAACCAATTCAGACACCCCTTGCCATGATAATGTACCATGATATTGTTCACATATTTCAATCCATGGATTCATCCAATCAAGATTGTTTGCAATGTATAAATGTAGTGCATCCCACTATTGACCAATTGTATCATAAAATCATAATTCACCAATAAATATTAGTTACAATGGTCAATATTAATAATTGATGAAAGAATAAAAAGTAAATAAGTATGATATGAAAAAAAATGAAAAGTTATCTCTCTCTCTATATATGTGTCTTATAAATATCCACATTAAATATTTAATTACCTTTCACTTTTGTAATTCTACCTTTCCCCGACATGTGTTCCCCTTCAAATTTTTTGATGGAGTTCACATCCCAAATGTAATCTACATGCATATTTTATGCTAATATAGGAATATACTGAGTAATGTACACCATGTATTGATATTCCATATATCCCTCCACCATTGAACCCTCAAGGCGTGCTCTTTGTCTAACCAAATGCTTCAATGATTTCAAATGCCTCTCCACCATCCACATTGACCTTGTGTGTATAGGTCCACACAATTCAATCTCCTCAACTTGGTCTATGAGGTAGCGTTCTCATGATTTGAAAAATGTTAGAGGTATATAATTTTTCATTTCACAAATTAGTTGAGGAATTTCTCTCTTCCAATGCTTTATATCGCCTTTATGCATTTCTTTCAATGATAACCATCTACAAATGATGGAAGCAAATAAGTACATGTTTCAACAAAAAATAATATATTACATTACAAGTAAAACACATGCTATTAAGTTGATCAACAAATAATTGAAAAAACACTTGACATATAAATCACTACTTACCTCATGTAGTTGCCAAGATCATATATAACTTGTTTGGCATTGTTGCCGAAGTTGTCTCGGAGAGATAGAGGTAGAACATATTGTAACAATAAAATTGAATCGTTATTTGTTTAATCCAAAGTAGACAAAAAAAACCATAAAGATGTATATAGACCAATATAGAAATATATATATCGAAATAGTTACTTTAATGAATGTATGACAATCATGTGTTTTTACCCCACCAAATTTACCTTTCTTTGTTAAGATATTATTTACGTTTGAAGAAAATCTTGTGGGAAATTTAATTCTTTGAATGAAATATTTTATATCATCACTTTATTTCTCTGTTAATAACCATGGAAGGTTGTTTTGATATCCATTGCTATTTAATCATATCCTACTCTTCATTACATGATTGGTTTCCACAATGTCATTACAAATTTTATAGATTTTTCTTTATCCCTCCTACCATTTATGATCCGCCATAAAGTTTTTGCCACATTCTTCCCGATATGCATTGTATCAAACAAATGAGCTATTTGTATGTGCTCATAGTAGGGAAACTGATGGGCCTCCAAATTAGATACAATTTAAGGCCCATCTGACCATCCTTAAGCAAATTTAACCTCTTTTTTTGCATTAGATGACATATTTTGAGCTATAATGTGTTCATTAGGTAGGTTTAGAGATAATTGCATATTTGTGCCTACTGTTTTTTTTTTGTAAATATTGTGAGAATATTGGGCATATTATGAAGATTTGGAGGATGAGATAACTTAGGGACTTTCTCTCTGCTATAAGAGGATCAATATTGGATAACAAATGAATAAGATATTACGAAATTATTGAACAAATTTTGGAGCTATAGTGATGGAAAAAATCTAGGAATGTGTTCCCTGTCATTTAATGCAAATTCCTAGTGGTGGAAACTATATCCAGTTTTTGAGGGATTTTGGAGGGGAAATCTGCCTCCTTTAATGGAGAATGCTTCCTCAACACTTTGTATAAGTACCAATTCAAATTTTCCTCTAGGGTCATGCATTTATTAGTATTCTTTTGGAGAAAAGTTGTTATTTAGCAGCTCCACTTTCATTTCTAGTAGGGATGTACTTGGATTGATTCAAATAATGAAGTTTGGTGCCATTTTTAGCTTCTAAAGCTTGGTTTCCTTCATAGGAATCTGAGTTTCCTTGGGCTTGGCCATCCCAGGAGCCTCAGATCCCTCTTGTACAATTTCTTTATTTCCTTTAAATGTCTTTTTCACTTGCATCTCTTATTTATGCATTTACTATTCATGCTTCTTTTGTTGTAGGTCATATTGGTTAAATGATTGAAGTGAGTTGTTTTGCAGGTTATTTATAGAGTCAAAAGCATGATGCATCCTTAGAAAAAATTTTAAAAGTCATATTCATTATTGAGCTACTTGGATTGGTTTACTAGTTCACAAATCTAGAATTTCTGGAAGTCCCTTGTAGAAAAATAGTAGTAATTTTTTGCTATTTTTTAGAACGTGTTAATGAGATTCATTTGATTTTATTCCACTTGTATTAGGTCATAAAAAATTCAAGTTAATAAAAAAATTTACCCCATAACATTTGCACTTGATTAGGTTAGGAATTTGGTAGGTTAACTAGCTCATTAGTTTTTGAATTTTCAGTTTTGAGAGTAAGTAATTCTATGCTATTTTTTAGCACGTGTTAACAATGATATTTTGGAGTGATTCCATTTGGAATGGTGTCCTAATAAATCCTACTTAATAACAAATTTTTTCCCAACCCATTTGTATTTGATTTACTTGGGCATTCGACAAATTATCTCGCTCATGTAGCAAAATAGGGCCTCCTATAGCACGTGCAAACTTATTTGCTCCAAAAGTGGTTTTTGTCTCTTAGGCTTGAATCATGACCCCTAGGATCTAAATCCATGATTGAGTAGGACCAAAAGGCCTCTTAACTCTTGCCTCTTCTCCATTGCAATTCACCTCTGCAATTTGGATTAGTAGACATATTCATGACTTGAAGAGCATAATGATGATTTTCATGATTACTTTATGAAGTACCTTGTGAACTCTGTTGAAAAAATCTATCTTGAATGTAGTGATTTAGGAATGATTTCATTTTGTTTCATACATCTTAATCTATGGTTTCCATTTTAAACATTTTTATTTATATTGCATAGACTAGGCTTCCTTTTGATGTACCATTTACACTCTGCAAATAGGTTAATGTTTTCATTTCTAATAGAATCAAGATTTACATTCATGCAAAGTAAAATAGCCTTTAATTTACGCAAAAGTAACTAGGATTTCCTCTCTGCAAAAGTAAATAGGTTTCCTTTCTGCAAATAGAGTAACATTTCCATTTCTTCAATTAGTTTAGGCTTGGATTTCATGGCATTCACTTCATTGCATCGGATCAATGAAAGAAGGACACATTGCTGCTGCATATATAGTGCCGACCCCTCTTAAGTTTGTACGAACCTCGGGTTGATAATTTAAGTTGGTATACTTGGGAGTTGTAACATTCTTGTTGCAATAATGAGGCTCATCCCTTTTTGGTGCCGTTGCCGGGGAAGTTTCAAAGTATGCATTGTTTTCTTCCACAGATGATTCATTTCTTTTACTTTCTGCAAGAAAAAAAATTTCATTAGGCATATTTCATTTCAAAGACAAAGAAATTGCATTGCATTAACATTCTTATTTAAAAAAAAAATCTCCAACTCCAAACCCCCCATTTGATCACGTGGTGTAGTAAGAACCACATCACCATTCACTTTTGCAGGTAGAAGAAGAAGATGTGGCAGAGAAGGTAGAATAAATGGATGGAGAGATGACAATGAAGAAGATTTTCTTTGATTACCCATTCAAGATACTGGTATCGGTGTTCATATGAAGAAAATGCATCTATCTTTCATTCGCTACTTCCATGGTACGGGGTCAAAGGATCTGGAAACCTTTTTTTTTTGAATTTGAAAACCTTTATAGATCTTATGGTTACTTATTAAAAACTAAAAAATTGAGATTGTTTCCGGCAACATTAAAGGATATAGATATTAAATGGTTTATGAGTTTAGGGACTAACTCAATAAGATCATGGAATGATATGCAAAATATATTTCTATAAAAATATATATCACAATATTAAAGAAGAAGTCTTTAGAATGACTCAAAAAGAAGATGAGAGCCTTGAGGATCTAATAGATAGGTTCATGTATAATGTTAAGAGGGAAAAATTACATCATTTGGGATTTGACACACTAAAAACCCTCTTACTTAGAACAATTAGGGATGGGTGGATTGATCTCCTTGATCTCAAGAGTAGAGGTGTTGTATACCAATTATCATTTGAAGAAATTTGTGAAATATGCAAGCACATATCAAGAGTAAGGGCAAGACTAAGTAAATAAACATCAAGATCGGTAAGTCAAGATGAAATTGGAAATTTTCTTGATAAATTTAAAACAAAAATTCTTAGCAATCTAAGAGAACAAGTAGAAATGCTAAGCATGTAAGAGGAGCAAAAAAAAGATGTTGATATTTGTGTTGTCCATGCAGAATCACATGCTATTAAATATTGCCTAACATTACCGAGGTTGAAGGAAGTTTGCCAAGAGGACAATGGAGCAAGTCAATCACCAAAGAAACTATGTTATGTAGCTCCAAGAAGACCATGGCAACCTAGCCAACCTGGTATGATGCAAGAACCCAATTCACAGTTTCAATGTTATGCACATCCATCTCAAAGTAATTTGAACACACCCTTTTCTTTACAACATTTGCCATCTCAACCCCAAAACCAATCTTGCAAACAAGGTTGGAAAGAACCTTATGGGATAAATCCACAATATCCTCAATATTTTCCTCAATATTCTCCATACCGAACTCCATGCTATCCCTACCATCCACCTACACCACAAACACAATCCCAACCACATCCATATTAAAGATCCACTCCCACTCAACTACCTGTACCACCATTTCCAAACCCAAACAATGAGGTAACTCAACCCACTTACAATGTTGAGGTACAACAGTACCAAACATCCCTTCTTGATCCAAATGGTATTCATCTTAGCTTAGGATCAGTATTGAAAAAAAAGATATTTTCTTGATTTCATTGAACAAAAACATCTAGAAGAAGAAGATCCAGAAGAATCATGTATCACATTTTATGGAGAGCAACCATTGGAGCCTAAGATTGAAGAGTTTTTGTTATGCTTACCATCAGATCCTTTATGTGTGCAAGGGACTAATTAGAAAAAAGCAGAAGATTTGAATGACACATAAAACAAGACATGAGGAATGATCTAGATGATCAAGTGAACCCAGGTCATCAAAACCATATTAAGGTTTAGTTCGAGAAAATCAACAAGATGGAACATCACTCTCTTCTTCAACAATGCTTGATATCATCAAATTCAAAGCATTTGGTCTCTAATATTCAGGTACATGTCAAAGAATATGTTTCGAGCTTACACATGAGTTTATCTGTCATATTTATGTGCAAATGGATCCATTAGAAGTATTCCTATACTTGAAAGAGATTTTGTTTTTTTAAAGTAGAGTAGGATAGAAAAAAGAAATAAAAAATGAAAAAATAAGAGGAAAAAAAAAATCCCAGGTGAAAAACTCCTCATGAGATTGGATCACTGATTTAAAACATCCTTGAGGTAGTCAGTGGGTTGGAAAGAAAAAAGGGAAAAAAAGAGGAAAGGATCCTAGGTGAAAACCTCCTTTGAGGCGCCTAGGCAGATCTACTAGTTGAAAACCTCATTGAGGCAACTAGTAAGCCTATGAAAAAAATGAAAAATGAAAAGGAAAAAAATTATTTTCCCCATGTATCTTTCTCTGATGAATGCACGTTCTCTCCAACCTTTGCAAGAAACAAGGACAATTTAGCACCAAAAGGAAAAATTGATCAAAAACCTAGTCATAGGAAGTCAAACTTCGGCTTTCTCCTCCTTTGCACAAATGCTCCAACTTGAAAAATTCCATGTCAATCCATTACCCTGTTGGGAAAAATACTGAGAGGGAGGGTGAATCAGTATTTAAAAAACTCACAATAATAATTTTCTTTTCTGAAATATGTATGCAACTTTACTGAGCCCAACTTGCGTATGTACGCGACTGTTGTAAAAGAAACTAGTGTATGCTTAGTAAACAACTAATTCTTTATCTGTTAAACTTAAACCAGAATGTAAGAGATTTATCAGGTATTTGATAAGCAGTAAGCAGGTGCAGTAAGAATAGAATAAAGTATCACACATAAACAACACACATGAACACCATGATTTAAGGTGGAAACCCAATGTGGGAGAAAACCACCACTGATGTCATCTCAGTCTTCAAACTTATTAATATCAAAAAATTCTTACATTCTTATACTGGTGTAGACTCATGCCAGTACGCAGAAACCCACATGCTGAAGGTTACAACCTTCACTCGTTCTCCAACTCCTACTAGAAGGGAGATCCAACCCCCTGATCTGATTACCAACTACTACTGGCAGGAAGCTTCGACTTCCTCACTGAAGGCTCCAAACCTCAGCAAAATTCATGGACCATGTTTCATAAATTTTCACATTGAATCCACATGATCTAATAGATAACAACTTATATATCAACTGAAGCAAACATCAACTTAATTCAAACAAAACAATGAGATCACTGTAACCAGAACACAGAACTGAACTCATAATACTACATCAACACACATAATCAACTGCAATCCTAATCATTCATATGCCAACATGTATACACTATTTCACTCAAGGCAACCTGTGTGTATACACGCTTTTCTGTGGAGAAACGTGCGTACATATCTCAATATACTAAAAACTTGTAATTCTGAATCAAACATAGAGTTGACCAGAGCTATTTTGAAATATTCTGTTAGCTTACAGAACCCTCATACAGTTAGCAACATCAATAAACTTTTCAACCAATCAAAATTTAACCAAATTCAATTTCATCATTCAATCAGTTCTACTTCAAACATTATCACTTAGCCCAGACCAACATGAGGACATTATTGACAAACAATAGATATACAAAAACAATATTGATTTGGTTGATCAATCATTTATGAACAAAAACCCTTCCTTTATGTACGCGAATTTGAAGAAACGAACTCGCGTGTATACACGACTTAACCAAGACCAACCTATGTACATATCTGCAAATTTTGACCTAAAATTGCACAGCTCTTTAGAAAGACCCAGAACATAATATTCAAAGATAAAAACATGCATTAATACTTAGATATAGTCAATCCATGAGCAGATCATACAATGGAAAGTCATTTCAGGTCTCATGATCCTAATCCATCATTGTATTCATCGGTGCATAATTATTTCAGATTTATGTGTCAACTATGGCCCTTACAATGCAAATATACTTCAAATTGAAGTATTCACCAAAAACCCTTTCACATGCACACTTAGCACTTTTATCTTCACCTCCTTATATAGTTAGAGCCTTAGCCAATACCATGAGTCAAAACTACACTAGTGCCAGTGGTAATCTTGGACGGGATCAAGTAACCATTACTGCGCTCAATATTGTTGGCTAATACCATGGTAAGGACCCTTGGTATTCTTAAATTAGTGTGCCAGCATGTATGTGACTTTGCTTCTTTGTACTTGCGTGTATACACGACTTTTCCTTGACGAACCTGCGTATAGATCTTCAAATATTCACCTTTATCAAACTTCTGATTCTAATATGTAAACCTTTGTCCCATCATTCTATTATTCTATTCCATCACTCTGTCGCCTCCGAAATGACCTGTGGATTCATCTAGTTACCATATAATTGTTCTGTTACAAGTGAGTTGCCATCAAGGATAACACATGCATCATAATGCCAACAATCTCCCCCTTTGGACTTGATGGCAACCATGTTGATGTTGATCACCTCAACCTATAGAAACCTGTAAGTTACATCAAATAATCATTATTAAAACACCAAGATATTCTCCCCCTTTTACATCAAGGGCAAAGGGTGGACCAAAGCTCCCCCTTTGGATCTGGTTTGCACTATATTGTCCATGCTCCCCCTGAGCACATGATGAATCTTCAGAAAGATTTTCAAATGAAGAACATGACTCTATAACTCAACTGAGTATGACCTTCCTATCACTAAGGACTCATAGTTACATCAATCACCCAACCAAGTGGGGATACATATTTGATTCAACCACCCAACCCAGTGGGATTACATTTTTGACACTACCACCCAACCAAGTGGGATTACATATTTGGCATGAACTCAAAAGTCCATACATGAATAAATATGACAATTATTACATCATAGGTATCCATATGACCTTTATGTCAAATGACATATATGACATTAATAACTGAGATCAAAAGATCTTAATATTAGCATAATTCATCAACCATAATGCCAACAATGCATTATATTCTCCAAGGCTAATGCTCCCCCTGAACTTGTGCTACCTGTTCATTTTAAACAACTCATTCATCAAAGAATCTTCATCAATAAGATAAATATCAATGAGAAAAACATAACTCAATACCATATCAATAGTCTGTGCCCATCAACACCAGACCAAGAAAAATCAAATCATAGCTGTTAGTAGCATGTCAGAGGTTGATGTTGAATTTGTCCCACTGTTTTTCTATCAGAGAAAAACATATGTGACTATCTGCAAAGAAACTCGTGTATATAGGCAACTATACTTCATGAAACCTAAGTACAAAAAGCAACCTTATGAATTTTCACTTGTAGACTGAGCATACTAGATTAACAACAAAATAAGGCAGAGACAACTTCGATCTTCTGTCTAAGATATTCAAATGCTTCTCTGGGAAGAGGTTTAGTAAATATATCAACAACTTATTCTTTGGAGGGAACATACTCCAATTTAACCTTTTTCTCAAGCACTTATTCTCGTAGGAAGTGAAAATTAATTGGTCTTGGAGTGCATAACAATATTTTTCGAAATACTAATAGCATTTGTATTATCACATAGGATGGAGATGGGTGGAGAACATTTGATTTGTATATCTTGTAATGTTTTCATCATCAAGAGAAGTCGTGTGAAACAAGACGCAACAACCACATATTTTCTTCTGTTGTAGATAAGGCAATAGAACTTTGTTTCTTGTTGAACCAAGATACCAATTGGGGCCCGATGTAAATGCACCTCCACTAGTGCTTTTCTGGCCATCAACATTTCCAGCCCAATCTGCATCTGTGTATGCATGAAGGGTAAGATCTGCATTTTTAGGATACCATAGACTAAAGCCTTGGGTTCCTTGGATATATTTGAATATTCTCTTTATTGCCTGAAGATGTGATTCTTTTGGATTGGCTTGGAAACATCCAACAATCCAAGCTGCATGCATGATATCTGATCTGGTACCTGTTAGATAAAGTAGACTTCCAATCATAGACTTGTACTCAGGTTGGTTTACTGCGAGAGAATCATCATTAAAACTGAGGCTGCATCCTGTCATCATGGGAGTACATACATGTTTGCAATCTTCCATCCCATACTTCTTCAAAATTTGCTTGAGATATTTTTTTTGTGAAAGAAAGATGCCATCTTTTGCTTGTTGCACTTGTAGACCAAGAAAATAGGTTAGTTTCCCAAGTAAAGACATTTCAAATTCTTGTTGCATAAAATAAGCAAAGTTTTTACTCATAAATTCTTCATTACTGCCAAAGATGATATCATCAACATAGACAACAATAATTAACAGTTTATTATCCTCAATTTTTGTGTACAAGTTGCTGTCTATAGATCCTTGTGTGAAACATTGTTGTTGAAGATATTTGTCAAGACAATAATACCATGCTCGTGGAGCTTGTTTTAGCCCATATAAAGCCTTTTTGAGTTTGCATACAAGGTTTTCATCATTCCCCAAAATGAATCCTTCTGGTTGTTCAATATATACTTCTTCTTCTAGATCTCCATTAAGGAAAGCAGATTTTACATCCATTTGATAAACTTTGAAATGTAAAAAACTTGATAATGCAAGAAACATTCTTATGGCTTCAATTCTGGCTACTGGTGCAAATGTTTCTTCAAAGTCTATACCTTCTTTTTGAGCATAACCTTTACAAACAAGTCTAGCTTTGTTCCTAATGACCTCTCCATTTTCATTCAACTTATTTTTGAATATCCATTTTTTCCTAATAACATTTTTATCTGAGGCCTTGGAACCAATCCCCAGGTATCATTCTTTTCAATTTGATCAAGTTCTACATCCATGGCCTTAACCCAACATTCATCTTTACTAGATTGATTTACATTTTGTGGTTCAATGGTGGATAATAAAGCTAGATAACTAGGAGATCCTACAAGGGTTCTTCTTGTTTGTACATGTTGTGCTATTCAATAATCCCCCCGTTTATTGATTTAATAGTTAATATTATATTAATAAATGGGGACCCTTTAATAAAAACACTCTAAGAAAAATTTATCATTTAGGTGCTCTTTTTCAAATTTTTAGAAATAAATCAAGATATCAAGTCAAAACCCTTTAAGACTAGAAATTTTTGCTTTTTTTGCATATCGTTGAACCAAGTGTGTCAAAGGCTAATTAACAACCAAAATCTGTGAATTGCGATGGAAGGGATCCCCACATTTAACTTAGGATATTATTAGACTTTTCATTCAAAACTAAGACTAAAGGTATTCATTGTAAAAAGAAGCACTTATCGCAATTGCATATCGTCTTTCACAAGGGACGCAACTCACAAAGCATGTCGTAATATGCGAAATGAGATATTGCGGTAGAACGAGTCAACACTTATTGCATTGTTGGGTGTGGGATTCCCCAAGGGTAGTTTTGGGGCGAAAAGCCCATATTTTGGTCAAATTTTGTAATCCAAGTGTAAAGACTCTGCATTTTGTGGTCGTGGAGCGGATAGGTGTTAAAAAGTCATAAGGTTGTTCGCCCTTATTTTGGAAATGTAATGTCGGTTGTAAAAGATCTACCCATGGTCTACGGACCATGGGATTGTATAAATAGAGCTAAGCTCTAAGTAGTTTTATAGAGAAAAAAACAAGAATAGAAGATAGAAACATGAAGATATGATGTAGGAGAGATAGCTCTGAGGTAGAATTCTAAGTTTGGGTCGTAGCGTAGGTAAAGGCTCTGCAGCTGATTGTGCAGAGGCCTAGGGTAGAAGTCTGTAGCTGAGTGTGTGGACCCCTACAGCTGAGTGTGCAGGGTGGGTTGAGTCTGTAATCATTCAGAATTATCAATAAAGAGAAGTATTCTACAATTTCCGCGTCTTTATTCCCTGTTTATGCATCTTTTTATGATCAATATAAATTTCACTTATAATGCTTATATGATGCGCGAATGTATGTAAATGTGTTGGTTAAGTAAACACAAGTAAGAACATCTGTTTACGCGAAGCTAACTAAGATCGGTTAATAAGATAAGTAAGACACTTAGCCTATTTTGGAAGATATCGTAGTTCACTACCCTAACAATGCGAAAGTACTTGAGCTACAGGTTAGAGTTGCGCGAAGGTCGATCGTGCACTTTCGCGAAGGTATTGAAAGCCGAAACAAGGGGTTTGTCTTACAAGCCCTAGAGCGAGATCATTTGCGCAAAGACATGGATAGAAGAGATAAAACGACATCACAACCATCTCAAGGGTGCATAAACTTGGATCCATCGTCCCCCCATAATGCTTCGAGTGAGACTTCGGTCTGCACTGTGCGGGCTGATGTCGAAAGGGCCAGTAGTGTAGGGATTTGTTTATGTTAGAAAATTATATATTACAGAGTAATGGAACATATAAAATATTGCAGAAATATAAACACATAAAACACATAAAACAAGAGAGACACAGATATACGTGGTTCACCCAGTTTATGCTACATCCATGGAGAAACAACCAATCCTTCCTTTTATATTATCCAGCAAACTGAAGAGATACAACCTACAACAGATTCGCTGTAATTCTCTCTTCGTTCTCAATCTCCTATCTCTTCCTCATTCAGAATACTGATATGAATAGAAACAATAAAATTCCCTCATATATAGCGAGGGGTTGCCTTCTAGGGAAAAAAACCATAAATTAAACATAACTTCTACCATCAGATCTCCGCCTAATGAACGACCCTAATTGACTACGAAATTACAACATTTTACAAGGCAATTTTACATCTATTTTTAGCTTCGGGGGCGCTGCCCCTGATCCCTCACCTGGGGGGGCTCCCAAAGGTTACAGCCGCCCCCTTGGACCCCCCCTGCAATGTATATTTTACTGGCAGATTTTCCGCCCCATTACGAGCTAGGGTCCAATGTACCTTTGAATACAAAAGATAATCAAGCTCCACACCCAACAGTTTGGCTAACTACCGTTGAACCTAGTTCGGGGGACCTCAAGCCATCACGCATTGCGACAGTTTACTTAAAATACAATCTTATGAATTGTGAGAGTTTGTGAAGTGTGATAGAACCTGGACCTGATAAAAACAAATATTATAAACTATAAGTTAAGTCTGGTACTTAGTAAAAAGCACTTTATGAAGTAATTTTTCATTTAGGCAAAGTACGCTCTAAACGATAAGGAATATGCCGCTCATATCGCATCCCACAGAATTATAAACAACTCTGGAAAAAAGCACAACATAAAATGTGATAGTGCGATTTGTGATAATCTTATCGCAATCAAAAAATAGACATTTTTTGTGGTTTAAAATCTCCACCTTAAAGTTTTTCCTTCCCGTTTGCGATGCGGTAGTTTAATGAGTAATAAAGGCAATGATAAGAGACCTTAGTGGGTATTTAATAAGTTTAATGGCATTTATGTTAAAGAGCGGCTCGATGTGATACGATATCTTTTCATCTGTGTTTTGAATAAAAGCTCCTTTCTTGTCACCTTTTGAGGTTAACTGTATCATTTAATTCTCACTGTCATTCTCGCTTGTGTTTATCCGATAACTTCCATTTGTTCCATTTTAGGAACCCTCCATAGAAAACATCGTTAGAAAGAATGGAAAAGAAGGGAAAGGCGACTGCATCTGAGAAATCAGACATGGTACCACTTTTCTCCGATACCACATGTAGCAAGGATGGAGGAACCACGACATGGGAGGCCATGTATACCTTGTTAGAAGAAGAGCAACCTAGGCCAATGGTAACGAAGGCCACGACTGATGCTTAGGAGTCATTTGACGCCTCCTATTTCAAAACAACATGTTCATTCCTACATCGAATAACTGCGAGACCAAAGATAATACCATATACGGATATGGTTAAATGGGTAATTGATGAGGTAGACATCTCAGACAAAACCTTCAAGAATAAAAGGCAACAGGTCATGGGGTATTTCTCACCAAAAAGCCTACGACTAATGTACCAGTTACCAGAGCCTTAAAAGATCTACAACAAGCAGTTCCTTGAGTTATTCGCCAAAGAGAAGGAGGACCAGTCAGACGTTACGCAAACCTGGAAATCAAGCAGAGGCAAAGTCAAACGGGATAAAACTGGTATGTACTCAATGGCATCCATTTATCCCCCTCATAGTTTCGTAGCAACAATGATGTGTAGGTTATTCGATAGACTTGATAGCAAATTTTTTTCCATAGAATGGCTCTTGTTAATAGATGCATCAGTTAATGCAACGATTATGAACCGGGCTCAAATTTTATTAGACAATTTGGCAAAGACCATTGTGGAATATAGAAGGAAAAGAAGTCACTCTTTAAGGATTTTCCCCCTTTCTTTATGAGTGCTTTTGTTATGGATGCAATTTGTTTTAGTTATTAGTTTCCAAATATGGGATGGAAATGGACTGTACAGAACCCACTTCCCATCCACATATACCATAAAATTTTGTGGGAATCCCAATTCCACCCCCATTTTTATAAAATCTGTCAAGTTGTTATGCTGCCTATTCATAAAATAGTTTTTGTTAAAACAACCCCTACGTTTTCTCAAGAGGCCGAAGTAGATATCTTTCCAATAGCTAGATGGTTTGGGGAAGAGACATTCACCTATATTAGAGTTTTTGGGAGCATTTATTCCCCACATGTCCTCCCATATTATGTCCCTGAGAAAAATTTGGCTAGAGAAATAACCTATCAGACTCTAGGGGAAGGTGGCCTAACCAAAGGACTAAAAGAGAATATGAAAGCCATTTGTCCAACCTTCCCATTACAATGTGGTGCTTTTGCACTACACGATTATGGACATGCATTAAAGGAAGCATAGATTATTATGTCTCTGAAATTGGCTACTGTTCCAGGAAGGCAATACGACCTAAATGGCACTGTTAAGGAATTTAATACTATGGTAAAAGTCAAACAATTCACCCATGAAGAGGATGCCTTCGATGGCCTCTTCCTACAAGTAGAAACATTCTCACAAGTTTTTCATATGGCATCACTACTTTTGACCTCGGAAGATATCAATGCTTTCCATGTGTACAGAAATAAAAGACTGTCAAAGATCCCATTGGACATACTGCAGATTGAACCAATAAGAGAGCCAACTCCTAGCGTAAGATTGGAGGGAAGTTCCAATGAAAATTTTGAAGAAGAAACCCAAGGGAAGTCGACTCATGAGTTAGAGCTTTTAGAGCGACAATCTCAAAATGGGGGAGGAAACACAAATAAAGAGTCTGAGAAAGACACAACTGGAAGTATAGGGAAGAGGACCGAGCAGGCCTTGGCAAAGAAAAAGGCAGAGGTTGCTTCTAATTCAACTCAATTAGGAAAATATCCAATCATTGACCTAGAACAGGAATGGGAGCAGTTCAATAAAAAGCTCCATACAGATCTTGAGCAAACATTTGAACTACAAACTCCCAAGAAAACCCAGCATAAAGCAAATCCAAAAACAACAGGGGAAGAAGCTACAGGTACCCAGGACATTGAGGTTATTCCTGTTATTCCTACTTTCGAAATTGTCTTAAGAATTGAGGAAATACCTCCATTAGATATATTCTACAGTCCTACCCACAAGGCTGTAGTGAAAAGACAAAGGAAGAAAAGGAAACTGGACACCACTGCTGTTACGACTCCGGAAAATGAACCAATGGATATTGTGTGGAAGGACACGCCTATTGACCCATCAGAGAATCTCACAAAGTTGTCGTAGTTTGTAGGAGCTTATGCCACAACCACCATCGACAAGGCGACTGAAGTCCAAATGTTATTGAAGGAAAAGGAACATAAAATTCTGCTGCTAGAACAACAATTAGCCCAAGAAAAAACTAATCAACAAGCATAATTACAGGTAGCCCAACTTCAAAGAGAATTCAAGTAGATGAGGATGCAGCACCAGGCTAGCTTAGCAGAAAAGGATTCACAAATACAAGCCATGATAGATAAATTCAAAGAAAACCCACAAATTGATGAATTCATTAAAGAAGTAGTCAACCTCAATTCCATATTAATGCAACAAGAGGAAGTATTCTTCCAAAAGATTTCACAAATAAATCCTTATTGCGAAACCAGTGATAAATTGATGAACCAAATAATTGATATGAGGCTTGAGTATGAAGAAATCCATAAAAGGGTTTTTGAATTTATCACCTGGCAAGAATAAGAGGATGGAAGAAAGGTTGACCTACCAAAGCTGGAGGAGTCTCGTAAAAAATATTCTATTTAGGGATTGGGATTCTCGGTTGAAACAGGCAAAAAGGGAAACAACAATAATAGTAGGAGTAGCAAGTAGCATAATAGAGGCCATAAATGAAAACCTTCATGGTGCCAATCTTGTCAAAGAGTGTGTACCAGGGTTTCTACCAAATGTCAAGCAACTAGAGTAGAAATGGAAACAGATAGCACAGGAAAAGGAAGAGGCTATTAAACAAATAACCAACTCAAATTGGGAGGCATATTGGCGGTTTCTAGTAAAACCGCATAGCCAATGGATGACTCTAAGGTGTTTAACAACCTCTACACAAAAAATGGTGCCAAAATTGACATATGCCATATTTGCTGGGCAGTTAAAATATACAATAAGCGAGCTGCCTTAGCTCAAGCTAATGACTGATATTTGCGATGTCAGAGATCAAGTTCAAAGGATATAGTCATTAATTTATTTTACTTTTACTTTTATTGTTGCTCATTCTGAGGAAGGTTGTTTGAAACCTCCTCAACTATTTTTGTAATAATCTATTTCGAGACATATATTTTAGTGTTTAAACGCCTCTCATGCATTTAGAGAGGGGTCCAGAAATTTGATCAAAAACACTTTTCAAGACATTACACTTCTGTACTTTTGATGAGGTTTTAATGAAATGAATGGAACATGATCTATTTTTCTTTAAATATCTAGCATGCTCCACTGAAATGCACTTTTGTACTCTTAGAATGTTTTGGATTGAATGAAATTGGGTCAATATTTTTGAAGCACATGAGAATGACTTATCATATATGGTACTTTTATCGTATGATTATGTTTTATTTATGTATTAAGCAATACTTCTTCTTTCAATTGTTTTATGTATGAAAGTCAGAATTATAGTTTTGCATTATTGCACTTCTGTATGATGTTAGCTCTGATTCCGTTTTGAATACATAAACGATTTTTATATGCAATATATTTCTCTCAATTATTTTGTCTAACAATTTATCCAAAAAAACTATCATTAAACGATTTCATTTCTTTTGGCAGTTGAATGATCTTTATTACCAATTGCTGTAAGACATCATTGTAGATCGCATATCGTATTTTATTCTCGGGTATATTTATAGTTAGATAATGTTAGATTAAGATATATGCATGTGTTTAGTAGTTAGATTAGATTACACTTAGCTGAATAATTTCCCGTTACATCCTATATCATCCCATCAACATTATCAAATCAACCCTTTTTGGGAAACTGGTCCCATTATCCCCAGTCAGAGCCACTATACCAAACAGAAAAGGAGTTGCTTTCAAGGTCTGGACCGAGTGGTTTTCCCTCATGTTGTTGCAACGATTTTCGAGGCTTCAACATTTTGGTGCTAGAAGGAGGGCCTCACTATGAATGGCAAGAAAATCTAAATCAGAAAGCGATTCTAAGAGTAAAACCCCCTCACCATCACCTCCAACTTCTCGGTCATAGTCCAAATCCCCAAATCTAGGCATGAAGTTGTGAAAAGGAATTCAATTCACATTATAATAATTTATTGAATAAGATCTCAACGACATCCAAACCCAATGATGAAGTTAAAAATGAATGGTACATTTCTTCTCTTCCCTCAAACACAACTATTTTTGTTGATAGGGTTGCCAAACCTACTTTGGCAGAAAACATGAAAGAAGCCATAGCTGTAGAAAAATGCATTTTAGCTTTATATAAGAAGAATGTATTAGAAGAACGAAAATCCAAAAATGTAACTTTCAGGGATGAATCCAAGAAGAAAGCACCTAAAGATCCTTTTGATTTTGAAGGTCTACAAAAGGTCCTTAAAACTATGTCCAATGAAATGATCAATATTAAAAAATAGGTAGCTGAAACTTCTTCAAGGAAAGCTTACAAACCTTACAAAAGAAATCCTTCCTCTGATCCTAAACCTCAAAATACAATATCAAATTCTGAATTGGATGTGGAGGAAGAGGAAATATCAACAACTAAAGAGAAATCTGATGATGAAGAAGTGGTTGAATTACAAGGAATGTGGGATTTCATTCTTCCTAGTGAAGAATCACAAGAAGAATTACTTGTTGCAACCAGGAGTAGGAGCACTGTTGATTTGCCACAAAGAAATCAAAAACAGAAACATCAACTCCAACTCCCAAAGATAAAATAATAGGTAATAAATCTTTCCCCAAATCCACTCAAACCACTCCTCAATTAAATTCTTCACCTTCAGCTAAAACTCTACTAGTATCTGATGAAATGGAATACAACATCATTGAAGATATGAAAAATACTAGGGCTAATATTACATTCCACGAGCTTAGAAAGTTAAAACATCAACAAAAGCTATTGCTCAAAGAGCTAAAAGTAGTCCCTACTTCTCCTCTTCCCGCTGCTGTAATCTCACAGGCTGCTCAAGAAATGGGAAGGCCTCCTACTACCTCATTAGACAAAATCAGTTCAACTGATATTGCTCTAATAGGAGGAAGATCCAAATCCCATACACCTCCATTTCTTTTGACTTTTGAAGTTTTCAATAAGAATTTGCACAATTGTTTGGTTGATTCTGGAGCTTCATCCAACATTCTACCAAAAACAATTTGTGCAAAATTGAATGTAGAACCCCAAAAATCTATTGTTCGCATCGTACAATTAGATCGATCTCAAGTCGAAGTTATAGGAGAACTCAATCAGGTCACTATTAGACTCTCATCAAACCTGAAAGTATGTCAAGTGATTGACATTCTTGTGGCCGATATCCTGGAATTCTACGGCTTGATCCTTAGTAGAGACTGGTCAGAAAAGCTTCATGGCTATTTCGCAACTGACTGGTCCCATATGTGGCTTCCTTATAATGGTAAGCCGAATCAAATAAGGGTTGACCATGAGAAACATCAAAAGTATATCGTTACAGAATTGGAGGGAGAAAATGAGCCTGTCGCATACAACAGCAATATCATTGGAAATTACTCAGTTGAATCATTTCTAGGCAATTTTAATGTAAATACTTCACCCTTTTTGGAAAATTCTGTTATATCGCAAGTTGAAAATTATTCTCAAACAAATTCTTCTAAGTGTATAAACTTTGTAGATAAACCTGTAGTTGAGTCTTTATTTTGGAAATTATTTTTTGATGGATCTAAATCTAACGATGGAGCTGGAGCAGGTTGCATATTGGTTAGCCCCAAAGGGGAGAAAACTATGTTAGCATGCAAACTTGAATTCAAATGCACAAATAACACTGCTGAATATGAAGCATTAGTTCAAGGGATGTACAAAGCCATCGACCTTGATATCAAATATCTTCAAGTGTTTGGAGATTCAGAAATTGTAATTAAATAGGTGAGGAACACTATACACTGTCTCTCTGGACATTTGAAACATTATCAATCACTAGTCCAGGACCTCACCTCCCATTTTATAGCATTTAACATTTCCCCTATCCCAAGACTTCAAAATGCAAGTGTTGATCTTTTGGCTAACGTTGCATCCAAGCTCATTCCACCAGGAGATTATAGCCCCGATCGCTTTTCTATTGAATTAATTTTTAGGCCTTCTATTCTTGACAATATCACCAATTGGTGCATTTTTAATAATGATCCAGATATCATAAGTTTTATAACATCTAAAGGCTCTTATGATGACCAGATAATAGATAAATATCAACATGACAGCTAACTTAAGCAAGAAACAACTAAAAATTCCATACCTAAATCCGTGTTTAAGCTGGAAGACTTATATAATCTTAAGGACAGATTCAAGAAACCTGCTAACTCAAAAATTCAGAGCTCAACTTTGAGGTTTGAATTATTTAATCTTGGAATTGACCTTAAACCACAAAATATTAATCTCGGACTTGGTCTTACACTTGATGAAAGACTAGCATTTTTTCATTTGTTAAAGAAATACAAAAATGTTTCTGCTTGGAACTATGAAGATCTTAAAACATATGATACCTCCATCATTCAACATACCATTCCCATGACATCTGATGAAAAGCCTGTACAAGAAAAGTTGAGAAAGATTCATCTGAATTTAGAAAATCAGAGAAAATCTGAATTGAATAAGCTTCTCAAAGCCAAAATAATTTTTCCTGTCGGGCATTCAAGGTGGGTTTCTAACCTTGTTCCAGTCAGGAAAAAGAATGGTGATATTCGAATATGTATAGACTTTCACAATCTCAAAAAATCTTGTCAGAAGGACAACTTTCCATTACCTCCTATGGAACAAATACTACAATCAGTTGCAGGCTTAGAACTAAGGTCTTTTCTGGATGGATTTTCATGTTATAAGCAGATTCTCGTACATCCAGATGATCGAATAAAAACCACATTTCGAACCAAATGGGGAACCTATGCCTACCAAAAAATGCCATTTGGGTTAATCAATGTTGGTGCAACATTTCAGAGAGCCATGGATATAGCTTTCAAAGTTTTGGTGAATAAATCAGTGGTAATTTATTTAGATGACATAACTATGTATTCAAAAAAGCACAGTAATCATTTAAAGGATTTAAAACAAATTTTTGAGCGTTGTCAGAGATATGGAATTTCTCTCAATCCCAAGAAACTTTCTTTGCTTTGAGTGAAGGAAAACTCCTTGGATTTATCGTATCTAAAGAAGGAATTCACATTGATCCTGATAGGATAAGAGAAATTTATGAAATATCTTTGCCTCATAATAAAAAATCCATGCAATATTTCCTAGGTCAGATAAATTTTGTCAAAAGGTTTGTCCCTGACTTTTCACGCATTATTTTACCCCTCCGATCTATGATTAAGAAAAAATAAGTTTTTAAATGGGGACATATTGAGCATGAAGCTTTGAATATAATTAAACAAGTAATCATAAATGCTCCCTCTTTAGAAACTCGGATTTTTTCTAATAATTTCATTTTAGATACCTTTGCTTTCGAGACATCATATGCAGCTATATTAACACAGGTCAATGATGACAAAATCGAAGCACCAATTTCTTTTTTTAGCTCCAATTTATAGGGGTCTGAATTATTCAACATTGAAAAACAAGCTTTTGTTGTTTTCAAATAAATAAAACATTTCAAACCCTTTCTTTTCAAAACTCACACTAAGGTAGTAGTCCCATTCTCAGCAGTGAGAAATTTACTAATGCAAAGAGAAGTAGGTGAGAAAAGAGCAAATTGGGTAACAACGCTGCAAGAATATGACATTGAGATTAAATCAGCTAAAATTGTTAAAGGTCAAGGTTTTTGCAGAATGCTATCAGGAGCATCCAACTTACCAGAACTATAAGACTCAGGTGACGATATACAAATATGTGAGGTAAGCCTCAACGATACTGAATCTAAATATGCTGATATTATCTTTTACTTGAAAAATGGATATGCCCCTATGCAACTCAGTTACAAAAGAAAAAGGGATTTGAGGATAAAAGCTAAGCAATATGAAATCATCAAAGATATTTTGTTTAGGAAAAATTATGATTATATTTTACTTAGATTCCTTGAAAAATCTGAGGCAGAAAAGGTTTTGTAGGAACTCCATGATGGACCAGCTAGTGGAAATTTTGGAGGTGACACAACAACACATAAAATCTTGCATGCTTGCTATTATTGGCCAACCTTATTCAAATATGCATACGAATATGTAAGGAAATGTAAAATTTGTCAAATAGTTGCTAGAAGGCAGAGGAAACCCGCATTACCATTGCAACCGATCAACATTGAACAACCATTTGAACAATGGGGACTGGACATAATAGGTGAGATCGTTCCTCACTCTTCAAAGCAGCATAGATATATCCTTACAGCAATTGATTACTTCACAAAATGGGTGGAAGCAATTCCACTTAAGGTAGCCAATTCTGAAAACATCATTGAATTCATTGACCATTTTATTAGCACCAGATTTGGTCTACCAACTGCCCTCATGTTTGACAATGCATCTTAATTCACAAGCAATGCTATGACAAAATTTTCTCTTAAAAGAGGTTTTAAACTTAAACATTCTGCTAACTATTATCCTCGGGGAAATGGTTTGGCCAAATCTACAAACAAAAATATCATAAGAATCATCAAACGAACCATTGATCAAAGTCAGAAAAACTGGCACAAATCTTTAACATTTTCTCTATGGGTAGATCAAATAACACAGAAGGCCTCATTAGACATTTCTCATTTTAATTTGGTCTTTGGGAAAGAGGCTGTTGTCCATACAAATGTAGCAATTCTCTCTCTAGCCCTGGTTTAGTTTATTGAAGAAATTCCTTCTTCTTCTATTCAATTAAGACAATCACAAATTATCAAGCTCGAAGAAGAAATGGACAAAGTGAAAATCATACATGCACATCATCAATAGTTAGTTAAATCTTCATTTGATGAAAATTCTATAAGTCCTAAATCCTTTTAGATCGAAGACCTTGTATTGAAGTGGGATAAAGCACACGAGGAAAAAGGTAAGATACCAAATTCCAAAGAATGTGGCTTGGCCCATTTCAAATTACGGAACAAATCGGCCCATCAACCTTTTTACTTTAAGATTTATCAAGCAAGAGAGATTCTCTACCCGTTAATGGGTAGATTTTGAAGAAATATTTTTCATAGAAGATAACCTCTTCTATCCCTATACACTATTTCATTTACTTTTGTAGGAAAATAAAAGTTAAATAGCATATACTTTTGGCCTTTCAATAATAATCTCTTTTATATTTTGACTTTTCGCTTGTATAAGTAGAGATTGTTGAGAAGATAATTTTCACATTTGAGACATAAGCTAAGTTCTATTTCTCTAAAACCTACTTGTTTTCCACCAAAATCATTTGTCCTTTGCAAAACCTCAACTTTATAAAAAGACCTTTTTTCTACCATCAATCAAGATAAGTATCTTTAACAAAGCAAAGACTTTCTGCAGATAAGCATCTTCAACTCTACAATTGTCATCCAGAAACTCTTAAGGAGTCAATGATTCTCCCCATCTAGTAAACTTTTCTCTGTTTAAAGTCTAATTCTAAAATATACTTAAACTTAAAGGATAAGAGGTCTCATCAAGAGTCGAATTACCATGTTCATAGGGAAGTAATAAACTGACATTACCAATACTGCATATCAAAATAGGGTAATGGATTGAGATTATTTTAATCAAAAGACAAGGGGTCTCATGATGAGGCAACTTGTTCAGTTGAGTTACAACCAATGAATGGCATTGTCAATTTTTACCACCAAACTAAGACAATGGCCTTTAAGTAGAAAAAATGAAGTTTTTTAAAAGAAAAAATAAACTATTTAGAAGAGAAAGAAAAAAGAGTAAGTATATGAATATGAATTTATCTCTTAAAATTGCACTCTTATCTAGATGGGATACTAAAGCATTGCTGGTTAAAAGGTAACCCTTTCGAGGCTATGGACACCTGCTGGCAGCATAGGCTCTACCTATGGAAAATGGGTACATCTAAAAGCTAATTTGCAAGAGCCCCCTGCTTTATCTTTAAAACCAAGTAAAGACTGATGTAGACAAAGGAATTTTCATTTTTAGAGGATAATCAAATGGATGATAATTAGGTGGATTTTGCTTTCTTATTCAGAGAAATGTTACTTATCTTATATTTCATGTATTTCCTATTTTCTGAACTACCTTTATTTTTGAAGTTTCAGAAATTTCAAAAAACTATCAGAGATAACTGGTTCTGTGAGCGAATCGCCAATTGTTGTGATATTCAACAACCCCCCATTTATTAATTTAATAGCTAATATTCTATTAATAAATGGGGACCCTTTAATAAAAACCCTCCAAGAAAAAATTAGCATTTAGGCGCTCTCTTTTAAATTTTAAGAAATAAATCAAGATATCAAGTCAAAACCCTTTAAGACTGGAAATTTTCGCTTTTCTCGCATATCGCTGAACCAAGTGCGTCAAAGGCTAATTAACAACCAAAATCCATGAATTGTGATGGAAGGGATCACCGCATTTAACTTAGGATATTATTAGACTTTTCATTCAAAACTAAGACTTAAGGTATTCATTGTAAAAAGAAGCGCTTATTGCAATCACATATCAACTTTCACAAAGGACGCAACTCACAAAGCATGTCGTAATATGCAAAATGCGATATTGTGGTAGAGCGAGTCAATACTTATCGCATTGGGATAGTTTACTTAAAAGCCAATATTATGAACTACGAGAGTTTGCGAAGTGCAATAGAAATCAGACCCGATAAAAACAAATATTATAAACTATAAGTTAAGTTCAGTACTTAGTAAAAGGCAATTTATGAAGTAATTTTTCATTTAGGAAAAGTACAATCTAAATGATAAGGAATATGCCGCTCATCTTGCATCCCGTAGAATTATAAACAACTTTGGAAAAATTCACAATTGAAAATGCGATAATGCGATTTGTGATATTGCGATAATCTTATCGCAATCACATAATCAACATTTTCACAGTTTAAACTCACCACCTTAAAGTTTTTCCTTCCTGTTTGCAATGTGGTAGTTTAATGAGTAATAAAGGCAATGATAAGATACCTTAGTGGGTATTTAATAAGTATAATGGCATTTACGTTAAAGAGCGGCTTGACGTGATACAATATCTTTTCATCTGCGTTTTTAATAAAAGCTCCTTTCTTGTCACCTTTTGAGGTTAACTGTGTCATTTAATTCTCACTGTCATTATCGCTTGTGTTTATCTGATAACTTCCATTTGTTCCATTTCAGGAACCCTCTGTAGAAAACATCGTTAGAAAGAATGGCAAAGAAGGGAAAGATGACTGCATCTGAGAAATCAGACATGTTACCACTTTTCTTTGATACCACATGCAACAAGGACGAAGGAACCATGACATGGGAGGCCATGTATAACTTGTTAGAAGAAGAGTAGCCTAGGCCACTGGTAACAAAGGCCATGACTGATGCTCAGGAGTCATCTGACGCCTCCTATTTTGAAACATGTTCATTCATACACTGAATAGCTGCGAGACCAAAGATAATACCATATACAGATATGGTTAAATGGGTAATTGATGAGGTCGACATCTCAGATAGAACCTTCAAGAATAAAAGGAAATAGGTCATGGGGTCTTTCTCACCAGACAACCTGCAACTAATGTACCAGTTACCAAAGCCTCAAAAGCTCTACAACAAGTAGTTCCTTGAGAAATTCGCCAAAGAGAAGGAGGACCCGTTAGACGTTACACAAACCTAGAAATCAAGCGGAGGCAAAGTCAAACAGGATAAAACTGGTATGTGCTCAATGGCATCCATTTATCCCCTTCATAGTTTCGCAACAACAATGATATGTAGGTTATTCAGTGGACTTGATAACACGAAATTTTCCATAGAATGGTTCCCATTAATAGATGCAACAATTAATGCAATGATTATGAACTGGGCTCAAATTTTATTAGACAATTTGGCAAAGACCATTGTGGAATATAGAAGGAAAATAAGTCACTCTTTAAGGATACCCCCCCTTTCTTTATGACTGCTTTTGTTATGGATGCAATTTGTTTTAGTTCTTAGTTTCTAAATATGGGATGGAAGTGGACTGTACAAAACCCGCTTCCCATCCACATATACCATAAAATTTTGTGGCAATCCCAATTCCACCCTTATTTTTATAAAATCTGTTAAAGTGTTATGCTGCCTATTCATTAAGTAGTTTTTGATAAAACAGCCCCTAGGTTTTCTCAAGAGGCCGAAGTAGATATCTTGCCAGTAGCCAGATGGTTTGGGGAAGAGAAATTCACCTATATTAGAGTTTTTGGGAGCATTTCTTCCCCACATGTCCTACCATATTATGTCCCAAAAAATTTTTGGCCAGAGAAATAGCCTACCAGAATGCAGGGCAAGGTGGCTTAACCAGAGGACTGAAAGAGCAGAAGAAAGTTGTTTAGCTGACCTTCCCATTACAATGTGGTGCTTTTGCACTTCACAATTATGGACACACACTAAAGGAAGCAGAGATTATTATGTCTCTGAAATTGGCTACAGTTCCAGGAAGGCAATACGACCCAAATGACACTGTTAAGGAATTTACTACTATGGTAAAAGTCAAACAATTCACCCATGAAGAGGATGCCTTTGATGACCTCTTCCTACAAGAAGAAACATTTTCAGAAGTTTTGCATATGGCATCACTACTTTTGACCCTGGAAGATATTAATGCTTTCCATGTGTACAAAAATAAGAGACTGTCAAAGGTCCCATTGGACCTACTGCATATTGAACCAATAAGAGAGCCAACTCCTAGCGTAAGATTGGAGGGAAGTTCCAAAGAAAATTTTGAAGAAAAAACCCAAGATAAGTCGCCTCATGAGTCAGAGCTTTCAGAGCGTCAATCTCAAAATGGGGGAGGAAACACAAATAAAGAGTCTGAGAAAGACACAACTAGAAGTATAGAGGAGACGACCGAGCAGGCCTTGGCAAAGAAAAAGGCAGAGGTTGCTTCTAATTCAACTCAGTTAGGAAAAGCTCCAATCATTGACCTAGAACAGGAATGGAAGCAGTTCAATAAAATGCTCCATACGGATCTTGAGCAAACATCTAAACTACAAACTCCCAAGAAAACCCAGCATAAAGAAAATCCAAAAACAACAGGGGAAGAAGCTACAGGTACCCAGGACATTGAGGTTATTCCTGTTATTCCTACTTTCGAAATTGTCTTAAGAATTGAGGAAATACCTCCATTAGATATATTCTACAGCCGTACCCACAAGGCTATAGTGAAAAGACAAAGGAAGAAGAGGAAACTGGACATCACTTTTGTTATGACTCCGGAAAATGAACCAATGGATATTGTATGGAAGGACATGCCTATCGACGCATCAGAGAATCTCACAAAGCTGTCACAGTTCGTAGGAGCTTATGCCACAACCACCATCGACAAGGCGACTGAAGTCGAAATGACATTGAAGGAAAAGGAACATAAAATTCAGCTGCTAGAACATCAATTAGCCCAAGAAAAAACTAATCAACAGGAAGAATTACTGGTAGCCCAACTTTAAAGAGAATTCGTGCAGATGAGGATGCAGCGCCAGACCAAGTTAGTAGAAAAGGATTCACAAATACAAGCCATGATAGATAAATTCAAATACAACCCGCAAATTGACAAATTCATTAAAGAAGCAGTCAACCTCAATTCCATATTAATGCAACAAGAGGAAGTATTCTACCAAAACAGTTCACAAATAAATCCTTATTGCAAAACCAGTGATAAATTGATGAACCAAATAATTGATAGGAGGCTTGAGTACGAAGAAATCCATAAAAGGGTTCTGAATTTATCACCTGGCAAGAATCAGAGGATGGAAGAAAGGCTGACCTACCAAAGTTGGAGGATTCTCATAAAAATATTTTGTTTACGGATTGGGATTCTCGGTTGAAAAAGGCAGAAAGGGAAACAACGATAACAACAGGAGAAACAAGTAGCATAATATAGGCCGTAAATGAAAACCTTCATGGTGTCAATCTTATCAAATAGTGTGTACCAGGGTTTCTACCAAATGTCAAGCAACTAGAGCAGCAATGGAAATAGCCAACGCAGGAAAAGGAAGAGGCTATTAAACAACTAACTAGCCTCAATTGGGAGGTATATTGGTAGTTTCTAGTAAAACCGCACAGCAAGTGGATGACTTTGAGCTGTTTAACAACCTCTAAACAAAAAATGGTGCCAACATTGACAGATGCCATATTTGCTGGGCAGTTAAAATCTGAAATCAGCGAACCGCCTCAGCTCAAGCCAATGACTGATATTTGCGACCTTAGAGATCAATTTCAAAGGATCTAGTCACTAATTTATTTTTCTTTTACTTTTATTTTTGCTCATTATGAGGAAGGTTGTTTGAAACCTCCTCATCTATTTGTGTAATAATCTATTTTGAGACATATATTTTAGTATTTAAACCCCTCTCATGAATTTAGAGAGGGGTCCATAAATTTGATCAAAAACACTTTTCAATACATTACACTTCTATACTTTTGATGAGGTTTTGATGAAATGAATGGAGCATGATCTATTTTTCTTTAAACATCTAACATGCTCTACAGAAATGCACTTTTGTACTCTTAGAATGTGTTGGATTAAATGAAATTGGGTCAATATTGCTGAAGCACATGAGCAAGACTTATCATATATGGTGATTTTATTGTATGATTATGTTTTATTTATGTATTAAGCAATACTTCTTTCAATTTTTTTATGTATGAAATTCAAAATTATAGTTTTGCATTATTGTACTTTTGTATGGTGTTAGCTCTAATTCTGTTTTGAATACATGAACAATTTTTATATGTGATATATTTCTCTCAATTGTTTTGTCTAACTATTTATCCAAAAAAATTATCATTAAACGATTTCATTTCTTATTAGCAGTTGAATGATCTCTATTACCAATTGCTGTAAGACATCATTGTAGATCGCATATTGTATTTTATTCCCAGGTATATTTATATATAGATAATGTTAGATTAAGAGATATGCATGTGTTTAGTAGTTAGATTAGATTACACTTAGCTAAATCATTTCCCGTTACATCCTATATCTGTCAGGCGGAAAGAGTCGATAGTGCGGACACAACCAACCTCCCTAGGAGCCTAAGACTCTCTAGTGACAAACAAGACAAACAAGAGCAATCCTTCTCTAAACATGCATTTACTATATAAGAAATCAAGTGTTTAGATCCTACCTGTAGTCCAACGCTGTTGTAGCAGTCCAGCCTCGCTGATCCGGATGAGCTCCTCCTTCACTTCGAAACCTGCATTCACTAACAATCAAACGATTAAATAGCACTTGATAATCTCATAAAATAAAACATATTTAGCACATAGACCAAGGAGTACATGAAACAACTCATAAATAACAAGTTATTGAGAAGAATGGACTCATTTGCATTAATAGGAAACAAAAGGAACAATTACAACCTAAGCCTTGGTGTTGTGCAAGTCCCTCCCAGGGTCCATCAAGAGTTCTCCTTTACTTTGACATAGCTCACCCACTTCCAAATAGAACAAGCAAAGATGGTAATCTCTCCTCACAAGCTTCTAAATGGGAGTCCTAATTCCAGCAGCAT
Organism: Pinus tabuliformis; assembly: GCA_031772625.1. Lineage (NCBI taxonomy): Eukaryota > Viridiplantae > Streptophyta > Pinopsida > Pinales > Pinaceae > Pinus > Pinus tabuliformis. The sequence continues at coordinate 1,483,771,730 of CM062820.1, read as the reverse complement.
CTACCCTTAGAAATGTTTAGCTTCCAACCTCTCCTCCTTCTGGCCCAATGCCTGTATTTATAGTGCTCAAGAGGAAGTTAATCAGGTCCACCATCAATGGGATAATCCCCTCTTTGGATGGGATAGCTCCTCTCTTGATGGGATAAGTTCCTCTTTCATAGGGGTACATGAACCATCTGGAGGCGCTCAATACACATCGAACAACCTTCTAGAATGCTCTAGAAATGACCACAAGTAACTTTTTTGGAGTGAAACTTGCGCCTTTTGACCTTTACAGGGATACGTACCTGCCCCTTTACATACAGAGCGTACAAGTACGTAGTTTTTGTGAACATTAGGTGCGTATACGCAGGTAAGGCCGAGAGAATCTGTGTACCCAGAGATAAACACATTTACAAAGACTTTCTCTCTTTTTGGAGTTTGACATGGAAAGCAGAGGCATAAGACTTGCCCAGGAGGATAGCATGACTGTTGATAGAGCCATACTAACTGTAAATAGCCATGGTGACATTTTTTAGTGTAACAGATTGCCCCCTAAAGTGCGAAGCCTGTAGTAGATTAGGGTTTTGTATTATCTAGGAAGGGTGAAGCGCTTTATCATTTCAAGGATTATCTCGTGGAGAGCCTGGTCAGAACCTGCAATTTTCAACACAAAATACATGTATAAGATTATATCATCGCTGAGGTAGGCATTCCCATACTCAGATCAAAACTTTAACTAACAGACTAACTACTCTGATACAGGAATGATCTTGCAGTACATCATAATCATAGACTTTTGTAGACACAGTATGGGCGCAGCCATCTGTTTATGATTAGTCTACTAGATAATGAATACAAAACTCCTCGCAGCCTGGATGGTGGAAACTATATCCAGGGTCTTCATTTCTACTTCCCGAATTGGTACGATTCTAGCCATGCGAATAAATGAGTTGATGTCGAACATGGTAGAAACCACTTGATTACCAGTCGATGATGTAAACTGTTAACAAGTGTGAGAGAAACCACCAGTAATGTCAATGATTCTCAAAGTACCCAGTACAATCCATGCGATGTGAATGAATGAGTTGATGTCGAACATTTCACGGAATCCTTCGATCGAAAGTCAATGATGTAAACTGACGTCAAAGGCGAGAAACCTGCCATTGATGCATGCAGACTTCAAGGTACTGACGATTTCTAAGTCATCTCTCTAGATAGTGTGCTGATGTCGATAGAAAGTGACCCGTTGCAGGCAAGCCCACAACACGAAATCATTGTTCAAGTTGAAGAAATGTTGCTGTAAGGACTGACTCAGGGATGGTCAAATGGATGAAAAGTATTTTGCAGATGAAAGTTTATTTGCAGAGACCTCTTGAACACATAACGACACGACAAATGGTTTGGTTACGATTTGACCCAGAGTTAATACCCGGAAATGGTTGAAGACTTTTCAAAGTGGTTTGATCAACTTTTAAGGCAAAGGATTTCCCAACCCAGGTGAACGGAAAGTGTCATGTTCAAGAGAGGTGATAAGGTTCTTCTGTAACAAAAGATAACAAATAGGCTCATTCTTCTTTCTTTTTCCCCCACCATTTCTGGCAAGTACCTCTTTATTTTTAACAAGCTTGAGGAGGATAACATATGCTTGATTATAAGCTCATCCTTCGGATGAGTCCAACCTAGTTTTGATTCGAACCCTAGGAAGGAGTGGTTCGTTCCTGTTTGTAATTGAACAGGTCCTTTACTGTGAAATTTTAATGAGCCCAGTATAGGAGAAAATCGGCGTTTTTCAATTTTAGAGAGTCTGAAAAACTTAAGAAGACTCCAGATTGACCTTTTTCGTAAATTTGTGTCCCCCAAGCCCGAAAAAGTATAAAATAATACCTGGGAGAACCGCTTGATCTTGCGACCAAGGAGTACTTTCATGATTAATGTCTCTGACCTGAAAAGTAAAAAGCGATCAAGGACAGGTCGTTTTATTTCCGTATCGAGTTTGAAACGACAAAAACCCGGCAATCTTTTCCTGTTTTTACGGTCAGAAAAGGGCTATAAGGGGACCGTCTTTTAATTCCGTTTTAACGAGTGTAAAAGAAATGCTCGGCGATATTTTCATGTTTTAGGAGTCAGAAAAGAGCTTACAAGATGACTCTGATGTTTTGGTTCGTGAAAAATGATGATTTTACTCTAAAGTCCTTTTGTCCTGCACAAAAACGACACATTACTCATACCTGTTTAAGTTGGGTAAAAATACATTGAAAAATGTCCTTTCATGGTGAAAAATAAACAAACTTAGCATTCATTCATCCAAAAAACCTATAAAAAGACTTTTTACCATGTCATTTTACCATTTTACTGTTGAGGTTGAGAAAAGGGCTTTTGACAAGAAACTTCCCGTGGAGATTACGGAGAATCCGACTGTCAGAATCGAACGCCGTTTCACCAGGTATTCTACAACACCCCTCTCTTGATTTCCATCCGCTTAGAATTCATTTTTAAGCTTTTATTTGATTTTTTGGGGGTCTTGGGGTTTCAAGATGCGCACTTCGGGGTACGCAGGTCATGCACTGCTGACCTGCGTACCCCGATATTTTCTCAATGGGAAAATTACGGGGTGTACGCACCCGGCCTTAAGGGCAGCTGCGTCTAGACGCTCTGTTCCTAAAGGCCGGGGTGCGTACCCCGCAAAACGCAAATTGAAACCCTCATACCTCCAAAATAGACCAAATTTTTTAAATTTTATGGATCCTAACTGATGTTTTATGATGTGTAGGGAGCACATCATGCTTGATTGGCGCGAAAGAGAGCACGAGGACATTGATTTAGCCGCAATCAATCATCAACCCTCCATTGATGCTTTGAAGGCATGCGGACTATACAAATACTGGGCCATAGCTGGCATGAGGGCACAGGTGCCATTCTTAGAGTGGCTGGTTGAAAGGTGGAACGTCCAGGAACAATGCTTTTACATCGGAGAGCACCAGCTCGAGATAGAGCCCTCTGATATATATTTTCTCACTGGTTTGCCCAACAGGGGCGAGCAACTGACTCTCTCCGGGACTAGGCCGGGTGGCCAATCCCTTGCTAGCCTCCGGCTAGAGTGGTGCAACAATCAGAACCAGGAGAAAGGGATAGAAATCAAATATATATCCCTGCCTGAACTTATGGTAATTGCCTTTACAGTTACCAGACTCTGCGGCGCAGCCGCCTTGCACATTGCCACCGGGTCCCAAATGCGGATAGCGATAGATTGCTACCAAGGCACCATTTTCAACTGGTGCGAAGCTGTGTTGGCCAACATGAAGGCCCAACTAACTAGGGTAAAGACCGGGAAACTAAAGACCTTTGGGTATGGGCCTTTGGTTGTGAGCTTTGCCCTAGAGAGAGTTCCTATGTTGATCCCTCAGCAGCTTACTGTTCCAGTTGGGGCTCCTCGGGAGCCTAAGTTGACGAGATGGGTTACAGTGATGGCCCGGCATCCTGATGAGGGCACGACAGTGGTTCGATTTCCTGATGGTTACTTTCACTGGCTAGAGGGCCAGGTCTTTGCTATTCAGGACTTTCCTTATGCCAGAATGGATTTTCGGAATGATCCGGACATGGTTCTTCCACAGGGAGAACAATGGGACGACAAAGGTATTTCATTTTTCACAAGTTTTTAAATTATGTATATTTTGTTTTTTTTGTTTTTATATATATCGCCTCAAAACTGACAACACAAATTTTCAAAATGCAGATGTAGGTCCACGGCGTCCAGCCAACCTCCGGGCTTTTGAGAGGAGAGTACCAGCTGTATCAGCATCAGCCCCACAGGATGCGGCCGCAGAGACCTTAGCCGAGCTGGAACAGGATCTAGAGCGTCTGACGGCGGATATACCAGAGACCACCATAGATGACATTCCCATTCGACTTCAGCGCTATGTGGTCGCAGTCCCAGGACCTTTTAGGAGGTTCTTGTGTAGGGTAGCGCGGGCAGTGGTCTCGTATAAAGAGCACCACCAGTGATTGGCTAATATGACATTTTTGGTTTTTTGTACTTATCATTTTGCCGATCATAAGGTGTTTTAAACCTATGATCGAAGACGATGTATATTTTTTGACACACTCCTATCTATATATATATCATTATTACCGACTCATTTTGTTTAACATATGTGATGAAATGTTTTTAAATTTACTTGCATGATTATCGTAAATGTCTGTCCAACATTCGAGAAGCAATTGCATCTGCTAATGTATTTAAAGACCTTGGAATATGCTGATATTCAATGTAATCAAATTCACGTTCCAAGAGGCGCACTCTCAAAAACAACCTTAATAACACATGATTTCTAATGGCATATACTCTATTAAGCTGTAATACAACGAGTTCAGAATCTAACCTCACTATCAAACGTCGAATTCCAAATGAAATAGATTCAGACAATAATTCAACCACTGCACTGTATTCTACAATGTTGTTCGTCGTTTGACCGAGGCTCACCCCATGCATAGAAACTAACTCGTCAGAGGGCGAATAGATAACCCAAGCTGCGGAAGAGATATTCCGTGTACTACGACAAGCACCATCGGCAAATCCAATGTATGTTTGGAGAGGCGTCAACATCTGCAATATCAAGAGTAAAACCAAGATAAGCCAGAATAACGACGAAAAACACACTTTCTAAGCTAAGCACACTATCTAAACTAACAAACATACTAGCTAGAAAGAAAACCTAACCTAACTAAAATTCTCCATACCCACCATTTAAGCATAATACCTCTTTAGGTAAAGTCCATTTCTGGGTTTACCCAAAGAGTCCCCATCAAAATCTACCAGCTCATACGCCCCTTTTGCTAGCTTTCGCTTTACAATGTAGGGTCCATGCCACATAGGAACCAATTTTCCAGCACCTAGCTTATCATTAGCTTGATCATATAATAGCACTAGGTCTCCCTCCGAAAAACTCCGAGGGGTCACATTTCTATCATACTGAGCTTTCATTCGCTTCGCGTGAGTCTCGATTGCCAATGCAGCGTCACGTCGAGTCTCATCTAACTGAGCTAAGTATAATAAACGTTTCTCCTCTTCGGAAGTAGCTGGGAGTAATTCGACAACCATTTGAAGTGATGGGATTTCGCATTCAATGGGTAATATAGCTTCCAAGCCATAAACTAGCTGGAAAGGAGTGAACCCTGTTGAAGTTTTCACTGAAGTTCGGTATGCCCATAGCGCTGAAAATAACATGTTGTGCCAATTCGACCGATGAATACCAATGATTCGTCGGATCATGATAACCAGAACTTTGTTGATAGACTCAACCAAGCCGTTGGCTTGCGGATAATAAGGAGTAGAGCTATCGTGGCGCAAACCAAGCTGGCTTGTAAGCTCAGTCATCATGATGTTTCGAAAATGGCTCCCATGGTCAGTGATGATTGCTTGTGGGACACCGAACCTAGTTATAATGTGATTGAATACGAAAACTGCAGCTGTTTTGCTGCTTGCGTCGAATGTAGGCATCGCCTCGGCCCATTTAGTAAAATAATCAACTGCGAGGATGATATACGCATGCCCCCCGGCCGAGTGAGGGTTACAAGTAATAAAATCGATTCCCCATTTGGCGAAAGGACCAACGGCAATTATAGGATGGAGAGGAGCAGGTGGTGCACGCATCTTGCGATCAAACACTTGACAGTTGTGGCACTTTCGGACCGCAATGATACAATCTTTAAACATGGACGGCCAGAAATAGCCAGCGCGCAACACCTTCTGAGCTGTGGCATACCCAGACATATGACCGCCACATGCTCCAGAGTGACAATCATTCAAAACCCTCTCAGCCTCTTCATGAGTTAAACAACGTCGAAAAACTAAGTCTGCCCCCCGGCGATAAAGTGTATCTCCAATAATTTTGTATTGCTGGGATTTAAACCGAATTTTTCGACGTTCCGACTTTGAAGCTTCAGGCCGAAAGGTTTGGGTTTGGAGATAGATGATTATATCCCCGTACCACGGATCTAAAGTACTGATAAGAAACAAAGATTCGTCCGCAATGGACTCCTCTGCCACAGTTTCTGTGTCAGCATGCGGGAAATCACACATCAATTCCGCAAAAACTAAGGATTTCTTAGACTTGGACTTCTCGAACTCCAAGTCGAACTCTTGCAGGATAACGATCCATTTAGAGTACTTGCCCCCTAGCAGTTGTTTAGTCAAAATATAAATCATAGGGTTGCAATCCAAAATAACTGTAGTTTTACGGAGAAGAATGTAGTGACGAAAACGCTGGACAGCTTGAACGGCTGCCAAGGCCAATTTCTCCACATGCGAATATTTTAGCTCAGTGGGGTTTAATGTCCTACTAAGATAATATATCACATGTTCCGCTCCGAATTCATCTTCTTGAACTAACACCATTCCAATAGTGGAATGCGAAGCTGCGAGGTATAAGAAGTAGTCCTGGTTGTAGTTGGGAGGATGCAACAACGGTGCATGGGTCAACGCGTGCTTAAGTGCATCAAAATATTGTTGAGCAATCTCATCCCAAAAGAATTGAGCATTCTGTTTCAACAACCGTGTAAAACCTTTAGTGACCTCGGCGTAGTTTGGAATGAATCGGCGTAAAAAGTTCGCTTTCCCTTGCAAACTTTGGAGTTGGCGCAAACTCGAAGGAGGAGGCAATTTGATGATAGCTTCGACCTTCGAGGGATCGACGCGAATGCCGTTTTTTGAAACAACAAATCCCAGCAATCGACCCGTTTCTATACAGAATACACACTTGTGGGGATTCAACCGAATACGATAATGCCTACACCTCATAAAGATTGCTCGTAAGTGGACAAGGTGATCAGCTCGATGTAAAGAATGAGCAGGAAAATCATCGAGGTACGGTTGCACAATGTGCTTGATGTCATGAAATGCGTAAGACATCGCCCGTTGAAAAGTGGCTCCGACATTCTTAAGTCCGAAAGGTAATTTGCAGTAAGCAAATGTCCCCCATGGACAAATGAATGCCGTTTTTGGTTGATCGGCAGGTAGAATATTGATTTGATTATAGCCTAAAAAACCATCCATAAAGGAAAACATTTCACTTCCGGCACAATCATCAATTATTTGATTGATATAGGGCGTAGGATAGTTGTCTTTTGGACAAGCTCGATTTATATCCCTATAGTCGATACAAATTCTTATTGTTCCTTGTTTCTTGTTAACCGGAACAATATTCGATACCCAATCCGTTAACGGGATTGGATAAATGAAACCTGCTTTCAACAGCTTCTCGACTTCTGCTTTAATCGCAGCCGCTTTCCGAGGGTGAATCTGACGCAACCGTTGCCGGACGGGTTTAGCGTCCGGGTAGGTCTTTATTTCATGAACAACAATGGCAGGATCGATTCCTGGCATTTCCTCGTAAGACCAGGCAAACACATCGCGGAATTCTTGGAATAGGGCCTTGTAAGTTTGAATTTCATCTTCTGTACATGAGGCACCTATATGAATGTTTTCCTCAATTCCGGGCTTCACTGAAATGTCAATGGGAATAGTGCGAGAAATATTCCCTAAATTCAACTCCGAATCAGAATGTTTCGTTGGATTCTGAGCGTCTTTGACATATTCAGTGGTAAAGATAGATGAAAAATCATTTTCAAAAGCATCATCCTCAGGTAAAAACGAAGATCTATGATGGAGATCTTCCCATGGTAGATCGTCTACACTTAGGATTTCGCGAAGTTGCTCGTCAGATGACACAACTTCGGGAAACGCTATCCGTTCTGAGGTTGATGTGAAAAGTGATTCTTCACTGACCACATTCATTTGGTCGATTTGGGTTGAACGCGAGTCGGTAAAAGACATGACAACTTCATAAGCAATTTCATATGGACTCAAAGGCATAGCATCACCGAATGAGTCTATCTCAGATTCAGATGGGACAATCCAAGGATCGTCGTAAATAATGGTGTTCGATGTAATCATATGAATTGAAGCAAATGAAGGGTCTGCGTTGATTGGAGGGAAAGGAAAAGTTCCCAGTAAACCGGAATCTTTAACTAAACCTACGCCAACGTCCCTATAAGGGATTGTCGTCTTACCGACATGCTGGATACTCTCTGAAGAGGCTGGGTCGGATGAAAAGTATGTCAGCTGATCAATGGTCACGATCTTACCATTATGTGGAAACTTTATTACTCTGAAGACCGATGAAACGACCGCTGTCATAGCATATGACCAATTTTGACCCAAAAGAAGGTTGTAGTCTAGAGGGGCATCAACCACCTCCACATCCAGACTAACGGTTTTACCTTCTACCCCTATAGGTAATTCCTGTAGAATACCAAACGGACGGAACCCACGGCCATCAAAGGCCTTAAGGATGGTCGGGGATTGGTTCAGTGAAGGAGAACCAAGCGATCTCCAACACTGAATTGACATAATACACGTAGAAGCTCCCTCATCAATCACAGTCCGATGAATAGGCCTGTTTTTGACTATCACTGGAATCTGGAAAGCCATTTGATGGGGTAGACGCGGTGTACTATTTTCTAGATCGAAGATTATCAGATTTAGGTCCTGAACATCAACAGCTCCGATAGCCGACAAAAGTAATTTTCGTTGTGCTGGGCATGATTGCAGCACTTCTAAAGCCGACATTGCTGAGGGTGAAACAGCTAAGTCCTCAACAATGTTGTAATTCTGGGCCGCTCTCGCATGTGGATTGAAAGCAGACCTTCGAAGTACACCCTTGGCGGGCGGTTTGATTACTAAGTCCAGGTTAGGTTTTTCGATCTGTAGTGGATCGGAACCAGGAGCTGAGGTTGATGGATTAGAATGAGAAGATTCTGCTTCCTTACCATCAACAGGATTCTTACTACCATAATCTTGCGACCGAGTCGCAATCCTCACATGAGACATCATCAAAATGGGTTCTTCACTGGCAGTCGAGGAAGAACCTATCATCTTACTCTCCTGCTTTGGAAATGGATCTTTTAACACAACAGGAGTGGGAGAACCTTTGACTATTTTCACAACCTCGGCCCGATGAGGGCAATCTCTTGTAAAATGATCCTCTTCACAAATAAGACAAGGATATCGAGGTTTGCGCTTTTCGTCATTGGTTTCCGACTTTTCTGTTTTCTCCTTCGGAGCCTTGTCTGCTTTAGCCTTCTTCTTTCCTTTATTCTTTCCACCGTTTTTTGATTTGGCCGTAGATGACTCTACAGCGTGAATATCGGCGGAAAGTTCAGGAGAAGACTCTCCTGTCGGGGAATCAGGCAAGGTGATGATAGGAGTAGTAGAATTCTTGGAAGACTTCTTCTTGCTCTTTGTGTTCACCGTACCAATCATACCATCAGCGGCATGAGATCCCGAGGCAGCAGCAGCAATTTGATTCGATTTTGGAAGATCTGGGATCTTCTTGTGTAACGTACCTGACTGAGTATAAACTAAGTCAAGGTACTGCGCCTGAGCAATGACTTGCTCCTCAGTAACTACTCCGGCCTTAGCTACATCTTCAGTAATTTTCAGTAATAATGATTTAACAAACCATTCAGCTAAGATTTGGTCCGGAATAAAAACTTTCACTAACCTCCTTCGACGTCTCCACTCATGAATGTGATCAGAAATATACGTGGACGTCGATTGTTTTAGTGAAGTTAATAACTCCGTGCCGTTATCGTATCTGACCGGCAACTGAAAGTGAGTTAAGAACGAGGTAGCTAACTGGCTAAAATTGTAAAAAGAGGCCCGTGGCAACTCAATGTACCACTTGGCCGCGAGACCGATGAGTGTACGCTGGAAAAGACGTAAGCGGATCGAATCATCCGAGATAGAATTTGAAGCACACCAGAGGTGGTAAGTCATCACATGATTGGACGGATCCTCTCTAGACTTACCTTCGAACTTGGGTATATCACTGGGCAACTTATTTGGCATTGGCGGCCAGAACGGAAGATATTGAATTGGATCGTTCGTTAGGTGCGTCAAGTTTGGTAAATCCAAAGTTGCGATAAACGGTAATTGCCGGTTAGGATCTCTAAAACTCTGGGTCACAAGACCAGTCCCAGGAGGAGGATATCCAGGATAACTAGGAACAAGAATCGCATTAGGGATATTATATCCTCCTGGAAAACCAGGATTAACCGGACCGTACTGGGGTTGCTGAGGTTGTTGATAAGTGTACCTAGGATACGGTTGATACTGGTAAACCGGCTGCTGGACAGCTTGCCCATATTGGTACTGTCCCTGGTACGGTTGATGAACAAATTGAGGTTGAGTAGTGACAACCGTACTTATACCAGGCTGACCTGTAGGCATCTAGACCGTGGTTTGAATTGTAGATCCAGACAACGGTAAAGATGTCTGAGGAGTGGTTGCAGAGACAGTAGAAACCGGAGCTGTCGATACTCCAGAAGTAAGTGCGGTAGATGTTGCGGTAGTTGCAGCAGCCGTTTGAGATGGAGTACTAGGTGCAATTGGCGGCTGAGTAACTACCGAAGTTACAAAAGTTTGAACATTGGACTGGACAGGTTGTGGTTGCTGGGGTGGACCAGAAACTACGGGTTTTCCAGCTTGAGGTACCAACTGTATACTTGGCTGCAACACCTGTTGACCCTGTGATGGATCCCACACTATCATTCCGGGGTATTGACCCGTAACAGGTTGAGGATACTGAGATCCATAACCGGATTGAGGATAGGATTGATAATTGAAAGGTACAGTTCCCATACCTTGAACATATGACTGACCTTGAGGTGGTTGATAACCTTGACTCGAGTATTGACCTTGAGGTTGATAACCTTGGGGTAAATACTGATACTGGGGTTGACCTTGAACTTGAGGTTGATAAACGGGAACTGAACCTGACATCATGTAAATGTCTCCTACACCCAATGGTTTATTACCATTGTTTCCAGCTAATAACCCTTGATCGACGGGTTGAGGAGATGCCCCCGCAAAGATACCAGAAAGTGACTGATACCCAGTGGGAACAGAAGGACCGCTGACGACTGACCAGACATATTTACAGGAGTATAAATACCTCCAGGTGGAAAATGAGTACGAGGTGTAGAAAAACCTATCCCTGAGTTGTCTAAATAATTGGTTAACGAAAGGTACCAAGTAGTACTTCTAGGAGGACTGTAAAAGATAGATTCACGCTCCCTGAGCTCAATAGTAAGTTGATCTTCAAGGTTAGAGACGCCTATTTCTTCCTCTGGAGCAAGTTCTTCAATAGCAATCAAACCAGTAGGAAGATTTTCAGTGATAACTCGTTCTACTCTTGGTGAATCTGGAACACTAGAAGTCGGAGTAACAGGTTCAGATATTTCAGGTTCTTCGCCTATATCACTAGTAGACGAAAAACTACCAGCAAGCTCAGAAACTGTAACAACTTCGGGATTATAACATGTCTCTAGACTTTGGTAATCTGGATGGACCACCAAGGAAGATTCTCCTTCTTCAGGTGAACCTACTCTACTGCCACTAGGAGGAGTTACAAGGACCTTCAATCCTTCGTACTGACCCGGGACGTCTTCAGGAGATCCACCCCGTGATCTACGGAGTTTCCTCAACAAATCAGTTCCAGTAACAATCTCAGGTGACTTTCCCCGAAGTCTACGGGACTGTCTCGGTAATTCCGCCATAGCTAAAAACTTTTAACTACTACACACGAAAACAAAGTAAAATCTCAAATCAAACCACCTAAAGTCGCTAAAGAACCAAAAAAATTTTAATCACACGCCTAAAGAATCTAGGGCATCAAACCAAGCACAAACAGTAGCCTTCCAGACCGAAAACGCTAGTTGGAGATGAAACCCAACATCGCCGGATTCAGTACAGAAGTGGCGCGTGGAACAGTTACCCCGACAACCTGCTTAATGAATAGACCGGCACAAGTTCCTCCACTTTAACCGTCTCGAGTGAAGTGAACCCCCCGGAAAATCCAAGTGAGTGTAGCCGACGTCTGCTCCAGGTACAGTGGGATCTTCCCTCCACCATCACCTCGGTAGAATCCTAAAGATAATGGTCACTAAGGTTACCAACCGCAACAAATGCACCTGGGGGAACAGTCTACACTCCGACAGCACGCAAGGGCAGAGTATCAAGCTCAATCCCCTTGCCGGTTCCTTGACAATAATCCAAGGTTTACCGACAAGTGACCCCTGGCTCCTCGACAATGGTTAATCCGAGGTTTATCGTTTGTAATACGTGCGTGTCTGGCGTCGTTCCCAATGAGGGAGGATTGATCCCCTCACTGGTTCGGACACGAGCTCGTGCTTCTCCTTTAAGAGGAGCTTTCCCAGAGTATAAATGAGACAATTGGATTTATTCTATCACAAGATAAGCTACTTGTTTGGTTTTGTTGTCTTGGAGAGTTAATTACCCTCCTACTCCAAGACACTAGCCTGATCTAAATTGGTGTTTCAGAGCCCTAGTAAATAAAAGTTACTACGTTGATTTTACTTTAAGCGTTAATTTTATGGTTTTTCTTAAAGACAAAAGGTAGCGGAAATGAAACCAATGGTGTGTAGACTCGACTCAAACCACTACAAAGATGCACCTAAGATGATTTACGCTACTTTTCTCTTTCAATGAAACTCCTAACTAAGAGAGTTGGAAAATGCAAATTTTATAGAAAACAACTTTCTTAGTAAAGACAATCAAAGAAACAATTCTCTTTATCTTTCCAAGCATACAAACATGACCACTCCTTACGTGCACAAAAAATTCTTTTTCTTTCAAAATACCTCAAAGCTACTTGAAACAAAACTTTTCAAAGGAGATTTTTTTGTATTTTCTTTTATTTAATAAAGCATATAAATCTATTTTAACGAAAATCAATCTCAAAATCTATAAAATCTATGAAAAATTGACTCACAAGCAAATCAAAAAGAAATTTACTCTAAAGCAAACCTAATGAGGCAAAAGCCTACAAAGATGATTCTAGGTTGTTTTACTTGACCACAATCAAGCCAAGGACCAGCTAATGCAGAATCAAAAGACCAGTCAAAACAAAACTCAAATCTTTTTGTTCTTTTTGTAAAATGGAATTCAATACTCAATCAACAAGCACTTCGAAATTTGCCAAAGAGACAACTCAAAGGTAGGTTGCTCTCACAGGTAGACTTTATGACAGGTCCGACTCCTAAGAAAGTTGACAAAACCAGAGAGATCTAAGGCTTGACAACTTCTACCGCCAAAGTCACTACAGGACCTATTAAAAAATCAAACCCTTGGGCTTAAACTTCTATGAAATCCACTAAAACACTCAATGCTATTGAAACAAGTTCAGGTGAAGATATTTGACAAGAGACTAATGGATCTGGGCAGTAAAAACTAAGAAAAAGCAAAATCTAAGAGGAAAAATGTAAAAAATGGAAATTTCTTAATTTTTAGCAGGGTACACAGGCAACCTGTTAAGACAGGTGCGGGCCCGCTCTGTGCACACAGCAACAGTGCGTACTGGTAGGCACTGTGCAATACTCAGAGGGTGCGTATTACTGAAAAAACCAAGAAAAACTAAATTCAATCTAACCTTAAGCTAACCCACCCAAATACAAAGTCACAGAGCCAAAAACCAGAAAATAAATGACTTTTCTCAGATCAAAGTTGCATACAAAGGAAAAAACTTTCTCATCAATGGATTCCCCAGTGGAGTCGCCATTTTGTCAGGCGGAAAGAGTCGATAGTGCGGACACAACCAACCTCCCTAGGAGCCTAAGACTCTCTAGTGACAAACAAGACAAACAAGAGCAATCCTTCTCTAAACATGCATTTACTATATAAGAAATCAAGTGTTTAGATCCTACCTGTAGTCCAACGCTGTTGTAGCAGTCCAGCCTCGCTGATCCGGATGAGCTCCTCCTTTACTTCGAAACCTGCATTCACTAACAATCAAACGATTAAATAGCACTTGATAATCTCATAAAATAAAACATATTTAACACATAGACCAAGGAGTACATGAAACAACTCATAAATAACAAGTTATTGAGAAGAATGGACTCATTTGCATTAATAGGAAACAAAAGGAACAATTACAACCTGAGCCTTGGTGTTGTGCAAGTCCCTCCCAGGGTCCATCAAGAGTTCTCCTTTACTTTGACAAAGCTCACCCACTTCCAAATAGAACAAGCAAAGATGGTAATCTCTCCTCACAAGCTTCTAAATGGGAGTCCTAATTCCAGCAGCATCTACCCTTAGAAATGTTTAGCTTCCAACCTCTCCTCCTTCTGGCCCAATGCCTGTATTTATAGTGCTCAAGAGGAAGTTAATCAGGTCCACCATCAATGGGATAATCCCCTCTTTGGATGGGATAGCTCCTCTCTTGATGGGATAAGTTCCTCTTTCATAGGGGTACATGAACCATCTGGAGGCGCTCAATACACGTCGAACAACCTTATAGAATGCTCTAGAAATGACCACAAGTAACTTTTTTGGAGTGAAACTTGCACCTTTTGACCTTTACAGGGATATGCACCTGCCCCTTTACATACAGTGCGTACAAGTACGCAGTTTTTGTGAACATTAGGTGCGTATACGCAGGTAAGGCCGAGAGAATCTGCGTACCCAGAGATAAACACATTTACAAAGACTTTATCTCTTTTTGGAGTTTGACATGGAAAGCAGAGGCATAAGACTTGCCCAGGAGGATAGCATGACTGTTGATAGAGCCATACTAACTGTAAATAGCCATGGTGACATTTTTTAGTGTAACAATATCATCCCATCAACATTATCAAATCAACCCTTTCTGGGAAACTGGTCCCATTATCCCCAATTGGAGCCACTATACCAAATGAAAAAGGAGGTGCTTTCAAGGTCCGGACCGAGTGGTTTTCCCCCATGTTGTCATAGTGATTTTTGAGGCTTCAACACTACCCTAGATTCCTTTTCTCCTGGAATTTGAGCTTCTGGATGATTCTTTTGAACACACTGTTAGAGTCGGTCTAGTAGCCCTCCACCAGAGATCAAAACTCTTTGAATTTCATAATTAGGTGTCTCATTAGTGTGGTCATGTTGCATCCCGTTAGGCATGCCATAACCCTGGTGGAGAAGCCTATGTCTTTTATTCCCCTCTTGTTTGGCATTGCTGGATCATGTTTTCCTGAGTAAATAAAATCTTCACAAGGTCATTTCCCTGTTTTCAATGTCAAGGTCTTAGGTCTAGGGTTGAGTCAAGCTTTGTCTTGAGATGTCATAAAGGACCAGAAGGCCAGAGGGATATCCGTCATAAAGCATCATTTTAATAACTCTTATCATTGTACAACTAATTTTTACCTTGTTTTCAAAAACCCTGTTTTTGAAGACAAAGGTCATTATCTCATTTTTGTAAAAATTTGTAAAAAGTTCAAATTCTCCGAAAGTTGGCATGCAGCCTTGGTCTCCTTTGCCAAGACATCTCCGAAGCTATCCCTGCAAAATTTTTCAAGAGAAATCATCATTTCAACCAATCTATTTTGAAAAAGGAAACCAGAAGTCAGCAACAATTAATTCAAGAAGTGTCATTTCAAAAACATTATAAAGTGGGTTTTGGGCAAATTAAATTCAAAAGTGAGCCTATAAAAGCCCCTCCCTCCTCATTGGTAACTCATTTGCCTCTCAAAACTTCAAGAGAATACTTGTCAAGTCGATTTCAAAGTTCATTGGGCGAATTGGGCAATTACAGTGGCGCGCTACACATCAGAGGAGGCGCGCAATGCATCAGTGCGCATTTTCCAGTGTTAATTAACTCAAGCGCTACGCCTTGGAGGCGCGCTACGCATCAGGCTGGGCGCGCTACGCGTAGGGTTTCTTGCTCAGAAAATCGCCAGCAAGCCACCAAAACTACTTCTCTCTCAAAATCTTTTCAGGTAGGCCTCTAATCCATGGTGATTTTGGTTTGGCTAAGATGAATTAAAAATGAACATGCAAAAAATGTCATGCTAATATGAAATAAAAACCCTACCTTGCTGTATCAAATATTAAAAATGCAAATGTGCTAGGGTTTCATTGAAATTTTCTGCCCAAGGTTACCCATTTTCCATTCCTCTTTCCCCATATTTTCCTCACCATTTTCCTTGACATTTTTCCATGCAAATCATATAGTTTCCCTATTAAAAATAATTAAAATCCCTAAACCCTACTAATTCCTAAAACCCTATATAAATTTTCTAAACCCTACTTCCCATTAAAATCCCACAAATTATGATTATATATGTTCCATGTTCCTTTCCTAAAATTTCCTTTCACATTTGTTTTCCCTAATCCCCTCAATGTTCCCTTTTCCCTAACATTTCCCATGTGTGTTTGTCCCCTTGGTAACAGCATTTAAACAAGTCAAAACAACAGTTCATTGAGTGCACAGTCAGCATTATTTTTCAGTCACTTGCCTCCAAAACCATGTCAGAAACTGAAACAGATTATGAGCAAAGTGATGACCGTGAATCAACACCAGAGGTAGAGGTGCCAAGGAGGCATCACAGCGGTGGTAAAGGTGGTCAGCATGTCAGGGAGGAGCCCAACTCTTTGGCTTATCTACAAGCTTGTCCACTTGCAGTGTCATGTTTCCGATATCAATCATGCTATGAATATTGTGAGAGAATCTCTCAAATTCAACACCACAAGGAATTGGCCCGCTTGTTTGTCCTACATTTGCACAATGGGCATGTGAATCTTGCAGGAGTGGACTTCACATTATCACCCGAGATTGTTGCTCAAGCAACAGGGATACCCAATATTGGAGAAGAGTGGAACAAGCGCCAGCAATTGGACAGATTTCATTATGAGCCATATATCAAACCTGTATATATGAGGCACCTAACTGGTGTTTTTCCCTTCAGATTCTTAAGAGACAAGTATGCACCTTTGATGAGGATCATCATTCGCTATTTCACTTGCGAGGGCCGATTTTCACGTTTATATTCGTACCATATCCGTTTGTTGATGCATTTCACACGGGTACGAATGATGAACATTCCATTCTTCATGTGCCGAAATATAGAGAGGATGGTGCCCTTGGTGCAAAGAAAGAGCCCAGCACAGCAACACAAGAGCATATATCATTATGCACTGATCAAGATTGTGGTCATGCATCAGTTGGCACAACAGGGTATTCCATGGGAGGATTTCATTTCTCGTGACTTGTTCACAGTGCCACAACCACCTCCTGAGGTTGTTCGTGATGAGGGAGGGCCTTCACATCAGTTTGATATTCCAGAGCCTGAGCATGTCAGCACTCCTCCTTATGTTACACATCAGAGAGGCCACAGGGTCTTATTTGCATCTGCATGGTGAGTATTATCTCCACATCAGGTGGAAGGGGTCTCGCCTTCTTCATCAGCACAACGAGTGTTATCTCCACATCAGGTGGAAGGGGCCTCGCTTTCGACAGCAGCACAGGTACCAGAGAGAGGCAAGCAGCCCAAGATTGATGAGGGGCCATCAGGTGTTCCAGGCATAGATGTTGTTGACCTTGATATCATTTCTCCTAGCCTAGAGTCAAAGGAGATCATCCAGAAACTAAGGGCTGAAAATGACTTGTTGCAGCAAAAATTGGAGATGGAAAATTGGACAATTACTTATTTAGAGCAGCGCAACAAGCAATTAGAGGATGAACACTCTCTTGATGAGTTGCGGAGGATCCATGAAGACCGCAACTTGGCTCGCAAGAGACCCGGTGATTTGACACCCATTGAGCGAGAGGCTATGCTCATCCGGGTCAATACTCATTTGGAGAAGTTTCTGGCCAAGGCAAACATGGAAAAAGACATGCTCCGACACATGAAGAATCACTATTGGGCTGGAATGCATGTGTGTAAAGCAAGAATGAAGGTACTCAAAGGACGGTTGGCCAAGGCACTAAAACGGAGTAAAAGGCCCGATCCACTTCATATTTTGGCTAAGGCTTCCTTGGAGGAGCATGGTACTAAATGACACACCTTCAGCTCAAATTTCAGAGAATTTGGAGCAATTTTGGTCATTTTTGAATTTTTTGGTCAAAAAGCAGGTTTTTGCCCTCAACGCGTAGCGCGCTGCGCGCTACCCTGAAGATGGGCAAGTCCATTTCTCAAAAACTTAGCATTTTTGGATTTTCCATGACAAATTACATTTTCTCAGCAATTTCCAAGACATTTCATCAGGTTTTGAGCCCTCAGAAGGTAAAAAAACATGCAAAAAATGACTTTCTGCCACTTTTTGGACACACAGGAAGCAGTCTTGGGAGATTGCAATTTTGGAGGGGAAAATGGACACCAAATTGAGAAATTCCACTTAGGTTGGAAAGTAGACATCCAGACCTTTCCAACAAGACTAATTTTGCCTCATTTCGCGCTACGTGTTGAGGATTGGGGCGCTACGCATCAGGGAAATTTGCCAGATTTTCACCTACAGCTCAGCAAAACGCAGATTTGACTAGTTTTGACTTTTTGGAGTGATTTTTCATCCTCCTTGATGTAATTGATGTAATTTTATGATGTCATGGCACTTATTTATCTCTTCTAGAAGATTCATTCATAAAAAGTCAAAAATTTAATGAATGAATTGGTTTCCTAGCTTATAGAGGCAAGTTGTTTTGATTGCCTAGATTGTAGTGCTCAGTTTAGAATTGGTTGAAACAGCTCCTAGGATGATGAGATCGACCCCTAGAGGCAAGGAAAGGTGTTAGCTTGCCTATATTATGTATTTTCTTAGTCATTTTCATGGTTGGACTCTGGAGGGATAAGCTTCTATTGTATTACACTTTGTATCTCTGCAATTTTGGCAAAGGAAAGACCAGGGTTTTGCAGCACTATTTGGGATTCTTGTGGTTATTTGTGTTGATGGTGTGCCTCTCTCATGTACTTGTAAGATTTGTTATGTGTATCAATTTCCTATTTCTCTTTTCTGCACATTAAGTAAATGAAGTGTTAAGGTAGAATTCATAATTTATATGCTCTGCCTTTAAGTTTGCTTAATATCTATGTTTTCCTCTGTCTAAAGAGAACTCTCGATGGTTTCTTGCTCTCTTTAGCTCATCACCGATAATTCCTATCCATTCACTTAAATCAAAGGCATCAAGACAATCTCCTACCTTGCCCCAAAAAGACCTCTGCAAAAGCTGTGTCCCATCCCCGCACCCAAAATTTCTCTCCCCCTGTTTTCCACCAAAACCCTAAAAATCTGAAATCAAACCTTCTCAATCAGTTTACTAGCCTAAAATCAGTGTTCTTTATTGGTCATCTCCGCCCTTTGAAGACCTTTTGCCAAGATAGACCCGGAGAGAGCCCTCTCCTGCCTCGTAGGGCTAGCTACGAGGCTAAGTGGTTTGATGTTGCCTTGGATTTTGTATTTTTTAGCCTGAGGCCAAATTCAAGCGCTAACATATTGGCGACCATACTGGGGAGAACAAACTTTTTTGTGGATTGATGTGTTTGTTTCATAAGTCTTAGACGGAGCTTGAAGTTATGCCTGGTAGCCTTCGAAATTCTTTTGCTTTGAATAAGCCGAAGTAGATAAACGCTGCTTCAGTCAATCTCTATGAGCTTGTGAATAAGGCCACTTCGATTGAATTTACCCCAGTTCATTTGTAAACTCTGAACTTTTGGATGATTAGTTGAGAGTTTTCACAGGCTGATCGGTTATTTGTTCCTCGATATCCAAACTGGCTTCAGATTCTAAACATATATTCAAATCTCATTCATGTCCAGCTGTTTTTGAGTATCTTGAAGACATTGATTTTGACGAGAGTTTTGAGTTGTCCTTGTTCAAAACCAAATCTGAAAGTGCACTTGGTTCTCTAGTTCCCAACCCTGATTTTGCTGCTGCTCTTGAAATCGAGAGACATAATAAATTGGTTGAAAATTTCATCCTAAGACACCTTCAAACAGATATCCAAGTCACTAATCTTGCTGATTTCCTAGAAACTATATCTAGCAATATTGGATCTACTATCACGGCTTCAGTTCCGCACGAACAGACCAATCCTCCTTTTATTTCTATATCCCCTATAGTCACACATCCTGAATCAACAGTTAATTCTCCTTCCTCGTCACATACCGCTTCTCCTCTGCCTACACCTCCCTATACCCCTCATACTACATCTACACCTACTCCACCTGCTACTCCTAGACCCAATCTACCTAAAGCAATGGCTGCCTGGTTTGCTCCACTTGCTCTTCCTCAAAATCTGCATGATATGCCAGCTGATCATCAGTGTAAAATTTCCATGTTTGATGGCACTCCTCAGGGTGTTTTCGCTCAGCAACATATAGACAAGATGACAACTTTCTTTGATCTATATGAGATAGATGAAGAGGATGTAACTATGCGTTTGTTTGTACAAACATTCGATGGAGAAGTAAGAAAATGGTTCAGAGGTTTGACAGCTAGAAGTATACCCACATTGGAAGAACTTCAAAAGCAGTTTCTAGATCTATGGGAAATCAGAAAGGATCCACTTCAGATCAATGCTGAGTACAACAATCTCAAACGTAATCATGGTGAGTTGGTCCAAGATTACATTATCAGATTTAACACAGTTTATAATGCTATTCCAGATGATTTAAGGCCATCTAGAAAGTCAGCACTTCTCAAATTCCCGGATGGCTTTGATCTGGAGATGGCTTATTCATTGCGAGATAGAGATACCTTGGAGGATACGCAGAAAATCGCTGTTAGTGTTGAAGCGAATTTGAATGATAAGAGAGCAAGGATGAAAGCCGAAAAGCGAGTGACAATCAAAGAAGAAGCTTCTACATCAGATCAGCTCCTTCGCAAGGTAGCTACGTTGCTTGAAAATACTCATCTCAGCAAGCCGGAACCGCAGATCCATAATCCTAATTTCCGAGGTCCACAGCAGCCACAATACAGAATCAAGCAGCGTGAAACTAGGGCACAAGAAACAGCAGTTCAGCAACAAATAAAACCTCCGCTTCAGCAGAATTTTGTTAGCCAAGAATCCGAGGATGAAGGTGATACTATAGGAGAGGAAAATCACTTTTTTACTCCTGATGATCTGCCTACCTATATTACAGAAGAAGAAGAATTTGTGCGAAATTCCATCATACATCAAGATGAGAATTATATCCTATCGAATGAGGCAGCACTTGAGGAAGAATCAGAGGAGTACCAAAGAGGATATCTCAATGCTTTGTCCGCTCAGCAGAGACAATTAAGAAACCGAGCTGTTCCCATAAATCCCATTCAGAAAAATAAAGATACTTCAGCGAAAAATGATTCCCCACAGACAAAAGGAAAAGATATAATTGATCCCCCAGCAAGTCAATCATCTTTAGCGGATAAGGTAAATCAGCCACCAAGCATAATGAAGGATAAAGTCGAAAGAAGAGAAGTTCTGGGCAAAGAAGGTGAAAAAGTTTCAGCATTTAGTTTGGAGAATGAAATTTCAAAGCTGAAAATGTCTATTCCATTGACTGAAATCATGAAAAACACTACCTACCGAGATCAAATTTCCAAAATTCTGAATATTGATCCAATGATTGACACGGTAAATGTAGAAGATGATCAGTCGGAATTAATTTTTGGGCCTGCTTTGAATGGTGAGTCTCCTGAAAATGATGTTCCTCCCTTCTATATCAGTTTGAGGTTGCACGAGTATATTTTACATAATGCTATGTTTGACTCGGGTTCTTCGCACAATTTGATGCCGAAAGCAATCATGGAAAGGCTGGGATTGGACATCACAAGAAAATATCATGATTTGTATTCATTTGATTCCAGCCGGGTAAGGTGTATCGGATTGATCAAGGACTTGGTGGTAAGCCTAGATCAAATTCCAACTAAGAATGTCTTGATGGATGTGGTTGTGGCAGATATTCCTCCATGATTTGGTATGTTGCTTTCTAGATCTTGGGGAGCTAAGTTGAAAGGTACACTTCAGCTAGACTTTTCTTATGCTACAATTCCAGTCTTCGGTCAAATCAGAAAGTTATATCGGGAGAAAAAGATGAAATACATGATAACTAGCAAAGAAAAGCCAATAAATCATCCTGTAAATTATGTACATACAGATTTGGAGTCGTTTGTTTTGTTTGCTGATAATTTTAATGAGATAGATAGTTAGTTAGTTCAAGCAGAAGATATACCAGAGATTACCAAAAATTTTCGAGCAGTTTTTCAAAAGGAAAAAGAAGAAACGCCAGCTGCCATGGAGCGAACAGCTAAAGCTAATGGGCAACAAGCAGAAAAAGCAAAGGCAACACATTTTCAGCACTTGGAGGAAGATGAAGATGGTCTTTGGACCATGGATTTTGACGGCACTATGGGCAGCGATGGTGCTGGTATTGGTGTGTGGATTCGAAGTCCCTTTTCTGCCCAAGACAAAGTCCCAAGCAAGGTGAGAGTGTGCTCTTATAAACTAGCATTTGATTGTTCAAATAATGAGGCGGAATATGAGGCTCTCATTGCTGGCCTTAAAATTCTTCGAAAGCTGAAAGCAAAGAAGATTGCAGTCTATGGCGACTCCGAGTTGGTAATAAAGCAAGTGAAAGGTGAGTTCCAGGCCAAGCATCCTCGCATGAGAGCATATCGAAATGCTGTCCTAGATATTTTGAAACTGTTTTCTGAGCATACTTTGACGTGTGTGCCCCGCATACAAAATGGTGTTGCTGATGCATTGGCCAAAGCAGCAAGTAACCTAAAAATTCCAATGAATTCCAACAACAAATTTGAGATTTATGTGAAGCACCATCCTACAGTTCCGGACAATCAAAGATGTTGGCAAGTCTTCCAGGATGATGAAGAAATCAAAGATTTTCTGTAGATTGAAGGTGAGTTTAAGGACATCTCCATAGATACAGAACCAGATGAGGTAAATCAAATGGATGTGCTGCAACTTAAGGATAATTTTATTCCTAAAGGATTGATTTCTTTGGAAGAGCTGTTTGATCAAGATGATGTGGCCCGCAAGCCGACATTGAGACCAACCGAAGAAGGTGTTGAGGAGGTAAATATTGGAGCAGCTGAGAATCCTAAGATGGTAAAATTATCTAAGTCATTGTCACTAAAGGTAAAGAAACAATATGTCAGATTGTTGTCTTCGTTTTCTAATGTCTTTGCATGGGATTATTCAGATCTGAAAACATATGATACTAATATCATTCAGCATACTATTCCTATAAAGCCAAATCAAAAGCCTTTCCGCCAAAAGTTGAGGATAATCAATCCTAAATTGCTGCCATTGATAGAAAAATAAGTGAATAGGTTGTACAAGTCTGGAATCATAGTACCTATCAGATTTTCCGATTGGATATCAAATTTGGTGCCCGTAAGAAAGAAGACCGGTGAGATCCGT
The DNA here is from genome assembly GCA_031772625.1 of Pinus tabuliformis. Classification (NCBI taxonomy): domain Eukaryota; kingdom Viridiplantae; phylum Streptophyta; class Pinopsida; order Pinales; family Pinaceae; genus Pinus; species Pinus tabuliformis. The sequence goes on along the minus strand of CM062820.1, from coordinate 1,483,748,505 downwards.
TTATGCATTCACTTCAGAAATTTGAATAAGGTATCTTTAAAGGACAATTATCCGCTGCCCAAAATGGATCATATATTGCAACGAGTAGTTGGAGCATCAAGGATGTCACTACTCGATGGCTATTCCGGGTACAATCAGATTTTGGTGCATGAAGAAGATCGTGACAAAACCACATTCACTACTCCATGGGGTACATTTCATTATGCAAAAATGCCATTTGGCTTGAAAAATGCAGGTACCACTTTTCAGCGTGCGATGGACATGGCTTTTGCCAATGAGAAAGATGTCTTTTTAGTTGTTTACCTTGATGATTTGACTGTATTTTCAAAATCTGATGAAGAACATTTATATCACTTGCAAATTGTTTTTCAAAAGTGCAGAAAATATGGTATTTCGTTGAATCCAAAGAAGAGTCTTTTCGCCATGAATGAAGGCAAGCTCTTGGGTCACATTATTTCCAAAGATGGTATCCATATAGATCCCGCACGTGTTGAAGCTATTCAACAACTTGAGCAGCCCCGGAACAAAAAAGAAATACAATACTTTAATGGTAAGTTGAATTTTCTGCGTCGCTTCATTCCGAATCTTGCCGAGCACCTTAGAGAAATCACAAACATGCTGAAAAAGGACAGCCAGCTCAAGTGGACCGAAGAGGCAGTAAAATCTTTCAATTTGGTAAAGTTGGTTTTATCTTCAGCCCCTACTCTAATCAGTCCGGATTACACACAAGATTTTAATTTTTTTCATTTGCTTCTGAGCATACATTGGCAGCTGTACTAATGCAAAAGAGAGATGGAGTTGAGAAGCCTATTGCTTTTTTCAACCGTATTATCAGAGATGGAGCATTAAAGTATAACATCATTGAAAAACAAACACTTGCACTTGTGAAGGCCCTGAAGGATTTCCGTATGTATGTACTGCATTCCCACATTATAGCTTATGTTCCTAACGCAGCAGTAAAGGATGTGTTGGTACAGACAGAACCAGAAGGAAGGCGGGGAAAGTGGATTGCTGCATTATTAGAATATGATATGGAGATTAAACCCACTAAGTTGATCAAAGGGCAAGGTCTTGCCAGGTTGATGGCTGAAACAAATCTAAATGTCCTAGACATCAATTTGATAGCTGCCATGTCCGATGAAGATGAGGAGAATTCAGCACAACATGTATCTAACATCTTTATTTCTTCTCCTTGGTATGCTGATATTGTATATGTACTTCAAAATTTGTCTTCACCTCCCGGGATGCCTCGAAATAAAAGTAGGACATTGAAGTTGAAAGCAGCCAAGTTTTGCATCCTTAAATCTGCACTGTATTGGAAAGACCCCAGTGGAATATTGCTGAATTGTTTGGTTGAGGAGGAAGCCAAAACAGTGGTGGAAGATTTTCATAAAGGTGATTGTGGGGGTCATTTGTTTTGGAAGACTACAACAAATAAGATCCTAAGAGCAGGTTTGTATTGGCCTTCATTGTTTTCAGATGTATATAAAGCTGTTAAGAGTTGTCATGAGTGCCAAATATTTCAAGGAAAACAGAAATTGCAGCCATTGCCTCTTAAACCAATTGAAGTCAGCGCACCATTTCAGTGGTGGGGCTTGGATTTTATCGGTGAGATTCATCCAGCATCGTCAGGACAGCATAGATGGATACTGACAGCCACAGATTACTTCAAAAAATGGATTGAAGCTATTCCCACCCGGCAGGCTACAGATGCGGTAATTATTTCTTTCCTTGAAAGTAATATACTATCACGTTTTGGCTGTCCAAGTAAGTTAATTACAGATAATGCAGCAACATTTAAATTAAAGAGAATGGTTGATTTTTTCTATAAATACAACATCAGCTTGGGGCATTCTACCGCCTACCATCCGCAAGGAAATGGGTTGGCAGAATCCTCAAATAAGTCCTTAGTAAATATTATTAAAAAATTGCTGGAAATCAATAAGAAGAGCTGGCATAAAAAGTTAGTGAATGCACTGTGGGCTGATAGGGTAAGTCATAAAAAGTCAATTGGCATGTCTCCTTTTGAGCTGGTGTACGGGGCAGATGCAGTGTTTCCTACGTCGCTTGCTATTCCGATGGTCAAATTGCTTCAAGAAATTGATAGTGAGGAAGATCCCATGCAGAGGCGGATTAATCAAATGATTCATTTACAACAGACACGGGAGGAGGTTCTTCACAATACTCTCAAGTTGCAAGAGCGCATAAAGAAGATTTATGACAGGAAAGCAAAATCAGATGATTTTCAAATAGATGATGTGGTTTTGAAGTGGGATGCTCGGAATGAAGACAAAGGGAAGCACGGCAAATTTGATAATTTATGGAAGGGTCCCTATAAGATCGCAACATATCGTGGTCAAAATGATTTTCTTCTCAAGGAAATGAACGGAGATGATTATCCCAGAGGGTCGATCAATGGTCGACTGCTGAAGAGGTACCATGTATGAGCATTTTTGTTCTTCTCACCATCATTGTATATACCGTTTTACTTCTGTTTTATCGCATGTGTGTGCTGATCTTTCATCCTCAGTCTGGGGCCCGTGGTGAAGGCTATAATTCTGAAGATGAAGATTAGTTGGTGTGAGGTTTGTCATGTTGTTTTTATCAGTCCATTTTCTGTCTAAAGTTGAGTTAGTTTGGGTCAAAGTTGTGTCCAATTTGTAGTCAGATGTCCAGTCAATAAAGCTGTCCAAGCTTAGGTCAAATATGTAAATAATGACTCCATTGCCCAATGGTTGGAAAACACTGGTCTGCTCTCCCAGAGGTCAAAGGTTCTTGGCATCTCCAAGGAGCTACCATCCCCATTGGAGCCAATGTTAGAGTCGGTCTAGTAGCCCTCCACCAGAGATCAAAACTCTTTGCATTTCATAATTAGGTGTCTCATTAGTGTGGTCATGTTGTATCTCGTTAGGCATGCCATAACCCTGGTGGAGAAGCCTATGTCTTTTATTCCCCTCTTGTTTGGCACTGCTGGATCATGTTTTCCTGAGTAAATAAAATCTTCACAAGGTCATTTCCCTGTTTTCAATGTCAAGGTCTTAGGTCTAGGGTTGAGTCAAGCTTTGTCTTGAGATGTCATAAAGGACCAGCAGGCCAGAGGGATATCCGTCATAAAGCATCATTTTAATAACTCTTATCATTGTACAACTAATTTTTACCTTGTTCTCAAAAACCCTGTTTTTGAAGACAAAGGTCATTATCTCATTTTTGTAAAAAATTGTAAAAAGTTCAAATTCTCCGAAAGTTGGCATGCAGCCTTGGTCTCCTTTGCTAAGACATCTCCGAAGCTATCCCTGCAAAAATTGTCAAGAGAAATCATCATTTCAACCAATCTATTTTGAAAAAGGAAACCAGAAGTCAGCAACAATTAATTCAAAAAGTGTCATTTGAAAAACATTATAAAGTGGGTTTTGGGCAAATTAAATTCAAAAGTGAGCCTATAAAAGCCCCTCCCTCCTCATTGGTAACTCATTTGCCTCTCAACACTTCAAGAGAATACTTGTCACGTCAATTTCAAAGTTCATTGGGCGAATTGGGCAAATACAGTGGCGCGCTACGCATCAGAGGAGGCGCGCTACGCATCAGTGCGCATTTTCCAGTGTTAATTAACTCAGGTGCTACGCGTTGGAGGCGCGCTACGCATTAGGCTGGGCGCGCTACGCGTAGGGTTTCTTGCTCAGAAAATCGCCAGCAAGCCACCAAAACTACTTCTCTCTCAAAATCGTTTCAGGTAGGCCTCTAATCCATGGTGATTTTGGTTTGGCTAAGATGAATGAACAATGAACATGCAAAAAATGCCATGCTAATATGAAATAAAAACCCTACCTTGCTGTATCAAATATTAAAAATGCAAATGTGCTAGGGTTTCATTGAAATTTGCTGCCCAAGGTTACCCATTTTCCATTCCTCTTTCCCCATATTTTCCTCACCATTTTCCTTGACATTTTTCCATGCAAATCATATAATTTCCCTATTAAAAATCATTAAAATCCCTAAACCTTACTAATTCCTAAAACCCTATGTAAATTTTCTAAACCCTACTTCCCATTAAAATCCCACAAATTATGATTATATATGTTCCATGTTCCTTTCCTAAAATTTCCTTTCAAATTTGTTTTCCCTAATCCCCTCAATGTTCCCTTTTCCCTAACATTTCCCATGTCTGTTTGTCCCCTTGGTAACAACATTTAAACAAGTCAAAATAGTAGTTCATTGAGTGCACAGTCAGCATTATTTTTCAGTCACTTGCCTCCAAAACCATGTCAGAAACTGAAACAGATTATGAGCAAAGTGATGACCGTGAATCAACAACAGAGGTAGAGGTGCCAAGGAGGCATCACAGGGGTGGTAAAGGTGGTCAGCATGTCAGGGAGGAGCCCACCTCTTTGGCTTATCTACAAGCTTGTCCACTTGCAGTGTCATGTTTCCGATATCAATCATGCTATGAATATTGTGAGAGAATCTCTCAAATTCAACACCACAAGGAATTGGCCCGCTTGTTTGTCCTACATTTGCACAATGGGCATGTGAATATTGCAGGAGTGGACTTCACATTGTCACCCGAGATTGTTGCTCAAGCAACAGGGATACCCAATAGTGGAGAAGAGTGGAACAAACGCCAACAATTGGACAGATTTCATTATGAGCCATATATCAAACCTGTATATATGAGGCACCTAACTGGTGTTTTTCCCTTTAGATTCTTAAGAGACAAGTATGCACCTTTGATGAGGATCATCATTCGCTATTTCACTTGCGAGGGCCGATTTTCACGTTTATATTCGTACCATATCCGTTTGTTGATGCATTTCACACGGGTACAAATGATGAACATTCCATTCTTCATGTGCCGAAATATAGAGAGGATGGTGCCCTTGGTGCAAAGAAAGAGCCCAACACAGCAACACAAGAGCATCTATCATTATGCACTGATCAAGATTGTGGTCATGCATCAGTTGGCACAACAGGGTATTCCATGGGAGGATTTCATTTCTCGTGACTTGTTCACAGTGCCACAGCCACCTCCTGAGGTTGTTCGTGATGAGGGAGGGCCTTCATATCAGTTTGATATTCCAGAGCCCGTGCATGTCAGCACTCCTCCTTATGTTACATATCAGAGAGGCCACAGGGTCTTATTTGCATCTGCACGACGAGTATTATCTCCACATCAGGTGGAAGGGGTCTCGCCTTCTTCATCAGCACAACGAGTGTTATCTCCACATCAGGTGGAAGGGGCCTCGCTTTCGACAGCAGCACAGGTACCAGAGAGAGGCAAGCAACCCAAGATTGATGAGGGGCCATCAGGTGTTCCAGGCATAGATGTTGTTGACCTTGATATCATTTCTCCTAGCCTAGAGTCAAAGGAGATCATCCAGCAACTAAGGGCTGAAAATGACTTGTTGCAGCAAAAATTGGAGATGGAAAATTGGACAATTACTTATTTAGAGCAGCGCAACAAGCAATTAGAGGATGAACACTCTCTTGATGAGTTGCGGAGGATCCATGAAGACCGCAACTTGGCTCGCAAGAGACCCGATGATTTGACACCCATTGAGCGAGAGGCTATGCTCATCTGGGTCAATACTCATTTGGAGAAGTTGCTAGCCAAGGAAAACATGGAAAAAGACATGCTCCGACACATGAAGAATCACTATTGGGCTCGAATGCATGTGTGTAAAGCAAGAATGAAGGTACTCAAAGGACGGTTGGCCAAGGCACTAAAACGGAGGAAAAGGCCCGAGCCCCTTAATATTTTGGCTGAGGCTTCCTTGGAGGAGCATGGTACTAAATTACACACCTTCAGCTCAAATTTCAGAGAATTTGGAGCAATTTTGGTCATTTTTGAATTTTTTGGTCAAAAAGCAGGTTTTTCCCCTCAACGCGTAGCGCGCTGCGTGCTACCCTGAAGATGGGCAAGTCTATTTCTCAAAAACTCAGCATTTTTGGATTTTCCATGACAAATTACATTTTCTTAGCAATTTCCAAGACATTTCATCAGGTTTTGAGCCCTCAGAAGGTCAAAAAACATGCAAAAAATGACTTTCTGCCACTTTTTGGACACACAGGAAGCAGTCTTGGGAGATTGCAATTTTGGAGGGGCAAATGGACACCAAATTGAGAAATTCCACTTGGCTTGGAAAGTAGACATCCAGTAATTTCCAACAAGCATACTTTTGCCTCATTTGGATGCTGGGAAATGCCTCAAAAGTTGGCTCAAAGGCGCGCTACGCGTTGAGGATTGGGGCGCTACGCATCAGAGAAATTTGCTAGATTTTCACCTACAGCTCAACAAAACGCAGATTTGACTAGTTTTGACTTTTTGGAGTGATTTTTCATCCTCCTTGATGTAATTGATGTAATTTTATGATTTCATGGCACTTATTTATCTCTTCTAGAAGATTCATTCATAAAAATTCAAAAATTTAATGAATGAATTGGTTTCCTAGCTTATAGAGGCAAGTTGTTTTGATTGCCTAGATTGTAGTGCTCAGTTTAGAATTGGTTGAAAAAACTCCTAGGATGATGAGCTCGACCCCTAGAGGCAAGGAAAGGTGTTAGATTGCCTATATTATGTATTTTCTTAGTCATTTTCATGGTTGGACTCTGGAGGGATAAGCTTCTATTGTATTACACTTTATATCTCTGCAATTTTGGCAAAGAAAAGACCAGGGTTTTGCAGCACTATTTGGGATTCTTGTGGTTATTTGTGTTGATGGTGTGCCTCTCTCATGTACTTTTAAGATTTTTTATGTGTATCAATTTCCTATTTCTCTTTTCCGCACATTAAGTAAATGAAGTATTAAGGTAGAATTCATAATTTATATGCTCTGCCTTTAAGTTTGCTTAATATCTATGTTTTCCTCTGTATAAAGAGAACTCTCGATGGTTTCTTGATCTCTTTAGCTCCTCACCGATAATTCCTATCCATTCACTTAAATCAAAGGCATCAAGACTGATGAGCCCCAAAAATGTACAATTATTTGGGCTCATTCAACCTCCTAATTTGACTTAATCCACCATTCTCATTTGTTTATTGCATGTTTTTGATTATTTTTATGTTAATAGAGGGAATTTGGTTAGTCATTATGCCAACAAGTCTAATGGGTGCTTTGTGTAGCCTTGCTGGTCAACTTGGAGACAAAATTGAAGGTCTTAATGAGCACTTGGCAGCCAAATTCGTGGGAGAACAAGCTAGAGGATTTGTAGGAAGGTGTCCCCCTCATTTATGGACCCTTACCTCGAATTCTCCACCATCAGCTCGGAGTTCAAAGGCCACCAAATCAATGAGCTCAAGGGCAGCCAAGCAAGTCAAGTTGGACTACTGTTATCTCCAAGTCTTGGGCAGCCAAGTCCCTAACTTTTAGGAGGACTGTTGGGTCCTCAAATTGTATAAATAAGAAGGCTTGGGCCCTCATTTTGGTTAGCTAGTGGTTGGTCATTTTTGTTAGCTAGTTGGTAGTCATTTTTGGTAGCTAGTAGTTAGTCATTTCGTAGCAGCTAGTTAGTCAATGTGGTTTTAGCTCTTTGTAAGCCAGTTTTGGCATGACATTAGACTTTTGATTATGAATAAAAGCAAGCAGTTTTGGATCAGATTTTGAGTTTTTAAAGGAGCCTAAAGCTCTCGGGGTTGGGCCCAACCTGAGAGCTCAGGCCTCCTTCCTTTGTATCAATATTGTTCCTTTAGCATTTCGTTTCCATTTTCCTTTACATGCATTTGAGTATAGCTGCTGATTTAGATTTCCTGTAGAAGTCAAACAGATTGGTTTTATTAGTTAGAACTGTTGTAGTTGTTTGGAAGTAGGCTGAGGCATTACTTAGATCCATTCATGCACTTTCATATTCAGCATTTCTTCTTCATTCCACTGCCATGCATGAGTTTCCTTCACAATTTATATTGCTGTTCATTGATTTTATGTCACAGGTAGCTCAGGTTGAAGCATTCTCGTTTTGGTGACACTCACAAGCATTTGTTTCATCTACACTACTTTCTCTTGTTCCATCACTTCGTCCTCCACCTTGATCACACCTGCAAACACATCTTTGATCCCTACTCCGCTCTGTTATCTCACAAAGCCTTTCACTCCTCACGTACTTCCATTCTCTAGCCCTTTCGTTGACATAGCCCTTTACCTTCCACCCTACTCCCTACACTCACTTCCCATCCCATTCTTTCACTTCTAAAGCCATCACCAGCCTCATTCCTACCTTACACATCTCCCTCTACCATTTCATCATCCCTCCATCACTCCAAACACTCACGGTAGGTCATCCTGTAGCCATTTTTAGACATCCTGTAGAAAACAGAGTATCCTGTAGGATCCTCCACAGCCATCCTGTAGGAGGCCACTCTCTCGGTTTCTGAGCATCTGAATGCAAGGAACCTCTGTGGATGGATGCTAAGGATCCCTAGGGACCTCTCTTAGCCTCCCCAACCTGTCCCACGCTTTCCTTCCTTCTCCATCCCATCTGCACAACCAAACCCTAGTTAGCACAAGATCACAATCATTCCACATACTTAAAAAAAAAATACAAAAACATAACTTTCATGATGCAACTAGTTTAGATCCATGAATTTACACTTGTTAGAGGTAATGACAGCGTTGGTAGAAGTTGCATTTACATTCTTTGCATTATAAGAGGTTAGACTAGTCAAATTAGGGTTTCCTAGGGTTACATGCTTTGATTTGCTTTCAGTTCATTTTTGTCAAGTAAAGTAGCTTTCCTTTGAGATTAGCTTTCGTCCATCAATTAGCAAGCTTCTTTTGAGAGCCTATAGAAGTTGGCTTGAGCCCTAGCGGACTTGTGCCAGCTGACCAAGTGACAGCTGCGACAAGAGCTAGTACTTGTGCATATAGCACCGCCGCTTCCAAGTTTGTACGAACTACCGGGTTGATAAAATTAAGAGACAGGAAGCCCCAGGAGTTGTAGCATTATTGCTACAATACTGGAGCTCACCAAAGACAATCTCCTACCTTTCCCCAAAAAGACCTCTGCAAAAGCTGTGTCCCATCCCCGCACCCAAAATTGCTCTCCCCCTGTTTTCCACCAAAACCCTAAAAATCTGAAATCAAACCTTCTCAATCAGTTTACTAGCCTAAAATCAATGTTCTTTATTGGTCATCTTCGCCCTTTGAAGACCTTTTTCCGAGATAGACCCGGAGAGAGCCCTCTCCTGCCCCGTAAGGCTAGCTACGAGGCTAAGTGGTTTGATGTTGCCTTGGATTTTGTCTTTTTCAGCCTGAGGCCAAATTCAAGTGCTAACACACACCTAGGTGAAGCCTTTTCTTTGTCTGATGTGTCTTCTTCTGTTTCTTCATTAGCCTCTTCTTCTATATCACTGCGATTTGATGTTGGAAATAATTCATCATCAACATCATCCTCTTTTGCTGATGTTACCTTTTTGGGATCTGTGCATGCTTCATCAATCACAAGATCGATGCATTCAACAATTTTCCGAAGTCTCTTATTGCAACATTTTTATCCTTTGCTTCTAGATGAGTAACCAAGAAGTATTCCTTCATCTGATCTAGCTTCAAACTCACCAAGTTTTTCATCATTATTTTTTATGAAACATTTGCTTCCAAAAACTTTAAACTGCTTTACAATGGGAGGCTTACCATAGCAGAGTTCATACATAGTTTTATCACTATTCACACGAACATGAGCCTTGTTGAGAATATTTACTGTGGTATGTGCAGCTTCACCCCAGAAGGTGTCAGGAGTTCCAGACTCATCAAGCATAGCATGAGCCATTTGTTGAATAGTTCTATTCATTCTTTCTGCCACACCATTTTGTTGAGGAGTTTTAGCTACAAAAAAATGTCTTTTTATGCCATGTTGTTCACAAAAATCAAAGAATTCATCTGATATGTATTCTCCTCCTTGGTCAGATCTGAGACATTTGATTTTTAGATCTAATTCATTTTCAACTAATGCTTTGAAGACTTTAAATTTATCAAATTCTTCATCTTTGTGTTTCAATAAACTAATCCAACACATTCTAGAAAAGTCATCAATGAATAAGATATAGTATTATTCTCCACGAGGTAAATTTTTCCTTATTGGTCCACACAAATCTGTATGTATAAGTTCAAGAGGCTTACTTGCTGATCCTTCTTTAGCAATGAATTTAACTCTGGTTTGCTTACCGAATTGACATGAATTACATATGGTACTTTCTGGTAGCATGATGTTGGGTAGATCACGAAAAAATTTGAGCCTGCTTATTTGCTTATTTGAGAGAATCTTAGATATACTAACCTTTTGTACCATAACCAGTTTTCCTCTTCCTTGCCTAGGTAACATTGATCTTGGCCACCTTTCAATATATACAAATTTCTTGAGGTTTTTGTTCCCAATATTATGGTCTTTCCTGTCACAATTTCATGAACCAAACATTATTTTGATCGGAATACCACCTCATTTCCTTGGTCACACATTTGGTTAACACTCAAAAAGTTATGCTTTAATCCATAAACATACATAACATTACTATCTTTAACCTTTTATTTTAGAAAAACAGAACCTTTACCCTTAATGACAACAAGTCATTCATTTCCAAAAGTGACATTCTTTTCTTTCTCTAAAGTATTGTATGAAATAAGTTTATCTTTATCACCTGTCATGTGTTTTGAGCATGCTCTATCAATGTACCATTGATTTTCTTGCCCTTCTGCAAACAATGCTATGCCACATTTTTCAGATCATAACTCCTCCCTTTTCCATACCTTAGAATTTGTTGATATTTTCTCTTTTTGAGCTGTTGGCTATAATTTTCTCATGCATTCATATTCTTCATGTCCAAAGTTATTGCAAAATGAGCATTCAATTTCATCTTTAAGAGGTGATAATTTATTATAAGTGTTCTTCTTGATCATGTCTCATTAATTTGTTTTCTTGCTTCTCTAGTCATGATGGTTTTGTATGCAACACATTGAGCATTCTTATGACCAAAATTATAACATGAGAAACATTTTCCATTAAAGAAGAAATTTCTGTGATCATAGAATCTTCTGGTGTTTTTTACCTTTTGACTAGTACTTCTGTTGTTGTTCATCCTTGGAATACAATGATCATGATTTACTTGTGGAATGCCTTTATTCTTTGGTTGAGGACTGAATATTTGCTGACTGGTTTTTGCTGCATTTAGATAGCTTCCGGTGGTGGCTAAATACTTTCTTGTTTGAGATGTTTCTCCAGTGTATCCAAGACATGTCTTCATAAGAGGAGAGCATTGTACCTTGATAATTTCATCTAAGGTTTCAGATCCTTTAGCAAATCTAGGATTTAGAGTTTTTATTTTCTCAAGTTCCTTTTTTAGACTTACTACTTCACATTCTAACTTATCATTATGCTTTTCCTTTTCTACGAGTTGATGCTTCAATGTATCTATGGCTACTTTGTTTTCTTCCAAGCAAATTTTGAGTTGAGTAATTTCTTCAAAGAAATATTTTTCCTCTAAATCATCCACAAATTTATCATTAGACTCATTAGTATTTTTCTCAAAATCCATGAGTAATTTAAGATCTTGATCAGATTCTCCTTCATAACTATCTTCATGAGTATAATAACTTCTTCTATTGTCAAACCGTCTCCTATTACCTTTTTCAGTATCCTTCCCTTTGTCATGGTTGTCTTTATGAGGACATTTAGCAGCATAATGACCAACTCTACCACAAGCAAAACATTTGAAGGGAAGCTTACCTCTGAACCTTCTAGTGCCTAGTTGAAGTTTCTTTACAAAGTTCACCTCATCTTCTTCTGATATATATCTTGATTCCTTGTGTTCTTCCTTTTATTTTCCTTTTGCAGATGCTTTAAATGCGACTTCTCTGACTTCTAAGGGACCTCCTTTCCTCATTTCAAAAAGTAGTTAGGATCTCGTGAAGTTGAACAACAGTAAGAGTTTGCGTATCTTGCTTCTCTTCAATGATAGACACCTTTGACTTGAATTTAGGAGTTAGAGATCTTAATATTTTCTCTACTAAAGTGGTGTCCTTTATTTCTTCACCTAATTTTTTCATGTGATTTACAATCTCATCTATACGTAGAAAGAAAATATAATATTTTCATCATTTTGCATTATGAGAGTTTCATATTGAATTCTGAGAGTTTGGAGTTTAACACTTTTTACCATGGTATCGCATTCATAGCTTTGAATAATTTTGTCCCATATTTATTTTTTTGTGTTTAACTGCAAAACTTTGACAAATTCTGATTTTGTCAGACTTCCAAATAAAGCATTGACAACTTTGGCATTGGTTTCATACGTCTTCTTTTCTGCTACATCTATGGGAACTACGGTTGGATATTGGTAACCTCCTTCCAGAATTGCCAAACATCTGCTCTGAGGGACTGAAGATAGGATCTGGTTCTTGTCTTCCAATATATTAAATTATTTCCATTGAAGAGTGGTGGTCTGATAGATGCCGTTTCATTTTGATTTCTCATCTTGGGAGATCTTCCTTCAAGCGATCAAGTTTCTTTTGAAGGACCTACAATGATACCAATTGTTGGGAAATACTGGGGGGTGGGGGTGAATTAGTATTTTAAAAACTCACAATAATAATTTTGTTTTCTAAAATATGTACGCGACTTTATTGAACCGAGCTTGCGTATGTGCGCAACTGTTGTAAAAGAAACTAGTGTATACTCAGCAAACTTGTAAAATAACTAATTCTTTATCTATTAAACTTAAACTAGAATGTAAGAGATTTATTAGGAATTTGATAAGAAGTAAGCAAGTGCAGCTATAACATAATAAAGCATCACACATAAGCAATACACATGAACACCAGATTTAAGGTGGAAACCCAATGTGGGAGAAAATTACCGTTGTTATCGTCTCAGTCTTAAAACTTATTAATATAAAAAATTTCTTACATTCTTGTATCGGTGCAGACTCTGCCAATACGCAGGCACCCACCTACTGAAGGCTACAACCTTCACTCGTTCTCTAACTCCTACTGGAAGGGAGCTCCAACCCCCTGATCTGATTACCAACTACTACTGGCAGGAAGCTTTGACTTCCTCACTGAAGGCTCCAATCCTCAGCAACATCGTGGACTACATTTCATAAATTTTCACGCTAGATCCACCTGCTTTACTACATCACAACTTGCAGATCAACTGAAGCAAACGCCAACTTAATTCAAATAGAACAGTGAGATCACTGTAACCAAAACACAAAACTAAACTCAAAATACTGGATCAACACACAAAATCAATGACAACCTTGATCATTCATATGCCAACATGTCTATGCTACCTCACTTAAGGAAAACCGCGTGTATACGTGCTTTTCTATAGAGAAACCTGCGTACAGATCTCAATATACTAAAAAATTGTAATTCTGAATCAGACACAAAGTTTCCCAGAGTTAATCTGAAATATTCTATTAGCTTATTGTTGGCTTGCTGGGCCCTGAACCAGGTACAAAGTTAGCTGTGCCAACCAACAAAACCCGTAAACTGCTGGCCCTTTCGGCAACAACCCGCGTAGCGCAGGCTGCAGTCTCACCCGAATCAATATTGGGGGATGACAAAACAAAGTTTCTACATCCAGAGGTATGTGTGATGGGTTCATGCGGCTTATAGGGCCTAGTTCTATCTTCGCGAACCCTAACCCTCCCAACACCAATAATTATAATAATTCACATAAACAACATTTATAACTTCACGAAGGTCTTTAAACATTCATAACATCAATAAATCATTTTGATCTACTACTTTCATGCATAAGATATGCATTCATTCATATAATTTCAGATATAGAGTGAAAATATAGAAAATGCAGAAGTAAATATAGATACACAGATACCCAACTGATGGATAAAAGTTGTCTTTATTAGATGTATTCTTTCAAATACAGACTCTTCTTCCCTACTCACTTAGCTATAGGGGCCCACACACTCAACCTGCAGACTTACCAAGGTCTCTGCGCACTCAGCTAAAGGAGCCTTCCCCTTCGCCTAAGTACATAAAACAAACTTTCATGCCTTAGCTTACTTGCCCATACAATGATCTTCTCAATTAGTTATATGTTATCCCTTAGAATCACTATGACTCTTCTATATATATCCTTTCCTTTTCACAATACCATGGTCTGCGGACCATGGGCAAGTCTCAAACTTCTTATCCCCTAACAACCTAAGGGACTAAAGCCCCTTTGACTCTTATTATCTTCGCGCTTGTTGGGTTGTGTTATATTCTTTCCACGTAGATAATAGGGGGTTTGAAGGGCACCCATAACCCCACTTTATGGGGTCCGGGGCAGCGCCCCGGAAAATTTTGGTTTTGGACCTTATGTTAAGTTGGGCGGACCAACCTATGGTTTTGTGCATGATTTTCGCACATGTTTTTTGGACGCGATGGTTTTCGGTCCATGGTATTGGATGCTTCGACATGTATAAATATGTATTGTAACATTGAAAGGAACATAATGAAAAATCAAGCTGGTAGTCCCGTTTTGGGATCCAGGGAAAAATCTCTGTGCATATGTGTTTTATGGGTTATGCTCTCGCATTGTTTATTTTCTTTGTTTAAGAATTCGTATGCAGGTAATTTCTGTACAGGGTTAAAGCCTACATTTGGTATCAGAGCTGTTTTGGCTTCAAGGGGACGCCTTTGTTGCTGAGGGGTTTTGCTCGGGCCTGTGGTAGACCCTGTTCAGTGGGAGATCTGTGAGATCGATTCTGGTGGTGAAAGAAGATGGCGAGTAGTGGAAAGATAGAGATTGAGAAGTTCAATGGTCAGAATTTTGAGTTGTGGAAACTCAAGATGGAGGATCTGTTGGTGGATAAATATCAGTGGATCGTGGTAGATCCGGGTACTAAACCATCGGGAGTGACCGATGAAGAATGGAAGAAGTTGGATCAGAAGGCAAAGAGCACAATACGATTGTGTGTCTCGGATTCAGTATTGCTGAATGTATCAGGGGAAGCTACGCCAAAGGCTTTGTGGGTCAAGTTAGGGACTTTGTACCAATATAAGTCTCTGGTGAATAAACTGTTCCTGCGGAAAAAGCTGTATAACCTGAGGATGAAAGATGGAGACTCGGTGACAGAGCATCTGAATGCGTTTAATACTGTGGTAAGTCAGTTATTATCTGTTGATATTAAAATTTCAGATGAAGATAAGTGCATCAGTCTGTTGTGTTCTCTACCAGATTCGTGGGATAGTCTGGTTATTGCAATAGGTAGCAATGCAACTGCTTTGCAGTTTGATGAAATAGTCTCAGCCTTGTTGACGAAGGAGATGAGATGGAAAAATATGGACAACTAGAATGGTGATGCCTTGTCTGTACGAGGACGGTCCCAGAACAGAAACAAAAATAAGTCATCGAGTGGGAGATCTAAATCTAGAGGGAGATCTAAATCTCCAGGAAAACCTACAAAGGTGGTGTGCTGGAAATGCGGAAAGGAAGGGCACTTCATTAGGGATTGTAAATCTAAAGCTCCTGATAAATTAAAGGGATCTGATGATGCTCCTTCTGTAGAGGCGAAAACCACCTCAGATGAAGGTGGGGATGTGTACCTGGATTCTTCAAGTACACATGTAGATCATGAGGCATGGTTGATTGACTCAGGTGCATCCTTTCACTTCACTCCCCATAGAGAGTGGTTCTGCAAGTATGAGAAATACGATGGTGGTGATGTCTTCTTAGGAGATGATAGGAAGGCTAGAATCATTGGTTGGGGAAAAGTAAAGTTGAAGTTGCAAGGTGGAAGGGTTAGAACACTTCCGGGTGTTCTACATATTCCTGCATTGGCCAGAAATCTAATTTCTGTAAGCAAGTTGGATGATGCAGGTGTAAAGACGGTGTTCGAGAAAGATACCTGCAAGATGGTTCGAGGAGCACTGATATTAATGCGGGGAGTTCGGATTGGAACTCTGTACAAGCTGCAAGGTAGCACTGTTGTTGATGGGTGCAATAGTTCTATGGTTCCTGAAAATGGAGTAGAGAATCTAGTGGTCTCTGGAGAAAAGACCATGTTGTGGCATCAAAGGCTTGGACATATTGGAGAGAAGGGCCTTCGAATACTTCATGGTAAAGGTATGGTAGAAGGTATGAATAATAGCTCTCTGGATTTTGATTTCTGTGAAAATTGTGTATATGGGAAGCAGAATCGGGTGAGTTTCCCCTCTGGGGGTAAGAGGACGAAACAGATATTAGAGCTTGTGCACAATGATGTGTTTGGACTTGTGAAGGTTCCATCACTGGGTAAGTCTGTGTACTATGTATCATTCATATATGACTTCTCAAGGAATACATGGATATATTTTCTTAAGAAGAAATATGAAGTCTTTGACAGGTTTAAAGAATTTAAGGCTCTGGTGGAAAATCAGATAGAGAAGAAGATAAAGGTGCTGAGGACAGATAATGGTGGACAATTTTGCAGCAAGGAATTTGAAGAATTTTGTAAGAAGTGTGGTATAGCACGGCAGAAGACTACTCCATATACACCTCAACAAAATGGAGTCGCAGAAAGAATGAACAAGACGTTGATGGAAAGGGAAAGAAGCATGCTCAGTGGTGCCGAGTTAGGATAGGAATTATGGGCAGAGGCGGTGGATACTACATGTTACCTGATCAACAGATCACCTTCATCAACGTTGGAGGATAAGACTCCACAAGAAGTATGGACTGGTAAGAAACCCTCTCTTTCACATCTAAGGGTATTTGGATGTGATGCATATGTACATGTTCCAAAGGAGAAACGAACCAAGTTGGATAGTAAATATGAAAAGTGCATCTTTATTGGGTATAAGGATGGTTTAAAGGGTTATAAGCTTTGGAACCCAGTCACACGGAAGGTTGTGTACAGCCGAGATGTGTTGTTCAGAGAGGTAAAAGATGTTATTCAACATGAAGTCCAACCAAAGGAACCTGAGAAGATAGAGTTTGAGCCAAAGGAGGAAGAATTAGACTCTACAGCAGAGGAGGAATTAGAAGATGAAGAGCCACAAACTCCAGCTGTGAGAAGATCAGTTCGAGAAAGAAGGCAGCCAGAAAGGTATAGTCCATCTACTTTTAGTTCAAATTTTGCTTTGTCTGTTACTGATAATGATCCCAGAACTGTGAAGGAAGCAGTGGATTCAGAGGATGGAAAACTCTGGAAAGAGGCCATGGTCGATGAAATGGCATCTTTGCACAAAAATGAGGCTTGGGATCTGGTGGAGTTGCCGGCTGGAAGGAAACCCATTGGCAGCAAATGGGTGTTCAAGAAGAAGACAAATGCAGAAGGAAAGGTGGAGAAATACAAAGCTCGGTTGGTAGCAAAAGGTTATTCCCAGGTGTTGGGAATTGATTTTGGTGATATTTTTTCTCTTGTTGCCAAGGTAACTTCTATTAGATTACTTTTATCTGTTGCTGCTGCTTTTGATTTTGAGGTAGAATAGATGGATGTGAAGACAACATTTCTTCACGGGGATTTGGAAGAGGAAATCTACATGAAGCAACCTGAAGGCTTTGCGGTGAAGGGTAAGAAAGAACTGGTATGCAAGTTAAAGAAGTCTCTGTATGGGTTAAAACAGTCACCAAGGATGTGGTATCAGAAATTTGATACATTTATACGGGGACTTGGCTTCACCAGAAGCAAAGCAGATCATTGTGTGTATCTTAAATTAATTGGTGACCGTATTATTTATCTGGTCTTGTATGTGGATGATATGTTGCTGGTTGGAAATGACAAAGAAATTATCCAGGATTTGAAGACCCAATTGTCCTCCAAATTCGACATGAAAGATCTTGGTGCTGCAAACTATATTTTGGGCATGGAAATTAAAAGAGATCGGTCAAAGAGGAAGCTCTGGTTAAACCAGAGGAAGTATGTCGAGACAATACTCCAGAGGTTTAATATGCAGGATAGTAAACCGGTGAAGGTTCCTATTCCTGTAGGTGTGAGGTTATCTGCTGAACAGTGTCCCAAGACACAAGAAGAGGAAGATGACATGTCCCGTGTTCCATATGCAAGTGCAGTGGGTAGCCTGATGTATGCATTGGTCTGTACTAGACCAGACATTGCACATGTAGTGGGAGTATTGAGGAGGTTTATGTCAAAACCTGGGAAGGAGCACTGGACAGCAGTGAAGCGGGTTTTCAGGTATTTACGTGGCACCATGATTGGACAAAGTGTTGGATATTCATGGCTTTGTTGATGCAGACTGGGCTAGAGATCTGGATCAGAGAAGATCTACAAGTGGGTATGTGTTTAACCTATTTGGAGGTGCAGTCAGTTGGATGAGTTAGAAACAATCTGTAGTGGCACTATCAACTACAGAGGCAGAATACATGGCAACCACTCATGCAAGCAAGGAAGTAGTTTGGTTGTAGAGATTGTGTTCAAGTATGGGGTTAGTACAGGGAGCTATAAGAATAGACTGTGACAGCCAAAGTGCAATTTTCTTGGCAAAGAACCCTAGTTATCATTCAAAGACAAAGCACATTGATGTTCAGTATCACTTTGTGAGGGATATGATAGAAGACAGAAAGGTGTTGCTGGTAAAGGTGGACACTTTGAAGAATACTGCATATGCATTGACAAAATTTGTGAGCTCTGAGAAGTTCTCTTGGTGTAGAGAAGCAATGGGAATCTCAGGGCTGAAAAAATGACTAAGCTCTCCTGTGGCCCCCTGTGGAAAGAAAACAACAAGTGGGAGATTGTTGGGTTGTGTTATATTCTTTCCACGTAGTTAATAGGGGGTTTGAAGGGCACCCGTAACCCCACTTTATGGGGTCCGGGGTAGCGCCCCGTAAAATTTTGGTTTTGGACGATATGTTAGGTTGGGCGGACCCACCTATGGTTTTGTGCATGATTTTTGCACATGTTTTTTGGACGCGATGGTTTTCGGTCCATGGTATTGGATACTTCGGCATTTATAAATATGTATTGTAACATTGAAAGGAACATAATGGAAAATCAAGCTGGTAGTCCCGTTTTGGGATCCAGGGAAAAATCTCTGTGCATATGTGTTTTATGGGTTATGCTCTCGCATTGTTTATTTTCTTTGTTTAAGAATTTGTATGCAGGTAATTTCTATACAGGGTTAAAACCTACAGCGCTCCACTTCCACAAATTGCGGAGACTTTACAATTATACAAAACGTAAGTACCAAAACTTGACCCCAGGGGAGCCTATCCCAACAGGACCCCAACATAATTCCGTGACTCATCCTCGAGTCACTTGGTTGGCACTTTGATCTTCACTTGGAGTTCATGCAACTCCAACTTCAAAACCTGCAGATCAGCTGTTCCCTATATAGCATCCTATTATACTTCCTTGACCAATTTTTCGGTAGTTGTGCCTTCCATGGTGAGGTCCATGGTCCTTTGAGTCTGTAGCATGCCCTTAAGTTTACTTTGCATTTATAGAGTCAACTGGCTAGACTCCTTTGTCCAAGGCTTTGTTCTTGCAACAAGAATTTCTTCCTTGCGGCGCATCTCATCAATTACATTTTGCAGCAGCTTGTCTTCCTGCAACCATGTGAATCGTTGTACTGGCACTAGTGTTTGCGTATTCGATCATATCTCATCGAATTGCCTCTATTTTTCCCTGATGTCCGCACCAATCTTCTGCAGAGTCGGGTCCTCCTGCAGTGAAGTCCATACCTCCATGAAATGCTCCAACAACTTGGTGCAGCCCTTTATTGCATCTTCTAAAGTGGCCATGCCCTCTTTGATAGTAGCTCTGCGCTACTCTCGAACCTCTGGAGGAGTCGTAGGCTACAACTTCAATTGTAGCTCTGAGATTTGTAATTGCAGTTCAAACTGGACTCGGCCGATTTCGTCCCTAGACTCTTTTACTACCATAGCTAGCTTTTGGATCTTCTCTGGAAGCTGCTTCAGTGAAAATGTTAAGCTCTGGCAGCTCATTACAAGTCTGTGTAATGGCTGCTTCTAATTGCTAGCTTCTCGTGGTGATTTCCTTTTTCTCCTTTAGTGCCCACTCCTTCTCTGCAAATATTTGGTGGTTGTTTGTTTTCACTTCAGTGACAACCAACAGTGCACACTGCTCCCTAATTTGCAACTCATCGGAAACCCCCTAGTGAAGCTCGTACAGGGTCTGGATAGGGAGTGCTACGAGATTTAGGCCCATATTATTAATCTGCAGTAGTTGTGCCATTGCTTCTTCTGTCTCAATGCGCAGGGCTCCATCTGGTAACTAAACTATATGAAGATCCAAATTCTTGTCCGTATCCAGAACTGACATGTTCGCTTGATACAAGCTCGCTTGCACCCCGCTTGCTTGTCCCATGCTCGCCTGTAGTCAACCTATTTGGACTTTCAACTCACATAGGTCTTGCTGAACCTTTCCCAAGGCCTACTGGTACTATTCCTCGAAGTGGCTCCATAGGTCAGTCATGTTATCCCGGACCATGTCGTTGATTTGATCCAAGTCCCCCTCTGTAAGGACTAAAGGGGTTGCCTCGACTCCTTGGTTAGACTTTTTTTTCTTCTGCGACCCCGTGTATGTCTGCTTCTGTCACTTCTTTACCAAGAAGGGGGTTCTCAGCTCCACACTCCCTCCCTCTTCTTCCTCTGTGTCTTTTGGTTTCAGCGTTTGTTGTGTATCAGACTCTTCAACATCTATTTTGTTCTACGATGTTGTCGTTGTGTGGGATGCTCATTCTTTGTCTTCCGCTTTCTTTTCTTTGGCAACAACCTCTTTCTGCTGTGCAACTTTCTCCCGGGCGAAGGCCTTATGTGCTTCCTTTTATTTTTCTACTTCTATTGTCTACATAGTGGTATCCTTCGTAGCCATGTTGGTATCTGTACCCTCATCTGATAGGGTTAGCCATTCAGGTGGCCACTTATCCGTGATCTCTGCTATGTCTTCCTTAGCCACCAAGTAAGGCAACTTGTGCCATGTCTTCTTAGGATCCCTCCTTGCGTGAACATACAAGTTGTGGAAGTCCACTTTGAAATCAGTGAGGGGCTCATATTGGGCATACAATGTGGGTGAAAACCTTGGCCTATGGCTAATCACTATATGTAGATCCATTTCAAATAGGACCCATAATATCTTGGCCTCAATGACTCACACAGGGTCCTTTGTAGTCTAGACTGAAGCAAACTTTGCTGCCTCTGGGAGGTCCGACTGCTGTTGAGGAAATTGACTATCCTTGAGCGTCTGCCACACCACCAAAGCAATCAACAACAACAACCAAGCGTAATGAAATTCCTTGCCCTCATCTTGGGCCTCCCTATAGTTCTCCAAGAATTCCTTACATAAGTATTGAGCCCAGTTGTACTAGACTCCTTTGGCGCATTGTGTAGCCAAAGAGATGGCTGGTTCCAGAACTTCGTCTGTGCAACACTTACGCATGATCTTGCACGCCAATATCTACACGGAAAACTGCATCACGGGATCCATGATAGAGCAGATAGAATATCCATGTGACTTCTTTATGAAGTCAAAATCGCTCTTCATCTGGTTCGTGAGTTTCTTCTCCTATGTTGCCCCCCCAAACGCTTCTGCCAGATCCACACCTTGATATGGTAGCAAGGTGATCTGTTGGATCAACATGTCCGTGATTGGGATGGGTTCTCCAAACCAGAGACACCCATCGTGCACCAATGTAAGTAGTTTTCGTACACAAATGGTGCTTATGTTGGTGCAACTAAAATGCAACACCCAAAGCATGTTCTAGAGCCCCGCGACTGCAACACCAACAACCCATTTCATCGGTTCCAACTGCATAACCTCCGATTATTCATAATATAGCTTGGACAGGTATTTGGTTGGCACAAGTTGAGGGAACTTCTCGTGATCCCCTAAGTCCCAATCCTCCATTTTTAGGGTTGGTATGCGGGCTAACAACGTGCCCTCAAACACCACCTTCTCTGACAATAGTGGTGTAGTCACCATGAATTTTGCGTTGTCAGGGTCTTTAGGGACTTTCGCTGTGGCCTTGTGTAGTGGGATATACTTCGATAGCCGAGTCATCAGCTCACCCTCCTCAGCATCAATCTCCTCGATGCCTCCACGCAGTTCTTATTCACTCAAACCCCTTGGTTTTGTCACTATTGTAACCGATCCATCTTCCCCTTCTGGTGGACTTTCATGGGGTTTTTCCACTGTGAAAGCCTCACTGAGACCTTCTGAGGTTTCTTCTGCATCTTATCTATCACCTTGGAAGCAGAAGGTTGCGATACAAAAGACTTAGGTATGGGAGACCTAGGCGCCGTAGTCAGAAATCCTGTAGGGACAGATGGAATTGCTTCCATATCAAGGGGAGTTGTAGTCATGCTGGCCACAAAATGTTCTCAGAGAAATTCAGGTACGTCATCCAGAACTGGTCGCGAAAAGAGCTCTTCCCAATCGGGCTCAGACATACAATTCTACTCCTGGCACAAAACAAGGCAAAAAAGCTCAATATCAATTCTCAAGAAGCAAAGTGTTCGAATGCTGGGCAACATGCTATATTTATAGAGGATTTTTAATTCGAATCCAACTGTTCCCTCCAATTTTTGATCATTAATGCATCTTTGGTGGCGGATTTACAAAGATATGCCACATAAATGCATCTTCACCGCTCCTTTCAACGAAAATTTTGCCATCCAATCATCTAAAGTGCTTCCAAAGGTCATTTTTCGGCCTAGGTGCATGACACCCATCCTTGTGGTGCAGCTTATTTGGCACAACTCTCCTTTGTGCCTTACTTCCTTCCATCACGCAACCCTCTTGCTTCATCTTTCCCACTTTTGGGCAGTGTGGTTTATAGTCCCGTACTTCCTTGCAACTGGCTGAAGTAATAAGACTATCCTGCCATAATATATTCATTGCGTAGGGGCGAGATCACCCCTATATAGCTTCAATCAACTACCATTGACTTTTCTCGGAAATAATTCATCGTTCAGCTTTGCGAGCTAAACTATGCGACCATCTGTAATTTCCTTCACAACATAGGGTCCAACCAATGCATTTGAAACTTCCCAGGGAATTTTGTAAATTTGCTATTGTATAGCAATACTAGATTATTAACCTGGAAGGTGTGCCGCTTTATATGGCAATCATGCCATGCATTTTCGCGATCCTTTTGCACCTGTTGATGAAATCCTACTAGAAAATGATCTTCTTCCAATTCTACCAGTTGCATGAGATGCTCCTCCATAGCATCGTGATCAACCATATCTGGCAATGCTACAATTTGTAGAATTGGTGGAATATATTCCCTGGGCATTATAGCCTCCTACCCATATGCCAGTCGAGAAGGGGTTTGGCCTGTCAACTTATTACAAGTGGTTCGCCCAAAGGACTACTGGTATGCGCACATCCCAGTCATTCCACTTCGCATTGCAAAACTTTGTCAAGGCGCTCTCCAAGATTTTGTTGAATGCTTATACCATACCATTAGCTTGAGGATGATATGGCGTACTCTTATGATGATACACCTAGAATTCCTCAAGCATTGCAACAATTGTTTCATTTAGGAAGTGTGTGCCACTATCACTCATTAAGAATTTAGGGCAACCAAACTGAGATAAAATAAACTCAAAGATGAACTTTGCCACAGTAGCTGTGCTACAGTATTTTACCAGTTGTGCCTCCACCCACCATGTCAAGTATTCAGTTGTGGTAATAATGTATCACACCCCGGTCTTTCTCCCTAGAGGTTGAATCGAACCAACAAAGTCAATCTCCCATTTATCGAACACCTGTAAGATTATTTTCAGATTTAAGGGCAACTCCCCTTCGTGATGGTCTCCTCGTCCATATACAAGCATCGCATGCCCTACAAAACACCTTCGAGTCATTCTGCACTATTGGTCACCAAAGTCTGACACATAGGATGTTCTGCGCAGTTGCTCTGCCGGCATAGTGTCCTCTCGTAACCCCTGCATGCGCTTCTGCCCAAATCCTTGGTTGTTCATACTCTGGGACATATCTGCATAGTATCTCATCAGAGCCCATTTTGTATAAGTGTCAAGCGATCATAGAGAAGTCAGTCGGTTGGACCACCAATTCCTTCTTCTACTATGTCGAATATCTTTCCAGGGTTGTTACTGTAGACAAAAATTGAATTATATCGGCAAAGTGATCGTCTGTGACACGAACAACAAAGAGTTGCAAATCAGGCAACCCTTCCTCCAAACTTGTAGGCTCATCACTAGTTTCAATCATGGATAGGTGATCAGGACCTGCATTCATGCGTCCGAGCTTCACGATCACCTCAAAATCATACTCCTGGAATAGAAAAAACCATATGTAAATCTGCCCCCCACAACATAGGATTATTGACTAGGTATTTTAGAGAAGAATCGTTGGTATACATTTTGAAGTGTGCGCCTAACAGATAGTGCTAGAATTTTTGTAGCGCGTACACCATCGCTAGCCCTTCGCATTTTGTAGTCGAGTAGTTATTCTCTGCGTTTGAAAACTTCCTACTTGCAAATGCTATAGGATGATCGATATTGCCTTCACCTGGTTGGGTTAGCACCACACCTAGAGCAATACAAGACGTGTCCACATGAACATGAAACTCCTTTTTCCAATCCGGGAACACCAGAATGAGTGCGATGACCATCGTTTCCTTCAAAATGTCTAGATTTCTCTGGCAATATTTGTCCCAGCAGAATGTTGCATCCTTCTTCAATAGTATCTCCATTGGCGCAGTTATTTGCGAGTATGCTTTGATAAACTTCCTATAATATCCTGTATGGTCCAATGTTGTGCGCAATTGCTTTACATTCTTTGGGGCCTCAAAATTATCAATGACAACTATCTTGGCATGGTTTAACATCAATCCTTGCTTGCAAACCACATGACCTAGTAATATTCCATATGATATGCATAAAATACACTTTTTCAGGTTAAGGGTGTTACAGATCCATTTGGGCACATCACTCCCATCATTCATATCAGTACTATTGGGGCTCATCAAACCCTAATTCAGTTGCCACATGCCCTAGACAAGTCAACACTTTGAATGCCTCCTTCCTGTTATAGAAATATTTGGGCACTGCAACCCCAATATTATATGTCGATAAACCAAGGGCTCTTTAACCCCTAAAAGTGTTGTTTCATACCCTAAAGGATCATGGTCAACTGATTACATCATTCTCCAAAAGTTCCACCTGAAAAACCACTCAGAACTGGCCAAAACTGGACCATACTGACTGCCCCACTGTCAAGGTGCGATGCATACTAACTTCTACACTAGCCAGGTGCAATGCATACTGAAGAGGCCTTCTATAGGGTGCGATGAGCGAGGATGGAAAAATGTCTGAGACAGTTTGCTAAGTGGATGCTTATGGAATCTTCCAGAAACTTCTCCTGTGACACTTGCCTCTCTGAATTCACCCAGGGATGAGTAATAGATCCAAGAAATCTCCAAGTGGAACCAAGAACAACAAGTGGAATGACACTAATACAAAACCCAGAGATGACTCACACCCTTGCTGACATCTATAAATGGATCCCTCATCTGAGAGATCTCGAGGCTGGAATTTTGTAATTTGTAAGGAAGTGCTGATAGTTTGTCTTTGAGAAAGAGCATTGTATTGTTGGATGATCTTGCTTTTCATGAGGTGAAGAGGGCTTTGATGTTGCGAGGATGATGCTATATTAGACAGCTGGGTTGTAATTCTCCCTTCTATTATTAATAAATTTCTTTGAGTTTTCCTCCATACAATCATGTATTTGTGAATGTTGTTATTTGTGAATGCCATTGTATGATCAATGTATTTCTGATTCTGCATTTTTTATGATATAATAGATCGAGATGCTTTGATGGTGTTTTGTTACTTTGTCTCTACAAGTATTTATTGAGCTGGATAAGTAGGAGAAGAGGTGCAAGCTATATCAAGGGAGAGAGAAAATAAAGCAAGGAGTCAAGCGAAAGATCCAAGTTGGTCCCTTTGCTCCTCTCTTATCTATCATACATAAAGGAAATCACAAATTGCTTTGATTGTTTGTTTCTAGGATAACTACTAATCCTAGTGGGACTAGCAAATCGAAAAGACACTAGTTTTCCTGGGAACAAAATGGAGACTCCATTGGGGACCGAATAGTTTGTTTGTTTATTGTTGATTGTTTGTTTTATAAACTATAGACGGAGCCTAAAGTTATCCAGATATCCTTCAGATTGCTCTTGCTATGCAATTGCAAAGTAGATGAATGCTGGTTTAGTCTATCTCCGATTTAGTTTATGATTTGAACATCTGAATTACAAACATTCTAGATGCCCTGTTGGTAGCTCAATAACCTCCTAAGATCATACCCCTGTACTTTTCTTTTACTGTCCATAATAGCTCAGCTTAACTCACTGAAATCAACTGCAAATTTGAGCCAAAACCCATCTCAGTTGCGCTCCCTGGCCCATCGCACTATCTACCACTGGAAACTAGTATGCATCGCACTTCCCGAGTGTAGCAGGTGAGATGCATCCCTATTTCTGTGAAGCATAGGTGCGATGACTGAGTAATCTTATTTATTTCCTTGAAATTTGGGTTTTTGTCCTTGATTTCAGCTCTCTTTAGTTGTTTTGCTGCTTATGAACAATATCTCATTGCTGAAGCCTCCTTGCATTACATAGACCAACTTCCATTGATTAGGATTAGTAAATGTTTTTATGTATTTGTCCATCATTTACAATCCTTTGTCGAAAAGTTTCTTAAATCGATCTGTTTTTTTGGTGCAAAAAGTGTTGTAACTGTCGTTTTGTGTCAAAAAGAGAAGTGTCATTGAGTCTTCCTTCTCTAGATAGTTGATTGAAATTTTTGTCCTGTATTTGATTTGTTTTGTTGACATTTGAAGTGTCGAAAGCTTTTTCTATTCGAAATTGAAAAGTGTTGTTTCGTCTTCCTTTATATTTTGAAAACGAAATTGTTGAAATGTTGCTTTGAGTAAAAATATTTCAGATCTTTACTGCATTTAGTTTTCTTTTTTGTCATTTTCACATTAAAGAGAATGAAAACAAATACATGCATTTGAATTTGCATTTAGCCTGTGTGCGAAAAATGATTTAGGAAAAGTGCATTTAGTGTGTTCTATTTGCTCTTTGTTTGAAAGAATCATAATCTTCTTTCCTTAGTAGCTAGGGATTTTCATTGCTAAAAATAAACAATGATTGTTTATCATTTTAGATTGCATATTTAGGAATTTTACATATAAATCACGTGGTGAACCTTGAAAGGAAAACTTCTAAGCAATATCAACTCTAAAATAAATTTCAATGAACTTAACAACGCTTTGGAACCTAACACAACACATCTAGAGGTCTAGGCTAGAGACGTGTTCCGACATTGTAAAATCTAGTAACTATTGTTTTCATCGAAGGTTGGGCGATTCCTACTCTTTGATACAACAAGTGCTAGCACAGACTTGTGCTCCCCGTACCATCGAGTATATATTGGGAGACCACAATAGGCTTATATCCTTTTTCCATAGGAAGCCGTGTCTGCCGCCCTATCGATCGTAATGCACTGAACACAACATTTGGGAAGATTGACTGCCATACATAAGTCCTTAGTAATTTCTCTTTAATTTATCACCAAGCTATATTTTGCAGTTTTGCGATTGGTTTGGTAATCCCTCTGTCTAGATTTCCAGAGTAGTCATTTTCATTCCTTTTCGACTCCTTAAAAGAAAAGGTCCATCTAAGCACTTGTCACTTCAGTCTCATTAAAAATCGAAGGGGACTAGAGTCATCTTTAGCTTTTTCTCAACTCTTAAAAATTGAAAAATCAAAGTTGTGTCAAAGCATCATTAAAATTTATTTAAATTTGGAATAATATCCCTGTTCCTTCATTGATATTAGGTTGAGTTAATGGAGTCTACCAATCATGGAATCCCTCTTGAGGGGATTCCTATCCCTTTTACATCTTGGGGAAACATTGGTGCACCTCATATGGCCACATTGTCTCTGCCAGGTCTGACTATTGGCTTGCCAGTGTGGCTGTTCTCAACCTCTGTGGTTCAAAATAACGTTATTCCTCAATAATCGAATCAACATCCAGTTGATACTGAAGTTGACCCTTCACCTTCCTCTTCGCTTGTTTCTCCCTCCCCTTCTTCATCTTCGCTTGGTGAAAATAGTGATGCTAGTAACCAAGTGCTTGAGAAGAAGAAGAAAGGAAAGGAGAAGAAAAAGAAGAAGTCAGTTAAGCAAAAGGGAAATCATGAATCATCTAGTGCACACTAAATCTCCAAGATATCCTTGTCTAATTAGGAAACCATTTTCATCGAGATTTTCCTTGCATTCCGTGGATCTTGAGAGAATGGTCTCCCTGTTCGCACCGTCTGGTGTCATCAACCTCTGGTGATCATGTTGACAACACACCATCAACTAGTGAAAATGAAATTCCTGGACAGAAAGGAAAGGTCAGAACTCCATGTGGATTATGTGAAGGGGACCATCATCTTCCTTGTTGTCCTTTTTTGGATGAAGCCAAAGGAGTCTTGCATAACCGTCCTACTTCATCACAGTGACTTCCATCTGGATACAAGAAACCCTCCCCTAGTTCTTTACTAGTTCAAAATCCGATTGACTTAACTGAACCGTTGGCCATAAAACCTATCATTGAAAGTGAATCTTCTGATTCCACATCAGACCAAAGTCAACAGGTCAAAATGGTAGTTGACCCAGTTTTTCCTTCAGAAGATCCACCTTTAGATGATATCATTCCCAAAGAGAGTGAGAACAATATTGTTCAAATTCCTTTTGTCACTTCAGTGCCCGATGAACTTGGGAGCAATCAACGCGTTCCTTCACAACAGGAAGAGAATCCCCCAGTTTCCGCTACTCAGTGGGTTATTTCACATGTTTATTTGGTACCCCCTCCAAGCAGTCTAATCGCTTCCTTTGATTGGAATCGACTAGCAAGATCTTGCCTTATAATATACCATTTCGGATCATAATACATGTTTACAAAATGATCATGTCTGGCACTACCATAGATGAAGGGTCTTCAGTGAGTATCCTTTCCTCAACTGCTTGGAAAGCGCTTGGTTCGCCATCGCTTATGCCTGGTACACAGAATTTATCAGGCTTTAATAAAGGAACCACTCGACCGTTAGGGATCCTTCCTAAGTTGCCGATAACTTTGAGAAGGAAAACCGTTCACTTGAACGTGATGGTGGTCCAAGGGTCGTTAGATTACAATCTACTCCTTGGACGTGACTATGTTTATAGCATGGAAGCTATTGTTTCCACACTCTTTCGAGTGATGTGTTTCCCGCATGAAGGTAAAATTGTCCAGCTTATTGACGAACTTTCATTTCCTGGTTCAAACATAGTGCCAAGTCAATCATCATCCCTAAATGGTCTTTTTGAGTCAACAGTGTCTCTTCAACCTTCAATCCATCCACCTGATTACCGCGAGTAGTCCGGTGAATGTAACGAAGCTTAGGGGGCATGCACCCTTGTCTATTCTGAGATGAACCTAGCTGAAAAAAATAGGTTTCCCTGTAGGTTATGTGATTGGTCCGAAACACCATTCACTTTTGTCTACACTGCGGATGAAGCCACGGTAGTGTTTTTTCTATTCTGTGGATGAAGCCATCCTACCATATGAATTTCCCTGTAAGTTAAGTGATTGGTTGGACACACCACTCACCTTTGTCTAATTGGCAGGGAAATCCAAGGAAGTGTTTTTGTCTAACCATTGATAAAAACAATCTTGCTTAATTACAGTGATTCCCAAATGGTTATCAGAGACTCTCCTTTTCTCAATGCCTAGGGGCATGCAAACATTTTTATGCAAGGGAAAAACAACCAATTTCATGTTTTAGCTTTTTAGATTTAGTTTTAACTCATGAGGTCAGGTGATTGGTCTAACACACCATTCACCTTCGTCTATTCTGCAAGCGGAGCAAAGGAAGGGTTTTTTCTAAACAAGTTGATGAAACCATCCTACCTAACCTCAGCAGTTCCTTAGCTTTAATATTTTTTTATCTTTGTAGTTTGGTCATTGCTGGCCTAAATAAAAAGGCAGCCGAGCATACTTTTTGCAAGGTTTGAGCTCGTTGCTAAAAAATGAACCCGCACTCCCAAGCATACTTTCCGCAAGGTTTGAGCTTGTCTCTAAAAAATGAACCCGCACTTCCATGAGCAATGTTATTGTATGGTTCAAGCTCGTCAAAAAATAAAACTACCAGAGGATATGTTCCCCCAGAGTTCAAGCTCGTTAAAAAATGAACCTACCTTCGGTAAATAACCTTTGTGATTGCCACTACATCAACCTTTTGAGCCTTGGTTGTGTTCCTGCCATCATCTCCATTCCTTTGGCCGATCAATTCACTTCCAATTGATTGTTTACCATTTTGAGGAACAACTACGACGAGTGGTCTTGTTAGCCACCCTCTTCACATCACCATGTTTTGAGAAGTTCTAAGATTACCTAGAACTAGTTTCTACCCCAGATACCATTCGTTCCTAAAAAAACGAGTCCACTTTAAACCCTTTTCAGACTTGCTAAATATGAAAATATTGTCAAGCAATTGGCCTCTCCAGCTTGATAAAGTGATTGGAAGTGCCATCCCTCCTGTGTATTTTAAAATTTTCAGACCTGAGGGATCATCTCATGAAAAATTTCGAGCGCTTGTCTTTTTTTGGCTTGCTAAAAGTGATCAAAAAGTCATCCCTTTTGTATTATTTTAATCTTTTTTAGACTTAAGGGATTATGCTATGAAAAAGAACTACTGGAGTTCTCTTTTCATCCATTTTCAAACTCTCTAAGATGAAAAGGACTGAGTTGTCTTTGTCGTTAAACTCGTTAAAACAATAGCGACAAAATTGTCCACCCAGACAAGAACGAGTTTCACTGTCACTAGACTTGCTAAAACATAGCGACAGGTTTGCCCGAAGGGAAAATTATAGAACAAGCATATGTTATCCTCCTCAAGCTTGACAAAAATAAAGAGGTACTGGTCAACAATGACTGGGGAAAAAGGGAAGAAAATTTGAAGAATTTTATAGTAGCAGGTTGCTCTTGAACATGACACTTTCACTCCATTGCCATGATTGAGTCGGGTTGGGTCATTCCGTTCATCAATCATATCATCATTGGTCCTCCATACCATCCATGTTTTGGGGTTAACGCTACCAATCCATCTCAGTGTCGCCGATATTTTCAAGAGAAGTCATTCCAAGAATTCACCATCCAGTTAATGGCTCATCCACTACAATACCTTCACCCTCCATTTTTCATGACCGCCATTCCTGAACCTTGTATCGTCAGATCGTTTTCACCTCCAGAAAATCATTTGCTTCATTTCGTGTCGTAGATGTGGGATACAATAAGGCCCTCCTACGATTGGCCACTTCTTGTCGACATCAGCTCATTATCCAAGAAGTTGACTTAGAAACAAACCTTTCAGTACTTTGAAGCTTGCATGCCTCAATGGCAAGTTTCTCACTTCCGGCGATAGGTTTACATCAATGGCCTTCGACCAAAAGATTTTGTGTGGTGTTCGACATCGGATCATATATTCACACCATGTGAATTTTACTGTAGTACCTTGAGGGTCATTATCATTATCAATGATTCCTCTCGCGCTTGTTAACAACTTACATTATTGGCTGGTAATCAGGCGATGTCTTTCCATGTTTGACTTCAGAACATCTTTTCACATGGATCGACTTGTACATTAGGCAAAGATTGAACGAGTTTGAAGACCCTGGATCTAGTTTCATCCATCCGGGCTGCGATATATTCAGGAATATAAAGACATCAAATGTACACAAAAGCTGCACAAATAGTCATCTAAGCCAGGGAAGATGACTCTTCATATGAAGAATCACCAGTCTACAACTGCAGACAATTATCTGTCCTATGTACATGAAAATGAATTTATAAAGCTGAGCATGGGAATGCCCACCTCAGCTAGATCATGAAAATAATATGATGATGATGTATTGTATTGTATCTTATACAGGTCACCTTCCAGTTCGAATACCTCAGATCCTCATGATGAAGAATTTCACCCGACATCAAAAGATTTACGACTTCATGCTTTAGGGGGCAACTATTATAGACATATTTGGGCACTGCAACCCCAATCTTATATCTAGATAAACCAAGGTCTCTTTAACTCCTAAAAGTCTTGTTTCATACCCTAAAGGATCATGGTCAACTGATTACATCATTCCCCAAAAGTTCCACCTGGAAAACCACTCAGAATTGGCCAAAACTGGGCCATATTGACTGCCCCGCTGTCAAGGTGTGATGCATACTGATTTCTACACTAGCCAGGTGTGATGCATACTGAAGAGGCCTACTGTAGGGTGTGATGAGCGAGGATGGACAAATGTTTGAGACAGTTTGCTAAGTGGATGCTCATGGAATCTTCCAGAAACTTCTCCTGTGACACTTGCCTCTTTGAATTCGCCCAGGGATGAGTAAGAAATCCAAGAAATATCCAAGTGGAACCAAGAACAACAAGTGGGATGACACTAATAAAAAACCCAGAGATGACTCACACCCTTGCTGACATCTATAAATGGATCCCTCATCTAAGAGATCTCGAGGCTGGAATTTTGTAATTTGTAAGGAAGTGCTGATAGTTTGTCTTTGAGAAAGAGCATTGTATTGTTGGATGATCTTGCTTTTGATTAGGTGAAGAGGGTTTTGGTGCTGGGAGGATGATGCTGGATTAGACATTTGGGTTGTAATTCTCCCTTCTATTATTAATAAAGTTCTTTGAGTTTTCCTCCATACAATCATGTATTTGTGAATGCCATTGTATGATCAATGTATTTCTGATTCTGCCTTTTTTATGATATAATAGATCGAGATGCTTTGATGGTGTTTTGTTACTTTGTCTCTACAAGTATTCATTGAGCGGGATAAATAGGAGAAGAGGTGCAAGCTCTATCAAGGGAGAGAGAAAATCAAGTGAGGAGTCAAGCAGCAGATCCAGGTTGGTCCCTTTGCTCCTCTCTTATCTATCATACATAAAGGAAATCACAAATTGCTTTGATTGTTTGTTTCTATGATAGCTGCCAATCCTAGTGGGTCTAGCAGATCGAAAATACACTAGTTTTCCTGGAAACACTTCCTTGAGAGTTTCTTGGTTTGAAGCCCTCTAGAAATGCCTCCTTAAGGGACCAGTGCAACCTTGGTTAGGGGTAAGTGCATTTCAATGCAGGTAGGCCCATGTTAGGGTGATTTCCAAAGCACTTAGGCCCACTTTGACCTGCGCTGGGCGAGTTTGAGCGAAATCATCATAGGGTTCTGGGAATATTCTTATCCTCTGGAGCCATCTAGAAGATTCCCACACTTATCATCTCCTATGAGCTCTAAATTGGATAGGGAATGAGTTAAGTAACCTCCTATCCTCTCATCCCTTCCTCCATGTAAACTAACTCTAAGTTTGGAAGGCCATTCAATACCCTAATTTATGACCAAACCTCCTCCATTTGCCCGTAAATTGAGCACTCATCTAAGTGATCAGGGCTTGACTTTGAGAATTTGTAGGGAGATACTGTTGGTGTGAGGATTGAGATTATAAGCAAGTATTGTTATGCTGCCGGAGTGCTGTGCTATTGATGTGATGTTGGTTGGAAACCAAGCTGAAAGAATGACAATGGATCGGAATTCATGGTTGTAATTCTTCCTTCTACTTAATAAAGTTGTTTACACCTTTTTCCATATGCTTATCTTGATATATGATGTTTATATGTGTGAATGTATCTCATTCCATTTACTTATGGTCAATCGATCTTTTGCTTTGGTTGGTTCTCTGTCTTCTGTTTATGCTTGCAGGTACTTTTTGAGCAAGTTAAGTTCGAGAAGGAGCAACGAGAGCCATACAAATGGGACAAAAGGAAAGTGAAAGAACAAGTAGGTCCTTTGATTCCCTTGTCTTATTTATCATCTATAGAAAAAGGATAAGCACTTTAAATCTATTGTTCTAGGTATAGCTACCTACCTAGGGAATTAGTATTTATCCGTAGATGCAAAATTCCACATAAAAAATTGGTGACTTTGCTGTGGAACAATCATCACTCTGGTATTTTACCTTCATCCTAGTACACTCTAGTAGACCTTACTTGCTTCCATTGATCTTGTTTCAGCCTTTTTGAAGTGTTTTCTGGTGAAAATTGTGCTTATAAGCCCCTAGGATGGCCTCTCTGGCACCAGCGCAGGTTTGGTCTAGAGACAGAGCACTGCATAGCACCCTTGGCTTGAGGACAGTGCTCTGAAGCACAATGTCTCCCATTCAAGGCTGTGCTGATCCTCCTTAGGAAAAAAATCCCTCCTTTGCCAGCCCTACTTTGTCCTTGATTGTTTAGTGTTTCTTAAATGATTTCTTTATCACTATCAATTCATTGTCAAAGTTAGTTTATAGTCGATTAATCTTTGTTCAAAAGAAAGTGTCGTAAAAGTCTTCATTTCTTTTGAAATGGAACTGTCGTAAAGTATTCGTTCTTGCAAAAATATTGATTGATTTTATGTGCATTAGTTTCCTTTTGTTCATCACAACATTAAGGGAATTGAAAAGAAAAACTTTCATTGTGCATTAAAAGAGTTTGTGTGTGCTCATAGGAATAGTTTAGGGAAATTGCATTAGATGTGTTCTTTGTTCTTTGATTACAAGAATCTGATTGCTCTATCCTTACTAGCTAAGGTTTTCATTGTTAAAATTGAATGAAAAGGATGCTTATCATATTATTTGCAATATAGGAATTGAAAATACATGACGTGGTGAACCTTGAAAGGAAATTTCTTAATCAAGATCAACTTAAAATTAACATCAATTAACCTAATGGAGCATTGTCACCTAATGCAAAACATTTAGAGGTTCTAGGCTAGAGACGTGTTCCGACGTCATAAAACATAACAGTTGTCGCTAACTTGTCTGTGATAAATTCTGAGTGTGATACATCATTCCACCTACGTGAGTATATTGTAGCTCGTCCACGTACCTTCGGGTATATAGGGCGGTGTTACAGTATGTAAAGTATATGGGAATGCTCTCACTATGCAGTTTCACATTAAAAAATGCTAATATGGATTGGGCCTCCACGTACTTTTGGGTATATATGGGAGGACAACACTAGGTTGCTATCCATCCTTAGGTAACTGAATCGACCACGTTGTAAACTGTGATACACTAAACACAACATTCGGGGAGATTGCCTGCCCGTACTTCTTGGTTTGCCAGGAGGTATTCTGCAGTTCACAGTTTCTTGGTAAACCTTTTGCCCACTTTACCCCTTTTTGTCTATTTCTTTTTTGTAATAAAATCACTCAGCAATCGTGGAGTAAAATCAACCCTTACCCCATCGTTCGCGGAGAGCAGCGAGTAAACTGCCTTTACCGCCCGAAGCTACACCTATTCGGTCAAAGCGGTCTTGTTTGATTGGATCTAGTACTTCACAAGCTTCTGGTTCTTTGTCTGAATTACGAGAAACACATGTATCGGTAAGCATTGTGACCCCAGTTACTCCTACGGTTACTGGTACATCTGTTACTGAAGTGGAATCTCCACAATTGCTTGAGGAAACTAGAAATGAATCTAGTGAAACGATAACCAAAGTTGTTCAACAACAAGTTGATTCTCAATACAAAGTTGTTCAATAAGAAATTACTTCTGAAACTAAATCTGTTAAACCAGAAGTTGATCTTGAACGTATCATTGTTCAATTAGAAGTTACTTCTGAACCAAAAGTTGTTCACGAAGCCTAACCTGAACTTGTTCTTTTACTAGAACATTTAGATCGTGAGGTTGAATAATTAGAATTTGTTACCTTACCAGAAGAAGATCGACCGGTACATCATCAGACATACGTAACTTGCAAGACTTCCTCTTTATCTCAGCAACAAATACCATAAATTTATTACGGACCAGACAGTGAAATTCTTCCACCTAGTTTGATTTCAATAGAAGAGGAACCTGAGGTAGAATCACCCAAAACTCCATTCCATTTTGGAACTGGACTTTATCTGTATCCTCATACTCCTCATTTTATTTCTCCTTTTGATCCTGATTACTTTTAGACACTCGTTGATTCGTTAGGAAACTTATTTGAACATTTGACTATGGTAGAGTCAACATCCCAGACCGTACCATCTATTACGGCTATGGTAGAATCTTCTGTCGCAACCTCTTTAATGTTTACTACGACACCTGAGTCACACTTGTATGGTGTTCCATCCATCCCATCGGGTTACCAATCTTTATCGGGAACCCACTCAGGTGTTGCTTCTAGCCCTTGGTCTTCACCAATGTCCTCTACTGGAATTTTATCTGGTTCCTCATTAACGAATACCGAACAACTGGACCCATCAAGTTCATGTGAAGCTGGTTCATCTGGTTACTGTACTATGTATCCACTTTACACTGGACTATCCCCATACGGAGAACAATATGCAAATTCTCCTTATCCTCCATTTTCTGGGGGGAAGCCATATGCCGGTATGTCGTCATCTTTAGGTCAGCCTGGAATGACTGTTTGTCAGTGGTAACCAACCATGCCTATTCAAACTAGGCTTGTTACAACTTTACTGCAGTCGCAAGCTTAGATTGTTGTATCTCAACTTGTGCAAGCTGGCCCTTCAACCTCAGACCTCCAAGTTTCAGGTATACAGATCCAACCTTCTCAGGCAGTTTTATAGCAACCACTTGTGTCTGGAGTCCAACAACTTCAGGCTAGTTTACCTTTTACTGGAATGACTAAACTTACACTGGTTTCCTACATTCACAACCTAGTCAACCTTACATTGGTGGGAAATAACCATTAAATCAACAACCTGTGTATCAACAACAACAACATTTTCTTCAACAGCCTTGGCATCCCCAATATCAACAACAACAATTCCAACAATACGAAACTCAACATGGACTTGGACAAAAAGCTTATGCTGGGTTTGGTCAGCAACAAGTTTATCTAGGTCCTAGTTAGCAAGCCTATGTTGGGATTGGACAACAAAAAATGTATCCCAGTGCTCAACAACAACCTTATGTCAGATTTTCTCAACAAACTTACCCTTATCAAGGTTACCAACAACAGATGCCTTATGTTGGTATGCAAAGGCCTATTGCCCAGGCAATCCCATCTTACCCTGGATATGCTCAACCTGACCTCAATAGACAATTGCCTTTCGTTGCGACACTTGAATTACCAGATCTAAACCGGCTCACCAATGACCCAATTCATTATGCACCTTGGTGGCCAGTGATTCCTCATAAATTACCTTCCAATATTCTGAAATTCAATGGAAACCCTGGAGAAGACCCGTCCAACCATGTCATGAATTTTCATTTATGGTGTTCATCAAACTCCTTGAATGATGATTATGTTAGAATACGTCTTTTCCAGAGAACACTTACTGGTCTGGCTATGAAGTGGTACATTGAGTTACCACGAGCTTCTTTTGATAACTTCACTACCTTAGCTACCATGTTTTTAACCCACTTCCAGTTACCCATATGATATGAGACTGGAATGGAACTATTAACCAACTTTAAACAGACTACTGCTACTCATATCTCTAATCATATTCATGAGTGGCGTCATCATTGTCGAATGGTTAAAACTTATGTTCCTGATCAGCTTTTGGCTGAGTGGTTTATAAAATCCTTACTTCCATTTATCACTAAGGATGTGGTGAAAGGTGGAGTTGTCACTGAAGAGCAAGTAATTTCTCATGCCCAATATTTGGACTTGATTTATACATAGTTTGGCATGCTCGATGACAAGATCCCGAATGCACCCTGACCAGCTTTCACTGTTCCTCCTCCACCATTGAGTAAGTGCTCTCATGTTGGTGACAGTGTGATTGGTTCTTTGAGCACAAAAGTGGTAGGTATACCATCTGGTCAAAGACTTGCCATTTCCAATCAAACTAAAAATGCACCCGATACCACTCTTGCTTTTGAAATCAATGCCGTGTCATCTAACAAAGGCAAGAATGAAAAGTAACCAAGAAGTAAGAAGAAGGGGAAAAACAAGAAGAAACAAAATAATTCCCCTCAAGAGAAATCATCTGATTCCTCTCCTTCGGCTAGGAAACCTTGTTATCCATGTTTGATCTGTAACGATGAGCATTTTACGCGATATTGTCCTCACCACTCCAAAGTCTCAAAGCTTTTGAAGACTTCTAATACATCCATGGTATTGACTGATCCTTTTCCAAACCCGGAGACACATATGGTTGCTACAGACCATGCTTCCACTTCCCAAGTGCTTATGCTATCTGCCTCTAAGCCTAAAATTGAAGTTTTGGTGTCAACACGAAGTAAATATTATGGAAATCAACCGTTGTCGTCGAATAACTAGGCTGATCAACCTAACTCTTCGACTTCGAGTTCGAATGATCCTATTCCACTACCTATTGCACCAAAGTTAAAAATAAAACCGCCTAAGGGAGTTGTACATAAATCGACATTTAACCCTCGAGCTCGAGCTGCACAGAACTATAATATAGTAGAATATTTGGCTCAGTCACCTTCTGCTATGTCAATGCTTGAGGTGCTTCAGAACTGTCCCTCCCAAAAGTAGGCTTTGTTTTCAGCAATTTGTGGAATCGATCCAACTGATTCCAATCTTGTGGTTTTCAACCATGCGGGTTATACACCACAGTTACCAGCGCAATTAGCATTCCTGATTCAAGTAAATGCCTTGAATAAACTTGTTCATTGAACCATTATTGACGAGGGGGCATCTACTTGTATTATGTCTATGAATTGTTGGAAAAAACTTGGCTCACTGCCTTTTTCACGTTCACGAACAATGTTAAAAGCTTTTGACGGACACACATATAAGCCTTGTGGAATATTGAGTAATTTGCATATCGGACTAGGAGGAAAAACAATAACTGTTGAAGTTGAGATTGTTGATGGACCCCTTGACTACAACATTTTACTAGGAAGACCGTGGGTTTATGCTATGGCTGCTATGGTTTCAACATAATTTCGTACGATTGCATTCCCTCATAAGGGTGGAATCATAGTTATCAACCAACTCACCTTCTTCGCCTCTATTTCACAGGCTACTGGAAGCATTCCATTGGTACACAAACCCCCGCTATCTCTTCAAAACATTGGTGTAGGTCTCTTCAAAGATCCTTCCCTAATGGGTGCTTTTTCACTACCGTCACCATCAAACTTGGCGGAAGTGGCAAAAGTTGAGACATGCAATATGATATCTTCCACTTCATCTGACTTAACGAATATTACCGATAGCTTTGAAGTTGATAGTCGTAATGAAATCATGCCGATAAGCCCTATCGAGCTAGCATAGCAATCAATCTTTTTTGCCTGTGCGGCAAATCCAAATTCATTTTCGTTAATTGTATGGGTAGATCGTTCATTAGAATATGGTACTTCCTCGACGTATATTTTCTACTGATGAAGGAATCATCCAATCAATGATGATGGAAGGAGAACCATGGGAAGATTATCATCATCGTTCCCATTTTCCAGATAACATAGAAGATTATTCAAATGAACTTAATCACCCTTCAGTTGTCAATTTCCTTTCAAATTCTGTTTTCATAGATACAGTAGATTCTAAGCGAAACCTATCAAATATCAAAGAAACTATTTCTATTAATATTTCGACCAAACCTAACATTGTAGAAAACATTCATGTTGGAAAACCTTGTTCTCCATCAGAACTTGATATTTATCGTTCTCTCTTTCGTGAATTTTGAGATATATTTGCATGGTCATACGACGAGATGCCAAAAATTGACTCTAGTATAGTTGAACATGAATTCAAAATGTATCCTGATTTCAAACCAGTGTGACATCGCCTCCGTCCTGTTCATCCAAAGAAGGTTGTTGCTATTAAAATAAATTTTGAAAAAATTTTGCATGCTGGTTTCATTTACCCTATTCCTCTTACTGATTGGATTTCCAATATTGTTCCTGTCATGAAGAAACAAGGGAAAATACGAGTGTGTGTCGATTATAGGGATGTTAATCAGGCTTGTCCAAAAGACAATTATCCTACTCCCTTTATCGACCAGATTATTGATGAATGTGCCGGATGTGAAATATTCTCATTTATGGATGGTTTTTCTGGCTATAATAAGATCAATATCCACCCAGAGGACCAATATAAAACTTCTTTTATTTGTCCATGGGGCACATTTGCTTATAGGAAACTCCCTTTTGGTTTAAAAAATGCAGGAGCAACTTTTCAGAGGGCAATGAATTATGCTTTCCATGACATCAAACATATTGTTCAACCATACCTTGACAATTTACCTACTCATTCATGAAAGCGGTCTGATCACCCGCAACATTTGAGAGCTATATTTTTACGATGCCGACACTACAAAATATGACTCAATCCACACAAATGTGTGTTTTGTGTTGGTTCTAGTCGTTTTCTTGGATTCATAGTGTCTAAGGAGGGAATTCGACTTGATCCACTTAAGGTTCAAGCAATCCTTGACTTGCCTCCACCTTCCAATCTACTACAGTTACAGAGACTCCAAGGGAAGGCTAACTTTCTGAGGAGGTTCATTCCCAATTATGCTGAAATGGCTAAAGGATTTACTCGTTTATTGAAAAAGGGGATACCCTTCCATTAGGACTAGGTTGCGCAAGCTTCCTTTGATTCTCTTAAAGATACCTTGATTAGAGCCTCATTAATGTATTCCCCAAATGATCAAAATGACTACTTCTTGTATCTCGTTGCTGCAGATACAACCATTGGAATGGTTTTAGTCCAAGAAGAAGATGGGATTCAACATCCGATATATTATTTGAGCCGCAATCTCATTGATACATCAGTTAATTACTCTTACATCGAAAAGTTAGATCTGGCTGCTGTTCAAGCTGTACAGAGATTTCACCACTACATCCTGCTCTGAAAGACCACTGTCATTTCGGATTGTAAGCCTACGACATATATTTTGTCACGTCAATTGCTGGGGGGGAAGTACTCAAAATGGATCGTCATTTTGCAAGAGTTTGATTTGGAGTTCATCAAATCCAAATCAAAGAAATCTCTACTCTTCGCCGAGCTTCTTTGTGACCTTACCTCGAATACCATTGATTCAACATCAGAACCATCAATTCTCGATGAGTCTCTGTTCCTGATTTCGTCATCTAACCCGTGGTATGGAGATATACTGATTTATCTCCAGACCCAAACTTTCTGACATGATACCTCTTGCTTGTAACAACGACGTATCTGATACCAAGCCAAAGATTATCTGATCGTTGGCAACACACTTTATCGTCGTGGTATCAATATGACTTTATGAAGGTGACTCACTCATGAGGAAGCCGAGAAATTTGTGAATGATTTCTATTCAGGTGCTTGTGGTGGACACTTATATGGTTATGCTACCACGTAGAGAATTCTCTGTGCTGGTTACTTTTGGCCTACCATATTCAAAGATTGCATAATTGCTGTTAGAAGCTGTCACGGATGCCAAATTTATGACTGTAAAGCTAGATTACCACCTACACCATTGCATCCTATCGTCACTGTTGGACCATTTGCCAAATGGGGCATTGACTTCATGACATGTAACCCCACCTTGGCCAGGGGGCATGGGTACATTATAGTCGCCGTTGACTATTTCACAAAATGGGCTGAGGCGATGCCAACATTAAACAACAGTGGCGAGACAATTGCTCTTTTCTTTTTCAACCACATGGTTGCTCGGTTTGGTGTACCACAGGCTATAGTTATAGATCATGGGTCGCATTTTCACAATCACATGATGGCTGAGTTAACTGCCAAGTTAGGAATTTCACATGATAGTTCTACTCCTTATTATCTGCAAGTGAATGGACAAGTTGAGGCCATCAACAAAGTCCTGAAGCGAATGCTTCAAAGAATGATAGGGGTTCATAAACAAAACTGGCATTTAATCCTATACTCTACCTTGTGGGCATATTGAACCTCGGTGAGAAATGCAACTGGATTCACACCCTTTCAATTGGTGTATGGTCTAGAGGCAGTCTTGTCGATACAATGTGAAGTTTCATCTTTCAAACTCACGATTGACCTATTACCCGACACTTCTGAAGGAGAAGCACATTTCTTGGAACTTATCTATCTGGATGAAACCTTTCGTGAAGCCACATTGGCTAATGAAGTGCATAAGAAATGAATCAAGGCGCAATATGAAAAAAATGTCAAGCCTCACGTTTTCTCAGAAGACACCTGGTCTTGCTTTACGATCAGGAAGTTTATAAACTAGGAGCAGGAAAATTTGAACCACTATGGATGGGCCCTTATATTGTCAAGCGTGTTTTGGCAAAAGGTGCCTACAAGTTGGTGGATTATGATAGAATTCCATTGTCACACCCCAGAAATGGACTATATCTCAAATGTTACTATGCTTAATTGAGTGTAGTAAAAATCATTGTATATATGCTTTAATTGTATGTGTGTGTGTCAGTGTGTCTTTTAGAGTTTTTATGTGGATAAGTAATCCTCTTTGCATTTGTTGTAGATGCTGGAACCTTTGCAACCATTTGTTGGTTACATCGATGGTGCTAGTCGTAGTACACAGAACCTATCTTCTGCAGCATGGGCCATTTTCGCTTTAAGTGGCGAGTTAGTGAGTTTTCAAGGGATTTGTATCGGTTGATCGACGAACAATATCGCTGAGTATAGTGCGTTGATCGAACTTCTCTCTGATGCCATTTCACTTGGCATCTACCAAATCATCATTAGGTTGGACTCACAACTTGTTGTACTACAACTAACAAACATTTATACCATCTGAAACTCAAGGATTCTTCATATGTTCCTTAGAGTTTGTCTTTTAGAAAGACTTTTTGAGTATATTCAATATCAACATATTTCTAGAAACTTTAACACATTAACTGACTCATTAGTGAACTATGTGTTAAATAGAAATTTGCGACACATGTAAAAGTAAATTTTAAATTCACATCATTAATTGAATAGGATTGTAAATAACGATATATATAAAAACTCTAAATTAAAATAGATAGACTTTTTAAATTTTTTTACAAAATTTGTGTCGAAGACATGTTTGGTCATATGATCTAAAAACTCTAAATTAATGCAAAAAGCATCATAAGTAGACCTAGTGATGCTCATGATAACAGGTCAAAGCATGAGTTATCATGCACAAAATCCACATCCAATGGCTTGGAACACCAATAGTATGGCACTACAGCCTCATAGGTAACTCCTCGATCTGACATCCGGAATACCAAGGGTTAATCCCTCTACATGATCTTGCAACTTAGCCAATGTCTAAGCCAAATCCAAATCCTGGAGAACTGCTCTCCCAACATTTCTTTGCGCCGACCCACTTGCCTCCTGTTGGTGCCTCATAGGTCAAATAGTACCCACATCTGCATGCATGAGAATGATTTTAGTTTAGAATTGGAACCTCAAAACACAAAAACATGTAGAAACTTAAAAATAAAAAAACATTTTGGTAAAAAATAATTTACCTATAGCACCCCATTGAGCACCCACTGGTAAACTCAACTCTGGATCTCCATGAAAATCCATCCCTGAGTATGGATTCTCCTCGACGACAATGTGTTGTTGATCGAGCAAACTAAATAATGTAGTGGAAAATGTAATCGATGACTGACTAGCATGTCTAGCCATCAATTCGACCCACCACTACATTCGTGGATCTCTAGGACCAGCCACACCCAGTGTTACATGCTGGGGTTGCATCAATGGAATTCTCTCTAAGGTAAAAGAAATTAAGAGTGATCCATAGATAAATTTCTTTATCTTACCGCTCTTTACTTTTGTCAGGTGCCCTTTCAGTGAAGAAAGTACTGCCTCACACCAGTTGAAAAAAGTTGGCTCAAGCCACTCAAGAGCACATTGCACATATGATCTGTTCGCTAGATGAAGTGTCACACTGCCTACCAACTTTGCGATGCTGAAAAGGATTGTTCTCAATGGCAAATCACAGATATATTTGATGATTATCTTTCCGTCCTTGCTAGGTTGTGTACCTGGCCGACATAATTGTCGAACATAGTCCCTCACTGACTCCCCTCCACGGGAGGAACCTGAAAGAGATACGGGGGCACCACGTCTCGACAACCCTGTAAGAAAGTAAACATC
Source organism: Pinus tabuliformis (assembly GCA_031772625.1). Classification (NCBI taxonomy): domain Eukaryota; kingdom Viridiplantae; phylum Streptophyta; class Pinopsida; order Pinales; family Pinaceae; genus Pinus; species Pinus tabuliformis. The sequence goes on along the minus strand of CM062820.1, from coordinate 1,483,704,517 downwards.
ATTGATCACAATAGGGACCATTTTGTCCCTTATGTGAAAAACCTGATTTGTCATATCCGATGCATGAACTAGGAATTGCAATAGTTCTGATTATTGTCTCATTCCGGACAACCTGAACTATTTGAGCAACCCACAGTTTTTGAGGGCCTCAACTGTACCTGGATCATTTAGGGAAACCATGTCTTGTTCTTCATGCTCTATTTCTCACCAAGTTATAGACATTCTGATCTGATGAAAGCTTGAAATCAAACCATAAGCTTAGTTAGGATCCTTTTCATGCAAAAAACTGGAAAAATTTGGGTCAATTTGGTGAAACAAGTTTGTGAAACTCACCCAACGCAGCCCAAGCAAGGAGACACTGCGCTGTAGTGTAGAATGCCTTTTGTCTGGCTGCTCCCTAGTGTATTTTTTGACATGCAATCTTGCACTGATCCCAGGGAAAACAATTCAAACCCCAGGGACCCTAAAAACCCTAAAAACCCTAAAAACTTGCATGAAACAGTAAGAGAATGACATGAAAATAAAGAGGAGGGGTAGATCTCCTACCTGGTCCAGACGACATGAGAAATGATCCATTGAATCTCTCACAATCAGCTGATGAAGATCGAGGTAAAAAACAGGGTTAGAGCACAATCTGAATGGTAAATATCAAATGGTGACAATAACATGGTAAATCCTTGTTTTTATGCTTATTTCATGATCATTAAATGAGAAAAATTTAGTATTTACCTATTTTTACCAATGAAACAGGTATGTTTAATCCGTTTGGTGTTGCTTTCAACAGATTTACAGAATTTGACGTGCACGGCCGTGAATTGTAGTTTGACCACATAGCATACTTTTATCTCTTTTTTGAGCTCTGTTAAACATTGAAAAAGGAACCCCCTTGGAGTCCTCTTTAAGCTCTTTTCAGACTATCAAAATATGAAAAGATTGCTGACCGCTTGTCCTTTCAGCTCGTTAACAGATTGGAAATGACATCTACTCAGTATAAGTTTAACCCTTTTTTGGGATGGGATAGATTATTTACAAAAAAGGAATACGTTGACCGAACATGGTTAATAGGTTCTCTCTTGTATTGTTTTATGCTTTTTTGGATTTGAGAGACAAATATATGAAAAAGAACTTGTGGAGTTTTATTTTTATCCCTTTTCAAACTCTCTAAACATGAAAAGGACCGAGTTATCATTGTCGTTAGACTTGTTAAAAAATAAAATAACGACAAACTTGTTCATCATGACAAGATTGAGTTCACCTTCGCTATACTCATTAAAACATCATATAATGATGGATTCACCCGAAGGGTCGAATTATACAACAAGCATATGTTATCCTCCTCAATCTTGATAAAAATAAAGAGGTGCTGGTCAACAATGACTGGGGAAAATGGGAAAAGGGGTAAACCACTTTATGGCAGCAGGTCACTCTTGAACATCACACTTTCACTTCATCATTGTGACTTCATGGGTTGGGTTATCTGCTTGATGGTCATCATACCTTTGTCTATCATACCATCCATTACTTTTGTTTTGGGTCAATGCTGCCAATCCATTTAGTGTCGCCGACATGTTCAAGAGAAGTCACTCAGTTTGAAATTCATCCTTTGCAATACTCATAAACCTTCATTTTCATGACCGCCATTCTGGAACCTTGTGTCGACAGTCACATTCCGTCTCCAAAAATCATTACACTCGTTTCGTGTCATTGATGTGGGATACATCAAGGCCCTCCATACCACGAGTCACTTCTTGTCGACATCAGCACATTATCCAAGAAGTTGACTTAGAAACACCCCTTCAGTACCTTGAGACTTGCATACATCAATGACAAGTTTTTGACTTCTAGTGATAGGTTGACATCGCTGACCTTCGACCGAAAGACTTTGTATGGTGTTCGACATCAAAACATCCATTCACACCATGAAAAATGTACTACAGTACCTTGAGGATCATTATCATTATTGGTGATTTCTCTCGCGTCTGTTAACGACTTACATCATTGGCTGGTAATCAGACTGTGTCTTCCCACGTTCGACTTCAGATCACATATTCACATGGTTAGACTCGTACTTGAGAGAATGATTGAACGAGATAGAAGAACTTTGATCTAGTTTCATCCATGTGGGCTGCGATTTCAAGAAATGTACCAAATCATCCATACAATGGCTTTACATTGATGGTCATTTGATCATGGGTTTATATCTGTAAACGAATATCTATGTACTTGTAATGAAAGTTTATATGCTGAGCATGGGTATGTCTTCCCTCAACGATTCATGAGAAAAAATAAAAAATCATGATATTATGTATTGTAATTGATGCAGGTCACCATCCATTTCAGAACCTCCTCATCACATTGTAAAGCATATCACTCGACATCATTAACATTTTCGACTTCATGCTTTAGGGGGCATCTGCTACAGATCCATTTGGGCGCATCACTCCTATCATTCAGATTAGTACTATTGGGGCTCATCAAACTTTAATTCAGTTGCTACATGCCTTGGACAAGTCAACACTTTGAATGCCTCCTTCCCTGAGAGTTTCTTGGCATGAAGCCCTCTAGAAATGCCTCCTTGAGGGGCCAGCGTAGCCTTGGTCAGGGGTAAGTGCACTTCACTGCAGGTAGGCCCATGTTAGGGTGCTTTCTAGAGCACCTAGGCCCACTTTGACCTGTGCTGGGCGAGTTTGATCGAAATCATCATAGGGTTCTGGGAATATTCTAATCTTTTGGAGCCATCTAGAATATTCCCACACTTATCATCTCATATGAGCTCGAAATTAGATAGGGAAAGAGTTAAGTAACCTCCTATCCTCTCATCCCTTCCTCCATGGAAACTAACTCTAAGTTTGGAAGGCCATTCAATACCCTCATTTATGACCAAACCTCCTCCATTTGCCTATAAATTGAGCACTCATCTAAGTGATTAGGGGCTGGACTTCGAGAATTTGTAAGGAGATATGTTGGTGTGAGGATTGAGATTATAAGCAAGTATTGTTATGATGCCGGAGTGCTGTGCTATTGATGTGATGTTGGTTGGAACCCAAGCTGGAATAATGACAATGGATCGAACTTCATGATTGTAATTCTTCCTTCTACTTAATAAAGCTGTTTACACCTTTTTCCATATGCTTATCTTGATATATGATGTTTATATGTGTGAATGTATCTGATTCCATTTACTTATGGTCCATAGATCTTTTTCTTTGATTGGTTCTCTGTCCTCTGTTTATGCTTGTAGGTACTTTTTGAGCGAGTTAAGTTTGAGAAGGAGCAACAAGAGCCATACAGAGGGGACAAAAGGAAAGCAAAAGAATGAGTAGGTCCTTTGATTCCATTGTCTTATTTATCGTCTATAAAAAAAGGATAAGCACTTTAAATCTGTTGCTCTAGGTATAGCTACCTACCTAGGGAATTAGTATCTATCCGTAGATGCAAAATTCCACATAAAAAAGGGCGATATGATGTCTTGGACAGGTATCCAACATAAGGCGTAGACTAGAAACATGGCACTTAACAAACCAAATATGGTCCAGTCATCAAAGTAGACTTCTAAAAATTTGTGGATGAATTCCTTAAAAGCCGCAATTACCACTCTTGAAAAGATTGCAGGTCCATTCTTCAGCCCAAAAGGCATTATCGTATATTGAAAACAACCCCATTCCATCATGAAGGTGGTCTTTCTTCGATCCTCCAATGCGATTTTGATCTGATGGTACCCCGAGAAACCATCGGTAAATGAGTAGGCTTCCTACCCTCCAACATTTTCCAGAACCTCGTCTGTAAATGGCGTAGGGAATGGGTCATGGACACACGCATCATTCAACTTCCTCAGGCCTATGTATATCCAAATTTCATCTTGCTACTTCTTTTCTTGGACTACCATGAGACTTACCCAGTTTGATTCCTCCACTGAATTAATGATCCCAACTTCCACCATCTTATCCAAGTCTTTGTGCACCTTTTCCTTATACTTGGGATTTAATCACCAGGGGTGCTACTTTATAGGCTTCGTGTCTGGCTTCAAAGTAATATTCATGACACCCAAATCTCCTATTATCCCCTTTAGATCAGAGAACTTGGTAGGAAACAAGTTCTGATACTCACGCAATAGCTCTACGACCTTATCAAATGTATCTTCATCCCAATAGTCGCCTATCTTAGTAAACTTTGGTTGTGTGTCCGATCTAATATTTACCCGCTTAGTCATTAAAGGCTCTGAGATGTTAGGGATTGTTGCTTTGGGTCCCTCGACATCGCATTTTCCTTCAGACTCACGAATATTGATGTTTCTAGGGTTGTCTTCGCCTTCTTCTGCAGTTACATTATAACATTCTAGTGCATGATGCTACTGGGTATTCTAATCTGGCTGAATTCATGCTATCAGTTCCTCAGGTGTTTTAAAGATCGCAACTTTGATTTCTAGGAGTGCCTCATCAATACACTCAAAGCCATCTTCAAAGCTAAATTTCAACAAACATATTTCCTTCAGGATATCCCATTCGACCGTCCCATGTCGCAGATTAGTTTCCAAGTACTAGTTCATTGGGACGGTATCCAAAGTGTGACAAAATATGTGAACCCATTCCTGCTGCGGTTCCTCCCCCCATGCTTGATTCCATCGTGCCAAATGTTCGCAAGGATCATCCTTACCAGAGTATTTCTTTTTCATACAGGTATTGGCGTACCCAAACGTCAGCTTCATCATCCTCCGATATTCTTTCCAATCTGCGAAGCTGTCCTTATGCATTAACCACCAATGGGCAGGCGTAGCTCGTAGTGCTAGATCTAGCACTTGGAACCGATGCGCTTCTGGAAAATACCTTTCAAACTTATTGAAATAAAAATTAACATCTTCTAACCCATCATAATAAAATAAATTCCATACCTCAGTGGATATGCATTGAAATGATTTTGTCAACATATTACATCACAGTGAGGAAACTTCATGTAATCGGTTCTGCCAATTCTCAAGCTCTTCATGAGAATCTGAAGTACAGGAACTATCCCTATCCCATGTGATTCGTCCATCCACTATAGGGTTGATTCAATCCTCATCGCGCACAGTGATCTTATACATGTGATCGAGATCATCCTCCTCCTCGTAATCGCGGACTGGTTTGGTATATCGTGCACCTTTATTTGGATCCAATGGAACAATGACTCGAAGCTTCTTTCATTTGAATGTTATTTTGCACTTTTTGAGATTAATAATCATGTCCATATCAAAGGTCCAATAAATGCCTAATAGTGCAGGGTAATGGTTACTATCGTCAACTATTTCGATCACTTCAAAATCAACTAGTGTGCTCGCTCCTTCAATATCTACCGTGGCCTCATACAAGCGCCCCATAGGAATGATATTTTGCTGGTTTTCCATACGTAGCTGGATAGAAGACCATTGCAACGTAGGCCTCCCCATTCTTTCCCATGTTTTCTTCGACAAAACAGTCGCATTAGATCCTAGATTGAGAATTACCTGGTCCATCTCATACTACCCAATTTGCACAGTTAGTCTCATCTCACGACCTATTCGCTTCTTGATTTTGCCTACTTTGTGTACTGCGTGCTGTTCTGGAGGAGTTTTAATCTTACATGTACAATTATCAATAATCTCTTATATCCCTTCTACTGCCCTTCTATCCCGTAAAATCTTCATACAAGTCTTCAAAAATGTTGCTAGCAACGAAGGGTCTACATCTTGTTTGTTTCCACGAGACTTCTCCTGACTTCCTGATGTAGAGGCTTCTGCGAAGTTCTTTTTAGCTTCCATAAAGGTTTCCTTTCCATGGCTTAGATCAAACCCAACTTCCTTCTGACTAGCCTTCCATACCCATCCTTCACCTTTTGGCTATTTCCCCTTATCTTCTCTTGTGGCTATACTGCTTTGTGTCACGATATTGATGCTAGGCTCCTCTTCACAAGGCTCCACTCTCATCATTTGGATATTCTGCATAGGTGTTTGAGCTTTCTTCTCTTGTATCTTTTCGATTAGTATGGGGAAATCTTCTATAACATGGTTAAACTGCAGACAATACTGACAGGAGGGGTAAGTCAGATTCTGATAGTCGCATGCAAAATGACCTACCTCTCAACAATTGTAACAAATAACCTGTCTGCGATCGCTTATAGCTCCTCCTCCTCATCCTCTTCCTCTACCTTGGAATCCTCCATAAGTGGACCCATGCCCTGATTCTGAGGCCTGTTTTCCATCTGCATCCTATACGTAGGGGTTCGCTCCTTTAGCAGTTCATAGTTTCGATAATTGCACTCATCATGCCCAATGATTTGCAAAAAGTGCAAAACAACTGCTACAGAGTTTGCACAAACTTTTGCAGGAGATGACAATTATCAGTTGCATGCTTCCCAAAGATTTGACAGATAGTGAACCATAAGGCTACTCCTGTGCTCGGCTCAGCGGTGTTTTTTGGCTTTAGGGGGGAAAGACCCCCCCAATAAGGTAATTCTGATAGATTAGGAAGTGGTTCTTATCATGACCATGGCCCTGACATTTTAGGCACCAAACTTCCGTACTCACCTTGGGCTGGACTTCCTTTCCCTTCTTAAGGCTTTGTAACTCCATGTGTAGGCTAGCTAGCTGTGACTAAATCTGTTGTATCCCTAGATTCGTCTCCTGCACAGTTGAAGCCTCCAATCTCATGGAAATCTCTAAAGCTTCAGCTTGCGTTCCTATTTTCTGTTGCTACAGTGGTAATCTTAGGTGAGGTAGGAGCGAAGCAATGTACTAGTCTCTATGTTGATCATATGTTATTATTCACCCTCTTTTGAATTTCTTTAAATTTTGTTACCGACTGGGCTTGTGATTTGGGTTTCCTAAACTCATTGTTTAGCGCTTGTTGGGTTTCTAACATAGTCACATTCGGTTTACTTGATCAAAACTTGATATACCAAATTAGTGCTCTATCCTGTAACGTTGTGACTAGTTGCGCTTTCTTCATATCGTCATCAGTAATTTGCTGTGCCTTCCATACAACATTTGCAACGAACCAAAATTTGTTAGGGTCTTTAGTCCCTAGACCCTTAAATACAAGCATCTTCATCATGTTCACCATGTCAAATGATGGAGGTGGAGGTGGAGGTGAAAGTGTAGGTCTATGGGGTGGAGGTGGAGGCGGAGGTGGAGTGGATGGATGAGGTATCCTTGTGATACCCTAGCTTACGATCTGCAATGCGCTCTGCAGTGTCCTCAGAATACTACCTTTGTCATCACTATCAGATGATCCTAATAGTGGACTATATTTAGAGCTTGAATCTACGTTCCTTCTGAATGCTCTCCGACTTCGTGTAGTCCCAAACATCAATTCAAATGCATAACCCACTTTTCGCACAATAGCATCTTAATCCAGGTCTTCAGGGATTTCAAGTACTTACCTCTTGGTCCCTTGAAAAACCTGCGCTCAGCCTCACTATAGCTGGTGGACGTATCAATCGTGAACTTAGTAATGAATCTTCCCAGAATACTATCGATCCAGTAGTCGACAACCCACACGATTTTGTTTTCTGAAGCCTCCAAACGCTTTACTAGTTCTGGGGTCCACACAATAGGGTCATCAATCTTCCACGTACCCTGAATATCCGTCAATTTGGACAAACACTCGTGTAATGCATAGGGGAAAGAGGAGAAGAATATCTCATGTTCATTTGTGAATATGTATCTATTCAACACTCTTCCTTCGACAGGTGCAGATTCCTATTCTCCTGAGCTGTAAACACGTGCAGTTTCCGATCTATACAATTTTCAATTTCTTTCTTAGTGAGAAACCACTTATCACACATTCCTCAGATAGATCCCGGTCCTGATAATGGAACCATTTGTTGGCTTGCTGGGCCCTGACCTAGGTTCAAAGTTAGTTGCGCCAACCAAGAAAACCCTAAACAACTGGTCCTTTCGTCAACAACCCGCGTAGCGCAGGCTGCAATCTCACCCGAAGTAGTATTGGGGGATGAAAAAGCTAGGTTTCTACATATAGAGGTTTATGTGATGGTTTCCTGCAGCTTCTAGGGTTTAGTTTTGTCTTTGTGAACTTGTTGAAGCCCCGAAAATCGGGTCGACAACAAGGGGGATACCCACCCGGTCCGGACCTTGGTTGGTAGCTCCTTATCCGTTTGGTATAGCGGGTCCGACTGGGGATAATGGGACTAGTTTCCCAATCTAAGGGCGTGTGTGTGTGCAAAGTTGGATGATGCTGATCTAATAGTTCTAATCTAAGCTACTTTAATCTAATTCTATGCTATTGTAATCTAATGAAAACATCACATCTAATCTATGCTAACCCGAGGTGTATTTCTTCTATTATGCGATCTAAAGAGATTTCAAACAATAACTGGTAATAAAGATCATTCAGCTATCATAAGAATGGAAATCAATTAAGATGAACCACTTTGCATAAAAAGTTAGGCAAAACAGTTGTGAACAACATATCGCATAATAAGTTATTCATATATCAAACATAAATAAATGACTCCACCGTACAAAAGTGCCAAATGGTAACCCACACATTCATGTAATAACATATAAACAACTAAAAACTGTATATCACTTTAAGAATATAAGCAGAAATGATCAAGAGATAAAAGTACCATTTATGACTGGTCCTACTCATAAGCTTCAAGTAATAATGATTTATCTCTCCTTGTTCTAATATCTACTAAGAGTACAGAAGTGCAACATCAGTAGCAGATATCAAATGCAAAAATTAATAAAACTTGATCCATTCATTCATCAAAACCTCCTCTGAGGGTGTAGAAGTGCATGTTCTGAGGACAAGTTTTTGACAAATTTCCGGTCCCTTCTCCAAATGCATGAGAAGGGTTTAAATACTGCTAACTAAATAACTTAATTACATAAATTTCAGATACGGTTTAAAATGACCGCCCTTTATCTAAGCAAACTTATTTCTAAAAATTGAATCTAATTTCTAACTATTTTTGCATTTTCTCCTTAGTGCTGTAAGCATGCAACATTTGCCTGGGGAGAGTCGGCTGGTCGTCTTCTGCTTTTGTTTGAGCTACAAAAATAGAAATGGCAAGCGTTGGCACCTCTTTTTAGTAAACTAGAAGATATTTTTGAGAATCATATTCTGGTTGGGCAAATTTACTGCGTGTATGCTTGGTAACAACCCAGATTCTTCTTAAACTGCCTCTGCTTTTGCTATCTCGGCTTCCGGACTCGTGGATGACTAAGCAAGTTAGGGACTTTGCTTTCTGAACAATTTTCTTAGCGATGCGTGATTAGCGCTAGGCGCTAATCACGCATAAAAAACTGCCTCCGTTCTTTGATCCAGGCCTTTCTGGTGCGTTTTCCACCTTTAGCGCTTTTTCCTTTACTGGGCATGAGCTTCAGAATTTTTCAAACATGCTGCTTTTGTGAGTTTTTGACCTTGAGTGTCGAATCGCCTATTGATATCAGCATCTATTCAGTAACACTCTAAAATTTGCGTTTCTGTTACATGCGGTATCCGTTTATGAGGGCATCTCTTCTCTGTTCTCCGAGCATTGGCGCTTTTCCATTTTTCCTTAGATGTTTCCTGCAGTTAACGCAAAGGAAAAAGTAATGATAATAAATTTTGACATGAAAGCTTCAAGTTCTATGAATGTGTAAAATCATGACACCCACAGTGAACTGACCCTTCGAAAAACACAAAACTGTCCTTCATGAATACCTTGGCGTACATTCATTAATTTTCTTTAAGGCGTGCGCCCAATTTTTGGTTTAGGGACAGCTTTTCTTGAATGCTGAGCCAAGGAAAATTTGCGATGGGTAATTTCTGTGACTCGCAGATCGCAGATCGCAGATCGCATGATCGCAGATCGCATTTATCGCAGATCGCATATATCGCAGATCGCATTTATCGTAGATCGCAGATCGCAGATCGCATATATCGCAGATCGCATATATCGCAGATCGCAGCAATTTGTCAAGTTATTCGTGTGTTGTTTATGCGACGTTGCGATATGCGATGTCGCATATCGGCCATCAGAGATTTCTTAAGATTCTCATTTATGGGCGCTTCTTAATGTATGCGATGTGATGAATTTAGCGCCGCTTCTTCGCAGTTGTTTTAATGTGCTCATAAGGAAATGCCTCACTCTTCTATGTGTGATGTATTTTTGAGGAGTATAATACAAATTTTTTTTATAAAATCTTTTTGGATTTTTTACTAAGGGTCCCCACTTCTTTAGTGTTATTGCTAATACTAAAAGAAGTAGGGGGGTTGTTGGTGGTCACAACAGAACCCTAACCCTTCCAACACCAATAATTACAGTAATTTACATAAACAACATCTATACCTTCGCGAAGGTCTTTAAACATTCATAACATCAATAAATCATTTTGATCTACTACTTTCACACATAAGATAGGCATTCATTCATATAATTTTAGATACAGAGCGAAAATATAGAAAATGCAGAAGTAAATATAGATACACAGATACGCAACTCATGGATCAAAACTATCTTTATTAAATGTATACTTTCAAGTACAGACTCTTCTTCCCTACACACTCAGCTGCAGGGGCCCACACTTTTAGCCTGTGGACTTACCAAGGTCTCTGAGCACTTAGATGTAGGAGCCTACCCCTTCACCTAAGTACATGAAACAGACTTTCCTACCTTAGCTTACTTTCCTATACAATGATCTTCTCAATTAGTTATATTTTATCCCTTAGAATCGTTATGACTCTTCTATATATATCGTTTGATTTTTACGATACCATGGTTCACTTACAATGGGTGGGTCTCAAAAATTCTTATCTCCTAACAACCTAAGGGACTAAAACCCCTTTGACTCTTATTACCTTTGCGGTCCACTTCCACAAATCATAGAGACTTTACAATTATACAAAAAGTAAGTACCAAAAATTGACCCGAGGGTACTCTATCCCAACACTTACATAACCCTCATATATTTTAGCAGCATCAATAATCTTTTCAATCAATCAACATGTAACCAAATTCAACTTCATCATTCAATAAATTCTACTTCAAACATTATCACTCAACCTAGATAAATGAGCATATCATACAATGGAAAGTCATTTCAGTTCTCATGATCCTGACCGATCATTGTATTCATCGGTGCATAATTATTTTAGATCTATGTGTCAACTATGGCCCGTACAATGCAAATGTACTTCAGATTCAAGTATTCATAAAAAACAATTTCACATGCACACATAGCACTTTGATATTCACCTCCTTATATAGTTAGAGTCTTAGCTAATACCATGAGTCAACACTACACTAGTGCCAGTGGTGATCTTGGACGGGATCAAGTAACTATTAATGCGCTCAATATTGTGGGCTAAAACCATGGTATGGACCCTTGGTATTCTTAAATTAGTGCACCAGCATGTACACTACTTTGCTTCTTTGTATCTATGTGTATATGTGACTTGGCCTTGGCGAAACCACATATAGATCTTCAAATATTCACCTTTATCAAACTTCTGATTCTGATATGTAAACCTTTGTCCCATCATTCTGTTATTCTGTTCCATCACTCTGTCACCTCTAAACTGACCTGTGGATTAATCTAGATACCATATACTTGTTCTGTTACAAGTGAGTTACCATCAAGGAAAACACATGCATCATAATTCCAACACACCCTCATCCATTTCCAAAATCCACCCATCATTTCCAAGCCTTTCCCATTCATTTCCCTTGATGTCCTAAAATGTTACAGGAAGGTTCTGTTCTGCTACAGGAGGCCAAAATACACAGGGCAAAAAATTGTTTTTACCATATCTCAAAAAAACATGCATCTTTTTGCCGAGATATTTCATGGGAAGATGCATATAGATAATGGTAACATTCTCAAGGAATTTCAACAAATTTCATTGCACACTTTTCAAGAAATTGATCTCCATCACGTCCAACCATTTTTATTTTTTCTCGAGATTAGTGCATCCGTTGACCAATATTTTTTTATGGGGAGATGCATAAGGATAATACAATTGTGCTACAGGAGCATCCCGGGATTTCTATAAGAGTCTCCAGATTTGCTACAAGAGTACGATTTGCTTAGAAAAATGGGTCAAAAATCACGTTTTCACTTGAGAAATAGCAACATAGGTTCATCAAACCTCCTTCACTTCTCATCCACTCCATTTAACCAACTTATTCTCTAGATTCCACCTATGTTCATGAAAAAAAAGCAAGGAAAAGAGACTTTGCCTTCACCCCTTCTTCACAAGCTTTCACCACCATCAGAGCTTTTGTTCCTATCCGTAGGCTCACCATGATTCATATAAGTTAGTGAATGCATTTCATGAATCAACATAAGGTTTGAATGAGGTTTTGGAGGAAGTTGTGTGACTATTACAGGAGAGAGATCAGTCCTGTAGCAACTTGTACAAATCCAATAAAACCAGGAGCATAGGATTGTTGTAGCTTCATACTGAGGAACTGACCATCCTTGAGCATTAACAAGTCCATCCTTTAATTTTGATGAAGCCACACCATCCTTGAAAATGCAACCAATCCACTCTAGAAGAGGAAGATCAAGAACTAGAGGGCCCTGCATGGAAAAGGGAAATGTATAAGTCAAATACCTATTAGAGAGCATCATCAAGTTTTCTAAAATAAACACCTGAGTATGAGGAAAGAATGAAGAAGATAACCTTGAAGGAATAGTTGATCTACCACTAGTTCAACAAAAACATGCATGCATCTACAGTAGTTGAACGTAAGGTAGGCACATGTATGCATTGTTCTTCATTTCTGCTATTGAGTATATTATGGTTAAAAATTTGTTTTCAATGCACATGAGAGAAGGTTTTCTTGGCCACCCTCGACTAGTAAGATTGCAGTTTACTCAAACACCCATGAAACGTGGAGAAGTCAAAGTGGGGAAGTGATAATTACGAGGAATGAGGACCAAATCACCAAGCGCACTGAGCCCATTATCACAGAAAGAAATAAAAGAACAAGGTTCAACTTTAGTTGTATCGATGCTCATTCCCAAAATAATTAGAGAGGCTCATTAAGGTATTGAAGGTAGAGCTAGATGCTACCAGGGGCTGCCTAGGGTGATACAGAAGAGATACAAAGTTGATTTGTAGGTTCTACATGATCAGGCATATATTATACAAGGGAAATAGGGATGCTATAGGAGAAACATGGCATCTACAGGAGAGACAAATTGTGTGCTACAGGAGAAACAAAGCTGCCATAGGAGAAAATAGAGATGCTACAGGAAGGCATAAGTTGTTTCAAAAGACCCTAATTTCGAGGAATTTCACCTCCAAACCCTAGGATTTGAAGGACAACATCCAAAGGAAGGGTAAATATATATTTCTCCTTGCCATATGTGAACAAGAAGCCTGCAAAATTTTCATTTTTTAGTAGTACATCCTATGGGAAACTTTTGATAAAAGTTTACGAATAAAAAATAAAATGTGGATGTTTCCTTTGAATTGAGCCTAATAAGAAAGGGAATTGCAATTATTTTTGGGTGAGCATGAAATCAACCTTCCTCCATGCAATATAAGAAAATGTTCCTTTTTCCTTTGTCTTAAAAACCCTCATTACACATAAATATCTAAAACTTGTAGCAGAAATAGAGAATTGCCTTGCCAACTTTGGAAATTTGTATTGAAGGCTCTAGTGGGGTGGATTTAACCTAGAACTCCCATGACCAAGAAGAAGGAGAAGATGAATGTAATGAAGAAGCATAAGAATATGGGAAAGAGGGAGATATCCAAAAGAAAAAATCAAGGAGTAAGAAGGAGGAGAGGAACAAACTGTGTTAAAACCCAAAATAATAGTGCCTAAGAGAGACCTAATCAAGTTTTCTATGACACAAATAACAAAACAGAAAAATCTAGAGCTCATTAGGCAATAATCTAGGCCACAAAAGAGAAGAAGAAGGAAACAAAAGGAAAGAAGGCATTCACCATCAAAATAGAACTCAAACCATAGTGATGAAAAGATGCTTTCCAAGAAGTCTCTAATCTCTTTCTAGCTTCTGTGAAAGGCCTAGAAGATGTTATAGAAAGGTAAGATGCAAATATTTAACAATGTGCAATTTTGGTCAAGATTTGATAGATTTTGTGATGTGCTACAAATGTTACAGGTTTGCTATAGGTCTACTACAGGATGCTCTATATTGCTACAAGATCACATCCGAGGGTGTTTTGAGGGTTTCAGAGGTGTCCAAATGGTGGAAAAAGGTAGCAGGAGGCTGGAAAAGGACATGGAAGACCTTTCCAAACCGAAAAATCTTCATGAACCCATCTTGCACAAGGGGAAAAAGGCGGGCTAATGGTCTCTAGAAAAACTGTGATTTTTCTATGCATAAACAATTTTGGAAAAATGCGTGAAAATGAAATGAAGGTGTCAAGGGAGAGGGTATTAATGCAATGGATCTATAAGCCAAAATAGTTTACTTGAAAAGAGGAAAGTTATGTTTTTGTTCTTGAAAGACTGATAAACAATCATGAAAATAACAACTACACTTTTGTGCTTGTCCTTGTAGAACCTACAACCAAGATTCTTAAGAGAAAAGACTAAGGAATGTAAAAGAGAGAGGCCAACATGGCCATGAATGAGGAATATTTAGGTCACTAGCTTGCTTAGAGGATGAGCGAGACTTTCAGTAGGGGGGTATGATCGAACTCCAAATTAGATACAATTTAAGGCCCATCTGACCATCCTTCAACACATTAAACCTCTGTTTTTTTTTTAGATGACATATTTTGAGATATAATGTGTTTAGTAGGAAGGTTTAGAGATAATTTCATATTTGTGCCTAATATTATTTATTTTTGTAGAATATTGTGAGAATATTGGGCAAATTATGAAGATTTGGAGGATGAGATAATTTAGGGACTTGATCCCTACTACAGGAGGATCAAGATTGGATAAGAAATGAACAATATATTATGGAATTATTGAACAAATTCTGGAGCTCCAGTGTTTCAAAAAATCTAGAAATGTGTTCCATGTCATTTAATGCAAATTCCTAGTGTTGGAAACTAGACACACTTTTTGAGGGATTTTGGAGGGTCTGCCTCTTTTCAAGGAGAATGCTTCCTCATCACTTTGTATAAGTACCAATTCGAATTTTCCTCTAGGGTCATGCATTTCTTAGTCTTCTTGTGGAGAAAACATGTTATTTAGTAGCTCTACTTTCATTTCTAGCAGGGATGTACTTGGATTGATTCAAATAATGAAGTTTGGTGCCATTTTTAGCTTCTAAAGTTTGGTTTCCTTAATAGGATTCTGCGTTTCCTTGCGTTTGGTCATCCCAAGAGTCTTAGATCCCTCTTGTACAACTTATTTATTTCCTTTAAATGTCTTTTTCACTTGCATCTCTTATTTCTGCATTTACTATTCATGCTTCTTTTGTTGTAAGTCATATTGGTTAAATGATTGAAGTGAGTTGTTTTACAAGTTATTTACAAAGTCACAAGAATGATTCATCCTTAGAACAGCTTTGAAAATTAATATTTATCATTGAGATAGTTGGATTGGTTTACTAGTTCACAAACCTAGAATTTTTGGAAGTCTCTTGTAGAAAAGTAGTGGTAATTTTCTGCTATTTTTTAGAACATGTTAACTAGATTCATTTGAGTTGATTCTGCTTATATTAGGTCATAAAAAATTAAATTTAATAACAAAATTTACCCCATATAATTTTCACTTGATTATGTTAGGCATTTGGTAGGTTAATTAGTTCACTAGTTCTTGAATTTCTAGTTTTTAGAGTAAGTAATTTTCTGCTATTTTTTAGCATGTGTTAACAAGGTTATTTTGGAGTGATTCCACTTGGAATGGATTCATAATACATCCTACTTAATATAAAATTTTTTCTCATGCCATTTTCATTTGACTTACTTGGGAATTCGACAAGTTATCTCGCTCCTGTAGAAAAATAGGGCCTCATGTAGCACCTCCAATAGCACGTGTAAACTTGACAAGATTTTCTCCAAAATCTTGGTTTGTCTCTTAGGCTTGAATCATGACCCCTAGGCTGTGAATCCATGATTGATTAATACCAAAAGGCCTCGTAAGACTTTCCACTTATCCATTTCAAATCACATATGTAGTTTGGATTAGTGGACAGATTCATGGCTTGAAGAGCATAATGATGATTTTCATGATTACTTTATGAAGCACCTTATGAAATCTATTGACAAAATCTATCTTGAATGTAGTGATTGAAGAATGATTTCATTTTGTTTCATACATCTTAAGCTATGGTTTCCATTTCCAACATTGCTATTTCTATTGCATAAACTAGGCTTCCTTTTGATGTACCATTTACACTCTGCAAATAGGTTAATGTTTACATTTCTAATAGAATCAATATATACATTCATGCAAAGTAGAATAGGCTTTCCTTTCCACAAAAGTAACTAGGATTTCCTCTTTGCAAAAGTAATTAGGTTTCCTTTATGAAAATAGAGTAACATTTCCATTTTTGCAATTAGTTTAGGCTTGGATTTCATGGCATTCACTTCATTGCATTAGATCAACGAAAGAAGCATACATTGTGTGCTTCACAGATAGTGACGACACCTCTTAAGTTTGTATGAACCCCAGGTTGATAAATTAAGTTGGTGGCCTTGGGAGTTGCATAATTCTTGTTGTAATACCGAGGCTTATCAACAACCTCATGAATTGAGCATGATAACTTTTCATTCCTCGTGGAAGCCCATTTCCTTCACATTTTTTGTTATATTCCAACTTCCATAGGTGAGGTGTCATTCTTCATGGTTTTAATCTAGTACCTTCTTTCCCGTTGGAAATATGCTTTCAGTAGCACGATGCCTATGGTACTTAGAGAAGAAGTGCCTATACTCATTAAACACCTCCTTTCATAAACTTGTTGAATGACAAGATTTCATCTTACGACCACAAAATGGATGTGCAAATTTACCCATAGTTTGAAGGCCTGCAAGAGATGGATTAATGTCAATTATAAATGAATGGATTATTTAAAATACTTGCATGATATGATATAATTGAAATAATTATATACTATTAAAGTACAACAGAATGTTTCATACCACAAAAATTTGTTAATCCCAAGGTATCATGAATTTTCCATACAAGTATGTCAGGGAATTGAAACTTCCTCTACCTTATTGGTTTACAGATGTCATACATAGTGATTCCAACTGATAAACTCATTAACTCTTCGATAAGAGGCTTGATATATACATTCATATCTTTAGCTTGGCACTTACCTAATTGTTTTAAATTACACATAATTACTACTATGATATATACATATAATTAATTAAATAAATATAACATATTATGCTACAAACAAGAGAAATGAAAATGTTAGAATATTCAAAAACTTAATGTAAACAAATGCTTGGAACAATCATTGTTAAGATAATGTTCTCCCTCTTTATTGCAATCCAAGGAGGAAGGTTATTGTTGATAACAAAAATCAGCGACAATGAGTAAATAGATCATAGCTCTCTAAATGGATTAACACCATCAGCTACCAATGAAAGCCTAACATTACGAGGTTCATGTTTAAAATGCAACCATTTTTCATCAATTTCCCTAAATGAATAACCATCTGCATGAATTCAAATAAAACCATCTTCACTTCTCTTCTGTGCATGGAAATCCATAAACTTTGCTATGCTTTCACACCTGAACAATCGCTACAAATGTAGAATTATGGGAATATGATAAAGAACCTTTTGACGCACCTTTTTTGTTATTTGATCAGTTTGATATCTATTGTTGTTACATTTCAGGCAATTTGTTTTCGATGCATGTTGTCCATAATATATAATATTATCATTAGGACATGCATCTATAACTTGATACTCCATTCCAATTTCTTTCATAACAACATATAAATCTCGATATGTGTAAGGGAAATCATTTAGTAATGGTAACAAAAATTCACCTAACAATCTAGTTACAACATAAAAAATACTAGTTAGTTTAAACAATATTAATCATAAATATTGCGTCCTTATTTTACACATTAATTAACATTAAAAAAGAAGAAAAAAATCAACCTTTCATGTGATGAAACATATTACATTGTACCTTAGGATCTGTGTCATACAAGTGTTTGACAAACCCTTCAAAACCTTTAAGTTCACCAACAATAATGTAGTAGAGAAAATATTTGATCTTGAGCCTTTATAAAGTCATGTTGTTTCCTTCTCTAGCATGGGTTTATCGTCACCAAAACATCTTCATTTTCATTGATGCCAAGCATGTCTTGGATCAATTGATTTTTCCCATCATCTAGAACTATCATGTCATATTCTTGCATACGATCATTATCTTGAGCTTCAATATTTTCTCCATCTTCCTTAACCTGTAGAACGCCATTTCCAGCACTAGTACTTGGTGCATTATTCAAATCATAGCACATAGGGGCCCCCCTTGACTTTATAATAATTTCAAACAATCATGCAAAATAATTAGTCCATAGAACAAATAATATAACAACATTTCTTTACAAATATGATTAATATAAAAAACATATATAATGATTCATAAATAGCATGAGCTTACCATCAAACAATATTCATTCCCCCCTTTAATGTGCTCATTATTCCTATAATGTCTATCAAAACTTTTTGTGGTACTAAAAAACCCCGCATTATCTTTAGGCTTAGGAGAAAGAATAATGGGGACCCTTTAAATTTTTTAGGTTAGAATCCTTCTTTGTTTAAATAAAATAGGACAAGTTTTATTTTTACTCTTTGATTTTTGAATAAAACAAGAAAGTTTATGAATAAGGTCATAAAACCTTTTAGGAATCCTTTTGTAGTTTTAAAAGATGAATTACAAGTCTAAATGAATCTTGAAATTAATGAAAAAGCTATAAAAGAGTAGGTCTTATTAAATAATACACATAGTATCGATGATTTCAAAGGACAACCGCAAAGCTAAAATTTCGAAATGTGAAAATGCTAAATTGTGATAAGCCAACAAGCCAAATACAAATGTAAAATTGCGAAATTGTGAAAAGCGAAATTGCAATAAGCTGAATTGTGAAAGGTTGAGCTGATATCGCATTCCGTCAAGAGCCGATATTGCATTTCGTCAATTGACGGATGCTGATATTGCGTTCTATTAAATTTCGATCTTTCACTAATAAGGTCGCCCTCCTATATACTTTGTGGAAATCATAGATCGCTAAGCCATGTAATGTCACCTAATACGACACTGTTACAGGGAAAAGTGTCTACACAGAACTGCTTATCCCACTAAGGTGTGATAGCTACCTTAGAAACAAACAAAGTAAAGCTACTTTCATTTTTCCTTTATGAAGTATAGATGAGAGAAGAACAAAGAAGACCAACCTCTGTCTTGCGCTAATCTCCTAGTTTGATTCTTCTCTCTCTTGATAGTCTTTCACTACTTGTTCCCTTGCACGCCTAGCTTCACAAAGTACCTGTAAGATCATAGTAGCATAGCACTAAAAAAGAACATGGATCTATAATCATAAACAATCTAGGATCAGATGTAAATTGACCATACAAATGCAGCAAAAATGAATGACACAAGAGTATGGAGGAAAACTTGAATAGCTTTTATTGATAAACAAGAAAGAGCCAAGGGGAGTTACAACCAGTTGTTCTGACCCAGCATCATGCTCTCAGCAAAGAAGCCCATCTTCACCTCATACAAAGCTTAGATCACCCAACAATATGATGTTGTCTCAAGAAACCAACAGCAATTCCTTACAATATGAAAAATTCCAGCCTCTGGATCTCTGGGATGAGGGATCCATATATAGATATCTGTAAGGGAGATGAGTCAGCTTGTGATTTGATTAGTGTCTTCCCTTTGATAGTTCTTGCTTCCACTTGGAGATTGATGATCTCTTACTCATCCTTGGTCAAATTTAGAGAGGCAAGTGTCATAGGAGAAGTTTCTGGAAGTTTCCATGCCTCTCCACCTTGTGGAATGACACTGCCATTTGTCACTTCTCGCCCATCGCACCCCATAGAAGGGCTTTTTGAAATGCAACGCACCCACACAGTGTGTTTAGGTGAGATTAAATGCACCCACACAGTGTGTTTAGTTGAGATGCAATGCACTTTGCCTATGGAGCAGCTGAAATGATCCTGGTTTGACCAGTTCTAAGCAGTTTTTCACGGAGAACTTCTGGGAGAAGCTGTAATCAGTTGACCTTGTTCCTTTAGGGGTTAGAACAAAACTTTTAGGGACGTAGAAGCCCTTGGTTTATGTACATTTCATGCTTGGGGTTGTAGTGCCCAAAAATGTCTATAAAAGTTGCCCCCTAAAGCATGAGGTCGTTAATCTTTTGATGTCGGGTGAAATGCTTTATTATGAGGATCCGAAGTTCTTTCAAGCTGGGAGGAGACCTGTAATAAGATACAATACAATACATTATCTTCATAATATTTTCATGATCTAGCTGACGTGGGCATTCCCATGCCCAGCTTTATAAATTCATTTTCATGTACATAGGACAGACAACCGTCTGAGTGTAGACTGATGATTCTGGTAGAGCCATCATCCCTTTGGTTGGATGATTATTTGTGTAGCAATGATGTACATTTGATGTCTTTATTTACTTGAATATATATCGCAGCCCGGATGGATGAAACTAGATCCGGGGTCTTCAATCTCATTCGATCTTCACTCAAAGTACATGTCGATCCATGTGAGAGATGTTTTGGAGTCGAACATGGAAAGACATCGTTGATTACCAGCCAATGATGTAAGCTGTTAACAGGCGCGAGAGGAATCACCGATAATGATAATTACCCTCAAGGTACTGCAGTACAATTCACGTGGTGTGAATAAAGGACTTGGCGTCGAACACCACGCAAAATCTTTCGGTCGAAGGCCATTGATGTAAACCTGTCGCCAGAAGTGAGAAACTTGGCATTGAGGCATGCAAGCTTCAAAGTACTGAACGAGGTGTTCCTAGATCGACTTCTTGGATAATGAGCTGATGTCAACAAGAAGCGATCCGTCACAGGAGGGCCTTAATGAATCCCACATCAATGACACGGAACGGAGCGAATGATTTTAATGGAGGTGAAAACGATCTGATGACATATGGTTCAGGGTGGCGGTCATGAAAGAATGGAGTATGAATGTATTGTAGCGGGTGAGACACAGGTGAATTCTCTGAATGACTTCTCTTGAACATATCAGCGACACTGACATGATGGATTGGTAGCATTACCCCAAATGTGGATGGTGTGATGGGACCATGGTGATGTGACCGGTGAATGAAACAACCCAACCCGACTTGGATGCAGAGTGAAAGTGTCATGTTCAAGAGCGAATTGCTACCAACAAAGTTTCTTCAATTTTTCTTCCCAATTTTCCCCAGTCATTGCTGACCAGTACCTCTTTATTTTTTTCAAGCTTGAGGAGGATAACATATGCTTGTTCTATAATTTCCCCTTCGTGCAAACCCATCGCTATGTTTTAACGAGCCTAGCGATAGTGAAACTCGTTCTTGTCTGCTATGGACAAGTTTGTCGCTATTAAGTTTTAACGAGTTTAACGACAAAGATAACTCGGTCCTTTTCAATTTTAGAGAGTCTGAAAAGGAACCTAAAGGAAACTCAAAAATTCCTTTTTCGTCATCTAATCCCTTAAGTTCAAAAAAGTATAAAACAATACAGAAGGGATGAATTTTCGATACTTTTAACGAGCCGAACAAAACAAGCGCTCGATCTTTTTGTGTAATAATCCCTCAGGTCCAAAAAGATTAAAATCTAAAGGAGGGATAGCACTTCCGGTCCCTTTAACGAGCTGGAGAGGCCAATGGCTCGACAATTTTTTTATATTTTACGAGTCAGTTGAAAAGAGCTTAAAGGAGACTCGTCTTTTGAGGAACGAGTGATAAAATTGGGTAGCAGATGATTCCAGGTAAGGTTTGGAATGTTCCAATCATGGCAGCATTACAAGGATGGCTAGTGAGATCACTCTTCGCAGCTGTTCCTCAAAAGGGGTAAACAATCAAATGGAGGTGAACGATCGGCCAATACAGAGTGGAGGTGATGATGAGAACACGACCAAGGCTTTTAAAGGCTCAAGTACTTCATTCACGATGGTTATTTACCGGGAAATAGTTCATTTTTTAGTGAGCTTAAACGCGGGGGGAAACATTTGCTCATGACTTATGTTTATTTTTTAACGAGCTTGAACTATGCGCTAAAACTGCTCGATGCAGGTTTTTTTTTAACGAGCTTGAACCCTGCAGTAACACTACTCATGGCGGGTTTATTTTTTAACGAGCTTGAACCCTACAGTAACACTGCTCGTGATAAGTTTGCATGCCCCCAACATTATAACGCAAATCGAGGTGCATGCCCCCCAAGCTTCATTGCATTCAACTCGATGGTTGGGATGAAGTTTTACCTTTGAGATTTGGAAAGGGGATTTGTTTAGTTTTTTAATGACATTGACACAGTAAAAGAACTATCCTCATGACTCCTTGTTTAATTTTTTAACAAGGTCGACACGAGATAAGAACCGTCCTCGGAGTCCACCGTATTTATAGTATTTGATAGAAAATAAAAAACTGAAGGATGATAAAGGTCATTAGGAGTATTTTCTTCACAATCCGGAAGAAGGGAATGATGGTGGTAATCATCCCATGGTGCCCCTTCTATTACCATTGATTGAACAATTCCTTCGTCGGTGACATGCACTCGCGACCAAGGATCTGAAGGGGTACCATATTCCTTAGACCTATCTATCTAAACGCTTGATGAGCGTTGGTTTGGGCTTGCCCCCCATGCTAGGAACATTGATTGCTAGAATATTTCTGTTGGGATTGGAGGCAAAACTTGCGCATGATCCATGTCGATACCGTTTTCTGAGATCTTTTTAGAAGATATCATATTGCAGGTTCCTACCGATGCTACTTCCACCAAATTGATTGGAGGTGGAAGGGTGGAAGTTCCCATTAATATAGGATCTTTTAGTAGGTCTACTCCGATATTTTGAAGCGAATGGGGGCTTCCATGGATCATTGGAATGCTTCCCGTAACTTGAGAACCATTTGGGAGGAAGCTTTGTTGATCGATGATTGTAATCCCTCCTTGAAGGGAAATGCAAACTTCCTAAAATAGGTCGAAACAACAATAGCCATAGCATATATCCATGGTCTTCCCAGTAGGATGTTGTAATCGAGATTTCCGTCGATTACCTCAACATCTATTTCTACTGTTTTCCCTCCTAGTTCAACCTTCAAGTTACTTAGGATACCATATGGGGTATATGTTCGTCCGTCAAATGATTTTAATGTCATCAAAGATCGCGACAAGGTTGGAGATCCTAAAGTTTTCCAGCAACTCATCGACATAATACATGTAGATGCCCCCTCATCAATAATTGTTCGATGAACAGTTTTGTTGAGGGTTTTCACTTGAATGAGGAAAGCTAGTTGAGTTGGTAACTGAGGATCGTATCCTTTATGATCGAAGGATACGAGATTAGAATCATTTGGGTTTATCCCACCAATGGCTGATAATAAAGCCTGCTTTTGGGATGGGAAATTTTGTAGTACCTCAAGAGTCGACATAGCGGATGGCGATTGGGCCAAATCTTCCACTATATTATAATTCTGTGCCGCTCTAGCGCGGGGATTAAACGTCGACTTGTGTACTACTCCCTTTGGCGGTTTTATTGTCAACTCGGGAATGATGGGTGGCGGAACTTCTGTCGAAGTTGTTGTCGAACTACTAGGTTGATCTTTATCCTTGTTGTACAACAACGGTGGATTCCCATAATCTTTGTTTCTTGTCGATATCAAAGCATCATTTTGCTGTTTGGAAACTGACAACATTAGAACTTGACACCAGGAAGCATCTTCACTCTCAACCAGATTTTTTCCTGGATTTGGAAACGGATCAGTTAATACTGCTGAGGTCTTTGTATTCTTGAAGAATTTTTTAAGCTTATCTCTGTGTGGACAATTTGCGGTCCAATGATCCTCATCGCATATAAAGCATGGATTTTTTGGTTTCCTATTTCCAGGAGGGTTTGCAGAAGATTTTTCAGGTGATGATTCTTCCTGTTTCTTCTTCTTCCCTTTGTCTTTCTTCTTGCCCCCTCGTTGTTTGGTTTCTTTGCCTTTATCTGTCGATATGGCATTTACTTCCGAGGCAAGAAGTTCCTCATTTTCATTTTGACCGGAAATCTTACGGGCCTTTTTAGATGTAGCCTTTGTCGATTTCGTGTCTGTGGTGCCAATCATGCCATCGCCGGCATGAGAGTCATTGTTTGATTTAGGAGGAGGAGGAACTGAGAATTCCGGTCTAGGAGCGTCAGGTATTTTATCGTAGAGCATGCCAGACTGAGTGAAAATCAAGTCCAAATATTGCGCATGAGCAATAACCTGCTCTTCGGTGACGACTCCCCCTTTTGCCACATCTTCCATGATGGAAGGCAGTAATGATTTGATAAACCATTCAGCTAAGAGCTGATCGGGAACATACGTTTTCACCATTCTACGACGACGACGCCGTTCATGTATATGATTAGATATGTGAGTGGCCGTCGTTTGTTTGAAGTTGGTAAGAAGTTCCGTTCCCGTTTCGTACCTTATCGGTAACTGAAAATGGGTTAAAAAGGTTGTGGCTAGGGTACTGAAGTTGTCGAATGAATCTCTAGGCAATTCGATATACCATTTTTCTGCCGGACTAGTTAACGTCCTCTGAAAAAGGCGAAGCCTAATTGAATCATCATTTAGGGTGTTTGATGAACACCACAGATGAAAGGTCATCACATGATTCGACGGATCTTCACCCAGATTTCCATTAAATTTAGGAATATCTGATGGAAGTTTATGTGGAATCGTTGGCCACCAAGGGGCGTAAGCGATTGGATCGTTTGTTAACTGATTTAAATCAGGTAACTCTAAAGTTGCCACGAAGTATAACTGTTGATTCAGGTTAGGCGAAGCATACCCAGGATAAGATGGGATTGCCTTAGTAGTTGGTCTTTGCATACCGGCATAATGCATTTGATGTTGGTAACTTCGGTAAGTTTGGTGAGCATGACCATTGTAAAATGGTTGATTTTGGCCATTTTGAATATACGATTTCCCACTATTCGCAAAGATTTGTTGTTCAGAACCTTGGTATACTTGTTGGGACTGCGGTTGTTGGTATTGCACTAGCCATGGTTGTGAAGCCATGTGTTGTTGCCCGATACTAACTGTTTGACCAAGATGAGGGGTAATTGTACCCGTTTGAACCTGTGTCATTCCACTAGTCGGCGATTGTGGCTGAGTTGCAGGGTCAAGGGGCTGTTGCATTACAACCTGAGAAACCTGAGGTTGGCATACAACAGACAGTGCTTGAACCTGTGACACCATCAAAATAGCTGGCATAGTTGGTATACTTGACATAGGTAAGCATTGTTGCATCAAATATACAACTCTTGGTTGTTGAGGTAGTATCGGTACCCAACCGCTTGAAGTAATTCCAGCATAACCTGAATTTTGTTGTGAACTCCCGTCTGGCTGCCCTCTCGGAGGGGATAATGAAAGGGCATACTGCCCCCCATATGGTGGTAATCAGGTACTTAAGGGAATGGTTTGCCCTTGAGGGCCGGACTGCCCAAATTGACCTCCAAATGGATCAATTTGTGGAGACTCAACATAAGAGTTTCCGGATATTATTCTGGATGAACAAACAGGAACAGACCATACCGTCGAAATGGCCCTTGAGTGGGCTCCTTCTAGCGATTGAGAGCTATTTGGGACAGAAGGTATACCGGCAAACATTGTTGGAGTGATAGCAGGGAGTTCTGCCATCGCTGTGTCAGACGACATAGTCCTAGATGTTGACAGTTGTTCAGACATTTCTAGTCTATCCAAAAGATTACCTAGCGTTTCTATAGGAGCTTCCACTGGCGGTAGACTAACTTCTGATGAAGAAGGATACAGAGTGATCCCGACTCCAAATTGCGATGGAGTACTAGATGGAGGATCTTCCACAATCTCTTCTATAGCAATCAAACCAGGTGGAAAGGGTAGACCGTTAGGTCCGTAGAATATTTCTGGTACCGAAGAAGGTATGGAATCTGCCATGACAGATTTTTGGGGAGCAACACTCTCCGAACCGATTGTAGATGGAACTGGTTCAGTGATACAAGTGTTTACCCTCAGACTAGGATCAATACCACTTTCCTTCTATGGCCGCTGAACTTCTTCTGTAAAGGCAGGGATACCAGAAATGTTTGGAGTAATCAGAATCTCTGATGTTGTTGGAACACTTGTTCTAACTTTAACAGGAGATTTGGAACCGGTTAAACGAGTTCGCTTTGTCCGTACTAGCTTCGATTCCGGAGACAAAGACGGTTGACTCGTAAGCCTCCGCGAACGACGAGGTTTCAATTGACTTTCTTCCACGATTGTGGATTACTCGATCAACTAAAAATAAAGGGGAAGTATGTTTCCGAATTAGATGAATTTTAGACGCTTTGACACAACTTGTTTTTTCAATTTTTAAGAGTCGAGAAAAAACAAAAGATGACTCTAGTCGCCTTCGATTTTTAATGAGCCTGAAGTGACAAGTGCTCAAATGGACCTTTTCTGTTAAGGAGTTTGAAAAGGAACGAAAGGGACTGCTCTGGAAATCTAGGTAGAGGGATTACCAAACCAATCGTAAAACTGCAGAATACTTTTTACGGTACGGCAGTCAATCTTCTCGAATGCTGTGTTCAGTGCATTGCGATCGATAGGGTGGCAGACACGGCTTCCTATGGATAAAGGATTAAGCCTATTGTGGTCTCCCAAAATACACTCGACGGTACGTGGGAGCACAAGTACGTACTGACACTTATCGTCTCAAAGTGGAGGAATCACTCAACCATCAGTGAGAATAACAGTTACCGGGCTTTACGATGCCGGAATACGTTTCTAGCCTAGACTTCTAAATGTTGTGCGTTAGGTTCCAAAGCGTTGTTAGATTATTGAATTTATTTTATAGTTGATCTTGTTTATGAAGTTTGCCTTTCAGGTTCACCGCGAGATGTAGATGTGTAATTCCTAAAATGCAATCTAAGATGATAAACAGTCTTTTATCTTCTTTGTGCAATGAAAATCCTAGCTACTAAGGAAAGAGAGACAATATTCTTTCACAAAGAGAAAAGAGCACACTCTAAATGCACTTTCCTAAATCAAACCAATCAAACAGTCTAAATGCAAATGCACATGCATGTATTTGTTTTCGGATTTCTTAGTATGTGAATGGAGAAAAGAAAGCTAATGCACAAATCTGAATTACTTTTCAAGCGACAATTATCAACAAGTTCCTTTTTCAAAATAAAAAATGGAGGCAATCACAACATTTTACGATTTAGAAATGAATACTTGCTTTCGACACTAGAAAAATTACAAATTCAGACCAAATACAATAGTAACAGGATAATAGACTATCTGCAGCAAGCAAACTCTTTCCTATGGCTGAAAACAACACTTGCGATGCTTTCAAATCAAAGGACGACAGTACGATTACGTTACTTTTGCAAAGGAGAACTGAAAATGACTCAACAAATACACAAAAACATTTACAGTTCTTTCGTACAATGGAGGCAGAATAACAACAAGGAAAAGGGGTTTTAAACAGAGATATACTGATCACAGGCAGCAAAATTCATGAATAGAATTGGAAAGAATGAATCACAGGAACCAAAACTGGACAATGCCTAGTCTGATCAGCGCACCTGTAACACAGGGAATTTGAAATGCAGCGCACCTACTACACTTGGGAAGTGCGCTGAGTTTCAGATTCACAGAACAGTACCTATGCTGGGCCAGAGACGAGACTTGGCTTGGGTTCCGGGTCACAGTTTGCAGTTCAGTTCATGGGTTTTGGCTGAGAAAATGGTAATCAGTAATGCAACAATCAGGGGTAGATCTAAAGAGGATCTAAGAGTTATCACAAGGGCAATCAGAGAGTTTGTAAATCAGTTGTTTAATTTATAAACAAATCCCAGAGATTGACTGAAGCGACATTTATCTACTTTGCATTTGCATAACAAATGCAGTTCGAAAGCTACTTGGCTCGACTTTAGGCTCCATTTGTAAGTTTAAAAAATAGACAACAAGGAAGATAAACAAACAAACTAATTCATCCCCAGCGGGGTCGCCATTTTGTTACAGGGAAAAGTGTCTACACAGAACTGCTTATCCCACTAAGGTGTGATAGCTACCTTAGAAACAAACAAAGTAAAGCTACTTTCGTTTTTCCTTTATGAAGTATAGATGATAGAAGAACAAAGAAGACCAACCTCTGTCTTGCGCTAATCTCCTAGTTTGATTCCTCTCTCTCTTGATAGTCTTTCGCTACTTGTTCCCTTGCACACCCAGCTTCACAAAGTACCTGTAAGATCACATTAGCATAGCACTATACAAGAACATGGATCTATAATCATAAACAATCTAGGATCAGATGTAAATTGACCATACAAATGCAGCAAACATGAATTACACAAGAGTATGGAGGAAAACTTGAATAGCTTTTATTGATAAACAAGAAAGAGCCAAGGGGAGTTACAACCAGTTGTTCTGACCCAACATCATCCTCTCAGCAAGGAAGCCCCTCTTCACCTCATATAAAGCTTAGATCACCCAACAATCTGATGTTGTCTCAAGAAACCAACAATAATTCCTTACAATATGCAAATTCCAGCCTCTGGATCTCTGGGATGAGGGATCCATATATAGATATCTGTAAGGGAGATGAGTCAGCTTGTGATTTTATTAGTGTCTTCCCTCTGATAGTTCTTTCTTCCACTTGGAGATTGATGATCTCTTACTCATCCTTGGTCAAATTCAGAGGGGCAAGTGTCATAGGAGAAGTTTTTGGAAGTTTCCATGCATCTCCACCTTGTGGAATGACACTGCCATTTGTCACTTCTCGCCCATCGCACCCCATAGAAGGGCTTTTTGAAATGCAACACACCCACACAGTGTTTTTAGGTGAGATGCAACGCACTTTGCCTATGGAGCAGCTGAAATGATCTTGTTTTGACCAGTTCTGAGCAGTTTTTCATGGAGAACTTCTGGGAGAAGCTGTAATCAGTTGACCTTGTTCCTTTAGGGGTTAGAAAAATTTTTTTAGGGACTTAGGAGCCCTTGTTTTATGGACATTTCATGCTTGGGGTTGTAGTTCCCAAAAATGTCTATAACAGACACGCTGATAAAATATTTTCCGGTATAATGACAAGTGTCAGTATCACGCGAACAAACATTTAGAAATTTAATAACCACTATGCTTAGTTCTAATTTCTTGGTTTTTATTGATTGGTAATAATTTTTATTTAATGTGAAAAGATTTCCATATAACTCGCTTATCTTGGTTTGTTTCTTTACAGGTAAATTCTAATAAAGAGCAGTTAAAGGACATGTCAAGAATAATCAAGGTAAGGAGGAAGTCCATAACACAACAAGAACCACCTTGCCACCTGAAGAAGTGTCCAAGATGTCTCCATTGTTTACAGATACTACATGCACTCTAGACGCAGGTTCCGCCTCCTGGGAGGTGATATACAAACTATTCGAGGATGAAAATCTAAGGGTAATTGTGAAACAAACTGCTACTGTTGATGATTCTCCTCCAAGTAACGACGCCGCATGGAATGATGTGGCCAATTCATTTCTTCACAAAATTTTTGCCCGCCCTAAAATCCTACCATATACAAATATGGTGAGATGGGTTGTCAACCAGCTGGACATTACAAACAGAACATTTATAACTTTGAGGAAGACAATTATTAGGTCTTTTAAATTTGGGGATTTAAGAGAATGTATCATATATCTCCACCTCAGAAGAGGTATGATACACAATTCATCCAGAAATTCATGCAAGAGAATTTGAACCCTGCAGACCTAATCAGAGAATGGATAAGGGACCTGAAAAAACACAAGCGAGAGGATAGGGGTATGTATTCATTAGCCTCCATTGTTGGCCCTTTTTCTCATACTGATGCTATGTTATGTCACCTCTATGGTTATCCAAATATGCAAAAATTCTCAGAAGAATGGGTGCCATTGATAGAAGCCCTGCTGATGGCTATATCATGGATTGGGTACCATATTATCTAATAATTTGACCACCCAAATCTACAATTATAGAAAAAAGCGCAATGTTCTTGAAAGAACGACTCCTCCTTTCTTTATGAGTGCCTATGTCATGGAAGCAATTTGTTTTTCTTATGATTTTCCATCTCTTGGATGGAAATAGATAGACCAATTTCCTAGCCCTATTTCTGTTTATCTCGATATCCTTTGGGAAATGAAATACCATGCTCACTTCTACAAAATCTGTCATGAAGTCATGCTCCCCATACACCAAGAAATATTTGGCAGAAAAGACCCTAAATTTACTGCAGAAGCCAATAAAGACCTAAAGCCTATAGGAAAGTGGTTTGGGAAGAATAATTTACCTACATTCGTGTTTTTGGTAGCCTTTCCCATCCTCATGTTTGTTAAAAAAATTTACTGCATAACATAAATAATTACTGAGAGGAATATATATAAGAAAATAACCAGCAACAACCATAAAAACATAAACACAAATGTTTATCCGGGAAAAACCTCCAGGACTTGCATTACAATGAAGTCCTTCCAGCCTTTTATAAGCTCCATTACATATAATACCATGGGCAGAATACTATCGGTGCACAATACTATGTGCCCCAAAACCATCACTATTTAACCTGGTCAACTTTGATTCTATCCTGAGTCAAGTTTACCTAACAATTCCCCCCTTAAACTTGAATTTGGGTTCCTTGACTAACTCCAACCAAACCTGCTAAGTGAGACAATCCTGCTCACTCTAGCTCTTACCCCCCTTAGATTTTTTACCCAGGGTATTGTTAACTCGACATCCCCCCTATCACCTAGTTCTAACCCAGACTTTACCGGTGATCACCGAGGGGTACACATGCCTTACTAGGTCTTGCAGTAGTATTCCAATTTCCATGCAATAATTTTGACTTCATTAATTTTTTTTTTGTTTATTGCTACTGCCATTCTGATCCATCCTCTCTGAATTTGATTTGCTCAAAAACTTCTATCAAACCGCTCCAACTGCGAGCCCGATGAGAACCTCATAGATTCCAGCACTAGTGGCCTCATGTAGCAAAAAACGAACAATTTTCAAAGTCGCATGAACAATTTTCTTCTGCTGACCTAATTATCTCTCAACCTTCTTTAAATATCCACATGAATAGCGAACAATTCGTTAGCATGTTCCAAACTGGTAAATATCGCAAATGCACTGCGATCCCTGGCAGTTACAGCACTATCTTCTGCACATTCTCCTTGAGGTTCTTCCGCGTATGATTGTTCCACCATTATTTTCAGACCCAGATCTGTAAAAAGGCTGCATTGATCTCATCAGACACTATACACCCCTGGCATCAAAGAATACCTTTGAAGCCAATATCTGGCTCTGATACCAGTTGTTAAAATTTTTTACTGCATAACATAAATAATTACCAAGAGGAATATATATAAGAAAATAACCAGCAACAACCATAAAAACATAAACAAAAATGTTTATCCAGGAAAACCCCAAATCCAGGGAAAAACCCAACCTAATAAGATCTCATTAGCATTGGCCAAAACCCTAACCAATCTGACCAAGTGAGCCTTCACTGCTCACCTCCAGGTCTTGCATTACAATGAAGTCCTTCCAGCCTTTTATAAGCTCCATTACATATAATACCACAGACAGAATACTATCGGTGCACAATACCATGTACCCCAAAACCATCACTGTTTAACTTGGTCAACTTTGATTCTAACCTGAGTCAAGTTTACCTAACAATGCTTTTCCCCTTTTTGTCCTAGATAAGTTGCTAGCCAAGGAAGTATCTTATCAAACAGTTAGTAAGGGCTTAACTAAAGTACTTAAAGATGCCAAGAAATTCACATGGCCATGTTTTCCCATTTCTTGTGGTAACTATGCCTTAGAAAATTTCAAGCATTCCTCAATTAAAATTGACCAATTAAGAGCCTTTAATTTTCCAGCCATATTAAACAAACCATATGACCCGCATGGTGTAGCGAAAGGTGTTACAATATAGGCTAAGCTCAAACCATTTCTAAACGAGCTTGCCAAATTTGATGATTTGTTTGAAATGGTTTCAGAATATTATATGGTAGAAAAATTAACGGTAGACCGTCTAAGTCCCGACGAATTGATTATATTCAATCAATATCGTCAATGAAGAATAACTCATTTGCCCGAATCCTTATCAAAGTAATTTCGACAGAATTCAAAATTCAGCATCATCAACATCCTCCTCAAAAGATCCAATTACTTCCCAAGTCTCCGAAGCAGATACTATAGCTGTTGAGCACACAAGAGAAATCAAAGAGGAGAACAAATTGGATGAAGTATGGGAGGAGTTCAACCATGTTTTGACAACAAAAGAAGCTCAGGTTACATATATGTCCCAGCTGATATACACGCAAAGCAAGTTGTAGTCAACAAAGAAACATAGTAGGTTCTAAAGACTATAGGGACAACCTCATTTACTGTTGAGGCTTCCCAAGAGGATACTATTCCTAAAAATCTCGAGAATAATATTAATGCTAAGATTGTCAATCAATCAAATGTTGCTGATGATATGGAGATAATTCTTGCATTTCCTACTACTAAGATAGTCCTCAAAATTGAATAAATCCTGCCTTTGGACGTATTTTACAGTCCAAAGCATAAAGCAGTAATGAGTAGGTCAAGGAAGAAAATAAATCTAGAACAATCGTAAGCGCTAGTTACGAATGAGACTGCTTTTCAATTTCTTTGGAAAGGAACTCAAACACCCCCAGACGAATAATTGAACATATTATCTCAGTTCGTAGGAGCTTATGCTAGTGCTACCATCGAAAAATTTGCAGGAATACAATTTCTAATGAAGGAAAAGGATCAAAGAATTGTCCAATTGGAAAAAACTTTTTAGATAGAAAAGCAAGCAATTAAGCAATAGTGGCAAGCCAATATTGCTGAGCTTCAAAAGGGATTTAATGATTTAAAGATACAATTTGAAGCTGAGGTAAAGAACAAGGATGAGTAGATATCGCAGTTTCAACAAAGAATAGACCACCTGAGAGAAAATACATATATAAATGAAGTTCGCAAGGAATCATAAGAACTGGACATACTCCTAACAAAGCATCGGGCCATTTTCTGTCAGAAATTGGCCTTAATTCATGACTTATCAAAGACCATTGATTATTTAGTAAATCAATTGTTCGACTTGAGGACATTTTATGAAGATATTGATGAGAAAATATTTGAGTATATATATTAGCAAGACAATGCTCAGGGAAGATCATCTGATCGTCCTCAAATTGAAGAATCACACAAGGATATCATATTTGGTGATTAGGATATCAAAATGAAATGGGTAGAGATGGCTATTATGAGAGCTAGAAATCTTGCCTCAAATTTCACTAAATACATCACAAATACCTTATTGCAAGCCAATAATTTAGGAATGCCCAAAGGACACCTTGCCAAATGTCAAAACTTTGAAATAATCTTGGCAAGAAACATCTAAAAAGAAGGTTCAAGACATTAAGAGTTTATCGCAAGCAAACCTTGAAAGTTATTAGCATTTTCTGGTGAAGCCTCATAGTCAATGGCTTTTGCTGAGGTGTCTTTCAAACACAATAATACATTTTCTTCCAACACTTAATGATGCAGTGTTTACGGGACAAATTCACATGCAACCGATAGATCCCCCCAGCTAAAGCCAGTCATGGACATATAAAATCTTAGAGAGCATATGAAGAATCAAATTGGAGCACAATCATGAATTATTTTTGCAACATATCACAAATTTAGTTGTCCTTTATCTTAGTTTAGTTTGTTAAAAGCTTTTGTTTTAGGTTTACTATTTTTTTAATCTTAATAGGTTAATTAAACCCCTTCCATGCATTTAGAAAGGGGTCCAAAATTTTGAGAAGACAACTTTTGAACTTGCACTATTGTTTGATTCAGAGTTATCTAATTAAGAAGCTGAGCTTGAAAGCTATATTTTTCATAAGCACAGTGATAATGCATTTGGTACTATTATCTTTGTGATATCGTTATGTATTGTTGATTTAGATAGTGAATCTATTATGCATTATTTCATTATATAAATGCTTTGAAAACAATCAGTCATTATCACTATTGATGTGCATGATTGGATGATTTGTGATTATGTATGAGATAACGAGATATTTTTATGTGATTGAGTTTTAATCAACTAAATTAATTAACTATTTAATTAATTTAGTTTATCATATATTTTTTCTATTCATTAAAGTATTGAATGATCTATATCGTTATTTACTTTGTGAAATCTTTCTTTGAATCACATGTGAAGATGTACTATCCTGGGAAATAAGTAGAATATGTTTATTCAATAATTTTACCATTAGCTATAAAATCATTTGATCAGTTTTTCATTTTGTTACTATATTACATCTCCTTACAACGAGAAACTTGTCCCTTTATATCCAGTAGGACCCATCAATTTCAACGGAAACAAAGTTGCTTTAAGCTCTCGACTGGTGGTGTTCCTCGATGTTGAGGTAGTAAAGTTCCAACCTTCAACACAACTATTTCATAAGAAATTATTCATGAACATCTACACTTGCAAGAATTGCAAGGGAAACAACATTTGTCATCATTAACCCCTTGCAAATTAGTTTATCCCCATCTAATGTTGTTTGACATTCTTCTCGCAACCACAAAACAATTATATAAAACATAATATTTTTTTCGCTCTCAAAAAAGACCTATAACCTTTCAGAATTATTGTGGTTATAGAAAAGATGTCGCAACATCCCTTACATGTGAGATATTTATTTATGGTCCAATTGCGATGTTAGATGACTAGTCAAAGTCAAAGATGACTAGTCAAATAAATGGTCAAATTAACCTCGGGGTGCAAAAAACCATTGGTTGTCACAATTGTGACAACAAACGTGGTTCATCACAATTCTAAAACCAAACGTAGTTTTTCTAACTTGCTACAAACCATTTATGCCATATTAATTGTGACACATTAGAAATCATATGTCGCATTTACGACTCACAACAAATATTCCGTTGTGATTGCAATGAACATGGGGAACAAAACAAAAAAATGGCATTTTTCTTGACCTTTGTGACAACATGGGCCATACCATTAGATTATGCCATCGCAATTTAGTCCTATATGTAGCAGTGACAAGTAATTATCAAGTAAGAGAAATCATCTATTTTTCTTACCTATCGATTTCTCAATATGGTATCAGAGCTAAGGTGATTGAAGAACACTCTTGTTGGCTTAAGTATTCCACCATTTTTTAAGAAATTTGGTAAAAAAATCTGGACCTCCAACAAATGGCCTCCTCTCTGAGGAATGAAGAAAAGTAAGATAATAAGGAGATCAAGTTGAAGTGATGATCTTGTTCTGTTCCTAGTGTGAGATTTTGTTCTCGTGTGAAGTTTTGATAAATCTATGTTCCTCATATGAAGGTTATGTGGAGGGCATCCTAAATAAAGACACCTAGTCCAAATATTTGAAGGCAATTCAATATAACTCTAAGTTAATATTTAGAAAATATGATTCTATGGTCAAGCTATTATATATTAATATGATTTTGAGATATATTGCAGAGGACTTAGGTCATATCCAATGAAGTAATGTGAATTGCCTAAGACTTATTCTCTGTAATGGAAATGTGAAGTTCTCCTGAGATCCTAGCAAGAATTATTTCCTCCAACAACCATTTGCAAGACTAGTCTATGATGAGTTCTATAAAATAGTTCGACAAGTAATTCTATGGCAAGTCCCGTGGTGTATTACCTAAGAAAATATATGAGTATTCTATAAATATTACGAGCTTATTATGTTATAAGAACTAAAAAGGATTCAAGATCTCCTGAGGCAACACTTCTGTAAAAAATACAAGCTATCTACAACACATTTTTGTGAAATCCTTTGCAACCAATTCACTAAGACTGATGCGAAGTATGAAAGTTTTCTATGATCCACGTCTATATCACTGAGAATTTCAATGTTATGAAGTTTATGAAGTTTAAGACAGAGCTTATGATGTTTGAGTTCAAGATAAGAGGATGTAGTCATCTACAATATCTCAAATTTGTCCTAGCTCAAAATAAAAGTCCAAGAAATTCGAAGTAGTACAAAGGAAATCATGATATCTAATATATAAAGCAAGATGTGAATTCAAACAATAACTCTGTTACACACATGAGTTGAAGTTAATTAGGGTCTAAAGAAAAATGAAGCTACTCCAATTTAATCCATGATAATCATTGCCAATTTTTGGTATGCAAAATTCCTGTAACATAAAATCTTGGAAAAATGATGCAAAATTCTTGCAACTATGCAAATTTCTATATAAGAATTGATGTGGGTATGACCCTATTGAATCCTAACATGAATATATGATAATGACCTCAACCGTAACCTAGACATGACAGTGATATGATAACAATACTAGAATATAACAACCTTGACATGCAATCACAATGAAGTATGGTTCATTATAGCTTGCTAGAAATGTACCCTTAACTATGAGTCATATGAGTCATTTCGTTTGAAGTCAAGGAATCTATAACTCTAGATTTAAAGACTTCTGAGAGTAAGCATTGTCATCTAGAATATCACTTCTTGAAGGAACCAAAGCAAAAAAAGAAGCACAACCTTGAGAAGCATCTATACAATAAGAATCCAATGTATCAATGAATCCCACCTATGAAGACTAATCAACACCAATATCTCAAGGAATTTCTATGGAAGAGGAATGAAAGCACCTTTTTTACTTGACAAGCTGGAGAACATAATCTATGCTAGAGTAAACAAGCTAAAGTTCAAGTGAGGTACTTATAATTTATTTTTGCAATGCATCATGATAGAAGCGATGTAGATATTATTAACATTCTCTTGCAGACATTTGAAAATTTCATGAATAAAGATGGTATTTCTAGGTTTTTGCAACTAACAAAATTTGAAAGAGTATACATGATATGGTTTGCATTAAGAATTTTCAAATGTAATACCTAGAGTTTATGAACCCTAGTAAGGATTTGAATTAATATACCCTTGAAACCCTTTATATTTGGAAACCCTAGCTTCTGAATTGACATCATGGTAAAAGAGTTGACATCCACTTTAGAGATAAGTTCCTTCTTGATTCTTCCCTCTTGTCTTTGTATATTTCGCTTGGTTGTACTTGCTAGTGAGAATTGTAGGCACATAATGAAGGATGTCAAAGTTGAGAAAGTAAGATGAGGAGGGAGATCAAAGTAAAGCAAGAATTGTGTTTGATGATGACTACTTGACAATTATGTGGATAAGAATGAAATACAAAATACCAAGACCTAGAAAGAAAGAAGAAATTTGAAGTATGCATATAAAAAAAAGAGGGCCAATTAGATGGAAAGAAGTTCACTTACCTCAGATATATTGCAATGTTGCTAAGATTATTGGGAGGTTTTTCTAGGTAGTGCAAGAGAGCTTGAATCCAAACACTAAGCTCTAGAACTACCATCCAAACTGTATGGGTTTCAATTCAAGAAGAAAAGAAAGAATATGTTCACCAACTAGCTTGAGGCATGGCTATTACACTAGCACTAAATATTTTTAAGGAAAAGGAAACAATATTCATTGAACAATTTTCAATCTCTACAATCAAAATTGTTACTAAGGGAACATAGAGTGAGGAACAAGATGAGAAAAAATGACAATGCAACAAAAGAAAAAGACTCCATAGGAATGTGAGAGTGATTAGAAGGATGTTGGCAGGTAACCATAAAACTTATTTTATAACTTAATCTTTATATATTTGTGAATGATTTGATATAATTTATGAATTAGATCACCTTGATATGACTATGCAATCCATGTGAACCAAGAAGAGCCCTGTTGGCATCTTGAAAGAACTTTTAGTGGTTCAATAATTAAGAGTCTACAGAGTCTCTAGTAGGAAGATATCATACACTTGAAGCAGAAAAAGGATTGTAGGTATGAACTAACATGATATGTATCTTGATTTTTATTGTTTTAGATCTAGGCATGATTATGAATTAATATTTCCTTGTTAAAATGTAAGTTCTTTATTATATTGATGGGGAGTTGTTGAAGGATAAGGGTCTATATGGATACATTGAATAGATAAGAGTATTATCTCTTGTGAATCTAAACTTTGGTGAAGCTCCATAGAAGGCATATGATCAACAATTTTGGAATTTGTAACTAACATATGCATTCTTGTAGAACTTGCAATTGTGATGGATTGACAAGTTCTACGAAGTTGGATATTGACCCTTGCAAAGTATGATTAAGGAAACCTTTAGTAGAATTCCTAACTCTTAAGAATGGCAGATGTGAAAAGATGATCATATAGCTCAAGTTCAAGAGGGATTTGACTCTACTTGAAAGGATAAGTATTTCCTCTCTTTTATTATTATTGGTATTGATAATATTTTTCTTAATGATGTTAAGGACATCTTATGGTTTATCATTGAAAGAATCTAGGGTCTTGTCATTTGAGCTCTTGCTGATTAAGAATATAGAACCCTAGTGTGTTGAGAGGAAGATGAAAGACAAGGTCTTGATTATTTGAATATGTGATCTAGCTAAGGGTTTACCTAAAATGATCTAGGTTTGTACCCTAGGATTGATTGCTTCCACTAACATAAACCCTAACCTATGCATGATGTTATGAATGAGAGTGTCTTACAAGATTGCAAGATGAAGTAGACAAAGTGGATGCATAGAGTCCATGGATCAAGAAGGGGCTGATTATGTTCAAGAGATAAGTATTCTATGTCTTTCCTCCTTGATTGATGGTTTTGGTTAGTTTCTTGTTTATATGATTTTTGTCTCTTTCATGTTAAAGGGAATTGCAAGGCCAACTTATGGTTTGGTAGCAAAAGGATGACATGAAAGAGTGATGCATAGCTATAGGAATTTATAGTCGTATAAAATACCAGTGTAGTGGCGATGAAATTTCAAGTTTTTCTTCTTTTATCGAATTGAAGACCTTAAAATTCATATAAGCACTATGAATTTTGATTCAGAGTAAACAGGCAAATTGTGGAGAATTATGTTGTTGTCCTAATGATATTTTTTGCAAAAATATTTAGTGTCATATAATATGTCAATTTTCCATTAAATGAAATGCTTGACCATGCAAATTTTTACACATCTTAAGAGGTATGCGTATGTTCAATTAGCATAACTTAGTCTAAAATGTGTAATATATATATACATACACATACACATACACATACACACACACACACACACACACACACACACACACACACACACACACACACACACACACACACACACACACACACACAAACACACACACACACACACACACACACACACACACACACATATATATATATATATATATATTTGAGCTTGATCTACACAAAGAAAGCTAAGTTTTTCATATTATTTTTTTTATTTTTATGCAAAAATATAATTTTTATTATTTTTCGAAGTTGGAAAAGTAATATTTCAATTGCGTCTTGCAGGCACATGTGCTCACGTAAGGTTTTTTTCAACTATTTAAATAAATAAATAAACCAAAAGTACCCTTTTGAATAGGACTCATAAATGAATATAGTGGTATTTTATGAATTTTTTTCGTTGTGTATATTTAATAATATTGATTTTTTATTCAACCTCTTTAAAATAGTTCATAGAAATTTCAA
This sequence comes from Pinus tabuliformis, assembly GCA_031772625.1. Lineage (NCBI taxonomy): Eukaryota > Viridiplantae > Streptophyta > Pinopsida > Pinales > Pinaceae > Pinus > Pinus tabuliformis. The sequence continues at coordinate 1,483,664,801 of CM062820.1, read as the reverse complement.
GCATTATGTTTAAAAGAAATTAGATGAAAAATATCATATGAATTCAAAAATTTCAAAATCATATGCCATTGGATAGAGGATTCCTTCATGAATGCAACATGATCAACTCTACCACCTAAGGACAAATTTACCGCTAGGGTACAAAATGGAGTTGCAGGAAATTTTGTAGAAGGGGTGCTGAAATTGTGGCTTTTAGGACTTAAGAGGCTCGTTTGAGCATTTACAGTGCTTGATCGAGCGCCTAAATTTAAAATTCAAATACCTTGATCAAGGGTTTCATAAACCCTCGATCGAGCCATATACGTGGTTAACAGAGGCTCGATCAAGTGATATGGATCGATCGAGACTCTATACTTTTTTTGAATGATCGAAAATTAAGATTTTACCTCATTTTAAAATTCCAAATCTTATTAGATTTTTTGTTATAATGTCATGTAAAAAATTTATTAAATTTAATATTAATATTAAAAAAAATATTATTATTATTAATAGATTAAATGATGAAATAATATTAATATAAAAAATTTAATATTAATATATTTTAATATAACATTAAGTTTATTAATTTTGATTTAATATAATATTATTAACTTTAATATAATATAAATATCTTGTATTATAATATGTAATAACACAACCACATTAATAAATGTAGTTGATATATGCCATAGGCGTCAACAAAAGAGTCATTAACCTAAAAAGAGTCATACACACTGACTTAATATGTTAATTTTATTTAACTTTTTTTTTATAAATATAACATAATAAAATATATAATATTTTTAAAATCCTAAAGTAGTCATAACCTAAAGATACCTTTAAAGAAATAAAACCTAAACAATTTAAATTAGAAGACATGAAGTGCTCTATGTATCTTTGATGGAGGTAGCTGGAACATTAATATTTTGGAAAATTTTAGATAATATTTCCATGGAAAATTATCATTTTCCCTCCAGGTGAATGTACAACACACATTTGAAATCTTTCATTTTAAATATGTATTATATATAAAAAAAAATTGTTGTACGACATCAAAATTCAAAAATAAAATATTTAAACATAATATTTTAATTGTCAAAGTATTTTAATTTTTTTGAAATATATAGTGAGAGAGAGTGGGAGAGGAGGAAAGAGTCTTTGAGAAAGAGAGGGAGCTCGAGAGATGGATTTGGAGGAAAAGATAAGGAAGGAAGAAGTTCAAGACATATAGAGAGAGAAAGGTGGAGAGAGAGAGAGAGGGAGTGACAAGGGAGAGATGGAGAGAGAGTGTGTATGTTTGGGGGTGATATAGAAAGACAAAGAAGGAGAGATGGAGAGAAGGGGGAGAGAAAATGAGAGAGGGAGGGAGATAGTCAACAAAGTTGCAGGACAAAGCTTGAGAGAGAGAGAGAGAGAGTGACATGGGGAAGAGACATAGGGAGGTGGGAGAGAAAGGAAGAGAGAGGTAGGACTTGAAAGAGAGGGAGAGAGAGAGATGGAGTTGGAGGGGGAGAGAGAGGGAGGTAATAAGAAAGACATATAGAGAGATAAAGGTGGAGAGATAGAGAGGGAGTGACAAGGGAGATGAAGAGAGAGAGAGGGAGTGACAAGGGAGGTGGAGAGAGAGGGAGAGAGGAGAGTAGGAGGGAAGAGAGATAGAAGGGCAGACAGAGGGACATAAGAGGAAGAGAGAGGGGGAGAGAGATGGAGAGGGAGAGGGAGAGGGAGAGATATAGATAGATATGGAGAAATAATGTGTATGCTTTGTTGAAGAAAGTGTAACTAGGTTTGATCTTCATAAATGTAACTTTGACATTTTGTATTTATTCAAGAACAAATAAATTATTTTTATATTATTTGTCAATGAGTTTCTTGCTCATTGAAGTATGTCAAGCACATGGTTAAGTGCTTCTAAGAAGTCAAAAGGTCAATGTATTTATGTAAGACACTTAGAGGGCATGTTACACGATGTATAAGGTCAAAGGAATACCTCCAAGACAAGTGCAAGTACTCTCCATGCAGTAACATCCTCCAAAAGAAGAAAAACAATGAAAATAATGAAGATATGGTCAAGTCGGCCTAAAGACATAATTTCAGCCTAATGTCAGCCTAGAGGAGGGACAATCCTATATATATAGAGGTTGTCCACTCCCTCATAAAGTCAACGAATAAAGCTATGAAATCAATGAAGGGATAAGCCGAGAAAAGGAAGGAGAAGCAAGTCTAAAGTGTCCCCAAAAGTTCAGTGAAGGAAGGAGGAAGCTCAATGAAGGTAGAGGATTGTTTCTAGGGTTGGAAACCGTCACACATGCAAAGAGAAGGAGGACAATTTGCGGGTACAACAACAGTAGTATCATAGTTCAAGTTTCGTTGGTGTTTGGGCTAGTTACTAGGACTACAAGGCTTCTCAAGTCAACTGAAGAATTCCCTCTCTCTATCGAAGATAAAAAGATCCTTATTCTCTAAGGGAACCATCCACATATGGGAAAATTAGGGCTATTGTATAGTCACTTCAGTGTGAAGACATATCTCAAGAATTATCTCGTTGAATCAAGAGAAGGGTGTCTCCTTAAGTAGAGAACATATCTAAGAGAATAAGAAAAATATCTCATCAAGAAGCTCACATAAGAAAGGTCTATCTCTAGACAAGTAGCAAAGAAGGAGGACAAAGTGTTGGGGAGAAAAGTGCCGGAAGAAGGAAGTCTATGTGTTGGGGAACATAGTGCAGAAAAGAGGAAGGACTTGACTTGTGCTTGGAGGACATCCTAGTCAAGGGTCTAGGGTTTGGCATTAGTCAATAAGAAGCTTCAATAAGAGAAACTTACCAAAGGGTTTTCCTCTCTAAGAGAGAGAGGTTTTGGCCTTGGCAGAGAGCCAACATTTGTGTTCTTGTCTTTTTGATTTTGATAGCAGTTTGATGAAACACACACTATAATAATAATAAGAAGATCATGCTAAGATAATTGTAAAAGTGCATCACAAATTGTTATCAAGCAGTGAAGAATCCTAATATACATCATTTCCCTGGATTCTTCAACATGGTATCGGAGCTAAGGTGACACATCAAGGAAAGGGCATCTCAAGAACACTCATCAAGGAAGAACATCTACAAAAGTTGAAGCATCAAGCCAAGAAGTCTCTATCACATCAAGGACAAGAAGGTCTACCATTTATCATTCATCAAGGAAGACTACAAAGTAAGAAGAAGAGCCTTACATAAAGGCATCCACAAGAAAATCAAATCAAATAAGGGCCTACATCAAGCTACAAGTCATCAAGCAAATCTCATCATCAAGCAAGTCCACTTGGAGAAAGCAACTTTAAGAACATCATGATCTAAGGAAGGCAATCCATCAAGTCTTCAAGGAGAAAGGTAGTCTACTACATCTCAAAATCTATAAAGTAAGTATATGTCCCCTTTTTAATATACATCAATGGCTTTTTGCAAGGAAAGCAATAAATTGGTAGGTACCAATAACTTTTTTGCATGGAAGAAGAGGACTGATTTACTTCTCAAGGAGAATGAACTCCTAGAACTCATCAAAGGGAATGTTACTATTCCTGTTAAGGAACAAACTTAAGCCTTAGCCAAGTATAATAAGGATGAGACAAGAGCTCAAAGGATTATAATAGAGTCAATCAAAGACTCTCATTCCTTATGTATCCAAACTTGAAACATCAAAATAAATCTATGACAAACTAGTAGAGCTATTCTTGGTAACCATAGCTGGAGAGGTGATATCTCTACGAAATGAATTTTACAAGATGAAGATATCAGAGGAAGGAATAACTCCCTACTTCATGAAGATCTCTGAGATGAGGGATCAACTTCAAGAGCTAGGGGAAGTTATGTTTGACAGGGTAATGAAAACTGTAGTACTCAATGCTCTACCTGAGGATTGGGGCAACTTCACATCAAGAATATATGTCAAGAAGGAAGCCACCCCACTAAGTGAAATGTGGTCTCTATGCAAGATAGAGGAAACAAGACTTAAAGCAAAGGAAGACGTGGGATCAAAGGAGCAAGAATTTGCTACCATGGCCAAGAGAAAGGGAAAATTTGGCAAATTTTGTCCATGAAGAACGAACAACAAAGATATGTCCAAAATCCAATGCTATGGATGCCAAGAATATGGACACTACAAAAGGAATTGTCCTAAACTAAAAAAGGACAAAAACAACAAAATAAAAAGGGAAGAAGCTCACATGACTCAAGAGGTGAAAGAAGAAGAAAATAAGCAAAAGAAGGAAGATCCTCCATATCTCTACTATGACTAAGTCAAATTCTTTACTTAAAGTCTTCTTTCAAAGTTTTGAGTAGGATAGGATCATGTAGGAATAAAATAAAATTACATGGCTAGAAACATATTCTATAATCTAGAAGCATGATGTACATCGAGTTCTAAATACTCATGTAGAAAGAGAATTTATAAATAAGAACAAAATGCATGGTTAGAAATATCTTCTAGAATATAGGATCATGGTAGATATAGCTCAAGATATTCATGTATAAGGAGCATACCTAGTATAGGACCTCATCCACAATTAAAGAAAATTGATCATGATTAAGAATCTTAGAAGACCTCCATCATCAAAAGGAAAGAAGCATTTGTAGGGTAAGGGTCTTCAAGATCCGATGATGGAATCTTCAAAATAAGATTCATAAACAAAGGAAGATGTCTCATCGAGAACCCCGTTCACGGGATTCAAGAAAAGGATGATATGCAGGCAAGTCGAGATGAAGCAAGAAGGGCCACACCAAGGACAACCAAATGAAGCTAAGATGATCAAAGGGGAATTAAGATGAGGTATGCATGCATCAAGTTTAGTCATGTTATTACATGTATATTATTGAGTCATGGGAATAGTTCTATGACATGATTGAGTATGAAATAATATCTTTCACTAATGATATGCTCGAAGGCATGTACTACAATGAAATTAAGGTCAAAAAAAGAAATACTCACATAAGGAGTATAAGATTGCTGACTAAGAAGAAGGTGAAGAAGGAATGCTGACTAGTCCTAGAAGCAAGCATTGAAGAAGTGCTCTCACAAGGAGCATAAGGTGGTTGACTAATCTATCCAAGAATAAGCAAGTGAAGAAAGAGATCAAGCATGTGAAGAACACCATGATCATCAAGAATCACTATCTAAAAAGATACTTTGAAGACATCTCCCAAAATAAGGCATGACAAATCTGACAAAGGAAGAGAAAGATCAAAGGACCCTTGACACCTGTGAAGGCCTTGGAGATATGAAAGGTTTAGATAACCGATTCTACTCTACGAAGATGTCATAATGAATAAGCCATCCAGCAAAAGCATCATTTAATATTGAAGAAATATCAAGATGAAGTCATGAAGGGCTACTAGATCAAAGCATGAGAACAGACAAGTACAAAGAAGCATCCATGTGAAAAGTAGTCTAAAGCATAGACAAGATGACAAGGAATAACCAGATGACAAGAGAACCTGATGTATGACAAGAATGCCACTTTCCACAGAGGAAGCAATGACATGACAAACCAGGAAGGAAAGTGATCGATGGATGGTGCCCTACCAGGAAGAAGTTAGACCAAAGATTTCATGACATCAAAGGAAGGGAGGATATCAAGTAGCTGGAGGACCCACGAAGAAGAATCTACTTATGAATGGACAAGTCCCTAGCTAAGAGGGAGTTCTAACAAGTTCCCAATTACAAAGGAACTTGGAAAAGTACCTTTTCAGAAGATACTTGGTCATGTCTTCCTCAATTGAGAGGAAGTGATAGACACAACATTCTTGTCTTCACTTGGGAAGAAAGAATGGTAAGATTGGGTAATCATCTGGCATCTGATACTTTTTGAGGATGTGTAGGGAATCCAAGACAAGGGTAGGCAAGAGGACTGATATTCTTTGAGGGCTGGGAACCCAAGACAAGAATAGTCCTAGAAGGTCCTGCTCAGTGAACACCCGGGTGGGTATGTACCTTGAGAGACAATGATGAAGGTGTTTATAAATCATTGGTGTCATCAGCAATGTAGCTCATGGTCCCATGGAGAGATAGAGTTGTTAGTCAAGGCCTTGCACTATGATAATGTTAATTGTTATGATGCTATAACAAATGGATTGCAAATCCAGTTCCTCTTATGTGAATTCTTCAAGATTGAAAAATATCCAAATACCTTGTAATTATTTATGAATACCTCCCTAGTTAAGAGGGAGTGTTGAAGAAAGTGTAACTAGGTTCAATCTTCATAAATGTAATTTTGACATTTTGTATTTATTTAAGAAAAGAGAAATTATTTTTATATTATTTGTCAATGAGTTTCTTACTCATTGAAGTAGGTCAAGCACATGGTTAAGTTCTTCTAGGAAGTCAAAAGGTAAATGTATTTATGTAAGACCTTTAGAGTGCATGCTACACTATATAAGGTTAAAGGAATACCTCCAAGACAAGTGAAAGTCCTCTCCATGCAAAAACGTCCTCCAAAAGAAGCAAAATGATGAAAATAATGAAGATATGGTCAAGTCGGCCTAAAGATAGAATGTCGGCCTAATGTCAGCCTAGAGGAGGGACAATCCTCTATATATAGAGGCTGTCCACTCCCTCATAAATTCAATGAAGCAAGCTCTGAAATCAGCGAAGAGATAAGCCGAGAAAAGGAAGGAGAAGAAAGTCTAAAGGGTCCCCAAAAGTGCAGCGAAGGAAGGAGGAAGCTTAGCGAAGGTAGAGGACTGTTTCTAGGGCTAGAAATAGTCACACGTGCAAAGAGAAGGAGGAAAAATTGCAGGTACAACAACAATAGTATCATAGTTCAAGTTTCATTAGTGTTTGGGTTGGTTACTAGGCCTACAAGTCCTCTCAAGTTAAGTGAAGAAGTCCCTCTCTCTATCGAAGATTAAAATATCCTTATTCTCTAAGGGAACCATCCACACGTGGGAAATTTAGGGCTACTGTACAGTCACTTCAATGTGAATACATATCTCAAGAAGTATCTCGTGGAATCAAGAGAAGGGTGTCTCCTTAATTAGAGAACATATCTAAGAGAAGAAGAAATATATCTCATCAAGAATCTCACATAAGCAAGGTCTATCTCTAGACAAGCAGCAAAGAAGGAGGGCAAGTGCTGGGGAGCAAAGTGCTCAAAGAAGGAAGTCTATGTGCTAGAGAACATAGTGCAGAAAAGAGGAAGGACTTGACTTGTGCTTGGAGGAAATCCTAGTCAAGGGTCTAGGGTTTGTCATTAGTCAATAAGAAGCTTCAATAAGAGAAACTTACCGAAGGGTTTTCCTCTCTAAGAGATAGAGGTTTTGGCCCTGGCAAAGAGACAACATTTGTGTTCTTGTCTTTTTGATTTTGATACTAGTTTGATGAAACACACACTATAATAATAAGAAGAAGATCATGCTAAGATAATTGTAAAAGTGCATCAAAAATTGTTTTCATGCAGTGAAAAATCCTAATATACATCATTTCCCTTGATTCTTCAACATGATTGTAGGGTGATATAGAGAGATGAAGAAGGAGAGATAGAGGGAGATAGATATATAGATGGAAGGGGGAGACAGGGCAGAAGAGATAGATAGAGGGACAAAAGGAGAGATAGATGGATATGAAGAGAGAGAGCATGTGTTTCTAGAGGGGTGAGATAGAGAGGCAAAGAAGGAGAGATGGAGGGAGATATCGACATAAATGGAGGAGGGAAAGAAAGGGAAGACAATTTCTTGCACTAGATGCATTGATTTTAGTGTATAGATGTTGATTTCTAATCCTATTTGACTTCTTGCAAATTAGATGCATTGATTTATGTGTAGATGTTTATTTATAATTCTATTTCATTTCTTGCATTAGAAGTATTCATTCAATTAAAGATGTTAATTTACTTCTTTGATTAAACTTGAATTAGATGCATTAATTTCAGTGTAGATGTTGATTCCTAATCCTATTTGAATGCTACCACTAGATGCATTGATTTCAGTGTAGATGCTGATTTCTAATCCTATTTGAATATTTTCATCATTTGATGAATTGATTTTAGTGTAGATGTTGATTTCTAATCCTATTTGATTGTTTGCATTAGATGCATTTATTTTAGTAACATAGGTACCGATCAAACGATAACTATTACTTTAAAATGGGCACTCTAGCCCAAAAACCCCCAAAAACATGAAAAAATAGGCTGAAAATGAAAAGTGTTGATGCTAGAATAACATTTATTTTTGGGGTACATTTTCAACATTTTTTAAAAATGGTAGTAAAAACCAAATTTTAACCAAATTTTTGTGTGCAAAAAACACCATGAAAAAAATGTTGATGTTGGAATAACGCTTTTTGTTTTTCCAGGGTTAATTTTTAACAATTTTAAATAAAGACATTAAAAATAAAATATCATTACTCTGAAAAACATTAAATTTCCAACAATTTTCAAGCATGAACTTGAGAAAAAATACCTATAACTATTTTCAACTGCATTAAAGATAAAATATTCACGACTTAGAAAAACATTAAAATATTGACAATTTCAACTATGGAATTAAAACCAAAGATTATGACTACAAAAAAAATTAAGTTTTCTAAATATTTCAAACATGACATTATGGAAAAAATAAATATGACTAAAAAACTTTTAAAAAAGAAAAGAAAAAAATAAAAAAGTAAAAAAAATAGAATTAACTTGTAAAAAAAAAAAACTAAAAAAAAAAAATATCAAATAATTCAAATATTCAAAAAAAAAAAACACAAAAAATAATACAAGAAAACAAATTTTCAAATATTCCAAAAGAATAAAAACAATAAAAAATAGAAATACAAAATTTAAAAAATAATAATAATAAGTAATAAAACATAAATAAAAAACATAACAAAAAATATCAAATATAAAAAATATATTAAAAAAAAAAAAACGTAAAAATAAAATAAAATTTACTGGTAAAATTTAAAAATTAAAAAAAGGGAAAATATTTCAAAAATTTAACATAATTTAAGAAAAAAATAAATAACAAAAACAAATTAAAAATATTTTTTTTGAGGTTAAAAAAAATAAAAATAAAATAGAAACAAAATAATTAAAAAAAATGAAAATGAATATAAAAAAGGCTCTCTTCTCTCAATAAACTTTCATTCATTCTGATTTAGTCCTGATGATGGACCCCTTTTGGGGTTTGAAACGTCGGCAGAATGAACAAGAAACTGTGGATAATCCGGATCATGACACTGCAAAAAAATTCCACAGAAGCTTAAAATCTAACATAACTTCCCTGTACGGAGGGGAAACATGGAAGGAGATCTGTCTTCTCGAAATCTTGAGGATAAAAATTGAGAGAAGAAATGCGGACCTGCAATTTCTTTATTTATACACAGGTCAGAAGGCTCTCTTCTCTCAATAAACTTTCATTCATATTCTGATTTAGTCCTGATGATGGACCCCCTTTGGGGTTTGAAACGTCGGCAGAATGAACAAGAAATTGTGGATAATCCGGATCATGACACTGCAAAAAACTTCCACAGAAGCTTAAAATCTAACAATAACAAAATTAAAATTAAAAAAAAAATTAAAAAGAAAATTAAAATAAAACATTAAAAAAATAAAAAATAAAAAATAAAAAATAAGAAATAAGAAATAAAAAATAAAAAATAAAAAATAAAAAATAAAAAATAAAAAATAAAAGTATTTTCTGTACAAATCATTAATAAATAATTAAAATTTGAAAAAAAAACCGAAAAAAGACCTGGGTGGCAAGGCGCTGAATTCGGGAATTAGACCCTACCACCCTACCACCCCAGGGCCCGATTAAAAAAACAAAAAAATTCGGAAAAAAGGCCGTGGGGTGGTAGGGCCCGATTTCGAGAATCGGCCCCTTCCACACCAGGCCTGATTTAAAAAAAGAAAAGAAAAAAAAGAACAACAACAACAATAGAAAAAGGCCCTGGGGTAGCACCCAAGGGCCTTTTTTGTTTGTTTGATTTCTTTTTTTTTTTCAAATTTTTTCCCCGTGGGACAGTCGATCCCGGGGTGGCAGGGGTCAACTACGGAGTTAGCCCCTTCTATCCCCGGGTCAACTGGGCCGCGGGGGTGGGCGGGTAGGGAGTTGCGTCCGGAATTGGCCCCTGCCACCCGAGGGCCTTTTTTTCGTTTTTCGTTTTTCAATTTTTCCTTTAAATGATTTATATTCTAATGTTTTTGTTTAATATTTAATATTTGTTTTTAAAATATTTTTAATTTTAATGTTTAATTTTTTTAATGCATATTTTTTCTTTTTAATTTTAATTTTATTATTATTATTTTTTTAACTTCAAAAAATTTGTTTTTTTATTTATTTTTTGTTAATTTTTTATTTCTTTTCTTAAATTGTGTTGTAATTTTTAAATATTTTCTATTTTTTTTGTTTAAATTTTTAAATTTTACGACTAAATTTTTATTTTTTTTTACATTTTATATTTTTTTTGTCGTGTTTTTTATTTTTTAATTTATGTTTTATTACTTGTACTATTTTTTGTGTGTTTTTTTTTTTGAATATTTGTTTTCTTTTGCATTATTTTTTGTGTTTTTGTGTGTGTGTGTATTGTGTTTTTAAATATTTGATTTTTTTGATATTTTTATGGTTTTCTTTTTACAAGTTAATTTTTTATTTTATTTTTTTAATATTTGATTTATTTATTTATTTTTTTCTTCATGTTTGTTTGTTTGTTTTCTGTTTTTTAACATGAAAATCACCAACATTAAAAAAAATATCTACACTTAACACATTAGAAAATTCGAAGTGTAAAAAATAAGCCCTCTAAACAAAAAGGGTTGATATTGCATTAACACTTTTCAAAATCAAGATGTAAAATTTCACTAACAAAAAAAAAACGTTCATACTAGATACATAAAAAAATTTAAAGTGTCAAAAATAAGCCCTTTAAAAAAATTTGTATTGATGTTGCATCAACACTTTTCAAAATCAGCATGAAAATCACTAACAAAATAAAATGGTTCATACTAGATACATAAAAAAAATTTAAAGTGTCAAAAATAAGCTCTCTAAAAAAATTTGTGTTGATGTTGCATCAACACTTTTCAAAATCAGCATGAAAATCACTAACATTTAAAAAAATGTTCATACTTGATACATAAGAAATTTTAAGTGCCAAAAATATGCTCCAAAAAAGAAATTGTTTATTCTGAATCACCACTTTTCAAAATCGAGTAATTTTTTGCTACCTCAAAAAAACAGGTACTAGGTCATTTTCTCGTTTGATCGGTAACTATGTTTAGTGTAGATGTTGATTTCTCATCCTATTTGATTGTTTGCACTAGATGCATTGATTTCATTGAAGATGTTAATTTCTGATAAATGATGTAACTAGATATATGGTGTACATTAATTTAAAGTTAAATAGTTTAACATTGTGCATTGATTTCAGTGTAGGAACAAAAAATTATTGATGATGTGCTTTAACACTAAGATTTGTAGATAACCCCACACAAAATAATATCAAATAAAACTTGTATTTGTAACTTTTACATCTCCACATCTTTTAAAATTGCATATATAACTTATTGCAATTATATTTGAGTTTTATAAAATTGAATAAAATTTATTTCCATCATAAGGAATTGATTGAAATACTTGGATAACTACTTGTAATTTTAGAAAAGTTGATAACATTATCTAAAATTATAGAAATGTTGTCATATATTTTTTTTGACCTAGATATTAAATTTCAATATGATTGAATTATATCATCTTATGACTAAGCTCTTGTAGATAATCTAAAAAAAAATAATGCTAAATAAAATCTATTTGTTGTTTACATGACACATTTTAATATTAAAATTGAATAAAACTTATTTCAATCCTATTTGTGTTTTTTAATTGAACCTTGAGATAACAAATTGATTGAAATACTTAGAAACGTTGTCCATGCAATGGTATATGGGTGGGTCACAAAAATGTTCTCTCTCTCTCACACACACACACACACATATTATAATATGAATGAATTTATAATTAAAAAATTTAGTTTTAAAATTGAATTGTAATAACATATATATTGATTGCACTAAAAGAAATCTACAAGCCAATATGAAACATGATTGGAATTCTTTCCATGTTCAATATTAAATTGATACATGGTATATTTTAGTTCATTTTAAGTATCAAAGTGACTTGCATCATAACTGAAGATTGTACTTATTTCTTAGTCTATGAAACTCAAAATCAAAATTGAACATATATTTTACTAATAAAAGTTATAGTATATAGAATAATTATTAAATTAGAAAAATAATTTTAACAAATCCATAAACTTCAAAAATTAATGAGCATTCATAAACAAGATTAATACAAATCCATAAACTGAAATAATAAGCATCCATAAACTAAAATAATGTCCATGATTTACATCCATAGACTGTTCATGTATGAAAATATACAAAGTTTGTATCACACATGTGAATATACCCTATGAAATGATCTTGAAAATATACAAACTATGACACTCTAAGTACCACCACAACTCCTATGTGAGTTCTACTGCACAAAGTAAGTGTCCATATGCTAGTACTTTAATGTAACACATTCAAATTCAAACTATTTAGATCATTATTTGTACAAAATAAACATTATGGACACAAATGATATTGAACCACATTTTTAATTACATATACATCAATCTACTAACCTTAGTCGAGTCCAAATGTAAGTTAGATAAGATAGGGGTCTAATCATGAATTTGGGTTTGATGCTACCCTACTCGTGGCCTGATGATTGGGAGATGCATCAACGGACCCGCATCATCAGTTTCTCTAAACCCAACATCCCATTCATGTCTCCACATAACAATGGCATCAACGACACTCTAGAAATGGCTCCGTGTACATAATGGAAAGGACACATTATAATTAGTCTACAAATTAATTAGCATATATGTGTAACTTAACTAAAGAAAACGTTGAAATATTAGGAATAAAAAAGTTTACCTCAACTGTTGTTCCATGTGGTTGTACATAGTGACTCTCCTCCACATTAGTGAACATATAAGGTGGAGGTGAAGGTGCAGGTGGAGGAGAGTCCATGGAAACATGCTCTGGTTGAGGATGGCCTGGCTGATCAACTGCCCCCTCAGACAACCTTATAAGCTCATCCATGTAGTTGGGATGTGTCTACATGTTATCATGAACTTATTAATATAAATATGTAATTTAATACAAACTAGAAATTTTAATATAAATAATTATGCATAATTTGACAATAAGAGTTAAAAGTTTCCTATATATATGTACCTCGTCCGTGTCACATAGGCCATGCATCCTCTAGGTCTCACGAATGGCATCGTGATACATATATGCATATGTCAAAAGATGGCGAAAGGGTAAAATCGTGAGAAATGCATCATCATATAATGGCACTGGTGGGTCACGAGGCAATGGTGGTGGTCTCCTAATCTCTCCATCCAATGCAACACATGCACCAACCAATAATGTGTGCATGTTATCTGCAATAGTCTCCCATGTCTCACCACTGAGATACGATAACTCTTTTAGCTATGTTGGTAATACCAAGCTCTGAGACAGTAGTGGAAATAATCTTGGAGGTGGTGGTACATGCCCAGGGTCCCTACAAGCCCCCTCGCGCTCATAGGTACATCCCAAGTCAGGTCCATAATAATGATATTTGGTATCAATGTAATCCATCCTCATATGTAACAAGAACTCTGCATATAAATGCTTGGAAAAATAAATGGCGACCTGGTCATGGTGGGGACTAGCCCCAAGCTCCAATGAATCTATCATACATAAAAGGGGTTGCATTAACATTCCTAAAATATTTCAGTGGAATTAGACCTTTATGTCTAGTAGGGAGATCTAGAGGGATGTTGAACAACTCCCCATGAACATCAATGTCCTTGGTGGCCTCTTTCACCACCTCCCAAGAATCTAGGCCTCTAACCTCATGCCTCTTGATCCTCTGTATGAACTGTAATATGTGGCTATGTGGGCCCGACCTCTAGTATGTCTCAATTAGCCTAGTGATGCTATCTAGTATCAAAGACAATGCAAGATGAATCGGTGAATTGGTAGGGATTTTCTCTATCTCTGTTGTGATCCGTGTATGATAGGTCGTAACATCCTCTAATGTGATATGAGCTATAGCATCATTCCATAGAGAGATCGATGCTGCACTTTGATCCTTAGCTTCGGCCTATTGAGGACCTGTAAATCATAAACATAATTTAACATATATATAATTAACAAACTAGAATCATAATAACATATACATTAAATTCAAACACGTTAGTTGAAGACAATTTAAAAATTAAAGACAATTTCAAGACATAAACACATAAAGTTTAAAGAGGATTTAAAAATGTAGGAGGTGTACCTGAAATGGGCGAAGAAGGTCCACTAGATGTAGCATGGTCATCAACAGAGACAAAAACACTGCCTCTAACACTCCAACTGGCATCAATGGCGGGATCTATGAGGGGAACATGAAATCTCGATGGGCTACGTGATCTGTGATGAGCCCGACCACATATAAAAAAATTAATCGCATTACGATGGCCTGCATTTGGGGCATGTATATGGGATGCCTCAGCATATTACATATAATACATATAAACTAATTCAAGAAAAAAATGTTGACAAAAAAAACATTTCTAAACTCAAGCAAAATAATCTAGCCTGAAGTCCTAAACTTTAGAGTCCATTTTTTGATCATTTATCAACTAAGGTATATTGAGTTCCATGTAAACATAATCGAAAGAAGTGATCAAATCTACCCTCATAATTTTTTAAGTTTCTAAATAATGCATTTTATTCATAACGCATAAATATGTAAAAAATTGAAATAAACCGATTTACAAAACTAATAAAATTACATGCCAACTAAATACTACAATAGACTTTAAGCTCTTAATGTTTGACTTTGATACATGACATGTACTAGGTGCAAGCACATGAAGACAATGTTTCTTATACAACACATTACATAATGAAAAAATATGGTACAAACTAGAAACGAGTCTATATGTTTTTATTCACTAGACCAAATACACTTTTCATGATGGATTTAATGTATCTATCAATGATGCATTGTTGAAATATGAACTTATATATATAGTTATATGTTAATATATATATATATATATATATATATATGTTAAATGTTATAGTTATATTATGTTATAGTTATGCACAATGTACATGTTGCACTATATTATGTTATGTTATGTTACACTATATGTGTGTGTGTGTGTGTTATACATATGTTATGTCAAATAACTTTATGTTATGATAAATAGTTATAGAATTATCATCCATATATATATATATAGTATAATAGTTAAATTATATATTTAGTTATATAATTATGTTATGAACTACCTAGTTTAGTTTAGTTATGTTATGAACTACCTAGTTTAGTTTAGTTTAGTTATATATATATATATATATATATATATATATATATATATATATATATATATATATATATATATATATATATATATATATATATATATATAACTAGTTATATAATTATATTATGAACTATCTAGTTCAGTTAAGTTATGTTGTATATATATTGTATGTTATATAATTTTATGTTATGTTAAATGTTAAATGTTAAATAACAAGTTATGTTATAGGGTTATAGAATTATGTTGTTGTTCTTTTGTTTTTGTTTTTGTTTTGTTTGTTTGTTTGTTTTTTTTCACAGCAAAAATCGAAATCTTTATTAAGGAAATAAAAAGTTATAAAATAGATGCATCAAAGCATTCAAAACCAAACTATGAATCCACCATACGCAGAAAGTGAAACCATATCATATTGAGAAAAGTGGAAAGTGCACTTTCTCAATACTGATAATCATATGAAGTAACTATATACTGTAATATCCAAAGTCCAACAATAAAAAACATAGGTGAACATAAACTGTAAAGTGGCCATATAACCCAAAAAATCTATTTACCCCATAGCAACAAGATGCAGAGATAAAGACCATAAACAAAAAGACCAAGAAAACCCAGATTTTTAAAAGTATGGAGGTTGATCTGAATCGGTGACCTGCCCGTTGTACAAATCAATTATATGCCAAAAGTCTAGAGCTTGCCGTAAACCTTTTTTAGAAAAGTAATCTGCTTCCACATTCCTTTCCCTGTAAATGTGACAAACAGAGAAATCAACAAAGGCTGATTTAATAAAAGAAATTTCTTCTAAAATAGGAATCAATGTAAGATTTTGACAGTGTTGCACATTGTTTGTCTAGTTTATCACATTCAAAGAGTCACCAAAAATATGTACTGAATCAATCCCCAACTGTCTTAACCAACATAAAAGAAGTTTTAGAGTTTTTAGTTCTGCATAGTTGTTTGAACCAGTGCCAATTCCCACTGAAGCTTTTAGGATTTTGTGTTCATTAATGTGAATTATGATCCCTGCCCCACATCGATCATGAGTGTCTGAAGCCCCATCAAAATATGCCCATGGTATATCAGGTCTGATGATTTCTTCTTGAATGTTCCGACAAGCTAAAGCGAGAGTGGTGTGAGGGATCAACTCATAGATAGAGGCACACTGAATAACAAAATATAGGGATTTGATGGCTAGTCCTTAAAAATGATTTTGTTCGTGCCAGCCAAATTCCCCAAAAAATAATCAGGGGAATGTTCCTATGATGAGTATCAGGTGAAGATGACCACCAATTTTTCCAAGCATCCACCAAGGAAAAACTAGACCAATTCGTACTAATACCAACAACCTTCAGAAATATATCCCATATTCTTATAGCAAAAGGAAAACTTAAAAAGAGATGAGAAGAGTTTTCTTCAAAATTTTTGCAGAGGGTGCACCAACCCGAACCATGTTTGTTTCTTTTTTGGAGGTTGTCCCAGGTTGGGACTTTGTTCCTAAGAATGCACCAAAAAAAGAGTCTGGATTTTGCTGGGAAACTAAGTTTCCACAAAAGCTTGAACCACCAGTGCCTAACTCCACCAGCCCTTTGATCCATTTGTAGGTTGTATCCAAATTTCGGAGCATATATACCACTGGCAGAGTAGACCCATTAGATATCATCAACCCTTTCCCTTATATAGTTGTTTGATCTTTGCAATTCCATAGTGTAGTCCTGCCAAACACCCTCCCACTGGGGCTCGAGGTCTAAATCCTTATTCGACTTCTAGCCTTGGTTCCAAAAAGAAGTGGTTCCCTCATTTGAGATTTGATTGAGAAAATAAATCCTCTTGGTAGCCAAAAACTCTCTCATCTCCCTTGGAAGAGTGAAAGCCTCGTTACAACCAACCCAAGGGTCCACTCCCACTCAAACACTAGTACCATTCCCAACCATCCAGGACAAACCATCAACAACAATGTCAAAGGACTCAATCGTAGCCTTCCAGATGACCGAAGAGTTTCTTGAGGACTTTCTCGGGGTTCTCAGCCAAAAAACCAAGTCTAAAGGATCTATATATTTCCTTTTTATCATAGATGTCCATAGGTTGTCCTTGGTTAAAAGACTCCAACCCGATTTTGCTGCCAAAGAGCAAGAGAAACATGTGAGATCCTTTATGCCCCACCCACCCTTATCTTTTGGACGAGAAATTTTCTCCTAGGCCACCCATGGGAGAACATCATCTTCCTTTGAGCCCACCCATAAGAACCGACCACATATTTTCCGAATTAGAGAAAGAATTCCTTTCACGACCCAAGAAAGAGCAATCCAATAAACTAGGATTGGTAGTAAAATCGATTTAATAAGAATCAAGCACCTTGCTCTAGAGAGCCACTTAAATCTCCAGTGCTTGACACGCTTTTCAATTTTTGTAACTAACCATTTCCAGTCTGATTTCTTGTAGGAGTTTGACTTTAAGAGGAACCCAAGGTATTGAAGGCTTTCCATCAAAGGATTAACTTCAAAGGGAAAAATGGATAAAGAACTATTTATCTCTGCCTTAGAGAGCCCATTATGAGTAATAGAGGATTTGTGTGCATTTATACTCCTCCCGGTTTCCTTAAAGAATAAATCTAGAATTGACTGCATCTGAGCAAGTTATCCCCTAAACCCATCACAAAATAGTAAAATGTCATCCACTAAAATAATATGGGCAATAAATAACTTTATAGCAATTTCAATGTTGTTATATTCACCCCTTTTTATGGAAGAATGAATCAATGGACTCAAACCTTTAGTAGCAAAAGTAACAAAAGGGGCGATAAAGGGCATCCCTAACGAAGACCCCTCTGGCTAGTGAAAAAAGGAGAGGCCACCGCATTGATGAGAACGAAAAAATCACATTAGTTATACAACCCATGACCCAATTAATAAAACCAATATTGAAACCCAGGTGAGTCATCAAAAGACACAAAAACATCCAGCTAATCTTGTCATAAGCCTTTGAAATATCAATCTTAACTATCATTCCTTTTTTGTTGTGTCTTTTGATACTGTGTAGGGATTCCTAGGCCATTCCAATGGCTTCATGAATTTTCTGACCCTCAAGGAACCCAAACTGTTCCCGTGAAATAATTTTTGAAAGGATTGGTTTTAATTGTTTTGCAATAGTTTTGGAAATAATTTTGTATGTTCAATTGCATAAAGAGATGGGTATGAAGTCATTAAAGCTTTGAGGATCATCAGAATTTGGAATTAATGATAGGAAAGTTGAATTAAGAGGATTGTGCACAAAACCCCTACTTCTAGACTCCTCCACCAGTCCCGCTAGGTCATCCCCCATTAGGTAGAAAAAATGTTGGAAGAATTCCACCGTCCAACCATCAGGACCCAGGATCTTCTCCTTTTGCATAAAGTGAAGAACTCCCTCCACTTCCCCCTTAGAAACAGGGGCCGTGAGGATATCATTATCATTCTCTTCAGCAAAATGGGAAGGACTTGAACCACCCGAATGACTTCAACAATAGTGGCCTAAGGAGGAGATTTAATCGTGGATTTGAAATGATAGACCCCCTGCACTGTCAACTTGCAGAAAGAAGATACCGAAACCCCTTCATCGTTTTTCAGTTCCCAGCTAGTGTTTGAATTTTTCCTACCCTTGGCATAGTTCTGGAAAAATATCGATTTCTCATCCCCAACCTCAAGCCAAATGGCTCTTCTTTTTAGCCTCCACTTTTCTTCAATGTCTTTCAGAATCCTATACCTTTCACCCTCCTTAGCTTTTATCCTTCTCTTTTTATCTTCCGTCTCATACCCATCCCCTTCCAGAGTTTCTAAAGCCTCCAATTCGATCTCAATGGATTTTAAAACCGCTTCATCCCTTAAATATTTTTCCTTAGTCCAAGAGATCATTGATTATTTCAATTTTTTTAGCTTCTCCATAAATGACTGGGCAAGGGATAAACCCAGTATTCCTTTCTAAGAACTCTAAATATCACGAACCAACTTATTATAGGACAACTATTTAATCCAGGAAGAGTTGAATTTAAAAGGGGAGCCAGGTTTCCTACTGGCCCCTTTTAGTTCCAGAAAAATTGGAAAGTGATTTGAATCATCCCCAGAACCAACCCATCGATGAAAGAAAGGAATATGAGCAACCATATCTTCTTTAATAAAGGACCAATCCAAACACTTTTCCACCCTTGCCTCACCAACCCTCCTATTTCTCCAGGTAGGGTTTTCTTTCAGAAGATCAACATCAATAAATCTCCCCAACTGAATCTTGTTTAGAAAGAAATCTGCCAAAGGGTCCACCTGTGCATTTGGTCCCCAAGATTTAAATAACCCTAAGGAGACATTGAGATCCCCTCCCACCAAAAGCTTTGAGAAATTAAGCAATGATTTTGAAAACAATTTATTCCAAAAAGGGATATGTCCCTGACAAGGTCCATAAATGTTTATAAGAGTTAAGTTTGAACAGAGTTATGAGGAGTAAACCTCCGCTCCAAGCATCAAATCAGAGCCCCAAGAATTTAAGAGTTTTAAACTGCAATCCTTAAAACCCATCGCCAAGCCCCCTGAATGCCCACATGCATCCAAAGCCACAAAGGACCAACCAGGCAACATGTTTCTCAAGATATTTATTATAGAATTCCCAGGACCAAGAGTCTCTTGAAGCATAATAACATCACAACAGACATTCTTAAATAATTGTTTTAAAGCCAACTTTTTTTGGGGATTGGAAATCCCTCTACAATTGAAGGACAACAAAATCATTTGGAAACTGCCATAGGGGTCATCGCTGCTCTAAGTGACCCTTTGAGGGAGAGTTGTTTTCCATCAACTATGTCAAGATTTAATTTTAAATGGGCCTTTGAAATGTTCGTTTTCCTGCCCTGAGTCTTAGGAGGACCCACAATATCATATAATAGGCTGAGACCGTCCATAGGATCACCAAGATGGTCTCTTTTGTCCCAAGGATGAAGGTTATAATGAGGCTTATTAGGGAAAAATTCAGAAGGGGTGGGTAGACCAGAGCCCACCAAAGAGGGTCCAGAAAGATTTAATATCGGTATCGATGTAATGATACTGTCAAGGGCCAAAGAAATATTGCATTGAGGAGAAATAACATCAATAGGAGGCCTGGAAGGACTAGGCCCGAGAATAGGATCCACAAGGGGCATACACAAAAATGAAAGAGAAGCAAGAGGGGAAGAAATGATAGTCGCAGGATGAGATGCCTCCACCTCTACCTTCTCATCCTGCAAGTGTACAGTTGCAAGTTTTTCAACCTCTATAAGTATTGCCCGATGATTGTCATTAACCACAACCTGAACCAGAACCTCTGCCTGCTGTTCCCCAGGAAATGATGCCTACTCCATAACTACATCCTTAGGCCACTCCTGCATTTCTTGAACTGACTCCACCTTGTTTTTCCTCCGGCGTCTAAGCCCTAATGGATAGTCCCTTGCTAAGTGGCCATGTTTGTGGCAACGATGAAATATATAGAGAAGTTGTTCATAGTTGAGAAACTGAGTGAGAGAGTAGCCGTCCACCTGTATTTGCATCATATCTACCAAACCCTCCCTTGAGTCTAGCCTAACCAGAATACTACCACCTTTCTTTCCTTAGTAACTTGAAAGGACATATCAACATCTAGAAAAGTACCCAGATTGTTCCCAATCACCTTAAAGACATCCATCGACCAGTGCTGAGGGGAAAGTGATGGAATAGGAAACCACATTGGGATCTCTCCTAATCTTTCTCTTTGAGCATCAAAGAGGGGAGTCCATCTTTTGAAGAAAATTAGAGCTTTCCCAAAACCCTAGTTTCGCTCAAGAACCCAATCAACAACTTCCGCATTTGAGAAACGAACCATGAACCAACCCCTTATCAAACAAATAACCTCCGTCTGAGAAACCAGCCCTGAACTCCATTCCTTACTTATCCATTTCTAAATGAAATTAGCAGTAAATTGTCTTCCCTTTACCCGTCCCACTATGATGCGCTATGATGCATCCATAACTTCATCCATCCGAATGTTGTCCCCTAAGATTAGTTTTGGTTTCTGCTCTTTCTTTCTCATGACCTTCCCCTTCTTCCTCTTTAGGCCTGAGGACTAACCATTCACTGAAGGGGCAATTGAGTTATTTTCTTCGTCCTCTTGGCTTTCAAAGCCTAGGATACCCTCCAAGGATAATTCAGTGCCAAAGTGATGTTCGACAAAGCTTCAAAGTCTAGAGCTAGCCCACCAGTGCCAAGAATGGGGGGATGACTACCCTCCTTCAACCCCTGAGAACTCGCCTCTAGATGTCCAACCAAATCCAACCCTTGGAGGGAAAAAACTGGAAACCCTAGCGCTTCGTTCCCTGATTCTTCCAAGAGTGGTTGTCCCACTGAATAATTTACCTCTGAGAAACCAATAAAAGACTTCTCCCCATTACCAACAATCTCAGCAGCTAAACAAAAAGACTCTGAGAGGTTGATGGCACAAGTCGAAGCAGGAATTTTACAGTTAAGGGTTTTGTACAAACTCAAGCCCGTTGCCAGCTGGTCAACCTGCAAGACTTCATTTAAAAAAGTTTGTAGCCCTTCCTTTCTCTCGAGCCCACTACTTCTAACGATATCTTCCAAACCGCCTGTTAGAAACTCAGAAACATAGATTGTAGAAGGGGTTTTTGGGCTTACCTGTATTTCCGCTAATGGTCCGATAGATTTTCCTACCAATACTGGACCATCCTGACCTTCATGAACTTCAGAGTCTGGAAAAAATCACACCACACTTGTGGAAGGAGGTTTTGACTCCTCCAACATCCTCAGACCACCGCCATAATGTTGTGCCAACTCCGTACTGCAAACTTTTCCAGGTGGAGACCTAGCTGGCAAGACTACATTCACCAGATTATGTTACACTGGTTCCAAACCCCATATCGACAAAATATCCTCTAGTACCGGTTCCAAATCCACATAGTCGGTTGGGCTGACCATCCCGATAACAGTGAAAAGAGGAAAAAACTAAAAAAATAACAACTGACTATACTGACTGGTGAAATCTTCGAGAAGACATGATACCGGGAGAGAACCCAATGTAGAGGAACCTCCCTAGAGAAATATGCCCCTAAGTGACCTATAACCCAAGTAAACAAAGAGGCCAAAGATGAAAATGAGGGAAATAACTAACAACTTGAGGTTTGACATAGAGAAGGTGAGTAAAACGACAGAGAGTCACAGTGAAAGCATAACTGGTCACCTAACAAAACATAGTGAAATGGTTGAAAAGAAAAAATGTTCCACCAAAAAAAATCCTGCCTCGAAATTATCACAACTTCCCTCAACACTCAGACCAAGGGCGGGGCCAGTAAATGCGTGGCTACCCCAAAACCTACAACAAAAAGCCAATGGTTCAATGTTCCTCCATCACCATTAGGTCCTAGGTCAAGCTCCCCACATTGGTTATTCTTAAGCATATGTTTATTAGGAGTTGGAGTTCATAATTTTTTTGATACCAGAATGAGTAGATTTTTTATTTAAATATGTTGTGCCTATTCGCAAATAAAACTAGGATTTTACTTAGTGATTTCCAACCTTCTAAGGACATGTGATACATCATTTGGCTTGCATGCTAGTACAAGAGCTAGGGGGTTGTAGCTCCCTTCCACTAGTAGTTGGAAAACGAGATAAGGTTGCAGCCTTCTACAGGTAGAAGCCTGCGTACTGGTATAAGTCTGCACCAGTACAAAATTGTAAACAGATTTTTCTTATTATTAAAAGAAGACAGAGACGACAGTAGCAAGTTGTTTTTACCCACATTGGGTTTCCAACTTATATCTTGGTGTTCATGTGCAATGCTTATGTGTAATGATTTATTATGCTTTTACTCCACTTTCTAATTAATATCTGACATACGGGTTAAAGTTCAATGCATGATAAATTGGGTAAATCAAAATTTATCTGCATATACGTTGGTTTCTTTAATAACAGTCACGTGTACATGCTGGTTCACTTAGCTAAAGTAGCGTATACAAAGATGCTTATGGAAATCAAATATTATTGATTTACAAATATTGATTCACCCCCCCCAGTATTATTTCCAACAATTAGTATTAGAGCAGGTCCTTCAGAAGAAGCTTGATCGCTTGGAGGAAGATCCATCATCATGAGTAATCAAGAAAGCGGGGGATCCATTAGACTGCCAATCTTTGATGGGAGCAACTTTGTTTATTGGAAGATAAGAACCACAACCTATCTTCAATCACTTGGAACAAATGTCTGGGAAATCATGGAAGGAGGATATACATTTCCATCAGCAATTCCTACAGATATGGTAGGTAAAAAGCAATATGAAACCAATTCCAGGGCTATCAATACATTATTGGGAAGTTTTCCACAATCAGAGTTTGTCAAAGTTATGCAGCTCAAATCAACCAAAGAAATATGGGACAAAATCGTTCTAAGCTACGAAGGAGACTCTTAGGTAAAACGTGCTAAACTGCAAAATCTTAGAATTCAATATGAAACTCTTAAGATGCACAATGATGAAAGTATAGCTAGTTACATCTTATATAGATGAGGTTGTTAATTGCATGAAGAATCTGGGTGAAGAGATAAAGGAAGTTACCTTAGTCAAGGAAGTTTTAAGATCCTTGTCTGCTAAATTTGAATCAAAAGTATCTGCCATAGAAGAAAAATAGGATCTACAGACTATTACTATGACACAACTTCACAGAATCTTAACTACCATTGAGATGGGAAAAGGAGACCCATTAGATATGATAGAAGCCGCATTTAAAGCTTCAACAAAAGGAAAAGAATAACTCAATGAATCAGGACATATTTTAGAAGAAGAAGATGAAGTAAACTTTGTCAAGAAGCTTCAACGGGGTTCTGGAAGATTTAGAGGTAAACTACCTTTCAAATGTTTTGCCTGTGGTAGAATTGGTCATTATGCTGCCAAATGTCCTCATAAAGATAAATATGATAAAGGGAAGGAATTTGAAAAATGGAATAGAAAACAAAGTGTAAGTAAAAAGAGTTACTATACTCATGAAGATAAAATGGTTTATCAAATAGTGATGAAGATGAAAATAGTAATGACTATAGACTTCTAATGGCTTATGAAGATGATAATTTTTTGGATGCTTTAGAAGAAGATGACCTTCATGAAGAAATCTCTAAACTCAAAATCTATTTAGAAGAAAAGAATATGATTATAGATACCTTGACATATCAACTTGCTGAAAGAGAAAAACACAATGAAAAACTAGAATGTGAAATTGTGGGTCTAAGAAAGGATCTTGAGAAAACAAAATCTCTTAATCTTAGATTTGCTAAAGGATCAGAAACCTTAAATGAAATTATCAAAGTGCAGCGTTCTCCTATGATAAAGACAGGTCTTGGATATACTGAAGAAGCATCTCAATCACAGAAGCCGTCAACCTCCACTAAAAGCTATCTTGATGCAGCAAAGAACATTGAATAGTATGACAATCGTCAGCAAAGGCATAAAGCAGATTACTAGGTAAATCAGGCTCAATTTGCTTCAAGGATGAATAGAAGTCACAACCAACCTTAGGTAAATCATACTCAATTTTCTTCAAAGATGAATAGAAACTACAATCGCCAGGTCAATAGATTCGATAATCGCAGGAACTTCTTTAATGGTCAATGTTTCTCATGTCATAATTTTGGACACAAAGCTACTCAATGTGTTGCTTACAAAACCATCATGACTAGAGAAGCACAAAATCAAAGGAATGTGACAGGGATCAAGTAAGGTTCCTATAATAAATTTTATCTTCTTGAAAATGAAATAGAATGCTCAATCTATAACAACTTTGGCCATGCAGAATCTAAATGCAAGAGTAAATTTCGGCAAATATCTCAAAAGGAGAAAACTCCATTAAATCTGATCCAAGATGGATCTTGAATAGACTTCTAAGTCTAAAGTGTTCTTCACAAAGGAAAATTAAAGTCCAAGGATGCTCTTGGAAATAGCCCCATTGTGTGGATCTTTTCATTCTGAATCTACTACAACTTGAATGGGCTAAAATGGACTTCAGATGAAGAAGTTATCGCAAAAAGAAGTTTGCCTTTGTCCTTTGAAAAGGAGGCAAATTCTTATATAAATGGGACTTAAGGGAAAAATGTGTTTTTAAACATAAAAAAAACCTTAGAACCCATCGCATCACACTAAACAAAGGAAAAAGGATCAAAATAGGCGCAAAGGCCTTCAGTGGACCCGACAAAATTATAAACCAAATAGGCAAACCTTTTGAGTTCTGAAAGGAAGGGCAGTAAGCCATATTTCAGGCAGGCCTCAGGCGTAAGCAGTATTGGATGGGTTCCGCCTGATTCCATACATTGAATGACACGTGGCATCGCGGAGGAGAGAGGAAACCGCTCTTTCGGGCGGTTAAACCCTGTGTAAGTTATGCGTCCAAAATGGACTGTCAACCATCGGATTAGCGGTCGCAAATCAACAGTCAGGATTTGATCGGCGGATCGATGATCGGAATGAACAAAGGGAAGACCCCTAGGTCAATGCAAAAGCAATATGTGACGTGCGATATCAGTCGTCGGATCGAGAAAGGAATGGATGGTCCAGATTTAATCGGCGATTGGCGATCGATGATCCCCAATGCTAGGGCCAATACGATTACGATTGTGATAAGCGATTAAGGGCCGGATCCGATGGGAATTATAAGCCCGATTGCATAATATTTGAAATTCGGAAATTTGGATTTTCAATGTATTTCCCGTGTAAATAGGTTTTTGGCTATTTGGCCATACGACGATGCGATTGCGATATTACGATGAATGGCGGACCCGAAAGGGATTATAGACCCGATTTCATAACTTTTGAAGTTCGGATTTACGGGATTTCTTTGTATTTCCTGTGTATTGAGGTTTTTAGACCTCCTGCATAAGCGATAGTGATAAGAAACATTTAGACGGACCCAATAGGTTTATAGGGTCGATTCCATAATATTTGAAGTCTGGGCTAAAGGCCCATGATGTGTTTTGCGTGCGTTTCCTATGTATTTCTGTTATTTGGTTGACACGGCCAGAGGAAGGCAAAACGATCGGGTTTTCCTTCCCACCCGTTCTTTTCCATTTGTAAACGAATTCTTGTGAGGAAATAGTTAGGTTCTTCAATGATGGATCATTGTAACTGAGGCATGATAAAAACATAAAGAGCACAAGTGCTGAAGGCAGCTGAAGGTGGCCAAGAGTCGCTTGGAGGTCAAGTGGACTACAGAGGCATGCAGAGGCTGAGAGAGAGAGCTCAGAGAAGCTAGAGCCGAAGAGCCAGAGCTAGAGCGAGAGAGAGAGCCATGAGCCAGAGCCAAGATCTAGAGCTAGAGCTAGAGCCAGAGCCAGAGCCAGAGCCGAGAGCTAGAGCCAGAAAGCCAGAGAGCTTCAGAGCCAGGGATAAGATGGTGTGATAATCCCACTGCGTTCAGTGTAAACCAGTGGAGTTGAGCGTGGAGCTTGTAAAAAGACTTTGCCATAATCCCAGAGAGCCTAGTCGAGTTGACTAGAGCTCAAGGAGATGTAGCCCAAGAGTTTTGGGTGAACTCCATATTATATTGCTGTTATGTGTGATTGCTTGTTGCTGCATTGTATTTGCTGCTTTATTTTCTATTATATGTTTTATATCAATTCAAGCAAATAAACTTAAGGCACATAAACAGTTTAAAGACAAACACAAGCATACACCTATTTCAAGCACTTTTTTAATTCCGCAATTGGTTAATCATAAGGTCTTGGGAATATATAAGCTTTGGAAGTGGGAGAGGTTCTTGTAAGCTCACAAGAAGCCTTTAGTGCCCCATTTTTAGATCAGGTGGTATCAGAGCTTGAGATTGATTAACCCCATCTTCAAAGAAGGTTATATCAGAATTCTTGATTGACAGAGCGAAGATTGCTTGTCTCAAAGTTGTTTGGGTGGTCAAGGGTTGATTGTATGATTGATGTATGCTTGTTGCAGACTAACTATTGTTTGAGTTTGCAGAGGTGAAGGGAAAGCTATTGATAGCTTAGTCCAGGAAGGACAAGAAGGAAGAAGGGCTGAAGGCATTCTTCTTATCCCAAAGGACCTCAAGGAAATGCTTGAAGCACAAGAGGTTTTTTGCAAAAGGTTGATAAATAAGCTCTTTATTAATATTGTTTGAAGTTCTTTTATTCATTGGCATAATGACAACTTCTACAAGTGAGTCCTCAAATTATACTTTCTTCACAAGAGTCTTTGATGAAGACATGAAGCAAGACTTGTCCACCATGATGGATATGGTGAGAGAAATGTATGAGGATGGAAGGAAGAGCATCATACTTAGAGAGCAGTTGAATTTCGTGGAGGAAGAGAAGCGGTTGCTTTCTGACAAATTTCAGGAAATGGAGAGGCAAATTCATATTACAAATATGAACCTGAAAAGGATGCATGAGTTGGAGTCACAACTCTTTGCTGTCAAAGAAGCCTTGGTCAAGTATCATCTTGAAGAAGAGGTAAACCATTCTAGTTTGTCTTCAAATTATTCTAAGAATGTTTATATTGCTTCTTTTGAAAAACATACCAGAGGCATAGGTTCCAAGCTAATGTCCAAGATGGGCTATGAAGGAAAAGGCTTGGGTAAACATGCACAAGGTATTTTTGAGCAAATAATGGTTCAGGAAAGGCCTAAGTATTTGGGTCTTGGCTCTGGACAGTCTTATGGAGAAAGTTCCAGAGCTGCCATAAAGGCCGTTGAAACAGTTCCAAGAAGGAGTTTCATTTCAGGTCCTCTACCTCAGAAGTGTGAAGATTGAATTCAGGAGGAATTCAATAGCTTGAAACATCATTTTTAGGATGCAGGTGTTCAGAAGCACACACTTGAACCAGAGAGTTGTGGAAACTCTAACAGCCTTGAAGAGATTGACAGTGTTCCAAAGGGAGCCACTTCTTCATTTGATTCACCTCCTCATGAAGGCAATAAAGATGAAAGAGAAAGGTATAAATATGGTTCTAATAATATTCCTTTTTATTTTGTTTAGCATGGTAAATTTCCATATAAACATTGGAAAAGAATTGCATGTTCCTTTTGTGGTTTGGATAACCATAATGTTTCTAGATGTTGGAAGAGAATGACCACATACATGAAACTTTTGAAGGAAAGGAAGCAAGAAGCCAAAGGTCCATTGGACAAGGCAAATCATGCTATCAAGAGGATGCACATGCAGTGCACTTACTGCCATAAGCAAGGGCATCTTGTTGAAAAGTGTTGGACTCTGAATCCAACAATGCTTCCACAAAAGATGAAGAAAGTGGAAAGAGAAGATGGCAGAAATGGAAAGGAAGATTCCATGATTGATGTGTTTTAGGATGATTCACATGTTGATGCTGATGTGTAGACAAAGGTAGTACCTTTGAAAGGGATTGGTGAGAAATGGTTAGAGTTCTTATCCAATTAAGATTGCATGTCTATTGATGCATCTATTTGCATTTCTTTGTTAATGGAATGCAAGTTGCAGGATTTTACCAAGAAGGTGAATGGAGAAGTTGAGTAGGAGACTCACTTTGTTGCTGCAACATTATATTTCATTTCAGCTTCGAAAGTACAGTGTGCTTAAGCGAAAGTTGAAGGATGAAATGCATGCATGAGCTTGATGTGCATGAACACAGGGATGTTGATGATTTCCTTGTATTTGAACATGTATGTGTAATTAACTTGAAGGGTTGATTGCTTTGTTGTAAACATGCATGTAATGTTGACTTGGGAGAAGTTAACTTGGTCTCCAAGATGGAGATAATGATGAAGTGTTTCATCTTTTGAAAAAGATTCCTAATGGTCTTTTTCTACATGCTTGACTTGAAGGGTCATTTGTTTTAAAGGCATGTTTTGTGGGCTTGTTATCTAGTCCATCATTTGTATGCAGATGTAAGACATGGAGGTGTTCACAAGATGTGAAATCTGTTTCTTTTGTTGAAGCAAGAGTTTAGTCCATCTAGTTGTTGTTTGTATTTCTGTTGTTGTTAACAGTTGTTGTTGACAGCTTTTCAAATAGGTACAAATGAAAATTTTGTGAAGCAGATGTACTTCACATTTGTTTGAGCCACCTTGGATCAATGATCAAGGCAGAAAAGTTCAAACTACCTTCTGTGACCATCTCAGCAGGAGTTTTGCAGGAAGGCAAGGAGGAAGACAGTTCTTCCCAGGAGGACTAGCACATCCAGGAAGGAAAGTGGTCAAAGGCTTTGGTTCAGAGGCACTATGCAAGGCAAGTGTATGGACGCTGAAAGAAGAGGGTGCTGTTACTCTCATTTACTGTTTAGATCAGTATGTCAATCTTTTGGAGACCAAAAGTTATTTTAGTGGGAAGGTGTGATCCAAAATGGATCTTGAATAGACTTCTAAGTCTAAGGTGTTCCTCACAGAGGAAAATGAAAGTCCAAGGATCCTCTTGAAAATAGCCCCATTGCGTAGATCTTTTCATTCAAAATCTACTGCAACTTGAATGGGCTAAAATGGACTTTGGATGAAGAAGTTATCGCAGAAAGAAGTTTGCCTTTGTCCTTTGAAAAGGAGGCAAATTCTTATATAAATGGGACTTAAGGGAATAATGTGTATTTAAACATAAAAAAACCTTAAAATCCATCGCATCACAATTCTTCATCGCATCGCAATAAACAAAGGAAAAGGGCTTAAAACAGGCGCAAAGGCCTTCATCGGACTCGACGGATTTATAAACCAAATAGGCAAACCTTTTGAGTTCCAAAAGGAAGGGTAGTAAGCGGTATTTTGGGCGGGCCTCAGGTGGTAAGCGATATTGGACGGGCTCCGCCTGATTCCATACATTGATTGATGCATGGCACGACGAAGGAGAGAGGAAACCGCTCTTTCAGGCAGTTAAACCCCGTGTAAGTTATGCGCCCAAAATGAAAAGTTAGCCATCGGATTAGCGACCACAGATCAACGGTCAGGATCTGATCGGCAGATTGGTGATCGGCATGACCAAAGGGAAGACCCCCAGGCCAATGCGATAGTGATATGCGACGTGCTATATCAGTCGTCGAATTGGGAAAGGAATGGATGGTCCAGATTTAATTGGTGATCGACGATCCCCAATGCCAAGGCCAATACGATTGTGATTGCGATAAGCGATTAAGGGCTAGACCCAATGGGAATTATAAGCCCGATCGCATAATATTTGAAATCTAGAAATTTGGATTTTCAATGTATTTCCCGTGTAAATAGGTTTTTGGCCATTTGGCCATACGACGATGCGATTGCGATATTATGATGAATGGTGGACTCGAAAGGTATTATAGACCCGATTTCATAACTTTTGAAGTTCGGATTTACGAGATTTCTTTGTATTTCCTGTGTATTGAGGTTTTTAGACCTCCTTCCTAAGTGATATTTGGATGGACCCGATAGATTTATAGGGCCCATTCCATAATATTTGAAGTCTGGGTTAAAGGCCCATGATGTGTTTTGCGTAAGATTCCTCCATATTTCCATTATTTGGCTGACACGGCTAGAGGAAGGAAAAACAACTGGGTTTTCCTGCTTGTCTATTCTTTTCCATTTGTAAACAGATTCTTGTGAGGAAATAGTCAGGCTCTTCAATGATGGAGGACTGTAACTGAGGCATGATAAAAACACAGAGAGCACAAGTGCTGAAGGTAGCTCAAGGTCGCCAAGAGTCGCTTGGAGGTCAAGCGGACTACAGAGGCATGCAGAGGCCAAGAGAGAGAGCTCAGAGAAGCCAGAGCTAAAGAGCCAGAGCCAGAGCAAGAGCCAGAGTGAGATCCCCACGAGCCAGAGCCAAGAGCCAGAGCGAGAGCCAAAGCCAGAAAGCCAGGGAGCTTCAGAGCCAGGGATAAGATGGTGTTATAAGCCCATTGTGTTTAGTGTAAACCAGTGGAGTTGAGTGTGGAGCTTGTAAAAGGACTTTTGCATAATCCTAGAGAGCCTAGTCGAGGTGACTAGAGCTCAAGGAGACATAGCCCAAGAGTTTTGGGTGAACTCCATATTATATTGCTGTTATGTGTGATTGCTTGTTGCTGCATTGTATGTGGTTCTTTATTCGCTGTTATATGTTTTATATCAGTTCAAGCAAATAAACTTAAGGCACATAAACAGTTTAAAGACAAACACAAGCATACACCTATTTCAAGCACTTTTTTAATTCCGCAATTGATTAATCATAAGGTCTTGGGAATATATAAGCATTGGAAGTGGGAGAGGTTCTTGTAAGCTCATAAGAAGCCTTCAATGCCCCATTTTCAGATCAAAATCCCAAAATACGGAGAAAGAAAGAACCACAAACAGAAATATGTGGTATAGCCTTGTATGCAGAAGGACAAGAAAACCAGTGGTACATCAACAGTGGATGCTCAAAACACATGACAGGTGACAAATAAAAACTTCACTCATATAATGCCTTAGAAAAGGAAAAGAATGTCTCATTTGGAAACGACACTCCTGTTGTCATAAAAGGTAAAGGCTTTGTTTTCTTGAAAGAAAAGGTTAGAGCTGGGAATGTTATGTATGCTGATGGTCTAAAGCATAACCTGTTGAGTGTCAGCCAAATGTGTGATCAAGGAAATGAAGTGGTGTTTCGATCAAATAGATGTGTTGTTCGTGAGCTTGATACAGGAGAAACCGTGATCAAAGGTACAAGAACTCCAAACAACTTATACATACTCAAGGGAGGACAACAACAATGCTATCTAAGAAAAAATGATGAAAACTGGCTATGGCACAGAAGATTGGGACATCTAAGCTTTTCTAAAATAAGAAAAGCATGCAGATTCCAAGCTGTTCATGATCTTCTAGATATCAACATCCCTGAAAATACAATATGCAAACCATGTCAATTTGGTAAACAAACCAAATCTCACTTCATTGAAAAAGAAGGGTCAGCTAGTAAGCCTCTTAAACTTGTTCATACTGATTTATGTGGACCATCAAGGAAAAAGTCACCTCGTGGGGAAGAAGACTTTATATTGTTCATTGATGATTTTTACAGAATGTGTTGGATAGGTCTTCTAAAGCATATAGATGAAGCATTTGAAAAGTTCAAAGCCTTCAAAGCTTTGGCTGAAAATGAATTAGATCACAAAATCAAATGCCTCAGATCTGATCGAGGAGGGGAATTTACCTCAGATGAATTCTTTGACTTTTGTGAACAACATGGAATAAAAAGGTAGTTCTCCACCGCAAGGACTCCTCAACAAATGGAGTGGTAGAAAGAATGAACAGAACTGTTCAACAAATGGCTCGAGCTATGCTAGATGAATCTGGAACTCTTGCAACCTTCTGGGGTGAAGTTGCATTTGTCGCCATCACTATTCTCAACCAAGAAAATGTTCGAGTAAACATCACTCAAACTCCACATGAACTTTGGTATGGTAAGACTCCTACTTTAAAATACTTTAAAGTTTTTGGAAGCAAATGTTACATAAAAAGGACTGATGAAAAAATTGGTAAGTTTTAACCCAGAGCAGATGAAGGTAGTCTTCTTGGTTACTCTTCCCGAAGTGAAGGATATAAATATTATAATAAAAGACTTGGGAAAAGTATTGAAAGTATTGATGTTGTGGTTGATGAAGGATGCAAAAATCCAAAATAGATAGAAACCGAAGATCATGACAATGAAGAAGATGAGGATTATTTTCCCACATCAAATCACACTAATTCTGAAGAAGAAACCAATGAAGCACCAGAAGAAGAGATAACGGTAGAAGAAAAGACTCCGTCTAGGTATGTTCAGAAAAATCATCCAAAAACTCAAATTTTAGGCGAAAAAGAAGCAGGTGTGCAGACAAGAAGAACTATTACAGAAGCCTCAAGCTATCTAGCATTACTATCTTCCACCGAACCTCAAAATGTAAATGAACCATGCAAAGATGAATGTTGGGTCAAGGCCATGAATGAAGAACTTGAGAAAATTGAAAAGAATAATACTTTGGAATTAGTTCCTAGACCTCATGATAAGAATATCATAGGAACTGAATGGATATTCAAAAACAAGCTGAACGAAAATGGAGAGGTTATTAGAAACAAGGCCAGACTTGTTTGTAAAGGATATGCTCAACAAGAAGGTATAGATTTTGAAGAAACTTTTGTACCTGTTGCTAGACTTGAAGCCATAAGGATGTTTCTTGCTCTTTCTAGTTTTCAGAAATTCAAAGTATACCAAATGATGTAAAATCTACCTTTCTTAATGGAGACTTAGAAGAATAAGTCTATATTGAACAACTAGAAGGGTTCATTCTTGGAAATGATGCTAAACTTGTATGCAAACTCAGAAAGGCTCTCTGTTGGGTCCCTATAATACTAGTGATTACCCCATTACTATTGTACTTGTACCCCTTATTAATATTGTTGTGCCCCTATTGTCCCCATATTGTTATTACTTTGCCCCATAAAATCCCTCTATTGTTATTTTTGTGGCTTTATATTATTATTGTTAGGTCAGCTGGGTTATATTGTGACTCCTTAGACTCCTATATATAGAAAGGAGGTTTTTTCATTTGAATCATCCAAGAATTGTTCAATTATGTAATGTAAAGGAGGTTTCCCCCTCGAAGAGGTTGAATTCTAAGGCGTTGATCTATCTTTTCTATCTTTTCTTGAGCTGGTTTCATAACATTTGGTATCAGAGCTTTGGATTCTAGGGTTTCGCTGCTCCAAACAGGTCATCGTGGCATTTTCGCTATAACTTGTTTTTTTTTTTTTTTTCTTTTTCTGACATTTTAGAAGCTAAAAAAACAAACCCATTTGAGAAGACATCGCGCTGAAGCTCGTGTCCGAATTTAAGAGTTTTTCGCGCTATATTTGCGGAGATATGATCTGAGGAAGTTGTTCTTTTTGCAGACTTCTGAATTACATTCCAAATAGGTGACCTGGGGAAAATAATCATAACTTTCTCTCTGAGTATCGGATTGAAATTTTGTAAGAAGGTACAGAAAGAGGACAGATTGTAGTTTCTTGTATATATTTTTTAGAGCCAAAGGTCAAAACAGGGACACGTGGCACGTCGTACAAGTTCGCTCTACTGAATTAGTCTATAATCAGGTCACTGTGGAAGATTTGGCATTACTTTTCATTGGAGAATCCAATTGGGATCAGACTGGTGGCATTGGAAAGAGGACACAGAGGGCTACCACAGGTCGCAATTTCAGAATTGGATGATCCGAAATTACAGAGATACATCAGAGGCAATATCGGGCTCCTACAAAGTGAGAAAAGGTGCGTAGATTTTTTAAATTTTTGCTTAAGCTTGGTTTGAAAAATTATTTTGAAGGAATTAAAAGGGCATAGTAGAGCATTAGTATCGGTAACTGATGCCCCAAGGAAAGAAAATGCAAACACCTAGTAAGCAATCTGAAAGCTCTAGCATGACTCATGAAGAAGAGGAAGAAATGCTACATGATATATCAAAATTACAAGACCAAGTGCAACAAATTTCACTCTCACAAAAGCTAACAGAAGCTAAGATAAATGGAGTGGAATCTAAGATAAAGGGCGTGGAAGCCAAGATTGACGATTTGAAGATAGATTCAAGGCAAATTTGACAAATTTTCTACAAGAAATACTTATTAATGGTGAAAGGGGAGGAAAAGAAATTCATGATGCAAACAAAAGAAATGTTAATCATGATTTCATAGACTCTAATGTTGGATCGAAGACGCACCATATTCCAAAAATCGATATGAGGAAGTTTGATGGCAAGGATCCCGCAACATGGATATTATAGATGGAGCAATTTTTTGATCTCAATAATGTGCCAAACACACAAAAGGTACGTATTGCAACTTCATATTTGGAACCAAATCAGTTTGTATGGTATCAATGGCTTTGCTCTCGTAAACAATTTATCACTTGGGAAATTTTTATGGAAGAATTGATAGCACATTATGAGGATACAAAAAGCAACACTTTTTTAGCCAATTGATAAGTCTCAAACAAAAGGGTTCAATAATGGAGCACATTGAGGAGTTCAAAAAATTGAACATAAGGGTAAAAAATATTCCAAAGGAGCATAGGATTGATGTGTTCATAGGGTCTTTAAAGGATAATATCCAACATGATGTTTGCCTTTGGGAACCTGATTCATTAGAGAAGGCATTCAGGTTAGCAAGAAAAATGGAAAGCAAAATTATGGCAACCAGGAAGCATACCACTCACAACTATAAAGACGGAAGTGTTGTTGCCGCTAGTCTTCCACAACCTATAAGGTTGACACCACAACAATTGGAAGAAAAAAGAGCAAAAGGGCTTTGTTACAGTTGTGATAGCAAATACACTAAAGGTCATAAGTGTGCTGAGAAGAAATTATTCTACATAGATTGTGAAGAGGAAGAAGAAAAGGAGCAAGAAAGGTCAAAAGAAGAGGATATACTCCAGGAACAAAGCCTAGATGAAGAACAAATGAATCCGACCATATCTTGTAATGCATTGGTGGGAATTACCACTCCTCAAACCATCAAGATAGAAGGACAAATCAAGAAGAAAAAGGTAATAGTGTTGATTGATTCAGGAAGTACCCACAATTTTATTCATTGTAAGGTAGCAAAAGAATTGAATTGCTTCTTATATCCAGCACCAGAGTGTCAAGTGATGGTTGCAAATGGAGGAACAATAAATTGCTCTGGAAAGTGCCATAATATCAAGCTATCCATGGGAGAATATGTATTGACTAGCCCAATGCTTTCCATTCCAATGGGAGGTGCTGATGTTGTACTAGGAGTCCAATGGCTACAATCCTTGGGTACAATAGCTTTTAATTTTCAAGAACTTTTCATGAAATTTTCTATTGAAGGAAAGGAAGTTGAATTAAGGGGTATTGCAGGGAAACCGGGAAAGATAATCAGCTCTAACGGTATGAAAAAGCTTCTAAAAAAGGAACAAAAGGTGTAATTGCACAATTATGTTCGCTAGATGTTTCCACATTGGAATCATCTATTTCTCCAGATCTCCAAAAAGTCTTGGACAATCATTCCAAGGTATTTGAGACTCCCAAAGGTCTCCCACCTATTTGTGATCATGATCATGCTATTCATCTGATTCCAGGAAGTGTTCCTCCAAACATCAGGCCGTACAGATATCCCTATGCCCAAAAGAGTGAAATTGAACGTATGGTTGCAGAAATGCTAGAGGCTGGTATAATTCAACCGAGTCAAAGTTCTTTCTTTGCTCCAGTAGTATTGGTGCACAAGAAGGATGGATCATGGTGCATGTGTCCGGATTATAGGGAGCTCAACAAGCTCACTATTAAAGATAAGTTTCCATTCCTGTCATTGATGAATTACTGGATGAATTGCATGGATCAATTTACTTCACCAAGTTGGATCTTCGTTCAGGATATCATCAAATAGAATGAAGACTGAAGACATTTCGAAAACAACATTTAGAACTCATGAGGGTCATTATGAATTTTTGGTCATGCCTTTTGGCCTTACCAATGCACCTTCAACATTTCAAGGTTTGATGAATTCAATTTTCAAACCATTCCTTAGAAAATTTGTGTTAGTATTTTTTGATGATATACTAATCTACAACAAGTCTTGGAAGGATCATGTTGAACATGTTGACAGGGTGCTACAACTATTGGAGGAGAAACAATTATATGCAAAAAGATCCAAATGTTTCTTTGGAGTACAAGAGGTGGAATATCTGGGTCATATTGTATCTCATGAAGGAGTTAAGGTAGACCCTAGCAAAATTAAAGCCATTAAGGAATGGAAAATCCCCACATCCATAAAGCATCTGCGAGGATTTCTCGGGTTGACAGGGTATTATCGCAAGTTTGTTAAGAATTATGGGAGAATAGCAGCACCTCTAACAACATTATTGAAGAAAGATGCATTTTCATGGACTCCAGAAGCAACAAAGGCCTTCGAACATCTTAAAGAGGCAATGTGCCAAGCACCGGTCTTAGCTACACCGGACTTCACAAAAACCTTTATTGTGGAATGTGATGCTTCAGGAAATGGAATTGGTGCTGTTCTAATGCAAGATGAAAGACCCATTGCTTTTGAAAGTCGTCCAATCAAGGGAAAGTTTTTACACAAAGCTATTTATGAGAAGGAAATGTTGGCAATACTCCATGCACTTAAGAAATGGCGACCCTACCTAATGGGAAGACACTTCAAGGTAAAAATGGATCATGATAGCCTTAAATACTTTTTAGAACAAAGATTATCCTCTGAAGAGCAACAAAAGTGGGTCACAAAGATGTTGGGTTATGACTTTGAAATCATCTACAAAAAAGGGAAGCAAAATGTGGTGGCAGATGCACTCTCAAGAAAGGATGAGGATGTGGAAGCATTGTTGTGCGCCATTTCTATTATCCAACCAGATTGGATAAACGAAGCAAGGGAGGAATGGAAGAATGACGAAGAAGTGTGGGCACTTATTCAAAAGTTACAACAAGATTCCAGTACGTCTGATACATTTAGCTGGAAAAATGATTCGTTATGGTACAAAGATCGCTTATACCTCTGTAAGAATTCCCAGCTAAAACAAAAGATTCTTATGGAATTGCACACTTCTCCCTTAGGAGGGCACTCAGGATTTTTAAAAACTTACCACAGGGTTAAGAAGGAATTTTTTTGGGATGGCCTTAAATCAGATATTCAAAAGTTTGTGGCGGAATGTTTGGTTTGCCAACAAAATAAAGTTGAAACAATTAAGACACCGGGTCTATTACAACCTTTATCCATTCCAAGCCAACGTTGGGAGGAGGTTTCAATGGATTTTAAGTTTGAGGGAAAGAGTGTCATCATGGTGGTAGTTGACAGACTTACCAAGTATGCACACTTTTGTGCATTATCACATCCATTTAAAGCCAGTACAGTTTCTACTGCATTTATGGAAACAATTCAAAAGCTACATGGAAACCCAAAGATTATTGTAAGTGACAGAGATCCCATTTTCACTGGAAATTTTTGGACAGAATTATTTTCTTGTCTTGGTACTCAGTTAGCTCATAGCTCATCTTATCATCCTCAATCTGATGGGAAAACTGAGATAGTAAACAAATGTTTGGAAGGATATCTTCGTTGCTTTGTATCTGATAAACAGACACAATGGGTCAAATGGTTGCCTCTGGCTGAATGGTGGTATAACACTTCCTTCCATACAGCAACAAAAATGACCCCATTTATGGCACTTTATGGGTATCAGCCACCATCCATCACATCATATTTAAGAGAAAATTCTAAGGTTCAAGCAGTGGAACATCACATCGAACATCAACAACAAGTCCTCCAACTCTTAAAGGATAACCTCGTGTTGGCACAGAATAGAATGAAACAACAGGCAGATCAACATCGCAGTGAAAGAAGTTTTGATGTAGGTGATTGGGTATTCCTACGGCTACAACCATATAAGAAAATGTCCCTCAAGCAAGCTAAGAAGGATAATAAATTATCACCAAAGTATTATGGTCCGTACAAGGTGTTGCAAAAGATTGGTACTATGGCATACAAATTGGAGCTTCCTGCAGCTTCTCGATTGCACCCAGTTTTCCATGTTTCATGTTTAAAGAAGGTTATAGGAGACAAGCTCCCAGTTCAAACAATATTTCCAGAACTTGATGAGGAAGGAAAAATTATATTGGAACCAGAAGCAGTCACAGAAACAAGAACTCGACAGCTACGAAATCGATCAATTTCAGAGTATCTTATCAAGTGGAAGAACTTATCCGCTGAAGATTCCACACGGGAGGATGAGAATTTTATACAGAAGCATCCATAACTACTCAAGCGTTGAGGACAAAACTTTTTTGAAGGAGAGGGGCATGTTGGGTCCCTATAATACTAGTGATTACCCCATTACTATTGTAGTTGTACCCCTTATTAATATTGTTGTGCCCCTATTGTCCCCATATTGTTATTACTGTGCCCCATAGAATCCCTCTATTGTTATTTTTGTGGCTTTCTATTATTATTGTTAGGTCATCTGCGTTATATTGTGACTCCTTAGACTCCTATATATAGAAAGGAGGTTTTGTCATTTGAATCATCCAAGAATTGTTCATTTATATAATGTAAAGGAGGTTTCCCCCTTGAAGAGGCTGAATTATAAGGCGTTGATCTTTATTTTCTATCTTTTCTTGAGCTGGTTTCATAACACTCTCTATGGTCTAAAACAGGCTCCAAAGGCCCAGTATTATCATCTTGATAAATATCTCCACAAACAGGTTTTTTCAAAGGGGTCAACAGATAGCAATCCATATACAAAGATTGACACTGATAAATTGCTAATAATTGTTGTTTATGTTGATGATATCATCTTTGGTAGCAATGAGGAATCCATGAGTCAGAATTTTTCCTCAATAATGCAGCAAGAATTTGAAATGTC
This sequence comes from Pinus tabuliformis, assembly GCA_031772625.1. Taxonomy (NCBI): domain Eukaryota; kingdom Viridiplantae; phylum Streptophyta; class Pinopsida; order Pinales; family Pinaceae; genus Pinus; species Pinus tabuliformis. Next base: position 1,483,625,111 of record CM062820.1, on the reverse strand, counting down.
CTTGCTTGGTGAGCTTACCTATTTTCTTGGTCTACAAGTTCAACAAAATAAAGATGGTATTTTTCTTTCACAAACCAAATATCTCAAACAGATCTTGAAAAAGTATGACATGGAAGATTCTAAACCAGCATGTACCCCAATGGTAACAGGATGCAGTCTCAGCTCAAATGATGAATCAGCAGCAGTACATCAACCAACTTATAGATCCATGATTGGTAGTCTGCTTTATCTAACAAGTACCCGACCTAACATCATGCATGCAATAGGAATAGTTGGAAGATTCCAAGCAAATCCAAAGGAATCACACCTTCAGGAAGTCAAAAGGATTTTCAAATATATTCAAGGAACATAGAACTTTGGTTTATGGTATCCTAGAGATACAAATCTCACTCTTCATGCATATACAGATGCAGATTGGGCATGAAGTGTTGATGATAGAAAAAGAACTAGTGGTGGTGCATTCTATATGGGTTCCAGGTTAGTGTCTTGGTTCAACAAGAAACAAAGTTCAATTGCATTGTCTACAGCTGAAGCAGAATATGTGGCTGTTGCATCTTGTTGCACTCAACTACTTTGGATGATGAAAACCTTGCAAGACATTCAGATCACATGTACTCCACCCATCTCCATTCTATGTGATAATACAAGTGCCATCAGTATTTCAAAGAATCCAGTCGTGCACTCCAAGACCAAGCACATACCCATCAAATATCATTTTCTACGTGAACAAGTGCTTGAACAAAACATCAAATTGGAGTATGTTCCCTCCAAAGAATAGGTTGTTGATATATTCACTAAACCACTACCAAAAGAACCACGAGGTAAGTACGTAAAATCTTTGAATACCTGGATTAAAATGATATTGTGAGAAAATGGGTTATGAAGCTACCTTGATGTTCGGAACTACGTGAAGTGGAAAAACTTACAGGAACGAAGGAGAAAATGGTTCGGAGTATAGTCCATTAATTTCACCTCTGCAAGGTGACGGGGAAGAGATAGCGAAGGTTTCTCTAAGAAGTGCTATTTAGTTAATAAGACAAGGACTACCCGAGTACCACCTCTACCCACACCACCTTCGACTTCACCACCATTGCCTCCAAATTCACTCGTACCACCTCCACCTCCACCGCAGTTTAGTTTGGCAAATGCAGTGAAGCTGCCTTTATTCAAAGGCTTGGGAAATGAGGACCCGAACCAATTATGGTTCGTTGTAAGGGATGTATGGGAAGCTCAAGGTGTTATAGATGATCATATAAAGAAGGCTATGCTGGCTAGTGCTCTACAAGATCACACGCTAACTTGGTATATTAAGTACTCTAATGATAACTAGAATGTTGGAGTGGTAGACAACCAGATAGCGCTGAATAAAGAATTCAGTAGGCCTAAATATGAGGTGCAGTCGATTGTGGGATTCAAAGAAATCATGATGCAACTAGGTGATACACCTTGGGAACTAGATTAGAGGTTGAAATGTACAATCTGCGAAGCCAACATGAACGTAACAGATGGACAACATCGTGAGTGGTTTGTTGCTTCGCTCCTGCGACACTTAAGGGTTGTGCTATCACAACAGAAGATAACCACTGAGGCGGAGGCCTTGGAGATTTCCATGAGACTACATGAAACTCCGATGCAAGATCCAAATCTAGGAGTTCAGCAGATCCATGCGTAGTTGAAGAATCTGTGCCTTGAGATGCAAAGTCTAAAGCAGGATAGGACGATTCGACCAGAGGTGCGTGAGGAGGTATGGTGCTTGAAATGCAATATTTAGGGGCATGACAAGGACCATTGCCCGATCTTTGCGAACTATGTTGCAGGAGAGGGACTGATGCCTTTAAGGCCAGAAGCTCAAGAAGGACCTATCATGGAGCCTACATTATGGTGCGCTATTTGTCAGGTAGTCGAAAAATGTGCCACGGATAACTATCACTTTCTATAGAAGTTTGTACAGACACTGCAACAAATGTTCTGCAACTTTTGTAGGTCAATAGGCATGATGAGTGTAATTGTAGGAGCTATGAACTGATGATGGATAGAACTCCTGCCTATAGGGTTCAGACTGAAACATAGCCCCCTGACCAGAGTAGAGAGATGGCGTGGATAGGATTTCAGGAGTGCAGATGAGGCCAAGGCAGAGCAGGACCTCAAAGAGGTCGAGGAAAGTTGATTTTCTATAATTACAGAGGACTAGGACACTATGCCTGCGATTGCACTAATACAACGCGTCCTTTGTTGGGTCCCTATAATACTAGTGATTACCCCATTACTATTGTAGTTATACCCCTTATTTATATTGTTGTGCCCCTATTACCCCCATATTGTTATTTCTGTGCCCCATAGAATCCCTCTATTGTTATTTTTGTGGCTTTATATTATTATTGTTAGGTCGGCTGGATTATATTGTGACTCCTTAGACTCCTATATATAGAAAGGAGGTTTTGTCATTTGTATCATCCAAGAATTGTTCATTTATGTAATGTAAAGGAGGTTTCCCCCTCGAAGAGGCTGAATTCTAAGGCGTTGATCTATCTTTTCTATCTTTTCTTGAGCTGGTTTCATAACATTTGGTATCAGAGCTTTGGATTCTAGGGTTTCGCTGCTCCAAACAGGTCATCGTGGAATTTTCGCTATAACTTTTTTTCTGTGACGTTTCAGAAGTCGAAAAAAAAACCCATTTGAGAAGAAATCGCTGAACCTTGGGTCCGAATTTCAGAGCTTTTCGCGCGATATTTGCGGAGATATGATCTGAGGAAGTTGGTCTTTTTGCAGACTCCTGAATTACATTCAAAACAGGTGACCTGGGGAAAATCGTCATAACTTTCTCTCTGGGGATCGGATTGAAATTTCGTAAGAAGGTACAGAAAGAGGACGGACTGTAGTTTCTTGTTTGTATGTTTTAGATTCAAAGGTTGAAACAGTGACTCGTGGCACGTCGTACAAGTTCGCTCTACTGAACCAGTCTAAAAGCAAGTCACTGTGGGAGATTTCACATAACTCTTCCTTGGAGAATCCAATTTGGCTCAGACTTGTGGCATTGGAAAGAGGACGCAGAAGGCTACTACAGGTAGCAATTTCAGAACTGGATGATCTGAAATTACAGAGATACATCAGATTCAATATCAGGCTTCTATAAAGTGAAAAAAGGTGTGTAGTTTTTTTTTAAATTTTTGTGTAAGCTTGGTTTAACAGAATTCAAAGGGCATAGTAAAGCATTATTATCGGTAACTGATGCCCCGAGGAAAGAAAATGCAAACACCTAGTAAGGAACCTGAAAGCTCTAGCATGACTCATGAAGAAGAGGAAGAAATGCTACATGATATATCAAAATTACAAGAACAAGTGCAACAAATGTCACGCTCACAAAAGCTAACAGAAGCTAAGATAAGTGGCGTGGAATCTAAGATAAATGGCGTGGAATCTAAGATAAAGGGCATGGAAGCTAAGATGGATGATTCGAAGACAGATTTGAAGAGAGACATGGCAGATTTGAAGATAGATTTGAAGACAGACATGGAAGAATTGAAGAAGTTGCTACAAGAAAGGGTCACTAATGGTGAAAAGGTAGTAAAGGAAACTCATGATGAGAACAAAAGAAATGTTAATCATGATTCCATAGATCTAATGTTGGATCGAAGAATCACCATATTCCAAAAATCGATATGAGGAAGTTTGATGGCAAGGATCCCGCCACATGGATATTACAGATGGAGCAATTCTTCGATCTCAATAATGTGCAAAACACACAAAAGGTACGTATGGCAACTGTATATTTGGAACCAAATCAGTTTGTATGGTATCAATGGCTTTTCTCTCGTAAACAATTTATCACTTGGGCAATTTTTACGGAAGAATTGATAGCACATTATGAGATACAAAAAGCAACACTTTTTTTAGCCAATTGATAAGTCTCAAACAAAAGGGTTCAATAATGGAGCACATTGAGGAGTTCCAAAAATTGAACATAAGGGTAAAAGATATTCCAGAGGAGCATAGGATTGATGTGTTCATAGGGTCTTTAAAGGATAATATCCAACATGATGTTCGCCTTTGGGAACCTGATTCATTAGAGAAGGCATTCAGGTTAGCAAGAAAAATGGAAAGCAAAATTATGGCAACCAGGAAGCATACCACTCACAACTATAAAGACGGAAGTGTTGTTGCCCCTAGTCTTCCACAACCTATAAGGTTGACACCACAACAATTGGAAGAAAAAAGAGCAAAAGGGCTTTGTTACAGTTGTGATAGCAAATACACTAAAGGTCATAAGTGTGCTGAGAAGAAATTATTCTACATAGATTGTGAAGAGGAAGAAGAAAAGGAGCAAGAAAGGTCAAAAGAAGAAGATATACTCCAGGAACAAAGCCTAGATGAAGAACAAATAAATCCGACCATATCTTGTAATGCATTGGCGGGAATTACCACTCCTCAAACCATCAAGATAGAAGGACAAATCAAGAAGAAAAAGGTAATAGTGTTGATTGATTCAGGAAGCACCCACAATTTTATTCATTGTAGGGTAGCAAAAGAATTGAATTGCTTCCTATATCCAGCACCAGAGTGTCAAGTGATGATTGCAAATGGAGGAACAATAAATTGCTCTGGAAAGTGCCATAATATCAAGCTATCCATGGGAGAATATGTATTGACTAGCCCAATGCTTTCCATTCCAATGGGAGGTGCTGATGTTGTACTAGGAGTCCAATGGCTACAATCCTTGGGTACAATAGCTTTTAATTTTCAAGAACTTTTCATCAAATTTTCTATGGAAGGAAAGGAAGTTGAATTAAGGGGTATTGCAGGGAAACCAGGAAAGATAATCAGCTCTAATGGTATGACAAAGCTTCTAAAAAAGGAGCAAAGAGGTGTAATTGCACAATTATGTTCGCTAGATGTTTCCACATTGGAATCATCTATTTCTCCAGATCTCCAAAAAGTCCTGGACAATCATTCCAAGGTATTTGAGACTCCCAAAGGTCTCCCACCTATGCGTGATCATGATCATGCTATTCATCTGATTCCAGGAAGTGTTCCTCCAAACATCAGGCCGTACAGATATCCCTATGTCCAAAAAAGTGAAATTGAACGTATGGTTGCAGAAATGCTAGAGGCTGGTATAATTCAACCGAGTCAAAGTTCTTTCTCAGCTCCAGTAGTATTGGTGCACAAGAAGGATGGATCATGGCGCATGTGTCCAGATTATAGGGAGCTCAACAAGCTCACTATTAAAGATAAGTTCCCCATTCCTGTCATTGATGAATTACTGGATGAATTGCATGGATCAATTTACTTCACCAAGTTGGATCTTCGTTCGGGATATCATCAAATCAGAATGAAGATTGAAGACATTCCGAAAACGGCATTTAGAACTCATGAGGGTCATTATGAATTTTTGGTCATGCCTTTTGGCCTTACCAATGCACCTTCAACATTTCAAGGTTTGATGAATTCAATTTTCAAACCATTCCTTAGAAAATTTGTGTTAGTATTTTTTGATGATATACTAATCTACAGCAAGTCTTGGAAGGATCATGTTGAACATGTTGACAGGGTGCTACAACTATTGGAGGAGAAACAATTATATGCAAAAAGATCCAAATGTTTCTTTGGAGTCCAGGAGGTGGAATATTTGGGTCATATTGTATCTCATGAAGGAGTTAAGGTAGACCCTAGCAAAATTAAAGCCATTAAGGAATGGAAAATCCCCACATCCATAAAGCATCTGCGAGGATTTCTTGGGTTGACAGGGTATTATCGCAAGTTTGTTAAGAATTATGGGAGAATAGCAGCACCTCTAACAACATTATTGAAGAAAGATTCATTTTCATGGACTCCGGAAGCAACAAAGGCCTTTGAACATCTTAAAGAGGCAATGTGCCAAGCACCGGTCTTAGCTACACCGGACTTCACAAAAACCTTTATTGTGGAATGTGATGCTTCAGGAAATGGAATTGGTGCTGTTCTAATGCAAGATGAAAGACCCATTGCTTTTGAAAGTCGTCCAATCAAGGGAAAGTTTTTAAGCAAAGCTATTTATGAGAAGGAAATGTTGGCAATACTCCATGCACTTAAGAAATGGCGACCCTACCTAATGGGAAGACACTTCAAGGTAAAAACGGATCATGATAGCCTTAAATACTTTTTAGAACAAAGATTATCCTCTGAAGAGCAACAAAAGTGGGTCACAAAGATGTTGGGTTATGACTTTGAAATCATCTACAAAAAAGGGAAGCAAAATGTGGTGGCAGATGCACTCTCAAGAAAGGATGAGGATGTGGAAGCATTGTTGTGTGCCATTTCTATTATCCAACCAGATTGGATAAACGAAGCAAGGGAGGAATGGAAGAATGACGAAGAAGTGTGGGCACTTATTCGAAAGCTACAACAAGATTCCAGTACTTCTGATACATTTAGCTGGCAAAATGATTCGTTATGGTACAAAGATCGCTTATACCTCTGTAAGAATTCCCAGCTAAAACAAAAGATTCTTATGGAATTGCACACTTCTCCCTTAGGAGGGCACTCAGGATTTTTAAAAACTTACCACAGGGTTAAGAAGGAATTTTTTTGGGATGGCCTTAAATCAGATATTCAAAAGTTTGTGGCGGAATGTTTGGTTTGCCAAAAAATAAAGTTGAAACAATTAAGACACCGGGTCTATTACAACCTTTATCCATTCCAAGCCAACGTTGGGAGGAGGTTTCAATGGATTTTATCACAGGTTTACCCAAGTCTGAGGGAAAGAGTGTCATCATGGTGGTAGTTGACAGACTTACCAAGTATGCACACTTTTGTGCATTATCACATCCATTTAAAGCCAGTACAGTTTCTACTGCATTTATGGAAACAATTCAAAAGCTACATGGAAACCCAAAGATTATTGTAAGTGACAGAGATCCCATTTTCACTGGAAATTTTTGGACAGAATTATTTTCTTGTCTTGGTACTCAGTTAGCTCATAGCTCATCTTATCATCCTCAATCTGATGGGCAAACTGAGATAGTAAACAAATGTTTGGAAGGATATCTTCGTTGCTTTGTATCTGATAAACAGACACAATGGGTCAAATGGTTGCCTCTGGCTGAATGGTGGTATAACACTTCCTTCCATACAGCAACAAAAATGACCCCATTTATGGCACTTTATGGGTATCAACCACCATCCATCACATCATATTTAAGAGAAAATTCTAAGGTTCAGGCAGTGGAACATCACATCGAACATCAACAACAAGTCCTCCAACTCTTAAAGGATAACCTCGTGTTGGCACAAAATAGAATGAAACAACAGGCAGATCAACATCGCAGTGAAAGAAGTTTTGATGTAGGTGATTGGGTATTCCTACGGCTACAACCATATAAGCAAATGTCCCTAAAGCAAGCTAAGAAGGATAATAAATTATCACCAAAGTATTATGGTCCGTACAAGGTGTTGCAAAAGATTGGTACTATGGCATACAAATTGGAGCTTCCTGCAGCTTCTCGATTGCACCCAGTTTTCCATGTTTCATGTTTAAAGAAGGTTATAGGTGACAAGCTCCCAATTCAAACAATATTGCCAGAACTTGACGAGGAAGGAAAAATTATATTGGAACCGGAAGCAGTCACAGAAACAAGAACTCGACAGCTACGAAATCGATCAATTTCAGAGTATCTTATCAAGTGGAAGAACTTATCCGCTGAAGATTCCACATGGGAGGATGAGAATTTTATGCAGAAGTATCCAGAACTACTCAAGCGTTGAGGACAACACTTTTTTGAAGGAGAGGGGCATGTTGGGTCCCTATAATACTAGTGATTACCCCATTACTATTGTAGTTATACCCCTTATTTATATTGTTGTGCCCCTATTACCCCCATATTGTTATTTCTGTGCCCCATAGAATCCCTCTATTGTTATTTTTGTGGCTTTATATTATTATTGTTAGGTCGGCTGGATTATATTGTGACTCCTTAGACTCCTATATATAGAAAGGAGGTTTTGTCATTTGTATCATCCAAGAATTGTTCATTTATGTAATGTAAAGGAGGTTGCCCCCTCGAAGAGGCTGAATTCTAAGGCGTTGGTCTATCTTTTCTATCTTTTCTTGAGCTGGTTTCATAACATCCTTCATGCAAGTATTGCATGCTGTTTGATCATGAAACAAAAGACTTTCCTACGTTGATAGCTAGGGTAAGTGACAAAGGGGCGTTACCACCTCTGCCGACTCAAAACCTGCAGATGATGAGGTTCAAGCAACATGAAGAAGATCCAAATGTAAATATAGTGCTGAGAAGTGGAATAGTAATAGGAGATGACAAGGGGAAACAACTAGAAGGCAGTACATGGGTTCGCAAAGCTCCAGAAAAGGAGGTTGAGTTCTATTTGGAGTGCGCATGTGAAACCTTCATGGAAGCCAAGAAGAGCTTTGCTGAGGCCTCCACCTCAGGAAGCAAGGATAAGCTTGAGTAGGTGATGGACCCCTCTATGCTCACAACTTTCCTAGAGACTTGTATGAAGTTACTACGCGATAGTAAGGCTGTGAAAGGGTTACAAGAGCTCATTAATAGATGCACTGGGACCTACGAAATATTACCAAGAATAAAACAAGAATGGGACAAGAGATGAGACTGACCGTGCAGATAGGAGAGTATGAAATGGATCAGGTTATTTTGGACCTAGGGTTAGACGTGAACGTCCAATCGTAACAAACTTGGGAACGGATGGGGAGACTTGCGCTGCAATGGTCTCCAATTCAGTTAAGGATGGCCAATCAGCAGAAGATCATCCCCATGGGGCGGCTGCAGGGGGTGACTGTGGATATTGAAGGTGCGAGCGCACTCACTGATTTTGAAGTAATAGAGATAATTGATGACAAAAATCCCTATCCTGCACTCTTGGGAATTGACTGGGCTACTGATATGAATAGGGTAATCAATCTGAAGAAGCAAAAGATGATCTTTGAGAAGAAATCACTGCACGTAATAGTACCCCTTGATCCTGCTGGAGGATCGCGCTATACAGAACCAGTCCATGATTATGAGAGTGATGATGATCTGGAATATATCTATAAGATAAAAACATGAGACCAATATTGGGTGAATCCTGTTAGTGTCAGTCTTTCCAGCCTTCCTACAGTGATCAAATATGCTCTTACAAAGTGGTCTCAGAGTGTCAAGGTCAAATTTTGTCATTTCAATGAGTCTTCAAGCAAAATTTGGTCACTAGGTATTAGGCCTAGGGTTTGCCCAAATGTCAGTCCATGTCATCATTCAGTTGAGCCTATCATCATTCAGAGGGTTTTCATTATCATGTCAGTGTCGAATGAGTCATTTTACATCTTGTCATGCTTTAGTTGTGCCTAGACAAAGTTCATTTCCCTCTCCTAGGGTTTTGAAGCCAATTTCTCTTGGACGGTCAAATCATCGACAAAACTTGTTTCCTAATGTTCATACACCTTCCCCTATCCTTAAAGTACCTTATAAAACACTTCCCATCCCTTAGATCCGCCAAATTCCTCATTTTTGCACAAACCCTAGTTTCTAGCTACAACCTGGCAATTTCTAGGTTGGGCCTGTGTTTTGCCCTTTTGGACCCCTTCCCCTCACTCAATCTCTGAGATTTCACTTTCCCCTTCTTCCTAACATCCCTCCCTACTCCCCAAAATTTCCCCAAGAATTTAGAAGTCCCCTATCCCCTTCATTTCGCTCCATTTCGACAAAATTCCTTGTTTCACACATCGGGACAAGTTTCACTCAAATGATGTTTCTGAGCAATCAAAGATGAATTTTGGAAAACTGAGAGAGGTTATTGTCCAAAACATGCCAAGGAAGAAAAACCTCCGTCACTTTTTTCACAGTTGTCATGGTTTGAGACAACTGTCAAGAATTCCGTTGCCTCAGGAGAATCAAAGACACCTCTGAAGTGACCTTGGGAAAATCAAGTTTTCTCCTAGCTGGGTTGGCCAAATTATTTGCGTGATGGGTAAAATGATAACTAGACACAAATATATTTCCAATGAGCTATCATGAGCTCAATTTGGGGTTGAGAAAGGCATTCAAAAGTTGATTGCAACAGCACTCTTCTTTCAGGCAGCCTCATTTGGTACTTTTTGACCAGTCTTGGGAGATTTGATTTTTGATAGGTCCAATCAACTCCAAATTGAAAAATTCGACTTGGGTTGGAAAGTAGACTCAAATACCTTTCCAATGAGCCATCCTACACCTGATTCTGACACCGGGAAGGCCTTCAAAAGCCTCCTACAAAAGCGAGACCTGTTGGGAGGTGCGCGACCCGTTGAGAGCCCTCCTGCAGTGTAAAAAATCAACGTGCGCGACCCGTTGGGAGGGGCGCGACCCGTTGAGGATTTCTCCACAAAAACTTGCCAGTGAGCTGCCAAGTGACCACAGACTTGCTCAATCTTCCTCCAAATCATCAAATTTGTTTGAGGCAAGCCTTCTACACTTCAGTTGGTGGTTTGTCACGATTGATGGCTCTCGTGTGCAAAAGTTGAATTGGGCAAGTGGATGAAATTTTAAATGGCTCCTCAAACATGTTAGACACTGAAACATATGAGCAGAGTGATGACCATTCATTATATTCAGAGGTTCAGGTATAGAGGAGGCCACATAGAGGTGGAAAAGATGGCCATCACAGGAGAAAGGAGCCTACTTCTTTGGCAGGTCTACAAGCTTGTCCTTTGGCAGTTTCTTGCTTTCAGTACATGTCCTGTTATGAGTTTTGTGAGAGGATCTCTCGGATTCAACACCACCAAGAGTTGGCCCGCCTCTTTGTCTTGCACTTGCATGAAGGACATGTCAACCTTGCCGGGGTGGATTTCACTTTGACACCCGAGGTGATTGTACAGGCTACAGGGATTCCAAATGTTGGGGAGATATGAGAAAGTCCTTGATGAGCTATGGAGGATTCGAGGAGACCGAATCTTGAAAAGAAGGAGGCCCGGTGACCTATTGCTTGCGGAACGAGAGTCCATGCTCATCCAGGTGAATGCACACTTAGAGAGGCTGTTGGCTAAGGCCAACCAAGAGAAAAAGCTGCTAAGGAACATGAAGAATCACTATTGGGCGAGGATGCATGTTTGCAAGGCAAAAATGAAAATGTTCCAAAGGAGGTTGACCGAGGCACTAAAACGGAGAAAAAGGCCAAATCCACTCTGTATCTTGGCTGAGGCATCCCTCAAGGATCATGGCACTCACTAGCATCATCTACAGCACAAATCCCAAAAATTTTGGAGAATTTTGGGTAATTTTGGTATTTTTGGGAAATTTACAGGTTTTGGCTTCTCAACGGGTCTCACCCTCGGTGAGACCCTTTGTCATCGTAGCTCCGTTTTGTAAAAACTCAACATTTTTGGATTTTTCATGCAAAGTTACACATGCCTATGGATGGACTTGAGTTTTTATGGAGTTTTGGGCCTCCAAAAGGTCAAAATACAGCCAAATTTTGACTTTCTGCCCCTTTTTTGAGCTGCAGAAGCAGTCTTGGGAGAATTGACTTTTTACTAGGAAAATGACCTCCAAATCCAAAAATTCCGGTTGGGTTGGAAAGTAGACTTAGAGACCTTTCCAACGAGCTATCCTGCACCTCATTCTGACACCGGGAAGGCCTCCAAACAGGGCTCCAAAGTGCGCGACCCGTTGAGGAGGATGTGCGCGACCCGTTGAGGGAACTTTGCCAGTTTTGACCAGTTCAGCCCAGAAATTGCAGTTTAGCTCCAGTTTGACTTTCTGAGGTCGATGGTGGTCCTCTTGACTGTACTTGTGGCACTTTTTGGATACTTTTACTCTTCTTTAACTCTTCTAGAAGTTTCTTGAATGTAAATGGTAAATATTTAATGTATGGATAGGTTTCCTAGCTTATAGAGGCAAGTTGTTATGACTGCCTATTATCTAGTGCTCAGTTTAGAAGTAGCTGAAACAGCTCCTAGGAAAGGGAGCTCGACCCCTAGAGGTGGGGAAAGAGGTTAGATCGTCTATATTATGCACTCTTTTGCTCATTTTCATGGTTGGACTCTTGAGGGAGGAGCTATCATTGTATATTTCACTTGTATCTCTGCAATTTTTGGCTAAGGAAGACCAGGGTTTTGCAGTCATCTTTGGGATTCTTGTGGACTCATGTGTTGATGGTGTGTTCCTAAATGTTATTGTAAGCTTTTTTATGTGATTCATTTCCTTTCTATACTGCTGCATATTAAACAAATGAAGTGATAAAGTTAGAATTCATGCTAGCCATGCTCTGCTTTTAAATTTGTTTAATTTCTATGTTTTCTGCTGTCTAAAGAGAATTCAAATCCATTGTTTGCTCTCTTTAGCTCTCTCATCTTTCTTCTTAATCATCTCTTTCAGCTAAAGAAATCAATACAGGTTTCTACCTTGCCCCAAAGACCCCCCTGCAGAAACTGTGTCCAATCCTCGCACCCTAAATTGCAGTTCCTTAATTTGCCACCAAAAACCCTAAAAACCCCCAAATCAACCTTTATAACTAGTTTACTAGCCTAATATCAGTGTTACCTTGTTTGGTCATCTCTTCCTATTGAAAATTTACTGAGATTGACCGGAGAGAGCCTTCTCCTGCCCCGTAGGGCTAGCTACGAGGCTGAATGGTTTGATGTAGCTTTGAGGTTTGCCTTTTTAGCCTGAGGTGAAATTTCAAGCACTAACATATTGGCGACCATACTGGGGAGAACAACTGATCGTTTTCTCATTGACGTGTTATTTCATAAGTCTTAGACGGAGCCTGAAGTTACGCCAGGTAGCCTTCGAAAATGCTCTTGTTTTACATCAGCGTTAGTAGATAAACGCTGCTTCAGTCAATCTCCGTGAGCTTGTGAACGTAGCGCTTCATTGACACTTTACCCCAGTACATGTATCAAGTTCAGATCTGATTGTTGATGGTGAACAACGATCAGACACTTGACAGGCTGAAATCATTCACTTGGCGACTCTAAATCATTTTCAAGATCAGATCCAAAGACTCCACTGGAGGATGATCCCGACCAGCAGAAACATGAAAGGACAACATGGACATATCAGGTATTCAAGTTGGAATTTTATCCAAGACATTTTTTTCTTTGTCATAAATTATTTCTTCTCTTTTCCCAAGAATGTCAAGAAGGCTTTGCAAAGTATATTATGCTTGAGAAAAGATCCTCGGCCTGCCGTTGATTATTTCCCTTTGAAGATTGTGAATACCAAAGATTTGCATGCTTTTGAGCTTGATCAAGATCCTTTTTCTGAATTTTGTGATGAACCTATACCTGCTGTACATACCCCTATACCTTGTAAAATTCTAGATCTGTATAAACCTCTTGTTTTACCTTCTGTTCTTCATGCTTTTCCAAAAAACTATGATCTATACTTACCGATGTTTGATGGTGAATGTAAGAATGTCAACGCTGAGCAACATGTCCAGAATTTTGAGAATTTTCTAGATCTTTTTGAAGTTGATGAAGAAGATGTTAGTATAATGCTTTTTGCTCTTTCTTTGCAAGCCAAAGTGAAGAGTTGGTTCAAAACCCTGCCTGATGCAAGCATTTCAGATTTCCAGCAGTTCGTCAAAGTTTTTCTCGATAGATGGATGATCGGGCAGAACCTTTTCTTGATTGTAGAAGAGTATAACCAGCTGAAAAGATTGCCAGGTGAGACAGTACAATAGTTTTCGGCCAGATTTAATCAAGTTTATTACTCGATGCCAGTTGATATAAGGCCTACTCCTAGATCTGCTCTCTTACACTATCCGGGCGCCTTTGATCCGGAGATGGAGTTTCAGCTGAGAGAAAAGAATATTGCAACACTTCACGAGATGCAAAACAATGCAGTAAGTGTAGAGGCTCATCTGCTGATCCGAAGGGCAAGGTTGAAGGAAGAAGAAATGAAAAACATAGATCCGGAAAAATTGGCATCTTTAGAGGTGAAGCTTGACATTTTGGTAAGTGCCATGGAAAAGATGATGGACAAGATCAACACAAGAAATGCTTATGATGTTCAAGATCATGGCTCGCTGATTGAAGAAGAACAAGTTGCTGATCCAAAACATTTTGTTTCTTACCCTAGTTGTCATAGATCTGATAATGATTGTTTTGTAGATCACCTTGGAGAAGAGAGATCTATTGATATGACATGCATGCTTGATGATGTGTTCTATAGTGATGCTTTGCCTCGTTTTGATCAATATGATAATGATTATGTTCTCCAAACAGAGGCTAATTTTGAAATCAAACAAGCAGCTAGTTTGTGGAAGGAAAAAGTTCATTTTCAGCAGCTTGAATACAATGTTCAGCCATCACATATCAGCTATGACATTGATGAGGAAAGTGCAGCACAGTTTGAAGTAAGTGGCGGATCTTTGCCTTTTTGTTTTGATTCATGTCAGTTCATTAGAGACAACTTCCATGAAATTAGAAATCAACTGTCAACAAGTCTTGATCTAGACCATCTTGAAGGCAATAAAAACCTTGCTTCAGACTTTACATATTCAGATTTGCAGTCCCCAAATGCCAGTGGTTGTCAAGTTGCAGATGAAAGCATGGAAGCTGACATATTTGATCAAATGATACAAGAAGGTTCCCTACCTTTCTGTTTTGAATCATTTTAGTATTTGAAGGGAAATTTGCATAGTCCATCTTCAGTGAAGAATGAGCAGCATGTAGGCAATCATGTAATCACATTGGAACCAATAGAAAATGGGTTGCAACAGTCTTTTCAAGCTTTTCATGATCCAATTGCTGATGTTTTGGATGAGGTTTGCAGTCAAAGTCTTTCTCCATTGACCACATGTGAGCTTGAAACATGTGCTGATATGAATTTGATCCAACAGTCAGTTTCTTTGTCATTTTCAGCAGAGGTCTCGTCACAAGGCTCAGATCACAATTTGCATTCATATGAGGAAACGAGAAGTAATCCATTGGATGAGCTAAGTTCCAGTGTGCTTGAATTTCAAGATCCTTATGCAGTGTTTTTGGAGGTGGATAGAGAATTCATATCATTCCACGGATTTGTTTCTAAGTTGTCATGGGAGTTGCCTTTCAGTAGTTCTCTCTTGTTATTCATAAGCGAGAACTTGTGGAGAATTCGAACAGCAGATCGGATACTTGCTTGGTTACATTGGTTGTTTCATTTCACTTGACCCGGTGATGTATGAAACTGTTAGAGTAGGTTGTGATGAATAAGCTCCCCTTTGAGCATCATTTTCAGTTTGTCGGTTGTGTTTAAGTGTTGAGTCAGTTTTTAGTTGAGTGAGAGTCAATTTGTGTTATGAAGTCATCATTTTTCAGCCATGCAATTCAACTTGAGTTTTTGACTCCATTGCCCAATGGATGAAGGCACTGGTCTGCTCTCCCAGAGGTCTAAGGTTCTTGGCACCTCCAAGGAGCTACCATCCCCATTGGAGCCAATGTTAGTGTCAGTCTTTCCAGCCTTCCTACAGTGATCAAATATTCTCTTACAAAGTGGTCTCAGAGTGTCAAGGTCAAATTTTGTCATTTCAATGAGTCTTCAAGCAAAATTTGGTCACTAGGCATTAGGCCTAGGGTTTGCCCAAATGTCAGTCCATGTCATCATTCAGCTGAGCCTATCATCATTCAGAGGGTTTTCATTATCATGTCAGTGTCGAATGAGTCATTTTACATCTTGTTCATGCTTCAGTTGTGCCTAGACAAAGTTCATTTCCCTCTCCTAGGGTTTTGAAGCCAATTTCTCTTGGACGGTCAAATCATCGGCAAAACTTGTTTCCTGATGTTCATACACCTTCCCCTATCCTTAAAGTACCTTATAAAACACCTCCCATCCCTTAGATCCGCCAAATTCCTCATTTTTGCACAAACCCTAGTTTCTAGCTACAACCTGGCAATTTCTAGGTTGGGCCTGTGTTTTTCCCTTTTGGACCCCTTCCCCTCACTCAATCTCTGAGATTTCACTTTCCCCTTCTTCCTAACATCCCTCCCTACTCCCCAAAATTTCCCCAAGAATTTAGAAGTCCCCTATCCCCTTCATTTCGCTCCATTTCGACAAAATTCCTTGTTTCACACATCGGGACAAGTTTCACTCAAATGATGTTTCTGAGCAATCAAAGATGAATTTTGGAAAACTGAGAGAGGTTATTGTCCAAAACATGCCAAGGAAGAAAAACCTCCTTCACTTTTTACACAGGTGTCATGGTTTGAGACAAATGTCAAGAATTCTGTTGCCTCAGGAGAATCAAAGACACCTCTGAAGTGACCTTGGGAAAATCAAGTTTTCTCCTAGCTGGGTTGGCCAAATTATTTTCTTGATGGGTAAAATGATAACTAGACACAAATATATTTCCAATGAGCTATCATGAGCTCAATTTGGGGTTGAGGAAGGCATTCAAAAGTTGACTGCAACAGCACTCTTCTTTCAGGCAGCCTCATTTGGCACTTTTTGACCAGTCTTGGGAGATTTGAGTTTTGACAGGTCAAATAAACTCCAAATTGAAAAATTCCACTTGGGTTGGAAAGTAGACTCAAAGAAATTTCCAATGAGCCATCCTGCGCCTGATTCTGACACCGGGAAGGCCTCCAAAAGCCTCCTGCAAAAGCGCGACCTGTTGGGAGGTGCGCGACCCGTTGAGAGCCCTCCTGCAGTGTAAAAAATCAATGTGCGCGACCCGTTGGGAGGGGCGCGACCCGTTGAGGATTTCTCCACAAAAACTTGCCAGTGAGCTGCCAAGTGACCACAGACTTGCTCAATCTTCCTCCAAATCATCAAATTTGTTTGAGGCAGGCCTTCTACACTTC
The DNA here is from genome assembly GCA_031772625.1 of Pinus tabuliformis. Taxonomy (NCBI): domain Eukaryota; kingdom Viridiplantae; phylum Streptophyta; class Pinopsida; order Pinales; family Pinaceae; genus Pinus; species Pinus tabuliformis. Next base: position 1,483,608,361 of record CM062820.1, on the reverse strand, counting down.
AGTTGGTGGTTTGTCATGATTGATGGCTCTCGTGTGCAAAAGTTGAATTGGGCAAGTGGATGAAATTTTAAATGGCTCCTCAAACATGTCAGACACTGAAACATATGAGCAGAGTGATGACCATTCATCATCTTCAGAGGTTCAGGTACAGAGGAGGCCACATAGAGGTGGAAAAGGTGGCCATCACAGGAGAAAGGAGCCTACTTCTTTGGCAGGTCTACAAGCTTGTCCTTTGGCAGTTTCTTGCTTTCAGTACATGTCCTGTTATGAGTTTTGTGAGAGGATCTCTCGGATTCAACACCACCAATAGTTGGCCCGCCTCTTTGTCTTGAACTTGCATGAAGGACATGTCAACCTTGCCAGGGTGGATTTCACTTTGACACCCGAGGTGATTGTACAGGCTACAGGGATTCCAAATGTTGGGGAGATATGGGAAAGTCCTTGATGAGCTATGGAGGATTCGAGGAGACCGAATCTTGAAAAGAAGGAGGCCCGGTGACCTATTGCTTGCGGAACGAGAGTCCATGCTCATCCAGGTGAATGCACATTTAGAGAGGCTGTTGGCTAAGGCCAACCAAGAGAAAAAGCTGCTAAGGAACATGAAGAATCACTATTGGGCGAGGATGCATGTTTGCAAGGCAAAAATGAAAATGTTCCAAAGGAGGTTGACCGAGGCACTAAAACGGATAAAAAGGCCAAATCCACTACGTATCTTGGCTGAGGCATCCCTCAAGGATCATGGCACTCACTAGCATCATCTACAGCACAAATCCCAAAAATTTTGGAGAATTTTGGGTAATTTTGGTATTTTTGGGAAATTTACAGGTTTTGGCTTCTCAACGGGTCTCACCCCTGGTGAGACCCTTTGTCATCGTAGCTCCGTTTTGCAAAAACTCAACATTTTTGGATTTTTCATGCAAAGTTACACATGCCTATGGATGTACTTGAGTTTTTATGGAGTTTTGGGCCTCCAAAAGGTCAAAATACAGCCAAATTTTGACTTTCTGCCCCTTTTTTGAGCTGCAGAAGTAGTCTTGGGAGAATTGACTTTTGACTAGGAAAATAACCTCCAAATCCAAATATTCCAATTGGGTTGGAAAGTAGACTTAGATACCTTTCTAACGAGCTATCCTGCACCTCATTCTGACACCGGGAAGGCCTCCAAACAGGGCTCCAAAGTGCGCGACTCGTTGAGGAGGATGTGCACGACCCGTTGAGGGAACTTTGCAAGTTTTGACCAGTTCAGCCCAGAAATTGCAGTTTAGCTCCAGTTTGACTTTCTGAGTTCTATGGTGGTCCTCTTGACTGTACTTGTGGCACTTTTTGGATACTTTTACTCTTCTTTAACTCTTCTAGAAGTTTCTTGAATGTAAATGGTAAATATTTAATGTATGGATAGGTTTCCTAGCTTATAGAGGCAAGTTGTTATGACTGCCTATTATCTAGTGCTCAGTTTAGAAGTAGTTGAAACAGCTCCTAGGAAAGGGAGCTCGACCCCTAGAGGTGGGGAAAGAGGTTAGATCATCTATATTATGCACTCTTTTGCTCATTTTCATGGTTGGACTCTTGAGGGAGGAGCTATCATTGTATATTTCACTTGTATCTCTGCAATTTTTGGCTAAGGAAGACCAGGGTTTTGCAGTCATCTTTGGGATTCTTGTGGACTCATGTGTTGATGGTGTGTTTCTACATGTTATTGTAAGCTTTGTTATGTGATTCATTTCCTTTCTATACTGCTGCATATTAAACAAATGAAGTGATAAAGTTAGAATTCATGTTAGCCATGCTCTGCTTTTAAATTTGTTTAATTTCTATGTTTTCTGCTGTCTAAAGAGAATTCAAATCCATTGTTTGCTCTCTTTAGCTCTCTCATCTTTCTTCTTAATCATCCCTTTCAGCTAAAGACATCAATACAGGTTCCTACCTTGCCCCAAAGACCCCCCTGCAGAAACTGTGTCCAATCCCCGCACCCTAAATTGCAGTTCCTCAATTTGCCACCAAAAACCCCAAAAACCCCCAAATCAACCTTTATAATCAGTTTACTAGCCTAATATCAGTGTTACCTTGATTGGTCATCTCTTCCTATTGAAAATTTACCGAGATTGACCGGAGAGAGCCTTCTCCTGCCCCGTAGGGCTAGCTACGAGGCTGAATGGTTTGATGTAGCTTTGAGGTTTGCCTTTTCAGCCTGAGGTGAAATTTCAAGCGCTAACAAATCCAAAAATGGATGGACGAATTGCATGGGATTGCGAGAGTTCATGTAACTCAGACTCTGATGAGGAACTAGAGCGCTGACACAATCGGTTACATGAAGTAACTACACTGAGATGTAACAAGATGACCCTATCGCTGCGCTGTGTGTCATCAGAGGTAAGAAATCTGCCTACTTATGATGGCATAAATTAGGTAGATATCTTTTTGGATGCATTTGAAAGAGAGATACCAGAAAAGCAGCGCTTCCAGGTTTTGGACTAGGCACTGTGCGCTATGCCCGCAAGGTGGTGGGGTACGCATAAGGGAAGCATTGAAGACTGGAGCGAATGTACGAGAATGATGAGAACTCACTTCGGGAAGCCGAAGATGCGAATGACAGACAAGTATGATGGGTAGGATGATCCATGCACACATTTGGCCAAATGAACCTAGGCTTATGGAGAAAAGCCCCAACTTGAATGGGTGCACTTGTTTTATCACACCCTGGATATTGTCCCGATGAACTGGTATGTAGAGACCGAGCTCCACCATGGGACATAAGAATGGGATATCCTGCGTGAGGGATTCATGATGACATTCAGTTTTGAGGATGGGTTTGATAGTATTGATGAAGCGCTACAAGAGGTGAAAGCAACAATCTTTAGGATACCACAGGATCCTTTAGACTTGATTCGGCCTGAATGGGCTACTCAACTGAGTCGCACACTAGAATGCTATAATGTAACTCTTGAAGAAGAGGATGAGGATCTGCATAAGATTAACATTCTAGAAACATAAGGCCACCACGAGGTTCAAGGACCGCAAATTGAGAACCCTAATATAACCGCGCCATTGAAAACAAAACAAGTAAACATTGGTACGGAGGTAGAACCAAAATTTGTGAAGGTTGGAGACTACTGGGACGATGTGATGGTGGATAAGGTCGCTGAATTGCTCTGCGAATACCAGGATTTATTCCCTACCAAGTTTACGGATCTGAAAGGGATAATTGGGGACCTAGGAATGATGAAGACTACATTGAAACCCGACATAAAGCTAGTTAAGCAACGACCTTATCGTCTCAATATGAAATATAAGGAAAAGGTCCGCTTAGAGCTGGACAAGATGCTCGTGGCTAGGCATCATTGATCCTATGGAAGAATATCACTGGGTAAGTCCAATGGTGGTAAAGGAAAATTAGCAGAAGGATGAAATAAGGATATGCTTGGATCTTAGAAAGCTAAATGATGCTTGTGTACATGATCCTTTCCCGACTCCATTCACTGATGAAATGTTGGACAATGTAGGTGGCCAAGAAGCATATTCCTTCAATAATGGGTTCTATGGGTACCACCAGATCAAAATCATGCTGGAGGACAGGAGCAAGACAACCTTCGTGACAGAGTGGGGTTGTTTTCAATACACTGTAATACCATTTGGATTGAAGAATGCGCCTGCGATCTTCTCGCGTGTAGTTGTGGCTGCGTTCAAGGAATTTATTCATAAGTTCCTGGAATTATATTTTGATGAACAGACCATGTTTGGGCTAGTTAAACGCCATGTAGCAAGCTTGTGCCTGATGTTGGATACCTGTTAAAGATACCATATCGCGCTCAATCTCAAAAAGTGTCTGTTTTGTGTTCCTTTTGGGACCCTGTTGAGGCATGTAGTTTGCAGGTAGGGAGAGATGGTAGATCCTGCAAAGATAGTAGTGATATAGAACTCAGAAGCACTGAGGAGTGTGAAACAACTGCGTTCTACCCTGGGACATACGGGATATTATAGAAATTTTATCAAAGGCTATGCCCAGATCACCATGCCTATGGAGAAATTGTTGAAGAAGGATGTCACATTTTGCTGAAACGATGACTGTAAGAAGAGCTTGGATATATTTAAAGAGAAGATGGTCACCGCGCCGATTCTTGTCTTCCTAGACTGAAGGAGTTTAATGTGCATGTTGACATGTCATGTATAGCGCTGGGAGTAGTACTGACACAAGTTGGCAGAGAAGGCTCGGACCATCCTATTGTGTTCGCAAGCCGAAGATTATCCAAAGCAGAGAATAACTATTCCACCATTGAGTGCGAAGTGCTAGCTATGGTGTATGCGCTCCAGAAGTAGAGGCACTACTTGCTGGGAGGCCATTTTAAGATGTATACAGATCACTCCATGCTGAAGTACCTGGTTAATAACCCTGTGTTTGGGGGGGGGGGGGGAATCTATAGGTGGCTCTTATTGTTCTAGGAATATGATTTTGAGGTTATTGTGAAGCCCGGATGACTGAATGCGGGACTAGACCATCTGTCGTGCATCAAAACAGGGGAAGAGCCCACCAATTTGGAGGAGGGATTGCCTAACGCACATCTATTTGCAGTGCCCATCGTGGATGGTCATTTTGAGGATATAATACACTTCTTAATGACAAGTACTACATCGGAAGGATACACTGTTCAGCAGAAAAAGGAATTAGTGGCGCGCGCGACAGATTTCTATGTCATTGTTGGGCATCTATACAAGATGGGGACTGATGAGATATTGTGATGGTATGTACCTGAGTTTGAAAGAAGCAGCATCCTCATGGATGCTCATCGGGCACCACGGGAGTACATTAGGTAGGGAGAGCGACCACGCAGAAGATTCTATGCACAGGGTTGTGGTGGCCAACCCTCCATAAGGATTCAAAAGCATATTGCAAGGCGTGTGATGTGTGTCAAAGGACTGGCAGGCCATCGCGGAGGAATGAGATGCCTTTGAATCCACAAATGACGTTGCCTAGTTTGCGCATAACGACGCTCATAGGTATGATGGATTGCGGAGCCTTAGAGGAAAGGCTCGCACAACTGGATGAACTAGAAGAAGAGAGATTTTTGGCTGGATTTCACCAATAGGTCCAAAAGCAACACGAAAAGTATGGCATGATCGACATATTAAGCTGCGCACATTTAAGGTAAATGACCTGGTTTTGTTATATGATAGTAAGTTCGACAAATTTCCAGGGAAGTTCAGGATGCAGTGGTTAGGGCATTATGTCATTAACGAGATTACCAATGGAGGAGTGGTATAGTTGGTCAAATTCAATGGAGAACCATTCCCAGGAAAGGTGAATGGTAGTTGCTTGAAGCCATACACCGACAGCCCAACCATGTGACTAAATGAAGGAACCATAGTCTTAGCGCTCTAGGCAGCTGAAAGGAGGCGCGGGACTATAAACTACATTGCCCAGGTTGGGGAGCTGCATGATTGGAGGATGGTTCCAAGCAAGGAAGTGTCACTGGGTGTGCGACAGTGTGGAGGGAGCTACGCTACTCAGGGAGAAATCACACAAGTTGGCTGGAAAGTGTCCGTTACAGTCACTATTCATGAAAATATGGCAGAAGTGAGACCAAATGGAGAGGGCAGCCAACATTTAAGATGAAATTTATGGCTCAAATACTTGAAAATCTGCCACCAATCTAACATTAATGAACCAATTTGGGGTGGAATGGTCAGATTTGAAGTCAAAATGCCCTATAAATTACAAGTGGCTGTCCAGCAAGAAACACTTGGCATTTTGAGAATTAAGTTGTTGAGCTCCCAGGTGCCTATGAATCGCAAGTAATACGAGCTTCTCATAGCTTCTGGGGTATTTGAGACTTTGCAGATGGACACAGAGGAATTCTTGCAGAAATTCATGTCAGCATCCACCAAAATTATAAATACTGAACAAGTTGTAAAGGAGTCAGCATAGGAAATGGACATAGAGGTAGAAGTAGCCACTTTGGAAGTGGCTGAAGTATTGGAAGAGGTCCCTAAATTGCTGAGAATGCCGAGACCGAAGCCAAACCCAATTGAGGAGACCGTGAAGGACAAGAAGGGAAAGTAGTCTGCCATACCAGTGTGCACATCGCCAAGGCGAAACCCACCAAAGTCCACTTCGCAGGAGAAAGACAAGGCTATAAACCTAGAAGCAGAGGAGGAGGATATTGAATACATCCCGATGGATGATGAGGATGTGGGAATGGAAGTAGAGGTGGTTGAAGCCCAGGGTGCGAACCCTATTACATGGTTGCTGGAGTATGTCCCTCTGTGCAAGCTTAAGTCAAAGGTCCCAAAGGACATTGATGAGAGTAAGACTCCCCTGCAAACCCCTCAGCTACTAGATGAAATTGCTTTTGATGGTTCATGCCTGGCATGAGTGCCGATACTGAAGCTAGAAGACTGGGACTTGGGAGACCATGAAAAGTTCCACACCTGGCAATCGAGCAACCGATGCACCACATCATAGACATGATTATGGGGATGAATGCATTGGAGCCGCAGAAGTATCTCAGGGGAGTAGAGAAGGCAGGTTGCTCAACCTGCTCTAGGTGCAACACTATAACTGCACCCTGATGACAATTTTGGTTATCAAGCAGCTGTAATGCTTGGTGCATGATGGGTGTCTGTGGATGGAGGAGCTGATACCCATCATAGACAGGTTAATTCACCGAATAACACGCCTGCCATATACAAGTGAGAATCTAGCGATGATCTTTGGTGGCAAGGGTGGCGAACAAGCGCTCACGGAATTAATGAAGGAGAAATTTAAGTTCGTGAAGAAGTCACGTGGGTACACTATCTCTAGCATTTGTGACCCCATTGTGAAGGTAGAAATGTAGATCCTTGCAGGGAAGGTGATGTGGAAGTGCTGCGCTGATGAGGTACCAATGCCTGTCGTCATACTCGCACAACAGTGCGTGGAAGGACTCTAGTTTAACTGGTCGAACTACCTTCATAGAGAATTCCTGGCGAACTGTCGTGAGGTGCAAGAGCTCAGAAAGACATTCCAATACGTGTGGCTCTTACTGTCGATTGTTCTGGTAGTGTGGGAGCTACTAGAGGACAACTAATTCCCTTTTGTCACGCCAGACCTCCTTGAAGCAGTGAAGTACGCTTCATTGTGGGTGACCAAGGACGCGCAACGAGTTTGGGACAGAAATATCTTTTGGATCTTGATGGAAATGAATATCAGGATGGCCATCAATTGTAAGCCGCGATTGTTGCCCATGGTGTATGCTAACCTACAGAGCTATGCTGAGTTCAAAGCCAGTTTCCATCGAGTCTCCATCAGGGTGTGGAAGGACCCTGCACAGAAGTGGTACGACTTGCTGTATCTGGCCATAGATGATTCCATTGATGCGATGCTCGATCAATGGCTGACAGAGTGGCGCACTACCACGGACTTGGCGGTGGGTGGAAGCAAGTCTGCCATGCAGAGGAAGAAGGAGGAGGCCAAGCTGAAGATGGCACAACTGGTCGAGAAGAGGAAAAATGAGGCCACTGAAAAGGCATAGGCAGAATAGGTAGGAAAGGAGGTAGGAAAACAAACAGGTGACACAGAGCGGGGCTCTGACAAAGGCGCGTGGTTTCCTTCACTTGAACTGAAGAGGAAGACACAAAGTAGCACAGAATGGACCCTTAAGAGACGTCCGCCTTAAGCGCTCGAGAGAGTTGGAAAAGGGACGGTCTAGAAAGAAATCCAAGGCAACCAAGACCTTGCTGGACCCTATCACATTGACGGCGGGCAACTTACATGATATCAGTGACACAGTCAGAGATGTCATTGCGGAGGCCTTGCAAAAAGTTGAGATACAACAAGAAATCATCCTAGGGCCCATCTAGACCGGGTTGGATGAGTTGTAGATCCGTGCATCGCAGGCTGGTACGGTGTCTACCAGCTTGGCTATTGGCACTTCAGAGGCTGCCGATATGCTACGCACAAAGGCTTCCAGTGCGATAGTGCTGCTGGATGGAGCACTGACCATGGAAAATGAGGCTGACAGGCCCACTGTCAGCACCTTGAAGGGAGTTGGGCTGAACCTGGTAGCGCTTCCATGCAAAGCACTCCACCTCTTGCAGGATGGAGTAATTGCAGAACTGAGGGCCCAAGAGCACCGTGCCCTCCAGGTGATCAGTGAACAACAGATCAACAATGAATAGATGGCCCTACAAAGAAATGATGCCAATTCTGTTGAGACTGAGGCGACCAATCAGAGCAAGAAGATTATGCAGGTCATTGAGGAGGCATGCAGAATGGTCCCAGAGTTGGCCATTCTGGAGGAAGAGCCAGTCAAGGTCCACATCCGCAAGTTGGCCACATGGGTGCGTGACACTCAAACTAAGATGGCGCGAGTTCAACTGGAATTGAACCTACAAATTACTGAGTTACAGTTGAGAGCCCAGCCCTCCGCACTGCCAGACGTAAAGGAATAGTTGGTGACCGCTGTCACAGAGGCAATCATGATGGTGGAAAGTGCAGTAGTGGATTGCATGCAGTTGTTCGAGCAATCATTTGAGGTCCTTAAAATCTTGCAAGAGGACCCAAATGTACAAAAGTTGGATATGGAAGCACGTGAGCTATAAAAATGCTACAATGAGGTTAAGGGCACAACGCGAATTGTCACGCTGATAGAGAGGCTAGCCAAGCTGCAGGAGGCCAAATAGTTGAAGAAGATGGTGGATGCAGTGCTACATAAGGAAGTAGTGCTGAAAGTGCGACTAAAGCCCTCATTGGAGGAATTTTATGTAGTCACAGGAAACATTGAAGGCAAGCTTGTGACTCTGTAAGCGACACAACAAAAGCTTTAGGATGATAGCACATGAGCAGTGATAGAGAAGACAGTGGAAGATGCGAAGTAGGCGGCAGCTCAGTGCACGACCGAGGTAGCAGTCATATGGGTTGAGCTGGATGGACTTCACGCAAAGATCTTCGCACCTACCGAGTGACTCGAGGGCGAGTCACGATGTTTGTGTTAGGGGTCTGTTAGAAGCAGGATCTCCCAAGGGCAATTTTGGGGCTAGAAGGCCATGTTTGAGTTAAATTTTGCAATAAAATGGTAAAGTCTCTGCATTTTGTGGTCACGGAGCGTGAAGGTGTTATGTGTCATAAAGGGTAGACCGCCCTTAATTTTGTAAAGTAAATTAAGCTATAAGAGATCTACCCATGGTCCACAGACCATGGAATTGTATAAAACGAGCTAAACTCTAAGTAGTTTTAGAGACATAGATTGATGGATAATGTAAGAGAGTCGTAGTTCTAAAGTAAGAAGTCTAAGTCTTGGGTCGTAGCGTAGGTAGAGGCTCTGTAGCTAAGTGCGCTGAGGCCTAGGGTAGAAATCTGTAGCTGAGTGCACGAACCCCTGCAGATGTGTGCGCAGGGCAGAAAAAGTTTTTAAACACTTGGAAGATATCAATAAAGAGAAAGATTCGACAATTCCTGTGTCTTTGTTCTGTTATTTCATCTTGATATGTTATGTACGAATTTCATTTATTATGATTATGTGATACGCGGATGAATGCAAATACGTTGAATAATTGAATGCAATTACGATTATCTATTTACACGGTGTTAACTATAATTATTTGATAAGATAAGAAAGTCACTTAGAGTAATTGGGGAATTTGCACTGCATGCTGCCATAACAACGCGAAGGTACTTGAGAAACAGGTTAGGGATGCACGAAGGTCGGTCATATCCTTTCGCAGAGGTATTAAAGGAGAGAATAAAGGGCTTGTCTTACAAGACCTATAGCGAAGCAATCTGCGTGAAGGCAGGGATAAAGGGAATCAAATGACGTCATGACCATCTCAGGGTGTGGAAACTTGGTTCCAGCATCCCCCCATACTGCTTTGGGTGAGACTTTGGTCCATGCTCCGTAGGTTGATGCTGAAAGGGCTAGTAGTGTAGAGATTTTTTTGGCTAATTAAGCTGAACCTGGGTGAGGCCCCCTCAAGCCAACACTTATTGACTGATATTTCCATAAATTTCATCGAATGAAGGGAGGACATTGTTGTTGCTTATAGTAGTAATAAAATTTTCCCAAATAGGAGGGAGACCTATTAGAGTCACAATTACCAATTCCCTGTCATGCACATATTCCCCAACTCTTTGCAATTGATCTCTAATATGAGATATCCTCATTATGGACTCCTCTTTATTCATATTTATGTCTTTGAGTTGATATTTCAAAGGGACATATTCATTCAAATTGTTGACTTCATACATGCTATCTACCTTATCATACATGTCCTTAGACATTCTCAAGTTTCCAACATATGCAATTAAATTATCTTGTAAACCATCAACTATTATTTTCTTTGCTTTTAACTCACATTTCTTGTGCTTGTTCTTGATAGTAGCAGAAGCATTCTCTAGAGGCACAGGTAATTTTCCTTGAATGTAGTCCAAAACAGCCTTGTTATCAACTATGATCACCAAACTAACTTTCCACATAGCAAAATTGGATGAGTCACCTAAATTCTCATTTTCATTGAAGAAGGAAGACATCTTGAATTGACTAGATTGGCTCCTTCAACTTTCCAGAAGATGATTGCTTCAAGGTTTGTTTCATTTTGGGCATGTCCTTCACCTTAGCTCTGATACCATGTTAAATTTTTAGACTATTCTATGATGTATCAATTACTTTAGCCCAAATCAATACTTCAGGTAGCAATCTTTCCAATTAAAATTAGTCTTTTCATTCATCAACAGTAATTGAAGATATAACAATAAATGCAATGACAAAGGAGATAATCAACAAATCAGCATAAGGAGACACTAGGTTTGGTCAAAGACCAGGGAAAAACCCCATAAGGTGGAAAAACCTTTGAAATTATTCTTCTATTAGATTGCCAAAAGAGTACAACGAACCCAATATAATATCATCAGCAAAACAACCCAATAACATTCAAAAATAAGTTTCTAGCATTATAATATATCATAGAAAACTTTTTCTATTTGCAGTCAACTTCAGTTAATGATCAATTTCAGTTGAGCTTCCCAGTTGCATGCATGAGGAGCTGTACGAGCGACTGCAGGGTTTTAGTCGCGCCCTTGATGCTTGCAAGCCAGTGACTATGGTCAAATTTTCCCTATGACGTGCTTGCCACTATAATCCAAAAACCCTAAAACAAATGCGAGCCTCAGACCTTGTAATTTTATACTTTTGTGAACTTCCGTTTTCATCCTTGCCTCAAACTTGTGCGAGTCAATCAATGAAGAAGTGAAGAAGAAGATGCTTGGTGATGTCCAAATGAGATTGAGGTCACTTGTATTTATAGGATTCCAAGGGTATCCAATTTTCTTTGGGGCCGACCTTGTCCAAATATGAATATGTGGGGTTTTATTCATAAGTACACTTTCCCTTGTTAAAATTTTATGATGTTTAGGTCGGTTTCGGTCCTCTTCTAAAGAGGAATTTAATGCAATAATAATCTCCATCAATGAGTTTTCCAAAGTGGAATTTGAACGTAGTTGCATATTTTAACAACTAACCTATGGTAGGGAGTTAAATCCACTTTCAATAGTGCAGTTTGGGAAGCCCTTCTAACACAAGGGTTAATCATGAGGTCACACTTGGGTTAGGTTAGGTGACATAGCTCGTTTTTCTTAGTTTCAAGTGGTCTAGAATGTAGAATTTGCACGTACTAAAAATGGTGTTATCAACATTTTGTTGTAGCACTTGGGTGCCACTTGGGAGGCATCTCTCAAGGGGGTTTTAGACATTTCTATCCTGTCGTTATGTGTGAATTTGGTTTACGACTGTCCCCTCAGGGCATGTTATTGTTAGTGGTGACCTTAGTGGCCATAATTTTAGGGCTCATACACAGGTGCAGGGTCAGGCTTTGTACTTGGGACATATATTAGTCATACTCTCCTAGTCCTCTCGGGTGGTGCCCCATAGATAAAAAGGGCACTTGGACTGAGTTTGAATCTAAAAGGGATGGGAAGTAGGTCACTAGTATAATTGTCCCACCACCAACTTATTTGTCTTTGGTATGCATGTGACTACCTTTTCAGGACTTTTCCAGTGTGTGCTTTTTGATATAAGTCAATAGTTTGGACTTAAGAGTGTTTGTAGTAACTTGTTGTGGTTAATATAAATTTATTCACCCTAGATGAACCCAATCACCGCCAATCATGTAGAATTAATTGTTTACCTCCTGAACTAGGTGTACTTTTGACTCTTTCTCGTAGAGTACATGTCAGTTTTCAAGACCAAGACCAACCTATAATTGTGGATTCTGTTCCTAGTCCTCCTGGTAGTGATTTGATATCCATTGAGACATTATTGAATGATTCTATCTCTCTCATCAACCCACCTTTGAATGTTCCATTAGGGTCCAAGTTACTGCAACTAAACCTTGGTAGTTCTACATTAGCGTACACATACATTCCTTTTATGGAATTATCTATGGAGGAGGTTAGTTCCTGTTTACATTTTGCATCTACAGTCTCAAATACCATGTCATCGTAGAACCATTGAATGTGGCAAAACCTGCACCTCCTTCCACACATCTCACGTCCTCTTGGGGAATTCCACCAATTTCCTCATGGCGCTTACAAATTTCCTTAGTGTTCCTATGCCTAATCCTTGATCTACGATGGCTATGGTCGTTAATCTTAGCCAACCTATAGGATCAAGGATTTTTACTCCTAGATTTTCTCAACCTACTAATCCTATTCCTCAAATGGGTATGGTTACCTCAAGAAATGTGCAGGGAGGATATTTTGTTGTTCCTAGCTAGTATGGGTGCAACCTTGCTTCTAATATCTCTCAAGCCTGATATAGTTTGTTGTTTGGAGGGATGTCACCCTCTAGTAATTTTCTTGGAGTGGTTAGTTTACCTAGGGGTAACCCTTCTGTTAGCACTATTACACCTATGAGTCATCCTCCTTATGTTGGTGTTGCTACATAAGGTGGTACATCTTTTCTTATCGGGTATAACCCTATGATCAACCATGCTTTTGGTGGTCCTTTGTTTTCTAGAGGCACTTACCTTGGGGGGCAAGCTCCATACACCAATCATGCTAGCCCACATCCTTTACATGCTAGGACGAATGTTTACCATGTCCAACAATCTATTACTCAAAATCCATATATGGGGGCACCTCACGGTTTCTCAAGAGGCTCTCCTTCCTCTGACCCATTTAATCAACTTCATAATCCCTTTTTATTCCCTCTTTATTTACTAGATTTTAGCTAAGATCACAAATGAACCAATTCATCATGATCCTTGGTGGCCAACTATGCCTACAAAATCACCTTCTGATATTCCCAAATTTGAAGGGAATCTTGGAGAGAATCCATCAACTCACATCACCACTTATCATTTGTGGTGTTCATCAAACTCATTGGTGGATGATTCAATTAAATTGTGTCTTTTCCAGTATACCTTGACTAGAGATGCTTCCAAATGGTACATCAAATTGGAAATAACATCTTACAATGATTTTTCATCTTTGGCCCATACCTTCTTAACTCATTTTTAGTTACCGATGAGGTATGCCATTGATTCTGACCTCTTGTCTAATTTTAAACAAGACGATGCCACCCTAATTTCTAATCACTTCCATGAGTGGTGATGTCGCAAGAGGTTAGTATGAACCAAAATCTATGATGGGATATTACATAAATGGTTCATTCGATCGTTATGACCTCAGATAGCTAAGAATGTATCTATGTTTTGGATGTTATTAAGGAATAACTTTATCTTGGTTTCCCAACAATTGGATTTGATTTATTCTTAGTTGGGCATGATTTATGTCATAATTTTGAATGCTCCTTGCCCTTCGATAGACCCACCCAAACCTGCCCTAGGACCACATGCTGATGGTGTGATTGGTTCCATCTCTGATTCAGTGAGCCAACTTGCTTCCCAACATGGGCAATTGATCATTACATCACAAGCCCTAGTAAGTGCATTGACTCTGAAAAAGCACCCTCTTTTGAGAAAACCACCAATGTTCTCACAATGAATTCCAAAACACCCAAGAACACTCAAAAGAATAAGAAAAACAAAGAAAAGAATCAACCTACTAAGGAGATTCAACCAAACCCATTTAATTAGGGAGGGGGTACATCTGAATGACATTGTAAGATCAAGTTACCTTTCAATATTTTTCAAGGTGAGCATTTGAATCATGAGTGCCCTCGGATGGATGAAGTCCATAGGCTTCTTGCACCAGGGTCGCCTACTCAAGAACCTATTTTTTTGACTCATTCATTCCATACACAACCACAAAAATAGATGGTTTCTCAAGCTCCTCCACCTCCGCAAGGTGGCAATTAGGGGCCTTATTTCCATCCTCCTACTAAGATTCCCATCCTTATGTGCCAAGAATAGGTCAATATGACTATGCGAGCCAAATCATATGATCCTCCCTAGTCGATTTCTTCTTCTAAGGACTCAACCACCTTGGCTGCTTCCATTGGACCTCTCACACTAGATAAGCCTGTGGAGCGAGTCTTTCACCCACCTAACGATGTCGCTCAGAAGACTACACACAACCTATGTAACGGGCTTCCCATCTCTACAATATTATTGAGGAATTATCCCAAGCTCTTTCTACCATGTCCACTTTGGAGGTTTTGCAAATTTGTCCTTAGCAATGCAAATCCTTTTTAACCGCGATCGAGGGAGGAGGGGGTGTGTGTTGATCCCTCTAACTCGAATTTCATCATTTTCAATGTTGACAAATTTTTTGTTCGAATTTCCCACCAGATGGACTATCATATTACTGTGTGCGTCTTTCAAAGGGATATTCATTGCACTTTGGTCGATGAAGGCTCTTCTACTTGTGTCATGTCAGCATCATGCTTGAAATCTCTCGGTTCTCTAGCACTTGCCAAGTACACTACTACTCTACAAGGATTTAATGGGCACCATTTTATTTGTAAGGGGGTTCTTCCCAAGTTTTCCATTGATCTAGGGGGAAAAATACCTACGTCGATGTTGAAGTTATTGCACTTCTTTAGATTATAACCTGTTCCTTGATCATAGTTGGTTTTATTTTATGATCATGGTTGTGTCTTCAATATTCCATCTTATTTGTTTTCCCCATGAAGTCAAGATTGTCACCATTAATTGACTAGACTATTTTGTGCCATTGGCTCAACTTACCTCTACAGGGAATTCAATCTCACTTGTTGGAGGTAACCCTGGTCATTATGAGAGTGTTGGTGCAGGCTTGTTCAAAATTTCACCCCTTATTGGTGTTTTTCCTTTACTACCCTTGATATTTCATCCTTTACCACTTCTCCTATGCATATGATCTCTTCTGAGACCTGTTGAAGCCATAGACCTCTTGATCCTTGGGTGGTGTCTCTTGATCTTATGGAATCTTATCAAGCTAGTTAGCATCATCTGCCACCATTTATGGAAGAGATTGCCTCTCCATAAGTCCCTTCAGTACCTCCTGATGTTGATTAGAAACTCCATCACAATATGGAATATGATGATGATAATTTTCCCACATTGGCCATCCCTTTACCTCTTCCAAGTGACTCCCTTGATGACAAGTATATTTCTTGGCAAGTCATCTTGGAGGTCATGGATTTACATATTGAAAATACTAGGGAGATTATGCCTTTTGATGCTACTAGTCTCCTGGTTTGGAAAAGGTAGAGCTTGGCAAACAAAACCTTGAATCGACCCAGGGGGGGGGGCATCTTCTCGACCCTGCTTGGAAGTGCCACACTTAGACTAAGTAAAGTCTTGGGTTTCTAATGCTGAACTTACAAATAATTTTTCCAACTCCTCCCCACATGTCAATGAGTGTCTTGTACCCCATTTATGTCTTAATAGTCCTTCTTAAGAAGCCCCACTATCTCACGAGACTACTCACCTTGTATGTCTTGAGGTCATTCCTGATAATGATATGGTCGGGTTCTCCTTGGTATCATCAAACTTTAGGAATCGAGCAATTAAACTTTCTGTGGCATGGCCCCATCATGGTTTTCAACTTTCTATGGCATGGCCAAGGGTTTTAGATTTCCTAAGAGTCGCACCATACATATGGTTCTATCTAATCCTCCATCTGGTTACTCTTCTAGTCATATGGAGCATGCTTCAATGCTTCTTGTGTTGTTCGACAATATCATGTGGTACTCATTAGTCATGCCTACCAAGTCACTTTTGACCTTTTTGAGGTTGCCATCCCTATGTCAGTTGTACTTCATCATCTCATGACTTCATTCATCCACTACATCTCGATTTTTTCCATGTCGATTGATGGGGGATACATCAAGGCCCTCCTTTGATCGATCTTCTCCTATAAACTTTAACTCATTATCCATGAGCTTGATGTAGGAACCAGTAGTACCTCAGAGCTTGCAGACCTCAGTGGTAGGTTTCCTTGAGATCAATAGTGGATTTACATCATCAACTCCTTATCAACCAATTCTGTTGATGGGGCCCACAAATATGTATATTTTGAGATTCATTGTGCCATCCTCTAGCCCTTAAAACTCTCTTTTTATCACATTCATTTTCATTTTTAGCATTAATATTCTTAGTAGGAAGACTAAAGGGTGTTTTTAATATTTTATGGCCTAATGTGGTTAATATGCATGAAAAAGAAGCATTTTTGGAGATATTTACCATGCAGGGGTTTGATGGAGACACCTAGAGAGAATATAGGGAGCTTTTCCACCTCATTAACTCCCTAACTTGGCTTGAGATCATAGAATCCTCACCAACAACTCAAATTCACTAGCAGTCGAGGAACTCCAAGTGCATGACAAGGTCAAAGGGAACCAAATCCACAAATCTCAATATTTTGGAGGGGAGAATTCTATTAGTGTCAGTCTTTGCAGCCTTCTGCCAGTGATCAAACATGCTCTTACAAAGTGGTCTTAGGGTGTCAAAATCAAATTTTTTCATTTCAGTGAGTCTTAAAGTAAAATTTGGTCACTAGGTATTAGGTCTAGGATTGCTTTCACTGCTTCCTAAGTTTTCCAAGTATTGGTTCATGTCACCATTCGACTAAGTGTACCATCATTTAAAGAATTGTCATCATTATTTCAGGTTCCAATGGGTCATTTCACACCTTGTTTGTGCTTGAGTTGTGCTTAGGTAAGGCTCATTTCCCTCTCCTACGGTTTTGAAGGTAATTTTTCTTGGATGGTCAAATCATCAACAAAACTTGTATATTGATGCTCATACACCTTCCCCTATCTTTAATATACCTTCTTAAACACTTCCCATCACTGATATCCCTCAAATTCATCATTTTCCCACAAACCCTAGCCTATTGCTACACTTTGACACTTTTCTAGGTTCGGCCCATGTTTTGCCCTTTTGGACCCCTTCCCCTCATTCAATCCTTCAAATTCCACTTTCCCTTGCTTCCTAACATCCCTCCCTACTTCCAAAACTTTTCTCAAGAATTTATAAGCCCCTCATCCCTTTCATTTCCCTTCATTTCTACAAATCCCCTGTTCCACATACCGGGATAGGTTTTATTCAAATGATGTTTCTGAGAAAGAAAAGATGAATTTTACAAAAGTGAGAGAGGTTTTTTCCCATCATAGACCCAAGAAGAAAAACCTCCTTTAGTTTTTACACCGGTCTCATGGTTTTGGAGAAATGTCCAAAACATCATTTGCCTAAGGAGAGTTGATGCACTTCTGGAGAAACCTTGGGAAAATCAAGTTGTATCCTAGCTGGAGTGTCCAAATGATTGCTTGATGAGTCAAATGATTACTCGACATAGATCAATTTCCAATGAGATATCATGAGCTCAATTTGGAGTTTAGGAAGACCTCCAAAAGTTGATTGAAATAGCGCTCTACATTTTGGCAGCCTCATTTTGCACATTTTGACCAGTCTTGGGAGATTGAGCTTTTGACAGGGAAAATGAGCTCCAAATTGAAAAATTCAAGATGTTATGGAAATTATACTCGAAAATATTTCCAAAGAGCTATCCCACACTCAATTTGGACATCGGGAAGGCAGTCAAAATTTTGATTGAAGTGGTGTTGCACGTTTAGGGGGTTGCACTACGCGTCTGGGCTTGGCATTGTGCGTCTGTGAGTTGGTGCTGCGCTTTGAGAAAAAGGCCAAAAAGGAATCAAGCTTCATAAAAACTTCCCAAGGAAGCCTCTCAACTCTCAAGCAAGTAAGTGTTACCCCTAAGCTTCACTCTTGGCATTCAATTCATTTACTTGAGGTTAATTTGCTATGCCAAAATTAAAACCCTAAAATTCTTCCACTTATTCCTAAAATCCTAATCCCCCCCATATCTCCTTTCACCTATTTTCAAAACCCTAACCCCTCCTACATATCCCTCCATATTCCTTATTCCTTCATCCCCAAAGCAACATCCTAAAACCCTAGTCCCTTTCTCATTTTCATAGTTTATACCCTCTTTCTCATTAGTCCACCAATACCACATAAGATCATTTCCCCTTTCCTTATTCCTAATCACCCATAATCACTCCTTCCATACCTCCTCTAGGGGTACACAGCTTCAAAACTTAGCAAACATGGAAAAGAATCAGGGGGACCTTCTAGTAGTGCTCAGATGAAAACAGATGAGGAGGCTAAAGAAACTAGAGCTACTGAGGTGCTCGGGACCTACATGACATATCAGAGGGGCATGAGGAGATTGTTTGCAGCTGATAGGCAAGTTTTTGCTCCATAGGATGTGGAAGGGACCTTGCCTTCTTCATCAACTCATAGGCAAATGCTAGCTCCACAGGATGTGGAAGGGGCTTTGCCTTCTTCATCAACACAGCAAGTATAGGTGCAACAACTGCACAAAGGGAAGGAAAAGATGCTGGAGGAGAGTTTTGATGATGAGGAGAAAGAGAGGGACTTTGATTTGACAGAGCATGATGAGCTAGAGCAGTGTTATACTCATCACGGTGTGGAAACAATTGACTTAGAGGCTCAGGATGAAGAAACAATAAAAGACATCATCATATAAGAGAAGGAGGCTCAAGTCCAAGCTTTGATGGACAATTTGGAGAGGGCCAAGTATTTCATCACATATTTGGAACAAGAGAACAAGTAGTTGAGTGAAAAACAAGTCCTCATGGAGCTAGAACTTCTCAAGGTAAAACGACAAAGTGACAAAGAGGCACAGGTCACTTTGACTCCTATTAAGAAGGAGATTGAAGATGATAGAGAGAATTAGCTTGAGAGAGTCAATTTGCACCTTGAGAAGCTGTCGCAAAAGGCAAATAGAGACAATCAGATGATCAGGCACATGGCATACCATTATCGAACCCGAAACAAAATTTGCAACATGAGGGTCAAAAAGATGAAAGTTAGGCTAAGGCAGGATCTAAAATGAAAAAAGGAGGAGGATAGGCTTAGGTTGCTTGCTGAAGCTTCCTTGGCTCATTATGGTACTTGATGATGGTGCTTCTCACCAATTTTGGGCAAGTTTGGAAGAATTTTTGTAATTTACAAATTTTGAAATTTTACACACAGAAAAAATGCTAGTGGCACTGCGCTTTTCCTAGGGGAACCCAATGCACAATGGTTTGCATTTTTGGATTCATAGTGATGAGTACATGTACCCTATGGATTTGCTAAGTTTTTGGGGCAGAACTAGTCCACCAAAAGGTCAAAAAACACCCTAAAATGACCTTTCTGCCACTTTTTGGACACATAGAAGCAGTCTTGGGAGAATCAAGTTTTGAGGGGTCAAATGAGCTTAAAATGCAGAAATTCCAGGTGTTTTGGAAAGTAAACTTGAAGATATTTCCAATGAGATATCATGAGCTCAATTGGGATGCCGGGAAGGCCTCCAAAAGGGACCTGAAAGTGGAACTGCGCGTTGGGCCAATGGCATTGCGCGTAGGGAAAATTTTGCACACGATGGCTATTTTTCCATTTTTTGACTGTGTTCATGGATTCTCTCTCATGGAGGATGTTTTACCATTGTAAATTATGACTTGGCATGTAGATATGATGGATGATTAGTAGTATAGGGTAGATTCATTGCATTAAAAGTCAATTTGAGCTCAAATGAATTAGTTTTTCACTTTTAGAGGCAAGTTGTTAAGATGTCTATATTCCTATTTCTTGTTCAGTGTTGGTTAGATTAGTTACTCATCTTAGGGATTCAACCCCTGAGGATGGGAGGAGGTTGAATTCATGTCTATATCTTCTTCTTCTATCTCATTGGAAAGGGTTGGACTCAGCTGGATGCTCAGATCTTGATTTTACATCATTTTGTAGCAGTTTAGCAGGAGATTAATAAGAATTGTAGCTATTTTTATGGGATCCATGTGGTATGGAGTTTTAGTACAGTTTTTTCTCTTGTGATCATATGTTAGTATGTTTTGTGTATTCCGTTAATCATTTCATTGCTTCTAAGTGAATGCTTTCAAGTTTGATAGGCATAATTCATTACATCACTGCTTTGCTTTGGGAAAACATTCACCATTTCATGTTTTCTACAGTTTGGGAAGGATCCATGGTAATCACATGCTGTTCCTAGCCTCTCATCAGTCTTAAAACATCTCACCCTTAAAGCCTTAGAGTGCTAAACCTTATTCCTGCCTTGTCCCATTGAACACCCTGCAATTCTGACCTAATTCCCTAGCCCTAAACTATCCAGCTCCTCTTGATCCAACAAAACCCCTTTAAAATCCAATCAAAACTTTGTGCTACTATACCTAGCCTAAAATCCTTTTCCTGATCCAGTCATCTTGGCTAAGATCCTAATGGAGAGCCCTCTCCTGGCCTAGTAGGGCTAGCTACTTGGCTAAGCGTGGTTTGTGGTTACCCTGGCATTGCCTTCCTTCAACTTGAGGTTCAACCCAGGTGATAACACATTCCTCCTTCCAAGGGAGCTACCCCTTAATTGATTTTGTATAAATAAACTAGCTGAAAGGATCATTAGGATTTGAATTTTGGTTGTTTCTAGGAGTAGCTATTGAGAGCCTAGTGCTTGACATTCTTATTCTTATCTTTCATATGATATATGCGACTATCATATTTTGTTAATGAGAAGTCTACCTTTGGTTTGCATCTGAGTTAGTTTTGGAGGGATGAAACCCTTGGGTTTGGGCCCAACCCATAGGCTTTAGTCCCTCTCTTATATTTGTTTCTTATTCTTGTTCAAAGCATTGCAATTATTTCCTTGTTTCAGTAGATGTTATATCATAAAAATTTGTAATTGTAGGCTTTTCCATCACCTCTCTTATGGGAAGAGTGATCAGAAAGATCCACAATAACAACTCAAAAATATTTGTTTATGATTTCTTGGAAATTGTTTAAGTATTGGATTGCAATATTTCTGCATGTTTAATCTCTACAAATTAGGAGTTAGTAGCATTCATTTAGCAAATGGATTTTTTTGTAGGTTAGAGTAGACTTCAATAAAATTCAACTCATCTTTTCCATGTTAATTTACTTTGCTGCAATAATGATCATTTGATGCATGTATTTGACTAGTTGCAAGAAATATGTTGATTTGCAGGGGTGGGCACACCTTTCCACATCCACTTGCACCTTTCCATCTTCCTCCTAGGCACCTCACCTTGCTTCCAAACTCTGTCTCCGAAGTTACTCTATGAAGGTAAATGAAGGACATTGTGGGCATCAGATTTGGTGCAAGACAGACCTCCGAGGGGTACTAGGCTTGGCTAAGGGGATTCTAAACCATTCATTCACCTCCTTCTACCTTCATCCACCTTACTATACCTTAAAGACACCATTTATATCCTCAGAAAGTTGTCAGACCCTCCTCCTGTAGCAAAACAGGGCCTCCTGTAGCAATACAGGGCCTCCTGTGGCACCTCATGTAGCAAACCTGTAACATTTTTTTCTTCAACCAATTTTGCTCCATACTTTGACTGTGTCATAGTTAATATGAATGCTGGCCCCAAACTATTATTTGATGATTAGGGAAGGCTATAAGACCACTCCAGCCTCATCCTTTCCTCACCGCAACCATTAGATAGTAAAACAAAGTTAGAATTAGTATTTTTCTTCATAGGTATGTTAAAGATTGGATTCATCATTTTCAAGCAAGTGTGAGTAGATAAATGATGCATGCCAGTAGGTTATTGATTTTATTAAGTGTGAAAGTAGAGTGGCATGATTTACTTCTTCAAATAGACTAGAATTTTCCTTTCATGCAATTTCAAATAGAATTTACATTTAATGAATGGCATTTTCACATTTGTAGTTAGAATCATGTTCATTTATGCTTTCATAAGAAGTTTTTCATTGTAATTAGTCGGAGGAGTGGTATCTAAACACCTTTAGCTGATTTCATGAATGTGGGTGACATGAGTAGAACCTAACCTACTATGCATATAGCAATGTCACCTCTAAGTTTGTACGAACCCTGGGTTGATAATTTAAGTTGAGAAGCTCTTGGGAGTTGCAACATAATTGGTACAATACCAGGGCTCATCATATGCGAGTGTTTGACATCAGCTCATCTATTCACACTTAGTTGACTGTACTATATACCTTATGATCCATTTTCCTCATTGGTGGATTTCCTCCCATTTGCTACTGGTTTATGTAATTGATCAGTAATCAAATATTTTCTACCATTCTCACCATCAACACATCTATTTTCATGTTGTAGATTCATACCATCAGGGTTATGTCAAAGACCCTGGGTTAGGGAAATTAGACTCTTATGTGGCACCCTTCCCAGGCTGTGTTGGAGTTATGTATCATTTATGTACTTTGAAGACTACTCTATGACACTTCTTGTTTGTTATGTATCCATAGTCTTACTGATGTATATTGTGACATAAATCCACATTGTATTTGTTGGTGGCTATGATCTTTCTTATTTGTCACATGGATCCACTATGTATTTTTCATGTCCATGACTTAGCGTTTCATGTCATGGATTTGTAGTGTATGCTTGGCAGCCATGTTCAATATCTCTTTTTGATTGAGCATGGGTATGCCTGCATCGGGGATGTATATTTACCCATCATAGACAAGAGGAAAAAAACTCTTATTAACATATACAAAATATAACCAGGTACGGGAATTCCACAAACCACTCGAAAATAGACTAGGCTGAACCAAATCTCTCTTTTATCCAGTCACCCTCATGCCATAGTCCAAGCATCTATGTGGGATCTCATGAAATAAATCCAACAAAACCGAACTAGGGATTCTAGAGGCCAAACAACCTCAACCCTCAACTAGTGATTCCACCTCATGGTTAGACATCACTAACCATCACAAGATTGGTCTCTACCCAAGCTATCTAGGCCTTTAGAGTGTTTGTTCCAATCCGAATTCCAAGACTAGTAACTCAACCCACGGCTACTGCCAAGCTCCAAAGCGTTTATCCAATGAAGGCTACAAGAATAGTAACTCAACCCACAACTGCTGCTGGGATCCATAGTGTTTTTCCAACCAAGGCTCTAGGACTAGTAACTCAACCCACCAAGGGCTCTAGAGTGTTTATATAACCAAGGATCCAGGACTAGTAACTAAATCCAAGCTATTACAGGGCTCTAGAGTGTTTTTCCAAATAAGGCTTCCAGGACCAATAACTCAACCCAAGCCATTACAAGGATTCTAGATCATTTGTCCAACCAAGGCTACAGGAACTAATAACTCAACCCACAACCAAAGGAACATGGGCACCAACCAAAAAACAAAGATAAAACCAACGAAACCATGGATATCTAAGAAATGGAAAGGCCAGGCAAAACCACTGTCAATCCAGGCAATCCTTCGTGCCAATGACACATCATAACCAAGAAACCACATGTATGTGCCATGCATACCAAAATTAGTAAGGAAACTATACACAGAACTCGATACTTACAAAGAAATCCAGCTGTAGCTTCTAATCCTACTCTTCCTTGCTTGACCTTTGCTTCCCTTTTCCTTCTTTATCCAAATCCCAAGTATGCCACACTCCTACCAGAGTGCTCCAAGGAAACTCTAAGTGTCCAAGAGTATGAGAGAGAATATAAAGAGAGCTCTAAAATTGAACTAGCAAAATCTACCAATTTATCCTTAGAAGCCTTTTTATCAATGAGGCCTCCATTGTCTTCATTTTCCATTATTTTCCTTCATTTTCCTCCTCACATGAAACCTATGACGTTTCACCTTCCTTTTTTCCTATTTTCCATTAGTTTCATAAATAAAATTCCAATAAATGCCCCTTTTCCTTTGCCAGTTTCCTTAGCCATTAATAACTTGAAGTGACACCCCACCAGGATGTTTTTCCCAACATTCATCTTGGAATATGTGTTTAGTGATGGTACAGGGAAAAGTGTCTATATAGAACTGCTCTATCCCACTAAGGTGTGACAGTTGCCTTAGAAACAAACAGAGAAAAGCTACTTTCATTTTTCCTTTATGAGTTATAGATAGAGAGGAACAGAAAGACCAACCTCTGTCTTGCGCTAATCTCCTGATTTGATTCCTCTCTTCTTTGATAGTCTTTAGCTACCTGCTCCCTTGCACGCCTAGCTTCACAAAGTACCTGTAAGATCACAGTAGCATAGCACTATACAAAGACATGGATATATAATCATAAACAATCTAGGATCAGATGTAAATTGACCATACAAATGTAGCAAACATCAATGACACAAGAGCATGGAGGAAAAATTGAATAGCTTTTATTGATAAACAAGAAAGAGCCAAGAGGAGTTACAACCAGTTGTTCTGACCCAGCATCAACCTCCCATCAAAGAAGCCCCTCTTCACCTCAAACAAAGCTTAGATCACCCAACAATCTGATGTTTGTCTCAAGAAACCAACAACAATTCCTTACAATATGAAAAATTCCGGCCTCTGGATCTCTGGGATGACGGATCCATATATAGATATCTGTAATGGAGATGAGTCAGCTTATGATTTGATTAGTGTCTTCCCTCTGATAGTTCTTGCTTCCACTTGGAGATTGATGATCTCTTACTCATCCTTGGTCGAATTCAGAGAGGCAAGTGTCACAGGAGAAGTTTCTAGAAGCTTCCATTGCCTCTCCACCTCGCGGAATGACACTGCCATTTGTCATTTCTCGCCCATTGCACCCCATAGAAGGTATTTTTGAAATGCAATGCACCCTCACAGTGTATTTAGGTGAGATGCAACGCACTTAGCCAGTGGAGCAGCTGAAATGATCCTGTTTTGACCAATTCTGAGCAGTTTTTCATGGAGAACTTCTAGGAGAAGCTGTAATCTTTTGACCTTGTTCCTTTAGGGGTTAGAACAACACTTTTAGAGACTTAGGAGTCCTTGGTTTATGGAAATTTCATGCTTGGGGTTGTAGTGCCCAAAAATGTCTATAACAGTTGCCCCCTAAAGCATGAGGTCGTTAATCTTTTGATGTTGGGTGAAATGCTTTATTATGAGGATCCGAAGTTCTTTCAAGCTGGGAGGAGACCTGTAATAAGATACAATACAATACATTATCTTCATAATATTTTCATGATCTAGCTGAGGCGGGCATTCCCATGCTCAGCTCTATAAATTCATTTTCATGTACATAGGACATACAATCGTCTGAGTGTAGACTGATGATTCTGATAGAGCCATCATCCTTTTGATTGGATGATTATCTGTGCAGCAATGATGTACATTTGATGTCTTTATTTCCTTGAATATATATCGCATCCCGGATGGATGAAAATAGATCCGGGGTCTTCAATCTTGTTCGATCTTCACTCGAAGTACAAGTCGATCCATGTGAAAGCTGTTCTGGAGTCGAACATGGAAAGACATCACCAGATTACTAGCCAATGATGTAAGTTGTTAATAGGCGCAAGAGGAATCACCGATAATGATAATGACCCTCAAGGTACTGCAGTACAATTCATGTGGTGTGAATAAAGGGCTTGGCGTCGAACACCACGCAAAATCTTTTGGTCAAAGGCCATTTATGTAAACCTGTTTCCAAAAGTGAGAAACTTGCCATTGAGGCATGCAAGCTTCAAAGTACTGAATGGGGTGTTCCTAAATCAACTTCTTGGATAGTGAGCTGATGTCGACAAGAATCGATCCATCACAGGAGGGCCTTAATGAATCCCACATCAATGACACGGAATGGAGCAAATGACTTTAATGGAGGTGAAAATGATCTGGTGATATAAGGTTCAGGGTGGCGGTCATGAAAGAATGGAGTATAAATGTATGGTAGTGGGTGAGACACAGGTGAATTCTCTGAATGACTTCTCTTGAACATATCGGTGACACTGATATGATGGATTGGTAGCATTAACCCTAAATGTGGATGGTATGATGGGACCATGGTGATGTGACCGGTGAATGAAACAACCCAACCCGACTCGGACACGAAGTGGAAGTGTCATGTTCAAGATCGACTTGCTACCAACAAAGTTTCTTCAAGTTTTCTTCCCAATTTTCCCCAGTCATTGCTGACCAGTACCTCTTTATTTTTGTCAAGCTTGAGGAGGATAACATATGCTTGTTCTATAATTTTCCCTTCGGGCAAACCCATCGCTATGTTTTAACGAGCCTAGCGACAGTGAAACTCGTTCTCTTCTATAGACAAGTTTGTCACTATTACACTTTTAACGAGTTTAACGACAAAGATAACTCGGTCCTTTTCCATTTTAGAGAGTCTGAAAGGAATGTAAAGGTAACTCCAAAATTCCTTTTTCGTCATCTAATCCCTTAAGTCCGAAAAAGTATAAAACAATACAGAAGGGATGAATTTTCGATACTTTTAACGAGCCGAACAAAATAAGTGCTCAATCTTTTTGTGTAATAATCTCTCAGGTCCAAAAAGATTAAAATTTAGAGGAGAGATAACACTTCTGGTCCCTTTAACGAGCTGGAGAGGCCAATGGCTCGACAATATTTTCATATTTTACGAGTCAGTTGAAAAGAGCTTAAAGGAGACTCGTCTTTTGAGGAACGAGTGATAAAATGGGTAGCAACTGATTCGAGGTAAGGTTTGGAATTTTCCAATCACGGCAGTGTTACAAGGATGGCTAGTGAGATCACTCTTCACAGCTGTTCCTCAAAATGGGTAAACAATCAAATGGAGGTGAATGATCGGCCAATGCAAAAGTGGAGGTGACGGTGCAAACACGACCAAGGCTTTAATGGATGAAGTACTACATTCACGATGGTTATTTACCGGTGAATAGTTCATTTTTTAACGAGCTTAAACGCGGGGGGAAACATTTGCTCATGTCTTATGTTTATTTTTTAACGAGCTTGAACTATGTGTTAAAACTGCTCGATTAATCCAGTCGTGTGATAAGAATGTGTCATATATAAAAACGGCAATTTTTAGAGTTTTGCCCCACATCCTTTCTTTATGCAAGTTAGGAAACGACCAATCCTACGAGTTTAAAGGGTTAGAGGACCTACAAATTTTAAAAATAAATAGTCGCTCTTCGCTTGCACACCAAAAGGCTTGCATGCCCCCAGGTATAAAATAGAGTTTCAAGGTTACCCCTTCTTTATTCCGTTAAAACATTTGTTTTACCGAGAGAGGCCTACCTCTTACAGGTTACCAAAGATTGTTCTATTTACAGCATAAACAAAACACCTCTTCGACGATGTCTACCGAGATAAACAAAGGTGAGCAACGATGCCCGCCAACTCACATAACTTTGACAAGAGGATCTTATTCCAGTCCAACTCCCTCTTCCAATCACGGATGGGAGTATGGAGGTCATATACTCTCGCGAAAACCTACCCTATACCCGAAGTTTTCCTACCGAAGCAGACCAGGGTGCATGCCCCTTGGGTTTCAGTCATGTCCCTAGAATCACTTGCGCTCATCGGGTGGACGGACTGGGGATTGAGACATTTCTTGCGTGAAAAGACCATTCAGGGATGGTACATGGCTATTTGCTATGCATGATCTGGGAAATGAAAGCTGGTCTACGAGCTTGACCACTCTTCGTTCGTGTGGAAAACACATCACTCTAAAGAGTGATGAGACAATGGCTCTCATGCAATAAATATAGTCTTGTCCAAGGAGTAGATTATAATCCAGGGGTCCTTGAACTACCATTACATTCATGTGAACAGTTTTCCCTCTCATTGTTATGGGCACATTGGGAAGGATTCCTAACGGTTGACTGGTTCCTTTGTCAACGCCTGTTAGATTTCTCATCTCAGGAAAAAGCGATGGCGAACCAAGCGCTTTCCAAGCAGTTGAGGAAATGATACTCACAGAAGCCCCTTCATCTATGATGGTACCGGCCATAACCATTCTATATATTTGAACAATGACTTAGAATGGTATACTAGATGGTAAACGGGGTCTACCTAGTTGATTCCAATCAAAGGAGACAACTAGGTTGCTTGGAGGTGGGACCGAATAGATGGCCAGGTATGACTCTGACGAACTTCCTTCCTGCGGTAAAGGAATGGGTAAATTGCCCCCATGTTCGTTGGAGTCTATGCTTATGAGAAGAATTTGGACGGTGTCATCCTTGTTCTCTTTGGTGACTGTATCATCTGAAGATGGAACCTCTGAAGGCAAGACCGGGTCAATTGCCGCCTCGACCTTTTGACTTTCATCTGGTATGGGTTCAGATGGTTTATCTTCAATGATAGATGCTTCAGCCGACCACTTGAGTGGGCCAGCCGGGTTTTCAACCAGTGACGAACTCGGCAAGATTTTTTTATATCCAGGAGGAAGTCGTAACGGTGAAACCGGACGATCGTCCAAAACTCTTTTAGCTTCGTCTAAGAAGGGACAACGGTGGACGGCATGATCGCCTTCGCACAGTTTACAAGGAAATCTATATTTTCCTTTTTGTCCTGGGGCTTCACTTTCACTATTTGATGGTGTGTTTTCAACATGACCATCAGAGGTTGACGACACCGGGTTGTGCAAACGAGGAGACCAGTCCCTTAAGATCCGAGGGATGCAAGGACAATCTCTGTGATAGTGGTCTCCTTTGCAAATGACACATGGCGATTTAGGCCTGGTCGGTGCAGTGTGTGGATTTTTGCTAGACGACGCTCGTTTGCCCCCATTCACTTTTGGCTCCTTCTTCTTCTTCTCGGGTACTTGACTTTTGGCTTTACCAGCCTCGTCAAGCGAAGAGGAAGGAGGAGAGGAAGAATTAGAGGAAGTAGAAGGTTGGTGGGTAACTCTGGACTCGTCTAGTTGCTGATTCGATTGTTCAGGAATTGTGGTGTTCTAAACGATAGAGGTTGAGAAGAGCCATACATGCAAGGCAATTGTCAGTCCTAGAAGTGACAATGTGGCCATATGGGGTGCACCAACATCTCCCCAAGAGGAGAAGGGACTAGGATTTCCTCCAAGGGGAATTCCTTGGTTGGTGGATTCCATTTTCTCAACCTAAGATCAACGTAGGAAAGGGTAATGAATATTCCGTTTAAAATAAATTTTAGACACTTTGACACAACTTATTTTTTCAATTTTTAAGAGTCGAGAAAAAACAAAAGATGACTCTAGTCGCCTTCGATTTTTAATGAGCCTGAAGTGACAAGTGCTCAGATGGACCTTTTCTGTTAAGGAGTCTGAAAAGGAACGAAAGGGACTACTCTGGAAATCTAGGTAGAGGAATTACCAAACCAATCGTAAAACTGCAGAATACTTTTTACGGTACGGCAGTCAATCTTCCCGAATGCTGTGTTCAGTGCATTGCGATCGATATGGCAGCAGACACGGCTTCCTATGGATAAAGGATTAAGCCTATTGGGGTCTCCCAAAATATACTCGACAGTACGTGGGAGCACAAGTCTGTACTGGCACTTATCGTCTCAAAGTGGAGGAATCACCCAACCATCAGTGAGAAAAACAGTTACCAGGATTTACGACGCCGGAATACGTCTCTATCCTAGACTTCTAAATGTTGTGCGTTAAGTTCCAAAGTGTTGTTAGATTCATTGAATTTATTTTAAGTTGATCTTGTTTATGAAGTTTTCCTTTCAGGTTCACCGCGAGATGTAGATGTAATTCCTAAAATGTAATCTAAGATGATAAACAAACTTTTTATCTTCTTTGTGCAATGAAAATCCTAGCTACTAAGGAAAAGAAAGACAAAATCTTTTCACAAAGAGCAAAGAGCACACTCTAAATGCACTTTCCTAAATCAAGCCAATCAGACTGTCTATATGCAAATTCACATGCATGTATTTGTTTTCGACTTTCTTAGTATATGAATGCTAAAATTAAAGTTGATGCATAAATCTGAATTTCTTTTCAAGCGA
Source organism: Pinus tabuliformis (assembly GCA_031772625.1). NCBI lineage: Eukaryota > Viridiplantae > Streptophyta > Pinopsida > Pinales > Pinaceae > Pinus > Pinus tabuliformis. The sequence continues at coordinate 1,483,578,241 of CM062820.1, read as the reverse complement.
CAAATATCAACAAGTTTCTTTTCGAAATCAAAAATGTAGACGATCACAACACCTTACGATTTTGAAATGAATACTTGTTCTCGACACTAGAAAATTACAAATTCAGACCAAAAAAAATAGTAATAGGATAATCGACCATCAACAGCAATCAAACTCTTTCCTACGATTGAAATCAACACTTGCGACCGTTTCAAATCAAAGGATGACAGTACGATTATGCTACTTTTGCAAAGGAGAACTGAAAATGACTCAACAAACACACAAAAACATCTACAGTTCTTTTGTACTAAGGAGGTGGAATAACAGCAAGGAAAAGGGGTTTCAAACAGACATATACTGATCACAGGCAGCGAAATTCAGGAATAGAACTGGAAAGAATGAATCACAGAAACCAAAACTGCACAGAGCCTAGTCTGATCAGCGCACCTGTAACACAGATAATTTGAAATGCATCGCACCTTGTCCACTCGGGAAGTGCGCTGAAGTTCAGATTCTCTGAACAGTACCTGCGCTGGGCCAGAAACGAGACTCTGTTTGGGTTCCGGGTCACAGTTTACAGTTCAGTTTTTGGGTTTTGGCCGAGCAAAAAGCAATCAGTAATGCAATAATCAGGGGTAGATCTAAGGAGGATCTAAGATCTATCACAAGGGCAATCAGATAGTTTGTGAATTAGTTATTTAAATCATAAGCAGATCCAGTAGATGGATTGAAGTAGCAGTTATCTACTTTGCATTTGCTATGGAAAATGCAGTTCGAATGCTACCTGTAAGTTTATGAAACAGACAACGAAGAATGATAAACAAACAAACTAATACGTTCCCAGTGGAGTCGCCATTTTGTTATAGGGAAAAGTGTCTATATAGAACTGCGCTATCCCACTAAGGTGTGACAGTTGCCTTAGAAACAAACAGAGAAAAGATACTTTCGTTTTTCCTTTATGAATTATAGATAGAGAGGAACATAAAGACCAACCTCTGTCTTGCGCTAATCTCCTGATTTGATTCCTCTCTTCTTTGATAGTCTTTAGCTACCTGCTCCCTTGCACGCCCAGCTTCACAAAGTACCTGTAAGATCAAAATAGCATATCACTATACAAAGACATGGATCTATAATCATAAACAATCTAGGATCAGATGTAAATTGACCATACAAATGTAGCAAACATCAATGACACAAGAGCATGGAGGAAAACTTGAATAGCTTTTATTAATAAACAAGAAAGAGCCAAGAGGAGTTACAACCAGTTGTTCTGACCCAGCATCAACCTCCTAGCAAAGAAGCCCCTCTTCACCTCAAACAAAGCTTAGATCACCCAACAATATGATGTTTGTCTCAAGAAACCAACAACAATTCCTTACAATATGCAAAATTCCAGCCTTTGGATCTCTGGGATGAGGGATCCATATATAGATATCTGTAATGGAGATGAGTCAGCTTATGATTTGATTAGTGTCTTCCCTCTGATAGTTCTTGCTTCCACTTGGAGATTGATGATCTCTTACTCATCCTTGGTCGAATTCAGAGAGGCAAGTGTCATAGGAGAAGTTTCTGGAAGCTTCCATTGCCTCTCCACCTCGCGGAATGACACTACCATTTGTCATTTCTCGCCCATTGCACCTCATAGAAGGGATTTTTGAAATGCAACGCACCCTCACAGTGTATTTAGGTGAGATGCAACGCACTTAGCCAGTGGAGCAGCTGAAATGATCCTGTTTTGACCAATTTTGAGCAGTTTTTCATGGAGAACTTCTGGGAGAAGCTGTAATCTGTTGACCTTGTTCCTTTAGGGGTTAGAACAACAATTTTAGGGACTTAGGAGCCCTTAGTTTATGGAAATTTCATGCTTGGGGTTGTAGTGCCCAAAAATGTCTATAACAAGTGACCTTGGTCTTATATTTTTTTTACATGAATTTTTACCAGGGCTGTTACAGAACCCTCCCCCTTGGGGGAACACTGTCCTTAGTGTTCAATGACACCTACAACCAACAAAACTGTTGTAAGCAAAACATATTTCCCTTGGAGCTTTATAACTTGGCTTGTTGCAATATTTACAATGACCACTACCCGAATCATGACAAACATACCGTTTACTGGAGCTTTATAACACAACTCATTATGGTAGTTACAATAATAACCACATAAATTCATGCACATTTGCGCCAACCAAAAAATAACCATACTGTGTATGGAGCTTTATAAACCAACTTGATAGAGTATTTACAATAATATACACATATGCACATGCACATTTTCTCAACCAAAAAATAAAAGGATACGATGCCTGCATCCACAACAAGGGAATCTAGAGCTCACACCTCCATGCTCAAAGTAATACCAGGATTCATCTCCTTCCTAGAAGTCAAGAATCCTCTGCCAAAGTCAAATCTGCATCCAATTTCTAGTGCTGCAATCCTGTGCCATATGTCCTCTTAGTGAACAGTTACCAACTCATTGTTCCAGGGAGCACTCCCAATGTGCATCTAATTCCATCTAACAATTCTAATGACAAAAAAAAATCCATCCCTAGCCTTCTCTTCTCTTCTACACAATCCCTTGAGCAATCTGATCACCCCCCTTCTGTGCAGTCATACACCTTCCAAGTTCTATAGACATCCCCTTCTATGCTACATAGTCCCTCAGGCGACCCCTACCTTGGAAAGGTTTCCTTGCATTGGAAAGGTCCAAAAACCGAGGCATATCCCTACCTCAAAACGATCATACCGATCATAGAATACTCATGGAAATCAATGGACACTATTGGGTACCAGCGTCCCATAATGTCCCTTCTCTTGAAGTGCTTTACCAATATAATTCTTCCAATTCCTTTCACTGACGCTACTAATTCTTTCAGTTGGTTTCAACCACCCAACCAAGAATTTTCATGCTTTCTTATACTAAGCACATAACTACCATTAGATTTAAAATAAAATGAAATAAATTCACATCATACCTCATTGGTAGCTTGTCAATAAGGTACACATGCAATTTAGTTTACTTCCTGTCACAACAAGTCAAAATAGATCTTGACCAAATCATCATGTATAATCTATCACATCTGGTTAGCTCAAAAATCAACCATGATAAATCAAAATCATAGATCACATGTAACCATCATAAACCATAATCATAGATCATATGTATAATTAAAATTGAAATAAAATATTGATACTTATCCTTTAATCGATCCTTTCCATATGCACACTGGATCAATTGCCACACCTGACAAACACCCAATGCCTCCTCTTCAACCACGTACACATACACATAGTGTACACCACACACATACAATCATACACAACATACAACACTATACAATACATGTACCTACACCTGAAATACAACACTACACATACACCTACACAGAGTGTACAACACCACATAATACATACACCTACACCTGATGTACAACACAACACATACATCTATACTCAATGTGCAACACCACACAATACATGTACCTACACCTGGCGTACCACACAACACAATACATTTACTACAAAAAATACAACACAATGAATACACATGTCACGATACCACAACTACACAATGCACGTACATAGTACCACATGCCCAAAACACAACAAGTATGACATGCACAAAATACCACATGTACACCAGTACCATATGTACAACACTGACAACACCACCTACACAACGTGTGCACAACATCACATGTACATGACACCACTTGCACAACGTGTACACAACCCCATAGGTACACTGCACCACCTATACAATGTGTGCACAACACCAAATTTACACAACACCACATGCATGACATGTACACGACACCACATGCACGATATGTACGCAACACCACCTGCACACAATACCGCATGTACAACATGTACACAACACCACATGAACACAACACCACATGTACAATCATGCACACAACACCATATGTACATAGAACCACATGTACAACATGCACACAACACCATATGTACATAGAACTGCATATACAACATGTACATGGTGGTATGTACACATCACTGCATATAAAACATGCACACAAAACCATATGTACACAACGCCACATATCCATCATGCACAAAATACAATATGTACAAAACATCGCATATCTAAAATGTACATAGCATCATCTATACCCAACACTGCATATGAAATATGCACAACATATACACAACAATAGCATTGCACATTCAAAACCACACCGACTCTACCAAACAACCTTGCTTCTAGTGTCTTTCCACTATCCATGCTTGCCCCAACATGTCACAAATTACACTACTTTCCTTCCGCTGATGTATCCCTCAGCATTGCCTGCCATAACATAGATATATTATAATCACATAACATCAATTCATATCCACATGATACTGACCTCATAGATTTGTCAGGCTACTCTTCCTAACTTGATTCCTCATATCCAGGGACCCCTTCATGTCATTCACCTGCATAAGCAATCATTCCTCCACAAGAATGAACCCTGACAACCCTGTCAGACAGTGACATAGATGGATACATACATACATATACATAAAAATTAGCATTAAAAAATCATGATCCCATCAGAAAATGAAATACACACATAAATATGTATATATAAATATTAACATTAAACGATCATGATTTCTTACGACCCTGTCAGACAATGACATACATAAATACATGTATACATATATAGATATCAACATAATCATGATCACTACATAATTACCAAATGTCATAAGGTCAAGGTTAAGAGAACTCTCTTTATCCATGCACAACATGCAAAACATTGAGAACAACAGTTCCCAACATAAGTATTGAAACTTAGAATTGTTTCTTTTTGACTATCCTTTTTTCCATTTCATTTCACCTTTTTGTTAATATTCTATAACAAAACCAACATATTTGAGGTCAATTTCAACTCCTACAAAGGTATTAATCATCCACATTTAAATTCTCTATTTCTTAGTGAATTATAACAAAATTATTCTTACAACAACCGAATCATGAGTATTCTGCAACTGATATTTGTTTCTGCAACAAAATCCATTGTTAGATAGGTTGCAACACTCCAGTAAAGGGAAAAATACTACCAAGAGGTGACAAATGGATCCCAGATGGATAACCACATATTGGCGTTGCTTGGCAAGCTACGTGGGTTAAGAAATCTTGAATTCAAAGGCAAAGTCAAACCTAGAAACTACATTTAGCAATCAAACACATGTAGCGGAGAAATAACAAACATCACGTGAGCGAGACTGAATATTGGATTAGCTGTCAAGATTATAGATCGAAATAAAATATCCTATGAATTTATTTTTCAGTATATAGTCATAAAGAGATTGAACACTAAGTTAAATTGGTCTCATATGTATCAAAATGATTCATAGCATATCAACTTAAAACTATTTCAAGTCATTATATAATTTGTATAAATGTTGTAAGCGAGATGAGAAACATAAGGTTTTTATTGCTAATTTTATAATTCTTTTGTGGGGAATACTGATGACACTTTGTTTCATAATATAAATCACTCTTATTTCCAATGCGTGCGTGAAGATCCTGTGATCACTAATCAACCTGCACTCACAGGAGGGCCCCTTGCGAGCTGTGAGGTCTTATTCATAGTTTTGTTTTGTTTCTAGCATTATCATTTCTTTCAATAATTTGTTTCCATTGTAGTTACATTTATGATTGTTTTCATTTGGTTACAGAGTATTCATAAACAAAAAAGCATTAAAATTTTTTCAATAGTTGAATGCATCTTCTTTCCAGAACTTAATCATTTCATAGCTTAAATGTTGGTGTGGAGTCTGATTCTCTTATTTATTTAGAGGTATCATCGCATTGGACCCTAGTTCATAACAGGGTGGCAACGCCGCTATGGGGGGCGATGACAATATTTAGGAGGCCCCCCTGGTGGGGGTTTGGGGGCAGTGCCCCCGAAGCTAAAAATAGATGTAAAATTTCCTTGTAAAATATTGTAATTTTGTAGTCAATTTGAGCAGTTCATTAGGCAAATGATCTGACAATAGAAGTTATGTTTAATTTAGGGGTTTTTCCCTAGAAGGAAACCCATCGCTATATATGAGGGAATTGTATTGCGGCTATGTAGATTTGTATTCTGAGCGAGAGAGAGAGAGAGGGGAGATTGTGTGGGAGCGAAGAGGAAATCACAACGGATTTTCTTTAGGTTGTATTTCTTCATTTTGCTAGATAATATAAAGGAAGGACTAGATGTTTCTCCATGGGCGTATCCCAAACTAGGTGAACCACATTGATCCTGGTGGCTCCAGAGACACACAGAGGACAAAGAGGGCTTATGGAAGCTCAAAAACCAAAATGATCATAATTATTTCGAACCAGGACTAGAGCATAGATCTCTTTGTCCTGATCGCGGCTGTGTGAACAGTTCGTCAATCCGAGCTCATATGAGGGAGAACGAGCCAATCAAAGTTCTGGTCAAATTTGGATTGAGGGCTAGGTTTAAGTGTCCTACAATTTGACCGACCCCGGGGCATGAAACCTAGCTCCTGAAAGTGGGAAAATTTGTTGGATCGTTAATTTGTCTAATATCCCTTATATTAGACAAATTTGAAAAATATGTCTATGGTTTAAAAATAATATATATATATATATATATATATATATATATATATATATATATATATATATATATATATATATATATATATATATATATATATATAATATGGGTGGTGGGCCACCACCCCTGCCACCCACCAAGTCTATTTACATATACACACACACACACACACACACACATATATATATATATATATATAGACATACATATACATATACATATATCTAAAAACAATTAAAAACAATTAAAAAAATCAAAACATTAAATGTTGTTAATGGGTTGTGGGCGGGCCACCACACCCAATCTCCAAATAATATAAACCATCAAATAAGGTGGGGCTAGCGGGGATTGAACCTGCTCGACCCACATGGGCTGGCCCCCACTGGGCGACCCCATGTACAACACTCCTTCATAACCTGTATACCAACATACAACCATTCAATACATCCCTTTTAAATAACGCCAAATGGAAAATATTGCAGAGGTTACAGGGCGGGCCGCCCAATGTGGACCCAACCCCCTAAAACAAATTAACACAGTTTTGAAAGTCATGTAAATATAGAGGGGTCGGGGTTTGACCACTCAACCTCCTCATTTATATTCGGAATGCTACCGTTGGACCAACGACCTTCATTGCAATGTACGCCAACGTTTGACATATAAACCCAACATTTGCCTAGTACGCCTAGGATAGAGGAACCAGGAGCGCGTACAAAAAACGAGGCGACAATTTTAATTAATTTTTGCGGGTGGAACCATGATCCTGAAAAAGGGCAGGCGGAACCATGATTGAGCGAAATTCTCAGGAGAGTGAAATTTTTGCAGTGTCCAAATTGGACAAAATTTATGTCAATCTTACACCTCTCAACAACACGAACTTGATGGCACGGTCAATTTATTGATCTGAGCAACAGATTTGCAAAGGACCTGGAGGAGGGAATCTTTGAGGAATCTAGGGGAATCTAAAAGATTCCTTAAGCCCCAGAATTCCACTTTCTCTGAATTTAGAAATTTGACAGTCGATTTTGCACTATTCGATGCCACAAATCTAATGGTGTGTTGATATTTTCCATTTGATCATTTCATTTTTCGGCCACTTTTCAAAGTGGAGTGCAGGTGTCAGTGTTCATGTGTGAGCAGTCATTTCCATGCGATTCAATGCTGTGAGATCGATGGTATGAACAACCTCAGTAGCTTGACATCCTTTTCTTCAGATGGCCCCTCGATGTGAGGTATATGTAGTGTATTCATGTACTTCTTTTGCTATGCATTGTGCTGCACAAATCCCTGTTTGATGAGGGATCTTGTTTCTTACTTTCTTACTTGTTTTCATGATTCCTACTTGATGTGACACGAAATCATTTGTGGGATGTACTTGTTGTCATGATTCGTCATGTTTCACTTGAGATCCCTTTGTTGTTATGTTGATGGGATACTCATGTGTAACCATGTATGTTTGCATTGAAATCCATTTTATGCCATGTTGGTGGGATGCTCATTATCATCATGCATGAGTTTAGGTCATACTGATAGGAGTCCTTTTTGACTGAGAGTTCCTGTACCGGAACATCTCTTGGAGCCACTCCTGCGTGAGGGAATTTTCCTTGTATGATAGCGACATCATCTCTTATGTACATCATCACTATTGATAACACTTAACGCAACGACCTACACCATCTTGACACCGAGGCCCGGAGACGTAGTCCCTCATGGACGAACTCCATTATCAACGGCTTATGTTTTCATGTACTAATGATTGTCATGTTCCTCTTCTTTACATCATGCAAATGTATTCATTTATGTTCTTTTAAAAATGCAATTTAACACATCACGAAAGTAAAAGGTCTTGGATGGGTCCTTCGTCACACTCAGAATGGGATCAAGTGGTATCAGAGAGGTCTTTGCGTGGATGTGAATTGCAAGCGTTAACAATGGAACGTGCAGCGACAGAGGATGAAAAATCAATATACGAGACCATGCTCAAAATTTCCAAAAGGGTGGAAATAATGTATGAAACTCTATAGAAAGAGACAGAGGAAAAGGGGTGATTGCAGCTTCAGTTGCAAGCCATGGAAGAGGCACTGGAAGAACTAAAGCACCACAAAAATAATCTTCAAATAGAGAACGTTGAACTAAAGATGCTTCTACATGAAGAGAAAGAGGAGAAACAAAGTTTGTTGAAAAGTGTGCAACAAGAAATGCTAAATTTAGAATGTGCTAAAAATAGAACTCCTAAAAATAGCATGTCTAAAAATAGTAGTTTGGCCAGTGAGGTCATTGGCCACCTTGGGTGAGAGGTGAAACTGCTAAAAATAGAAATTTTTAAAAATAGCATTTCTAGGTCCCTTCCTATTTATAGCAGTCCCTGGTCTATCTATAGGAAGTAAAATCGAATTTGGTCTTAACAGCAATTTAAAATATTAATTGATTAATCTCCATGAGTTAATTAGTTGTAAAAATTAAACTTGAATTTTTTGTGAGAACATGTAATTAGTTATCCCACTGATTGAGGAATTTATCCTTTATTCTCTCCACTGATTGAGGAATTAAGTATGAGTTCTATAATGAGAGAATCATTTGACTTAGTGCTAACTGGTCAAGTCCAGTTAGATTAATTTAACAAGTTGTCAAAAATAATAAAATATAGTTTGTTAATGCTTGCATGCATGTGAAAACTATTATTTTATATAACTGAGTATTTTCTCATGGATAACTAATGCATGGCAGTTCAGACAGAGACCCAGTTGAGATCAGATGAGGGACAGTGTACTATTAGATGCTTGGATCTTCCCATGGAATATTCCTTGCATGCAGGAGGAACTAGTGTCCTCAAGGATTGCGTAGTTGGACATGAGGTTGATAGCAGGTATGATTTGGGGCCAATTCACATATGTTTTATAATTGGACCCCAATCAAAATTGCGCAAGGAAATAGGGGATTGGAGGACTAGTGGCCAATATATTGAGGCCTAGTAAGTCTATGATCTTCATCTTTTGATTGTAGAGAGTAAAAGATAGCTCTTGAGATGATATTTTTTGTAACCAGAAGAGGATTTCCACTTGATTGATAATACAGTGTTGGGGGTTTTATGTTGGTGCTTTCCCCAGTGATACATCTTGTGTTATGTTTGATTATTTCTCTTGATCAGTTATATGTGTTTATGCTTGATGTTGCTCATGAAATCAATTTTGTTTTCGCTTAATGTTTTGTAGAAGTAGATCAAGTATTATGCTTTAGGAAATTGCATATATCAGTTTGATCTACAGGTGAAATTTCTACAAAGTTTGCTATGACAGCTGCAAGCTAAGGACGGGGCCTTGGAAAAATTGTAGTGTGACCCATGTGAGGAAAAATGCAATTCTTTGAATTGATGTATGTGTCCTAATGATGATTTCACTGTTTTTAAAAATCATACCACAAGAATTGGCTCCAAACTGTTGAAGAGAATGGGGTATGAAGGGAAAGGATTGGGAATTAATGGCCAAGGCATTGTCAACCCCATCAAAGTGGAAGAATTACCCCATCAGGTAGGACTTGGGTATGTCAGAAAGGAAGTTGGGGAATGCACTGAGACAACTGGCGAACCACTAACAACAGATGATGAGAAGGCCTCATAAGTTCTCAAATCGATAGAGCAGGTAAGAGATGTTGATTTCCTTTCGGTTTTGTCTTCACATAGTATGATTTCTGTTGGAGATTTGGATATCCCAATTATAGGGACAAACATGAGGCTCCTTACTAGGACGAGGCACGAGGAGGAAAAAGAACTTGGTGTTAATAACCAAGGCATAACTCAACCATTGGAGGTTGTGCAGAGACCTCAATTTGCAGGCTTGAGATACACCAAAGGAGAATGCTCGAAGGTGTCAGATTCTTCCGAGACATTGTCAAAATCGTCAAGGAAAGAGAATGATGGGAACACATCCCCATCATCCCATGGCAGTTTCCATTGCAGGGAAAGAGCTGAGGCAAGCTCTCATCGCCATACTTACACCAGAGACAACAAGGAAAGGTATAACCACTCTCAATATTCGAATGTTCATTTCGATTATAATCATGTTGTTAAAGATGAACGTAAATCATGGAATCGAAAAACATGTACCTTTTGTGGATTACATAACCATACATTTTCTAAGTGTTGGAAAAGAATAACAACACACAAAAGGAGGAGGCATGAAAGACCCTCTCAATAACAGGGAAAGAAACATGTTAAGCAGATATGGAGGAAGAAGATGTATTGCAGTCATTGTGACAAGGGTGGCCATCAAAAAGCCACTTGTTGGAGGCTCCATCCAGAGCAGTGCCTTAAAGACAAAGTGTCGGTGCATGAACCAGGTGAAATGATTGTTTGACAAGCAAAACCACCACAGGGGGGTGACCCATTCACATTGATAAGTGAAAAATGATTTCTAGATATGTTAGTGTGTCATGGTTGTGCTTTTGTAAGTCATTTGTTGCATTTTAAAATGTAAAAGTGATGACGTGTTTCCATCACTTGTTAAGCAACAATGATGTCTGGTCTTATTTTGTGTTTCATGATAAATTGTGAAAGTGATGTCATGTTTCCATCACTTGTCAAAGAAAAAATAGTTTTGGCCTTATCTTTGTAAATCATGTGTTTTCCATCACTTATTGAAGCAACAATGATATGTTGGCCTTATTTTCATAGCTAGGGTATTGTGTCCATCTTGATGTAAACTAGATTGTTGAGTATGTGTTATAAACTCATGGGATGCTTGGGTCATTATTTGGTCATGAAAGTCAAGCATGTAATTTGCAAAACAATGTACTACAGGTTGCAGAGGTTGTAGGTGTCAGCTCACCGCTTAAGGCTTCGAAGAACAAAGGTGAAGGAGATGGAAGCGAGACCTTTCAGGACGCTTGTGATGCAGACAAGGTACAAAAAAACTGCAGATTATTTTTCATTCTTTTGGAGGACCAAAAGCTCCTCAGTGCGGAGGATTGATCCAGGTGGCTCTAGAGACACACAGAAAACAAAGAGGGTTTATGGAAGCTCGAAAACCAAAATGATGAGAATGCTTTCAAACCAGGACCAAAGCGTAGATCTCATCGTCCTGATCGCAAAAGTGAAAATGGTTTGTCAATCCGAGCTCATATGAGGGAGAACAATCTAGTCAAGTTTCTAGTCAAAGTTGCATAGAGGGCCAGGTTTAAGTGCCCTACAATCTGACCGATCCTGGGGCCTGAAACCTAGCTCCTGAAAGCAGGAAAATTTGTTGGATTGTTAATTTGTCTAATATCCCTTATATTAGACAAATTTGAAAAATATGTCTATGGTTTAAAAATATATATATATATATATATATATATATATATATATATATATATATGTATATATATATATATATATATAGATATATATATATATATATATATATATATATATATATAGATATAGATATAGATATAGATATATATATATATATAATATGGGTGGTGGTCCACAACCCCCACCACCCACCAAGCCTATTTACACACACACACACACACACACACACACACACATATATATATATATATATATATATATATATATATATATATATATATATATCTATATCTATATCTATATCTATATCTATATCTATATCTATATATATATATATATATAAAACAATTAAAAAAAATCAAAATAGGCCGATGGGCCATAACCCCTACCAACCTCCCTCAATCATCGCACCACATTAAATGTTGTTAATGGGTTGCGGGCAGGCCACCACACCCAACCTCCAAACAATATGCGCCATCAAATAAGGCGGGGCCGGCGGGGATTGAACCTGTTCTGCCCATGTGGGCCGACCCTCACCGAGCAGCCCCATGTACAACACTCCATAACTCGTATACCAACATACAATCATTCAATACGTCCCTTTTAAATAATTCCAAACAGAAAATGTTGCAGAGGTTACAGGGCGGGCCACCCAATGCGGACCCGACCCCATAAAACAAATTAATATAGTTTTGAAAGGTAGGTAAATATAGAGGGGTCCGGGTTTGACCACCCGACCTCCTCATTTAAATTCAGAATTTTACCGTTGGGCCAACAACCTTCATTGCAATGTATGCCAACTTTTGACATATAAACCCAGCATTTTCCCAGTACGCCCAGGATGGAGGAACTAGGAGTGTGCACGGAAACTAAGGCAGAAATTTTTAATTCATTTTTGCAGGTGGAACCATGATCCTGAAAAAGCACAGGGAAACCATGATTGAGTGAAATTCTCAGGAGGGTGAAATTTTTGCAGTGTCCAAATTGGACAAACTTTATGTTGATCTTACACCTCTTGGCGACACAAACCCAATGGCACAGTTAGTTTCCTTATCTAAGCAGCATATTTTCAGAGGACCCAAAGGAGGGAATCTTTTAGGAATCTGGGGGGAATCTAAAAGATTCCTTAAGCCCTAGATTTCCACTTTCTCAGAATTTAGAAATTTGATAGTCGATTTTGCACTATTTGATGCCACAAATATGATAGTGTGTTCATATTTTTCATTTCAACATTTCATTTTTCAGCCACTTTTCAAAGTGGAGTGTAGGTGTCAGCATTCATGTGTGAACAATCATTTCCATGCGATTTTGACACCATGAGATCGATGGTACAAACAACGTCAGTAGCTTGACATTCTTTTCTTCAGATGGCCCTTGGATGTGAGGTATATGCGATGTATTCATGTACTTCTTTTTCTATGCATTTTGCTGCATAGATCCCTATAAGATGTTTGATAAGGGATCTTGTTTCTTACTTGGTTTCATGATTCTTGCCTGATGTGACGTGAAATCATTTGTGGGATGTACTTGTTGTCATGATTCGTCATGTTTCGTTTGAGATCCCTTTGTCGTTATGTTGATGGGATACTCATGTGTCACCATGTATGTTTGCATTGAAATCCCTTTTATTCCATGTTGGCGGGATGCTCATTATCATCATGCATGAGTTTAGGTCATACTGATAGGATTCCTTTTTGACTGAGAGCTCCTGTAGCGGAACATCTCTTGGAGCCACTCCTGTGTGAGGGCATTTTCCTTGTATGATAACGACATCATCTCTTATGTACATCATCTCTTGACACTGAGGCCCGGAGATGTAGTCCCTCCTAGACCAACTTCGTTATCAACAACTTATGTTTTCATGTGCTAATGATTGTCATGTTCCCCTTCTTTACAACATGCAGATGTATTCATTTATGTTCTTTTAAAAATGCAATTTAACACATCACAAAAGTAAAAGGTCTTGGAAGGGTCCTTCATCACACCTAGACCGAGATCACATGTATATCTGTGTCTCTCATATTTTATGCATTTTCTATGTTTATATTTCTACAATATTTTATGTGTTCCATTGCTCTGTAATATCTAATTTTCTAACAACTAGTATCAGAGCCGAAGGTCTATTTGGTCATTAAAATCGCAGGAGAGAAGGGTTTCTGGTTCGAGTGGGAGAAATGGTGGAAGATGGTAGGTTTAGGGTCAAAAAATAATAGCTGTGGAAGATGAAGATGGAAGATTATCTATATCAGAAAGATTTGTACCTACTATTGAGTGGAAAGAAAAAGAAGTTGATGAGTATGACAGACACAGAATGAGATATTCTCGACAGAAAGGCACTTGGAACAATATGGTTGTGCCTGGCGGCATTGGTAGCCTTTAATATTTCAAAGGAAACGACTATAGAGGGTTTAATGTTGGAATTAGACAAACTATATGAGAAACCCTCAACCTCAAATAAGGTATTTCTTACGAAACATTTATTTAATATGAAGATGTCATAAGGTGGATATATTGCTGATCACAGTTACCAGTTAGTTAAATTCTGTAGGGGTAACGTTTGATGATGAAGTTAGGGCTCTATTATTTTTGTGCTCATTTCCAAAAATTTGGAATGGTTTAGTTATGGCCATTAATAACCCTGTCTCTGGATCTAGTATTTTAAAGTTTGATGATGTTTTCGATGCAATCCTTAATGAAGAAATGCAACGGAAAACCTCCAGTGAGACATCAAGTAATGCTTTGACTGTAGAGACTATGGGAAGAAAAATGGAAAGAGGAAAGAGCCCAGGATATCACAATAAGTCAAGGAAAGGCAGATCCAAGTCCAGATCGAGGATAATGTGCTGGAAATGTAGGAAGAAAGGACACCTGAAGAAAGGTTGTAAGTCTTAGAAGGGAAAAGAAGGAGACGCGCAACAAGAAAATAATCATGAAGCGAATGTGACATGCGATATGCTGCAATATGCTTTGATTCTTTCATTAGAAAATATTATTGATGCTTGTGTGGTATATTCAGGGGCCTCATTCCTTGCCACACTTGATAGGAAACATTTTCATGATTATGTTCAAGGATATTTTGGACATGTTCATTTGGGTGATGATAAATCCTGTAAAATCGTTGGAATGGGTAAAGTTTTCATAAAATATCAGAATGGAAACCAATGGCTATTGAAGGAGGTAAGGCATGTTCCAGATCTAAAGAAAAATGTAATTTCAACAGGGATGTTGGGAGGTGAAGGATGTGTAACTACTTTTATAGATAAAACCTAGAAGGTCACTAAAGGAGCCTTGGTAATAGCAAAAGGAGAAAAGGTTGGTACATTGTATTTATGCAATGGTATTTCTAATTCTGCTAATACTTTAACCTCTACAAGAGAAAATACATCATTGTGGCATCATAGGCTCAGACACATGAGTGACAAGGGGATGCAAATTCTTCACTCAAGAAATTTGTTTCTAGGTTTGAAGCATGTTGATTTGGAATTTTGTGAGAATTGTGTTTATGAAAAACAGAAGAGAGTCAAATTTCTAAGAGTTTGGAAAGAAAAGAAGAATGAAAAATTAGAACTTTTGCATACAAATGTATGGGAACTTGTTCAGGTGTAATCTCTCAGTGGCTCTCATTATTATGTTACTTTTTATTGATGATGCAACCATAAAAACCTAGATTTATTGTATTCAAAAACAAATATGATGTATTTGACACTTTCAAGAAATGGAAATCTTTGGTTGAAAATGGGACATGAAAAAGGTTGAAGTATTTTTGATCAAACAATTGAGGTGAATATTGTAGCAAAGAGTTTGATAACTACTATTCAGAGCATGGAATTCACAGAGAGAAGATAGTTCTAGGAACACCACAAGGAAATGGTGTGTTAGAAAGGATGAACATGACAATCATGGAACATGCAAGGTGCATGATATTGCATGCATGATTGTCTTTACAATTTTGGGTAGATGTTGTAGATATTTTTGTTTATCTAATAAACATGGGGCCTTCAAGTTCCTTGGATGGAGGTATTCCAGAGGAGGAATGGACAGGTAAAATGATAAACTACTCATTTTTAAAGACTTTTGGTTGTGAAGCCTTTGTCCACATTAATAAAGAAAATAGAACAAAGATTGAGGTAAAATCAAATAAATGCACCTTTATTAGATATGGTGTTAATGATTTTGGTTATCGCTTATATGATTATGAAAATCACAAAATCATTAGGAGAAAAGATATCATATTCAATGAAATGTTTTGTATGAGGATCAAATGCAGGAAAAGAAACAGGAAAAAGAAAACAAAGAATACACAGTACTCGATGAGATCACAGAAAAAGTAAATGTGCCTGAAGATCATATTATCAACAACCACAACAACAATAACAAAAAAAAACCAAAACAAAAACAAGAACAACCACAACAACAACAGGCATCTCAAACACCTAAAAGTGGTGTTAGAAGATCTACCAGGATAAGTAGACCCCTTGAATGATACTCTCCTTCATTATATTATGTATTGTTGACTGATTCTGGTGAACCAGAATGTTATGAAGAAGTAATGCAGATAGGAACCAGGAAGAAGTGGGAGTTAGCCATGAAAGAAGAGATGGACTCCTTGGTACATAACCAGACTTGGGACTTAGTCAGGTTACCTGCAGGTAAAACAACATTGCAAAATAAATGGGTTTACAGGTTGAAGGAAGAAGATGGAGGTACAGAAAGGTATAAAGCTAGACTTGTGGTGAAGGGGTTTGCACATAAAAAATGTATAGACTTTGATGATATATTTTCTCCTATTGTCAAAAAGACTTCAATCAAAACTATTTTAAGTCTAGTAGTAGCATAAGATTTGCATCTTGAGAAGATAGATGTAAAGACGACCTTTTTCCATGGGGATTTGGAGGAAGAGATCTATATGCAACAACCATAAGGACATGAGGTCAAAGGGAAGGAGAAACTAATGTGCAGGTTGAAGAAGACCTTATATGTCTTAAAATAGGCTCCAAGGCAGTGTAATCTAAAATTTTACAGGTTTATGTCTGAACAAGGTTATACTAGATGTCACTCTTATCATTGTGTTTATCTTAAAAGGCAAAATGATGGAAGCTATATTATATTGTTATTGTATGTAGATGACATGCTTGTTGCAGGTTCTAACATGCAGGAAATAAATGTGCTGAAAAGAAAATTAGAAAATTCATTTGATATGAAGGATTTGGGTGTTGCAAAACAAATCCTTGGTATGAGAATAACTAGAGACATGAAAAATCACAAATTAACATTGTCTCAGAGTGAGTACATACAAAAGGTGTTGAAAAGATTTAACATGTAGAACGAAAAACCAATTACTACACCTTTGGCTAGCCATTTCAAACTAAGTAAAGAGATATGTCCCAAGACTCAGGAAGAGATAAATTATATGCCTAAAGTTCCATATGCATTAGTGGTTGGAAGCTTAATGTATGCAATGGTCCGCATAAGGCCTAATATTTCACATGTAGTGGGATTTGTAAGCAGGTTCATGAAAAATCCATGAAAATAACATTGGATGGTAGTGAAATGGATTCTCAGGTATTTGAGAGGTACCAAAAATCAAGAATTATGATTTGGTGGTTCAAACATTTCTCTACAGGGATACGTTGATGTAGATATGGCAGATAATAGAGATAACAGGAGGAGCACCACATGGTATGCGTTTATTGTAGTTGGAACAACTATTAGTTGGGTTTCAAAATTGCAAAGTGTTGTTGCACTCTCAACAACAGAAGCATAGTATGTTGTTGCTACAGAGGCTAGTAAATAAATGATTTGGTTACAAAGGTTTCTGGATGAATTGGGTAAGAAGCAGGAGTTGGGCAGGTTATATAGTGACAACTAGAGTGCCATTCATCTTGCAAAGAACTCTGCATTTCATTCTAAGACTAAACATATACAGCTCAAGTACCATTTCATATGGTTAGTGTTGGAAGATGGACAGTTGAAGCTGGAAAAGATACACACTAGCCAAAATCCTGCAGATATGTTAACAGAAGTTATAACCAGGGAGAAACTGAGGTTCTGCTCGGTTTAAATTGGTCTTCAAGTATGATGATGAAGATAAGAAACAACTAGGTCCAAAGTGGACTCATTTTCTAACAAATTAAGTAGCGGCGGAGTTGCTATAATCAGTCTCCAAGTGGGGGATTGTTGGGTGTGGAGCTTGATTATCTTCTTTATTCAGAGGTATCACCACATTGGACCCCAGTTCATAATGGGGCAGAAGCGCCGCCTATTTTTTAACCGCTAAGGGGGTCCATGGGGGGCGATGATAATTTTTATAAGACCCCCCTAGCAGGGGGTTTGGGGGCAACGCCTCCAAAGCTAAAAATAGATGTAAAATTGTCTTGTAAAATATTGTAATTTTGTAGTCAATATGAGCCATTCATTAGGAAGATGATCTGATGGTAGTAGCTATGTTTAATTTAGGGTTCTTTTCCCTAGAAGGCAACCCCTCATTATATATAAGGGAATTATATTGTGGCTATGTAGATGTGTATTCTGAGCGAGAAAGAAAGAGGATATTGGTGAGAGCGAAGAGGAAATTACAATGGATTTGCTTTAGGTTTTATCTCTTAATTTTGCTAGATAATATAAAGGAAGGACCGACTGTTTCTTCGTAGACGTAGCCCAAATTGGGTGAACCACTTATATCTGTGTCTCTCTTGTTTTATGCATTTTCTGTGTTTATATTTCTGCAATATTTTATGTGTTCCATTGCTCTGTAATATATAATTTTCTAACATTAAATTTATTTCTTAATTTTTGATGAAACACTCTTTAGAGAATAAATATGCACACAAGTAATCATTCTTAAGTTGTAAATATTTTCATTTCATTTTCTACGAATAGATCCTTTTATGGCAATTTCTCCTTCATGAAATTAATCTAAATCCTTTTTTCTACAATTTAGTATAAGAGTTTACTTCTGCAAGATAATGTAGAATGGTTTGAACTCTGTAAAATAGAGTTAGATTGTTTCTTTCTTGAAATTTGGCTTTTAAGCATTTTCCTTTCATACAATTAGAAGAAAGTTTTGAATTCTGCAACTTAAGATAGATTTTCAATTTCTACAATGTAGTGGTTTTCAATTCGGTTAATTAGGATATACTATAACTTTAGATTGAAAGAACATGTGCATAGTTACTCTCCAATTTGTGTCCATGTTTAGAACTAGTTTTCATTTCTAGAATCAATTAATTCATAAGAAAAATCCTAACATATATAGTGCACATACATTTCACAAGTACACGAATAATGGTTGACAATTAATGAAGGAAATTAAGAACAATTAATTTACCAAACAATAGCCAAGGGATCTGATGCTTCAAATCCATTTAATCTACATTGCATGTTACATTTCTCATGACTATCCTGCCACCATCCATTTACCCCAATGAACCCCACTAGTCCAACCGAATGTCATACTCTTGCCTTCAACTTCCCTTATACATGCACCAAGCTTCATCTGGGTCTTACATTACCCATTGGACTTCATTCAACTCTCTCTGAGCTCCACTAATTTTTTCTTTCCCTACCAATTCCTAACACTCAAAACATAAAAGGAAATAACAAGAAAGATACAAGAATAAAACCATGAAAACCAATAACAATATGACACCATAAGCAAAGTGGTATGGCCATACAATAGACATAAACAAAACTACAAATCAAGAAGAAAAATCACAAAAGACCAAAAGCACAAACAAACAACAACACCATGACTCAACCCCATGGGTTCCCAATGCTTCCAAGGGAAAAATCAACTTGAGCCTTCTTTAATATTTCATGGCAGTATCTTTTGCCATGAAATCCATACACCATACTACCATAAACACATAACTGTGAGTGTATAAACAAATATAACAATATACCAGTTATCTTACCTTGTTGTGCCAAGCATGTTGCCTTGTGACTGAACACATCCACGCCATCTCTCAAGGGACTCCAATTCCCTTGATATATATAGTTACAACTAGACACCAAATATTATACCTTTCAAATACATGTCCATGAATATAGCACATACCCACATAATTTCATACAAGATTAGGGTTAAGAAGACATCTTGTATTCATGCCAAGCACTCATTCGTTTGGAACTGCGTTACCTAAACATAGACAAAGCAATTCTCACCCAATTCCTTTCCTTTACCTTTTACCTTACTACAATTGAGTCATACTACATGCTATTACATCATCGAACTATTAGTTACATAAACAAATCAACTAATACCTTGTCATTCTAATACCAAGCATGTTTCCCACAACTGTTCACATATGTCGATCACATGTTCCAAAGATCAAGGCAAGATATCTATTAATTCAAAATCAACCTTTACCAAGTCTAACAACCATGTCATAATCCAAAATCAAATCACATTCATCGGTCATAATACATAATGCTACAACTGTCACCTTCTTACACTCAAGTACATATCAGCTATCTCAGCACATAATGCGTTAATACAACTATCTTAAAATAAGACCATTCATTTTTGTAATCTTTCAGACGCTTACTCATATCATGCAATTAATCAAACATTCAAACAACAGATAAATTTCATAATATACACCAAACACTCAAACACTAGATAAATGACGTAATCAAACATTCAAGCACCAAGTAGACGACATAAGAAAACTCATACCTTAATGTATCTCAGGGGAGGCTATCTTGTCTGCACAATCAATATAGATTAGCACGATATAAATTCAAAACATATCAACTCAAATATAAATAAAAGTCATGATATCCCTAACAATAACTGGCTCACATGTACACATCATAAACTCATAAACAATTGTCATTCATGCATAATAATCACATATGCACAATCAGTCTGGATTAGTACAACACACTATCATAATTAGGTTGACTCATACCTGAATGTCATAACCCTACCCATATGCATAGGCCAATCCAAATCAACACAATACATATAACATCAAGCTCTTAATGCAATAACCATAATCATAAGGTTAACTAACATATAAAAGCAACAAGTTAACATATAACATACTCATCAACAACATATAACATAATCATCGAGTTAACCATCATATAGCAACAAGAAGTTAACATATAACATACTCATCAACAACATATAACATAATCATCAAGTTAAGTATCATATAACATCAACAAGTTAACATATAACATACTTATCAACAACTTATAACATAATCATCAAGTTAACTAACATAAACAACAACAACAATGCATATAACAACAAGTTACTACCATGCATGACTATCTGACACATGTGCATATGACCACACTGACCAACTAGCATCTATCATGCATGTAACCAGAACAGAAATAAAATGACAAGCATGCACATAACCCTAATGCTTATAACAACCATTAACCAACATACCCCACCATACAAACCTATATGACGATCTACTCTTACCCCGACATTTAGTGTTGCAACCTCACTTTGATGATCTACATCTCCTACTCTATCTCAACCAACACATCAACATCATAACATACCAACAACGTTATGATGACCTAAAATGCATGCAATGATCTCATGGAAAACAACCTTAACCATGACAATGCATGCATAACAACATATAAACACTGACATTTATAACAAATGCATATACAACTGACATGCATTCATGACAAGAACATCCCAACAACAACATCATCCACTTTTACATGACAACACAACTGTAACAATGAACATCACCATGCACACACACCAAGGACATATACAACCTACATGCATGCATAACAAACACATTCCTCCCATCCAATCCAAGTGTTGAACCAAGCTCTGATACCACTTTGTGACACCCTCCTCCCACATTTACTAAAGCTAACCAGCTCACCAGGGTAAACATGTGACAAAGAGTTACTATGATATGATTCAACTCCCTAAGTGAATTTAGGGAAGTGAAATCGATGATCCGACACTTCACATACCTCACTCAGTTGCTACAAGACCCCCATGAGCTAATCCACTATTCTAGGTGTCCAACCCCCTGAGTTAACATAACCTTTCAATCTCTATAACACCCTCCTCCCACATTTACCCAAGCTAACCAATCCACCAGGTTAAACATGTGATGAAGAGTTACTATGATATGCTTCAGATCCCTAAGTGAATTTAAGGAAGTGGAACTAGTGAACCAACACTTCACAAACCTCCCTCAGGTGCTACAGAACCCCTAGGAGCTAATCCACCACTCCAGGTGCCCAACCCCTAATTTAACCTAGACTTTCAATGAATTAAACCCCTAGTCGCTCTCATGACATGGGAATGCATGTGAATGGGACCCTCTAGTCGCTCCCACAATGCATGCAAGGGAGAGACTGCAGTCTTTTCTAGCTAGTTTTGTGCTAGAGACCGCGATATTTAGGCCACTTTTTCAGGGCTAGTCTCCAAACCACAGTATGAAACTTGATGAGACTTTCTAAGACAATAAATGACACCAAGACAAAGCATCTAACACAAAACTTGGTTAAGGAATTGACCTAACCAAGCCCAACCATGACAATTATTTCATCAAACATGTCACAAATATGCATTCTACAGGTCATAACAACAAATCTGAGCATAGGGGCGTCATGCTTATCTGAGAATCGCTAAGAAGCATTGATGCCTAATCACATTAGCTGCATTATCATCTATTAGGTCATATATTCATTTTTCATTCATTTACAGATCAAAACATGATGAGAGCCATACATCATCACTCTCATAAAACATTCTTATAACCAATATTTAACCAACAGAAATAAGAAGGATACATCAGCCATAAAGACAACATATAAACAAGTATATTTACCCATCAGATACAAGAGGAAATAAACTCTTATTAACATATGAAAAATGAAACTAGGTATGGGACTTCCACGAACCACTCGACCATAGACTAGGATGAACCAAATCTCTCTTTTAGCCACTCACCCCTGTGCCATATTCCAAGCATGAATGTGGGATCTCATGAAAGAAATCCAACAAAACTAAACCAGGGATTCCAGAGGACAAACCACCTCAACCCTCAACCAATGATTCCACCTCATAGTTGGACATCACTAACCATCACTAGATTAGTCTTTACCCAAGATGTCTATGGATCTAGATCGTTTTTTCCAACCCAACTTATAGTACTAGTAACCCAACCCATAGCTACTATCGGGTTCTAGAGCGTTTGTCCAACTGAGGCTCCAGCACTAGTAACTAAACCCACATCTATTTTTAGGCTCCAAATAATTTGTCCAACTAAGGCTCTAGTACTAGTAACTCAACCCACCAAAGGCTCTAGAGAATTTGTCCAACCAAGGCTCCAGGACTAGTAGCTCAACCCAAGCTGTTATAGGGCTCTAGAGTGTTTGTCCAACCAAGGCTTCCAGGACTAGTAACTCAACCCAAGCTGTTACAGGGCTTCCATAGTGTTTTTCCAACCAAGGCTCCAGGGACTAATAACTCAACCCATAATTAAAGGAACATGAGCACCAACTAGAAAACAAAGATAAAACCCATGACACCATGGATATCTAGGAAATGGAAAGGCTAGGAAAAACCACTGTCAATCTAGGCAATCCTCCATGCCAATGACAGATCATAACCTAGAAACCACATGAATGTGCCATGCATGCAAAAACTAGCAACGAAACCATACATGCAACTCAATACCTACAAAGATATCCAACTGCAGCCATTGATCCTGCTCTTCCTTGCTTGGTCTTTGCTTCCATTTTCCTTCTTGCTCCAAATCCCAAGTATGCCACACTCCTCCAAGCGTGCTCCAAGAAAAATCTAAGTGTCTAAAAGTATGAGAGGGATAATAGAGAGAGATCAAAAAAAGAACTGACAAAAGCTACCAACTGATCCTCAGAAGCCTTTTTATCAATGAGGTCTCTATTTTCTTCACTTTCCATTATTTTCCTTCATTTTATTCCTCATATGAAACCTGTGACCTTTCACTTTTCGTTTCTCATATTCTCCAATATTTTCATAAATAAAATGTTAATAAATGCTTCTTTGGCTTTACCAATGCCTTTGCCAATTTCCTTAGCTGACACCCCACTAGGATGTTTTTCCCAACATTTAGCTTGGAATACATGTCCCATGACCTTGGTCTTATATTTTTTTTCACAAATTTTTACTAGGGCTGTTACATGTCCTTTTATGTTGTTGTCTGGTAGTCTTGCTAGAGTGATAGGGTTATGGAGAAATAAATCCTTATGTGTGAAAATAGCCACAACAATATCCCCACTCGTCTTTGACATTTCTTGATAGAGTAACAATTGAACATGAATTAGACTACGAGTGCAAAACAATCTATAACCAGCGACTATGCATAGTCCAAGGGGTTGAAGAGGTGAAAGTTGTTCTTGGGCTGTCACAAATTTGGATGGCATGTTTGATTTTTCGGGTTGTCTTTATAAAAAAAAAAAAATTTCTCATAAAATAGGGCAACACAATGGATAGAAATATTGGAATACATTTCGAGATCCCTTCTGCAAGCCTATAATGTTTTATTAGCCTGTATTTTGTTCTATTGGTCCCTGTCTATGACTGCATTCTTTTTCCAATTGCTAAAATATTAACAAAGAATGAATGGGGTATAACTTTGTTGCAGAGGATAGGGAACATACAACTGGAACATAAAATTTCATATGAAATTGGAAGGTTGAGGACATACCTGCAAAGGATCTGACTCGATGTTGTTCTGACCCTGCGTTCCCATATTCCAATCAAAATACTCCTAGAATGGTGAACCCTTGTGAAATGGATGGAATGGCTCCAGTACTTCCCAAAACCCTAGATGTCTTATTCCAATCAAAATACTCCTAGAATGGTGAACCCTCATGAAATGGCTGGAATGGCTTCAGTACTTCCCAAAACCCTAGATGGCTCCTGAAGCAGAGGCCTTTGGAAAGAAACAAAACACTAGCAAATGAACTAGGGTAAAAAATGGTGAACGAAACAACGAGTTTGCAATTTCCCTGAGGGCTCCGACTATGAATAAGTGAAGCCAAGACTTAGTACTCCATTCCTTTCCATAGGATGTAGTGCTCCATTTGTTTTTCCACAAGACTCAATGCTAAAAAATGGTAGAACGATTATTTAACCTAGTTAAAACTTAATTTTAATTTTATATATGTTAAACATTTTATATATAATGTTATATATATTTTAATTTTTTATGTACAATGTTATATATGTTAAAAATCAATCTCTATAATTTTAGATGTTACTATCTATCTATCTATCTATCTATATATATATATATCTATATATATATATATATATATATATATATATATATATATATATATAGATATATATATATATATATATATATATATATAACTCAGAGAGTTAACATTATGTTGCTCTTGCAAATTGGGAATAACAATGAGATTTGTAACTTTTCATAGTTTTTGGTACATGTTGAAATGATTCATGGCATTAAAATTTTGAAAGAAAATGAATATAGCTAGGCAAAACTCTACGTCGATGCAAAAAATAAATAAATTCATCACGAGAAAGGTTGAGTTTGTTACTCATTAATAAATACTATCTCATACAGTTGACAACAAGAAGTTAAATTTGTTAACCATCTTCAATAGACAAATGCCCCATGATGACAATTTTGCCATCAAATTCTATCCATGAGTGAGAATATTATGGTGATCCTCACAAATATCATTGCAATATCACAAGCCCTTCAAAACTCAAGTAATGGGACACAAAATGATAGGCAATTATTGGTGGTTTTAGATATAATAATAAAGGTTGAGCTTGTTACTCATTAATAAATACTATCTCATACAATTGACAACAAGAAGTTAAATTTGTTAACCATCTTCAATAGACAAATGCCCCATGATGACAATTTTGCCATCAAATTCTATCCATGAGTGGGAATATTATGGTGATCCTCACAAATATCATTGCAATATCACAAGCCCTTCAAAACTCAAGTAATGGGACACAAAGTGATAGGCAATTATTGGTGGTTTTAGAGATAATAATAAATCTATAAATTACCAAGAACTAAGAAGGATATATCTACTTATGACCTTGCATATAAGAGTTATTGTTGAAAATGCAACAAGAAAATCATAATTTAATTTTGTCCTTGAATTAAATTAGGAATTAAATTGTAATTCTAATTCTCATAGCAACTTGTAATAGTTAAATAAGTTAATTTGACTTAGTTGGCTCAGTTAATTCGAGTTGGGAGTCTATCTAGAGTCATGTAGAGTGGTTCCTAAATTTTAGGGGCCCAGGTTGAGTTTATTTTGAGTTGTAATTATTTAATTCAGTTTAATTGAGTTAAATTTAGTTAAACTAGTTCCAACTGATGGAGGAATTAGTGGGAGATCCAGTAGTGGGGTG
The DNA here is from genome assembly GCA_031772625.1 of Pinus tabuliformis. Taxonomy (NCBI): domain Eukaryota; kingdom Viridiplantae; phylum Streptophyta; class Pinopsida; order Pinales; family Pinaceae; genus Pinus; species Pinus tabuliformis. The sequence goes on along the minus strand of CM062820.1, from coordinate 1,483,551,994 downwards.
TAACCAACACTGCTCAACTAGTAAACTAAAGATTCACTCATAATTAACTCATGCATGTCACATCAGAGAAAGACCCAGATGAGATTAGAGTTCGAGGACAATGTACTATCAGTAGTATAATCATCCGAATTGTACAGGTGGTGCATGCAATCAGAGGAAGCCTATGAGGATTGCATAGTTCATTATTGAGGAATATCCCAATTAAATATGGGCTAATTCCCTGGGAAATTGTACAAGGAAATATGATCTTGGTAGGCAGCAGAATTGGCTTGAGCTGGTTTGTGAAGCAATGAGATAGATTGAGATAGTGCAAAGGTTGCTTGGGATTGAGAAAAGCATTGCAATATTGTCATATTTTTTTTTATTAATGCAATATACAGATAGTAGAGGTTTTTAACTGTGGATTTCCCCAAAAAATTATTGTGTTATTTGTGATTGAATTCTTTCTCTTTTATGCTTCATGATTTCATTGATCAATTATTGTTTCCGCTAATGGGTAGAGTAGATCCAAGTCAATTGTTTTAGCATATTAGAATTTGCAGTTTGAATCTACAAAGAATTTCTACATGGCATCAGAGCTGAAATCACTATAGAAGAGGAGAATACGAGTTTGTCTTTTGCAGGAGAAATCGAATTTGCAGTATCATACTTCAGAGCCAGTAGGATGTTGCTCTACGGATTGAGGCTCGAATATGCCTTTGAGTGTAGTTGGAAATATATTTCTTGGAAGGATAAGATGGAGGAAATGTTGGAAGACAACGCACTTAAGGAATTCATAGACGAAGACATTCCTAAGCAAGATGATGCTCAGGATCTAGTAGAGTGGAGAAAGTATGTGGAAAAGGCAAGAAGGATTATCCTAAAAGGATTTCGAGATCATATTGTCTTGAACCTCCATGGTAAGGAAACTCCCTTTACAATATGGAAGGCCTTGATGGACCTATTTCAAAAAAACAGTGACCACAGGAAGCTATCACTAAAGGACAAGCTCAAAAGGATCAAGAAGGAGAAGGGCGACACAATACCAAAGTACTTGACCAAGTTCACTTGATGTCGGGATGAGCTTGGAAGTGTTGGTGTTGTAGTTTCCCAATAAGATCTGGTGAGCCTATCACTTCTAGGAATTCCCAAGAGATGACACAACTACTGATCCAGGTGGATATTGGTGGCCATCTGCCAAGTCCACTTGGACCCCCACCATTGTTTCTTTCAGCTTTTCAGTTTCCTTAATTGTAGCACAATTTACTATTTTTAGCATTTTTTCGGGTCCTGAACTTGCGGAGCCATTTTGAGGCCCTAAATGATGTTTTTTGGGAAAACTAGGAGTAACATGGGTCTGTTATGAAACCGGCTCAAGAAAAATATAGAAAAGATAGATCAACGCCTTAGAATTCAGCCTCTTTGAGGGGGGAACCTCCTTTATATTACATAAATGAACAATTCTTGGATGATATAAATGAAAAGACCTCATTTCTATATATAGGAGTCTAAGGGGTCATAACATAATCAGAGACGAAATAACAATAATAATGTAAGGGCACAATAATAACAATAGTGGGCTTCTATGGGGCACAATAGTAACAATATGGGCACTACATGGGTACAACGATATAATAAGTGGGTTGTACTAATAACAATAAGGGGTTACACTAGTAGTATAGGGGCCTAACATGCCCCTCTCCTTCAAAAAGTGTTGTCCTCAACGCTTGAGTAGTTCTTGATGCTTCTGTATAAAATTATTGTCCTCCCATGTGGAATATTCGGCAAGTAAGTTCTTCCACTTGATGAGATACTCTGAAATTTGTCGATTTTGTACCTGTCGGGTTCTTGTTTCTGTGACTGCTCCAGGTTCCAATATGATTTTTCCTTCCTCTTCAATTTCTAGCAATATTGTTTGAATTGGGATCTTTTGCAACTTTTGAATAAGTGGCCATAGTTCTTCATCCTTCTTCCATTCATTCCTTGCTTCATTTATCCAATCTGGTTGGATAATAGAAATAACACAAAACAATGCTTCCACATCCTCATCCTTGAAGAGTCTTCCCATTCGGTAAGGTCACCATTTTTTAAGTGCATGTAGTGTTGCCAACATTTACTTCTCATAAATAGCTTGCTTGAGATGTAGTAGTTGTTGTGTGTGGAGCATGATTGTTCAGAGGTATTTGTTTCAACTGGATGTATACCCCAGGAATTTTTGTACACCCCTCCACGCGGGGGGGGGGGGGGTGCGGGGGGGACCTGTCCCTCCCGCGGGGGTCTGGGGGGTCCGGGGGCCAGCGGTCCCCGGCGGCGCTGCCCTCGAAGCCAAAAATAAATGTAAAATTGCCTTGTAAAAGTATAGTAATTTCTAGTCAATCTGGGCTGTTCATTAGGCGGATCATCTGACGGTAGAACTTATGTTTAGTTTAGGGTTTTTCACCCTAGAAGGCAACCCCTCTCTTTGTATGAGGGCATTGTATTTGAGGCTGTGTGATAGATGTGTATTCCTATGAGTGAGAAACAGAGAGGTGAGCCTGTGAGAGAAAACAGAGGATATTACAACGGATTTGTTGTAGGTTGTGTCTCTTCATTTTGTTGGATAATAGAAAGGAAGGATTGACTGTTCGGGGTGGACGTAGCCCAAACTGGGTGAATCACGTATATCTGTGTCTCTCTTGTTTTGTGCGTTTTCTGTGTTTATATTTCTGCAATATTTTATGTGTTCCATTGCTCCGTAATATATAATTTTCTAACAACTGGTATCAGAGCCGAAGGTCTATTTGGCTGATAAACTCGCAGGAAATAAGGGTTCCTAGTTCGAGTGGGAGCAATGGCGGAAGATGGTAAGTTTAGGGTCGAGAAATTTAACGGCCAAAACTTCTCGCTATGGAAGATGCAGATGGAAGATTATCTGTATCAGAAAGATCTATACCTACCATTGGGCGGAAAAACAAAGATGTCGACGGGTATGAAAGACGAAGAATGGAACCTTCTTGATAGAAAGGCACTCGGAACAATACGTTTGTGCCTTGCTGCGTCAGTCGCCTTCAACATTTTGAAGGAAACCACGACAGAGGGTTTGATGAAGACGTTGTCGAAACTATATGAAAAACCCTCGGCCTCAAACAACGTATTTCTTATGAAACCGTTATTTAATATGAATATGTCGGAAGGTGGATCTGTTGCAAACCATTTAAATGATTTTAATACAGTTACAAGTCAGTTAAGTTCTCTAGGGGTAAACTTTGATGATGAAGTTAGAGCTCTGTTATTCTTGTGCTCATTACTAGAAAGTTGGAATGGTTTGGTAATGACCATTAGTAACTCCGTTTCTGGATCTAGTACTTTAAAGTTTGATGATGTTGTCGGTGCTATCCTTAGCGAGGAAATGCGACGGAAAAGCTCCAGTGAGACATCGGGAAATGCTTTGAGTGCAGAGTCTAGAGGAAGAAAAATGGAAATAGGAAAGAGCTCAGGATATCACAGTAAATCAAGGCAGATCCAAATCCAGATCGGGGATAGTGTGCTGGAAATGTGGAAAGAAAGGACACCTAAAGAAAGACTGTAGATCTCGGAAGGGAAAAGAAGGAGATGCACAGCAAGAAAACAATCATGAAGCAAATGTGACAGGTGAGGTGTTACAAGATTCTTTGATTCTTTCTTTCGAAAATATTACTGATTCCTGGGTGGTAGATTCAGGGGCTTCATTCCATGCCACACCTGATAAGAAATACTTTCATGACTATGTTCAAGGAGATTTTGGACAAGTTCGTCTGGGTGATGATAAACCCTGTAAAATCGTTGGAATGGGTAAGGTTCTTGTAAAACAGCAGAATGGAAACCAATGGCTATTAAAGGAGGTAAGGCATGTTCCAGATCTAAAGAAAAATCTGATTTTAACAAGGTAGTTAGGCGGTGAAGGTTGTGTAACAACTTTCACAGATAAAGCTTGGAAGGTCACCAAAGGAGCCCTGGTAATAGCAAAAGGCGAAAAGGTTGGTACATTGTATTTATGCAATGGTATTTCTAACTCTGTTAATGCTTTAACTTCCAAAGGAGCAGATGCAGCATTATGGCATCATAGGCTCGGACACATGAGTGAAAAGGGGATGAAGATTCTTCACTCAAGGAATTTTTTGCCGGGTTTGAAGAATGTTGATTTGGATTTCTGTGAGAATTGTATTTATGGAAAACAGAAGAGAGTCAGATTTCTCAGAGTTGGGAAAGAAAAGAAGAATGAAAAATTAGAGCTTGTGCATACAAAGGTATGGGGACCTGCTCAGGTATCATCTCTCGGTGGCTCTCGTTATTATGTTACTTTTATTGATGATGCAACTAGAAAAACTTGGATTTATTGTATTAAGAATAAATCTGATGTATTTGATACTTTCAAGAAATGGAAAGCTTTGGTTGAAATTGAGACAGGAAAGAAATTGAAGTGTGTTAGATCAGACAATGGAGGTGAATATTGCAGCAAAGAGTTTGAGAGATACTGTTCAGAGCATGGAATTCGTAGAGAGAAGACAGTTCCCAGAACACCACAAGAAAATGGTGTGTCAGAAAGGATGAATAGAACAATCATGGAGTGTGCAAGGTGCATGAGATTGCATGCAGGATTACCTTTACAGTTTTGGGTAGATGTTGTAGATACTATTGTTTATCTAATAAACAGAGGGCCTTCAAGTTCCTTGGATGGTGGTGTTCCAGAGGAAGCATGGACAGGTAAAAAGGTAAACTACTCTTTTTAAAGCCTTTTGGTTGTAAGGCCTTTGTCCATATTGATAAAGAAAATAGAACAAAGCTTGAGGCAAAGTCAAAGAAATGTACCTTTATTGGATATGGTGTTAATGATTTTGGTTATCGCTTATATGATTATGAAAATCACAAAATCATTAGGAGCAGAGATGTAATATTCAATGAAAAGGTGTTGTATAAGAATCAGTTGCAGGAAAAGAAGCAAGAAAAAGAAAACAAGGAATACACAGTTCTTGACGAAATCACTGAAAAAGTAAAGGTGCCTGAAAATAATAATAATCAACAACCACAACAACAGCAACCACCACAACAGCAACAGGCACCCCAAACACCCGAAAGTGGTGTTAGAAGATCTACCAGGATAAGTAGACCCCCTTAACTTTACTCTCCTTCATTATATTATTTATTGTTGACTGATTCTGGTGAACCTGAATGTTATGAAGAAGCAGTGCAGGTAGAAACCAGGAAGAAGTGGGAGCAAGCCATGAAAGAAGAGATGGACTCCTTAGCACATAACCAGACTTGGGACTTAGTGAGGTTGCCTGCAGGTAAAACAACATTGCAGAATAAATGGGTTTACAGGCTGAAGGAAGAAGATGGAGGAAAACAGAGGTATAAAGCTAGACTTGTGGTGAATGGGTTTGCACAGAAGAAAGGTATTGATTTTGATGAAATATTTTCTCCTGTTGTTAAAATGACTTCAATCAGAACTATTTTAAGTCTTGTAGCAGCTGAAGATTTGCATATTGAGCAGTTAGATGTAAAGACAACCTTTCTCCATGGGGATTTGGAGGAAGAGATATATATGCAGCATCCACAAGGATGTGAGCGAGAAACAGAGAGGTGAGACTGTGAGAGAAAACAGAGGATATTACAGCGGATTTGCTGTAGATTGTGTCTCTTCATTTTGCTGGATAATAGAAAGGAAGGACTGACTGTTCGGAGTGGACGTAGCCCAAACTGGGTGAACCACGTATATCTGTGTCTCTCTTGTTTTGTGCGTTTTCTGTGTTTATATTTCTGCAATATTTTATGTGTTCCATTGCTCCGTAATATATAATTTTCTAACAGTAGTAAAAATACCCAATCACCTACATCAAAACATCTTTCACTACGATGTTGATCTACCTGTTGTTTCGTTTGATTTTGCAGCGAAATGGCGTTATCCTTTAAAATTTGGAGAACTTGTTGTTGATGCTCGATGTGATCTTTCACTGCTTGATTTTTCTCCTTGATATGTCCTTCTATCTTTAGAGTTTGAGGAGTGGTAATTTCTTCCAATCCTTTACAAAATATGGTCGGATTCATTTCGTGATGCTCGATGTGATCTTTCACTTCTTGAACATTTTTCTTCTTGATATGTCCTTTTATCTTGATAGTTTGAGGGGTGGTAATTTCGACCAATGAATTATAAGATATGGTTGGATTCATTTCTTCTTTCTCAATGTGATCTTTCACTTCTTGCACCTTTTTATTCTTGATATGTCCTTCTATCTTGAGAGTTTGAGGAGTGGCAATTCTTGCCAATGCTTTACAAGATATGGCTTGGTTCATTTCTTCTTTCTCTGGGGTTGGGTCCTGGTGTATATCCTCTTCTTTTGATGTTTATTGATCCTTTTCTTCCTCCTCTTCATACTCTATGTAAAATAATTTCTTCTCAGTACACTTATGACCTTTAGTGCATTTTCTATCACAATTGTAACAAAGCCCTTTTTCTCTTTTTTCTTCCAATTGTTGTGGTGTACCCTTGTAGGTTGTGGAAGGCTAGGAGAAACAACACTTCCATATTTATAGTTGTGAGGGGTAGACTTCCTTGTTGCCATAATTTTACTTTCCATTATGTAACAAAGCCCTTTTACTATTTCCAATTGTTGTGGTGTTTCTCTTTGTATCCTCATAATGTGCTATCATTTCCTCCGCGAAAATTGACCACGTAACAAGTTGTTTACGAGAACAAAGCCCTTTATACCATAAAAATTGATCCGGTTGTAAATATGAAGATGCAATACATACCTTTTGTAACAGTGGTACACCATGTAGCTCAAAATATTTCTCCATTTGAAGTATCCAATTTACCGGATCCTTGCCATCAAACTTCCTCATCTTGCTTTTTCTTGATTTTAGGAGCTTGATCTTGAAACGACTGTAAATCTGTACGTTTGTATCTTTAAGTTTTGAAATTGTGACTTGCAGTATCCCTTTGCGTCCTCTTTCCAATTCCACAGGTCTGAACCAAATTGGATTCTCCGAGGAAGAGTTATGCCAAATATCCCACAGTGACTTGATTATAGACTAGTTCAATAGAGCGAACTTGTACGATGTGCCACGTGTCACTGTTTCGACCTTTGGCTCTAAAAAACATATACAAGAAACTACAGCCCGTCCTCTTTCTGTGCCTTTTTACGAATTTTCAATCTAATACCCAGAGACAAAGTTATGACGATTTTCCCCAGGTCACCTATTTGGAATGTAATTCAGGAGTCTGTAAAAGGACCAAGTTCCTCAGAGCATATCTCCACAAATGTAGGGCGAAAAGATCTGAAATTAGGACCTGAGGTTCAGCGCGATCTCTTCTCAAATGGGTTTTTTTTTCAACTTCTGAAACATCGTAGAAAAAAATTTATAGCGACAATTCCACGATGACCTGTTTGGAGCAGCGAAACCCTAGAATCCAAAGCTCTGATACCAAATGTTATGAAACCAGCTCAAGAAAAAGATAGAAAAGATAGATCAACGCCTTAGAATTCAGCCTCTTCGAGGGGGAAACCTACTTTATATTACATAAATGAACAATTCTTGGATGATACAAATGAAAAAACCTCCTTTCTATATATAGGAGTCTAAGGGGTCATAACATAATCAGAGTCGACATAACAATAATAATGTAAGGGCACAATAATAACAATAGTGGGCTTCTATGGGGCACAATAGTACCAATATGGGCACTACATGGGTACAATGATATAATAAGTGGGTTGTACTAATAAAAATAAGGGGTTACACTAGTAGTATAGGGGCCTAACAGGGTCCATGGACCAATGTTGCTCTTCCCAAAGTTGTAGTTCTCGGATAGATCTTTGTAACGAGATATTGTGTGCATCAAACGGAGATCATATTCCAAAGTTACGACCCCGGGAAGTTGATATACCAATTTACCCAAATGGGGCCCACAGTTTGGCATTTCATCCTCTAGGGTTAGGTTTTTGGATGTTTAGGGTTTTCCATTGTTTCTCAAATTATAATAAATAGGCCTTCGAGCCTCATTATAAGACAGTTCAGAGGCATGTAGCCACCACATCACTTCTCAGAGATAAGCTACCATCGCCCTAGTTGGTTTATTTCCATTGTTGTTTGTGAGCATATTTCAGTGTTTTATATTAATGAAATGAAGTATTATTTCTGTTGCATCTCTGTGTTTATGGTTATCTTTGTAATATGTTGTGTTCCTATTTAAATCTGGATCAATGGTATTAGAGCGGTCTCCTTTTTCTATGTTTTTCTTTGCATGTCCCCAACGAGGTTAGGATATAAGGAGTTAGGGCTTGAACTGGTCGAACCTTTGTAAGACCAACCTCGAAAATCCCAACGACCTCCCATGGCGGATGAAAAGAAAGAGGAGGGGGCAGGAGATCCTATCAAAATATTGCTCGAAGAAGCCCTCGAGTGATAAAGGAATGTGATGATGGACAACTTTGCCCAGATCCTTCAGCGGTTACCCAGGGGCGACGCATCGACTTCCAACAACTACTCTGGAAATGTCACACCATTTAAGGTACAAGTTAATTTTGAAATCCCCATATTCGAGGGTCAGATAAATGCAGATGCCATCAATAAATGGTTAAATCTACTAGAGGGTTATTTTTTTGTTCATGATTTTTCTATTCAGGAAAATATTATTTTCACTCTTCTCAAAGCAGTCCCCACCGTCAAGGACTGGTGGGAAACCAACTGCTAGGAGAAGGATGAAAGTATAGGCTCACTATTTTTAGCCACACCCACTTGGGATTCATTCCGGGATGCCATCAAGGAGCAATACTACCTTGTCGAAAGCTATGAGGATCAATACATAAAGTGTACCATGCTGCGGCAGGGAAGGGATGAAGACGTGCCGAAGTTTACCAATATTTTCCATACCCTTCGCACAAAGTTGGGTATCAAGGATTCAAAGCAACACTTGTACTCAAATACCGGGGCTGCCTACACAAGTACATCCAAGAAGAAATAGAATTTCTGAACATCCCCTCGCTCAGCACGACACATCGATATGTCGTCAAGGTCAAGCAAAAGTTTAAACAGAAGAAGTAAGATTTTGGATCTGCGAATCTGAAGCAAGGGAAAGGTGACCCCAAACCACAGAACAAAGGACAAAGCGAAGGTAGGGCAGCCCAAGACAACCTACAAAAGCTGCAAGCAAAGAACAATGCCGTGAAGCCAAAAAAGGACACGAGAAAGTGGTGTGAGTTCCATAAGAGCTCCACTCACAACACAAGTGAGTGTCGAGCTAAGCAGTCACTGGTGGCCGAGCTAAAGGTTTCAGAATCAGATGCATGTTCTGACTCTGAGTCGAAACTTGACAAGGGGACTGACAAAGGGAAGCAGATTATCTATGTGGATCCCAACGCAACCGTTGCCACCATGAAGATCTAGAAGGAGGAACCCGAAGATCTAGAGGACGAGGAGCATCTCTTCCACTCCTGATGTGGGTAAAGGGCTCACCGCTACAGTTCATTTTCGACAGCGGGAGCCAAAAGAACCTCATTTCAGCAGAGGTCATGAAGTGGCTGGGCTTATCGACCACAACACATCCACAACCATACACCATCGAGTGGCTTCACCAAGGACGAGATCTTCGCGTGAGCCAGCAGTGTCGCCTTCCATACAACATCAAGCCCTTCACGGATGAGGTATTATGTGACATTGCTCCCCTTGAAGTTTGTGATGTATTATTAGGACAACCATACTTGTGGAAGTGACATGATGTGTATGAATCAAGGCTCCATGTTGTTATTGTTGCTTTGGGAAATAAGTTGTACATGATACCGGAGGTAGCAACGCCTACCACCATCTCTTTGGTTACTGCAAAACAATGCAGTAAGCTCATTTCCAAAACTAGGAAATTTGTTTTCCTTATGATACGCCCTTAAGGAAAGAAGAAGATGGTGGTGATGACCTCAACACAAAGCCCCTCCGCACGACAACTACAGATGGACAGGTTTGTGGAGGAGTATGAGGACATCTTCACCTCCCCTGCAGGGGTTCCTCTGCACTATCAGGTCAAGCACTCCATCGATTTGACCCCAGGTGCGCCACTGCACAATGGACCAATCTATCGGTGCTCCGTTCTAGAGAACGATGAAATCAAGAGGTAGATTCAGGAGCTACTACAGAAAGGTCACATCCATCCAAGTTCATCACCCTGTGGGAGCTGGATCATGTTGGTACAAAAGAAGGATGGGACTTGGAGACTTTGTATTGACTATCGGGCGCTGAACAAGATCACTGTCTGTAATAGGCACCCGATCCCACGGATTGATGACCTCCTAGACCAACTAAAGGGGGAAAAATATTTTAGCAAGATCGATTTGAAGTCAAGATATCACCAGGTACCAATCGAACCCTCCGATGTGTGGAATACTGCCTTCAAATCCAAGGAGGGCCTTTTCGAATGGTTGGTTATGCCTTTTGGATTGACGAATGCTCGTGCAACCTTCATGAGGCTAATGGGTGACATATTGCAGCCATTCACCAACTCATTTGTAGTGGTATACTTGGATGAAATCCTGATCTTTAGCCAGAGCTAGGAAGAGCACCTCCACCACATTCGACAGGTTCTCCAAACACTGCGACAACACAAGTTATGTGCCAATTTGGAGAAATGCACTTTTGGCATGACCCACGTTTAGCATATGGGATACATTATTGATGAACAGGGGGTGCATGTGAATCCAGCCAAGATCCAAGTCATTTGGGATTGGCCATCTCTAACCACTCTGACAGAGCTCCGCAGCTTCCTAGGTCTTGCCAACTTCTAACATCGGTTTGTGTTGGGATTTTCTCATATCACTTGGCCCTTGAGTCAAGTCACCAAGGGAGGAGTGAAAGAAAAATTCTTTTGGTCTGAATCTCAACAGAAGGCATTCACAGAGTTGAAAGATCGCCTCTGCCTGGCTCTAGTTCTCGCATTACCAGACTTGCAACAACCATTTGAGGTCGAGATAGATGCCTCTGACTATGCTATTGGGGCAGTCCTTACTCAACACGGGCATCCAGTGGCATATCACAGTGACACACTTTTAGACAGAGTCCGGAAGTATTCCACTTATGAAAAAGAGATGTATTCCATTGTGCAGGCCTGCCAACAATGGAAGCATTACATGTTGGGGGAGGAAACAGTCATCCACACAGACCACCGACCCCTGCAATTCATACAGACCCAAGGGAAATTGCAGAATGATCGCCATCAGAAGTGGTCCACATACCTGCAATAGTTCCCTTTGAATATCAAGTATAAGAAGGGCAGCACCAATAATGTTGCAGATTGCCTCAGTCGACCACCGATCATGGCGTTAACCACCGTGCTCAACTTTTGTGGGCACGAGACATCTGATTGGCCACTCCTCTACAAAAGCGACCCAGAATTCAGCCACACATACCAGATACTCTTGGAGGGTCAGCATGTTCCAAATTTTCACCTCCAGGATGCCCTATTATACCACCTGGGTCACCTTTGTGTTCTTTCAAGCAAGCGTGCCAAGATGATTTGGGAAGCACACTACAATCTAGCTGCTGGGAATTTTGAGGTCGAGAAAACAGTGGCAGTACTGCAGAAGTAATTCTATTGGCCAAATCTTCAATAGGATGTCGGGAAGTACATCAGATCATGCACTGCCTACGCCATTTCCAAACTGACCATCAAGAAGCAAGGCTTCTATACCCCGCTGCCTACCCCTAGTCGACCTTGGGAATCCATCTCCATGGATTACATGTCAGGCCTTCCTTCCACTAAGCATGGAAATGACCATGTTTTTTTGGTCGTCGACAAGTTCTTGAAGATGGCCATTATGGTGGCCTGCAAGAAGAATATTACAACAGAAGCCATTGCTAAAATATTCTTTGAACGAGTGTGGGTACACTTTGGGATCCCATAGTCTATCATCTTAGATCAGGACAATAGGTTCCTCAGTACATTTTGGTCCAGTCTGTGGTCGATGCTGGACACAAAACTCACTAAGTCCACAAGCTTCCATCCTCAAACTAATGGCTAGACAGAGGCTATCAACAAGATGATCGTACACATTCTACGCATGTACAACTCAAAGCATCCATGCGCATGGGATGAGAGCCTCACCTATGTTCAGCACAACTACAACCGGGCTCTCCACAACTTGACTGGCCACATCCCTTTTTAGGTGGGCTTGGGATTCCAACCACTATGTCCCATTTATGTGGCCATGCCATTTACAACTACTCACGCAGATTCAGCTCATGTCCAGACCGAAAAAGATAAGACAAACGACTTCATTGAGCACATCCAACATATTTGCCAGTAGGTCCATGACATTCTGGAGAAATCAAATGGCAAGTACAAGTAGCGACATGCTCAACATCGGGTACCACACAAGTTTTAGGTGGGCAACAAAGTTTGGTTGCATTTGCAAAAGGAACGCCTTACTGGAGCCTATCAGAAACTCAGACCACTCCGATATGGTCCTTACACCATTACCAAGGCTGTGGGAGACAATGCATTTCAGCTTAGCATTTCCCCATTCCTTGGCCTGCACCTAGTGTTCAATGTGGACCGCCTTCGACCATACTTTCCACCATTACTAGACACATCCGACATTGCAGAACAACTCACACCCACAGAGTTAAATCCAGATTGCATGGAACAAGCTGCAACTGATCGGATCATGGACACACAGATCAAGCACACTCACCAGTAGAATATCCAACTGTATCGAGATGTCAAAGCAGGCCAACTCCTTCACCAAGGGGAAGTGGCTCAACAGGGACCAAGTTCAACAGAAGTTTCCTCATCTCATGGAGGAACTCAATGCAATGGGGACCATTGCTTCCTAAGGGGGGAGGAATGATCCAGGTGGATATTGGTGGCCACCTACCAAGTCCATTTGGACCCCCACCACTATTTCTTTCAGCTTTTCAGTTTCCTTAATTGTAGCACAATTTACTAATTTTAGCAGTTTTTTCAGTTCCTGAACTTCTAGAGCCGTTTTGAAGCCCTAAATGACATTTTTTGGGATAAATGGGAGCAACATGGTCCATGGACCATGCTTCACTTCCCAAAGTTGTATTTCTCGGATAGATCTTTCTAACGAGATATTGTGCATGTCAAACGGAGATCGTATGCCAAAGTTATGACCCCAGGAAGTTGATGTACCAATTTACCCAAACGGGGCCCACAGTTTGGCGTGTCATCTTCTAGGGTTAGGTTTTTGGATGTTTAGGGTTTTCCATTGTTTCTAAATAATAAATAGGCCTTCGAGCCTCATTATAAGATAGTTCAGAGGCATGTAGCTGCCACATCTCTTCTCAGAGATAAGCTAGCATCACCCTAGCTGGTTTATTTCCATTGTTGTTTGTAAGCATATTTCAATATTTTACATTAATGAAATGAAGTATTATTTCCTCTGCATCTTTGTGTTTATGGTTATCTCAGTAATCTTTTGCGTTCCTGTTTGAATCCGGATCAACTACTAGGACTCAGTTAATGGGAGGGAGAAGCTACCAGAGTGGGAGTGATTATGGTCTGACCTGGTACAAGAAGAGATTCGGTGGAACACCGAAGATGGATCCTCGTTCAAGCATTATGATGAGGAGAATTGTGCCTTAGTTGGAAAGGCGAAGAAAGGGAAAGGGAAGTCATCCCATTCCAAATCAGATTCTTGTCAGGGCAGTAATAAGAAGGAGATGTCGAAGATTAAATGTTTTCACTATCACGAGATAGGACACTATGACATAAAGTCTTTTCACAAGAAGGGCAGTAAGGATCCCTCAGGAGGAGCAGTAGATGAAGCTCTTGCTTCATGATTCGAGCTGGATTTCACCCTCATTGCTTGAATGGTAACATCAGTGATGGGTAGTGTGTGGTATCTGGATAGTGGAGCCTCATTCCATATGACCAACAACTCTTCAGTGACTTGGAGGAGAAGGACCTCCATATGCACATCAAGATGGGAGATGATGGGAGGTATAGTGCGACCAACATTGGTACTGTTATCTTTCAGAGGGAGTCTGGTACTCCTCTCACATTAAAATATGTCATGTATGTTCCAGGTTTGAAGAAGAATTTGGTTTCAGTTTCCATGTTGGAGGACTGTGGCTATGATGTGATATTTAGTAAGGGAAAGGATTTCCTTCATCACATAGCCTCAAGATAGGTGAAGTGGATCAGGGTTCAAGTGAAGAACCTCTACAAATTGGATGTAGAAGACTGTGCTACTTTGAGCACTAAAGTAGAGAAGGTGCAAAGCCGAGACATCGATGAGTTGTGGCATAGAATATTGGGTCACTTGCACCATAGAGCTTTGAAGATCACATAACAATTTTCTACAGGAATTCCCAAGGGTACACTAGAGCAGAGAGACACATGCAAAGGGTGTACACTGGGGAAGTACACCAAATCTTCATTTCATGATAAAGACAGTCGAGCACAATAAATCCTTCATCGAGTTCACTCAGATGTGTGTGGACCCTTCTCGACAACATCCACGACCAATCACAGGCATTATGTAATATTTGTTGATGATTTTTCTCGTAAGTGCTAGATTTTCTTCATGTAGAAAAAATATCAGACGTTTGCTAAATTTTGTGAATTTAAAGCACTTGTTGAGAAAGCTATTGGCAGGAAAGTTAAATCTCTCAGAAGCAATAATGGTGGGGAATATGTGTCAAATGTATTAAAGAACTTCTATGCATCAAAATACATTCGACAGGAGTTAATAACACCTCATAAAACATTAAAAAATGGGGTGGTTGAAAGGAAGAACAAAAGTATTGTGAGAGTTTCACATGCGATGCTACATGATCAAGGCCTACCATTTCACTTTTGGGATGAAGCATGCAACACAATTGTTTATTTTCAGAATATAATCCCTCATCGAATGCTCAATATGTGTACACCAGAAGAAGCTTTTTTAGGTAAGAAACTAGATGTGGCACACTTCAGGATCTTTGGTTCATCAGTCTACTATCATGTTACCAAGGATGCACAGAAAAAGCTAGAGCCAACATCTGAGTTGGGTATATTTGTGGGGTACAATGATACACCTAATGACTACAATGTTTACTTGCCATCCAACATGATGACAATGGTTTGTAGAAATGTGAAGTTCGATGAAGATAAGTCCATGAGATGTTCCCTTGAGAGGGAGCTTTAGTTACATGTAGATGAGGAGATTTTAGCTCCAAAGGAGGAAACTCACGATGATATGGAGCAACCAAATGTAGAGGGTCAGAGAGTGGACGTACCAATGATGTAGAGACTTCTAGAGATGGAAGGATGTGCACCAAAGAGCTTGAAATATTGATGCAGATGCTAGAGAGAATGTGGGAGCACCTGCATCACATCACATGCAAAGGGGGTCACTAGATCGGTACATTGGCTACATGGATCTAATGAGTGAGAGTGTAGAGGTTGAGCCATCCTCATTTGAGGAAGCAGTGCAACAACCAGTATGGGTTGATGCCATGGTTGAGGAGTATGAATCCATTATTAGAAATAGTTTTTGGGATGTTGTCCCAAGACCAACAGATAATTTGGTGGTGAGTTCCAAATGGCTTTACAAGGTAAAGCAAGCAACACATGGGAGTGTGGAGAAACACAAGCCCATATTTGTGGCCAAAGGTTTCTCTCAGGTGGAGGGAATTGATTATGATGAGATATTTGCTCCAGTAGCAAGGTACTCTTCAATCAAATCTATTCTAGCACTATCAATGTAGATGGGATGGAAGATACATCAGATGGATGTGAAGAAAACATTCCTCAACAACATGATTGAGGAAGAGGTGTATATTGAGCAGTTGGAAGGATTTGATACCTTCAACTAAGAGTCACATGGGTGTAGACTCAAGTGAGCACCCTCTGCTTGGTACACTAGGATTGACAACTATTTCACCGGGTTGGGCTTCACCAAAAGTGAAGCAGATGCAAACCTTTACCATATTATGGTTGAAGGTAAATTGTTGATTATAGTATTATACGCCGATGATTTGATTCTAACAAGTGATGAGAAGCTGATAAAATATTGCAAGATAATTCAAGATGAATGACCTGGGGCTCATGCATTACTTTCTTGGTATGGAAGTATGGCAAGGAGGTAAGGATTTGTTTGTCTCTTAGGGAAAGTATGCCAACGAGATACTAAATAAGTTCCACTTGGAGAGCAACAAAACCATGGAGAATCCTCTAGTAGGTAACTGGAGGAAAGAAGATGCTAATTCAGGTAAAGTAGTGGAGGCTACTATTTATAGACAGCTTGTGGGTTCACTTATGTATTTGGTGAACACACGACTAGACATGTGTTTTGCAGTTAACCAACTTCGTCTAGCCATGGTTAAGCCAAAAAAAAATACTAGAAGGAAGCTAAACATGTGTTGAGATACCTCAGAGGCACCACTCAGTTTGGTCTTTGGTACAAAGAGACAAAAGGAGTGAATCATCAAGGCTTCACAGATGTAGATTGGGTAAGGAGTCCATCTGACATAAAGAGCACATCAAGGGGAATCTTTAGTATTGGGTCAACAATAGTTTCTTGGTATAGCAGGAAGCAAAGATTAGTTGCACTCAGTTTAAGAGAAGTATAGTACATGACTTCTAGTTAAGCAACTTGTGAGGCTATTTGGATGAGGAAGATCCTTGTTGGGTTATTTGGTCAGCATATGGATCCTACAATGATTTACTGTGACAATAAAAGTTGTTTCAAACTCTCTAAGAATCTAGTTTTTCATGATCAGTCCAAGCATATCGACATCTACTATCACGATCTACGAGATTGTGTGCATATGAGAATCATGTTGTTGGAGTACACTCGTACAAAGGATCAGGATGTGGATATCTTGACAAGGGCATTGTCAAGATGAAAATTCAAGTTTCATAGAGGCAAGATCAGGGAAGTAGATAATCCCTTTCTGCAACAAGAAAATCCTAATTTAATTTTGTCCTTGAATTAAATTAGGAATTAAATTGTAATTAAATTCTCATAACAACTTGTAATAGTTAACTAAGTTAATTTGACTTAGTTGGCTCGGTTAATTTGAGTAGGGAGTTTATCTAGAGTCACTTAGAGTGGTTCCTAAATTTCAGGGGCCCAGGTTGAGTTTATTTTGAGTTGTAATTATTTAATTCAGTTTAACTGAGTTAAATTCAGTTAAACTAGTTCCAACTGATGGAGGAATTAGTGGGAAATCCAGTAGTGGGGTGTAACCTGCAGTAGTGGGGTATAACCAACACTGCAACCAATAAACTAAATATTCACTCATAATTAACTCATGCAAGTCATATTAGAGAAAGACCTAGTTGATTTTGAAGTTTATGGACAATGTACTATTAGTTGTATAATAGTCCAAATTATATAGGTGGTGCATGCAATCAGAGGAAGACCTATGAGGATTGCACAATTCATTATGGAGGAATTTCCCAATTAAATATGGGATAATTCCCTAGGAAACTGCATAAGGAAATAGGAGCTTGGCAGGTAACACAATTGGCTAAGTATTGGTTTGACTGGTTTGTGAAGCAATGAGATAGTGTAGAGGTTGCTCGGGCTTGAGTAAAGCATTGTAATCTTCTCATATTTTCTGATTAATGGAATATACAAATAGCAAGGGTTTTTAGCTATGGCTTTCCCCATAAAATTATTGTGTTATGTGCAATTGAATTCTCTCTTTTAATGTTTGTGATTTCATCGATCAATTATTGTTTTCGTTGATGAGTAGAGTAGATTAAAGTCAATTGTTTTAGCCTATTAGAATATGCAGTTTGAATCTACAAGGAATTTCTACAGTAACAATGACCTTGCATACTCTCTAAATCACCTTCTTGTGAGGATTCAACAAAATCATTCAAATTATATATATCACCAACAAAATCCCTTCAATATTTCATTGTGTGTCCTAAAGAAGAGAGTAAACCCAACCTATGTGTTGACAGTGTTGCATGCTGCCAACAATCATGGGGTCTCACTAGTATGAAGTCCCAACTAGACCTCTCACTATTTGGAGTAGGAGCCCTATCCGAGAAATAGGCCTAGCTACCGTATTCTTAATGATTTTCCTTGGCTATAATAAACGACACAAGAGAAACACAACTACTTTCAAGATAAACAAGTAAGTTAGCTTTGTGATGTACTCAATTAAAAATTGTACAATGGTTATTTCATAGAAGGGGAAGGAAAGTGAGTGTTTAAGGGAAAATAATAGTACTATCCTAGTAAAGACACACACATATATATATATATGAAAGAACCATTAATTATCTTGCAAAATAATTCACAAATAAACAGTGATCATTAAAACAAGAGACACACAATTCAAAGATGCATACTAAAGCCACCAAAATAGTTCACTTTCATTAGTATGTAGAAACATAAACATACACCAAAAATAATGAAAGAATAGTCTTATAATCATTCACGACATATGCATGAAAGTGCACTGAATCTAAGAGCTTTGAATTATAAAATGAAAGTCCCAAGATACACCTTTACAATGATACAACACTGGTTCCAATAGTGGAATGTTAAGCAACTACTTTCTTCTCCTATGCCTAGCTTGAGAAGCCAAGATTAAAAGTCCTTTGCTCGAGTTATGAGGGCATATATATAACAAATGGGGTGACTCTCCACCTCCCTTATGACTCTTGAGATTCCCTCATGACTCTTGAGTTCCCGTGTAACTTTTCAAATTCCTAAGAGACCTTTGAGTTTTTATATGACTCTTCACATTCTATGCGTGACCTTAGGCTTCCACACATTTTACATTTCTTATTTTTTTTCAAAATACAGTATTAGCCCATCGAGTGTAGCTCAATTGGCAATCAACTTATTATGAAGTAATATGTAAAGCATGAGATTCAAAGTTCAAACCCATGTGGGTTAGACCAACAAAAAATAAAAATATACAATATTACATGTGACAAAATACAATGACACATATGACTTTTATAGCAAAGCTTTGAGGAGCCATGAATTGGCGATGGTGACATGTAACTTCATTGTGGTGTATCAATGCCAATATTTTCTCCTTGCTGCTATCTTCAAATATTCATAGTAGGTCTTGATTTTTCTTCGACTTCATTCTCCATGAGGCTGGTTAGGATATGGAGTCTTCCATGTGATCTTTTCCTTCTTTTGTCACGATATAGTGTCCCTTTATCTCTTTGCTTGATGATATCTTTAGTTCTTCAACTTCACAAGTATCTTCTTGTAACATATCCTCAATATCTTCCTTTAGCATAATCCTATCAGGTTAAGATAATAACACTTTCAATTGGAATTCACTCATGACAAGATAATATTAGTCCCAAAATCTCCTAGTCTATCCAATTTCTCATGCAACATGACAATTCAGATGAGACAATCCATAATATTGAAAATGAGGCCTAAGGATTGCGTGGTGTGTAAGAGAAAGAGGCAAGGAGTGAGATTCTAGTCTCCGTGATAGTGAAATGTGTAGTGGTTGAGAGACATGGAGGCATGAATACACAATTAAGAAAGTTAGGGTGGAAGATATGACAACCTTGCTCAGTGTGACTGCATAATGCACAATTATGGAAGGAGAGGGTCAATCATTGCATAATTGAGCACTACAGAGGCTGAGACATGACCTGAATGCTAGCTGAAAGTGCATAGTGCAGAGTGGAGGAAAGTCTAGACAAGGACCGCACAATGGGGAAGTGCAATTTATAGTGGCTGAGCACTAATATTGCGCAGTTGATGGAGGAAATTCTCTGTGACTGCGTAGTGCACAGTTCTAGGAGGAGAAGGATGCTTGATTGAAGCTTGTGTCTTCTTAGTGTGTATTTCTAGGACATAGAAAGATAGGTGCTTGGTCGGGCAAGTTGCGAAGAAAGTGAAGCTCCAAAATTGAATAAGTGTGGGCTCGGTAAGGAAGAAGGATGAGACAAGAGCATGTAACAAGACTTGAACATGATCACATACTTATAAATGACCAAGCACATGATGATGAAGCAATCAACATCCAAAATCAACATGCATCCATTGAAACGACAACAAAATGACACTTACCTTCAAGTGTGACACTTAAGATACACCTTTTGACAGAAGTGTTGACTGCAACAAGAAAATGTGAAATATCTTGTGAATGAGTCCAATGCATGTCCCTATGATATATAGAAACAATTAATGCATGAGAAAGAACCAGATATTCCTCTTAAATATGTGCCATAACTATCTTTCACAAAGAGCGACACTTCCCTTAACAAAATATGACACTTGGAATTCCTTCAAAAAGGGACCTAGAAACTTAAGAAGCAAGCATGGGATGACTCTAACAACTAGAAATGATAGTCCAATTGATCAAAGGGGGCTCCAAAATTTGAATATAGGCCAAATTTTGGAGGATGTTGTAGCAACAAAACACTTGGCGATTCACTAGATTAATCCTAGGTTCTCTATTTAGGTATAGCTTTATGCATAGAATCTAGTCTTTTAGAAAGTATTGATTCATCATGTAGATTACCTCATCTTACCCATTTATCCCAATTATAGGTATAGTCTCTCCTATTCCAATTCTTGGCTAAACACAACTACAAAGCCTACCATATCACAATTTTTTTGATCTAGGAGAAGGATAATATATATTTGCGAGTTTAGAATTATCCAAATTTAATTCAATATCCATGTTTCTCTACTACCGCCAGACTTATTCAGTACCCTAGTAAAGTCACTACTTGAACACAAGAATTTCTTTGTTGTTGATGAGCTTTTTTAGTACCATGACGAATTTGCTTGCTTCACCTCCCTGTGCAGGAAGCCTTTATCTTCTTAACACACCATCTACAATATCCGAAAAGCACACTTAAGATCTTGGCTCTTGGCTATTAACACTTAAGATCTTGGCTATTAACAATTAATATCTTGGCTATTAACACTTAAGATCTTAGCTATTAACAGGAAGAGAGTCCATCTTCCCATATAAAGATTGAAGATAATACGTATGATGGCCAAGCTTATCATGAAAAACAAAAGGCCTGATCCACAAGGATTGAAACTTGGCTTGTTTAACTTTCTATTCATGGGGTTTATTCCATTTAAATACTAGGTCTCCAACACTGAACTCCTTGTTTCTCATATATTTCTTGTCAAACTAAAACTTGATACGATTTTGATGCATAACAAAATTTTCTTTTGTTTTCAACCTTTCTTCCTCTAACTTAAGAAGGGTGTATATCTTACTTTGAACAACAAGACATGGTTTACCTCGATATTCTTGAGAAAGTTGTAGGGCCAAGAGGTATATGTTCTAAGGAAGGATAACTTCTTTTCCATACACGAGGAAGTAAGTAGAGGTATTAAAAGAGGGTTTTGGTGTGACACGATTAGACTATAATGCATTCACCAATGCATTACGCTAGTCCCTTTGCTCAGAGTAAACAATTTTCTTACTGATGTGAACCAAATTCTTATTAGTGGACTTAGCTAAACCATTTCCCTGAGGGTAGTAATTAGATGAGTGATTTAAAACAATACCATTTTCTAATGAAAATTCATAAAGTTTTAGCAATGAAAAGTAAGTTGCATTATAAAAAATAAGTGATGTGGGAACACCAAATGTGGTAATAATATTTTACTTAAGGAAGTGGATGAATTCACAGTCATTCACTTGTTTTGATGGAACTTCTTCAACCCACCGAGTGAAATAATCCATGGCAGTTAAGATATATCAGTGTTTCTTTGATGAATGTGGAAAAATTTCACCAATAACATCCAATCCCCATTGTTGAAAAGGCTCTTCAATAGTAATGGGATGCAATGGGGTGGCTAAATTCTTATCTTGACCAACACATATTTGACATACAAGGAACTTATAGGTGTAGGCCAGTGCATCCTTGAATAGTGTGGGCCAATAATAACTGGCCCACATGGCTTTATGCATAGTCGTATCACCTGCATAGTTCCCACTAGTTGGTCTGTCATGAAGGTCTTTCAATACCCTTTTCAAACCTTGTGCTTCTAAGAATTTGAGTAGGACACCATTGTGGTGCTTTCGAAAAGCAAACCATGTACAATCTAGTATATTAAAGCTTTAAGTCGGATTGCCCTCTTTTGTTTCACTGATAAGTGTGAGGGAAAGGTGTTGTGCTCTAGATATTGTCATACATCAGTGTACCAAGATATGGATGCATTTGTAGGGGTAACTTTCTCAATATAGTACATTCAAATTTCTTGTTCTCATCCAAAATATTCCTCTTCTGGCGAATTGACTTCTTCTGTTGTAATCCGACATAGACCATGGACCTTTATTGTGTGAATTGGATTGAATTCTAGATCATATTGTTGAAGTATTGTCATCAAGTTCTCCCTCCTCTCACCCAAATCTTGTTGAACAAAGAGGGATCTAACTGGTGGGTGAGGCACAAAGATGATAACATAACTTTTAAAGAGGTAAGGTGTAAAGTGCTTCACTGCCTTGTATACTGTATAGGCTTGCTTATCTATGGTGTGATAGTTCAATTTGGATCCTTGTAGGCCAACACACATAAATGATATGGGTCTCTCTTTTAATTTATTATCCTTCTAAGTAAGAATGACTACAAGATATGTGTCAAAAGAAGAAGTAAACAACAAGAAATATTTGTTTAATCCTTGTTTAATATACAACAAGGCTATAATGTTAGGGCATCGATAATTGCTTGTTTAATCCAGGAGAAGGCATCTTTCTCCTTTAGTCCCACTTGTAAACTTCATCCTTCTTGATCATCTCTTGTAATGGATTAAAAATATGTTCATAATCTGACATGAGCATCCAAAGGAAGTTAGTTTTCCCCAAAAAGGATTGCAGGAATTTATTATTCACTGGAAAGGGAATCTGAGCAATAGTCTTAACCCTCTCCAGGTCCACTTTAATTCTGCTCTTAGTTATTATGTTTCCCAAGAGATTTCCCTTAGAAAATCTAAAGATTCTCTTCTTAGGATTTAAAGATATACCATATGTTCGACATCGGTCAAATATTTTCCTTAGATTATGCAAGTTATCATATATTTTCTTTGAAAATATTATAACATCATCCAAGTGTAGACCACACTTTGTCCAATCAAACCACATAATGCGATGCCCATAGCCCACTAAATGGTAGCTCCAACATTTATGAGTCCAAATGGCATCCATCGAAATCCGAATGTACCCCATTTAGTCCTAAAAATATTTTTTAACCTGTCGGGTTGTACTCCTAGAACTTGGTTGTATATAGAAAATACTTCTAATAGTGAGAAAATATCTGACCTAGATACTATATAGAGTATCTGTTCCATATATGGCACAAGATAATTGTCTTTATCTGAAGCCCAGTTCAGGTTGTAGAAATCAACACATAAGCGTATCTCTCTGGACTTCTTTCTAACAGGAACCAAATTTATGACCCAGGTAGAATGGAACATTTTGAATAGCAATTTCCTCAGTTCTTTTTGAATAAGGGGTTCAAGGGTAGAATGAACTTTTCTTAAATTTTGCTAAAATGGATTTACCTCCTCCTTAATGGGTATCACGTTCTAGATAATTTACGTAACGTAGGTTTTCAAATCATGATAGGTCCATCCGAACATGTCTTGATACTATTTGAAAAGACAAACAAAAGCTTGTCACTCTTGGGGAGAAAAACATGTACTGAGATTCACATATATCAAATCTTCTGTGGTACCCAAATTAACTTGTTGGTGTGACAGTGTGGAGCTATGGGTGTTAGCATCGGTTGGTCCCTTAAAGTGGTTCTATAGGTCATAAAGCTTCCCTAGAGATACCACACCCTTATGGGGTTCCCTTTATGTGCCCAAGCTAATTCCTGCAAATCCCTTTCACGCTCATCTTAATCTATTAGCGCATTTTTAAACACATTTTCATTGGCCATAAAATTAAGTATCTAATTTTCATCATTGGAAACACAAAAATTAGTGACATCATCAAGTACAGATGGATTATAAATAATCTCAATGGAAAAGCCATTTTTGAGAGGTGATCACCTAGAAGCAATGTTAGCTAATTTGTCTATGGTTGCATTATGAATCTTAGGAACAAAATTGTTATTAAAAGCTTGAAAAAAAGAAATAAGATGCCATACCTCTTGTTGGTAGTTTTTAAGATTAGGTGACACATAGTGAATAGTGTTTTGTACCTGCCATGTGACAATCTATGAGTCATATATTACCTTTAACACCTCCACCTTGAGGTCTATAGATTTATTTAATCTAAGAATGAGTGTTTCTTATTCAACGATGCTGCTTTTTTACTTAAATTCTAATCGGCATAAGGTCAGATACTTATTCTTTCATGGGTCGATCAAAATACAAACAACTCCAAAACCCTCCAGTGTCTTCAAACCATCAAAATATAAATTTGAAATGTTAGAAGCAATAGGGTTAGTTCCTATACTTGTACTATTTACATCTATGTTACAAAGTCATTAGCACCATTTGGATTGCAAGGAAGTAGTTCCAACTGTGTATTTGGTGGTACAGGGGATGGTTGTGTAAGATAACATCCATGATCAACTTCTAAAATCAATTTTCAAAAATTACTTACACATAGCTAATAGGATTATTAGGAGCTTCAAGTGTTGTGATGGTATGATTCATGAAAGGTTCACTCTCGACATGAATCTCATTATTCTTTCCCTTATAAGGAAGCCACAAATGTGACCAGTTAGTATCAAAATATCCTTGCAACTTGTTATACCAGTCTCTTCTTAGAAGCAGGCCATAAGCTTCCAGAATGTCCACAATGAAAATATGAATACATTGATGAACTCTATGATTGATGATAAACGAATTATAACAATGTTAAGTTCACCAATTTCCTGTACTAAATATCTAACTAATTGTATGATTTAGGCATCAATCTTTTCCCATTTAACATTGATTTTATTTGAAAGAAATAAAGGCATGACACTCGCAGATGCACCGTAATCAACATGGAAATTATGGAAATTATAATTAAAAGTATCAAAAGTTAAAAAAAAGGGGGGCAAGCATATCTGAAATTTACATTAGCTGCATTAACAACTAATTGGAGAATAGTAGGGAACTTACTAGATGAATCTTGAGAAACAAAAACCATTCTACCTAATAGAGGTTGAGATACAAATGCTTGGATGATCAACTTACATTTTCCTACCAACTTTGCTAGCTCAAATATGGAAATATTAGTGTGATCTTTCTTCATGTCTTCAAGAACATTGTAATCTATTGTTGAAAATAATACTGAGAGGGGGGGTGAATCAGTATTATCTAATCCTTTTTAATAAATCTTCCTTATTTGTTCTTTGAATTATTTTTGCATGTCAGTACCATAAAATAATGAGCATGAACAAAGAAAAACAGATAGTCACACCAAAGAACACAAGATGTAAGGTGGAAACCCAATGTGGGTGAAAACCACCTGCTGCAATATGTCTCTATCTTCTTTCAAATTAGAAACTTCTTTTACAATGGTTTTGTACTGGTGCAGTCCTTTACCAGTACGCAGGCTGCAACCTGCAGAGAGCTACAACTCTCTCTCTCTCTCTCTCGTTTTCCAGTCTCTCCTGGAAGGGAGCTACAACCCCCTACCTCTTTTCATAAAGCATCAAATGATCATCAAGTACATAAAAGTTACAGTCCACTACAGTTATCAGATCAGCAATGACAGAACTAACCCAGAACACCTTATCAACAGAAAAATTCACTCAACAGAATAGATACGCAGTTTTCACTTCTGTGGCCTGCGTCGCTACGCAGTTCACCTTCTGCTTCCCTGCGTATACCCGCAGAGATCCTTCTGCCGCACTGCGTGCCCACGCACTGTTCCTTCAACCTCACTACGTTCTATTACTGCAGGGACGCACCCAAAGACATTATCGCGCCGCGTACTGTTACTGCAGGTACGCACCCAGAAATACTATCGCGCCGCGTACTTTTACTATGCGTACGCACCTGAACCTTAGTCGCTCTGCGTACCTACACAGTTCTCCTTCTTCTGCTCTGCGTACCGACGCAGGTCTCTTGTTTCTGCTCTGCGTCCCCACGCAGATCTCCTGTTTCTGCACTGCGTACCCACGCAGATCTCCTGTTTCTGCACTGCGTACCCACGCAGCTCTTCTGTTAAACACCTGCGTCCTTCTGATTAGGGCCGAATAGGCAGTCCACCAGAGTGGCACAGTTGCTCAGATCTGATCATGCGCTCGAGAGATCACCCTTCACCGATTCGCCTTCAACTTCCCTTTCATATAGATCAAGCTTTTAAGACCATAACCCAATATTTCAGATCTAAAGATATTCAATTGCCGAAGACGCTTAGCCAAGTGATCTCCTTTGCTTTATATAGGCAAGCTCCTCCTAAAATCATGGAACAATACCACGAGCCGACACCATAATAACCCAATACCGTCAGCTAAATACCAAGAGTAACACATAAGAAAACCCCACATGTGAATTTCTTTGCCTTGAAATGTGTGCACTGGGGGTATGCACCTCCTGAACGGCTGGCCTGCGTATCTGGACGCGGTCCCTGCATGGTGTACCTGCAGGTACGCACCTTCTGAACTGATTTCCTGCGTACTTCTTAATTTTCAACAAATTGAGAGCCTTGCCATGGGAGTTGCCATCAAGTACAACATCTGTAACATATAGCCATACCAGAAACATAATGCCAACAATCTCCCCCTTTGGACTTGATGGCAACCTCACAAACTTCAGCTTCATTCTCCCCCTTTGACATCAAGGGCAAAGGGGTATGCTCCCCCTAAGATCATGCTCCCCCTGAAAATGAACCAGATCTGCAACAAAGAACCATAATCCACCATGAAAGAGATAGAGACATATTGCAGCTATTTCCAAGATCTCCTTCTGACCATCCTCCATAATGCCAACAATGCATTATATGCTCCCCCTGAACCTGTACCATCAATCAGAAAAAGGTTCAACAATAAGATGATGCATCAACAACCCCCAGCTTTTGCCTGAGGTATTCAAAAGTGTCCCTGGGCAATGGTTTGGTGAGAATATCAGCAACTTGTTCCTTAGAAGGAACATACTCCAACTTGACCTTCTGTTCAAGTACTTGTTCCCGGAGAAAATGGTACTTGATTGGTATGTGCTTGGTTTTTGAATGCATAACAGGATTCTTTGAGATGCTGATTGCACTTGTGTTATCACATAAGATGGGGATTGGTGGTTTACAAGTGATTTGAAAATCCTGCAAAGTCTGCATCATCCAAAGGAGTTGGGTGCAACAAGATGCAACAACAACATATTCCGCTTCAGATGTAGACAAGGCAATTGAACTCTGTTTCTTGCTGAACCAAGATACCAGTCTGGAACCCATAAAAAACGCACCACCACTTGTGCTTTTCCTGTCATCCACGCTTCCGGCCCAATCTGCATCTGTATAAGCATGAAGTGTAAGATCTGTATCTCTAGGATACCATAAGCCATAATTTTGAGTCCCTTGAAGATATTTGAAAATTCTCTTCATTGCCTGAAGATGAGTCTCCTTCGGATTTGCCTGAAATCTTCCAACTATTCCAACTGCATGCATGATGTCCGGTCGGGTACCTGTCAAATAAAGTAAACTTCCAATCATAGATCTCTAGTTTGGTTGATGTACTGGTGCAGATTCATCATTTGCACTGAGGCTACATCCTGTGACCATGGGAGTACATACTAGTTTTGCATCTTCCATACCATATTTCTTCAAAATCTGTTTGAGATACTTGGTTTGAGATAAAAAGATTCCTCCTTCTTTTTGTTGGATTTGCAATCCAAGGAAATATGTCAGTTCTCCTAGCAAGGACATTTCAAATTCTTTCTGCATGACCAAGGCAAAGTTTTGACTCATAGCTTCTTCATTGCTCCCAAAAATGATGTCATCTACATACACAAAAAGTATTAGCAATTTGTCATTTTCAACTTTTATATAAAGATTGCTATCTGCCGATCCTTTTGAAAAACCTTGTTGATGAAGATATTTGTCCAAACGGTAGTACCAAGCCCTTGGAGCTTGTTTGAGACCATAGAGAGCCTTTTTCAATCTGCATACAATATTTGGATCATTTCCAAGAATGAACCCATCTGGCTGTTCAATGTACACTTCTTCTTCCAAATCTCCATTCAGAAAGGCTGATTTCACGTCCATTTGAAATACTTTGAAGTTTTGAAAGCTTGAGAGAGCAAGGAACATTTGGATGGCCTCAAGTCTTGCAACAGGAGCAAAGGTTTCTTCAAAGTCTATTCCTTCTTGCTGCGCATACCCTTTACAAACAAGTCTGGCCTTGTTTCTAATTACTTCTCCATTTTCATTCAATTTTTTTTTGAAGACCCATTTTGTTCCGATAACATTCTTATCCTTTGGTCTAGGAACCAGCTCCCAAGTGTTGTTTTTTTCGATTTGCTCAAGTTCTTCATCCATTGCTTTCACCCAACATTCATCTTTGCATGCCTCTTTCACATTTTGTGGTTCAGTGGAGGAGAGTAATGCCAAATAGCTTGAGGCTTCTGCAACTGTTCTTCTTGTTTGTACACCTGCTTCTTTTTGCCCCACAATCTGAGATTCTGGATGATTCTTCTGAACATATCTGGATGGGGTTTTCTCTTCTATTCTTGTCTGCTCCTCTGGTTCTTCAAGAGGTTCTTCCTCTTCATCATTCTGTCTTTGAGGGTAGCCTTCATCTTCTTCGATGTTTTCATGATGTACTTGCCTAGGAATGTATCCCTTCTCATCAACCACTACATCAATGCTGTCAACAATTCTGCCAAGTCTTTTATTGTAGCATTTGTATGCTTTGCTATGTGGAGAGTAACCAAGAAGAATGCCTTCATCTGCTCTAGGTTCAAGTTTGCCAAGCTGCTCATCAGTATTCTTGATATAGCATTTGCTCCCAAAGATTTTGAAGTGCTTTACCGAAGGAGTCTTACCACTCCAGAGCTCATGAGGAGTTTGAGTGCTGTTCACCCGGACATTTGTTTTGTTGAGAATAACAACCGCAGCATGTGCAGCTTCACCCCAGAAGGTTGCGGGAGTTCCTGATTCATCAAGCATAGCACGAGCCATTTGTTGGACTGTTCTGTTCATTCTTTCCACAACTCCATTTTGCTGAGGAGTTCTAGCTGTAGAGAATTCTCTTCTTATCCCATGTTCTTCACAGAAATTGAAAAATTCATTTGAGGTAAACTCCCCACCTCTGTCGGATCTGAGGCACTTAATTTTGTGACCTGATTCATTTTCAACCAAGGCTTTGAAGGATTTGAATTTTTCAAATGCTTCATCTTTGTGCTTCATAAGTCCTAGCCAGACAAACCTGGAGAAATCGTCAATGAATAATATCAAGTATTCTTCTCCTCTAGGTGTCCTTTTTCTGAATGGACTGCATGTATCTGTATGAACTAGCTCAAGAGGCATGCTAGCTGATCCTTCCTTCTCTGGAAAGTTAGTTCTGGTTTGTTTTCCAAACTGACATGATTTGCATATGGTGTTGTCAGGAATTTTGATATCTGGAAGATCGCGAACTGCCTGATATTTGCATGCTTTCCTTATTTGTGAAAAGCTTAGATGCCCCAACCTCCGATGCCATAACCAGTGCTCATCATCCTTGCTCAGATAGCATTGTTGTTGTCCTTCTTCAAATATGTACAGATTATTTGGAGTTCTTTTGCCTTTGATCACTGTTTTACCTGTATCAAGATCACGAACAAGACATCCATTTGATCTGAATATAACCTCGGTTCTTTGATCACACATCTGGCTGACACTTAGAAGATTATGCTTCAATCCATCAACATACAAAACATTTCCAGCCTTGACCTTTTCTTTTAACTGAGCAATGCCTTTTCCTTTTATAGTTGCAGGAGTATCATTTCCAAAAGAGACTTTCTTTCCCTTTTCTAGAGCAGAATAAGACTCAAGTTTTTCTTTATCACCTGTCATATGCTTCGAACATCCACTGTCAATGTACCATAGATTTTCCTGTCCCTCTGCATAAAATGCTATCCCACATCTTTCTATTTGTGGTTCCTTTATTCTCCATGTTTTGGTGCTTGAGGCTTGTTCCTTTTTCTGTTGTAACCTGCTCCTGCATTCAGAGTCTTCATGACCAAAGTTATTGCAAATAGAGCATTCAACTTCATTTTCAAGAACCGAAAATTTGTTATAGGTTCTTTTTGTAATTCCTGTCATACTTCTTTGTTTTTGAGCTTCCCTAGTCATGATCGTTTTATATGCAACACATTGAGCTGCTTTGTGACCAAAGTTATGGCAAGAAAAGCATTGTCCATTGAAGAAACTTCTGCGGTTATCGAATCTACCAGCCAACTGATTGTAATTTCTATTTTCATCTATTCTTGAACCAAATTAAGAAGATTTTACCTGTGGCTGGTTGTAGCTTTTGTTCACCCTTAAGATGGATTGCCCCTGATAGTTTCTGTTTGTAATTCGTCCCTGCTTTACCTGATGATCTTCATTGTGCTTTTGCTCATTTCTTCTTGCTGCATCAAGATAACTTTTTGAGGTGGATGCTTGAGAAGTTTCTCCATTATAGCCCAAACCTGTCTTGTTTAGTGGAGACCGCTGCACATTGATAATCTCATCCAAAGTTTCAGATCCTTTGACAAACTTGAGATTAATAGCTTTTGTTTTCTCAATCTCTTTTCTAAGACCAACAATTTCACCTTCTAATTTTTCAAGATGTTTTTCCTTTTCATCAATTTGAAATTGTAGAGTATCAATGATCATGTTCTTTTCTTCTATACATCTCTTGAGTCTAGTAATTTCATCATAAAGGTTATCCACATCTATAGCATCCATATAATCATCATCTTCAAATGCCATTAACAACTTATATTCATTACCTTGTTCATCTTCATCACTGTTTGATAGACCATCACTATCTTCATGAGTGTAGTAGCTTTTCTTATTTGCGTTTTGTTTCTTGTTCCATCTAGCAGGTTCCTTTCCTTTATCCTTATAAGGACATTTTGCAGCATAATGACCTACTCTTCCACAAGCAAAGCATTTAAAAGGTAACTTACCTCTGAACCTTCCAGAACCCCTTTGAAGATTTCTGACAAAATTTGATTCTTCTTCCTCTTCTTCTGGGACGTGGCTTGCTTCATAATAATCTCCTTTGCCTGATGCCTTGAAAGCAACTTCTCTTCTATCTGATGGACCTCCCTTTCTCATTTCATAAGCAGTTAGAATTCCATGTAGCTGAGACATAGTAAGAATTCGTAGATTTTCCTTTTCTTCTATTGCAGATACTTTAGATTCAAACTTGGGGGACAATGATCTTAGAACCTTTTCAACCACAATAGCCTCTTTTATTTCTTCACCCAAATTTTTCATACAATTAACAACCTCATCTACCCGAAGAAAATAGTTAGCCACACTTTCATCATTATACATTTTGAGAGTCTCATACTGAATTCTGAGAGTTTGAAGTTTAGCACGTTTTACCTGTTCGTCTCCTTCATAGCTCGTGACAATTTTGTCCCATGTCTCTTTTGCGGATTTATAGTGCATTACCTTCATGAATTTTGATTGAGATATACATCCTAATAAAGTACTGACTGCTTTCGCATTTGTTTCATACTTCTTTTTCTCGGCTATATCTGTAGGAGTAGCTGAAGGAAAAGCATAGCCTGTCTCTACGATGTCCCAAACTTCTGTACCAAGAGATTGAAGATAGGCAGTAACTCTTACCTTCCAATAATTGAAGTTTGTCCCATCAAAAACCGGTGGCCTGATTGATGCTTCTCTCTCGTAGTTGCTCATGATGAACGATCTACCTTCAAGCGATCAAGCTTCTTTGAAGGACCTGCTCTGATACCAATTGTTGAAAATAATACTGAGAGGGGGGGTGAATCAGTATTATCTAATCCTTTTTAATAAATCTTCCTTATTTGTTCTTTGAATTATTTTTGCATGTCAGTACCATAAAATAATGAGCATGAACAAAGAAAAACAGATAGTCACACCAAAGAACACAAGATGTAAGGTGGAAACCCAATGTGGGTGAAAACCACCTGCTGCAATATGTCTCTATCTTCTTTCAAATTAGAAACTTCTTTTACAATGGTTTTGTACTGGTGCAGTCCTTTACCAGTACGCAGGCTGCAACCTGCAGAGAGCTACAACTCTCTCTCTCTCTCGTTTTCCAGTCTCTCCTGGAAGGGAGCTACAACCCCCTACCTCTTTTCATAAAGCATCAAATGATCATCAAGTACATAAAAGTTACAGTCCACTACAGTTATCAGATCAGCAATGACAGAACTAACCCAGAACACCTTATCAACAGAAAAATTCACTCAACAGAACAGATACGCAGTTTTCACTTCTGTGGCCTGCGTCGCTACGCAGTTCACCTTCTGCTTCCCTGCGTATACCCGCAGAGATCCTTATGCCGCACTGCGTGCCCACGCACTGTTCCTTCAACCTCACTGCGTTCTATTACTGCAGGGACGCACCCAGAGACATTATCGCGTCGCGTACTGTTACTGCAGGTACGCACCCAGCAATACTATCACGCCGCGTACTTTTACTATGCGTACACACCTGAACCTTAGTCGCTCTGCGTACCCACGCAGTTCTCCTTCTTCTGCTCTGCGTACCGATGCAGGTCTCCTGTTTCTGCTCTGCGTCCCCACGCAGATCTCCTGTTTCTGCACTGCGTACCCACGCAGATCTCCTGTTTCTGCACTGCGTACCCACACAGCTCTTCTGTTAAACACCTGCGTCCTTCTGATTAGGGCCGAATAGGCAGTCCACCAGAGTGGCACAGTTGCTCAGATCTGATCATGCGCTCGAGAGATCACCCTTCACCAATTCGCCTTCAACTTCCCTTTCATATAGATCAAGCTTTTAAGACCATAACCCAATATTTCAGATCTAAAGATATTCAATTGCCAAAGATGCTTAGCCAAGTGATCTCCTTTGCTTTATATAGGCAAGCTCCTCCTAAAATCATCGTACAATACCACGAGCCGACACCATAATAACCCAATACCGTCGGCTAAATACCAAGAGTAACACATAAGAAAACCCCACATGTGAATTTCTTTGCCTTGAAATGTGTGCACTGGGGGTACGCACCTCCTGAACGGCTGGCCTGCATATCTGGACGCGGTCCCTGCATGGTGTACCTGCAGGTACGCACCTTCTGAACTGATTTCTTGCGTACTTCTTAATTTTCAACAAATTGAGAGCCTTGCCACGGGAGTTGCCATCAAGTACAACATCTGTAACATATAGCCATACCAGAAACATAATGCCAACATCTATACCTTCATCTTGGGAATGGTGTGTTGAAGTGGTAGGTGGTGTGAATTTGTTTAATACGTCAGGAATGATGAGATTATTCATTATTTCCAGAAGAATTCTGTTGAGGCCATGCACTTCAAGATTTGTTCTGAGTGCTCTGAACATGATTACTAGGAGGTAAAATTTTTCTCAACAATTTCTTCCTCACATATTTCTCAAACATTGGTCCTTTGCTCCCCAAATTATATTTCTTAGCAGATTGTTGAGGAGGAGCATCACCCATTGGGGGCTCACCAATACTTTGTTGATCATTGTTCAAGATAAGATCAAAATTTAAAATTGAATCACCAACACTTATGTTTTCCTCTGTTGAGGTTGGTTCATTAGTCTCTTGAGCTACTCTGAATGCCTTTCTACTGACAAGCTTTCTATAACATTGGAAATGACAAAATTAATATTTTGTTTCCATTGTGGGCATGTTTTCTTTGAATGTTCTTCTTAATGAAAAGTACAATAGTTATCCATGCCCAAGTGCTCAACATTGAATAGAACATTAGAGCTTTATGCAAACTTGGATGGTTGGTTGAATTTCTTTGTAAGAAACAACCTAAAAGACTTGTTGTTAATAGAAGCCTCACTTGAATTCCTTTTGAGTTCAGATACTTAACTGGTTAACAACTTCAAGGATTTAGTCAAGTTATCCATGTCAAAAGGATCTCTCTCTCTAGTTTTAGCAGAAGAGGCTTGACATTTTTTACCAGTGTCTTTGGAGTCCTTTGAATCTTCCCAATCAATAATGACCTCAATAAACCTTAAGTCCTTTTCAATAGCATTTTCTTACACAAAATTGAGAGCCAAAGTTTTTTTCACAACACACTTAACAAAAAAGGAAATTTTAGTGGACAAGGAAACACTATAATAATCCTTAGTAATCTAATCATGAGGTTTCACATCAGTGGGGAACTTATTCAAAATGCACGTAAATCTTTGATTAAAATATTTAACCTTTTATTTATCCCCCATCTTAATTTTTCCGAGTTCTTTAAGTAACATGGCTATAGTTTTATCATCAAAAAACTTTTCTAAGAATAATTGTTTAAACTCCCTCCAATTATGGATTGAATCAGGCAGAAGGCTATGGTACCAAATTGATTCTCTACCTTCTAGAGTTACATAAATGATGTACAAGCAACATCATCAAAACATACCTCAAACATCTGTAGATGCAAGTAGAAGTCATCAATATGATCTTCGACCTTCAATTTCTTGTTTGGATCATACTTTCTAAGCAACTTTTTTAGGTGCTTTTCTAAGCGATGAAGATTTCCTGGAAGAGAAAGAGGCCCTTGGGCCATCCAATCCAATTGGGCATCAGTCATGTCTTCGTTATCCTCCTCCTCCTCAATCTCTGATTCTGAATACTCTTTTCCTTCACCATTCAAATTCTTATTATTATCTAGTTGTTCATTGTCTCTTGTCTGTTCCTCGTCAGAGAAATGAAATTATTCCTTGTCTCCCTCAATATTTTCTCCAATAGGTGGTGGAAGGTACCCTTAATGAATAGATTCTTCATGAGAGACAATTAAATCTTCAAGGGTTGCAGTAATCAAATCTTCCATTGAAGAAACCAACACATCATGGAGAGTTGTCTCTTTCTTTTTTTTGTTATTAGGAAGAATATATGTGACATGAAGTAATCCAAGTATTCTAGCAAACTGACGAGTAATAGGCCAAAGTGTCCATAGTTCATAAGTGACTTCGTAAGGACGGTCCAAAATTTGGTGAGATGATTCTCCTTTTTCAGATATATGAGTGGGGGTTGGGCTTAGACAATAGCTACCTTGTACATAAGGTTATTTATGTGAATGTGGTGAATTATAAACCATAAATAGGTTTCCCTCCTTTTAGCAACAAAATTGTTGAAGGTGTGGGATGCCACCAACAATTAGGGGTCTCCTTGGTATAAAGTCCCAATTAGACCTCACATTGTTTGGAGTAGGAGCCCCATCTAGGAAATAGGCCCAACTACCATATTCATAATGATTTGCCTTGGCTACAATAAACAACACAAGAGAAACGCATATAATTTTGAGATAAGGAAGTAATTTATCCTTGTGATGTAATCAATTTTAAAGTGTACAATGGTTCTTTCATGGAAGAGGAAGGAAAGTGAGTCTTTAAGAGAAAAATAATAGTACTATCCTAGTAAAAACAAGAATATATATGAAAAATCATTAATTATATTGCGAAATAGTTAACAAAAAAACAACGATGATTAAAACAAGAGACATGCAATTTAAAGATGCATACTAAAGCCACCAAAATAGTTTATTTTTATTAGTATGTAGAAACATAAACATACACTACAAATAATGAAATAATAGTCTTACAATAATTCACGACATATGAATGAAAGTGCGCCAGTTTTGGGAGCTTCAAATTATAAAGTGAAAGTCCCAAGATACACCATTACAATGATGTGACATTGGTTCCAATAGTGGAACATTAAGAAACTACTTTCTTCTCAAAAGACTAATCTTCTCTCCTATGCCTAGCTTGAGAAGCCAATGTGAAAATTCATTTGCTTGAGTTATGAGGATGTATATATAACAAATGAGTTGACTCTCCACCTCCCTTATAACCCTTGAGCTTCCCTCATGACCCTTGAGTTCCCTTGTAGCTTTTCAAATTCCTAAAAGACCTTTCAGATTGTACATGACTCTTCACGTTCTATGTGTGACCCTTGGGCTTCCCCACATTTTAATTTTAATTTTTTTTTTTCAAAAAAAATTTTTACATGTGGAAAAATACATTAACACACTTGAATTTTATGGTGACACTTTGAGAAGCCATGACTTGACAATGGTGATATGGAAATTAATTGTGGTGTCTCAATGCTAAGCTTTTCTCTTTGCTATTATCTTCACATCTTCATGATAGGTCTTGCTTATTCGTCAACTTCATTCTCCATGAGGCTTGTTAGAATATGTAGTCTTCCATGTGATCTTGATTTTCCTTCTTCTGTCGTGATTTAGTGTCCCTTTATCTCTTCACTCGCTGATCTCTTTAGTTATTCAACTTCACAAGTATCTTCTTGTAACATATCCTCAATCTATTCCTTTAGCATCATCGTCTCAGGTTAAGATAATAACACCTGTAAATGGAATTCACTCATGACAAGACAACATCAGTCCCAAAATCTCATAGTCTATCCTGTTTCTCTTGCAACATATTGACTGAGATGGGATAGTGTGCAGGAGTGAGGAGGATGCCTAAGGATTGCACAGTGCGTAAGAGAAAGAGGCAAGGAGTGAGGGTCTAGGCCTTTTGATTGTGAAATGTGCAGTGGCTAAGAGATAGGGAGGCTTGACTGCGTAGTTAAGGAAGTTAGTGAGGTAAAGACGACAAGCTTACTCACATTGATTGCACAATGTGCATTTCTAGAAGGAGAGGGTTGATGCACTACATAGTTGAGCACTAAACAGGCTGAGACATGACCTAACTGTTGATTGAAAGTGCATAGTGTGTAGTGGAGGGAAGGATGGACAAGGAATGCACAATGGGAAAGTGCAGTTGACAATGACTGAGTACTGAGATTGGGTAGTGCACAGTTGATGGAGGTATTTCTCTGCAACTACACAATGTGTAGTTCTAGGAGGTAGAGGATGCTTGAATGCGGGTTGTGACTATGTAGTGCACAATTCTAGGAGATAGAAAGACATTTGCTTGGTTGGGAAAGTTGCGAAGACATTGAAACTCCAAAATTGACTAAGTGTGGGATTAGTAAGGCATAAGGATGAGACCAAAGCCTTGAAAAAGACTTGAACATTTCCACACACTTATAAATGATGAATCATATGACAATTAAACACTAGACACCCAAAATTAACATGAATCCATTGAAATGACAACAAAATGACACTTACCTTCAAGTGTGACACTTAAGATACACCTTTCAACACAAGTGTCGATTGCAACAAGAAAATGCACAATATCTTAAGAATGAGTCCAAAACATCTACCTATGATAGATAGAACCAATTAATGTAGGAGAAAGTACTAGAGCTACCTCTTAAAGATGTTCCATAATTGTCTTTCACAAAGAGCAACACTTCCCTTAACAAAAGACAACACTTGGAATTCCATCAAAAAGGTACTTAGAAACTTAAGAAGCAAGCATGGGATGACTCTAACAACTAGAAATGATAGTTTACATGACCAAAGGGAGGCTTCAAAATTTTAATATTGGCCAAAATTTAGAGGGTGTTGTAGCAATGACAATACTATGCAAGTGTTGGTTCTCAAAAGGAACATGACACAAGGCAAAAATATATAAACATTAACTAAAAGAACTCTTGAGATTGTCATGGACATGGATTTAATAAAATATAGATAATTTGTAACAAGGACCTAAGTACTAGGTGTGGCAATGGATATTGATTAGTCTATGGTAGTTGTGGCTCTTGAGAGTGTAGTGTGTTTGGTGGTATAATTGTCTCATTTTTCTTTATTTGGTTTTCCATTTCTTGTATTATTCATTATCCTTTTTGATCCATGCATGTATTCTCTTGCATATCATGACTTAAGTTTTGATGAAAATTATTTATTTATAAATTTATATTATAATGAATAAGACTGAAGCTTTTTGTTCATGATTAAGCTTAACAAAATATGGAATGAGATTGTGATAAAATAGGAATGTTAAAGGTTGGTTTAAAGTGGTCGCATTGACAGATGATTTTTAGCAAGGAGCCAAAAGATGAAGCACAAGTTGTTCCTATAATGAGATATTAGTTATGCTTAGAAAATATTTGGATTCTTTGAGGATTTGAGATTTATTTTGGATTAGAAAAAATGCCTTGAGAATCTCTGACTCTTAGGACATTCTTTATCTTGAAAAACTTCAATGTAATCTTTTCATGTAGTATAAAATAAGACAAGTTTCCTATAACTCGAGGATTGTAATTCAAACTCTGAGATGGGAAATATTGTATCTTGTAATATTTTTCGAAGACCAATTAATGAAAGTTCCCATTAATTGATTCCAAGATTTACTTGTACATTTTCTGATCAGAGTTTTTAACAGGAAGACTGAATCTTGGGTAGTTGAGCCCACTTCCCTAGACAATCACTATCTCTTTGTGTAATATAAATTAGTTTAGTTTCAAATTTAATGTAGTTCCCTTCCTCTAATGTTACTTGGATGGATTAGTGTTGTTTCCTAATTGATAAATAATATAGTCCTTAGTATTCATTTTATGTGTTATTTCTGATATGAAGAAGTCTGTAACAATTTCCTTTGACTTGTTGTTTTTTAGAACGTATATGTTGTTCCTTATTTTCTGAGTGTTGTTCCTTAGATAGAGTTTGTTGTTACTTAATATTTAATTCAGATTTCGAAATAGTTAGTCATTTAATTAGTGCATGTTATTAGAATAAGGCTAAAATATTTCTTATGTTATTCCTTGATTTATTCAAGTCCAAGTTTCCTTAGAATAATATTTTGAGCTTACAATTTTAGTTGTTTCCTGATTCAATTCTAGCTTGAATTTTTTTAGAGTAATGTTTTAATTTACACTTATTCTCAACTATTTCCTAATTCCTCATTCTTGAAGAATAGAGTAGATTTTCTAAATTTCCATTATGTGAGAGAATGGTTGATTTCAAATAGGAGTGAAATTGTCAATTGTTTTAGGAATGGATGAATGAATGATTAGATAAACTTGATAGGATAACATAGGAGACCTCATACAAAACCATCATGTTGGAAATAATACTGAGAGGGGGGGTGAATCAGTATTATCAAATTCTTTTCAATATATCTTCCTTATTTATACTTTGAATAATTCTTCAAATATTGATCATTACTTTGCATGTCAGAATCATAAAATAATGAGCAGGAACAAGAAAAGCAAATAGTCACACAAAAGAACACCAGATATAAGGCGGAAACCCAATGTGGGTGAAAACCACCTGCTGCAATATGTCTCTATCTTATTTTAATAAGAAATTCCTTTTACAATGATTTTGTACTGGTGCAGTCCTTTACCAGTACGCAGGCTACAACCTGCAGAGAGCTACAACTCTCTCTCTCTCTCGTTTTCCAGTCTCTCCTGGAAGGGAGCTACAACCCCCTACTTCTTTTCTTTCAAGGACCACTTTTCATTAATTTTCAGACTGGATCCAAGGACATCAAAAACCCATCAAATACACTTGCATCATCAATCTCTGATTTCACCAAAGCCAGCCCGCATATAGATCTGCAAATATTTCCTTATAACTTTGCAGTTGTTACATCAGACATACCCAGATCATAACACGTGTAAAATAAAACATGCATCAATAATTCAGACCCAGATTATTAGATTTATAGATCAAGCGTATGCCACATATCACAGATCAAAATAATATAGAGATACTACTATTCCAGCCTTAAGATTTTGACCCATCAATAGAACTTATCCTTCTCCTTACGCTCAGGTTCCTTCTTCATTTAGATCCAGATCTGCACCATAACCCAATCACAATATTCCAGATCTAGCACTTTATCAGATATTCGATAATTCAGAAGATGCCTTGCCAAATGATCTCCTTCCTCTTTTATAGCCTTAGTCCTTTCTCAATACCACGGTCCAAAACCATAGGATCAAAAAACTGTTGGACTAATACCATGAACCAACCATGAAAGTGCGTGAGATCAACACTTTTGGATGCAATACCACGGGCCAAAACCATAGAATAAAAAACTGTCGGACTAATACCATGAACCAACCATGAAAGTGCGTGAGATCAACACTTTTGACGAGGTACCATGGTCCAAAACTATAGGTTCAAATACCAAGGACTAACTACCATGGACCAAAGGTAAGTTCTCCAACATATACACACTTTTGACGAGGTACCATGGTCCAAAACCATAGGTTCAAATACCAAGGACTAACTACCATGGACCAAAGGGAAGTTCTCCAACATATACACACTTTTGACGAGGTACCATGGTTCAAAACCATAGGTTCAAATACCAAGGACTAACTACCATGGACCAAAGGTAAGTTCTCCAACATATACGCTCTTTTCGACCATAGGTTGAAATACCAAGGACTAACTACCATGGACCAAAGGTAAGTTCTCCAACATATACGCGCTTTTCCTTGCATCAAAGTGCGTGAACTTTTTCTCTACATGAAATAAACTTTTCTCTGCATAAAAGTGTGTGAACTTTTCTCTACATGAAATAAACTTTTCTCTGCATAAAAGTGCGTGAACTTTTCTCTACACTATAATTTATTATCTGAGATGAGTGGGTTGCCATCAAGTACAACATATGTATCATAATGCCAACAATCTCCCCCTTTGGACTTGATGGCAACAACAACCAATCACTCTCCCCCTTTGACATCAAGGGCAAAGGGTTATGCTCCCCCTAAGAACATGCTCCCCCTGACTATAAACCAGATCTGCAAAGAAGAACCATAATCCATGACCATGAAAGAGATAGAGACGTATTGCAGCAATGTTCAGACCAGCATCCATGATCTCCTTCTGTACTTCCTCCATAATGCCAACAATGCATGATATGCTCCCCCTGAACCTGTGCCATTCGATCTTTGACCAATCCGCAACCCAGCACATGTACGCATATACTTCAGATGAACCTTGCGTACAACCAACAATCAGAAGAGATTCAACAACAAGATGATGCATCAACAACCCCCAGCTTTTTCCTGAGGTATTCAAAGGTCTCCCTAGGCAATGGTTTGGTGAGTATATCAGCAACTTGTTCCTTAGAAGGAACATACTCCAACTTGACCTTTTGTTCAAGCACTTGTTCCCGGAGAAAGTGATACTTGATTGGTATGTGCTTGGTTTTTGAATGCATGACTGGGTTCTTTGAAATGCTGATTGCACTTGTATTATCACATAAGATGGAGATGGGTGGTGTACAAGTAATTTGAAAATCCTGCAAGGTCTGCATCATCCAAAGGAGTTGAGTGCAGCAAGATGCAACATCAACATATTCTGCTTCAGCTGTAGACAAGGCAATCGAACTCTATTTCTTGCTGAACCAAGATACTAATCTGGAACCCATAAAGAATGCACCACCACTTGTGCTCTTCCTGTCATCCACGCTTCCGGCCCAATCTGCATCTGTATAAGCATGAAGTGTGAGATCTGTATCTCTAGGATACCATAAGCCATAGCTTTGAGTCCCTTGAAGATATTTGAAGATTCTCTTCACTGCCTGAAGATGAGTTTCCTTTGGATTTGCCTGAAATCTTCCAACTATTCCCACTGCATGCATGATGTCTGGTCGGGTACCTGTCAAATAAAGTAGACTTCCAATCATAGATCTGTAAGTTGGTTGATGCACTGCTGCTGATTCATCATTTGCACTGAGGTTACATCCTGTGACCATGGGTGTACATACTGGTTTTGCTTCTTCCATACCATATTTCTTCAAAATCTGCTTGAGATACTTGGTTTGAGACAAGAAGATCCCTCCTTCATTTTGTTGGATTTGCAAACCAATAAAATATGTCAATTCTCCAAGCAAGGACATTTCGAATTCTTTCTGCATCACCAAGGCAAAGCTTTGACTCATAGATTCTTCATTGCTGCCAAAGATAATGTCATCTACATACACAACAAGTATTAGCAATTTGTCATTTTCAATTTTTATATAAAGATTGCTATCTGCTGATCCTTTTGAAAAACCTTGTTGATGAAGATATTTGTCCAAACGATAGTACCAAGCCCTTGGAGCTTGTTTAAGACCATAGAGAGCCTTTTTCAATCTGCATACAAGATTTGGATCATTTCCAAGAATGAAACCATCTGGCTGCTCAATGTATACTTCTTCTTCTAAGTCTCCATTCAGAAAGGCTGATTTCACGTCCATTTGAAATACTTTGAACTTTTGAAAGCTTGAGAGAGCAAGGAACATTCAAATGGCCTCAAGTCTTGCAACAGGAGCAAAAGTTTCCTCAAAATCTATTCCTTCTTGCTGCGCATACCCTTTACAGACAAGTCTTGCCTTGTTTCTAATTACTTCCCCATTTTCATTCAACTTATTTTTGAAGACCCATTTTGTCCCTATAACATTCTTATCCTTTGGTCTAGGAACCAACTCCCAAGTGTTGTTCTTTTCAATCTGCTCAAGTTCTTCATCCATTGCTTTGACCCAACATTCATCTTTGCATGCCTCTTTTACATTTTGTGGTTCAGTGGAGGAGAGTAATGCCAAATAGCTTGAAGCTTCTGCAATTGTTCTTCTTGTTTGTACACCTCCTTCTTTCTGCCCCAAAATCTGAGATTCTAGATGATTCTTCTGAACGTACCAGGATGGAGTCTTCTCTTCTATTCTTATCTGTTCCTCTGGTGCTCCTTGAGTTTCTTCTTCTTCATCATTCTGTCTTTGAGGGTAGTCTTCATCTTCTTCGATATTTTCATGATTTACTTGCCTAGGAATGTATCCCTTTTCATCAACCACTACATCAATACTGTCAACAATTCTTCCAAGTCTTTTATTGTAGCACTTATATGCTTTGCTGTTGGAGAATAACCAAGAAGAATGCCTTCATCTACTCTAGGTTCAAGTTTGCCAAGTTGCTCATCAGTATTCTTAATATAGCATTTGCTCCCAAAGATTTTGAAGTGCTTTACCGAAGGAGTCTCACCATACCAGAGCTCATGAGGAGTTTGAGTGCTATTCACTCGGACATTTGTTTTGTTGAGAATAACAACTGCAGCATATGCGGCTTCACCCCAGAAAGTTTCGGGAGTTCCAGACTCATCCAACATAGCACGAGCCATTTGTTGGACTGTTCTGTTCATCCTTTCCACCACTCCATTTTGCTGAGGAGTTCTAGCTGTAGAGAATTCTCTTCTTATCCCATGTTCTTCACAGAAATCGAAAAATTCATTTGAGGTAAACTCCCCACCTCTGTCAAACCTGAGGCACTTAATTTTGTAACCTGATTCATTTTCAATCAAGGCTTTTAAGGATTTGAATTTCTCGAATGCTTCATCTTTGTGCTTCATAAGTCCTAACCAAACAAACCTGGAGAAATCGTCAATGAATAATATCAAGTATTCTTCTCCTCGAGGTGTCCTTTTCCTAAATGGACCACATACATCTGTATGGACTAGCTCAAGAGGCATGCTAGCTGATCCTTCCTTCTCTGGAAAGTTAGTTCTGGTTTGCTTTCCAAACTAATATGATTTGCATATGGTGTTGTCTGGAATTTTGATATCTGGAAGACCACGAACTGCCTGATATTTGCATGCTTTCCTTATTTGTGAAAAGCTTAGATGCCCCAACCTCTGGTGCCATAACCAGTGTTCATCATCCTTGCTCAAATAGCATTGTTGTTGTCCTTCTTCAAATATGTATAGATTATTTGGAGTTCTTCTACCTTTGAT
Organism: Pinus tabuliformis; assembly: GCA_031772625.1. Lineage (NCBI taxonomy): Eukaryota > Viridiplantae > Streptophyta > Pinopsida > Pinales > Pinaceae > Pinus > Pinus tabuliformis. The sequence continues at coordinate 1,483,508,363 of CM062820.1, read as the reverse complement.
CACTGTTTTCCCTGTATCAAGATCACGAACGCTACATCCATTTGATCGAAATATTACCTCGGTTCCTTGATCGCACATCTGACTGACACTCAGAAGGTTATGCTTCAAGCCATCAACATACAAAACATTTCTAGCTTTGACCTTTTCTTTTAACTGAGCTGTGCCTTTTCCTTTTATAGCTGCTGGAGTATCATTTCCAAAAGAAACTTTCTTTCCCTTTTTTAAGGCAGAATATGATTCAAGTTTTTCTTTATCACCTGTCATATGCTTCGAACATCCACTGTCGATGTACCATAGATTTTCCTGTCCCTCTGCATAAAAGGCTATCCCACATCTTTCTGTTTGTGGTTCCTTTATTCTCCATGTTCTGGTGCTTGAGGCTTGTTCCTTTGTCTGCTGAAACCTGCTCCTGCATTCAGAATCTTCATGACCAAAGTTATTGCAAATAGAACATTCAACTTCATTTTCAAGAGCCGAAAAATTGTTATAGGTCCTTTTTGTAATCCCGATCATACTTCTTTGTTTTTGAGCTTCTCTAGTCATGATTGTTTTATATGCAACACATTGAGCTGCTTTGTGACCAAAGTTATGGCAAGAGAAACATTGCCCATTGAAGAAACTTCTGCGATTATCAAATCTACTGGCCAAATGATTGTAATTTCTATTGTCATCCATTCTTGAAGCAAATTGAGAAGATTTTACTTGTGGCTGGTTGTAGCTTTTGTTCATCCTTAAGACAGATTGCCCCTGGTTTACCTGATAGTCTTTGCTCATTCTTGATGTAATTCGTCCCTGCTTTACCTGGTGATCTCCATTGTGCTTTTGCTCATTCCTTCTTGCTGCATCAAGATAACTCTTTGAGGTGGATGCTTGAGATGTTTCTCCATTATACCCCAGACCTGTCTTGTTTAGCGGAGAACGTTGTACATTGATGATCTCATCCAGAGTTTCAGATCCTTTGACAAACTTAATATTAATAGCCTTTGTTTTCTCAATTTCTTTTCTAAGGCCAACAATTTCACCTTCTAACTTTTCAAGATATTTTTCTTTTTCATCAATTTGAAATTGTAGAGTATCAATGATCATATTCTTTTCTTCTATACATGTCTTAAGTCTAGAAATCTCTTCATAAAAACTATCCACATCTATAGCATCCATGTAATCATCATCTTCAAAGGCCATTAAAAGTTTATAGTCATTACCTCGTTCATCTTCATCACTATTTGATAGACCATCACTGTCTTCATGAGTGTAGTAGCTTTTCTTATTTGCATTCTATTTCTTGTTCCATCTAATAGGTTCCTTTCCCTTATCGATCTTATCCTTATGAGGACATTTGGCAGCATAGTGACCTACTCTTCCACAAGAAAAGCATTTGAAGGGTAACTTACCTCTGAACCGTCCAGCACCCCGTTAAAGATTTCTGACAAAATTTGATTCTTCTTCTTCTTCTGACCCATGTCCTGATTCATAGTACTCTCCTTTACCTGAAACCTTGAAGGTAGCTTCTTTCCTGTCAGATGGACCTCCTTTTCTCATTTCATAAGCAGTTAGAATTCCATGTAGTTGTGACATTTTAAGATGTTGTAGATTCTCCTTTTCGTCTATAGCAAAAACTTTAGATTCAAACCTAGGTGACAAAGATCTTAGAACTTTTTCAACCACAACAGCCTCTTTTATTTTTTCACCCAAATTTTTCATACAATTAACAATCTCATCCACACGAAGAAAATAGTTAGCCACACTTTCATCATTATACATTCTGAGATTCTCATACTGAATCCTGAGGGTTTGAAGTTTTGCACGTTTTACCTGTTCATCTCCTTCGTAGCTCAAAACAATCTTGTCCCATATTTCTTTTGCGGATTTATATTGCATAACCTTCACGTATTCAGATTGAGATAGACATCCTAGAAGAGTATTAACCACTTTTGCATTTGTTTCATATTTCTTCTTCTCAGCTGAATCTGTAGGAGTAGCCGATGGAAAAGTATACCCTGTTTCTATAATGTCCCATACTTCTATACCCAAAGCCATCAAAAATTGGTGGCCTGATTGATGCTTCCCTCTCGTAGTTGCTCATGATGTTAGATCTTCCTCAAGCGATCAAGCTTCTTCAGAAGGACCTGCTCTGATACCAATTGTTGGAAATAATACTGAGAGGGGGGGTGAATCAGTATTATCAAATTCTTTTCAATATATCTTCCTTATTTATACTTTGAATAATTCTTCAAATATTGATCATTACTTTGCATGTCAGAATCATAAAATAATGAGCAGGAACAAGAAAAGCAAATAGTCACACAAAAGAACACCAGATATAAGGTGGAAACCCAATGTGGGTGAAAACCACCTGCTGCAATATGTCTCTATCTTCTTTTAATAAGAAATTCCTTTTACAATGATTTTGTATTGGTGTAGTCCTTTACCAGTACGCAGGCTACAACCTGCAGAGAGCTACAACTCTCTCTCTCTCATTTTCCAGTCTCTCCTGGAAGGGAGCTACAACCCCCTACTTCTTTTCTTTCAAGGACCACTTTTCATTAATTTTCAGAATGGATCCAAGGACATCAAAAACCCATCAAATACACTTGCATCATCAATCTCTGATTTCACCAAAGCCAACCCGCATACAGATCTGCAAATATTTCCTTATAACTTTGCAGTTGTTACATCAGACATGCCCAGATCATAACACGTGTAAAATAAAACATGCATCAATAATTCAGACCCAGATTATTAGATTTATAGATCAAGCGTATGCCACATATCACAGATCAAAATCATATAGAGATACTACTATTTCAGCCTTAAGATTTTGACCCATCAATAGAACTTATCCTTCTCCTTACGCTCAGGTTCCTTCTTCATTCAGATCCAGATCTGCACCATAACCCAATCACAATATTCTAGATCTAGCACTTTATCAGATATTTGATAATTCAGAAGATGCCTTGCCAAATGATCTCCTTCCTCTTTTATAGCCTTAGTCCTTTCTCAATACCACGGTCCAAAACCATAGGATCAAAAAACTGTTGGACTAATACCATGAACCAACCATGAAAGTGTGTGAGATCAACACTTTTGGATGCAATACCACAGGCCAAAACCATAGGATCAAAAACTGTCGGACTAATACCATGAACCAACCATGAAAGTGCGTGAGATCAACACTTTTGACGAGGTACCATGGTCCAAAACCATAGGTTCAAATACCAAGGACTAACTACCATGGACCAAAGGTAAGTTCTCCAACATATACACACTTTTGACGAGGTACCATGGTCCAAAACCATAGGTTCAAATACCAAGGACTAACTACCATGGACCAAAGGGAAGTTCTCCAACATATACACACTTTTGACGAGGTACCATGGTTCAAAACCATAGGTTCAAATACCAAGGACTAACTACCATGGACCAAAGGTAAGTTCTCCAACATATACGCGCTTTTCGACCATAGGTTCAAATACCAAGGACTAACTACCATGGACCAAAGGTAAGTTCTCCAACATATACGCGCTTTTCCTTGCATGAAAGTGCGTGAACTTTTTCTCTACATGAAATAAACTTTTCTCTGCATAAAAGTGCGTGAACTTTTCTCTACATGAAATAAACTTTTCTCTGCATAAAAGTGCGTGAACTTTTCTCTACACTATAATTTATTATCTGAGATGAGTTGGTTGCCATCAAGTACAACATATGTATCATAATGCCAACACATCATTATTTTTTGATAACTGTTTGCATAAAATTTTCTTGACTGCCTTGAAATAACCAACCGCTTCCTGGGTTGACAATCAATGTTTAGATAGTTAATTGTTTAATTTTAAATAGTTAATAGACCCAACATTTTGGCGCCATTGCTAGGGATTCCATCTAAAAGAATTATCATTCTGATGATTGGTTGTAGATATTTACTTGAATCCTGGAGGGAAATCCATTGAAGACGGGAGGCAAGAACCTATGATACATCCTAAGGATCTAGTGGTGAAGCTACCCTGAGTAGGAAGGTTTATGTTACATTGTTTGTATGACTAGAGGAAGAAATAAAGGTAGGAAACAATCTGCATAAAAAAAAAATCCAAAACCCATTCTTGTGGGTGGTAAAATCCAAGGCTAAATAAGTCTGGGGAGACCTAATTTCATCGATGAAATCATATGATGGGAAAAGTCTCAAGCTTCATTTAGACCATATCCTTAAAAGGATAAGCTTCTATTATAAACCCTATTTTAAAATCTTTAGCCCTAGTAGAAGATGAGATTCTTGATAATATGAAGGGATTTGTAATAAAAGAAGAGGAAACTTTCCAATCCCCATCTAGAGGACATCTCGACCTTCACAATACAAGTGAGGGATACTCTAACATTTTAAAAGAAGGACGAAGTGAAACCAGTGATTTGAACATTTAATATTTTGAGGAAGATCCTCTTGTAACTCCAATATCCATAGAAGGAGTAGTGATTCCAAACTTAGGTAGCATTGTAAGGCCTACACATACCCATATTCCACTTGAACCATCACCTGGTCTAGGTCTTTGTCACCATCATACAAGCCCTCATTAATTAGTACCCCCTAATTTTAGGATCCTAGAAGGATATTGTAAAATATTTGATCAAATGGAAGGATAGGTGAATGTATCAACAACACCAACATCAACAATAGAATATCCTATTGTTGATCCTTTAGAAAAATCACCTATGAAAGCTATCCCATTAAAAGCTCTTTCAAATTTTCATAGATCGGCCTCAGAATATCCAGACACATTTTTATTTGAGTTTGAATTTTTGTGAAAAGGGTATGATTATACTACTGATCCTCAAAAAATTAAGTTGTTCCCCTATACTTTGAAGGGAGAAACTTTAAGATGGTTTATGGGATTAAGAGGCAATAACATCAATTCTTGGGATGCAGTGAATAATGAATTTCTTTTAGAGTACCCGGACTATTGCCGTTCTAGGGATTTGAGAGAAGAAATATTTAAGATGGATTATAAATAAGATGGAACTCTAGAAGAATATATAAAAAGATTTTAATATAATCTACATAGATAAAATTACACTAATCTTCCTAAATAAGAATTTAGATCTATTCTTATCAGAGGAATGAAATATGAATGGTTAGAGACACTTAATTTGATGGGATAGGGTGATATTCTAAAGTGGATTATGTTGGAATTATCCAGTTGTGTATTAGGTGCTCTTGAGGAAGCACTAGAAACAAGCTTCACATATGAGATCCTCTAGGCAGAACCACTAAGATAACTGGGGGATGAATCACTCAAGTTGAAATTGGTAATTTATTAGAAGATTACAAAACTAATATTTTAAGGTTCCCTAAGGTAAGGGTTGATAACCACAATAGAGAGGAACAAGAAATCAATAAGAAGCAATCAAACAAGCATGCCAAACATATGAATTATTAAATGTGGACTTGGAAACTTATCGGGAGGTCCTATGTTTCATGATGTTCCCATAGGTTCTAAACCCTCTGCTTCCTCCATAATCAAGCAGGCCCGTAAGTCAATTTAGAGAATCATATACATGATATATAATTCATTGTGAATACATAAAAGACATGTTAAATCATTATGTATAAACATATAAATTGACATTCATGAGACAATAACATATCAACAACAAGACATGAGCTTCTTTATTGATAATCAACAATAGGTATAGGAAAGCTACATCCCGATCCAAGCCAAAGCACCGATGAAGATTTCCTCTAGATAAATCCAGCTTGAGCCATGAACACAACCTTTCTAACAAATGCAAGGATATTATATAAATATGATGAACATCTCTGCAAACGAAACAAGGGTTTCCATAGAGACTTGGAGTGCAGGAGGCACGAGAGAAGAAAACTTGATATGGGAGAAAAATCGGTATAATGTTGATACCCTTCTCTTATGTATTTTAGGCCTACCCAAGGTGTGTATATATACCACCTAAAATTAGTTAATTCAATTGTGCTACAGGCTCCTACAGGCGGGATGTCAGTAAAACCCGTGAACCCCACCTAAAAAATAACATATATATATTTTTTTCATATTTAAAAAGGTATACATGGGTATGCAATTATAGAACCCTCGTATGTACACGCTTTTGAATGGGAAGAGTCACGTATGGAATTTAAAATATTATTTTTTATTATAAGATCAAGTCTTTATGGGAAAATGCTGACCAAGGGCATACAAGAGCATCAAGTCTACAAGAGTGCTAAATGATGCTATAACATATGCCCCCTAATATATGAGGTCAGAAGGGGTACATGATGGCTAAAATATATTAAGTATAGAGAGAGGATTCATTCGAAAACCCAGGAGGAGATCACTAGATTCCAGCTCATCGAATACCTATGGAAGGAGTCAGAAAGAAAACTCATGTCTGAGGCAGGCATGCCCATGCTGGATTATTAGTAGAAGTTGGGTCCATGTCCTTCCAGTTTTTTAGGTTTCTTTCTTTTTGGGTTTATTTTGTTTGTTTATTTATCTTTGTAGGTATTTGTGTCCTTTTTATAGTATTTGTCGTTGGTTTATTCTTCATTAGAGTTTATATTCTTGACCCTTCGTGTTTTCTTAAGTATATTATTTATTCTTAACTCCTTTTAGTATTTTTGTTATTTGTTTAATGGACCTCAACCTTGTATTATATATAGATAGATATTACTTGTGTATATTTTTGTTTTATTTTATTTATTTTCCATTATTTATTTTTATTTTATTTTATTTCCATTAATTATTTTTATTTGCTATATGAACTTGTCTCGATTAGGGTCTTGACTCCTTTTTATAATTTTGACTTCCCTCTTTGTTTGGATTTTGACTTTGATTTGTTTCTTGTTAGTTATATTTTTCGATTATTTCCCATTAATAGAATTTTTTAATAATATTTGTTTTTAATAAATTAATATCATTATTTAAGACTTTGACTTTTTGATTCTTGTTCGTTATATTTTTCGATTATTTCCCACTAATAGAATTTTTACTAATATTTGATTTTAATGAATTAATTAAAATATTGTTTTTCAAAAACTAGCCGTTTAATATAACCGTTACTTAATAATATTCGTTTTTAATAAATTAATATCATAATTTAAATATTTTTGACTTTGAATTTTAGATTCTTGTTAGTTGTATTTTTCGATTATTTCCCATTAATAGAATTTTTAATAATATTTGATTTTAATAAATTAATTTAAATATTATTTTTCAAAAACTAGCCCGCCCTTAATAATATTTGTTAATATCATAATTTAAATATTATTTTTCAAAAAAAACTGTTATTTGAAATTTTGGTCTCTACATTGCTCTCTATTTAAGTCCTTGTCATGATTTGCCTCTTCATCAGGTCTTCATGATGATCCACACTGGTTGGTTCAAAATGCATCGGCCAAAAAATTATTTTATGTGATTTCTACTAAAAGACTTTTCACAATTCATTATGGATCATAGAAGCTGTTAGCACCTAGATCTGCCCTAGGCTGAAGGAAGGAAAAATTCAAGGTAACCACAAACCACACTCAGTCTGGTAGCTAGCCCTACCAGAACAGGAGAGGGCTCTCTCCGAGTCACGGTCAGTGAATAGATAAACGAAATGATCTGAGATGACTTACAGCGAAATGTTGATCTTAGGCTAGTAAGCGAATATGGATACACAAAACAATTTTTATGAATCACTAAACTTCTGGGATGTTATGGGACCAAAGGACAGCAATGAACAAAGAATTTAATACAAAGGCACAGATTACTCCGTGAGGCAAGACATGCGGAAAGTGTAGGGATTTAGTTCGAAATAATGCGGAATGGAGAGAGTGCTTAGGAGAGTGAAAAGGGCATAAGTACATAAATCCTTTTCAACAGAATAAGAACACTGAACATGAAATTTTCCCACAGGCAGAGCAATAAAATTGAATTCTACCTTATCTAACTCAGAGAATTTCACTGGAAATGAAAATGAATTGAATTATGAAAAATAACGAAATACATATGAAAACATAAGAGACACATTTGCTACACTCACAACCACAAGAATCTCATGAAACAGAGCCGCTGCCTTTCACTAATTCTCTGTCAAAAATACACAGTGAAGAAACAGAGTTTCTTTCCCACAGTCTCCCAGAAGTTACAAACTAACCAACCCTTTGCAAATAGTTTGCATACAATATATAGAATGTGACATGAAGAGATAGAACGCCCAGGGGTTGGGGAGTTACTCGAATCATTACAAAATGGAGATGAAGAGCCAACCATCAGCTACAGGTGCAGCGTTACAAACATGACAAATGGCTTGTGTGACCATTTACCTTCCTTCGCCACTTGGATAGAAGCCAATATGGGGAAAAAATACTTTAAATACCGCCTTAGGTGCCAAAAAACCGAAGTGTAGATGAGCAGGCCCACTTGGAGAAGTCGCGAATCGAAATTTCACGAAACGGAAGCAAATTTGGCAATTTTTCCTCTGTGCGCCGCGCCATTTTCTCTGTGCGCCGTGCTACTTTGGGGCCCGTTTTGGGGCACTTTCAGGTGTCCAAAATGTTCCCAAGTGGGCTTGTTTGAAAGCTCGTCCTGTCTTCTTTCTAACCCAGCTAGACTTTCTGAATTTGGTGCTCATTTGCCCCTCCAAATCTTCATTCTCCCAAGATTGCTTCCTGTGTGTCAAAAAAGGGGTAGAGAGACCATTTTTAGGTGTTTTTTGACCTCCTGGAGACTCAGATCTTGCCCAAATTTCTTTTCCAAGCACCAGTAGTCGTGATTTTCCATGCTGAATCCAAAAATGCAAACCATTCTTCATTTGGAGCTCCCAATTTTTAGCGCCGCGCCACAGGGAGAAAAAACCTGTGTTTTGCCCAAAAATTTGTCAAATGACCCAAAATGCCCCAAAAATGCTCCAAATTTCTTGGCCATGCACCAGTAGTCATGATTTTTCATGCTGAATCCAAAAATTTAAACCTTTCTTCATTTGGAGCTCCCAATTTACTGGCGCGGCGCACTGGGCTTGAGGTGCGACGCATATAGCCTATGCATAGCGGTTTTGGTAGGAGACTTTTGGAGGCCTTCCCAGTGTCCAAATTAGGCACAGGATAGCTCTTTGGAAAGGTATTTGAGTCTAGTTTCCAACCCAACTATAATTTTTCAATTTGAGTTCATTTTCCCTATCAAAAATCAAATATCCCAAGACTGGTCAAAATGTGCCAAATGAGGCTGCCTAAAGGCAGAGTGCTGTTACATTCAACTTTTGAATGCCTTCCTCAACTCCAAATTGAGCTCATGATATCTCATTGGAAATATATTTGTGTCTAGTTATCATTTGACTCATCAAGCAAGTCATTTGGCCAACTTAGCTAGGATAAAATTTGATTTTCCCATGGTCACTTCAGAGGTGCATCAATTCTCCTGAGGCAACTATAGTTTTGACATTTCTCAAAAACCATGACACCTGTGTAAAAAATGAAGGACATTTTTCTTCATTGGAATTTTTTTGACAAAAACCTCTCTTATTTTTCCCAGATTCATCTTTTATTTCTCAGAAGCATCATTTGAGTGAAACCTATCCCGATGTGTGGAACAAGGGATTTGTCGAAATGAAGCGAAATGAAGGGGATAGGGAGCTTCTAAATTCTTGAGGAAATTTTGGGAAGTAGGGAGGGATGTTACGAAGTAAGGGAAAGTGAAATCTCAGAGATTGAGTGAGGGGAAGGGGTACAAAAGGCAAAACACAGGTCCAACCTAGAAAATTGCCAGGTTGTAGCAAGAAACTAGGGTTTGTGCGAAAATGAGGAATTTGGGGGACCTTAGTGATGGGAAGTGTTTGATAAGGTACTTTAAGGATAGGGGAAGGTGTATGAACATCAGGATACAATTTTTGCCGATGATTTGACCGTCCAAGAGAAATTTCCTTCAAAACCCTAGGAGAGGGAAATGACCGTAGCTAGGCGCAACTGAAGCATGAACAAGGTGTAAAATGACCCAGTGGAACTTGACATGATAATGAAAACCCTCTGAATGATGGTACACTCAGCTGAATGGTGACATGGACCGAAATTTGGACAACTTTGACAGGAATAAAAGCAAACCCTAGATCTAATGCCTAGTGACCAAATTTTGCTTGAAGACTTACTGAAATGAAAAAATTTGACCTTGACACTTTGAGACCACTTTGTAAGAGCATATTTGATCACTGGAGGAAGGTTTGTAAGACTGACACTAACAGAAGCCTGAATTCAAAAAGTAATAAAGTGTCTGCTGATCAAGTATAAAGTGGATCCAGAATGTATACATAAGTGAACAGAAGGAGTTGTAGAATACATAATGGATCATCAGATCATAGTTGAAAAAGAACACAACAAAGATATGTCTCAATATCACATATAGAATACTATTCGATTAATGATGCAAGAACACTGTCTGATCAATGATGTTGTATAACTTATCCTCATAAAAATACCAAGTCATAAAGGTGGAATAGTATTGCATAAACTCAGGTGCCAACATATAGGATCCTGTTGTGAAGAACTGCAACATATAAGGTTAAAAGTGTCATTGGAATAAAACTAGAGGAGCTGTCAAGTGAACCAAGATGCTGACACAACCCGAGGTCTTCACTGACCGCAGATGGTACATTTCTACACTATGGGAATAAATGAGTTGAAGTCGACCATGTGAGAAATCATTTGATTACCAGTCATTGATGTATACTATTAACAAACATGAGACAACTCACCAATAATGATAATGAGTGTTAAGGTACCCCAGTACAATCTAACAAGTGCAAATAAATGTGTTGAAGTCGAACACTTGAAAGAATCTATCAATCAAGAGACATTGATGTATTCTCACTATCGATAGAAAAGGAGTCTGCCACTAATGACTATAAATGCTAAGGTACTGAAAAAAGGACTCTATGCCTTATTCCTATAGTAATGAGTCAGATTCGATGGGAAAATATCCACTGGAAGGAAGGAATTAAGGCATCCCACATCAACTAGTGCAAGTGTAACTTGTAGGCCAATAATTTAGAAGAGCTTGGATGAAGAGAGATGAAGTAACTGTTCCAAAGTAAATTTATGGGATACACAAGATATGGCTAGTGCATGACATAAATCCTTTGAACCAACCAATAATTAAAGTTCACGCAGAGGTGAGGAATCCACCAATAGGGTTAAATGGAAACCAAGGTACTACATGAATCCCAATGTGTGATAATGTAAGTTGACGTCGAACACAAGGGAAACCACTTGGTCAAAGACCCATGATACTGATTGATGCTGAGCACAAGGTCACCTATCAATGATGTAAACAACGCTAGGTAGTGACTCTAGCTTTACTCTCAGAGCAATTTGTCGAAGTCGATAAGAGAAAACCCACCAACAAGAAGTCAATGAGGACCTCCTTAACCAACACGAATGAAGGACCAAATAGATGATGTGATACTGAAGATAACTTGACAGACCAGGTATGGCCAATAGAAATGAGTCAAGAGATAATGGATAATGGCCAACAACAGGTTTACTTCCCTCGTGCAAAAACACGACTCAATGTGAATTTATGGCAGCATAAAATAACTTTGTATAAGTTTGAAATGCAGGAGGTGTTGTAACATAAATGGTTTTGATAAGTTAAATATTTATAAAAGAGGGTATTAAAAATAGAAAAAAAAATAGAATAAAAGAATGAAAATATGAAAATTGTTAAAATAAAAATAAAAATATGAAAGAACTCCATGAAAAGAAAAAGAAGTGTACAAGTGAGCAAGCTCAAATGGCACTAGAAATAATTCTTGTTTGAATCATATAGCATAATCATGATTAAACATTTTTAAATTTATGTTTTTAGATTAGGAAATAATTCAACCAAAGTGTTTAATCTTGGTAGAAATTAGTAGATAGGATAAACTAGAGAAAAAGTGACCAAAGCGTTTATAGAAGTCACTTTAGGAAATAAAAAGGGTCTGTTAGATCAAATGTGCCCTTAGGATTATTAATCATGATTTCATAGATTTATCTTAGTCAAATAATAATCTAATCATGTCATTTAAACATGATTAGCGAGATGTAATAAGCATTAAACATTGAGTTTTATTATAACATTGGGAGACAATTTGATGTTTTGCCAGCTTGTGATATCAAAAGAGCACCTTTCAACGACCATTATTTTCCCTGCCTAGATCAACGACATGCAAACCAATTCACACCCCCTCATCCCAATTCACGTTAACGCCAAGTGGGGGGGGAGGGTTTCGAAAAGAAGTATTTCTTTTCCCAGGCCCCATGTAACGTGGTGCTTCCTCGCGATTTGGCACCCCCCTCAATGAAAACCACTTACCATCGCTCCCCCACTCCGAAATCTACCAATTGCTCCTCCGCTCCCGCCAACGTCACCATGTTACCCCCCGCACCTTTCCTTCTGATAACCACATTGTGTCACTTTTCACTCCTCCATTCTCTTATATCCTATTCCCGTTGCTATCTACTCGTTATACTCTTATTCATTGCAATATTCCTGTTGCCCATTAATACACCTTAATCTTGTTCTGTAACAGCTTTAACCACAATGTTAAGTGATCAACTCTATAAAATCACCTCGTCTCGTCTCGTGAAAATCCCCTAGCTACTCTATTACTGATTTTTAATTGTAGGTATTGTTTTAAGCTTTCGCAACCCCTACTGTCCAACACTTGTCAATCTCAACAAATTCATAAGCTTAATACTGTTGATAGAGTTTCATTGCCCATCAAAGTTCCTATTTGAGTCAAAGATCTGTCATTTTCCTTCTCAAACTCCTTAGTCATGGCACGAAAGGGAAAAGGCCAATCCTTCAGTATCAAATCAAAAAGTGAGGATAACCCTAAAACCTATGCTACCCTAGACCTAGACCACATGCCATTAACATACCAATATTTCAAGATTGTCGATATCGAGTGTGAATTCGACCTGTTCGAATTACATCACTGGTTGAAGAAAAACTACCTAGACCAACAAGATGAGATTAACCTTTGGGAATCCCTGTTGCCTATGTTCATTTTCCCACAGACACATTATTTCCCTGATTTGGTCATGTGGTGTCAAGCCAGATACAATCCACTGCAAAGAACTATTGTGGCCCAGAATGGAGACTGATCCAGGTCCGGGTGTGACAAAGGACCCTTCCAAGACCTTTTACTTTCGTGATGTGTTAAATTGCATTTTTAAAAGAGCATAAATGCATACATCTGCATGCTTTAAAGAAGAGGAACGTGTCAATCATCAACACATGAAATAACAAGACGTTGATAATGGAGTTCGTCCAGAAGGGACTACGTCTCTAGGCCCCGGTGTCAAGATTGTGTAGGCCACTGCATTAAGTGCTATCAATAGTGATGATGTACACAAGAAATGATGTCACGATCATACAAGGAAAATTCCCTTACACAGGAGTGGCTCTAACAGATGTTCTGCTACAGGAACTCTCAGTTAAAAAAAGGACTCCTATCAGTATGACTCAAACTCATGCACGATGAAAATCCCAGCAACATGGCACAAAAGGGATCTCAATGAAAAAACATGCATGACGACAACATGAGTATCCCATCAACATACAACAAAGGTATCTTAAAACACAACATGACGAATCATGACAACAAGTACATCACATAGATGATTCCGCATCACATCAAGCAAGGAATTGTAAAAATGAGTATGAAACAGGATCCCACATCAAACATCAAGCAAGGACCTGTGCAGCACAATGCATAGCAAAAGAAGTACATGAAAACTGCATATACCTCATAACCAATGGCCATCTGAAGAAGCGAATGTCAAACTTCTGAAGCTGTTCGGACCATCGATCTCATGGCATCAATCGCATGAAAATGACTACTCGCACATGAATGTTGACACCTGCACTTCACTTAGAAAAGTGGCTGGAAAATGAAAAATCTAAATGCACCGTTTGATTTGTGGCATCGAATAGTGCAAAATCGACTGTCAAATTTATGAATTCTGATAAATTGAAAATCTGGGGCTCAAGGAATCTTTTAGATTCCCCCTAGATTCCTCAAAGATTCTGCTCCATGGGTGGATTGGAATTCTGCAACTTGAAAGGAAAATCTGACCTTGCCATTGCGATTCCTGCGGAAAATCGTGAAAAATGACTATAAACTTGACTATATTCCGACATGGAGAAAAATCACCTCCTCAGGAAAATTTCAAGGATCATGGTTCTGCTCCCTGTTTCTGCAGCAATCATGGTTCCACCTCCATACTGAAAAATGGCCAAAAACTTTATAACTCTAATGGATAAATGTACAACACCATTGCATTTTTGGCGTCGAGAAGTGCTGAAACCATATAAAATTTGTCAAATTTTGACAAAGTGAAATTTCGCTCCTCTTGCAAAATTCTGCCTTGAACTTCGTGCACTACCTCCTCTGCTTGAGCGCACTGAAAAATGTGTTTTAAAAAAAAATGGTGGCACATTTTCCCAAGTTTTCCATTAGCGGAGTTGGTTGGGGAGCTCGGTTCATATGGAGGAGGTTGGGCAATCAAACCCCGCCTCCTCCTTTTCTTACACATTACTAACAAAAAACAAATTAATTTAAAAATTTTGGTTAGGCCGGGCCTGCCCACCGTACCCACCTCCTGTCATAGTTGTGCATTAGTGGTTACGTTCCTTTGGTGTGGTTGGGTCTGTGCCCCAAGGGCCAGCCCACCACCCATGATATATGTTTAGTGTCATTGGTTTCGTTGTGGGGTGGAAGGTTGGGTCCGCGCCCCAAGGGTCAGCTCACCTTTCTCGCACTGTTTTCAATGTTCTGTGGGATGTGGGTAGGGGCTAGGGGTCATGGCCCACCCCTCCATATTTAACATAGTTTTTACGTAGAACGGGTTGGTGCGGATAAGAGGTGGTGGGGTTGGTGGCCCGCCACCCTTTTTTTATATTTTTTTTGTTATAAAACAAACTATGCATTTTTGGAAATTCGATTTTTAAGCCATAGGAGTATTTTTAATTGGGCCAAAATTTCACCCAGAATCTGGTCGGAGTTGGCAAGAATCTGGTGGCTGAGTTTTGTTGAAATTGTGGCCTCCTGAAACCTGCCTAGGTAGCAAAAAGTCAACCCAACTTTGACTGCTTCTAACTTCCTCATTCGGGCTCGGATTGACGAACCGTTCACACCACCACGATCGAGACGATGATATCTACGTTCTGGTCCTAGTTCACGCATAATCCAAACATTTTGATTTTTGATCTTTCCTGAGTCCTCTTTGTCCTATGTGTGTCTCTAGAGCCACCTAGATCAATCCTCCCCACCGAGGAGCTTTTGGTCCTCCAAAAGCATGAAAAATAACCTGCAACTTCTTTGTACCTTGTTTGCATCACAAGCATCCTGAAAGGTCTCACTTCCATCTCCTTCACCTTTGTTCTTCGGACCCCTAAGTGACGAGCTGACACCTGCTACTTCTGCAACCTGTAGTACCATTCTGCAAATCACCTACTAATGACCGAAGCATCCCATACTTGCCACAAGTTTATAACACATACTCGGTGGTCAATTTTACATCAAATGGAAACAATACCCTAGCTACAACAACAAGGATGAAATATCATTGTTGCTTCAACAAGTGATGGAAAACGCATCATCACTTTTACATTTTAAAATGCAACAAATGATTTAAAAAAGAATGACCATGAAATGACGACATGCATAGAAGCCATTTTTCACTTATCAAGGTGATTGGATCACCTCCTTGTGGCGCATTCGATGGTCGAACAACTGCTTCACCTGGTTCATGCACCGAAACTTTGTCTTTAAGGCGATGCTCTGGATGGAGCCTCCAACAAGTGGCTCTTTGATGGCCACTTTTGTCACAATGATTGCAATAGGTCTTCTTCCTCCAGATTTGCTTAACCTGTTTCTTTACATGCTGTTGAGAGGGTCTTTCATACCTCATCCTTTTGTGTGCTGCCATTCTTTTCCAACACTTAGAAAATGTATGGTTATGTAATCCACAAAAGGTACATGTTTTCCGATGCCATGTTTTACATTCATCATTAAAAACATGATTATGATCGAAATGAACATTCGAATATCGAAACTAGTTATACCTTTCCTTGTCGTCTCTGGTGTAAGTATGGCAATGAGAGTTGGCCTCAGCTCTTTCCCTGCAATGGAAACTTCCATGGGATGATGGGGATGTTTTCCCATCATTCACTTTCGTCGATGATTTTGTTGATGCCTCAGACAAATCTGACACCTTTGAGCATTCTCCTTTAGTGTATCTTTAGCCTGCAAATCGATGTTTGTACACAACCTCCAAAGGTTGAGTTATGCCTTGGTTATTAACACCAATTTCTTCTTCCTCCTTGTGCCTCGTCCTTGTAAGGAGTCTCATGTTTCTCCCTGTAATTGGGATCTCCAAATCTCCAACAGAACTCACACTATGTGAAGATGAAACCGCAAGGAAATCAACATCTTTTACCTCCTCTTTTGGTTTGGAAAGAACTAATGAGGGTTGCTCATAGTCTGTTGTTGGTGGTTCACTAGTTGTCTCGACGCATTCCCCAACTTCCTTTCTGACATACCCAAGTCCTTCCTGACGAGATAATTCCTCTACTTTGATGGGGTTGAAAATGCCTTGGCCATTAACACCCAAGCCTTTTCCTTCATACCTCATTCTCTTCAATAGTTTGGAGCCAATTCCTATGGTATGATTTTAAAAAACAGCGAAATCATCATCAGGAAACATACATGAAGATGGAAAACTACTTTTTACCTCACATGGGTCTCGCTGCAGCTTTTCCAAGGCCTCGTCCTTTTCTTGCAGCTGTCGTAGCAAACTTTGTTTTTCCTCTTTCTCTTCATGTAGACACATCTTCAATTCAACGTTCTTTGTTTGAAGATTATGTTTGTTATGCTTCAGTTCTTCCAGGGCCTCTTCCATGGCTTGCAACTGAAGCTGCAATCACTCATTTTCCTCTGTCTCTTTCTGTAGAGTTTCATACATTATCTCTACCCTTTTGGAAATGTTGAGCATGGTCTCGTACATCGCTTTTTCATCCTCTGTCACTGCACGTTCCATTGTTCACGCTGCAATTCACATCAATGTAAAGACCGCTCTGATACCACTTGATCCAGGTCCAGGTGTGACAAAGGACCCTTCCAAGACCTTTTACTTTCGTGATGTGTTAAATTACATTTCTAAAAGAGCATAAATGCATACATCTGCATGCTTTAAATAAGAGGAACATGTCAATCATCAACACATGAAATAACAAGACGTTGATAATGGAGTTCGTCTAGAAGGGACTACGTCTTTGGGCCCCAGTGTCAAGATGGTGTAGGTTGTTGCATTAAGTGCTATCAATAGTGATGATGTACACAAGAGATGATGTCGCGATCATACAAGGAAAATGTCCTCATGTAGGAGTGGCTCTAAGAGGTGTTCTGCTACAAGAACTCTCAGTAAAAAAAAAAGACTCCTATCAGTATGACTCAAACTCATGCACGATGAGCATCCCTCCAACATGGCATAAAAGGGATCTCAATGATAAAACATGCATGATGACAACATGAGTATCCCATCAACATACAAAAAAGGGATCTCAAAACACAACATGACGAATCATGACAACAAGTACATCACATAGATGATTTTGTGTCACATCAAGCAAGGAATCGTAAAAATGAGTAGGAAACAGGATCCCACATCAAACATCAAGAAAGGACCTGTGCAACACAATGCATAGAAAAATAAGTACATGAACACTGCATATACCTCACAACCAAGGGCCATCTGAAGAAGTGGATGTCAAACTGTTGAAGCTGTTCAGACCATCGATCTCACAGCATCAATCGCATGAAAATGATTGCGTGCACATTAATGTTGACACCTGCACTCCACTTAGAAAAGTGGCTAGAAAATGAAATGATAAAATGAAAAATATGAATGCACCATTAGATTTGTGGTGTCGAATAGTGCAAAATCGACTGTCAAATTTCTGAATTCTGATAAATTTAGAATCTGGGGCTCAAGGAATCTTTTAGATTCCCTATAGATTCCTCAAAGATTCTGCTCCATGTGTGGACTGGAATTCTACAACTCGAAAGGTGAATCTACCTCACCATCACAATCCTCGTGGAAAACTGTGAAAAACAACTATAAACTTGACTATATTCCGACATGGAGAAAAATTACCTCCTCAAGAAAATTTCAAGGATCATGGTTCTGCTCCCTGTTTCTGCAGCAATCATGTTTCCACCTCCATATTGAAAAATGGCCAAAAATGCAGAACTATGATGGAGAAATAGATAGCGCCATTGCGTTCGTGGCATCAAGAAGTGCTGAAACCATATAAAATTTGTCAAGTTCTGACAAAGTGAAATTTCGCTCCTCCTGCAAAATTCTGCCTCAAACTTCGTGCACTACCTCCTTTGCTCAAGCGCAATAAAAACTTCCTTTTATATAAAAATGGGTGGCAAATTTTCCCATGTTTTTCGTTAGCAGAGTTGGTTAGGGAGCCCGGTTCATATGGAGGAGGTCAGGCGGTCAAACCCCACCTCCTCTTTTTTTTACACATTACTAACAAAAAAAAATTAATTTAAAAATTTCGATTAGGCCGAGCCTGCCTTGGGTGGCCCGCCCACCATACCCACCTCCTGTCATAGTTGTAAATTAGTGATTGCGTTCCTTTGGTATGGTTGGGTCCATGCCCCAAGGGCCGGCCCACCACCCATGATATACGTTTAGTGCTGTTGGTTTTGTTGTGGGGTGGAAGGTTGGCTTCGCGACCCAAAGGTCGACCCAACTTTCTCACACTATTTTCAATGTTCCATGGGATGTGGGGAGGGGCTAGGGGTCATGGCCCACCCCTCCATATTTAACATAGTTGTTACGTAGAATTGGTTGGTGCAAATAAGGAGTGGCGGGATTGGTGGCCCGCCACCCTTTTTTTATATATATTTTTTGTTATAAAACAAACTATGCATTTTTGGAAATTCAGTTTTTAAGCTGTAGGAGTCTTTTTAACGAGGCCAAAATTTCACCTGGAATCTAGCCGGAGTTGGCCAGAATCTGGTGGCTAGGTTTTGTCCAAATTAAGGACTCCTTAAGCCTACCTAGTTAGCAAAAATTCAACCCAACTTTCACTGCTTCTAACTTCCTCATCTCGGCTCGGATTGATGAACCATTCACACCGCCGTGATCAAGATGACGAGATCTATGCTCTAGTCTTGGTTTGAGCATAATCCAAACATTTTGGTTTTTGAGCTTTCCTAATTCCTCTTTGTCCTATGTGTGTCTTTGGAGTCACCTAGATCAATCCTCCCCACTGAGGAGCTTTTGGTCCTCAAAAAGCATGAAAAATAACCTGCAACTTCTCTGTACCTTGTTTGCATCACAAGCATCCTGAAAGGTCTCGCTTCCATCTCCTTCACCTTTGTTCTTCGGAGCCTTATGTGATGAGCCGACATCTGCCACTTCTGCAACCTGTAGTACCATTATGCAAATGACCTAATAATTACCCAAGCATCCCATACTTGCCACGAGTTTATAACACATACTCGGTGGTCAAGTTTACATCAAATGGAAACAATACCAAAGCTACGACAACAAAACCAAAATATCATTGTTGCTTCAACAAGTGATGGAAAGCACATCATCACTGCAACACATGATTTACAAAGATAAGGCCAAACATTATTTTTGTTTTGACAAGTGATGGCAACACAACATCACTTTCAGAGTTTAAAATGTGACTCAAAATAATATGAGACATCATTATTGCTCAACAAATGATGGAAAACACATCATCACTTTTACATTTTAAAATGAAACAAATGATTTACAAACGAACGACCATGAAATGATGACATGTCTAGAAACCATTTTTCACTTATCAAGGTGAATGGGTCGCCTCCTTGTGGTGCATTCGATGGTCGAACAACTGCTTCACCTGGTTCATGCACCAACACTTTGTCTTTAAGGCGCTGCTCTGGATGGAGCCTCCAACAAGTGGCTCTTTGATGACAACTTTTGTCACAATGATTGCAATAGGTCTTCTTCCTCCATATTTGCTTAACTTGTTTCTTTACATGCTGTTGAGAGGGCCTTTCATACCTCATCCTTTTGTGTGCTGCCATTCTTTTCCAACACTTATAACATGTATGGTTATGTAATCCACAAACGGTACATGTTTTCTGATACCATGTTTTACGTTCATCATTAAAAACATGATTATGATCAAAATGAACATTCGAATATCGGAACTGGTTATACCTTTCCTTTTCGTCTTTGGTGTAAGTATGGCGATGAGAGTTGGCCTCAGCTCTTTCCTGCAATGGAAACTTCCATGGGATGATGGGGATGTTTTCCCATCATTCTCTTTCCTCGACGATTTCGATGATGCCTTGGACGAATCTGACACCTTCAAGCATTCTCCTTTAGGGTATTTTGAGCATGCAAATTGATGTTCGTCCACAACCTCCAAAGGTTGAGTTATGCCTATGTTATTAACACCAAATTCTTCTTCCTCCTTGTGCCTCATCCTTGTAAGGACCCTCATGTTTGTCCCTGTAATTGTGATATCCAAATCTCCAACAGAACTCATACTATGTGAAGACGAAACTGAAAGGAAATCAACATCTTTTACCTCCTCTTTCGATTTGGAAAGAATTGATGAGGGTTGCTCATCATCTGTTTTTGGTGGTTCACTAGTTGTCTCGGCGCATTCCCCAACTTCCTTTTTGACATACCCAAGTCTTGGCTGACGGGGTAATTCCTCTACTTTGATGGGGTTGACAATGCCTTGGCCATTAACACACAAGTCTTTTCCTTCATACCCCATTCTCTTCAACAGTTTGGAGCCAATTTTTGTGATATGATTTTCAAATACAGCAAAATCATCATCAGGAAACATACATGAAGATGGACAACTACTTTTTTACCTCACATGGGTCTCGCTGTAGCTTTTCCTAGGCCTTGTCCTTTGCTTGCAACTGTTGTAGCAAACTTTGTTTTCCCTCTTTCTCTTCATGTAGACACACCTTCAATTCAGTGTTCTCTATTTGAAGATTATGTTTGTTATGCTTCAATTCTTCCAGGGCCTCTTCCGTGGCTTGCAACTGAAGCTGCAATCACTCCTTTTCCTCTGTCTCTTTCTGTAGAGTTTCATACATTATCTCTATCATTTTGGAAATGTTGAGCATGGTCTCGTACATCGCATTTTCATCCTCTATCTCTGCACGTTCCATTGTTCACGCTGAAATTCACATCAACGCAAAGACCGCTCTGATACCACTTGATCCAGGTCTAGGTGTGACAAAGGACCCTTCTAAGACCTTTTAATTTTGAGATGTGTTATATTGCATTTTTAAAAGAGCATAAATGCATACATCTACATGCTTTAAAGAAGAGGAACATGTCAATCATCAACACATGAAATAACAAGACATTGATAACGGAGTTCGTCCAGAAGGGACTACGTCTCCGGGCCCCGGTGTCAAGATGGTGTACGTTGCTGCATTAAGTGTTGTCAATAGTGATGATGTACACAAGAGATCATGTTGCGATCATACAAGGAAAATTCCCTCACGCAGGAGTGGCTCTAAGAGATGTTCTGCTACAAGAACTCTTAGTAAAAAAAAGGACTCCTATCAGTATGAATCAAACTCATGCACGATGAGCATCCCGCCAACATGGCATAAAAGGGATCTCAATGCAAAAACATGCATGACGACAACATGAGTATCCCATCAACATACAACAAAGGGATCTCAAAACACAACATGAGGAATCATGACAACAAGTACATCACATAGATGATTTTGCATCACATCAAGCAAGGAATCGTAAAAACGAGTAGAAAACAGGATCCCACATAAAACATATATATATATATATATATATATATATTATATATATATATATATATATATATATATATATATATATATATATATATATATATTGTTATAAAACAAACTATGCATTTTTGGAAATTTGGTTTTTAAGCCGTAGGAGTCTTTTTAACTAGGCCACAATTTCGCTAGGAATCCAATGGCCTGGATCTGTCCAAATTGTTGCCTCCTTAAGCCTGCCCAGTGAGCAAAAAGTCAACCCAACTTTGACTGCTTCTAACTTCCTCATCTGGGATCGGATTGACGAACCATTCACACCGCTGTGATCAAGACGATGAGATATATGCTCTGGTCCTGGTTTGAGCATAATCCAAACATTTTGAGTTTTTAACTTTCCTGAGTCCTCTTTGTCCTGTGTGTGTCTTTGCAACCACCTAGATTAGAGACACTCTGATTTCAATTGCATATGAAACCATAAATCAAAGGTTTCCTCAAAATGACTCCGTCAACCATTTTTTCTGCAGCTATTCTTATGGATTTGTATCATAAGCTAACCTTTCCTCAAAGAGCCCAGATTTTCGAGACTTTCCTTCCAAAAGATTCTAAGTTATTTAAGAAAAATCCCCCTTATCTAGCTTCAATGCTCCCATAGAAAGCCAAACATATCATTGCTTTAGTTTCTTTCCTTTTAGGGCATCCATCAGACCAGTGGGTAGATGAGCCTATTCTAGGATTTTTATCTATTTTCTCTAATGAAAACATGCCAACATTCATTTTCAATTTTAGTCAATTCCTGGTTGATAATATGCATGATCAAGTGATGAAGATTACTACAAAAGGCATGTTTAATTATGCCTCTGTATTAGTCTATATGTTTCCTTTTCAGCAGGGAGATAAGTTTCCTATAACTTTACATAAAAAAGATGATCAAGGCATCAACCAATTAGTGATACAATGGACTTAATTAGTCAAGAAAAACTTAATAGAGTTTAAATTTGCAGACTTCATAGATAGTTTTTTTCATACAGTTGGAGGGATTCTTAGTAGTGAAAGTGAGCCAAGGATCAATTCAAAGATTAAAAGGGGTTTGCACCTGAGTGAGCAGACAAAAACTAGAGACTGGTATTTACACTAGAATTGTATAGAGATAAGAGTATATGGACGTGAGCTGGCTGCGTACAAGCTACCTAAATATGTTCCAATGAGGATTTTCTCTCTTGAATACACAAGGCAGATGATCAATATGGATGAAATCCATTTTGTCTTAGGTAAAAGAAAATCACAATTCAATATCAAGACTCAAGTAGGACCATTCATATGTAATACCAGAACAACAGGAGATGAGGTAAACTTAATTCTCAATAAATTCAATATTCAACCTAGTTTCACCTGGTCATATGACCCATTCATCATAATTTCTAATTTAAGGGTGGAACTCAAAACCACACCTTATGATCATACCCCCAGACCAAAGATTGAGAAGTTTATGAATAAAGACCAATGGGAGGAAAATACAATGCAAGAATCAGAAGAGAAGATTCTGTCTACAACCACCCTCCACACTCCAGTACCTCAAGATAAATAGGGAAAAAGGAAAAGAGAAGAAACTTCATCTCCAACATGTACAGAAATAAGTGCCCAAGAATTCATCATTCAACAGAAAAAGTAGAGGAGACATCTCAAAGATGTCACCATTTAGAATGTGGAAGAACAACAAACTATTTTTGTGAGTGGTTTACAATTTTCCACAGGACCATAAGAACTCCTCTCTGATACCCTATCCTCATCGGCCTCACAAAATCCTTTAAAAAAATCACAGTCAATAGAATTAGGTGAACATAATGATCACAATATCTTTAGTAATTTCTTACAAATTAAGCAGGAAAATGGAACACTCAAAGCCAACACCTATGCTTAGTTTTGGAAGCAGACTTCTACCTCCCAGCACAGGTTGTTAACAACATTTGATAGTGAGAAAGGAAGGATGAAAATGGAATTCTTACAGGCTCAAGTACCATCTCCAAAAACTCCTGCAAATTATAAGAAGACTATATTCTGATTTGATGCAAAGAAAATACATCCCATTGATCAAACGAACATGCATAGAGAGTCTAGAGAAATAATTTTCTTCACCATGACAAATACTGCTATAGAACTTTCAAAGTTAAGGACATCTCTCACAAATGTCCAGACATAATTAAAATTGGAGAAAATTTCTTCATTAGCAAAGGACACCAAAATCAAAACATTGGAAGATTTGGTGATCAAGCTGGGTTATGATCCCAGTGATGTCAAAGTAGTGGAGGAAATCATCAAGAAAAAGAATGTAGACATAGCAGCACTCAGGAAACAACTGAAGTTACCCTCTACAGAGGATCCACAGAAAAAAGAGATAGAAGAAAGTGAGCAACATAGAGAAGACATGATCAAATTGATCATTGAGCAAAATATTCAGATAAAGGAGATGAAGGAACAGATAGATAAGATACTTAAGGAAAAAGAAGAGGCTGAACAATTGCTATGGCTCCATTAACAGTACCAATTACAATTGTAGGGACAAAAAGGGATTCGACATCAACACCAGGGGATTTGAACAAATTTATGCAGGATCTGTCTTTTCAGAGACAAGAAAATGATAATCTCCAACATAAACTAAAGAATCTAAAAGCATAGAAGATAAAAACCAATACCCTCTTGGTTGAAGAGATGCAAAAATATCTCCAACTTTCCAATAAGATAAATCAATTAGAAAACTAGTCACTGATGGCTCACGACTTGGCCCAAGCTAAGGAAAGGATTTGGGTGGATATCAATCATGCCAGAACTGAGGTTTGGTCATCCATTCAGATTATTTTTGAACAAGAAGAGTTAATTGATAGATGCCAAACAACAATTGAACAAGTCAGAATAACACTAGGACAAAAACTAGCTAAGGCTACATCCATGATCAAAGTGTTGAATTCAAAGACTAGAGCAGAGTTGGAGTAGATTCAGATTGCAGATAGAACATAGATCGTCCTAGAAATTAAGAAGGTATTGTAGATAGAACACATACCATCCTAGAAATTAAGAAGGTATTGCAGAAAATGAACTTAATGTCTCAGTTGGAGAGTAAGTGTCAAGCTCTGGAAAATGTTGTTCAGAGATTTCATACTAAATTTAATTTCTTGAATCAAAGAGGATTGCCAAGGTTAGTAGCACTCAATAAAATATTAATTAGCTTAGAATATTACGAGGAGAAACTTTACACTATTGCAACAGATACGTCCAAGTTTGCAGGTATTAAGGGACATGTCACAAGTAAAGCTTTCATTGAAGCCTTGGAGTTTGATTTAACTATCAAACATGAAATCAAGCACATATTCATCAACAAGCTAACTTTTGAGAAATATATTGAAGTAGATGAAGATTACAGAAAGCTAATAAATCTTTCTATACCAAATGATGAAAGGTGGGATCAGTTGTGTGATACTATTGAGTAAAAAGTTTTATCTCCAACAGACAGACAACAAGACAACACATTTTGGGGCCAAGTCATCAACAATTTCCTTGAAGATAGTGCCAAAAACCTCAACAATTTAAGCATTCCTACATTTTTGTACTATTTTTGTAATCAGTTAGATGTTTCTAGAATCCAAATATTTTTTATAAATAAGTAACAATTCGATGTATTAAGGGTTAAAACCTTGGATGAGTTTTCGAAAGAAGAATTGTATCAAACTGAAATGGCTTCATATTAATGAAAGGATTTTGGATTTGCTTCAAACAACTTGTCACTTTGTGAGTTTTTCTTATGTTTTCACTTCATTTTTCTATTTTTCATGTATTTAAGTTTTTATGAAGAAAATTGGGTAAGAGAAAACTGAATATCAGTCTATCTTAAACCCCCTCTGAAGTTATAATTTATTTTACAGATTAGTTTATTGGACTATTTGTCTTTATAAGCTCCTCTACATTTATAAATTTTCAACCATATTCATAAGATTAAATATATTTTGTTGGGCTATAAACATTGTTTACTTGCATGCTTTCTTATGATTAACTAAAAATTCAGTCTGAATATTTAGGAAATCATACTCTCTTACATTTCTACCTTTCCACACACTTTTAAATCAAATTACTATTCAGAGGTAAAGGATCAACCCTTTCTTAATATTTATTATTAATAAGGTTTAAACACCTTCCTTAATCTGCTCATAACATTTGTCATCCAAATTTTTTTAAAACAACAAAACATTTTAGATGCTCTGGCATAATTAATTAACCTAGAATTATCTTAGAGGACAACATCAGATTAGCACCATTGTCGGGGATCGAAAATTGAATTATTTTCCTTGGGGAAATGATAGAACTTTTTCTTTAAGGTGAATAAAGGACTAGTAGGTTAAAATATTTCACCTAACGACTTCACAAACTCAAACTAGCTCCTTCAAGACACACCATATCTCATTTTGATTCTGAAATTGTTTCTCCATTACATGATCTAAAGAGATTGGTAAGAGAAGCCTATTTAAGAAGAAGAATTGAAGCTTCTTCCTCTTTTTCTGTACCACTACAACCTAAGGATATTTCAGCCTCTGATCCCTTTAGGTCTATTCCATCTCCTTTAGATTTGGATGACTTAACACCTAGGGTATTATAACTACTATCCAAAGGAGTTGATCTGCAATTAGCTCTTTTAGTCCATTCACTGGAATCATATCAAATTCCCGAACTACCTTCAGAATCACCTAAGTCAGAAGAAGAATTGGATGTACATTTACTTGAGTTAAAACCTACTGATTTTATCTCTCCCACTATTTATACTTTTCCATCTACTTCTGCCCAACCCAAGGAAATTTCTTCTATATGTTCAAATCCTTTGTTTGAAAACAAAGAGGAAATTGAAACTTAATTTTAGATTATGGAGCCTCCCATATTTTGATGCCAAAGGTAATCATGGATCAAATTCAATTAGAGGTAACCTAATCTTATCATGATCTATATACTTTTGATTCCAAGGAAGTACCATGTCTTCGACTTATAAAGGATCTAATGGCCACTTTAGCTCAAATCCTTGTTAAGAGTGTGGTATTAGACATTGTAGTTACTAACATTCCTCCTAAATTTGGCATGTTATTATCAAGATCATGTTGTGCCAAATTAGGAGGAAGTCTTCAAATGGACATGTCTTATGCTATTATTCCTGTATATGGGGGTGAACATATCAGGTTATACAAAGAGGTAAGATTCATGAATACTATTTGCAAATCAGATCAAGCAAGAAATCATCCCATTTATGCAGTAGATCAATATTTTGGATATTTTGAATTATCATCAAATAACTTACAAAACACCTAGCTTAGCATTGGAAACATTGTAGAAAAACCAAAGACCATTAAGACTGATATTTGGAGGTTATATTTCGATGGTTCTTGTTCAAAGGAAGGAGCTGGAGCTGGTGTTGTACTAGTTTCACCAGACAAAGAGAATATAACTCAATCCTATAAGCTTGAATTTGATGTTACAAATAATGTAGCAGAATATGAAGCCTTCCTTCTAGGATTGGAATTAGCCAAAAGTCTTAAAGTGCAAAATCTAAGTGTATTCAGTGGCTCAAAATTCATTCTTAAACAAGTAAGGAATATTTGTCAAACAAAACATCCTAGACTTAGATCTTATCGAAATTAGGTATGGGACTCACTGGATAATTTCTTCTAAGCATTTAATATCACTGTTATTCCAAGGGATGAAAATATTCATGTAGACTCTTTAGCTGTTTCAGCTAGTTATTTTAAAATTCCTGATCAAATGCTTGTGCAATATCAAATTCAAGTTAAATATAGGCCTTCAATTCCTGATAATCTTAAACATTGGAAAATATTTGATGATGATGAACAATTGAAATCATTTTTGCAAGTAATTGATGAATTTTCAGCCTTACAAATTGAAGAAGAACAATTGGATAATAATGAGTTGAATAAGGAAAATCAAACTTCACAATTAGACTCAAGAATTGGTGATCATAGCATCATTCAGTTATCTAACAATTTCATTCCTAAGGCTTGGTTCCTCTTGAAAAACTGTTTGACCACAATGATGTTCCTAAAAATCCATTATCAAATTCACCTGAAGAAGATATAGAAGAATGTAATATTGGAACTTCAGAAGAAATCAAAAATATTAAAATCTCTACATCTTTACCAATGGAAGTGAAAGATAAATATTTAGATCTCCTTAAAGCTTATAAAGATGTTTTTTCTTGGTCCTATAGTGAGTTGAAGACATATGATACAACACTTATTGAACATAAAATCCATTTAAAACCAAAAGCTAAACCTTTTAAGCAAAAGTTAAGAAGAATTAATTTAGTCCTTCTTCCCATCATTGAGAAAGAACATAAAAAACTACTTGATTCTAAGATCATAGTTCCATTGAGATAGTCTGATTGGGTAGCAAATTTAGTTCCAGTAAGAAATAAAAATGGTGAAATCAGACTGTGTGTAGATTTCAGGAACTTAAATAAATCATCTTTGAAAGATAATTATCCATTACCCAAGATGGACCAATTGCTTCAAAAGGCTTCATGTGCTAATATAATTTCTATGTTAGATGGTTTTTATGGATACAATTAGATCGTGGTGAGCCCAGAAGATAGAGAAAAGACAACGTTCACATTACTTGGGGTACATTTATGTATGCAAGGATGTCTTTCGGATTAACCAACACTGGAGCTACCTTTCAAAGAGATATGGAATTAGCATTTGTGGGTAATAAAAATAAATTTGTTGTCATTTATCTTGATGATCTGACTGTATTTGCTGATTCTAATAAAAAAAAATTAAAGCACTTGCGGAAAGTTTTTGATATATGTAGGAAGTTTGGGATATCACTCAATCCCAAAAACTCCCTTCTTGCAATCAAAGAAGGAAAATTGCTTGGCCATATTATTTCTATGGAAGGTGTGGTCATTGTTCCCATAAGAGTTTCAGCTATCCAAGCACTTTCGTTATCAAGGAATAAAAAGTAAATTCAATATTTTCTTGGAAAAATCATTTTTTTAAGGAGTTTTATACCTAATTATGCTGAAATAGTTAAAGATATCACTGATATGTTGAGGAAATATCATGAAGTTAAACGGATAATTCTAGATAGATTTTCTTTTGACCAGATTAAAAATGATATGGCTGAAGCCCCAATACTGGCCAATCCAAACTATTCTGAACCATTTAGCATTTTTTTCCTTTACCTCTGAAACCACCTTAGCTGCTGTTCTTTTGCAAAAGAATGAGACTGGAGATGAGCAGCCTATTTCCTTTTTCAATAAATTTATGAGAGATGTTGAACTCAAATATGATATTATTGAAAAACAAGCCTATTCCTTAGTTCAAGCCCTAAAATATTTTAGAGTCTATGTCCTTCATTCTTCCATTATTGCCTATGTTCCCAATAGTGTTGTTAAAATTGTGTTAACTCAACCTGATACTGATGGAAGAAGAGGAATATGGATTACTAAGATATTAGAATTTTATCTCATTATCAAAACTAAAAAGTTGGTGAAAGGTCAAGGTTTGGCTAAACTCTTAGCTAAGTCAAATTGTAAAGTTTTGGGGATAAATTCTATTTTGGAAATTTCAGCAGAGAAGAATCCATAAGAACCTTCTCAATTTTCAGCAAAGAAGAATCCACAAGAACCTTCTCAAACTTTAGCAGAGAAGAATCCACAAGAACCTTCATCTTCAATTCAATCAACTCCTATTCATATTGATGAGAAATTCTTATTATCTGAATGGTACACTGATATTGTACATTTTCTTAGAGATTTTGAGTGTCCATCTGAATTTACAAAGAATCAATGCAAGACACTGAAGTTGAAGGCCATAAAATATTGTATCATCAATGCAAATATGTATTGGAAATATCCACTAAATATCCTTTTGCTTTTCTTGACAGAAAGTGAGACAGAAGGAATTATTGATCAATTTCATACAGGTATTTGCGGAGGACATTATGCTTGGAGAGCTACAACATATAAAATTTTGAGAGCATGATTTTATTGGCCCACATTTTTTGCACAAGTAGGAGGAAAGGTTATACACAGTACCCAATGTCAAATTTTTGCTAGAAAGAAAATATTAGCAACACTTCCTCTAGTTCCAGTACTAGTTCAAGCACCTTTCCTACAGTGGGGATTGGATTTCATTGGAGAAATTCATCCAGCATCAAGAAACCAACATAAATGGATATTAACTGCCACATATTACTTTACTAAATGGGTAGAGGAAATTCCAGTTAGGAATGCAATTGACACTGTAGTTATTAAATTTATTGAAGAAAATATACTATCTAGGTTTGGATGCCCCCAACAGATAGTTACAAACAATGCAACAACATTTAGCAGTGTCAAAATGATTGAATTTTTTCAGAAATACCAAATTTTGTTGCATCATTCTATCCCCTACTATCCACAGGGAAATGGACTAGCAGACTCTTCAAACAAGAGCCTAGTTAAAGTCATTAAGAAAACACTAGAAGACCACAAAAGGAGTTGGGAAAACCATCTCATATATGCAGTTTGGGCAAACAAAATATCTCCAAAGAGGTCAACAAGTAAATCTCCATTTCAACTTGTTTATGGTAAAGAAACAATATTTCCTACACATTTAGTTTTTCCTGTCATGAGATTTTTACAAGAAGAAAATGAAGAACCTAATGATTTTTCTAGGAGAATCAATCAGATTATAGAACTTAATGAAAACAAAGATGAAGTTCATTATAAGCTTCGGAAATATCAGAACAAAATGAAAAGTCTGTTTGATAGAAAGGCTAGAGAAAGAGATTTTAAAGAAGGAGATTTAGTATTAAGATGGGATGCAAGAAGGGAAGATAAAGGAAAACATGGAAAGTTTGATAATCTCTGGTTTGGACCTTTTAGCATTGCAGAGGTTAAAGGCAACAATACTTTTATCTTGCAGAACTTGGAAGGACAATATTCCTCATTGCTTGTCAATGGGAAATATTTGAAGCATTATATCCAATATTGAGATTCCTTCATTCATTCATCATTTGTACATCACCAGATTGTTTTTATTTTTAAGCAATGTGTGATTGTTTTCAACAGAGACCCATTAGCCTGAGGAGAAGGCACATGGATCTACAAGTTCTTTGCATCCTGCAGGAGGAAGCAGTCCCTAGTTGGAGCTGATGTTGTAACATAAATGGTTTTGATAAGTTAGATATTTATAAAAGAGGGTATAAAAAATAGAAAACAAAAAATAGAATAAAAGAATGAAAATATGAAAATTGTTTAAAAAAAATATGAAAAGAACCCCATGAAAAGAAAAACAAGTGTACAAGTGAGCAAGCTCAAATTCCACTAGAAATAATTCTTGTTTAAATCATATAGTATAACCATGATCAAACATGTTTAAATTTATGTTTTTAGATTAGGAAATAATTCAACCAAACTGTTTAATCTTGGTTGAAATTAGTAGATAGGATAGATTAGAGAAAAAGTGACCAAAGCATTTAATCTTGGTCAATTGCATTTTATGCACTAGAATAGGATTAGAAGTCACTTTAGGAAATAAAAATGGTATTCTAGATCAAATGCGCCCTTAGGATTATTAATCATGCTTTCATGTATTTATCTTAGTTAAATAATAAACTAAACATGTCATTTAAACATGATTAGCGAGATGTAATAAGCATTAAACATTGAGTTTTAGTATAACGCCAGGAGACAATTTGATGTTTTATCGGCTTGTGATATCAAAAGAGAACCTTTCAATGACCATGATTTTCCTCGCTTGGATCAACGATGGGGAAACCAATTCACACCCCCTCATCCCATTTCTCATTAACGCCAGGGTGGTGGGGGGGGGGGGGGGGGGGGTGGGGTTGGGGTTTGAAAAGTGGTATTGCTTTTCCCATGCCCCATGCAACGTGGTGTTTACTTGCAATTTAGCACCCCCTCGCTGAAAAAGACTTACCATTGTTCCCCACCCCCCCCCCCCCCACCCCCCTGAAATCCACCAATTGCTCCTCTGCTCCTGCCAATGGATACCACGTCACCTACCACACCTTTCCTTCTGATAATCACAACGCGCCACTTGTCATTCCTCCATTTCGCTCATATCCTATTCATGTTGCTATCTTCCCGTTATACGCTTATCCGTTGCCCATTAATAAACCTTAATCCCGTTATGTAATGGATTTAATCGCAACGGTAATTGATCAACTCTATAAAATCACCTTGTCTTGTCCCACACGACTCCCCTAGCTACTTTGTTACTAATTTTTAATTGCAGGTAATGTTTTAAGCTTTCACAAGCCCTACTGTCCAGCACTTGTCAATCTCAGCAAATTAATAAGCCCACTACCATTGACAGAGTTTCATTGCCCATCCAGGTACCTGTTCAAGTCAAAGCTCTGTCATTTTCCTTCTCAAACTCCTTAGTCATTGCACCAAAGGGAAAGGGCCAATCCTCCAGTAGAAAATCAAAAAGTGAGTATAACCCTAAAACCTCTACTACCCTGGACCCAGACCACATGCAAATAGCAGACCAATACTTCAAGATTGTTGACATCGAGTGACATTGTTGAAACCGAGTGTGGATTCTACTTGTTTGAATTACATCATTGATTGAAGAAAAACTACCTAGACCAACAAGATGATATTAACCCTTGGGAATCCATGTTGCCTATGTTCATTTTCCCACAGACACATTATTTCCCTGATCTGGTCATGTGGTGTCAAGCTAGATACAATCCACTGCAAAGAACCATTGTGGCCTAGAATGGAGACATTTTGATCTCAATTGCACCTGAAACCATAAACCAAATGTTGTTAATTCCTCAAAATGACTCCTCAACCATTTTTTTGCAGTTGTTCTTATGGATTTGTATCATAAGATAACCTTTCCTCAAAGAGCCCAGATTTTTGAGATTTTCCTTCTAGAAGATTCTCAGCGTCCTAAGAAAAACCCCCCTTATCCAACTTTGATGTTCCCAAAGAAAGCCAAACATATCATTGCTTTAGTTTCTTGCATTTTAGGGTATCCATTAGACCAGTGGACATATGAGCCTATTCTAGGCTTTTTATCTATTTGCTCTAATGAAAATATGCCAACATTCATGTTCACTTTTAGTCAATTCCTGGATGATAATATGCATGATCAAATGATGAAGATTACTATAGAAGGAATTTTTAATTATGCATTTGTATTAGTCTATATGTTTCTTTTTCAGTAGGGAGATAAGTTTCCTATAACTCTAAATAAACAAGATGATCAAGGCATCAACCAATCAGTGATACAATGGACTTCATTAGTTAGGAAAAACTCAACAGAGTTTA
Source organism: Pinus tabuliformis (assembly GCA_031772625.1). Lineage (NCBI taxonomy): Eukaryota > Viridiplantae > Streptophyta > Pinopsida > Pinales > Pinaceae > Pinus > Pinus tabuliformis. The sequence continues at coordinate 1,483,475,194 of CM062820.1, read as the reverse complement.
AATTTGTAGACTTCATAGACAATTTTGTTCATACAGTTGCAGGGCTTCTTAGCAGTCAGAGTGAGCCAAGGATCAGTTTAGAGATTAAAAGGGTTTTGTACTTGAGTGAGCAGAAAAAAAGTAGACACTGGTATTTATACCAGAATTATACATAGATAAGAGTATATGGAAGTGATCTGGCTCCCTACAAGTTGCATAAATATGGATTTTCTCTCTGGAATACATAAGGTAGATGATCAATATGGATGAAATCCATTTTGTCTCAGGTAAAAGAAAATCACAATTCAAGATCAAGACTCAAGTAGGACCATTCATATGTAATACCAGAACAACATGAGATGAGGCAAACTCAAATCTCAAGCAATTCAATTTTTAGCACAATTTCACTTGGTCATATGATCCATCCAAAATAATTTCTAATTTAAGGGTGGAACTCAAAACCACACCTTATGATCATACACCCAGACCAGAGATTGAGAAGTTTATGAATCAAGACTAGTGGGAGGAAAATACATTACAAGAAGTAGAAGAGCATATTTCTATCTACAACTACCCTCCACACTCCAATACCTCAAGATAAACAAGGAAAAAGGCAAAGAGAAGAAACTTCATCTCCAACATGTACATAAATAAGTGCCCAAGAATTCATCATTCAACAGAAAAAGAAGAGGACACATCTCAAATATGTCACCATTCAGAATGAGGAAGAACATCAAACTATTGTTATGAGTGGTTTACAGTTTTCCACAGGGTCAGAGGAACTCCTCCTTGATACCCCATCCTCCTTAGCCTCACAAAATCCTTTAGAAAAATCACAGTCAACAGAATTGGCTGAACATGATGATCCCAATATCTTCAGTAAGTTTTTGTAGATTAAGCAGAAAAATGAAACACTCAAAGCTAGCACCTATGCTCAGTTTTGGAAGTAAACTTCTACCCTCCAGTATAGGTTGTTAACAAAATTTGATAGTGAGAAAGGAAGGATGAAAATGGCACTCTTACAGGCTCAAATACCATCTCCAAAAACTCCTGCAGATTATATGAAGACTATCTTCTCATTTGATGCAAAGAAAATACATTCCATGGATCGAATGGATATGAATATACAGTATGAAGAAATGACTTTCTCCACCATGAGAAATACTGCTATGTAAATTTCAAAGTTAAGGACATCTCTCACAAATGTCTAGACACAATTGAAATTGGAGAAAATTTCTTCATTAGCAAAGGACACCAAAATAAAAAAATTGGAAGATTTGGTGATCAAGATGTGTTATGATCCCATTGATGTCAAAGAAGTGGAGGAAATCATCAAGAAAAAGAATGTAGACATAGCAAAACTCAGGAAACATCTGAATTTACCATCTACATAGGATCCACAAACAAAAGAGATACAAGAAAGTGAGCAGCATAAAGAAGACATGCTCAAATTGATCATTGAGAAAAATATTCAGATAAAGGAGATGGAGGAACAGATAGAGAAGCTACTTAAGGAAAAAGAAGAGGTTGCACAATTGACTATAGCTCCAATAAAAACCATACCAATTATAGTTGTAGGGACAACAGAGGATTCGACATCAACACCAAGGGATTTGAACAAAGATATGTAGGGCCTGTCTTTTCAGAGACAAGAAAATGATAAGCTCCAGAATAAACTAAAGAATCTAAAAGCACAGAAGATAAAAAATGATACCCTCTTGGTCGAAGAGATGCAGAAATCTCACCAACTTGCTAAGAAGATAGATCAATTAGAAAATTAGTCATTGATGGCTCACACCTTGGCCCAAGCCAAGGAAAGGATTTGGGTGGATATCAATCATGCCATAACTGAGGTTTGGCCATCCATTCAGATTATTTTTGAACAATAAGAGTTAATTGACAGGTGCCAAACAACAATTGAACAAGTCAGAACAAGATTGGGACAAAAACTAGCATCCATGATCAAATTGCTGAATTCAAAGATTAGAGCAGAGTTGGAGCAGATTCAGATTACAGATAGAATAGACACCATCCTAGAAATCAAGAAGGTATTGCAGAAAAGGAACTTAATAACTCAATTGGAGACTAAATGTTAAGCTCTAGAAAATGTCATCCAGAGATTTCATAATAGAATTAATTTTTTGAATCAAAGAGGATTTCCAGGGTTAGTAGGACCCAATAACAAATTAATTAGCTTAGAATATTATTGTGATAAATTTCACACTATTGCAACAGATACATCCAAGTTTGCAGGTATTAAGGGAAATGTCACAAGTAAAACTTTCATTGAAGCCTTGGAGTTTGATTTAACTATAAAACATGAAATCAAGCACATTTTCATCAACAAGCCAACTTTTGAGAAATATACTTAAGTAGATGAAGTTTATAGAAAGCTAATAAATCTTTCTATACCAAACGATGAAAGGTGGGATCAGTTGTGTGATGCTATCGAGTAAATTTTTTTATGTCCAACAGACAGTGCTATAGGATAAAATGCACGGTGTATGGAGAATGAAGATACCCTCAAAGGTCTTCCTGGGACCTTTGGTAGATTGTAAGATTATCTACAACTATCACAAAGTTACATGCATGTTCATAAACAATAACTAACTATCAAAGTAGGAGAAGTCAATTACCTCAAGCGTCCGTGTAGATTTGCTAGAGAGCACAATGTAGCTAGGCGGAAGTACCCTGAGCCAGCTCCAGATCAAGTCCTGAACATAGAAGAGACAAGCATAATCATAGCATACAACTCTGATAACTAATGCATGAATACATAAAATAACATCTAGTTACACATAACTAAGCTACTCATGCTAAAAGGTATTGGACAAACAACTGAATGAATGATAATACCAACACCATGGAGTATACAGTACAACTACAGTTCTATATTAATGTTGGAAGAGTGATTACAGCCATATGTTGTATCAGCCTTCCTTTACCCCTCCAGCTTCTCTCTCTCCCTTCTTGCCAACTTCTTATGATTTGAGACAATGCTTAAGAGTCGAGTATGTTATCCTTTCAAATGTTCTGACCTCTTTCACAATAGCCCTAGCTTTGCTTATGTAGCAATTGAGTTAGGGTTTCCAAGTTCCTCCTTGAGTTCCCTAGGGAAAAAGCAATGAACTTGCCATGCTTTTCAGCTCTTTCCCATTTGCCTCCTTCTTTCGGATTAGAAATCCTCAAAATAGGTCGAATTTGGATGTTTCCTTACTTTTCTTAAGTAATTTTAGGAACAAATATCTAGATATTTATGATTCAATTCGTTCCTTTGACCCTTAAAACTTCACCAAGTTTCACTAATGTTGTTCCCATACTAGCAACTTGAGTTAGTAGGGTCAATAACACACCCTTAGGCTTATAGACAAGCTTTATAAAGAAGGTTGTTACTGCACAACCAGTGTTGGAGTGGAATCAAGGCCTGTGATTATGGTCTTTACTTCAACTATCTTGTATTTCCCCTCTGAGTTGATGAGGAGGTTAATTTGTTGTATAACATATGCCCCCTAATGTATGATACCAAAGGCTATGACGATGGTCGAAATACTTTACTTTAACTGTAATTTTCCTTCAAAAAGAGAGAGAGGATTGGAGCTTCGGGCTGTACCAGAAACCTGATACAACACATATATATAAATTGCTAAAATCATGTCCTGAGTCGGGTATTCCCATGCTCAGTAGCTATGTCAGAGTGATTTTCTCCAAAGAGATATGACGATGCTAGCCGCTGATAAGTAGAATGCAGATCCAGTGCCATAATAGAATCATCTTGATAAGTTATCTCCAAAAAACAATATCCGCAACTTCGGAGAGGAATCAAGGTTGATTGATGCAAGCCTCTACCCAAGGTCTTGATTTCCGCTTCATTGAACAACATAGATCAATACATGTGAATATATGCGTTGACGTCGAACATGCACGAAAGCCTCCAATTACCAGTCAATAATGGAGACCATTAACAGACACAAGGAAGGCCACTAATAATGGTGATGGTCTCCAAGATGCACATTACAATTTAATGAGTGTGAAAGATGTCTTGGTCCTCGAACACCCGTTAGAATCGCTTAACTAGGAACCAATAATGAGAACCTTTGATCAAACACAAGGCAACTTGCCACTAATGTCTGCAAGTACCAAGGCACTGAATGTGTTTCTGGGTTGTCTTCCTAGATAGAGTGTTGAAGTCGATAGGAAGATACCTGTTGAAAGGTAGGCAATAATGTGTCCTACATCAATCGACATGAAATGGGACAAGAATGATTTTGTTTGTTGATGAATCTTTTGAGCATTTGGGTCTAAAAAACAGAGGGCATGATGAAAGAATATGCTTGATGGGTTGATGGAGGAAACAAAAGGTTAACCCTTGAATAATAGAAGGCACGACAACGGTTTTAACCATGCAACACTAGACTCATGAAAACCAAAGAGCGTTAGGATACAGAGATGTAGGAACATCAGGGTATTTAGGCTAAACTCATAGGATGGTAGGATTCATATTGAGAGGTTGTCACAAGGAAGGTTTATCTGAGGGAGTGCCATGTTCAAGGGAATGACTGCTGCAAAATCACGCTTTCTAATACTGAATGCAGTTGTACTGTCAACTTTCCTCGTTTGATTAGTTTATTGAGTCCAGATGGGTAAACTTGTCAATCTTTTCATGTTTTAAGAGTCTTAAAAGGACCACAAAAAGAACGACTCTATTTTCTATCTGATTAGTTTAATGAGTCTTGACAGGCAAACTCGTCGATTTTTTCATGTTTTAAGAGTCTTAAAAGTATCATAAAAAGAGTGACTCTATATATTGTCTATGTAATTTAAAGAGTCCAGACTAGACAATTCAGTGGTCTTTTCATATTTAGAGAGTCTGAAAAGATCGTAAAGAGCAACTCCATGGTGGTCCCTTTGTCAAAGTTGTTAACCGGGTGTGACAAAAGGTTAATAGTATACCCATATTGGTTACTTTTCCGTAAGTTAATCTATTGAATCCGGATGAAGAGAAACCTATGTTCAATAGATGTTGACCTCATTTTGTTACGAGTGTTAGGGCCTAAATCTACCTCAGGCTGAAAGAAGGCAGGTCTAGGGTAACATCAAACCACGCTTAACTTGGTAGCTAGCCCTACCAGGTTGGGAGAGGGCTTTCTCCTTGTCAATCTCAATTAGGATACTAGAAAATAGGGCTTGAGATGACTAAAATGAATGCTGATTTTAAGCTAGGTATATTAGGTTAGAGAATTTTGTTTGATTTTGATGGTTGGTTGTTGGATCAAATGAAGAAGGTAGTTTTGGGTCTGGGAAATCAACTCAGATTTGCAGGAGGTTCTGTAGGGCGAGGTAGGTAAGTGTTTTGGCACTTTGAATTGGGTGTGATGGTAAGTCTAAGACCAGTGAGGAGTTTGAGAGGGCATGCAAAGTTCATGAGTCTTCTTCAAGCAACAGAAAATATTAAAAACTAAATGTATCCTCAAGGCAGAGCACTGAATGACAATGGATTCCACCTATTTATCTTGATTCATTTAGTTATGAAGAAAGAAATAGATGCTGGCACATATACACATAAGAGAAACTAAATAAAAAAGGAAGAAACAATGCCAAGACACATTACCACAAGAATCCTACAAAATACTGCAAAACCCTGGTTCATTCCTTGCCAAACTGCAGAAGTGATTTACAATGAAGCTCAAAACATCCACAAGAGTCCAACCTTGACAAATGAATAAGAAAGTACAAGATATAGGCATCAAACCACCTATGCTAGCCATTAGGGGTCGAATCCATGAGTCAAGGAGCTGTTTCAACAACATCTAAACTAGGAATTGAAAAATAGGCAGTGGAATAGCTTGCCTCTAAAACTATGGAAACTGATTCATTCATCCTCAAACTAATTCTAACTGATGTATCTACCTCCTCAAGTCATTTTTCATCATATTTACATCATAGTACATCACATTAAATCATATTACATCATTAATTTACCAAAGAGATAAGAAAAAGTCAACTAATAGCTAAACTGGGCGAAATTCTGAAAAAACAGGCAAAACTGGCAAATTTTCTCCTATGCGTAGCGCCACTGATCCTATGCGTAATGATTTTTCCATGCCACTTTTGGAAAGCTTCCAAAAGTCCAAATCAGGTGCAGAATAGCTCGCTAAAAAGCTTGGTGAGTCTACTTTCTGGAACAACTTGAATTTTTGGATTTGGAGTTTATTTGCCTGTCCAAAAATGGAATCTCCCAAGACTTTTTCCTGTGTGGCAAAAAAAGTGGTAGAGAGGGCACTATTTGAGTGTTTTTTGCCCTTTTGGAGACCCAGAACTTGTCCAAAAATCTCAGCCATTCCTGAGCATGCATATTTTTTCATTTTGATTCCAAAAATGCAATCCTTTTTGCAAATGGATGCCCCCCAAAAAAGCGTAGTGTCGGTGGCACTGCGCACCTATTGGAAAAGCCTGTTTTTCACATTAAAAATTTCAAAAATGACAAAAATTGCTCCAAATTTCTTGAAATTTGGCATGAGTGATCCTTGTTAGGTGCTTTGATGGGCCAATGATGCTTCAACCAAGATCTTTGAGTTTATCATGCTCTTTTTTCTTTCTTAAGGCCCTTTTTCAACTTAGCCTTAAGCCTCTTCATTATACTGTCAACATACTATCCTTTGTTCCACTATTCACCAACATTTGGAATGCCTGTTGCTTCTAAGATAGTGGTAGGTGACAAGGTGAAGGAGACACCAGCAAGATTCACTTGGCCATTATGTAGATTAGTGACAAACAATTGGGCAAGCTCATAGTAAGAATGATGTCTAAAACAAGATATAGCAAGAGGACAAGCAAGAAACTTTGTGAGACTGATAGTTTCCTCCCAGATGATCTTTCCCCCTTTGTGTGGCTTTCTTGGTACATGAGCTTCTCTGGAAGAATCACTGAGAGTTTCATTTTCCCTCTCGTAATCTAAATCTTTCTCCATGGTTATGAATTTGAAGTGAAAGTAGATGAGTATGAAGAGATCATGAAATATGAGGTGAGCAGTGTGTATAAGGAAGTGAATGCTAGGAGGAATGGTTTCTTTTGGGAAATGAGGGAATCGCTGATATTATGAATGTAGATGAGGGAATGGGAAATGGGAGTTAGGGTTTTGGGGATAGAATAAAGGGTTAGGGTTTGGGAATAGAATAAAGGGTTAGGGTTTAGTAAATGGGAATGGGGTTTGGGAAGTGGGTGCTATTTTGGGAAAGGGAAAGGGAAAGGGATTTAGGGAAATTTAGTGTAAGGGAATGGGGTGTAGGAAGATAATGTAAGGCAATAAAAAAAGCAGAAGACAATACCCTATGTAAATTTACAAGACAATTTGGAGGAAAGCTATGGTTTTAGTTTTAGAGACATACAAATCACCACAACGATGAAAAACTCCTTGCTAGACAAGATGAGAAGCTTCACTTACTTGATGAGATGTAATTTGTGAAATTTGAAGCAAAGGAAGGTGATGAAAATCGTTTTGGAGCTCAACAAACAAGTGCGTACGCTGCCTCTCAGGTGCACAACGCACTTTGTGTGTGTAGCACCTGAACAAATCTCAGTGTAAAACCTGTGCCATGTAGGTGCGTAGCGCTAGAGCCTAGGTGCGCAACGCCAGTGAAATTTTGGGTTTTTTGTTCAGTTTTGCCTCTTTCTCCCAAAAACGTGATTTTTTGCCTTTAGCTCACTCACTTGCAAAAAATGAAGACTTCAAACACATAGATGAGCTTTATATCCCCTTGCCTTTAATTTTTTCATTTACCAAACCCACTTTTCTAATGTCTTAGTCACTTTTCTTTAAAAACTCTGTTTTTTCATTTGAAGTTTGACTCTTCTTGATCAATTGATGGACTGATGCATAGGTTCTTTTGTTTTTTGCAGTGGCTAGAGTTGGCAAGGTGACCAAGGGCAGCTGCTGAACTTATTACATATAGAAACATTGAAATTACATGAAATTTGTACATGAAATGGAAAAAACCCTGTTTTCACCTCAAAATAGAGTTTTGAGGTGAAACAAATTTATGGAGCCTAACAAAAGTAAAATTTATGATTTTATGAGTTTATTTATCTTCCTCATGTGCTTGCTGACCTTTTATTCAATTTTGGATGACTATGATGACAAACCCTAGACCTAGTGAGACAAAACCCTAAAACTGATTTTTATGAATGAAATGAAACTGGATGATAGTAAATAACCTGAAAAATGTGACAACAGGTCAGCAGATGAATGACATGAGGGAAATTGACATAAAACCACTACCATCAGTTGATCCATGACCTAATGGAATGCAACTGATCAAATGGGACACCTAACATGCATGCAAAAAGAGCAATTTGATCACTGATGGAGGGATGCAGATACTGACACTAACAATGAGTACGAGGAGATGGACTAAACTCATTTTTTCGTCATGAATTTTTAATGAGTCACGCGACGACAAACTCAATACTTTCATCAAATTTTAACGAGTCAAATGAAGAAAACTAAAGGTATCTTTTACAATTTAGTGAGCTAGGAAAAAGAGGTAAAAGAACTACTCATTCCTCCTTTGTAAATTTAACGAGCCCAAAGGAGGGGAAAAAATCGGGGATTTTCAATTTTAAGAGCGAGAAATGGTCCCAAAAAGAAAGTGCTCTTGTTGCTGTCGTATATTTTTAACGGGACCGGTAACAAAAACTTGGGATTTTTCAGTTTAACGAGCAAGAAAAGTAACTAAAAGAATGCTCGGGTCATCTTTATAAATGTTTAACGAGCCTAAAGACAAAACTCGGGATTTTTCTAGTTTAACGTGAAAGAAAAAAGCGCCTAAAAAGAATGCTCTAATGGTCTTTTTCAATTTAATGAGCTAGAAAAAGAGCGAAAAAGAGTTGCTCAGACCATCGTTGTATATATTTAACGAGCCCAACGATGACAAACTCGAAGATGTTTCTATTTTTAAGAGCAAGAAAATAGCCCCAAAAATAAAAGTGCTCTTATCTTCGTTGTAGTAGTTTAACGAGCCCAAAGAAGGAGACTCGAGGTTTTTCATATTAACGAGCAAGAAAAATACCATAAAAAGAATGCTCGATCTTCTTCGTGGTAGTTTAACGAGCCCGAAGAAGGAGACTTGAGGATTTTTCGGATTAACGAGCAAGAAAAATACCATAAAAAGAATGCTCAGAATTCCTTGATCTCATGCTTGACAATAGAAGGATCTATGCCATGCATTTCCTCATAAGACCAAGGAAAAACATTGTGGAAGTCCTTAAAAGGGTAGGTGAAGCTCACAATTTCCTCAGAATTGCGATTGGCTCCAATTTTTATGTTTTCCACGATGCTTGTCATGACAGAAATATCGATGAGCAATGTTTTTGAAATATTGCCCCTGTTTCCTTCCAAGTCCAAAGTGTTGATAGTCGTCTATGGTGAGGAAACGATTTCGTGTGCATCAGGTGATAGGATTTGAAGAGGAATCATGTTCAAATTAGATATCGTAACATGATGGTGTGAGTCCTCCGAATGTCGCTCTTCCAAACTCGTGATCTCTCTAATAGCTTCATCCATAGGTAGGACTTGATTGAGTGGATCGAAATAAGGAGCGGTTATGGGAGGGGCAGTGGTACCGTTGGCCATAACCAAAGTGATTGGAGATTCGGATGCACATTGAATGGCTTGGTAGGCCAATTCAGTTGGTGATAGTGGCATTTTTTCTCCGTAAGTGTCAATGTCTGAAGGAGCCAGTAGGATCCATGGATCGGTCTGTTCATGAGGAATAGATGAAAGCATATTAACCGTCTGTGAAACCTTCGACGGCTAAAGAGGGAAACAACCCATGAAGGAAGAAGCCTTAAGTAGACTAGTACTGATACTGATGTAAGAGTCAGGTACACCACCCACTAAGGGTATGAAGTTGCTAGGTAATGGAGAGTAATCTGGGGCGCAAAATGATAGCTGGTCCACTATGACTATCTTTCCATCCAAGGGAAAGAGGATGATACGGAAGAACAAAGACACAATGGCCTTCATGGCATAAGTCCAAGTGCTACCCAAAAGCAGATTATAGTTGAGTTTACGATCCATTAGTTCAATATCTACCGTTACTATTTTCCCACTCAAGGTGATGGGATAGCTAGTTAGGTAACCTTTTGGGATAAAAGTGTGGCTGTCAAAAGCTTTAAGGGAATTTGATGGTGGGGATAGGGTTGGAGAACCCAGAGCGAGCCAACATGAAGCCGACATGATAGTTCGGTGTATATCTTTACCTTTCAAGAAGATTTTCTCCTGAAATGCAAGCTAGTGAGAAAGGGGAGGTTTACACTTTTCCATGTTGAAAATTGCAAGCATGGAATCCTGTGGGTCGATACCACCAATAGCTAAAAGAAAAGCTTTCCTTTGTGCTGGACATGTTTGTAATACTTCGAGCACCGACATAGCTGACAGCACTTGTGCCAAGTCTTCTACAATGTTGTAGTTTTGGGTGGCACATGTAGATGTATTGTGCGTTGTGCGTCGAAGTGCCCCTTTGGCGGGTCGAATTACAAGGTCAGTAATCAGCCTTTCGATATGAAATTTTTTGGGTTGCAGTGGGTTTTGACTTGAGGAAGGTTCCTCTGCATGAGCGACAGGAGCTCCATAGGATTTGGCTCTTGTTTGTAGATCTATCGTTTCAAATGTGTAAACGGTAGAAGATCCTTCACTAGCTGAAGGATGTTGCGAACCACCATTGCCCCATTATAGGGGTTGAGGTTGGATTGTGATAAGGTTTTGCTGCTGCTGAGTGGGGAAAGGGTTATTAAGGATAGTGGGGGTCCTACCAGTATCCTTTTTGGCAATGTATTGTGTGCATTCCTGAAGATGTAGACACAGATATGTCATGTGGTATTCAGCACAAATTTTGCAAGGGAATAGGGCGGGTTTATCCTTTTCCTCATCAGGAGGCACAACAGCCTTTTGTTTTGGGTTTTGCTGCTTTATTGACTGATCTTCAGAAGGAGCGGTCTTTTTCTTATTCTTCTTTTTCTTACCATTGAGATTTTGTGTAGACTGCATAGAGCTTATCGTAGTGGTAGGAAGATCAATCGTTTTGGTAGTAGTGGAATCATTGGGGTTGAGAGGGGCATTAGGGATTACATCGTAAAGTGTGCCAAACTGTGAATATATTAGATCTAAGTGTTGGGCATGATGTATGGATTGGTCTTATGTGACCGCACCACCTAAAGTGACATCTCTAACGATTTGCGAGAGTAAGGACTCGCAGAACCAGTTCGATAAGAGATAGTTTGGGAGGGGAGCTTTGACTAACCTCCGCCTACGTCTCCATTCATGTATATGATCAGAGATGTGGGTGGTGGTATCCTGACATAATGAAGTGAGGAGCTCTGTCCCAGTCTCATAGTGGATGGGTAGCTAGAAGTGCTTTAGGAATTCCATCACTAAAGCATCGAAGGTGTTTACTGACGTGCGTGGTAACTCAATGTACCATTTAGCTACGTTTCCAGTGAGGATGTGGGGAAAAGACATAACCAGACACTATCATACACTATGGAGTTAGAAACACTCCAAAGATGGTAGGTGGTGATATGAGTGCCCGGATCTTCCCCTTGTTTCCCATCGAACTTGGAGATGTCCATTGGTACCTTATGCGGGATCGGTGTAAGTTATGATAGATGGGGTCATTTGTAAGTTTGTACAATATATCCAATGTTGCGAAGAAAGGCAAAGAGTGTGGTGCCCTCGACTCAGACCATGGTGATGACATATGACTTGAGGAGCCTTGCGCTCCTCCCATCGTTTGACTCCCAATATTATACATGGGCTGCGTGGTATAGCAGTTTCCTTGAGGTATGGTGTTGTAGAGTGGATTTCCATGAGGATTTTGATACTGGGGTATAGAATTGCCCCCAGGATAAGTGGTGCCCCCTTGACTCATTTGAATTTGTGAGTAGGGTGCCCCCATGGATTGGTTGGGACCTCCTTGAGGATTCTCGCCCGACACAGAACTAACCATTTGTCCTTGATTGACATAAGGAATGTTCATGTCAATTAGCGACTGACCATGCATGCCTAAGAATGGAGGGGCAAATGTTACGTTCCCTACTGACATGTGAATATTGGGAACCCCCCCAGGGGGTTTGAACTGTACAATGGCAGTTGACCATATTTTTGGTAAATGCGAACTGTGCCCATAGTGCCACATTGAGCGTTATAGGGAGCACTGTATGTGGCACTTGTCGAAGGTATGCAGTTTGACACTAAAGGGGTGGAACCCAACATTGGCTGGGTTCCACTCATAGAGGGTGTCATGTGAGTGGTTGTACCTGGGACAAAGGGGGTAGCAGGATTCACCATTGATGGTGTTGTGGTGACTTTCAACTAGGGAAGTGGTGGAGGACCGAAAGCATCCACAAAGTGCCATGACCTGTTAGTCATCAACGGGACAGATGGAAATGTTCCAACTACAGAAGCAGGAAGTACAGGTACCACGGGATCCAAGACAGGTTCCAACGGATCCGTGAGTGGAGGGTTAAAGGGAGGAAGGAATCCTTCGGTAAAGAAATCCTCCATTAAACTTGAATCGTTGGTTGTCCAAACAGATCCCGTGTGAGATCTAAGAGACTGATTCCCCAAAGATGGGGAATCTGATTTAGTGGAACTCGATGGATATTCCACAATGAGTGGAGGAAGGCCTAGAAATCGTCTAGAGTGATGACAAGGGCTGGATGTAGCCATGGTGACTGTTAATTTTTATCAATAAATTTTATCGTGATATTTGTTAAAGTCTCAAATGATAGCACGTAGGTACCTAAAAAATATAAAAAATACACTAAATTGATCAATTAGCAAACAGAGGGAAATGACCCTGTCTGATAAGAATCGATCACTGGAGATGAAACCCAGTATCTCAATGAATAACAGAGAAGGATGGCTAGATGTATAGTTACAGTTACTCTAGAGCTTCACCTGAACCTCATATTGAGGGGCCAAGTACTCTCGTGAAGACGAGCACCCTCCCAAAAATTGAAGACAGAGTAGGTACACCTGTGTTAGGTACCAGGACAGCCCGTCCCAGTCACCTTGTGTAAGTACCTAATTCTTTTTCCACTAAAGATACCTCAGATCACAGATACCACTAGGGGGGACATAGTCGTAGACAGCACACTGTGTGGGCAGGATACTTGAGTCCTCGACTCAGCTCCTAAATCCCCGAAGGGATCCCTAATACACAGAATACCTAAAGGATTTGTAAGAGAAGGTGGGCTACCTTCACTTACAGTCTGATGTTGTCTCGTATTTAGCTCCACTTTTACTGGAGTGGTCCCAATAGTATGAGTGTAGAAGGAATTTTTCTCTCTTTTAATGACACTAGTTTGGTGTTCGATCTTGGGTAGTTTTACTCACTCTGCTTATCCCAAGATCCTAGCCTAACTAATGTTTGTTTGCTCAATAAAGAGTTACTGATTGATTTTAGGTAAATTTTATGTGTACTTGATTATTGTCTTCGGTAGGGGAGTTGACGTATGAAATGTGATGAGACTCTCACTCAATAAATCATGCAAAAAACAATGCTTTAAAAAAATTTCAATTCGATGAAAACAAGCTATATTCTACAACAAGAGTTTGTCACATATTCATATTTTTTCCATGCATCTTAGTCATTTAACACATGCATAACCAAAAGATTTCTTTTCAGTGTTTCTTAACAACTACTTGAAACCAAAATAGAGTAGCTTTTAACTAGCTAAACAGAAGGATGAATAAAAAATGTGGGTCTTCCTTTTGTAAGAAATGCTTTTAAGAAAGAAAAAAAAAATATTTCCCAAAAAAAAAACTTTTTAGGACACCTATTTTGCTAGCAAAATGCAGTTACAGATCTCCTTTAAGTCGATGAGAAGGCTTCCTATCCCTTTTGGCTTACAGACATAGCTGAAAATCAAGTTATCGGGAGACTAGCACTCTCTAATAGTGGCTACAGAGAGTTAATAGGTCCACTAACGCTCCCTGTGAACAGACATAGTCCTTTATAAAGCTCTGTGTAGTCTGCTAACCTGCATTAGTGTAGGAAATCAGTCAAAAAGAGGGCTTTCTAGATTAGATTTAGAGATGAATACATGTAGGCAAGATGCAACAAGATTTTTGGTGGGTTAGAAAGGGATTGCAGAAGTATAGGGAGTTTTTAGAAGGAGGAGAAACAGAGAAGAGTCTGGGTAAACCGAGAGCTAGATGTATAGTCTCCAGCGGAGTCACCAATTCTGCTATAGGATAAAATGTACAGTGTATGGAGAATGAAGATACCCTCAAAGGTATTCCTGGGACCTTCGACAGACTGTAAGATTATTTGCAACCATCACAAAGTTACATTCATGTTCATAAACAATAACTAACTATCAAAGTAGGAGAAGTAGATTACCTCAAGCCTCTGTGTCGATTTGCTAGAGAGCATAATGCAGCTAGGCGGAAGTCCTCTGAGCCAGCTCCAAATCAAGTCCTGCACATAGAAGAGACAAGCATAATCACAGCATACAACTCTGATAACTAATGCATGAATACATAAAAGAACATCTAGTTACACATAACTAAGCTACTCATGCTAAAAGGTATTGGACAAACAACTGGATGAATGATAGTACCAACACCACAGAGTAGACAGTACAACTACAGTTCTATATTAATGTTGGAAGAGTTATTACAACCATCTGTTGTATTAGCCTTCCTTTACCCCTTCAGCATCTCTCTCTCTCTCTCCCTTCTTGCCAACTTCTTATGATTTAAGACAATGCTCAGTAGTCAAGTATGCTATCCTTTCAAATGCTCTGACTTCTTTCATAATAGCCCTAGCTTTGCTTATGTAGCAATTGAGTTAGGGTTTCCAAGTTCCTCCTTGAGTTCCCTAGGGAAAAATCAATGAACTTGCCATACTTTTCAGCTCTTTCCCATTTGTCTCCTTCTTTCGGATTAGAAATCCTCCAAATAGGTTGAATTTGGATGTTTCCTTGCTTTTCTTAAGTAATTTTAGGAACAAATATCTAGATATTTATGAGTCAATTCATTCCTTTGACCCTTAGAACTTCACCAAGTTTCACTAATGATGTTCCCATACTAGCAACTTGAGTTAGTAGGGTCACTAACGCACCCTTAGGGTTGCAGAGAAGCTTTATAAAGCAGGTTGTTAGTGCACAGCCAACATTAGTGTGGAATCAAGGCCTGTGATTGTGGTCTTTACTTTAGCTATCTTGTCTTTCCCCTCTAAGTTGATGAGGAGGTCAATTTTTCGTATAACAGATAGACAAGAAGATAACAAATTTTGGGGCCAAGTCATCAACGATTTCCTTGAAGATAGTGCCAACAACCTCAACAGTTTAAGCATTCCTACATTTTTGTACTATTTTTGTAATCAGTTAGATGTTTCTAGAATCCAAATATTTTGTATAAATAAGTAGCAATATGATGTATTAAGGGTTGAACCCTTGGATGAGTTTTCTAAAGTAGAATTGTATCAAACTGAAATGGCTTCATATTAATGAAAGGATTCTAGATTTTCTTCAAACAACTTGTCACTTTGTGATTTTTTCTTATGTTTTCACTTCATTTTGTTATTTTGCATGTATTTAAGTTTTTATGAAGAAAATTGGGTAAGAGAAAATTGAATATCAGTCTATCTTAAACCCCCTCTGAAGTTATAATCTATTTTAGAGATTAGTTTATTGGACTGTTTGTCTTTATAAGCTCCTCTACATTTATAAATTGTCAACCATCTTCATAAGATTAAATATATTTTGTTGGGTTGTAAACATTGTTTATTTTCATACTTTCTTATGATTAACTAAAAATTTAGTTTGAATATTTAATAAATCATACTCTCTTACATTTCTGCCTTTCCACACACTTTTAAATCAAATTACTGTTCAAAGGTAAAGGATCAACCCTTTCTTAATATTTAGTATTAATAAGGTTTAAACACCTGCCTTAATCTGCTCATAACATTGGTCATCCATTTTTTTTTAAAACAACAAAACATTTTAGATGCTCTGGCATAATTAATTAACCTAGAATTATGTCAGAGGATAATAAGAGTCATTAACAAACTCTCCATATGATTGGAAGAGATAACCAACCGGAGGAGGACTGACTCATAAACAAGTTTATGACTTCCTTAAATCCAGACTCAGCCCAATCCCAATGAAGGAGATACTCATTTTCAGTGCTTTTTTCAAGGGAAACACAACTGACTCTAACTGCCATCAGATGATGAAGAAACTGTCCTGTTCTCGCTCTTTTTGGAATATTTGATCTTTTTGTCTTTTCATATTTAAAGCTTGAAAAAAGAATAAAATAATGTTGCCTATAGTACAGTGGAGAGAACGAGTGTTAAGGGAAAGTGCACTAGTTCTTAGGATTGGAATAGTCTGATGCAGGGATACCCTCGCACATACCCACAATATGCATAAATACGCATAAATACATCTGTCCCAGGTTAAGGAGTCAAATATTCAAACCATAATTGATTAAGGCCCCTTTATCATTAGTTCCTTTGTATCAAAACTCAATCACCCTACCAAAACCTCATATCGGGACTTTTAAACAACCCTCAAGCCTTTGTTTATGACTCTATTAAAGTCATTTGTTAAATCCTTCCTATCGGCACTTTTAACCTCCTATCCATTCACTCCCATAAACCTTACTTTAAGCTTTTAGGGCACATATAACCTTCCCTCTTTAAAAGTGGGTTACATATATGTTTTAATGTATAAACCTTTCATCGACGCTATTTCCTTATAAAACCCATTTACAAAGGAAAATGTTCCCAAAACATACATTTCCTCCTTTAGTATGGTTTCTACACATTTCCGAAGGATTGCCTTTATCACAATCGGCTATGGCTCCCTTCGCGGTTCATACATACATGCCTCGTCACCCCTCCGACTCTAATATGCAACTATCGGACCGTTAACACCACCTTTTTATGTTAAATGTCTTAGCATGAAACTTTCACGGAATAAAAAGGAGATTCCACTCTGAACCCTTTATTCGGATTTCAAAAACTATATATCCGCATTCATCAAGTCATCGGGTCCACTCCTCTGTATTAACTCTTTCGCCGCTCTAATTGCCCGATCTCTGATTCCTTTGATCGCTGATCAACACTTTATCGCTATCGGCGTATCGGCCCTTCGCTATTCCACTGTCTCTAGACCTTTGGCCTCTCCGATATGCGATAAGTGATCACTTCTGTTTGTCGATTTGGACTTTCGATCCAACGGTCCAGGATCCATCACATTATCACAATCGCTCTTCTCGATGGTAGTACCCCTGCCACTTCAAAGCGTCGTTCTGATCAATCTTTTAGACCTAATAAGGATATAAGCCACTCTTTATAAAATTTCAAGTCTGGTTTTCACACTCAGACTATTGTTTGTGTCGATTTTCAATGTAAATCAGATTTATGCTTGAAGTACTTAATCAACGCATGAATTAAAAAAAACCTGGTTGAACCACTGCGATTCCATCTTGGTCGTTGATGTTCGAGATCTGATGGTGCCTATGCATCAATTCTTCAATTCCTCCACAATTCTGCTTAACTTAAATTTTATGCCATTTCCAATGTTTCTAAGGTTCTTCAAGGTTTCTTCAACCTTCACTATTTCCGCTGTGCCACTCTGATCTGCGCTTAACTCCGCATACTCCTTGATCACTATCCACTTGGATCCTTCAAATGGATTCAATAATCCCTTACGATTCCTCTAAATCATTCCTCTCCTTGCGTAGTTCTTCAGAACTCTTGCCTGCAACCCTGATACAGAACCTACGAGTTCATAAGTAATTCATTCATGAAGTACTCGTTTCACGCACACTGACACAGTCATGAATAACCTCTATATATATATATATAAACAAATGATTACATTCGAGACTTCTCCGTCTCACACAGGCCTGTTCTTCAATATCATGGCCTCCTTTGAGCTCTCCCTGTATGCTTACATTTATTCCAGTGATTTCTATTGAACTCATCCTGGTTCGACTCCTAAATCTATGAATTGACTCCTAAATCCTTTGCCCACTTCTACTTCAATTAATTCCTAAAAGCTATCCTTAGTTCCTCGAATCGTGGAACTATTCTAAGAGTCCTATTTGACTTTAAACTCTTTTGTCTTTATTGACCACTATGTCCTCCTTATTCAAGAGAATTTACGTCTTCCTCTCATTATCTAATTAGATCACTTAAAGCCTAAATATTACATTAACTTGAGACTTAGGAAACTACTTCTCTAAAGATACATGACCCCCTATGTCTACTTATTTACAATGTCTTTCTCTTGGGTTGAATGCTCCTACATCAAACTCCCAAAGTAGAAAATATTCATGATCTCCTAATCATGTGTCTTTTGGTCTTTGTCTTCCTGGATCCCATACTTTGTGTTGTAGCTATCCAAATGCTTTGCTCCTTTGCTGCTGCTGTAATTCTGTTGTCTTATGTTCCTTCTTCTTTGTCAATCAGGTTCAAGTTCTGATTGATCTTTCTTCCTACGACTACCATTTTCCTCCATATGGATTGCTTCATCATTAACTTCCATAGCTCTTCAATCTCCATCTCTAGTATAACTTTGGGTTGGTCCATATTCTTCCATTCACTGTTACCTCTTTCTCTTTGCTTCAGGTTGTTGCTACTGTCTATTAATTCTTCAAATTGCTGTTGGTTACTTCCACTTTGTAACTGTTGGTTTACTTTTTCTTCTTATTTTGTTCTGCTTGGTCCAAATTTTTATTTGCTTGCTATGCTGACTGCCTCTGTATCATCCTTACCCTCTTTCATGATTATCTCTTCTTGTATTGAATCATGACTGTCCAGCATTCTCTCCAACAATTGAGCATCTTTGTTCCATGGATTGAATTCTTCCACAGAATCTTCTTCTCTCATCTTTATTTGGTTGTTCATCTATGCCAAATCTCCTCCAATATCTGCAACAAAACCTGCAATTATAAAACACTTGTTAAAATTAAAAACATAAGACTTTTGTGCCTTATCTTCCTTTGGCAACAATTCAGTTTGCTGCCCTGTTTCTTCCTCCTTTGCCAGCACATTAGTATGCTATTTTGAATCCTCAAAAGAACTCATGAGATTGTCAACTAGTCTCTCTTCCACATCATCTGCTCTAATGATGTCTTCCTACTCTTGTCCACCATAGTGAACTCCTTTGTAATCACACTGTCATACTATGAATTTTTCAGCAAATATTCCAACAATGCAATTTCTTTGTGACACTTCATAAGTATTTCATCATCACTAATGATTCCTGCATTTACACACAAATTATCAATATGAAATTTACAAGGTTCAATAGTCCCAATTGTTTCTTTACATATCAGTTCTTTAGATTGAATTTCATCTCCTTCTTTCACAAGAAATTGTTCCTGTGTTGTCACAGTTTCAAATATCAATGCATTGTTAAGTTCTTTCTACTGCAATAAATCACTGCTTCTCTTATTTAAGAGATATTCTCCATCCTCCTTTACTTTATAGTTTTTATCTCCTGAAAGATACTTCTCCACACTTCTGACAGCTTCAAAATATTCCTCATCCTCTACAAAACACTCCTTTATTAGTGTTCTTTCTCCCTTTGCTAAGTCTTTTGCATAGACTTCTTCCTTCTTAACATCTTTCAATAGATGTCTTTCTTTCTTACTGACTGTCTCAACAACTTCCATGGCTATTTCCATTGTTCCTATCATCAGGGTGGATTGATGATCGTTTACTATGTTTTTAGCTAACATAGTCCCTTCTTCAAGTTCGCCTTCAATCTCTTGCTATTTATCTTCCCCAAGAGCTATCTTTGTCTCACCATCTGCATCAATATTCTCCTGCATTTGTTTTGCATCTACAAACAAACTATCAATTTTAAAAACATAAGACCCTATGGTCCTACTTGATGTCTCAGCCATCATATCTTCTTGCTGTTCTAAATCCTTCATATGATTAAGAAATTCTTCGATGGTCTCCTCTTCAATCTCCTCAAGCCCTTCACTTGGTTTCTTGATATCTTTCCCCAACTACATATGAGACCTATCTATCTCATCTTCTTCCAGAACAACATTTAGATTCTGCTTGTCTTCTTCCTCCTTTATGAAAATATCAACAAATTGTCCTTCTTTACATGTTTCACCTGCAAACATACACAAATTTTCAGATTTAAAACCATGTGACCCTTTGGCCTCACTTGAAGTTTCAGTCCTCAAGTCTTCATCTTCACTTTCTCCTAGAATTTCTTTCTGTTTTGGTTCACAAATGGACTCTTCCATTTCTAACTCAACTTCCTTGAGTTTCCATCAACCACCTTACTTGCCTCTACTGTAGCCTTCTTTGTAAATCATGCCACTTCACTGGCTTCTTCCTTAAGGCCCAACCTAGTCTTTGGCTTTCCTCTAGTATCCTCCTTAATGCATCGAGTTGTTCTTTTAACTCTGCAACCTCTTTGTCAATTTTCTCTTGACTCATCCTCTTTTCATTTGCCTTGGCATCCTCTTTCTTCATCTTTCTTTTGTTGTGGCTTCTCTCTGAACCCCTACTATGACTATTAGTAGTCATCTTCTTCTTCTCTTCCTTCATGAGCTCCTCACTCATCTGCAACAAGCCTCTGCAATAGCTAGTCCTCCATGCTGCAATTTTACCTCACTAAGCTCTCCTCACTCAGTCTTTTGGTAAGCACATGTCCTCTATCTGGAACCTCCTCTTGAGCAACACCTTTGCTCTTTCTAGGCTCTTGCAATCTCCCACTTTCTTTTGAGAACACTTCAGTTGTCCTCTCTGTCCAACCTCTTGTTGGATTTTTCAGGTTCACTGCCACTTTTTATCTTGTTCTCCTCTCACAGCTTCTCTTGCTGTCACCTGTGCATCAGTATAAAACCACACATTCTTAATTTAAAATAGAACATATTACCTCACCTTCAAGATCTCAACATGATCTTGTTTCACCATTCCACCTATACTTTGAATGGATTTCCTTTGTCTCTTGCATATGCATGTTCTGCTACACATCACCTCTATGTGCCTTCCTTCTCTCATATTAGAATCTGATCCTTCTTTGCCTGCATAAACACCTTAACACATAACTCTGCTTTTAATTCTTTCACATAGAATTTATCTATTTTGTTTAACCCCAACAGTTTTAATTACAACCTGGCTCTTAATACCACTATGATGTAGGGATACCCCTGCACATACCCACAGTGTGCATAAATATGCATAAATACATCTGTCCCAGGTATTTGACTCTCAAAGGAGTCAAATCTTCAAACCATAAATGATTAAGGCCCCTTTATCATTGGTTCCTTTGTATCAGAACTCAATCACCCCGCCAAAACCTCCTATCGGGACTTTTAAACAACCCTCAAGCCTTTGTTTATGACTCTATTAAAGTCATTCATTAAATCCTTCCTATCGAGACTTTAAACCTCCTATCCATTCACTCCCATAAACCTTACTTTAAGCTTTTAGGCCGCATATATAACCTTCCCTCTTTAAACCTGGGTTACATATATGTTTTAACGTATAAACCTTTCATCGGCGCTATTTCCTTATAAAACCCATTTACAAAGGAAAATGCTCCCAAAACATACCTTTCCACCTTTAGTACAGTTTCTGCACATTTCCCGAGGATTGCCTTTATCGCAATCGGCTATCGCTCCCTTCGCGGTTCATACATACATGCCTCATCACCCCTCCGACTCCGATATGCAACTATCGGACTGTTAACACCACCTTTTTACGTTAAATGACTTGGCATGACACTTTCATGGAATACAAAGGAGATTCCACTCCGAACCCTTTATTCGGATTTCAAAAACTATATACCCGCATTCATCAAATCATCGGGTCTGCTCCTCCATATTAACTCTTCCGCCGCTCCAATTTCTCGACCGCCGATCAATGATTTATTGCTATCGGCGTATCAACCCTTTGCTATTCCACTATCGCTAGACCTTTGGCCTCTCCAATATGCGATAAGCGATCACTTCTGGACCGTCGATCTGGACTCTCGATCCAACGGTCCAAGATCCATCACATTATCGCAATCGCTCTTCTAGATGGTCAGACCCCTACCACTAGCACTGATCCGATCAATCTTCCGGACCTAATAAGGGTATAAGCCACTCTTTATAAAAGTTCAAGTCCGATTTTCAGACTCGGACTATGTTTTGCGCTAATTTCCAATGTAAATCGGATTTATTCTTGAAGGACTTAATCAACACATGAATTAAAAAAAACCTGGCTAAACCACTGCGATTCCATCTGGGTTGTTGATCTTTGAGATCTAACGGTGCATGTGCATCAATTCTTCAATTCCTCCGCAATTTTGCTTAAATTAAGTTTTACACTATTTCCAATGTTTATGAGGTTCTTCAAGGTTTCTTCAACCTTCACTGTTTCCACTGTGCCACTCTGATCTATGCTCAACTCCGCATACCCCTTGATCACTATCCACTTGGATCATTCGAATGGGTTCAATAATCCCTTACGATTCCTCCGAATCATTCCTCTCCTTGTGTAGTTCTTCAGAACTCTGCCTGCAACCCTGATACAGAACCTACGAGTTCATAAGTAATTCATTCATGAAGTACTCATTTCATGCACACTGACACAGTCAGGAATAAACCTATGTATATATATATCTATATATATATATATATATATATATATATATATATATATATATATATATATATATATATATATATATATATACACATATATATAAACAAATGATTACATTCGAGACTTCTCCATCTCGCACAGGCCTGTTCTTCAATATCGTGGCCTCCTTTGAGCTCTACCCGTAGGCTTACATTTATGCTAGTGAGTTCTGTTGAACTCATCCTGGTTTGACTCCTAAATCTATTGAAATGACTCCTAAATCCTCTGCCCACTTCTACTTAAATTAATTCCTAAAAGCTCTCCTTAGTTCCTCGAATCATGGAACTGTTTTAAGAGTCATATTTGACTTTAGACTCTTTTGTCATTATTTCCCACTCATGTCCTCTTTATTCGAGAGCATTTACATCTTCCTCTCATTATCTAATTAAATAACTTAAAGCCTAAATATTACATTAACTTGAGACTTAGGAAACTACTTCTCTAAAGATACATGACCCCCTATGTCTACTTATTTACAATTATTTTCTCTTGGGTTGAATGCTCTTGCATCATAGTCTTATTCTCAATGCAAGGTGGTGTATGCTGGTCATCGATAGTCAGGGGAATGTTATTTCCATGGAAAAATAGGTGTTAAGCTGAAAAGGCTAATGAATGCATGGTTTTAGCTTGCAAAAGGTAGTGGTCAAAAGTGGCTTATACACGAGTCCAAATGAAGCTGGCTTAAGGAAAAAAGAGGTACACGTAGTCAAAATGCAATGCAATTGTACAAATTAACACATGGGAGCCTCTAGGGTATAAGGCCAACAAATAGAGAAAAAGAATAAGAATGAAGCTTCAATGCAAAGTCATGGTGGGACTAAAGAGGACTCCCGAGCCTAAGAATAAAAGTTCAACATGGGTTCCAAGTGACAATAAGGCACTATCTATGGCACCCATGATAAGGTAGGCTTCTACTACACAATTTATGACACTTCTCAGCAACGAGAAGGTTCTGCATCACATATTGGTGGGGTCGATCCTAAGGCCGAAATGGAAAAGGAAACTGATAATGCACCATGTAGGTGGAGAACCTAACCTATAGGCCAGTTTCAAGAACCAATACCTATCAAAGAGGATCAACCATGAAAATACCCAAAGGATAAGTCTTCAAAGTTCTATAGACATAATTAGGAACACTAGGTAAGAAGTTAATACATCCCATATATAAACTTCAAATAAAATCTTGTGTTATAGAATAAAGAAATTGAAAATGTGTACCTTATACATACAATATGGTATATGGAACCACATAGCCTTAAAGCTTACGTATAATAGTTCTTTAGGACAAGCCCCTTTCAGGACTTAGGGCAAGGACTCCTTTGGTAGCTAAAACTCATGCCTTCAAAACGTTCCTCATGTGAAGGAAACTCAACATCCAATAATTCATGAACTCTGAAGGATAAAAAGAGGGAAGTAATTGGTCCCATGCCCCCATAGGATAAATCACTCGATCAACTGCTAGGATCGAGTCCTGAGAAGGAAAATAATAGTTTAAAGGATCCTTCTCAGAAGCAATTGAGCATTGAGGATAAAATGCCACATAGTTCACCCGTGGCAAGGCAGAGTTTATTTTAACACTTTGAACATACCAAGGGGTATTATGAACCAATTTCAAATTAGGATGGTGATTATAAGATGCTATCTGATCAATAGTGACAATACTTCAGTTATGAGGAAAATACATCACTCGAAATATTGAAGACACCACAACATTCATAGCATAAAAATAATCACACCCAAGTAGCATATTAAAGTCTAAAGGGTGATCAACCACCACCATATCGATTAAGACAACATGATTACCTAAAGTAATAGGAAATTGAGGAAGAACACCCATAGATTCACCAAGTCTTCTGTCATAAGCTAACAACTGACTATCAACTGCCAAAAACTTTGGGGAACCCAAAGCTTTCCAAGTCGAGGAGGATATAATACTTGTAGAGGATCCTCCACCCACCATACATTGATAAACATTTGTGGAATTAACTCTAACCCTTATTTGGAAAGGTGAAGCATAAGGAAGATGAGGCTCAACAAGATTATCCCAATCAAAGGAAACACTCCTAGAACTTGGAGGAGGTACACTCGAAGATATCGACATGCCCCTTAGACCAGAAGAATCTGAAATAGAAATCAATAAGACTATGTTTTTAGGCACTTCACCCCCCAAAAGAGGAGTGGGAACAGGCAAATATTGCACTGGATCAACCAATTCATCAACCAATGGTTGATTAGATTTTTGAGAAACCATAATAGATTCAAGAGTAGAAGATCCTTCAGACTCAGACCACAATATGTGTACCACTAAAAGACCAGGGCACAAATGTGTAATATGATCTCCCTTACATATATTACAAGGGAACTTAAGTTTAAATATTCTATGCCTAGGTTTTTTATCAACCTCAATGCCTCCATCATGACTAGTAATGGTTGGTGGAGAGTCTCCAATATGACTTGTAGAGGTTAGTGACTCTTTCTCAAGAGATATAGGAATTGTTCCCCCAGTCCTACTCATAGAAGCAGGTAAGTCAACAGAAATGTGACTCACAGAGGTAGGTGACCCATTGCTAGTATGACTTGCAGTGACTAGACTTATGCCTCCAGCATGACTTGCAGTGTATGAAGGCTCATTTCCAACATGACTATCAAAGGTTGGTGATGATTTATGGAGAGAACTATTCTTCTTCTTATTCTTCCTATTTCTCTTCCTTTTAGATTTCTTATTACAAGACGTAGGAGAAAGAGGAAGCCGAGATCTCTCTTGTGAAGAATATGAACAATTAACACCCATTTGATGCCCTTGAAATAAAACATTCATATGATAAGATTCAAGAACATTTTGAATATTCAGAGTGGACCATAGCCAAATGCGTAGTCCAACATTCAATTTAGGAATATTCAAAGTGGCCATCAAGGGGGTACCAATGTTTCCAAAGAAAGGAAAATCACAAGGATCCACTTTGGGAGGGGTCCCTAGGTTGGCCTCCATAGGAATATTGGCCATACCCTCCTTATACGCAGATCCTTCCATTACAGGATTATTAAAATGACTTTTCAAGGAAGAGAGATGCACAATCAAACCTTTTCCCTTAAGGAGGAAACTCCACAATTTCAAGAGAAAGATCAAAATATTTCAGGACTAGTGGAGTTGTTGCTCAATCACTTAGAATAAAAGGTCGAAAAGTGACAAGAAAAATACACCTAAAGCCAACTAAATACAAAGAGCAATGAGAAATCCACTATAAAGTCCTAAAGATATAACCAAGCAAGAAACTTCCAAGTATTTCCGCTCCGGGTGGTTAGGACTGGAAACCAAAATAAAATAAAGTGAAGTAAAGGATCTCTCGAAGGTAGTTTGGGATGATAAGGGCCCAAGTATACCAACAAAGGTATCATAATCAGTTACATTGACCTCTAGATAATAGCCTTTGTTGGTGGAAGTACCCAAGCTTCGCAAGGGCACCCTCCTAAAGTAATATGAAAGTGATGCAACATTTAACTCAGGTACCACTGGCATTCCCCTCGCAGTCACCTACGTGGTCCCTAGGAAAGGAAACTAAGGTCACTAATTCGTGATCAGATGCCAGGAAGAACAATCGTGGGCACTTGATCCAACAAGTAGGAGAGGGGGTATCTCTCTTTCCTTATCTTCACACATCCTCGTGCTTAACTCATGTGTTAGAAGAGCTTTCCGAGACAACTTAACGAGACTAGATTTCCACTCTTTAGTAAACTTCTATAATTTTTTTTTTTTGGTAGGTAAGCACCCACGGGGGATTTGAACCAATGACCTATCACAAGGAGTGCCTTAACAGTGCACCCATTCACCATCAATCCAAAGCCCCATGGACCAACTAAACTTCTATAATTTTAATTCAAGTGGCCTTGGAGAGTTTACTCTCCACACACCTATTCCAAGGCCTTAATGCCCTAGACTAGTTTATGTTGCTATGAAAAAAATAAAAAGCCTAGTTCATTTTAATTAATCACTTATTTTAATTGGTTGTTATTAGGAAATAGGGAAACATAAGTGAAACTAATGGTGTTTTGAAGCAAAATAAATCAATATAAAACCAAAGCTACATGAAAATGCAACTCATTTTCTTCAATGAAAAGTGATTTATACAAAGGTTCTAGGAGGAAAAAAAAAACTCTTTTTCTTTCTCTTTTTCAATCAAGCACTCACACATTCAAAAACTAACACAACTAACTAAATGATGTCTATAATGCATCTAACCGAATGCACACTAGTATGCAAATGCAAGATTCAAAAAAGAGACTTAAAGGTAAATAAATGTGATCGCAAAGATAAAGGCCAATTCAAGAAGCAAAGAAAAGCAAATCCAAGATAAAGAGAACTCCTCAACGTAAAAAGGAATTTTAACCTTATAATAAGAATTCACACATTTTCTAAAACCAAAAAGACTACAAAACCAATAAACAAAAGAAAATATAACAACAAAGAAAACGTTTTCTTTTTCTTTTTAAAGATTTAAAAACTACAAGTTTCAGAAAGTGAAAGCAAGTATCAAATTCAAGAATAACAACAAGAAAGAGACTCAAACCTCACTAGTCATTAATAATCCCCAAAATTAAAAGACTAATGTTAATAAGAGACAAAAACAACTTGAGTGATTTGGTCAATAAGATACAAGGAATTCTAGAAATTGGAAAGATTTCAGAGAATTGAAATCTCTCGTTTACCTGAGAATTGAAAACACTTATCTCAAACAAGCAATGAAAAGAAAAAAACAAGCCAACTTCAAGAATGTAAATAAGAAATCAAGAAAATTGGTTTATAAACAAGTTTTAAGAGCAGTCAACTGTCCCGACAACACATAATAGGTAGACACTTCCCAAAGAAAGTCTAAAACCCAAATTTAAGTATAAAATGTTAGGATATTCTGACACATAGGAAATAGTTAAGTATAACTTGGTCTAATGTAGAGTTAGGTACAATGTGTTTCTTTACTATGTACTTTTGTAACTTACAATCCGACGGTCATGATATGTAGTGATCCGACGGTTCATTCTCTCCTCGGTATTATCGACACTTGATCCATGGCTTAACACCCGATTGGTCCATGATCTCTATTTAAAGAGCATGGAGGGTCATTTGTAGGGTAACCGTTCATGAGAGAAGCTTCTGTAAATTTTCATTCTTTTATTAATAAATTACTTGAAGTGGCTGCGTTGGCTCAGGATGTGGACTATTTCAGGGTTTTAACAATGTCAAGAATACTAGTGTATTGATCTATGATCTATTTGTGAGCGGTGTCCTTTGGTGTTCTATCTGAGGAACTTACCCTGTAAATTCCTACATGGTATTAGAGCTATTTGAGGGCCGCATCCGTTGGTGATCCAAATCTGAAGCCGGTAGAACTGCATCCGACTGTCGTTTCCTAGATCTACTATTTCTGACTGCTTTCGGGCCAAGAGGATTGCTCTATTGTGTTAGGAGCATCTGTTCCAATGAGGAAACCCTTTCGTTTCATGCAAAAATGTTTCTGGTAGCCCTAGCTACGTCATTTTTAAGATTTGGAGGTATACAATGTTTATTTGCAGTTTTTAGTTATTTTCTCTCTGTTTATTTCGGTTTATTTATCTCTTTGTTTTTTATTACTGGATCAATACCTTTCATTTCTGCGTATGCTCTTTTCCCCGTGACTCTGTGTGATGTGGGAAAATCAAAAATAGAAAGGAAGGTTTTTACTCATGTGTATGCTCTTTTCCACCACACCTTAGTGTGATCTTGGAAAATCAGAAACATTGACGAAAATTTTTAGTTTCTAGGTAAAGCTAATTTCAAACCATAAGGTTTTTTTTTTTGGTATGTCCGTGTTGGGTTTTGTGTTTTTTGTTTTGTAGGAAAAAAAAGAGCTTTCTCAAGTAAGCACACACCCCAAAGCTTCAGTGACTAAAAAAAAAAAACCTCCTTCCTCTTTTCCAAAAATTACTAATCTTTTAAACTAGCTCACTTGGTCCAAAGTTACTTTATGAGAATAGAGGTCTTGGGTTCAAGTCTTTCTTTTTGTTGAGTTACTTTTTCAAAAAGCACATGTAGCTTATGTTTTAAAGTTACTTTATGTAAAAGTGTTATCACCCATTATAAAAAGTGAGTCACTTATAATTCTAAAGTCTCTTTATCTTTTATTTAAGTTACAATTTAGTGGGTAGCTCATAAAGTACCATTGTAAAAGTGACTTTCACTTATTTATAAAAGTGAGTCACATAATTTTTTTTTTAATTTAGCTAATTAGATTTATATTTGGAAAGGAGAGGGATTTTTTTTATAAATATAACATTATCATTCATTTCCGTACATTCACGCACTTTGTAAGCATCTTCAACATTTTTTCTTCAAAAAGCCATAACTTCTTCATCCGGAATCCATTTTCAAAGCCGTTTTTTTTAATCAACCTATTTTTTCGAGATTTTTACATTGGAACACTTAGTTTTAGCATCTACAGCTTTAGTTTCTGTTAAAATGGAATTTCCATGCCAAGTTATTCTTAACAACACCAACTACTTCCAATGGTGGTCCTACATTGTGGATTTACTTAGAAGTAAAGGTCTTTACAGAATAGCCTCGGGCCAAGAAACCAAAGCTCAAGATGGAGATAAGACAACCAAATGGGAAAATAGGCAAGATCAAGCACGTGGGTTGATAGGGATGTCTATTTATCCAGACCTTAGATTCCATATCGTAGAACTTGATACTCCTAATGAAGCAATGAAACAACTCATTAAAGTTTTTGGAATTTAAAATGAAATTAGAGCACATAATCTCAAAAATGAGTTGCTTACATTGGACCCCAATAATTTTTCTTCCATTGAAGAATTTTTGTCCAAATTCAAGACCCTTAGACTTCTCTTGGAAGGTGTTAATGTTAAGAAAGAAGATGGTAGCCTTATCTATTCCATTCTTATTAAGTTGGGACCAACATACTCTGTGTTTGTTTCCACCTTCCATTCTACTAGAGAAGCCTTTATTTCTCAAGGACAAGACTACAAGTCCCTCTCTTTTGATGCCTTTTTTGATTCTTTAATAAGAGAACAAGAAAAGCTCTTATATCTTGGTCTTCTTAATCTTGGAAACTCTTACAAGAAAGCCTTAGCTGCCCAGCAACAACCAAATTCAAAGAATCCTAAGAAGCAGTATCCTAAAAAGAATGGTCCTAAACCAAACAAGGGTCATAAGCAGATTCAGCCTCAAAATGAAAAATCATTTCAACAAAATGATAAGGCAAATAAAAACAAAGGGAAGAAGACTGATAGACATTGCCACTTTTGTAATCGAGATGGCCACTTAGAATCCAAATGCTTTAAAAATATGGAAGCCTTGGAAGCAACAATGAAGAAGCATAACATCCATTTTGAGCACTCTTCAACTTCAACTTCATCTTTAGGAATATCACTTTTTGCATGTGGTTGTCAATCATCTCTGTCTGGTTATGCACTAAATGTATCTTCTTCTTCTCATCTTCATGAGTGGCTCATTGATTCTGGAGCTTCTTATCACATGGCCAAAAACAAAGCCATGTTTTCTTCTTTAAATGATTGTAACACAAAAAATATATATGTTGGTGATAATAGATCTCTTAGTGTTTTAGGGACTGGAACTGTTCATCTAGATAATTGTACATTTAATGATGTATTATGTGTTCCAAGCTTATCTTGCAACCTTCTATCTGTATATCAGATAACTCATTCATGTGAAGGTAAAATCATTGAATTTTCACCTCACGATGTTGTAATTAAGGACCTAAGAGATCCTGGACAGATTTTAGTTACTGGCATTGTTGATGATTCTACAAGGTTGTATAAGTTTAACAACTTTGGGTCATCAAATCTTCCCTTGGTATTTGTTGCTCATAATGATGAAATTTGGTCACTTAAACTATCGCTCCCTTCAAAATCTATGTAAAGAAAATATGGTGACAGGTCTTCCAATGGTATCTTGTAGAGATGGTGTTCGTTCCAGATGTGTACTCGGAAAACATCATCGGGATAGTTTTGAAAAACCTGCCTCATGGCGTTCTTGAGCCCCTTTACAGCTTGTGCATAGTGATTTATGTGGTCCACTTCCAGTTGTTTCATTCACTGGCTACAAGTATTTCTTAACTTTCATTAATTATTTCTCTAGACGCACTTGGGTATACTTCTTAAAACTCAAGAGTGAAGTATTTAACATGTTCTTGGCCTTTAAGGCCTTCGCTGAAAAACAATCTAGACATCAAATTCTTAAGCTAAGATCTGATAATGGTGGAGAATATGTTAACAAAAAATTCATCAACTTTTGCATTGAGAATGGAATTCAAATGCAACACACTGTTCCATATACTCCACAACAAAATGGTGTAACTGAAAGGAAGAATCACACCTTAAAATAAATGGCTAATTGTATGCTTCAATCTAAAGGACATAGTCTTAATTTTTGGGCAAAAGCTATTAACTGTGAAAATTACATATTTGTTACCGGGAAAAGTGTCTATTTAGAACTTCTCTATCCCACTAAGGTGTGACAGCTGCCTTAGAAACAAACAGATGAAAACTACTTTTGTATTTCCTTTATGAACTATAGATAGAGAGGAATAGAAAGAACCAACCTGTGTCTTGCGCTAATCCTTTGATCCAATCCCTCTCTTCTTTGACAGCCTCCAGCTACCTGCTCCCTTACTTGCCCAGCTTCACCAAGTACCTGTAAGATCACAGAAGAAGAACACTATACAAAGACATGGATCTATATTCATAAACAACTTAGGATCAGATTTAAGTTAACCATACAAATGTAACAAGCACCAATCATACAAAAGCATGGAGGAAAACTCAAATGGTTTTTATTGATAAACAAGAAAAGATCCAGGAGGAGTTACAACCGATGGTTCCTGACCCAGCATCAACCTCCCAGCAAAGAAGCCCCTCTTCACCTCCAACAAAGCATAGATCACCCAATACTCTAATGTTTGTCTCAAAACCAACAACAATTCCTTACAATGTGCAAAATTCCAGCCTCCGGATCTCTGGGATGAGGGATCCATATATAGATATGTGTAAGGAGAATGAGTCAGCTTGTGATTTGATTAGTGGCTTCTCTCTATCAGTTCTTGCTTCCACTTGGAGACTGAAGACCTCTTACTCATCCTTGGTCGAATTCAGTGAGGCAAGTGTCATAGGAGAAGATTCTGGAAGCTTCCATTGTCTCTCCACCTCGCGGAATGACACTACCATTTGTCATTTCTCGCCCAACGCACCCTCACAGTGTATTTAGGTGCATTGCAACGCACCTAGCCAGTGTATTTAGGTGCAATGCAACACACCTAGCCAGTGGAGCAGCTGAAATGATCCTGTTTTGACTTATTCTGAGTAGTTTCTGGTGGAGAACTTCTGGGAGAAGCTGTAATCTGTTGACCTTGTTCCTTTAGGGGTTAGAGCAACACTTTTAGGGACTTGGGAGCCCTTGGTTTATGGACATTTCATGCTTGGATTTGTAAGGCACAAAAATGTCTATAACAATATTAAATCGCACTCCTACTAAGGTTTTAAAGAATATCACTCCAGAAAAAGCATGGATCTCATTTAAACCAAATGTAAGTCACTTTCGTGTTTTTGGAAGTGAAGCATGGGCCCATATTCCAGATGAGAAACATAAAGATTTAGAACCTAAGAGTGAAAAATGTATTTTTGTTGGATATTTTGAAGATGTCAAAGGATATAGACTTATTCCACTTAAGTCCAAAAATGCTATCATTAGAAGAGATGTAAAGTTTGTTGAAAATATATTGGCTTACGAGCCTAGTTCGGCAGGTGTGCCACCTCTCTCTATCCCTTCTAATTCTGAAAATATCTCTTCTTCAGATGATGAGAGCGAGGATGACAATCACCACAACCTTCTCAGGATCCTCCTTCAGCTCCTCACCTTCCAAAATGGGTCTGTGCTACTTGGGATGTAGCAGGTGCTCTTGCCGGTGATCCTACATATCAACAATGTACACATTCTCAGTTTGACAAAGCCTCTTCTTTACTGGCTCAAGCTTCAGTGAATTATGATCTTGACACCTTTGTAGAAGCTTCAGACCATCTAGATTGGGATGCAACTATGAATGAAGAATATCGTTCCTTACTGGCAAATGATACATGGGATCTTGTTCCTCTTCCAAAGGGACGAAAACTTGTTAGATGCAAATGGGTTTACAGAACCAAGTATGGACTAGATGGAAAAGTTGATAAACATAAAGCTCATCTTGTTGCTAGGGTTTTTTCACAAGTTGAAGGCATTGACTATACTGAAACCTTCTCCCTTGTTTCCAAAATGAACTCTATCTTCCTTGTTCTTTCCCTTGCTTCCTCTTTCAAAAGGGAAGTCCATCATATGGATGTTAAATTTGCCTTCTTGCATGGGGACTTGCATGAAAAAATCTATATGGAACAACCTAGTGGCTTTATACAAATGGAATCTAGTCTTGTATGTTGGCTTAAGAAATACCTTTATGGTCTCAAGCAAGCCCCTCGGGCTTGGTATGCCAAAATGGATAGCTTTATTTTAGAAACTGGCTTTTTTAGGTGTCATCATGACAATACTGTCTACACCAAGAAAGTGGGCAAGTCCCTTATCATTCTTGTTCTTTATGTTGATGATCTTATCCTTACTAGTAGTGATCCCAACCTTATAAACCATGTGAAGTCTAGCCTTAAAAAGAAGTTAGAAATGACAGACTTAGGACACTTGCATTATTTTCTTGGTCTTCAAGTCTTGCAATCCAAGGAAGGTATTTCCCTTTCCCAGTCCAAGTATGTCTGTGATCTTCTATGCCATTTTCACATGGAATACTGTAAGCCAACCCCTTCTCCCTTTTAGTCTGGAGACAAACTTTCAGTCACTTGTACTTCCCTTGAAGTTGATGCTACCTTAAACTGTCAACTCGTAGGAAAACTTTTGTATCTGACTCATACTCGTCCTGACCTTTCCTTTGTTGTTGGCCTTATTGCTCGGTTTATGCAAAACCCACATGAAAGTCATTGGAAAGAAGCTAAAAGAATACTTTGTTATGTTTGAGGTATAGTTCAGTTTGGGATTCATTACAGTGTAGAAGCATCTCCTCTATTGGTTGGTTTCACTGATTCTGATTGGGCAGGTGACCCTGATGATCGGAAGTCTACTATGGGTTATGTGTTCACTCTTGGTTTAGGACCTATTACATGGGCTTGCAAGAAACAAAGGGACATTTCTCTTTCTTCAGTAGAAGCAGAGTATTGTGGTGTTGTAGAAGCTAGTAAGGAAGCCCTGTGGCTTCATTAGATCCTGTTAGAATTTGGCTTTCAGTAGCAGCATCCGACTTCACTTTGGTGTGATAATCAAAGTGCCATTCAACTATGCAAAGATCCAGTCCAACATCAACGCAACAAACACATTGAACTGCACATGCACTTCATCAGAAAGCTCATTCATGACCATGTTCTTGAAGTGCAATATTGTTCAATAGATGATCAAGTTGCAGACACCTTTACAAAGGCTCTCATAGAGGCGAAGTTTACTAAAATTCGATTTATGGTTGGAGTTCAGGAAGTTGTCACTAAGGGGGGATAGGCTCTAATGCCTCCTTCCTTCTCTTATTGTGTCATATTTTTACATCCTTCAATCTTATCCCAAGTTGTTCTTAAGGGGGGATGTTAGGATATTCCAACACATAAGAAATAGTTAAGTATAACTTGGTCTAGTGTAGAGTTAGGTAAAGTGTGTTTCTTTACTCTGTACTTTTGTAGCTTACAATTTGACGATCATGATATGTAGTGATCCGATGGTTCATTCTCTCCTTGGTATTACTGACACTTGATCCGTGGCTTAGCACCCGATTGGTCCATGATCTCTATTTAAAGAGCATGGAGGGTCATTTGTAGGGTAACCGTTCATGAGAGAAGCTTATGTAAATTTTCATTCTTTTATTAATAAATTTCCTGAAGTGGCTGCGTTGGCTCAGGCCGTGGATTATTTCCCTCTTTGAGGGTTTTAACCGCCTCAAGAATACTAGTGTATTGATCTGTGATCTATTTTTGAGCGATGTCCTTTGGTGTTTTGTCTGAGGAACTTACCCTGTAAATTCCTACATAAAATCTTCAAAAACTACAAACCCTAGGTTGACATATGCTTTTCACTAGAGAGATGGAAGAAATCGACAATAAATGATAAAAATATGATTTCAAGCCTCATTCAAATTCAATTTTTTCAATCTATACGCGATTATGTAACTCCAGAAATGTGTACACATGTGACTATTCTGAAGAAACTAACGTATACATGTTTTTTTCGAAATAAAACACATATGTACGCTATTGTATACAACAAAAAGAGAGTATAAATGGAAAATTAGGAAAAACTAATAATATAGTCCTGATCCAAGAGATTAGGATGAATGGCTAGATTTCCTAAGAGTCAAGAAGGCTATGAAAAATCAAGAAACAACAAACCAAAACCTAGATCAAAGAATTACAACCCTTCTAGGAAATACTTGATGGTATTCCCCAGCGGATTCGCCAATTCTGTGTGCAAGAAAAGGCTTCATAGGGCCATACAAGAGCATCAAGTCTACATGAGTGCTAAATGATGTTATAACAATCCTCTAGGAAGAACCACTAAGATCACTGGTGGAGGAATTGCTTGAGTTTAAATTGGTAATTTATTAAAAGATTACAAGACTGGTATTTTAAGTACTCTAAATACACAATTGGATGTATTGCAGGTTAAACAAAAGCAGGCAGAGGTGGAAGAAGCATTCGAAGTAGTTTGTCCTCTTTGTCAGCGTAAATATAGTCACAAGGAATGTCCATTAGATGCAGTTGAGATCTATGAAATCTATGTGAAGGATCATCCAACAAATCAATGCCCATCCCTGTCAAGCCTAAAATCTATTTATATGGAATCTTGAGAAGAATTTGAGCTAGCGTACCTTGTGGCCCAACAACAACACTAGAAATTTTGACATCTAGGTACAACCCCATATACTTCCCCACATTTCCTAGTTAATAAATATAATTCATAGGAATATCTTGGATCATCCTTGAATAACCAACAATATTCAATTCCTCCTTGGCAAAACTAATAATATCCTGGACCATCATAACGGAGTCAATAATATTTCACAC
Organism: Pinus tabuliformis; assembly: GCA_031772625.1. Lineage (NCBI taxonomy): Eukaryota > Viridiplantae > Streptophyta > Pinopsida > Pinales > Pinaceae > Pinus > Pinus tabuliformis. The sequence goes on along the minus strand of CM062820.1, from coordinate 1,483,439,396 downwards.
TGTGTTGGTAGAACCCATAGTACCCCTAATCTTTTCCTCAATGGACATCATGGCCAAACCAAACTATTCAAGGGCCATTTTTGACACAAAATTGGAAATGACCTTTTGTTTCCTCAAACCAACCCTCATGGCAGATACCCCAACCAAAACAACCTCAAATATCACAACAATTATAGCAATCCTTGCAGTTACTTTTAAATGTTCCATCAAATTCACCATTGTTGCATCCACAATTTCCTATACAACCAAACCCCAACCCAAATAATAGGCCTCTTCAACTTATTGAAGTTATCAATGTTCTTGATTATTGTCCTCCCCTTCTTTAATGTGATGAAATAAAACTATGATCGGGATGGACAGTGTTTACAAAAGTATCCCCAATTCTTTCCGAGCAATTGAAGAACATGATAAGGACCCAATTCAAACTCAACCAAAAAAAGTTTCAATAGTTATAACCTATGGTGAATTAGAACCACCCTCATATCCTCCCATAGAACCCACAAAAAACCAAACCTCAAATAAGGTCCAGTTGTTAATCCCCCATTTCTAGAGAGACTAACCCTAATGAAACAACTAGCACGACCTGAATTTGATTTCATCAGTGAACTACAAAATTTGTGTGTGAGAATTCCACTCCTATAGGTTATTAGAGATATGTCCATCTATGAAAAAACCATCAAAGAATTGTGCATAAAAAAACTAGGAAGGAAGCCTAAACACCCTCTTACTATTCATGTAATAGGGAAAACCTCATATTTAATACTGGGAAAACAGGTTCCTCTGAAATATGAAGATCCAGGAAATCTTGTGGTTATAGTACAAATCTAGGGTATTCGTTTCCCAAAAGATTTGATATATTCAGGGTCTGCCATCAACATTATAACTTTGAAGGAATAAACTTCTCTTGACTTACTTGAATTGAGACCAACTCCTACTATGTTGGAATTGGTTGACAGATCTACAATCAAGCCTGAAGGAATCCTTGAAGACATAATCATTTTAGTGGATTCTTAGGAATATACCACTAATTTCTTAGTTCTCCACATTAAAGATAAATTGGAAGGACACCATCAGTTATCATGAGAAAATTGTACACTCATATATATGCACCATAAGACACTTAGAGTTAGTGATCAACGCACATAGAGGTTACATTTTCAGTTGAAAGCATCACGAAGACCAAAAAATCAAAATCTTTCCTAAGGTTCAATTAAAAATTTGACTCACACGGGTGTACAATTGTTGGAAATTAATGACCGCGTGAATTTTTCTTTGATAGTCACATGGGTCGCAAAAATCCCAGTCAGCACCTTTGGCCATGAGCTTGCTTAAGAAAAACTCCAACTCTTGACATTATGGGTTGAATAGTTGAGCCTTGAACCCCAAGAAGCCTTAATGGAAAGAAGATGGTAGCTCTCATCTCATTTATGAGGCAAACGACCACATTGATGAGCCAAAGGAGGGAAGGAGTGACCAAAAATATATAAATACAAGTTCATGGAGAGCCATTGAACAAGAAGTATGCATTTTTATGCTGCCAAAATTTCTCCCAAGGAATATAACATACCATAGTGAGGAGAATTCCATCATTATAGAGAGTTTTCTATGCTTATTTGAGAGAGAAAGAGATTTCAAACGAGATTAAGAAAGGAAAATACTTGTTAAGAGATTTTGAGCACCATTGCTCAAACAACTCTCTTCAAGTGTCTTTGATACTTCTATTGTAACTCTTCCACCACCAACAATCAATAAAGATGATCCTTTTCCTATACCTTTGTTGATTTGTTTTGCTTCACAAGCTTATTTGTGTGTTATTTAGTGTAGTTTTAATTTAGTTTTTTTCATGCATTGTTTCCATTACTTTCAATGCTTTGTTGGTTCTTGTTTAAGCACTAACATCATCCAATTTTTTGTATGCTCCTTGTAGGTAACAACCAACTGCAAGGAAGGTGTTTTGGGGAGCCTTAGTCAACAAATACACCAATACAAAATGGCGAATCAACTTTTTTCTTTATTTTATCTAATTGGTTGTTTTGTAGTAGCTTTTTCTATGCATTTTTACTTCATTTTGCTTCTTCTTCTTCTTTTTTTTTTCTCCTGGAATTTTGCAGGCCTCCTAGGACCTATTCTCGGCCTGAGAAGAACCTCTTATTAAATTTTGGATTTCTTCACAGGTATCTTACCAGAAACAGACATGCGAGTCGTGCGTATGTGCAACACATAACTCGCGTGATACATAGAAAGCTTAAAAATTCATTGTAATTTCTCTTTCGTGAGTGTTTTGGCAACCTTTAATGAATTGCTTACATTGCTGCAATTTTTTACAGTTTAGATAGGTTTCTTAATTTCTTTGCTAACCACTATTAGTAAGTAAATTTCTTACTTTTTACTTTGAAAATTTGCAAACCACGTAACTTAACTAGGGGAAATTAAGTGTCCCAAATACACACATCCTTTCTATCTTGTTTTTCTCAAGAACAGTCATCTCACATAGCTTAATTAGGAGGAAAGTAAGTGGCCTTAAATCCACATTTCTTTTTTAATAACCAAATCTTTTACTTAATTTCAAATTATTATTAGGACTAGGACCAAGTGTTAGTAATGAAAGGGAGTAGCCCTTGCTTCCCTTGCATCCTTGTGATGATCCTAGGCTTGCATCTAAAATCTTTCTCAAAGCACTCAGTTTCCACCTCCCAATAATCTCACATAGTCTAATTAGGAAGGAATTAAGTGGCCCATTATCCACACATGTTTTATTTCTTGCAAGGAACAATCATAACATAGTTTAATTAGGGAACTTGTAATGGATCACCACATATCCACATGCTCCACACTTTGCATACTCACAAATTCACTTGCACACGCTTTCACCTCACACACTAAGCTCATCTAAAATTTTCATCAAGGGTATCCACCTTTTAAAGACTTGATACTTAGTTTCTTTGAATATCTCCATTTTCACACCCTAAGTGAAGAAAGCCTCTTTAAAAGTAACCATAACTTGAACACATTAAATTCCCCACAATGGTGATAAGATAATTTATAGTTAAGGTTGGGACCACGGGGGTAGGTAGCACATAAGCCACCATTTTTTTTCTACATTTTGAAACATATAAGTTGTCTTAGAGGGTGCTTAAAATCCTTCATCATCCTATGGTAAAAAACCTAGGTGCACCAAAAACCCGATTTAGAGGGGGTTAGGCTTAGGTCTCAGTGTATGTGGCTCTCCATGAGGCTATTTAACTCATTGGTATAGGGATCTACATTATTGAATGACTACCAAGAAGCTCAATACTCAACCACCCCTATGGGACAAAGTTAACCTTAGTGGCCAAATATTAGGGCATCTATCCCTATAGGTTGACGTGTGGGTAAAGCACTGGCACCTCTTCTCTACTTTGGTTGATTATTGATTGTTGGAAGCATTGGCAGTACTTTTAGGATGTGTCCCCAGTACCCTTACATAATAATCCTTGCAAGTCCCAATTACTATTTGAGTGGAAAAGGATGTCTAGGTCGGTCTAGGATTTCTTATTTGATTGATTACATAAAATAAAGTTTAATGGAAAATTGAAATTTTATTTTCACTTTGGTTTGTGTATGTAATTTAGTTTCCTTGATAAAAATTCCCCTCACCATAATAGTTTGAAACACTCTATGAGACACCATAAGGGACCCCATAGTACCATATTTCTCAAGGTGTTTTCAAACCTCCCCCCATTGCTGAGAGGCTTGCATGGTCTCTCATCATCTCGACATAGAAGAGACCATTAAACAAATTTTATTGGTTCATATCTCATTGGAGAAACCTTGATTGGGACCCCTCCCCCTCAGGATATCCCTTTTTCTACCCCTCAGGGGAGGCCACACACTACCCCCCTGAGTAGTCCCACACATACTTCCCCACAAGGGACCCCTTTTCACACCACATTTCAAAATTGTTTTATGATGGCGAATACCAACAACACCCCATTTGTAGCTTCTTTGAAACTACTAGATCTAACCAAGCTCACAAATGATCCAATTTCCCATAACCCAACTTGGCCTCCCATGCCAACCAAACTACCTTCAAACATTCCCAAGTTTGAAGGTAAGCAAGGAGAAGAACCCGCCAACCACATCGTGACCTTTCACTTATGGTGTTGCTCCAATAACATCATTGAGGACTCAATTTGTCTGAGGCTCTTTCTATGCACCCTCACTACCCTACCACAAAGTGGTATATGGGAGAGACAATTGGTTCCCATTGCATATTTTAATCCCTTGCTTAGTCATTCCTCACCTTTTTTCAACTCCCAGTTTTCCATGATGCTGGGTTAGAGATACTCACCCACTTTTGGCAGACTACCTCCACTTATATCTCTGACCATGTGCATGAATGGAGAAAATGTTGTAGTTTGTGTAAGGTCGATGTCACACCAATTTGTGGGGAATATGGGCATTACACCTATCATTTCCCTCAACTCCCCAAGTTGAAGAGGATGAAGGAAGCCAAAGGGAAAGCAGGGTGAAAGCAGCAACTTGCAGTTGACATGCATAATCCTTTCACACACTAAGGGGTAGTGGCCACCCAACACGAGCCCACCCCCCCACCAATATCAAAATCCAACTGGGGGTAGTTTCAGTGACCCAACCAATTGTGACATTTTCATGGCTAGAGAATATGTTATCCTACAAACACAAAACTGGGATTATGGAACCCCTCCAGAAACTAATCCTTCCACTTCATCTAACACACCTAGTATGAAACCCTTGACAATACCAAGAACTCGTATTAATTCCATTCCGAAATGATCAAAATTTCATTATTTCATATCTCTCACCACTCGAAGGAAACTTCTAGTTACAACATCGTTGATGATCTAGCTCAATCCCTATCAAATATGTCAACAATTTAGGTTTTAAAAACCTTCCCAACCCAATGGAAATCCATTATTTCAACATTAGGCGTAATTTACCCTTCTAATTCATGTTTAATGGCTTTTTATTTGGATAATGATACACTGTGACTTCCATATAGAGTTTCTTTCTAGATCTCGGTCACTATCAGGAACATCAGTATCCATCAACGCATTATAGATAAGGGGGAATCCACTTGTATCATGACAGAACTAGTTTGGTAGAAATTAGGATCCCCTGAACTAATTTCATTACCCATTACCTTAAGATCTTATGACAAACACCCCTCTACACCCATCAGACTATTCCAAAACATATCAGTATAGCTTGGTGGAAAAAAAATACTCATAGACATCGAATTTCTTGATGCCAAATTAGATTACAACATCTTATTAGGCCACGAGTACATGTACACCATGACTGTAGTGGCATCTTCATTATTTCATGTCATGATGTTTCTCCATGATGGGAAGATCATCACAATAGATCAACTCACTTACTATGAGAAACTAGCATCCACCACCCCCGATGGTGTATTTCCCTTCGTAGGGTCCCAGAAAGAGTTGGTCTCATCTTTCACTGAAGTGGGCCTAGGGATGTTCAAAGCTTCACCATTCTTGGGTACAAATGATGGAGACCCACTAGTAGCTGAACCTATTTCCACAACCTTAGTATGTATGATGAGCTCATCACATTCTACCCAAGCCCATGAGCCAATTCATGACACACCCAGTGCAGTAACTACCAAATGAATGTTACTTCCATATGCAAGCAATCAAACACCTTTCCTATATCGACCAACTAGTTTGATCTTGCATCAAGTCATGGAAACACTTACATTGCCAAACATGGAAACACTTACAGACCATGTTAGCAAGTTCAAGCATCACTTTGTCTAGAGTGACCCCTATGGGCACCCCTCTTGATACTACACCTTTTGTCATGTTGTTTGTAGTGACACTAGTAAGTGCCAACAAACGGGACAAACATAGAATAATAAGGTTGAAACCCCAACCACTTCCTCTTCTATGGTACCTTCGCTCTGTGCAATATGTGAGATGTCAGGGCACCCCCCAAAATAGTGCCCAAAGCTAGAGGAGTTAAAAGCCCTTCTTCACAACCCATAAGTTTTAGTATCTCCACCTCCACCTCCAAGAGACAAATCCATGCCATCATGTAATAAGGGCTTACGTACCAACCATCCATGTGTTATATGCACATAGTATGACCACTAAACACACACATTTTCCTAAACTACCTCGCTATCAGGATGCTTTTGTTTCCCTCCACCAAGCCAACATTGTGATGTTGTCAATTCCAAACACTACAGTGGATTATGATGGGCACACCATTTATTTCCTTTTCAAGGAAGAAAGCACAAAAATAGTTCACCCTTGCACCCATTACCAATCAACCTCTCATCCTAGGCCAGATGTTGCTAGAATAGGGAGGTTGCCACAATTGATGCCACCAAAAACCAACCATGCATGTGCCTCTTGTGAAGATCCCAGAAATTTGATTAATTAGTTTCCCCACTTAAGGGAACTTTAGAATTGGTATAAGGTCCCACAATTAGTCCATAAGAACAAACCTAGGCACATATGCAATAACTATCACATTTGTATGCAAAACTATCATACTTGACATTGTCCAAATCTCCCTCGCTTTCATGAGGGCCTATCTGCAACATTATGATACAATACCCTTAGCCCCTTGTCTTGTTGATACTGACCTCCATACCACTCAGTGGCACAAACCTTCTACTAACACCCACCCAAGACCATTTTCAATAGCTACAAGAGACATTGCGACCCCAACCATATATCTCATTAACACAGTGCTAGTATCTCCCCACAACTACCTACTAGAGCCCATTCAAGATATACCCCCACCACCCAGTATCAATTACACACAACACCACATCTAGTTCATATCCTCATCTATAGGAACCTTGATTCATTCCATCTGCTCATCACTTTTTGGTGTTGAGACCACTTTTCCCATTATGAAGGTTACACCACTTATGACTGTATAGCCCCATGTCATCTGTGTATTTTCAACATCATTAGGTTTCATGGTGGCTTCCATTGAATCATTGTCTTGCTATTCCACTAGCACCACTAGGTGTCAATACCAACCTCATGACCCCTTGCAACCTCTAGTGCCATTAGATAATCATTTTCACTCAGATGAAGACATTCTAGAGGCCATGATGGAACCAAACTGTGATTGGGATTCCATGCATCATTGTTCCTTCTTTTCTACCAGAAAAATCATTCTTACCTACTGAAGCACCATGCCACAATACATGCATAGTAGAGACAAAGGAATTCTTACCACTAGGATAGGTAGATTGGTTCAAAAATCCCATCCCTACACTTGATGCATTTGAAGAGGGAAATATGTCCAATATCTCACCTATCATCAAGGTAAAAATCTCCATCAAACTAGGCATAGTTGAATAAATATCACTTGGGTCAACCTATTCTTGCAAAGAGCTTGCCTCCTACATAACATTTTTCCAAGAATATAGGGATGTTTTCATGTGGTCATTTTGGGATGCCCGACATTAGCCCTTTGATAGTACAGCATCACATTGACACCTGGCCAGATACCTGACTTGTTAGGAAAAATAAACATCTGCTTCACCCCTCCAAAGCGAAAGCCATTCGAAAAGAAATTGATAAGCTCCATAAAGTCAGTTTCATTTATCCCATCACTTACACATAATGGATTTCTAACTCGATACCCGTTATGAAAAAATAGGGCAATATTCATGTTTGTACTAATTTTTGGGATTTAAACAAAGCTTATCCTAAGGATAACTATCATATACCCTTCATCAACCAAGTTATCACTGCATGTGCTAGACAAGAAGCCTTGCCTTTCATGGATGACTTCTCGGGATATAACTAGATTATCATCTGTCATACAAATCAATATAAAACAACATTCACAACCCCATGGGGAACTTTCACCTACCGCATTATTCCCTTTGGCCTCAAAAATGCTGGAGCCACTTTTAAGTGGGCCATGAATTATATCTTCCATGATTTGACTCATCTCATCGCTGCTTATTTGGATGACCTCAAAGTTCATTCCAAAAAGCGCTTAAACCATGTTGAATATCTTCACTTGGTTTTTCAGAGGTTTCACCAATAGAACCTATGCTTGAACCCCCTTAAGTGCATATTCTGTGTTAACAGTGGAACATTTTTGGGATTCATAGTCTCCTAAAAAGGTATCATAATCGACCCTCTGAAAGTTTAGGAAATTCAAGAGGCCCCCCACCTAAAAATTTAAAGCAGTTACAAAGCTTACAAGGTAAGGCCAACTTCCTACAATGCTTTGTTCCTGACTATGCCACATGTGCGCATGACTTCTTGTGACTTTTACATCAAGATCTCCCTTTCAAATGGTATGAACAAGCCCAAAAATCATTCGATGCCTTGAAAGACACATTGTCATGGGCACCACTGATTATCCCACCTGACCATACCAAGGACTTTATCCTCTACCTATCACCCTTAGATGTCACCATCGTACAAGTAGTAGTCCAAGAAGGTAATGATAATCGGGAGCATGTCATCTACTATGTCAACAAAAACCTATTAAGGCCTTCTTTGAAGTATGAGACATATGAAGAAACAACCTTAGCACTTGTACATGTTTTCTAGAATCTACGACACTACATTCTACTAAGGAGGACCACCATCATTGTAAGTATAAAACACATGCAATACTTGCTCACGCGTTGTATGATGAACCATAAGTATACCCAATGGATGGCCATCTTACAAGACTTTGATCTTTAGTTTGGTTCCCCTAAGAGAAAAAGAATCCCTTATTCTCACCGAGTTCATCGATGATATCCCCACGGAATCCCAAGGGTCTCCTGTCAATCGTTCCTCCTTGTATGAACACTTATTCATCATATCTATAGATGACTCCTGGTACGGTGACATCCTCCTCTTCCTATGAGCTCTGAAGCTCAACCCTCAACTCACTCATGATGATCGTAGGCTCATTTTCCACCAAGCCCCCCATTACCTCCTTATTGCGGACGTTCTCTGCTGTCGAGGAATTGAAACAATTCTTTGTCGATGCCTTACCATTGAATAAGATGAGAAAGTATTAAATGAATGCCATAGTGGAGCTTGTAGAAATCACCTCTTGGGGATAGCCACTACCTAAAAAATCCTCTGCACTAGTTACTTTTGGACCACTTTATTTCGTGACTATGTTCAAGTAGTCAAAATATGTGAGCATTGTTACTGATACACTCACAAAGCACGATCTCTACCAACTCCTCTTCATCCAGTCATCATCACATGCATTTTTTGCAAATGGGGTATCAATTTCATGACTTACAGTCCACCATCCCAAAATGGCCACAATTATATCGTTGTCACCATCGACTACTTTACTAAGTGGGTTGAAGCCATGCCCACATTCAATAACACTACTGATACTATTGCATGCTTTTTCTTTAACCACGTCATCTCTCGGTTCGAAATTCCCAAGGATTTGGTCTTAGATCATGGTAAACACTTCAAGAATGGGATTTTTCACGGATTATCCCAACTCCTTGGCTTCTCCCATGAGTTCTCTTATCCATACTACCCCTAGTCTAACTGTAACACCCCCTTCTCTCGGGTCCACCCAAGAAACCTGCCAATTGGGGTAAACATATGATTGTAGAGGCTACTATAAGGGATTCAAATTCCTTGGTGACCTTAAGGAAATGGAATTGATGAAACACATCAAACAAACCAATCCACATTAGGAACAACACCCCTTGGAGACATGTTAGCAACTCAGACATCCTTCCCCTGGGTCCCATTGATGTTTTAAGCCTTTTAACTCAAATTCACTCTCATTCTATAGGCAATACAACAACCAACAACTCAAATTTTCTCTCATTGGCCTATATGATAGTAACTGTGGACTTTTCTTAGCATACTTGTGCCAAGGACCCTGAGATTTGAACCACTTTTCTAGCCCAGAATCTCGAACTCTGCCCAAAACTTGCTACAACCTTCAAAATCCATCAAAGACATGATAAAAATGTTGATAAATAAAAATTCAATCTTAGGACTAGGCCTGAGCATCTTGAACCAGGACTGACATTCTATCAAACACTTGGCATCAATGCAACCTACAGGTCTAGGATACAAGACAAAGCATAAATGATTGAAATAACTTATGAAGCATAACCATAAGGATCATCTCCTTCTCCATTGAACTTTTATATCATCAATTAGGTCTTGCATCCATCCATTTAACAATTAAATGTAAATATATTAAATAACCATGACATGAACTAGTCATTTAACCATGCTTATAGCCAACATAAAACCATATAAATATTAGGAATATGATATACATTAAATCCACATATAAACCAGTGCAAAAGTAAGAGAACTTAGCCTTTATTAATCATAGAAAAATCCGACCAAGTTCGGGACTTCCACATACCACCCGACCATAGACATGGCAGAAACAAACCTCTCTTTTAGTCAGTCATCCCTGTGCCATATTCCAAGCATGAATATGGGATCTCATAGAACAACCAATCAAATAATAACTAATCTAAGAACAACCAAGGGAATTCATAGGTTAAACCACCTCCACCCTCACCAAACTATGATCACACCAAAACCAGTGCTCTGATCACAACTGAAACGAACATGGAATGCCATCCAAAATCCATCACTATCCTTGAGGAATTTTTCGTCTCCTTGTCTCTCGGGCTTTATCGCAATCCATTCTTTGATCACTAGGCCCTAAATCGAGACCAGTCTCCCAGGCTTTACTGCAATCCAAACTCAGATCACTAGGCCCTAAACCGATACTTCTCCCTCAGGTTTTACTGTGTATCTCACCAAAACTGGTTAAGGGATTCCTAGGCCTTTGGGAATGACCCTTAAGACCACCTCCACCCTGAATTATAAAATCCATTTGGTAAACCAAAGCTCAAAACCGAAATAAACATCCCAACACCATGGAATCTAGAAAAAGGAAAGGTTAGGTTGAAAACCATTATCATAACCCGGAAAAACCATGCCACCAATAATAAGAGAAACATACAGTAATATGCGAAGCTATGCATGTCCAAAATAACTAGGAAATCACACATGCAAAAGGTTACTTGCAAGTATTCCTGTTGAAGTTGCTTGATCCTGATTTCCTTTCCTTGATCCTCTCTTTCCTTTCTTTCCTTTCTTTCCCTTTTCTTGCTTTTCCTTCCTTGATCCAAACCTAGTGTGCTCCAAGAAAACTCTAAGTGACCAAGAGTGAGAGAGAGAGAATAATGGGAGAGCTCCAAACTTGCACTGAAAAAAGGTTAGCAAAATATTTCCCATTGATCCTCATAATAATTTTTATTATTGAGGCCTCTATTTTCTTCATTTTCCATTATTTTCCTTCAATTTCCTCCTTATATGCAACCTGTGATCTTTCACCTTAGCTTTCTCCTAATTTCATTTATTTTCATAAATAATGCGCCAAAAATGCCTTTTTTTCCTTTTAATTCCTTTGCCTTAGGCTTTTCCAATTTTCCTTAACCAAAACACACATCTAGTGATGCCCACTAGGATATCTTTACCCAACATTCAACTTGGAATAAGTGTCCCTTAATCATGGTCTTATTTTGCCTTTATTAACTTTTATTACATGGAATATTCACCAAGAGTGTTACAGAACCATCCCCCTTGGGGAACACCATCCTTGGTGTTAAACCACACCATGACCTCAGCAAAACTGCTAACAAGAAAACATACTGCCGATGGAGCTTTATAAAATAGCTCAGTTCAATATTTACAATGAAATACCTGCTCAAAAGTAAAACATCATGAAAACATGAAAATATAACAACCATAATAACATGACAGCCACACCGCTTGTTGGAGCTTTATAACTTATGTCATGGTGGTATTTACATCCATATACATATACATACATATACCAAAACATCAACAAAACATATGCCAAACATATAGCAACATCAAACCAAAACTGCTATGCCTAAACAGATAAATAATGAAGGATACATGGCCCACATCTGATCTGCCATCTCCCATGTAGATTCTTCAGGACCAAAGTGCTTCCACTGCACTTTAACTTTCTCTATGACTCGATTCCTAAGCATGAGATGTTTCCACTACAATATTCACTGAGGCTTCAGCTAGAACTCTCCTTCTTGCTCCACCTGCAATACAAACTTATCAATAACATGATCAACATCCCTTATATACTTCTTAAGAATGAAATATGGAAAACATCATGGAATTTCACTTTTGGAGGTAGTGTAAGTCGATATGCCACTGGTCTAATCCTCTCAAGGATATTGAAAGGCCCACAATACTGTGGTGCCAACTTGGCACATGAACCAATCCTCAAAGAGCTTTTCTCGGGGTTGATGTGCAAATACACATGCTCCCCAAACTGAAACTCCTTGAACACCATGTGTTGATCGGCATAAATTTTCTGTCTATCATGTGTTGCATTTAGATTCTTATTTATAACATGCATTTCCTACTCCATGTCTTCCAACATGTCCAGTCCAATAAGTACCCTGTTCATTGGATCACTCCAGCTGATGGGAGTGTTACAACTCTACCCATACAATGCCTCAAAAGGACTCATCCTCAATGACTCTTGATAACCATTGTTGTATGTGAACTCAACCAATGGAATATACTCCTCCCATTTCTTTTGTTGGTGTATCACGTACATCCTCAACATATCCTCCAAGATCCTATTGACCCTCTTTGTCTGTCCATCTATCTACAGATGATAAGCTATACTAAAGGCCAACTCTGTGCCCAAGCCTGCAAATAGCTCCTTCCAAAAATTCAAAGTGAACTTTGCATCCATGTCCACCACATTCTTCTTTGGAACACCATGCAGTCTCATTATCTCTCTCCTGAACACTTGTGCTACCTCACTAGTTGAGTATGTAGTCTTTACTGGAATGAAGTACGCGACCATGCTCAACTTGTCAAGCATGAACATAATAGAATCATGTTGTTTTACTGTCCTTAGAATACCTATTATGAAATCCATGGAAATGACCTCCCATTTCCATTCTGAAATTGCTATAGGTCGTAGTAAACTACATGGATGCTTACATTCCACCTTGACCTGCTGACAATATAAAAATATAGCCACGAACTCGGCCACTTCCTTCTTCAGATTCGACCAATAGTAGAACTTATTCATCGCCCTTAATGTCTTTTGATATCTTGGATGACCCTAGTATGGCTTGGCATGGAACTCCCTCAAGATAAGCTTCTTGAGCTCACTGCAATTAAACACATAGATCCTATCTCTAAATCTCACCAAACCATCTATTGTAAGATGATACTCTGCATCCTGATCACATGTACCTATACTTGCACTTGTATCTTCACCTGTACTTGTACCTGTACCTATGCTATATTGTAATTTGTGCATAATCATCATGTATTTGTCATCCCACTGTCCTGCCTGCAAGATCCTATCTTGTAACTCTATCCCATAAGAGATCATAGTTGCTATATGATTTACCTGTACCTTCCTACTAAGAGCATCTGCAACCTGATTCTCCTTCCCTTTGATGTATATGATCTCAAAGTCGAACTCACTAAGGGTAGCCAACCATCTAGCTTGCCTAGCATTTAGATTCGGTTGGTCAAACAAATACCTCAACCCACTATGATCACTCATCAATGTAAACCTCCTACCTAGAAGATAGTGTCTCCTCATCTTCAATGCGTGTATAATTGCTGCTAGCTCAAGATCATGATTCAAATAGTTCTGCTCATGCTGGTTCAGTTTCTGTGACTCATAGAATACTACCTGTCCTTCTTGCATGAGAACTCCATCAAGTCCTCTCTTGCAAGCATATGTACACACTACAAACTCCTTGTTCATATCTGCAATATTTAGCAATGGTGCATGTTTCAACAACTACTTAAGTTGCTCAAAACTAGCCTCACATTCTTTCATCCATTCAACCTTCTTACCTTTCCGCTGCAATGATGTGATAGGATATGCAATTCGTGATAAGTTCCTGATGAACCTCCTATAGTAACATGCCAATCCCATAAATGATCTAACCTCATCCACATTCTTAGGAGTTTCCCACTCCATGTTGGCCCTTATCTTTTATGGATCCACTACTATGCAATCCTTGGAGACAACATGCCCCAAGTAATGTACCTCCGTCTGAAAGAAGTTGCACTTACTAAGTTTGACATACAACTGATGCTCTCTTAGCAATCTCAACACTGCTACTAAATGCTCGGCATGTTCTTCCTCATTCTTAGAATATAGTAGTATGTCATCAATTATTTCAATAATAAACTTGTCTATATAAGGATGCAACACACTATTCATCAAACACATAAATGTAGCTGGAGCATTAGTCAAACCAAATGGAACAACAACAAACTCATAATGCCCATACCTGGTCCTGAACGTAGTCTTGAAGATATCCTCTTCCTTGATGCGTACTTGATGGTATCGCAATCTAAAATTCGATCTTAGAGAACACTATTGCTCCCTTTAATTGATCAGACAAATCATCAATCCTTGGAAATGGGTACCTTTTCTTGATTGTTCCTTTGTTCAGCTGCGTGTAGTCAATGCACAACCTGAGAGTACCATCTTTCTTCTTTATGAACAACACTGGTGCACCCCAAGGTGATACACTCGACCTAATGTACCCCTTGTCCAACATTTCCTTCAGCTACAACTTTAACTCAATCAACTCAGGTGTGCTCATCTTGTAAGGTGATTTTGATTCTCTTGCTGCCCCTAGCACCAACTCGATAGAAAATTATACCTCCCCATGAGGTGGAAACTCTGTAATTTCCTCAGGGAATACATCCTAAAACTGCTGTAAAAATGGGTACTTGGTCAATACATTGACATCCTCAACCTCCTTACCCTTGTCACTAGAAATATGTACTGCAAACATCACATAACCTTTTCTGCAACTACACTTAGCCTGCATAGCGGTAACCATCCTCACTCATGTAGGATTCTTCTTCCCCTGCAAAGTCCTCTTTTCCCCACTATCATCCACACACTCAATGGCCTTATCAAAGAAATCCACTTTGGTCCCCTGAAGGTATAGCCAATCCATACCCAAAAGCATATTATACAAACCCAATGGAAATACATTCAAGTGTGCTGCGATAAGCATGCCATTTAACTCAAATGTACAAGCTCTTACCCAATGGTGAACTCACTTCTTTGTACCTATAGCCAATTTTTCCAACCGATATTTTGCATGCACTTCTTTTCTCAAAATACACTTATCCACCAAGTCAGGGTTAATATAACTATAGTTAGGTCCATGATCAATCAAAATAGAAATAACTTAATCACAAAGCTTACCATACATCTCAATGATCGATGTTTGATGATCCTCCTGCTTGTTGTCCATAGCTGCATAGATCTGAGGAATTCTATGACCAACATCACCAACTGTATGCGCCTCTTGAGCACTGTAGATCTGGTTTCTACCACCACTCTGATACTGTGGATAATCCCTCTTACAGTGATCTTTACCACATATCCAACACTGCAATGGTTCCCTACCACCACCTCTAGCTTCCTACTCTCCACGTACTTTCTCATTTGTATTGAACCTCTTGTAAGGAACTAAATTTTCTTTCTCACTTGCATCTTGAGGTATTCCTCTATTTGGTGGCCATTTTCCTCTAGCTTTCTCATTTCTTTTCAAGTCATGTTTAGGCTCAACTTTACGCTTCGACTGCTCATAACAATGATTCAACTTTGGATGGCCTCCTCCAATGATATAGGCTCATCGAACTCAATCCGATATTTTTATGTAACTGGAAATACATTGATGAATCTATGAACCTTGGCCTTCTCCTCCCTGAGGTAAGGCACATATCTCAACATCTCCAAAAGTATGCTAGTATACTCATCATCTATCATAGAACCCATCCGCAACTCATAAAACTCCTTAGCTTTGTCATCATAGTACCTCTCCAACAAGTACTTCGTCTTGAAGAGACTTTCAAATGCATGCCAATTCAATTCCTCCTCATGTATACCTTTCACATTCTTCACGTCTTCCCACCAAATATCCACTTTACCTTTGAAACTAAAAGTGACTATCTTTTCTTTCATGTTTTCTGAATAATCATGCAATCAAAGGAATTTCTTCATACCAAGCAACCATTCCTCTACATCCTGTGATTTCTTCATCTCTCCATCAAAGGTAGGTGGCGTTTCCTTTTTAAAATAATTGGGAAACTATCCCCTATCACTCCTCCTGTAAGGATGATGGAGGTGATGATCATAATGTCTATCAGAACAAGAACTGGAATAGTACTTGTGTCCATCACCTCTCCTATCCGGAGTGTCCAACAACATGCCATCTCTAATCGTGTCAAATCTATCTGACTTGTGTTTACTAGGATACATATTGCCATATGCCCCATTAGTTCTATCCTCATGTCCATGGCTGATCCAAAGTGGTCCCTGTCACTGCAAATCTAACAAACTCTGAAGTAGTATCACATTCACCTCTGCTTGTTTCTCTTGTGCCTGCATGATTTTGTCATTGTCTACTTTGCAACTCCTTATTTCATCCTTTAGGCTTCTCAATGCATCTGCCAAGTCAGAAGAGTGCCCCACACCACATTGCCCATATGATGCATAGGGGGATTCTATGTAGTCTACCATCTTGCTAGCCATATGACCTCTTTCTTGCAAGGCATACTATGTTAGCTAAACCAAATCACCATAAATCAATGTACCTTAGCATAATTCGGGGGGCATACCTTGTCTTCAGGATCATCAAATCAGTGTGATACATGTATAACATAATCATGACAACATATAGACATATATCGAATAGGTATATAAACACATAAGAATCATTCTAGCTAGGGCCCAATCATTAATGCAAGGCCATATCAACAATGCATGATATGACCTCATGCATGACAACAACCATTACTCCATTGCACAAGTTGCCACATGCAACTATCAACATGCATTATCAATTCTTAATCAACTACACATATGTATGAATGCATGTAATCGAGCATAAGCGATCAATTCTTTTAATCAACCTACAAGACTGATACATGTAATCAAAACATTCAAGAATGCACCTAACATACAAGGATGTAGTCAAGTGACATATAATCAACATGTAAGCGACATATAACCATATGCAACCAATCATATACTTCCGACGATGCATCCCACAAAATCACATCAATTTCCTCATGACAACCTTACTACAATCATGATCAACATGATGAACTGCAACAAGCACACGGAATGCAAGTGTAAGAGACACATGCAATTGACATACATGCATGACCAAGCACCTTCACCCAGGGATAGTGCAACCATGCTCCCAGGTCAACCCAAGCAACCTTCTAGCCAGGGTAAACATGTCACAAGAGAGGCTACTATAAGGGATTCAACTTCCTTCATGACCTTAAGGAAATGGAATCGATGGAACACATCAAACAAACCCATCTACATCAACAACCACACCTCGAGGAGATAAGTCATCCACTCAGACATCGTGCCCTTGGGTACCACTGATTTTTTAAGCCTTTTAACTCAAAGTTTCTCTCATGCTATAGGCAAGACAATGAACAACAACCCAAAGTAACTCTCATAGGTCTATGTGCCAACGACCGTGGACTTTTCTTAGCAGACTTGTGCCAACGACCCCAAGATTTGAACCACTTTTCTAGCCCAGAATTCTGGCCTCTGCCTAGAAATTTATACAACCTTGATAATACATCAAAGACATTATAATAATGTTGATAAATCAAAAATCAACCTCTGGACTAGGCCTTGGAATCCCCAACCGAGACTGACATTTTTTCAAACACTTAGCATAAATGCAACCTACAGGTCTAGGATACAAGACATAGCATAATGACTAAAAGCACTTATGAAATAGAACCAGAAGGATCATCTCCTTCTCCATTGAACTATTATATCACCAATTAGGTCTTGCATCCATCCATTTAACAATTACAAGTAAATACATGAAATAACCATGACATGAACCAATGATTTAATCATGCTTATAACTAGCATAAAAACATATAAATATCAGAGATATGACAACCATTAAATCCACATATAAACTAGTGCAAAAGTAGGAGAACCTATCTTTTATTGATCATAGGCAAATCCGACAAGGTTTTGGACTTACACGTACCACCCGACCATATACACGGTTGAACCAAATATCTCTTTCAGCCAATCATCCCTGTGCCATATTCCAAACATGAACGTGGGATCTCATAGAACAACCAATCCAAGAACAACCAAGGGAATCCAGAGGTTAAACCACCTCCACCCTCACCAAACCGTGATCACACCAAAACTGGTGCTCCGATCACAACCGAACTTGGAATGCCATCCATAATCCATCGCTATCCTTGAGGAATTTTTCATCTCCTTGTCTCTTACGCTTTACCATAATCCAATCCCAAATCACTATGCCCTAAACCGAGACCAGTCTCTCAAGCTTTACTACAATCCAAACTTGGATCACTAGGCCATAAACCGAGACTTCTCCCTTAGGATTTACCATGTATCCCACCAAAAATGGTCAAGAGATTCCTAGGCCTTTGGGAATGAACTTTGAGACCACCTCCACCCCAGATTTCGAAATCCATCTGAAAAAAAAAAAAGCTCAAAATTTAAATAAACACCCAACAACATGGCATCCAGAAAAGGGCAAGGCTAGGCTGAAAACCATTGTCATAACCCGACAAAAACATGCCACTAACAACAAGGGAACCATACACCAACACGAAAAGCCATGCATGTCCAAACCAGCTAGGAAATTACACATGCAAAAGGTTACCTACAAGTATTCCTGTTGAAGCTGCTTAATCCTGCTTTCCTTTCCTTGATCCTTGCTTTCCTTCCTTTCCCTTTGCTTGCTTTTCCTTCCTTGATCTAAAGCTAGAGTTATCCAAGAAAACTCTAAGCGACCAAGAGTGAGAGAGAGAGAGAAAATAATGAGAGAGCTCTAAATTTGAACTGACAAAAGGTTAGCAAAATCTTGCCCACTGATCCTCATAAGCCTTTTTATTAATGAGGCCTCTATTTTCTTCATTTTCCATTGTTTTCCTTCAATTTCCTCCTCACATGCAACCTATGACCTTACACCTTACTTTTCTCCTAATTTCCTTTACTTTCATAAATAAATGTGCCAAAAATGCCTTTTTTTCCTTTTAATTCCTTTGCCTTAGTATTTGCCAATTTTCCTTAGCCAAAACACACATCCAGTGATGCCCACTAGGATATTTTTGCCCAACACTAAGTTTGGAATAAGTGTCCCTTAATCATGGTCTTATTTTGCCTTTATTGACTTGTATTACATGGAATTTTCACCAGGGTTGTTACACTAACATCTAGGTATAAGTTGTAAATAAAGTCCTTAAGACAATGTTACAGTGCATGGTGAACAAGCACAAAATCAGTGGGCCTCACATGCTATTCTCCACCTTGTGGGCATACCACACATCAGTCAAAAGACCCACAAACTTTACCCCTTTCCACCTAGTATATGTTGTCGAAGCCATGCTCCCTATAGAGTGTTAGATCCCTACCTTATGCACCACCATCGAGCTCCTCCCAAATAATTCACCTTTAGAACAATGACTCATACAACTAGAATACATTGGTGAAAATCAACGTGAATCTCTCTATCACAATGTAACTCATAAAAGGGGCACCAACGCCTCATTCGATCACAATTTCGCCCCTCACTTATTCAACGAGGGGGATATCGTACTTCGGTACGATGTGGCGAATGAAGCCTTGGGACCTGGAAAATTTAAAACTTTATGGAAAGGACCATACATTATCAAACATTTCCTATTAAAGGGTGCCTATATCTTAGTAGAGCCCGACGGTACATGCCTCAAGGACCCCATCAACGGGCTCTACCTTAAAAAATTCTACCCATAATTCTTAATTTAGCCTTAGGGTGTAGAAGCATTCACCTTGAATTATTTCTACGATGATCACCTTGTTAGCTTTGCTATGCAGCACTGATGTTCTAAGGTCAGAAAGAAGCATGGTCTGTTTGGTTGTGTCCAAATGGGGCTCGCATTGGTCACTTTTCCATTCCTCTTCCTCCAGCCCCTCACTTCTAAACCTTTCCAATTCCCTAAACAAACCTCCTAAAGCCCGACAAAGCCCCTTTTGGCCCCAGCTCTAAGCACAAAGTCAAACCAACCATAACCCTCACGTGCTCATAAACCTCTCATCACTTTCCTGCCATTGATCATTCCCCTACAATCTAATGGCCCACATCACACCCAATAAAGGTGACTCGCTCGACCAATTTTCACCGTCAGATGCATCTCCACCATGATAAGTGGTTATCTGGCTTGAACCAAACCATCATTCCTTCCATTAAACCTTGCAACAATAGTTGAATTTATATGTTACGAGACATCTCCGAGCTACAACCTAGGAGAGTTTCTTGGAATCCTAACATAATTGGCGCTGTTGCTGGGGAGAGGAGATTGAAGCTTAGCTTCCCTGGGAGAATGACACAAATCCAACTTTGATGATAAACAAATCCTGGACACTTTTTTGGTTGTAATCATCTATCTGGCGACTCTACTAGAGGACTAACCTTTTGGCAACTCCACATCACAGTTCTGGCTCAGTTTTTGAGACACACTTGAAGAAATCCTCAGAAATCACCAACTGACCCAGTTCCTGACCCTAAGAAGATTGTCAAGCAAAGCAAGATATCACGAAAGGGAGCATCAGGATCAGGTAAGCGTAAACAATCTTATGTATCTCTACCAGAAAGGCTTGTAACTGAGCATACACATGTTGAAAATATAGAGCCTAGCATTATCAGTGAAGAAATACTCTCAAAGATTCATAAAGCTCCTTATTCAATAAGTTCCCCTTTGGATCTCAGTCCAAAGGAAACCTCCCCTCCAGTCCATCATACTCCTTTATCCTTGATAGTCATTTCTCAACTCCCTACCTTTCAGATTACCAGCACCCACCAAAATGGAAAGAATCATAGCTGCTAGGTATGGACCCCTGGTCCTGCCTACTCCTTTGAATGCCATGCTTGCAGGAGAATATCAGAAATACATGCCTAAGTTCACTGGTACAGAGGGAGTAACAGCTGAAGAACACCTTGAATCTTTTTATAGCTATGCTGATAACCTAGATATTAGTGAAGATGATGTGTGGATGAGAGTATTTTTCCAAAGCCTTGATGGAGAGGCTAGAAAATGGTTCAGAGAGCTGACCCCTAGGTCCATAGCAGACATTGAAGCATTAGATGATGTGTTTTTAAAACATTGGGGAGATAATAAAGACCTGCTATACTACCATACCGAGTTTGGAAACCTGAAAAGGGAAAATGGGGAGTCATTGTCTGACTTTAATAAAACATTGAATCATATGTATAGCAAGATACCAGCTGAAGTGAATCCTACCCCCACCTCTGCAAAACTCACCTATGCCAATGCCTTTGATTCTGATTTTTGCCTGCTATTAAGAGAGAGAAGATGTGCTTCCCTAGCTGAAATGCAAGATGCAGCCTTGGAAGTGGAATCCAATATCATGGATGCAGAGAAACTCAAAGGACATGCTGATAGAAGGAGGCAAAGAGGTGAGTCTTCCTCTTATTCTTCATCTTTAGAACCCAAAATAGACAAAATGACTAAAATGATAGAGTCATTGGCTGCTGAAATATCCAAATTGAAGGTTGAGTAGAGTTCTGGGAAAGCAAGGCTTCCTAATACATTTGCTCCTAGAAATCCAAATCCATTCAGAAGAGTAAATGAACAATTGCAGATCATTCAGAGGGGCAAAGAGACCAGTGAAGAACAAAGGGTTAAGACTCCTTTCCAGAACGTAGTCATGGAGGAGGAGCAGTTTGATGAAGAGGATGAGATTCACTGCATGGAAGACAAGGGCAATGCTACCTTTTTGACATTAGCTGCCTATGAGGAGTCATTACTCAGGGACCAGACCAGTCAAGAGTGGGACAGAGAAGCTGTTCTACAGACTGAAGACCAACAAAGATATAACTTGAGGTCAAGAACGAGTAATGTCAAAGAGAATCCTACTCAAAGAGCTGTTGTCCCCATAGAGCAGTAGATTAGCAAGCAGAAGCGACCAGCAGCCGATCCCATCATCCTCAAAACACTGGCTCAAGAGGTAAGAGGCCCTGACAAGTCCCCTTCCCCTTTCAGTTTTGAATCAGAAGTCCAGAAGTTAAAAATATTTGTGCCTCTGATAGAACTTGTAAAGAGTGAGGTCTTTAAGAAGCCCATCCTTGATGCCCTTGAGTTAAAAGCCACACAAGCATCCAATGACTATGTGAATTTACAAGATGATAAACCTGTAGTTGTGCTTAGCCCAATGACTGAACCTGTTGATGACAATTCCCCATAATTTTATGTCTCTTTGACCATTCATGACAAAGTCCTCCACAATTGTCTGTTGGACACAGGGGCCAACCATAATCTGATGCCCAAAGTTGTCATGGAAGAGTTAGGCCTTGATATTACTAGGCCTTATCATGACTTTTTCTCCTTTGATTCAAGGAAGGTGAAATGTCTGGGGTTAATTAAAGACTTAGCTATCAACCTAACTTAGCTGCCCATGAAAAGCATGATGATGGATATCGTGGTAGCAGATGTCCCCCCTAAGTTTGGTATGCTACTTTCTAGAGGGTGGACTAAGAGGTTAGGTGGGACATTGCAAAATGATTTGTCTTATGCTACCATCCCAGTTTTTGGAGGAGAAAGTAGAAGACTATACAGGGAAGCCCAGCTGGCCTATATCATCAGTGATGAGAAGAATCCCACTAATCATCCCATTTACGTTGTGGACACTGATTTTGGAGCATGTATTCTCCAAATTGAAGAATCCTAGAGGGCCTTGGGGCAGCTCAAGAAACCAGTATGCCAGGCCATGGAAGAGGAAGGGACACAGGCTTGGGATATGTTCTTTTATGGAGCCTGTTCAAAGGAGATTGCAGGAGTAGGAGTGGTGCTGGTGTCTCCAAAAAAAGAAAGCACACATCTGTCTTTTAAGCTGACTTTTCAGGTCACCAATAATATAGCAGAATATGAGGCTCTGATATTGGGATTAAACGCTGCCAAAGACATGGGAATCAGAGACATAAAGGTGTTTGGAGATGTTGATCTCATCATTCAACAAGTGAACAAAACGTTTCAAGCAAGGCACCCAAGGCTGAAAGCATACAGAGATGAGGTATGGAGACTGAAAGAATACTTTGATAGTTTTTGTACCTCATATATTCCTAGAGTGAAAAATCAGCTTGTTGATTCCCTTACTGTGTTTGCTAGCATGTTCATCCCTCCCATGCCCCCTAGATTGGCTTATGAAGTCCAAATAAAATATAGACCATCCTTGCTTGATAATGTCCAGCACTAGAAAGTCTTTGAGGATGATGATGAAGTAAATAGGTTTCTATAAGTCATTGATGAATTTTATGAAATGAAAATTGATCAAGAGAATGAAACCTTGGAGGAATGTCCCCAGCGCCAGCTACGGAACAGAATTGGCCAAAACAGCATTGCTCAGTTGCCTAGCAATCATATACCTAAACGTCTAGTGCCTCTAGAGAAGTTGTTTGACCATAATGATGTGCCTCATAAGATTGCCCAAAAATAAAATCAGTCTGTAGTCCATAGGCATAACATAGGGAGTCCAGATCATCCAAAGTATATAAATTTGTCCACCCATTTGTCTATTGCCCAAAGTTTTGAGTACTGCGCCTTGATGAAGCAATTTGCTATGTCTTTGCCTGAGAATACAATGACTTTAAAACTTATGACAAAAATATCATCCAGCATAAGATCCCATTGGAGAAAGGCACCATTCCTTTCAAACAAAAGCTGAGACCCATAAATCCTTTGCTTCTCCCTCTGATTGAAAAAGAAATCAAGAAGTTGTTGGCTGCCAAAATCATAGTTCCCCTGAGATATTCAAAGTGGGTAGCCAACTTGGTAGTGGTGAGGAAGAAAAGTGGAGAAATCAGGCTGTGTGTTGATTTCAAGAACCTGAACAAATGCTTTATGAAAGACAACTATCCTCTACCCAAAATGGAACATTTGCTACAGAAAGTCTCAGGAGCTAAAGTTATGTCTTTCCTAGATGGATTTTCAGGGTATAACCAAGTTGTTGTACATCCAGATGACCAAGAAAAGACTGCTTTCACCACTCCTTGGGGCACTTTTATGTACTCTAAGATGCCCTTTGGGCTGATGAATGTTGGGGCCACCTTTCAGAGAGCCATGGATATAGCGTTTGTAGGAGAGAAGGATAAGTTTGTCCTTGTCTACCTGGATGATATAACAGTATACTCCAGCAACCATCAAGATCATTTGCAGCATTTGAAGAAAGTGTTTTTGAAGTGCAGAAGGTTTGGGATATTAGTGAATCCTAAGAAGTCATAGTTTACCTTAGAATAAGGCAAGCTTCTAGGACACATTGCTTCTGCTACAGGTTTCAAGATTGACCTAGAAAGAGTGAAAGCAATACGGGCCTTGTTTGTCCCAAGAACAAAAAAGGACATCCAATCCTTTCTAGGCAAAATAAATTTTCTAAGGAGGTATATTCCTAATTTTGCAGAATTGGTAAAACACATCACCTCTATGTTGAAAAAGGGATCAGAGATCAAATGGACTGATGCAACAAGAAGATCTTTTGAATCCATCAAAATAACTATTATGGAAGCCCCCACTTTAATCAGCCCAGACTATAGCAAGGAGTTCCATATCTTCTCCTTTGCTTCCGGTGACACCCTTGTAGCAGTCTTATTGTAGAAAGATGATGGAGATTCAGAGCATCCAGTGGCATTTTTTAGCAAAACCTTAAGGGATGCTGAACTAAGGTATGATATTATCAAGAAACAGGCTTATGCTCTTATCAAATCTTTAAAAGCTTTCTGAATCTACATTCTGCACTCCAAGGTAATTGCATATGTGCCCTTTGCTTCAGTAAAGGATGTCCTAATGCAGCTAGATGTTGATGGAAGAAGGGCTAAATGGATTGCAAATCTTATTGAATTCAACATAGAATTGAAGCCCACCAAGCTTGTCAAGGGCCAGGGCCTTGCTCAGCTGATGGCTGAAGAAAATTGCAAAATGCTTGACATAAACTACATGGGTACAAATTCAGAGGATGGATAGACAAAAGAAGCAACAGTAGGACATGACCGGTTGTTGGCTGAGAATCTAGCTTCTTGTGAATGGTATTCTAGAATAGCTCAATTTTTGTTGAAGCTAGAAGTCCCTCCAGGCCTTAGTTCAAGCCAAGCTAGGACTATTAAGCTCAGAGCAACCAAGTTTTGTATTCATGAAAACTTGCTTTATTGGAGGGATCCATTTGGAATCCTTTTAAGATGTCCGGACAAAGGGAAATATGTGGAGGTCATGCATCAGTTTCATTCCAGCATCTGTGGAGGACATCACTACTACAAAACCACAACCCACAAGATCCTCAGGGCTAGGTATTATTGGCCCACTCTGTTTTTTGATGTCCTTTCATTTGTAAGATCCTGTGACAAATTCCAGAGGTTTGAAGGAAAACAACAATTGAAGTCCTTACCCTTGAAGCCAATACATGCCAGTGGCCCTTTCCAGTAGTGGGGATTGGATTTCATAGGGGAAATTAATCCATTCTATAGTGGCCAACACAAATGGATCTTAGTAGCCACTGATTACTTCACTAAATGGATTGAAGCCGTCCCTAATAGGAAAGTTGATCACCATGTTGTCATGAAGTTCTTGACAGAAAAAATTTTCACCAGGTTTGGCTTTCCACACAAATTGGTTACAGAAAATGCAGCAACCTTCAGGGCAAAAGAGTTGGTGGAAGACAACAAGAGGAACTGGGATTCCAAACTGAAGTTTGCATTGTGGGCTAATAGGGTGACCACCAAGAAATCCACAGGGAATTCTCCGTTCAAGCTAGTATATGGCTATGTTCCCAATCTAGTTGACCCTCCTTGTGGCCAAGTTCTTGCAAGAAGAGTAGAATGAGGAAAATGGCATGGCAAAGAGGATTAGTGACTTGGCTGAAGTGCATGAAATCAGAGATCAATTGATTGAAAAGTCTGCAGCACACCAAAAGAGAATCAAGGAAGCCTTTGACAAAAAGGCAAAGATGGACAATTTTCAAATTGGAGACTTGGTTCTTCAATGGGACGCGTTGAAAGAAAAGAAAGGAAATCATGGAAAATTCAATGCTCTGTGGACAGGACCATTTGTCGTTGCTCAAGTCTAGGGGAACAACACTTTCATGCTACAAAGTATGGAAGGAGAAACAACTTTTGATGGCCTAGTTAATGGGTGATTTTTAAAGGTTTATGTTGTTTAAGGCCTTTAGGCCTCAACATTGTAAATATGTTCTTTTACAAAGTTTTAGTGTAGGCATAATTAGACTCCATGCCCAATGGAACACTAGGAAATATTGCTAATCTTGTTTTCGTAGGAAAGGCAGTGGTCTACGGTTCTTGAAAACTCACAGGGAGGCTTTCATCCCCAGAAGGAGCCAATGTTAGCTCTGCTATGCAGCGCTGATGTTCTAAGGTTATAAAGAAGCATGGTCTATTTGGTTGTGTCCAAAGGGGGCTCGCATTGGTCACCTTTCCATTCCTCTTCCTCCACCCACTCTCCTCTAAACCTTTCCCATTCTGTAAAGAAACCTCCTAAAGCCCGACAAAGCCCCTTTTGGTCCCAACTCTAAGCACAAAGTCAAACCAACCATAAGACCTTATCCATACTCCCTCATAAGCTCATAAACCCCTCATCGCTTTCCCGCTGTTGATCATTCCCCGAAAATCTAGCGGTCCACATCACACCTGATAAAGGTGACTCGCTCAACCAATTTTCGCCGTCAAATGCATCTCCGCCCGATCTTACAGTCTTCACATACATCACGCCGTCAACTTGACCGAGCGATAGCGTGTGATGAGGGAAGTTTTTCTCTCTCATCCGCTGCTACGTGTCAATCATTGAGTGGAATCGCTCGGCCCCGGGCATTTACCACTTAGCACCCGAAAGTGGTGCGATGAAAACAGTTACTGCCTAGCCAAACCACCCCCGCTCGTTAAATGCCCATGCAACTTCATCGCCCAATGACCATCCAATCTGTCCACTGAAGATCCAACGGCCCTAACACACCCCACTCCCACTTCAGCTGATAGCCTCTGCCGAGCCATCTCCACTGTTCATTTCCCCGATCCGACGGTCATTCTCCTCACTCACCCAAATCGTCCACCTACCCATGCATTCCACGTCCTATGGCCATTATGTTGCCCAAAGAAGAAGATGACCAACTCTGCCATCATCAGTTATAGTAATATCCCCAACAACCATATTTAACATAAAGCATGGCCAAAGGAGAAAAGGACACAACATGACACTGTAACTGAATTTATCAGTCATGGACTCCACCAGTATGAGTACTCCAACCACCTAAAGGACAACACAGCACTTGAACATATTGGATTTACCCACTGAAGCAAGAAACCTCGTTCAGAGACTCCATTAGGTAGTTAAATGCAGTTGGTGGTCAATTATGACCCCTCCATACCTAAACGGCCAAGTGCCATTGTAACGAAAACTTATAAATATCCAAGAGCAAGATGTAATCAAGGTTGGCATTTGATGTAAGGTTCAACTTCTGGAGACTGTAGATATTTTGTCACTTGCAACATCTCATCTTCATTTTCAGCAAATACAAGCTTCTTTTGCTGTTAACTGCTCACTGTCCATTTTCCTCTGTTCTAAGCTTGTACCTGATATGTTGTGTTCTTGATCTCTTGATGTTTAGCACTAGATAACTGTCATCTTATCTCTGTGTTAAAATCTCGGATGTATCATTGAATAGGTCACTCAGGTTTCTTTCTATCTAATGCAGGAGAGCTGTCATCTTGCCTTTGCATTAATAGATTGGATTTGCAGGTTTCTATACTAGTTGCAGCTGGCCATCACATGGTCTTGTGTATCTGCTGGTGTGGTTAGTATTCTCCATATTCACCTAATATCTAAACTATGAGCATTGGTGGTCTAAAGCCTTGTATTCTGAGGGTGTTCATGAATGTCTGGAGTGAAACAGAGTAGAAGCGGTTATCTGGCTTGAACCAAACCATCATTCCTTCCATTAAACCTTGCAACAATAGTTGAATTTATGTTACCAGGAATCTTCGAGCTACAACCTAGAAGAGTTTCTTGGAATCCTAACACACCTCATCATGGATGTTCTCTAAAACCACACTCTCATCATGTTTCATAGATGGATCATTCACCAGCTTACCACCATGGGTTCGTTGATGGTGCTTCTTGATGGTTGAAAAATCTCACTACAACAACCTGGGATATTTACTCTCCTGACCTGATGCCTCTCCGCTAGAATGGGATTTTTATTGGGTCCACCACCAAAAATCAAGTTGAATACGATGCCATCATAGGCATCTAGGACGATGCCTCCCACCTAGATATCAATCACTTGCATGTGTTTCTTGATTCCCAGCTTGTTGTCTCGTAGTTAAATAGAACCTTCAGGGTGTGTGACTCTTTCCCTTTTTAGAAATTCCTGTATGCACAAAGGTTAGAACGTGGTTTTGATCATATCACATTTTCAGACATACCATGAAGTCAAAATCATATAGTTGACCGCATTTCTAATCAAATTCTAGATTGGCATGCATCACATATACATCATCGTCAAGACACATAATGGACATATCCATCAATAAGTGCACATAAATCATATGTATAAAAGAATAAAACATATAGACACACCATGAGAGCTGCAAAAATAACTCTCTCTCTCTCTCTCTCTCTCTCTCTCTCTCTCTCTCTCTCTCTGACTACTTCCCCTGGTACATGAAGTCCTACATCTAAGTTTGGGGCTGAACAACCCCAACACTGCCAAAACCCCCATGCGCCACCTGCTATAGGACCTCTTACCTCATCAAGTGCAAGATCCAAAATTATTGGTGTTGTAGCCACTGCCATTGCCACCTGGCGAAGATTTGGATGCTACTCCCTACCCCGTGCTATCATCCTCTCAATGACATTCTCCCCCAGCACCACCCAACCAGCCTTAGGCATACCCCTAAGTATATTTTTCAAGTGATCTTGTGCATCCTTGACCACCTTTGCTCGGGACCGAAAAATTCCAACCTCTACTTAGAGAGCTACAACCTCTCCCCCTTGAGTTGATCCACCTATCTCCACGCGCACCCTTCGCTCCAACCTCTTTAGTCCCTCCTCTACTTGGCCCTTCCGACTGCATCACTACCCTCCAACAATGCCAACCCCACCGGGTCGATAGGGATCAATCCCTATAAAAAATATCAGCATATATATATATATATATATATATATATATATATATATATATATATATATATATATATATATATATATATATATATACATCATAAACCAAAAAATGTACAAATCATAAAATGATGATAATGTACTCGTATACCTATTGGGACCCAAACATTTCCTACGGGCAAGCCCATCTCTGGATCTCCCCTGAAGTGCACCCCCACATATGGAAACTCTAAAATTAGCTAAGGGGTGGAATAAAAAAAACCCTTGACCATGGGTGTCCAATACCACCCTATCTTCCCCCCACTAGCTTGCGACATCAAGGGGGTCCACTCTTCAGGGTGTGTGACTCTTGCCTTCTTTAGTTAAATTCCTACATGCACAAAGGTTAGAATGTGGTTTTGATCATATCACATTTTAAGACATACCATGAAGTCAAAATCATATAGTTGACCGCATTTCTAATCAAATTCTAGATTGGCATGCATCACATATACATCATCGTCAAGACACATAACGGACATATCCATCAATAAGTGCACATAAATCATATGTATAAAAGAATAAAACATATAGACACACCATGAGAGCTGCAAAAATAACTCATATATATATATATCATCCAAAAAATATATACATCCATTGGTCATAGCTAGAAAAATAAGTCATCAACAAAAGGGGAACATCCTCATAACGACTACTTCCCCTGGTACATGAAGTCCTACATCTAAGTTTGGGGTTGAACAACCCCAACACCACCAAAACCCCCATGCACCACCTGCTATAGGACCCCCTACCTCATCAAGTGCAAGATCCAAAATTATTGGCAATGTAGCCACTGCCATTGCCATCTGGCGAGGATTTGGATGCTACTCCCTGCCCCATGCTATCATCCTCTTGATGACATTCTCCCCCAGCACCACCCAACCAGCCTTAGGCATACCCCTAAGTATATTTTTCAAGTGATCTTGTGCATCCTCAACCACCTCTGCTTGGGACCGCAAAATCTCAACCTCTACTCAGAGAGCTACAACCTCTCCCCCCTCAGTTGATCCACCTATCTCCACACGCACCCTTCACTCCAACCTCTTTATTCCCTCCTCTACTTGGCCCTTCCGACTGCATCACAACCCTCCAACAATGCCAACCCCACCAGGTTGATAGGGATCAATCCCTACCAACCTACCCAAAGGGTGTGTATGAGGTTCAACATTTGTAAGAAAACATAAAAAATATTAGCATATATATACATCATAAACCAAAACATGTACAAATCATAAAATGATGAAAATATACTCATATACCTATTGGGCCCCAAACATTTCCTGGGGGCAAGCCCATCTCTGGATCTCCCCTGAAGTGCACCCGCACATATGGAAACTCTAAAATCAGCTAAGGGGTGGAATAAAACAAACCCTCAACCATGGGTGTCCAATACCACCCTATCTTCCCACCACCAGCTTGCGACATCAAGGGGGCCCACCTCCAAATCTAATGCTCTTGAGTGGGCCCTGGCACTACCACTTTCACTAGCCATAGCATCACTCCTCTCTCATAGAGCATGTTACATAGTATGTTACCTTAGCAGAAATTTTTTGTCTCCCCTCAAGCCAACTGTGAGAGTTGAGATATCATGCTCCAGTAAAGGAATCCTACCCAATTAGAGAAAATGACTCCTGAATCTTCTCTAACACTGCAATATGAACCCCCAAAATGCAGTTTGGGGCTACTGTCCCCACCAAGAGAAATATCATGGTAGCTGCTGCCTACATAGCCAGGTCTAGAATATAAGCAATCTAGTTGCTCCCCTATCGAAAGGATCATCCCCGTAGTGCTCACTAGCCTAAGCTATCAACCCAACCCCTCTATGTGATAGTTCCATCAGTAGAACCTTGCCTCAAGGCACCAATATAGTAATGAAATAGATGTCCACCTATGTGGTGAGAACCAACTATATACCTCTGATGTCGAACACCTTCCTATCCGTCTGCCATTGGATGACAACAAACCACAGGAAGTCCTCCCGTGACCTTGGTAAGGGTTTCTGAACATACTTTAGTAACCCCCATGCCACCAACTGCACTCATGCCTAAGCATCAACCACTACTGCTGTGTGTAGGGTAGGGAAATCACATTCTCGCCAAGAAACCATCCTGCCCAAAAAAGGAAAAAAAACAAAATAAAATCAACCCCAATTCCAAAAAATGTAACTTTTGGCGGCTCGTGCACCTATTTGACAAACAAGCATGTGGTCATGTGGCTGTAACTAGAAGAAGCACACAGATACCGCGTGTTTGCATCCCAAATAGTCACCCATTTACATAACTTTCTGACTAGTTCCCACAAGGTCCTCGTCTCTAGGTCCTCGTGGTTGTTTCATGCATAATTATGGGTATTGCATCATTATTTTCCTTACAATCATGTGCATCATGAAAATTTTCAACCCTTACCCATGATACCCTCATCTTGAGGGTCTCGTGTATGTCTTCCATATATTCGCGCCACTAGCATAACTGTGATCTTTCTAACCACGTGCCTGGTGCATCTGTGAATCACAAATTCACATGACCTCGTGCGACTATCACATAGTTGTCAGATTAGTTTTTTACCTTTCTCCTAAAAATTCAAATACAGGCCACTCTGTGCAGCCTACCTATCTTAGACGATTGTAATTCATGAAAGAGGGGTCAAGACCTCTAACTTGTCTCTCCTCGCACGCTACCCAGGTGCACAGGCTGACTGGTACAACTGAAACAACCCATGGGCTCCATTGTAGAGTCCACATTAACAAGTACAAATGAGGTGGAAATATGGGACCCGTATTCTTATATATTTACCTTTATATCATTCTTTGAGAGGCCCATTCAGGAGCTCACAACATCCCTTCACAAAACCATCAGTAACATTAGGATCAGGACATCCTCACCTACATCATGGTACCCTCAATTTCATTTCGTAAACATACTCATTTTTGGACCCATTTCACATTTTGGAGTACCCATCAGGTGTTCCTTTCCATGTTTGTTGGTATATCTTATTCAACACATTTAAGTTTGCATATTGTTTGATCAAGATGCTTTCACTTGGGGAATTTTATTTTGACATTGTAGGTCCTCAACATCTTGACAACAAACTTATTTCCTTGGTGCCAATCAACCATTAAGGTATCATTATTCACTCATTATGATAGTTTTTTCTCAGAAAATTTGAATATCCAGACATCATTTCTCCGAAGTAAACCATAAAGTCCACCATCTCGATCATGTCTACCATCACCTTCCAACTGTATATGGTAAACAATGACTTCGGTTGATAGCACTTCCCCTACATGGATTACCCCATTTCATAGTTCCCATCACACTATTGGTTTCCATGACCGTTCCGCTAGGCTTGGGAACCATTTCATATGCATGTCTAAAATATCAACCTCATACTTCTCTTATTTTCTCATTTCTTACCAACCCCACTCTTGGGTCACCATTCACACTTATCGTCAGATTGAATCAAATACACCCCCACATTCTACATTTGACCTACCACTCCTCCATATGAAAATAGCCCATTTGCATCACTTCATCCTCCTCATCAACCTCACGCCGAGACCAACCAATGGGGCCCCTACCTTAAAAAAAAACCCACCAACATCATCGCGAAGGAAACTGTTTTCTTGGGGCACCCATCTTCGTGTTTATACATCCAAAACCACCTTTACATTATTTTGGCAAGTGTACAAATATTTTTTAAGGAAAAAGATTCTCACCCATATTTTTGTGTCAGTTACCCTATGGAAATCCTTAGTCACCCTTGGTTAGAGCTTGTGTTCCCCCCCCCCACATCATTGCTCATCATTCACTCATTACCTACCATGACAGTTAGAATATACTCATACCCACCTTGGACGTCCTATTGACTCTAAGGGATTTCACCTTAGAATTTTTTTTTACTGTCTCCACTCACATTATAGCTCCAACCTTGGGCAGTTTTCCATATCCACTCATATTGTTAGCTCTCACTACCATGCCTTTTTGACCCATCATATTACAACCATCTACATCAAGTTGCACATAGATTCCCCGAACCAGTTTTTCGGGTAGTTGACGCTCCTTTCCTATCGACATCAACACTCATCTTCTAAGATCGAAGCAATACTTTGGTTTATCCCCCCTTTAAGGACAACCTTGAGTGGCACAATAGGAATCCTTATCACCTATTGATTTCATTAGTCTCCCTGACATTTGACACCAACATAAATTTTTCATGTCAGAGTAGTATCGTACTTTGTGACCATTTTAGTTCTCTCATTTAGTCGAAGACCCATACATCCCATAGCACCTCATTCAAAAGTGCTTTACATTTGATGCATGGGGGTACCAAATCTAGTCTATTTGTCAGAGATGCCCATTAGGGTGAGAGAAGTTATCTTCTTTATCCATCAACATGTCAAACACATTAACGCTGACTTGACGTGACCACTTCTTGTATGATTTTAATACCTAGTCAAAGTCATCCTAACGAGCATGGGATATGCCTGAATCGTACAAACACTTTTATATCAATATTTATTTAGAGCATGTTTTTATTTAGTTCTTAGTCAAGGATATTTCTCTAATCACCTCCACATTAAATTTCTCTATCTCTCAAGAAGTCAGTAAGACTTTCAATTAGATCAGCAAAAACGTGATGTATTTCAGCTATACATTTGCTCCTAATCTCACACATAAAGAGGAAATGTTATCATGAAAAAATCGTACACTCATCTATATGCAATAGAAGACACTAAGAGTCAGTGATCAACACGCAAAGAGATTACCATTTCAGTTGAAAGCATCATGAAGATCAAAAATCAAAATCTTTCCTAAGGTTCAATTAAAGAATTGACTCGTGCAGGTGTACCATTGCTCGAAATTAACGACTAAGTGGATTTTTCTTCGATAGCCATGCGGGTCATGAAAATCCCAGTTAGTACATCGGGCTGCAAAATTTCTTAAGAAACACTCCAACTCTTGACCTGATGGGATGACCAGTTGAGCCTTGAGCTCCAAGAAGCCTTAAGGGAAAGAATATGGTAGCTCTCATCTCATTTATGAGGAAAAAAAACCACATTGATAAGCTAAAGGAGGTAAGGAGTGTCCAAAAATTCTATAAATACAAGTTCATGGAGAGACAAAAACAAGAAGAAGTAGTGCATTTTTATGTTTCCAAAATTTCTCCCAGGAATTCTAGCATACTGTTGTGAGGAGAATTCCATCATTGTAGAGAGTTTTGTATGCTTCTTTGAGAGAGAAAGAGCTTGCGAAAGAGATTGAGAAAGGGAAACCCTTGTTGAGAGATTTTGGGCACCATTGATAAAAAAAATCTCCTCAAGTATCTTTTATACTTCTATTGTAACTCTTCAACCACCAACAATCAATAAAGATGATACTTTTCCTATACATTTGTTTATTTGTTTTGCTTCACAAGCTTATTTGTGTGTTGGTGTAGTTTTAATTTAGTTTTGTTCATGCATTATTTCCATTACTTCCAATGCTTTGTTGGTTATGTTTAGGCACTAAAATAATCCAATTGTTTGTATGCTCCTTGTAGGTAACAAATAACTACGTGGAAGGTTTTTTTGGGATCCTTAGTCATAAAACACACCAATACACCCTCTCATATTAGGAAGGCCTTAGCTTGCTATTGTCGATCCATATATCAGATTTCAGACTGGAAATATGACAATTTATCATGGGACTGATGTTAAAAATCTTATTCTTTACCCCCCTACCAAACCTTGTATACAATCTGGCAATACAATATGGGTCCCTTCTGCAGATGAAGAAGAAAAGATGAACCCTTTCTTACTATTGTGAAAGCTCTCATTTTTAAATAGAAAATTGAAGAACATGATCCTTTCTCAATAGAACATACCACTTTTTAATTGCTTGAAGATGTCATGGATAATGAATATTAGGGAACCCAGTACAAGAGTCCATCGATGAACATATTCAAACAATAGTTTTACAGTTGAGATAAAACCTGGTAAAAAATTAAACATTAACTCCAAGCTTACCAACTCTTAATGGAACAATTACTACAAATTCTGCGAAAACAAAAATAAGCCTTTATCTGAAATTACTTTGATATGAAAGGAATTTATCCACAATTGTGTACACACCACATTTATTTAGAAAAGGATGCTCGTACCATTCAAAAAACTAAGAGGATACTAAATCCACGCCTTTGAGACATATTTAAGAAAGAGCTCCAAAAATTAGATGATGTGAATTTTATATATCCCATATCGAATAGTTAGTGGGTTTCACCGCTCATTGTTGTCCCTAAGAAAAATGGGAAATGGTGAATTTTTCTAGATTACAATGAATTAAACAAAGATACCCAAAAAGACCACTTTCCTCTCCTATTTATTGACCAAGATCTTGACACCCTTTCTGGAGATAAATATTTGTTTTTTTGTATACGGTTTCAGTGGGTATAACCAAATCCAAATTTCCCCTGAAGACCAATATAAAACCACATTTACGTGTCCATGGGGAATGTTCACATATAGAGTTCTCCCATTTGGTATTTGCAATGCACCTACAGCTGTTCAAAGGTAGGTTTAGGCTTATTCTTTGATTTAGTCAATGATGTACTTGATATATATCTATATATATATATATATATATATATATATATATATATATATATATATATATATATATATATATATATATATAGATCTATATATATATATGTGTGTGTGTGTGTGTGTGTGTGTGTGTGTGTTTCTTATAAATTTCCACATTAAATATTTAATTACCTTTCACTTTTGTCTTTCTACCTTTCCCAAACAGGTGCCCCCTTCAATTTTTTAAATGGAGTTCACATCCCAAATGATATCCATGCACATATTTTCTACTAGTATTAGAAGATACTGAGTAATGTACACCATGGATTGATATTCCATATATCCATCCACCATAGAACCCTAAGGATGTGCTCTTTGTTTAACCAAAGCCTTCAATGATTTCAAGTGCCTCTTCATCATCCATATTGACCTTATGTGTATAGGTCCACATAATTCAATCTCCTCAACTTGGTGTATGAGGTAGTGTTCTTGTGCATTGAAAAATTGATCCAAATCTTGGGGGCCAAGATCTGAGAACAACAAGAAAGAAGAAGAAAACATGAAGAAAATTTTATTTAATATGAGGAAAATCATTACAACTACATTGTGTGGACCAATCTGTCCCTTTAAAAAATAAGGCTTTTTATTTATAGCCTTTTTGAGTTAAAATACCATGGGTAGATAACATGGGAAAATACCATGGGAAAATGCCAATTTCCATTCAAATCACTCCTTTTGCCTTAGGAAGAAATGGTCCCCATTGCATCAAGTTCCCTCTTGAGAAGCCTTTGTTGAGTATGAACCAATGAAGGTAAGGGTTTTGTGTGGTCGACCCCTAACCATGGGTTTGTGGATGACCCATAACCATCATGAATGAAGATTCAAGGATAGAGATACCTTGTAATGCTTATAGGCCAATTGTGATTATGACAATGTGCAACCTAGCAAATGGACTTCAGTGGCAAGGGTTTTGTGTGGTTGTCTTGTAAACATGGGTTTGTGAATGAACCATAACCATCATGAAAAAAGATATGAGGATAGAGATACCCTATAATACTTATTGGCCAAATATGTTGCTTACGGTATGTGGCCTAGCAAATGGACTTCGGTGGCAAGGGTTTTGTGTGGTTGACCCATAACTATGATGAGATAGTTTGCTTACGAGTCTACTTGGTAGAAATCTAGTGGCTTATCTTTGTAAATTCTCACTACTCAATGAGATGTTCTAAGGGATTCTTTCAAGTATTCAAGTTTCACATTTGTGATTCTTATAATTTTGATTTGACAGTCCCACCATGACATTACCTTGGAATCATGAGAGGTGTTTTGTAGCCAAAAGTATGCTTCAAGGTAGTTAACAAAGATTTCCTAATCACCATGGTCAACCCTAGCTGCCAAATGCATAGCCAAAAATGAATAATACAAAGCTCAAAAAAGCCCGATATGGATTTCAAACAGATGATGTATCAAGAAGTATGATGCCTAAAGAATCATTACTAAATTGACCACAAAGAAAAATGACACAAAAGTTCCAAACCATAAAAGGACAAAAGTAAACATGGTCCCAAATGGAACTACACCAAATGATTTCTAAGTGCATAGAGAATAGAGCAAATGAAAAAAAAAATCCCTAGAAACAAGAATGTTGTCTTGAACCTGTTCTTCCCCCATAATGTTCCTTTGGACATCTTATATAGATGTGACAATGTG
Organism: Pinus tabuliformis; assembly: GCA_031772625.1. Taxonomy (NCBI): domain Eukaryota; kingdom Viridiplantae; phylum Streptophyta; class Pinopsida; order Pinales; family Pinaceae; genus Pinus; species Pinus tabuliformis. The sequence continues at coordinate 1,483,401,803 of CM062820.1, read as the reverse complement.
TATTATGAAAACAAAACCATAAATACCCATAATAGTAGAAAAATTGTCATTAACCTCCACAGTTCGAAGGAGAAATAAAATCAAGGATTAAGAATATCATTGTAATTGGTGTCATAGCAAAAACAACAACCTCGAGTTCCCACATAGGCAGAAAGGAAACTTGCATTGATTGAGGAATTGAACGCATCTCCATGGAGCAATTTCCATCCTATTTCCTCTTGAGATTCATCATGTGTTTCTAATTGGTTGTATTTTCATATACGCGAATACAATGTTCAACCATTTCAGAAATAAATAAAACAATCATCAATGAGTTGATAATGGAGAACCAATGGATTTGATCATCTGGAATAAGAAGATAAGTATTCAAACATGATGCCCATTTCATAGGTCTCTATTGGGAAGTAACACGATAAGTGAATATAATTTCTTTTTCTTCCAAAATTCTTGGGGAATCTCAGAACATGACATGGTATGCTTGGTATTCGGATCAAAAGTTGTTAGACATGGGTTTTCATTATCGCGTGGTTGTTCATAAGCATGCTCCACGATGTATGGTGTAATCTCAAATCCCATTATGTGCATAATCAATTTAAACATCCTTATGGCACATCACAAATAAATCCAAAAGATTGTGGATGAAGTGTCTCTCTTATGAAATCCCTATGTAGCTTGCTTTGAACCCCACCCAGAAGCCATGCTCAAATGTAGTATGACCACTTTCTCTAGATACTTCCAAAATCATATTACCATGATATTCATCATCAATCCTATACTTGAAGTATTTCGTAGGATTTTCATATAACTTAGTCTTGAAAAATCTATTTTCTCTAATTTCGAACACAAAAGGAAACTTTTCACAGCGATTTACCTAGAGAAAGTTTCCAAGGTTTTCATATATGTCAAAAATTTCAGAAATGGAGATGGATTTAGTTGGAACTCTGTGTGGTTGGGGAGGTACTGTTTCTGGCTATGGGGATTCCATTTCTATTTGAGAAGGAACTCCCACCTAATTTTGTACATGGAGAGATGTCATATATAGAGCATCTGGTATAGGTACTGAAGATGGAAACCTTATCACAACCTATGAAGTAAATGTGGATGGAACTGCACTTTCCTGAGGGGAAAAAATATCCCTTTGACCAAAATAAATCCTTTTAGGTGGTTTGATATGATTTTGTACACCAATTGAAGATGTTGTTGGAGCAGTAGATGCAGGCTTTGGTGATGGCATCCTTGAAACAACCTCAGAAATAGAGGTAGATCTAGATTGGTTTGAATGTGCTTGACATAACTCCATATATGTTGGGCTAGAGCCAATATGTTTTTGCACTCTAAAATATGATGTGTGTATAGCATGCAGAATTAGAGATGGAAACATTGGAACATCACTTTGTTTCCTAAAATATTCCTTCATCAACTTAACTACGAGGGCAGTTCTTGCAGGAAGCGGATGACCCTTTCTAGCAATCAAATATTTTTGATGATGATTATTACCATTGTCTTTCAATGAATGAGAGAAATTATACAAAATAAAATGTAGGTCAAGTTTAAGTGTGAATTGCTTGTTGAGATAAAATCAAAGGAATTGAAGGTCTGTAGAAGTTAAATGGGGGAATGTGATGATTCTATCGACAGTTTCATCTCATTAAAACCCCATTTTTCCAAAGGGAATCCTCCTAAACTAATTTACAAGAGGTCATGTAATGTTGTATGCAGTGGGATTCCTAAAATTCCTTAGATTAGACTAAGGCACATATGGGAATTCTTTGTGGGCCTCGATGAACCTCCTCCTCATTATATGTCCCAACAAATAGAGAGATTTTAAAATACCAATGACCTTTAGGTCACGACACTCTAAAATGGAGGTTTCAAGTTCCAGCTCCACCCACTTGATGAGTCATATTTCTTAGGGGTGGATATGATATTTCTCATGGGTGACATCTAGGAAGCTAATGGTGGTTGTCTCCGAGCCCTATCACTTGAGTATGAAGGCCTTTAGGACATGAGCGATGTTGTCCAAAGGATACAGGGAGATGGACTTATTGGCATAGACCGGGGAGAAACTTACAACTGTGTAGTAGCTTGGTAGCATGATAAAGTTGAGGTTATTGTTAATGACTATGGGAACCAATCCACTCCATCCATTTTTCCTTCACTCCCTCTGAGATATTTGTTGGAGATGCCACTAAATATTAGACTACAGATAATCCCCACAACATTGACCTTGATGCCAAGAGAGTTACTAGCCAGTGATTCACTGATTCTTTTGTGTAGAGTGACATTTAGCTATGGCCCTTCATTGTTATTATCTAAATTTAATATAAGTGTGAGAGGGGGATGCTTACAGTCGTGGTCAATGAAGACAACAACCAGAAATTTTGATATCAAGAATGTTGTGATCATACTGTCGGCTTCTTTTAGCGATTCTTAGAGAAATTTTACTGGAGACACACCATGAAAATGATTAATGAACCCACCACTTTTCTAAATGCAGAAGGAATGATTTTGAGAAAATATGAGGATGCTCACTAGAAAACACTAAAATGAGAAAACCATTATAGCTACATTATGTGGACCAATCTGTCCATTTACAAAATGAGGCTTGTTATCTATAGCCTTTTTGAGTTACAATACCATGGGTAAATACCATGGGAAGATAACATGGGTGGATACCAAGGGTAAATACCATGGACAAATGCAAATTTCCATTCGGATAAAAAATTCAAAGGTAGATACTTTTTCATTTCACATATTATACAAGGAATTTCTCTCTTCCAATGCTTTATATTATCTTTATTTATTTATTTCAATGAAAACAATCTACTGATGATGCAAGAAAATAAGTACATGTTTCAAAAAAACATAATATATTATGTTACAAGTAAAACACATGTCATTAATTTGATCAACAACTAATTGAAAAAACACTAGACATATAAATTGCTACTTAGCTCATGTGTTTGCCAAGATCATATATAACTTATTTGACATTGTTGTCGAACTCGTTTGGGAGAGATAGAGGTAGAACATACTGTAACAATAAAAATGAATCATTGTTTGTTTAATCCAAAGTAGACACACAAAAAAAACCATAAAGATGTATATATACCAATATAGAAATATGTATACCAAAATAATTACCTTAATGAAGGTATGCCAATTTGTGTGTTTTTACCCCACCAAATTCACATTTATTTGTTAATATCATCAATTCTGTTTGAATAAAATCCTATGGGAAATTTAATTCTTCGAATGAACTCTTTTAGATAATCACTTTTCTTCTGTGTTAATAACCATGGAAGGTTGTTTAAACACCATATTCAACTACTTTTGATGATTCCATTAGAAATGGATCAAAACCTTCTTCCTTTTCTAGACATAAGAAGAAGAATTTTTCCAATGATTTTTTATGGGGGCAGTTTCGGAAGATAAAACCACTCATATTTAATAGTGAGGTGACGTATAGTGAGGAGGCTAAGGCATGGATTTTGGTAATGAAGAGTTATTTTCAGGTACATGGCTACTCTAAAAACATGAAGGCTAGAGTGGCTATTTATAACATGAATGGGGGAGCATCCATTTGGTGGGAAGATCCAGAAGGTAAAGAAGATCAATGAAATGAAAACTTCTTGGAAGTAATTCAAAATATTTTTTCATAAAAAATAAGTATTAGATTGGTATTATGATCCATAAATTGTTGTGGATATTCTACTGGATAATTCATCATGACATATTTGATAAAATTATACTTAAAAAGCTAAAATATACACTATGAGGGTTTATTTCTCTTTATATTTATGGATTTGTAAATTATTGTTTATTGTGTATGTATGCAAATTACAATTATGCAAAAAATAGAGAGCAGTGAAATAAAAAATCACAAACCACTATTTACACAAGATATAACTCAGGAAACCCTTTTAGGAGAAAACCCAGCTAGAAGGTGAGGCCACTCTTCTCTCCTTTTCTAAATAGAAAATGGTTGCAAGTACAAAGAAGTAAGGCATATGGCCCATGGGATAATACAAAGAAAAAATAATTTGTGTTCTATATTTCTATCCCTCTCTGTTACTCGGTTCATCTATGGAACAAATGCACTAAAAGAGAACGGAACGCCTTTTCCTACTAGTGATTCAGTTATAACACTTCTAGATAGCCTACTAGTGGTTAAGTTTGACTCCCTCAACTCTTAATTAGAGTTATAATATAGAATATTCTAGGGAATTCTTCTTTATGATCATGTGGCTATCCCCTTTTCCTTGAGTAACGAGGGCTGACGTGGCATCCTCTTGAATCATGGTGGTTGAAACAAGAAGGTCAACGTTTGAGTTCCATAACTTTCGCATATGGACTTTGATTTAGGTGATTCTTACATCATTGGAATGTGTAGAATAGGAAAAAAAGGTTCCACACTAAAGCATAGTTTTTTTAGCCCAAAAAAATTCCATTTTATGCCTCAAAATGCTCCTGGAAGGTTTTAAACCCCAATTTGCCAAATTGGGTTCCATTGGTAAAAAAAGGTCTTGTGAGTTGATTACTCCACTTTTTCCACTCTAAAAGCATATATATGGATGAAAGAAGATATAATGATCCAGTCCATATCATTTTATCATGGAAAAATTAAGGAAATTCCATAAATGAAATTGGGTCAATCAACCATGGAATATGACTATGCAAGCAAGTTTATGGAACCACTAAGGTATACTATATCTATCAAAGATGAGAAAGTGAAAATTTATTGCTTTCTTAGTGGATTGTATTAATATTACAGGTAAATAATTGAATTTAATGAGCCTATGACCCTTGATGATACAATAAGAAAGACTAAATATTGTTCTAAACAAAGCAAGCATAAACCAACATTTAACAATATTTGGAAAGAAAAGAAAAAGGGGAAGTTTCATAAAATAAGGAAAGGATTTAAGCCTTTGCATCATAAGAATTAATTGAGAGTTTTTAAACTGAATTATTTGGCACAAAGTAGGCTTTAGCATAATTTTCCATCTCAAAGTAGGCCTAATCTAGTAGAGTTAGTATTAGGGAAGCCAAGGGAGCCTTGGAAAGGGCCTTCGAGAGGTTTTGGATGTGGAAACGAGCATCTACTCAGGTTTTGTTCTCATAGGAAATAAAAACACTAATCTTACCTAAAATTTACAATAAGTTGTAACAATTAATGACATAGTAAATACCGTTTCAAAGATATATTTGTGTTGGAGGATTGATAGGAATACCACCAACTTTAGTGGTGGAATTTGATGGTAAGATTGCTAAACAATCTATCCCTATTTTAATTGATATAGGATCTAGTCATATCTACATTTCACCTAAGATTGTTTAGTCTTGCATTCTTCAAAACTACAAACAAGTAATCTTTGTTAGTTTAATTGGAAATATGAGTTACTAAAAGAGTTAGTGAATCATTAGAAGATTTTGTAGTAGAAATGAATGGGTTACTTATCGTTTGGTCAATTTAGTGTGATCTAAATTGCTATTTATAATGTCGACCCGGGGTTCGTAAACTGACGAAGTGAAGTGTACTATATGTACTAGATAACCATTTCCTTAGTCTTTTGTCGTTTTTAGTTTTTTTTTTAAGTTTGTTTTTGGATTTATATTTCCCTAATGTGAGATGATGAAAAGGTGATAAAGCAAGTGAAATATGGATGATTATGGTGATCTCTAAGTGGTTTTCTAAACTTACAAGAGAAAGCTTTAAAATAACAGCAATGAAATCAATTCTTCAAAAGAAATAAAGACATCAAACAATGAACTATGACATCGGCCTAGTATCTTTGTTGCTGAATGAAAATGAAAGTGAAATCTACACTAAATTCAATTAAAAGTAAGAACAACTAATCCACACTATTTCAACTTTTCAACTCAACCTTCCATGTGAAAAGATATCATGAAATTTTAAGCAATGTGAAATCTAAAAGAAGTTAAACTGCATAAAAGAAACTAATCACACTACTTTAACTTTCTTGACCTTTTTCCTTTCAGCTTAATTTACCCTGTGAGAAATAGTCATGAACAAGTCAAGTAATGTGAGATCTAAAGCAAACTAAATCAAGCTATAATGAGTGATATTCTGGTTCCTAATAAAGTTATTTGATTATAGAAAGGAACCGTTAACAGATGAATAGCATGATATCTAAGAGCAGAAAATAAATGTACAACTTAAGGAAATGACAGTACTGGAAATCAAACTTCAGAAAACAAGAGTCAGTGACAAAGACAAGATGATCTCGTATGCCAATAGTTATAAGAAGAAAAGGTGAAAAATTGCCCCGGCTGCCTAAGGAAACCTGCAAAAACACTGATCAGTTGTAACCATAAAAGAGCAGTAATGAAAATGTAAATCAACAGAAATCAAAATGCTTTGTTATGTACAGCTAATATACATGATGAAATGAAATGCAGCATTTAAATGACAACTGTACAGCTAATATACATGAACAGGAAAAAGTAATGCAAGAGTTAAAAGACAACTGTACAAGGCTTCAGTAAAAAGGGGCCCTCTGCCACTTCAACCGATTCAACGAACAACTACAAGCTTAAGTTTAAACCAGTCTTCTCATATATTAAACAGCAACGTAAAAGTGCAGTGGGGAAATACAACAGCGTCGGATTACATTACCAAAAAGATTAACTTTTACAGCGTTCATGGACGCATTATTTATAAGGAAAGAAAGCTAAACAGATTAACTAAATCTACGCTATTAACCACGCTGCCAGAGACACGTAAATCCTCTTCAGCCTGGATCTAGGTAACTGTCATCATGTTTATTAAATCTGAGAGGTATGGCTGTTGGATTCACGCTATCAGGATGTCTTCATGGCTAAGGATTGTGCCACGTAGCTTCACGTGCTCAAAAACAGAGCTACACAGAGCCGTGCCACCGCTGAACACTTTCGTTGACTATCCTTTGCCCCTTGTTTGACCGTGGGCTTTTATGGCCGTGTTGGATGATCTGGAGGGACACGTTCCATGTCCTTGACTCCTGTAACTTGCCCATGTGGCTCATTTCTTCAGAAGACACCTGTAGCATGGTGTTTGACAAAACGGCTGCGGAATCCTGTGCTGGCTGCAGAAACCTGGGTCAGCTGTGGAAACCTGTGTCGGCTGCGGAAACTGAGAAGCTTCCGCAGCTGTCTGAACGAAATTCTAAACCAAACAACAGTCATCAGCGTAGTTAGAAAACCATGTCAAAAACTCGTTTTTAAACTAAAATACAATGATTTAATCAACTTAGTGGATAAAATGAGTGGAAAAGAAGGCTGAGAGGGTGTATGGGAAGGTGCAGGTTTGAGGCTCAACATACCCCCACTGTGAAGGTGTTGCATGTCCTCATGCAACCAAAACTTAGTTATTTTCCCTCAATCCATATTCTCTGAGGCTTCTGCAAGAACATCTAGCCCTCTTCTCTTTCTCTTTGATGCTAAAATGGTCCTTGGTTTCCTGACTAGACATTTGAACTTAAGATTAATCAATGCCCTGCTCAACTTTTTACACTTTTTCTTCAGCTTCCTGTTCTTCTTTTGCCACAGTCCTAAATGGAGCATAGTGTTATCATGGACAATCTTGTCTACCTTACTCTGCTCTTTGAGTGCTTCGTTTTCCTGTTTGATGTGCCTATTTAAGACTTCCAATTCAAACACTTCCTGTTTTAAAGACTGTACTTGTGCATCAAGTGGCAAGGTGGTGCTTGGTCCTGCAGCTGATTGTTCCAAGGACTCTAGGTAGTTATATGCTTCTTGCTGGTTGGAATCTACCTCAGGTGTTTTTCTCGGCCTGAACTCAAATTCTGGTGAAGGAGGACTGCTTTCTCTTTCCGGCCGAAAAGGGCTTTCCTCACGTGGAGGACTTGGCTCAATGCTTGGCTGAGTTGGAGATTTCTCAAGTGTCTCTTTATCCAAATCAATAAAGTGAGACTGTTTTTCTTTGGTTTTATTCCCCTTCCCTTTTAGCCTAGTGCTCCTTCTTAGGTATGAACTAGTACTCTTCTCTTGTGCAGTATGTTTTCCTCTTTGCTTTTTCTTGGTTATGGCAGCAGCTTGAAGATCTATTAACCTCTCTGACAGAGGTTGATAATCTTCTTCTATGGATTGTTCAGGGGATGGATAGGTTTCTTGAATGGTTATCTTGCCTTTGTCCTTCTTCTGTTTCTTGTTTTTAGCTCCCTCCTCTTCTTTTTTTTGAATAGTTTCCTGAATGTCTATTGTAGGAGAGTCTTGGGCTGTAATATTCTTTCCTTTCCTCCTACTTCTCTTTGGAATTTTTGGGGAATTGCTTCCAAATGCTTCAGTCAGTTCTTGGAAGTGGTTTCTTGTCAAAAACTTTTCCCAAGTATCCTTAGTGTTTTTCAACTGATCTTCAATAAGGATTTTTATGAACCCGTGATGGTAAAGATGGGGTTCAATACTGCCTACGTGTTTTTGAATAGTAGAGCTCATTTTCTTCAAGCTTGATAACAGAAAATAAGGCAAATTAAGGGTATAACCTTCCATAAAATTCATCATTAACCTGGCATGATACATGTACATGGTACCAAAACGACCCTCGCATGTGATAAATTTCTGGATAAGTAATAACAGAGTGGACCATTCTTCTTTTATTGCATGCACAGGGATTCCTTTGGTAAATACAGAGGTATCCATACCTGGGTTTTGGAGCATGATTCTCCATCCTTGATCATCCACACTTCTGTTTTTGAACCACCTTTCGCCTTCTTGTGGGAGACTTGTTGCAGCTGCTATTGTGGCCTCGGTCACTGTAAATTTTAAGTCTCCTATCTCCACTGCGTGTCCATTAAAGGACCGTGCAAAGGCTTTAGTCACTTCTTTGTTATAGCCCCTGAACTTTTGAATGAATCTGAGCCACCTTGCTTTCTTCAACGACTCCTTCGTTTGAGGATAACCCTCCAGGTATTTTGGTCCCTCCGGTTCAGCTCTTAGTAGTTTTCCCATTCTCGGCTTTAAATTCCGACTGAGAATTCTACTGCGTATGAAGGTTCAGGAAAAAAATGGGTTGATTACGGGATTCTTAGGGTAACTGGAGTAGCCGTAATCGAAGTTCAGGATGTATGTGGTGACTGAAGCCAGGGTTTGGAGCAAGCTGTAGTGGATGCAGCGGAAATGGAGAACAGGGAATGGTATGAGTACCGAGGGAGTAAAGGGTAAGCAACAGTAACGAGTTCAACATCGAACGCATGCAGGAGTGAAGTGATAAATGGGCAGAATAACGGCTGAGTCCTTTTGAATCGGATGACTTGCGCACACGTCTCAGCAGACGGCTGCGGAAATTATGGTGAAGGAGAGCCATAGTACAGTAGGTCACGTCTCACAGTACGGCCAATAAATGGGAGAGCAGTCCATAAATTTAGAATGATCATGGGACCGTTAGAAATGAATAAGGTGTGTATGGAATGACATCGTGGAAGAGGAGTGGTATGGCGCTTGTCATATCAAATCATTGCATTTAGTGGAACTTGCCATGGTTTAAATAACTATGCATAATAATGACATTGAATTGTTATTTGATAGAGATTTTTTATCATACCTTTGGAAGTTTATCATTTCTTGATTAAGGCTTCTGACCCATGGTTGTTCTTTGATCTTGAAGATGCCCCATGTCTTTGCTGCACTTGGTGATGATGACACTAACCTTTGACTGTGATTTTTTTGAAAACAGAGTGATGCCGGCTGTAGAGACAGAGTGATGCTGGCTACGGAAATCGTTTCTGGCTGCGGAAACTGGTTCTAGCTGCGGAAACGGTTTCCAGCTGCGGAAACTAAGACAACACCCCTTTAACTGCACAAAGATAGTTAGAGAAGAACTAACTAAATAAAATAGTCCTGAGAGGGACTTTTATTGATGGAATGAAATGAAATGAGTGGAATGAGATGGAAATGAAGTGGAGTGAAGTGGAATGGAGATGAAAATGAGATGGAGGTGAAGTGAAATGACAAGTGAGGTGGAGTGAAGATGGTAGGAGAGAGATTTTTTTTGGAAAATATAGTGTCAGGTGCCCCTGATTTTCACTCTACATTTTTTGCATAAGACTGCCAATCTATGATTGGTTTTCAGGCTTATACAAAAGATTTTTTTTTTTCTTTCTTTTTTTTTCTTCTTCTTTTTCTTCTTCTTTTTTTTTTTTTTTTTTCGACTGAAAGAAACAAAGACTAGGCTGATGGAGGAGAAGGATTCCTCTCCACCAGCCTCATTGCAGAATTTTCTTGAAAATTTTTGACAAAGTCCTCTTTTGAGAGTGGCTTATGATAAATTTTCAATCGGTGGCCATTCACAATGAGAGGAGTTTGAAACTCATCAATGGTCTTGACTCGAACTGCTCCATTGCTAAAGACTTCGTCAATCTCATATGGTCCAAGCCAATGAGTCTGAAATTTTCCTTTGAAGTCTTTAAACTTGGAATCAAACAGTAACGCCCAATCTCCCTTTTGAAACTTTTTCTCTTTGATATATCTGTCATGCCACTTAGCTCTTTGGTGCTGAACTAGATCAGTCCTTAAAATTTCATCTTGTCTTATTTCATCTAGCTCATTCAGCTGCTCCATTCTGTGCTTTTGGGCTTCTGATAGATTCATCCCCAACTAAACTGCCATCTTGAAAGTATTGACTTGAAACTCAATGGGGAGTAGGACTTCTTTCCCATAAACAAGTTTAGGGAGAATGTCCTGTTGTGTTCCTCCATGTAGTTCTATAGGCCCATAAAGCTTCAGGAAGCCTTTCTGCCCAATCTCTTCTGTGGAGATGAACAGTTTTGGTGATGATGCTCTCAAGAACTTTGTTTGTAGATTCCACTTGACCATTTGCTTGCGGATGGTACGGAGTAGATTTTCTGTGCTTGATTTTGTATTCTTCCATCAGCTTCTCCATCAAGTTAGATGTAAATTGACTTCCCTGATCTGTCACAATTTCTCTTGGGACACCAAAACGAGTAAAAATATCCTCAAAAAGAAATTGAACAACTGAATTTTCAGTGGCAGAAGGCAATGCCTTGGCTTCTACCCATTTAGTAACATAATCAGTGCAAACCAATATATACTTCTTTTGTTTAGATGGTGGATTAATAGGTCCAATGAAATCTAAAGCCCATTTTTCAAAGGGTTCGATGAGTACCTGTGGCTGTAATGGCATTTCATTTGAAAGAGTTGGTCTCCCAGCTCTTTGGCAGCTGTCACACCTTCTAACATATTGTTTTGCATCTTTGAAGAGAGAAGGCCAATAATATCCTAAAGAAAGGATTTTATAGGCCGTCCTCTTGTCAGCAAAGTGTCCACCGCATGGTTCATCATGACATGCCTTAAGGATGTTAGGCATTTCATCTTCCCGAACACATCTTCTGATCACACAATCTAGCCCTGTTTTAAACAATTCATTAGAAATCCATGAATAATTTGAACTCTCCTGAATAATTTTCCTTTTCTCATTAGGAAATAAGTGTGGACGTAGCTTCCCTGTAACCAAATAGTTAGCAATATCTGCATACCAAGGAGTTTTATTAGTTACTGCAAACAAATATTCATCTGGAAACTTATCCTCTACATGAGAATCTTCGTTAGTATTTTGGATTCTAGACAAGAAATCAGCTATTGTATTTTGTTTTCCTGGTCTATCTAACACAGTAATATTGAATTATTGTAAAAGTAAAAGCCATCTTGTAACTCTGCCATTAGTAACAGGTTTGTTCATGAGATATCTAATTGCAGAACGATCAGTATGGACAAAAGTTTCATAGCCTGTTATATAGTGTCTAAACTTGTTGATTGCATGAACAACAGCTAAGAATTCTTTTTTAGTCACAGTATAATTTAACTCACTAGGAGTCAAATTTTTACTGGTGTAATAAATGGCATAAGGAACTAAATCCTTTTGACCCAACACAGCTCCTAGAGCTGTATCTGAAGCATCTGTAGAAATATGGAAAGGAAGTTTCCAGTTTGGCCCTCTCAAAATGGGTGCTTCAGATATTCTTGTTTTCAAAGTTTCAAATGCAGATTGACAGTCAGGATCCCACTTGAATTCACAGTCTTTTGTAAGTAATTTGAAGAGTGGAGATGCTATTTTGGTGAAGTTTTCAATAAATCTTCTATAATATCCAGTAAATCCAAGAAAACTTCTAACATCTTTTTGACAATTTGGAATAGGTAACTTGGAGATGACTTCAACTTTTGATCTATCAACTTTAATCCCATCTCCTGAAATATGATGTCCTAAAACAATCCCTTCAGTAAACATCATAAAACATTTTTCATGACTTAATGAAAGATTTGTTTCTTTACATCTTATAAGGACTTTTTCCAAATTTTTTAATGCCTCTTCAAATGAATTACCAGAAACTGTAAAATCATCCATATAGACCTCTACACAATCATGAATTAGATCAGAAAAGATTCCTAGTACTGCCCTTTGAAATGTTGCGGGTGCATTACATAATCCAAAAGGAAGTACTCGGTAAGCAAAAGTTCCCCATGGACAGGTAAATGTGGTCTTGTCCTGATCTTCAGGTGCTACCTGAATCTGATTGTAACCACTAAAACCATCCAAAAATGAGAAATACTTTTTGCCTGCTAAAGTATCTAATACCTGATCAATAAAGGGTAAAGGAAAGTGATCCTTCAAAGTTGCTTTGTTCAATTCCCTGTAATAAATGCAAACCCTCCATTTACCATTCTTTTTAGGTACTATAACCAAAGGAGAAACCCACCGGCTATCTGAAATGGGGTAAATGAAGTTTACATTAAGTAACTTTTGGAGCTCTTCTTTCACTATCTCCCTAAGGTTTGGATTCATCCTTCTTTGAGGTTGTCTGATTGGTCTACTGTTTTCCTCAATGTAGATGTGATGAATGCAAGTCTTAGGATCAATACCTTTCATATCAGTATACTCCCATGCAAATGCAGTAGAATGTTTTTGCAAGATTTTGGTTAGCTCCTCCTGTTGTGATTTTTCCAAGTTTCTGTTGATATTCAATGTTTTTCCTGGAAAAATCTCAATGGCAGAACTTCCAAACTCTTCCATAGAGAAAAGAGACATTTGTCTAGATGATAGACACTCAATGTCAGAATCCAACTAAAATTGTGTGTGGTCATATTCTGAAGATGGTTCAAAGTTTTCTAATGTGTTCAGAATTTGACTATCTTCACTAATCTCAGAAATGGTAAAGACAAGTTGTATAGTATCTTCATCATCAACCCACTCATTATCTCCTATTTCTGTAATTTCTTTTGCTGGAGGATACAGATTGAACTTCTTTGTCGAATTACCATCAGAAATATACATATCCCCAGACCTACAACTTATGAAAGCATCAGCTGTGGCTAGCCAAGGTCTTCCTAAAATAAGAGGATGTCCTCCTAGATTACTAGATTACTTTTGGGAGTTAAAATCATGAAATCCACTGGATATTCCCAAGAGTCTAAGGAGACTAGAATGTCTTCTAATACACCATCTGGTTTAATAATTGATCGATCTGCAAGTTGCAATAAAGTAGGTGTAAAAAGAAGATTAGGAAGTTTTAGTTGTTCCATAGTATGTCTACTCATGATGTTGATAGCAGCCCCTAAATCAATCAAAGTATTTGGTATTTCTACCCCATTGATATGTGTTTTGGCAATTGGACTACCGGGATCTACATATTTCTGCATAGTAATTTTTCCCATCATGATATCTGCAATTTTCCCTACCAGGTGGATTCTTCTGGTATCTCTTGGTTTCCTTCCTGGTCCTTTAAGACTCAACTCCTTTATTGTTTTTGCTAGAATAGGAATATCTTTAATGGCTTGTAACAAGGGAATCTTGATACAGACATTCTTCAATTCATCTAGAAAATTATAGTCAGGCAACCAAATTTGTTTTTCCACTCCTTTGTCAATTTGTAATCTTTCAGGAAAAGGAGGTGTGGATAAAGATGCAGGTTGCTCAACTATGGGAGTTGTGGGGGTTAATTCTTTTTCTTTTTCTTTTTGAGTGTTTGGGTTTTGAAGAGATGCTTCAAAACCCTTATTAGCTTCAAGAGAATCTTCCTCAAAAATACTTTGTTTTTGAGCATTTATAGAAGGCTTATCTAGGACTCTACCTGATCTGAGTTGTACTTCATTGAGAGGAACAATCATATAGGTAGGAAATTGTTGACCTTCCATCATGTAAGCATTTTGAGGGTTTTTATTATTGGGGTTTGGCAATGGCTGAGAAGGAAGTTGATTTGACTTCTGTTGGAATGGAAGCAAGAGTTGAGAATTTGGATTCTGTTGAGAAGGTTGTTGTTGTTGTGGAAATGGAAATGATAGTTGTGGATTTTGATTTGGAAGTTGTGGAGCTGGTTGGTTTTGAAAAGATGGAGAATATTGGTAAAATTGAGCAAATCTCCCATAAGGATTTTGCATACCTTGTACCCATGATTGAAAAGGATTTTGAGGTTGGGACCAAGGTTGTTGCCAAGGATTCCAATTTGGTGGGGGTTGAAAGTTCATAGAGTTGCTAAACCCTTGATTTTGTTGCCCCTGCCAAGGTCTCCTTGCAACAAAATAGAGAGATTGGATTGTATTTGGATCTTCTTGAAAGACAGCTTTGAGCCCAGGAATTGAAGGACAATCCTTGATCTCATGATTCTCTGAACAAATTACACATGTTTCTACAACTTTTGCATCCAAGGGACATTCCCTTAGAGCATGTTTCTTCCTACACTTTGGGCAAAAGATGGCCAAACCCTCAGCTTCTTCTTTCTGCTTATTGTGAATCTTAAGGGTGTCTAGTTGCTCGCTAAGACTCCCTAAGATGTCAGTTTTGAATTCATCAAGCATGTTGCCAATCTCAGCCCTACTTACTGATCCAGTTGCAGATTTGTTTTCTCTAACGAGAGAAGGATCTCTAGGCCCTTTTTGAGTTTTAGATTTCCCCCTTGAGAGATGGACACATAGCTCTGCTATATCATGAAGTGGAAGTTGAGATATGTCTCCTTTTCCCATCATGTTCAAAATATCTATCCATTCATCTCTAATGGCTTTTAATAGAAGGGATTTCAAGGTCTCCTCATCTAAGTTACTCATTTTTGCTCTTTTCAGGTTGTATTGAAATCTTTCAAGTAAATCCTCCAAGTTTTCATCTTCTCTTTGCACCATTTTGAATACCTCATCCTTGTGATTGGTGGGCATACAATATGTTATCACAAAACCAGTACTAGGGGGCTGCAACTAAGCATGGTCTCATGTAACTATTTCAACCTATCTTTAGACCAAAGATTAGCCTCTTTGATCAGAGAGGGCTCTCTCAAAACTCTTGATAAAATCCTTCACACCCTAGATGGCTAACTCTTTATTTACTTATGAAAACATGACTGGTTGGAAACACACCAAAAGATATCTCATTGGGCTATGGAGTCTATAATATCAAGTAGACAAGAAAAACACAGTGATCTCATAGAAATCAAGGCTCTTAGCATTACAAGTCAAACATATTCCACCACACATAGCTTGCTGTATACACAGGAAGTCAGAGCATATAATTATGAATTCTGAGTGATTGCATACAACAAAACCATAAAATAACATAAGGTATAACACATCATCACTTCATTTGACCATGACAATCCTTCGAGAATCTTGAGAAGAGAATAACTCTGTTTTACTATTACTGTCAAAAAAGGTCTTACAGTGGCCCAAAACAACACACTTTTTCTATTAAGTATCCAACCTTTTTTACATCTAAGTTATTCCTATATATAGCCTATCAAAACACTGCTGTACGAGACTCCTCATCAAGCATGAAGGGAGCTCGGGCTTTTGACATAAATGACCTTAACAATAACATAAACAAACTAATTTATTACAAGAGATATGATGCTACGAAAACAGAGGATTCCATCATATTGGCACTTTAAGTCTTCTTCCTTGTATACCCTGCTGTGTCCTTGGAGCTTGCCACCTGTAGTACTGCAATAATAACCATATCCAAACTTAAAACAGATTCAATGTACATACAGCTCCGGATACTTGATGCATAGATGACTCAACAACCGAAAAGAAAATGAAGCCTATATTCTTGGTTGCTGCCTCCCCTCGGTGTTCATATATTAATGATCCATCTTTAAGCCATTTAAACCTTGGATAGTCCCATGTGACTGAAGAGAACTCATAACCCAGCCATCCCACAACTGGACAAGTGTATCATTTAACACCTCAGCAGCTCTATCCAAACCCTAAAATTTCGGAGATAAAGTGACTTTTAGGCAAAAGACAAAACTTCGGCTTTTTCTTTGAATATTTACACCTGGCCTCCTTTTCAAAATATCTGACTGATCTTCTATAATCACCATGCTGATATTAAACCATCTCTTTAAATATATGCTGATCTCAGCATTCCAACTCAAGCTTTAAACCTAACCAGTCATCTACAGCAGTTTCGTAGCGCGCTACGAAACTGCTGTAGGTCATCAAAATTAAATATATGAACCTCAAAACAGCAATATTTCAAATCTATGATTCCTTTAGTCTTTCCATACAGGTGTGAAGACACAAAAAAGTCTCAAAAACTTTTAAAAAGACAATGGCCCAAAATATATCAAAATTTGAGAAAACACATTCCTCCTTGAATCATTTAGCTAGCTTGTCTAGCTTTTCTTTCAGGCTGATGACTTCCTCCTTCAACTTCTTGTTCTGTGCTCTTAGACTTGCATTCATTTGTTTCATAGTTTTTGCCTGTTTTAGAGCTGGTACTGTCCATACATAGGCGTCAGATACCGAACTAGCTTGACTGATCAAACTTGTTTTACCTTTCATCACAGCTTTCTTATAACTAGTATATCTCACTGCCTTCTCTTTAAAAATATTATGAACCTGAGGTATCTCCTTACTTGCTCCAGCTTGTTTTTTAATGGCAACCACATTTCCACTTTGACTAATAACTACCTTATTGTCCTTATTCTTGTTTTTAGCTGCTTGGACTATTTCAGAGAAGATTTCAAGTGCCTTTGTCCTAGGCATGTCTGAAGGGACTTTCTCTTTTTGAGCCTTTTCTGCTTCCTTCATTTGCCTCCTAGTCATTGGTCTGCGAGGTTTAAAGGCATACTCTTCACCTGGTTCTTCAAACTTTAACCTTTTGGAAGCCTTTGACTTCTTAGAACTCTCAGGTGAAGACTGTGTTAGATCAATATGCATAGGTGATACCAACTGATCTTGTTCTATTTCAAGTGGTTCAACTTGAATTGGATGTTCTTGTTCTAATTCAATGGCTTCCAACAAATCATTTAGACTACCCTTAGAAACAGGACTCTCTTCCACATGAGCTGATTTTCCTTTTTCTTTGTTCAGCTGGCCTCTAGTTCTTACTCTGGAAACTCTTTCAACTTCACTAGACTTAATTTCATCTTTTCTTTTGTGAGTCTTCTGTTTAGATGATTCTGGTGTTTCTTTAAGAGGCAACTTAGAAGCTTCTTTTTCAGATACTTTAGATGATTTTGAAGTTTTGACTACTGATGCTTCAGGAGTTTCTTTAACTGCTAACTTAGGAGTCTTCTTTGTTTTAGCTTTGGGCTTCTTATGGTCTGTTATTTCTTTCCTAATCTCAGCCAAAGTAGTATCCTCACTCCTATCTTCTCTTTCTCTTACAGGTAATGGAGTGAGGCCCGTTTTACTAGGGAAACCGGCCATGAATACAAACGAATCCCAGTCCTTACCAATTTTATGTAGGCTATCCAACACCAATAATTTAACCAGACCATGATGGAAAAGAGATGTTTCATAAGCTTCCTTCTTCAACTGAATCTTGTCACACATCTTAGTAATACTCCTGAATAAGTAAAAAGGGATGTCTATTGAGCTCTTACCAGTGAAGTGTAGTAGCAGCTTGAAATGATATGAGTAGACTTTGTTGTACCGACCTTCACATGTCAAGTACTTCTGGATGCATGTCAATAATGTAGCATAATTCTCCTTAAGATAGCTCCTTGGGACAGCTTTAGTAAGATCTTCGTCTACATATGGTGCCTTTAAGAACTCCTTACACGGACCCATATCAAACTTGAAATTCTTGAACCATTCTTGGCCACCTCTTGGGATTTCTGTGACTGTAGAAATGACTTCAGGGGAAACCGGAAACTCCAGCATGGCCACTTTTGAATTTAATCCCGTGAAATTCACTGCAAATGCCTTGGTCACTTCTGCATGTCCACCTTTGAGTTTTTCACAGAACCGCCAACAACCAGCACCTCTGAACGCCTTTGCTACTTCCTCATTCCTGAGGGTTACATCTAATCCCTCCGGCTCTGTTCTCACACATCTACCCGAACGGTGCTCCTTTCTTTCCATGTTTCTTTGCACAATTCTACACAAGGAAATGACGGTGGTTTGCAGCACGAAAACACTCTTTGGCTGGAGCAATCAGGCTCGCTTGCAGTAGTCTGTTTAGAATAAAGCTCACGCTTTTCATAGAGCAGAAGACATTCATATGTTATGAAAAACACATTATGGAATGACCACTTCCTATAACGTCCTCCAAACTGACACCTAACTCAATGAAATCAGACCTGATGGCAAAGTAATGGCTAATCATGACACATAAATGGTGTGAGGAAACAATCATAACCGGACTCGTGACTCACTATTTCTCGGATTAGACATTCAAGGAAAAATGCTGCACAACAGCCCGAAACCCCGATTTCGTAGCGCGGGCAGTTCAAATTTAAAGGAATGCGCTACGAAATCGCTGACAAACGGGCCGCTACGAAAACACGCAAACATTATTTAGCAGCAGAACTGACCAATCACACTCGCGCTACGAAACTGCGCAAGTACCTAAGAGATCATACCCGCGCTGCGAAACTGCGCAAGTACCAATGACATGACATGACATAACTAACCATGATGGAAGATGACTAATGCCCTTGCCTTTACACGAATTTCATTCATAACTCTTGAGTTTCAAAATTTGAAATTGACATAAGTTAACAAACTTATTTACAAGACCTCAAGACTTTATAAAAACTTATGGACAATTAACATATACATGAACTATAGATTCTAGTGATAACACAATAGTCCAGGTACCTATCCAAAATTGTTTGTTTCATATCATTCCAAGACCTAATGGATTAAGTGAGTAATCCCATGAACCATTTCAAGGCTGCTCCTTTCAATGTTGAAGGAAACAGTTTGAGTTTTTGAGAGTCTTCCAGATAATCATAAGTTCGACACACGACTTCAAACTCAAATAGAAATGTTTCAGGGTCCTCATTCCTTAACCCATGGAAGTTTGGGAGGGCAGATGGTGAAATGTTTTTCATTGTGGCTCAGGAGTCCTCATCGACTATAGGAAATCCGAATGAGTTATCTCCATCCCTATTTCCCCCAATGTTACCTCTACCTCCTCCATTGTTTCCTCCTCCTCCTCTACCTCTACCTCTACCAAATCCAGTTGCTCCTTCCTCTGTCATGGTAGTTTCCCTGGAGACTTCAGAGTCTTCTGGTTCTTCTACTAAGGGTGAACGAGAAGGAATTTCTCCCTCTTCTTCTTCAGATGATTCTACTTCTTCAATTACAATTTGTCTCTCTGTAGAAGGAAGGAAAGGATCTCTTTCTAATTCAGATTCGATGGAAGGTGTGGGAGAGTCGACTCCTGCCTCTTGAATTCCAGGAATCCTAGGGCTGGGAGTGTAAGTTGGAGATGATGGAGGTGTATCTTGTCTATTCCTTGAAGTAGATGGACTTGTAAAAATCGAACTCTTGGCTCTAGCTAAAAACCTTCCCCTAGAATCTCTTGCTCTATGCATGTCATTTTTTATTTTTCTTCAAGTCGGGCTAATAATTCTCTTTCTGATCTTCCAGGTAACTCTAGGTGCAAGAAGAGAGCATACTCAAGAAACTATTAAACCAATAACTTTCTCATTTCTGATCCTCCAGATCACACTAAGTGAAAGAGGAGAGCATACTTTGAGAGGTTATCAATTTTCCTTCCTTGAAATTTTCTTGTTTTATTTTTTAAGAATTTTGCTACCTAATTTCACTTCCTCGGCAACGGAGCCAAAACATTTGGTCAATTTAGTGTGATCTAAATTTCTATTTATAATGTCAACCCGGGGTTCGTAAACTGACGAAGTGAAGTGTACTATATGTACTAGATAACCATTTCCTTAGTCTTTTGTCATTTTTAGTTTTTTTTTTTTTAAGTTTGTTTTTGGATTTATCTTTCCCTAATGTGAGATGATGAAAAGGTGATAAAGCAAGTGAAATATGGATGATTATGGTGATCTCTAAGTGGGTTTCAAAACTTACAAGAGAAAGCTTTAAAATAACTGCAATGAAATCAATTCTTCAAAAGAAATAAAGACATCAAACAATGAACTATGACATCGGCCCAGTATCTTTGTTGCTGAATGAAAATGAAAGTGAAATCTACACTAAATTCAATTAAAAGTAAGAACAACTAATCCACACTATTTCAACTTTTCAACTCAACCTTCCTTGTGAAAAGATATCATGAAATGTTAAGCAATGTGAAATCTAAAAGAAGTTAAACTGCATAAAAGAAACTAATCACACTACTTTAACTTTCTTGACCTTTTGCCTTTCAGCTTAATTTACCCTGTGAGAAACAGTCATGAACAAGTCAAGCAATGTGATATCTAAAGCAAACTAAATCAAGCTATAATGAGTGATATTCTGGTTCCTAATAAAGTTATTTGATTATAGAAAGGAACCGTTAACAGATGAATAACATGATATCTAAGAGCAGAAAATAAATGTACAACTTAAGGAAATGATAGTACTGGAAATCAAACTTCAGAAAACAAGAGTCAGCGAAAAAACAAGATGATCTCGTATGCCAATAGTTATAAGAAGAAAAGGTGAAAAATTGCCCCGGGCTGCCTAAGGAAACCTGCAAAAACACTGATCAGTTGTAACCATAAAAGAGCAGTAATGAAAATGTAAATCAACAGAAATCAAAAAGCTTTGTTATGTACAGCTAAATATACATGATGAAATGAAACGCAACATTTAAATGACAACTGTACAACTAATATACATGAACAGGAAAAAGTAATGCAAGAGTTAAAAGACAACTGTACAAGGCTTCAGTAAGCAGGGGCCCTCTGCCACTTCAACTGATTCAACGAACAGCTACAAGCTTAAGTTTAAACCAGTCTTCTCATATATTAAACAGCAACGTAAAAGTGCAGTGGGGAAATACAACAGCGTCGGATTACATTACCAAAACTATTAACTTTTACAGCGTTCATGGATGCATTATTTATAAGGAAAGAAAGCTAAACAGATTAACTAAATCTACGCTATTAACCACGCTGCCATAGACACGTAAATCCTCTTCAGCCCGGATCTAGGTAACTATCATCATGTTTATTAAATCTGAGAGGTATGGCTGTTGGATTCACGCTATCAGGATGTCTTCGTGGCTAAGGATTGTGCCACGTAGCTTCACGTGCTCAAAAACAGAGCTACGCAGAGCTGTGCCACCGCTAAACACTTCTGTTGACTATCCTTTGCCCCTTGTTTGACCGCGGGATTTTATGGCCGTGTTGGATGATCTGGAGGGACACGTTCCACGTCCTTGACTCCTGTAACTTGCCCATGTGGCTCATTTCTTCAGAAGACACCTGTAGCATGGTGTTTGAAAAAATGGCTGCGGAATCCTGTGCTGGCTCCAGAAACCTGGGTCAACTGCGGAAACCTGTGTCAGCTACGGAAACTGAGAAGCTTCCGCAGCTGTCTGAACAAAATTCTAAACCAAACAACAGTCATCAGCGTAGTTAGAAAACCATGTCAAAATCTCGTTTTTAAACTAAAATACAATGATTTAATCAACTTGGTGGATAAAATGAGTGGAAAAGAAGGCTGAGAGGGTGTATGGGAAGGTGCAGGTTCGAGGCTCAACACTTATAAGGTTGAATTTTAATATCTTACTTTTGGGTTCATATTATGTCTTAATTGGCAAGGATTGATTAAAAACCCATAAAGTAAGATTAGATTTCTAGAATAAAAAATTTGAGTGGTTAGATGATGAAGGGAAACCAAGTCTAGTGAAAGGAACTTCGATATTTATCTCTTTGAGACAAATTTCATATTTACAATTATATGAATTTCATGTGGAGCCAATATAAGAAAGAGTAAAATATTTAGGATGTTCTAATACTCCATGAATTAAAGGATGTATTCTCATATGAGATACCTAGTTTACCTTCTAAGAGATATATTGATTTCTCCATTGATATTATGCCAAGATATACACCTATATTTAAAGAACCACACAAAATGAGTACACATAAGTTTATTGAGCTAAAAATTCAATTATAAGAATTGTTGGTCAAAGGATATATTATACCAAGGTGTCTCCCTAAGGAATACCAATCCCTTTTGTAAAGAAAAAGAATGGTACCCTTAGATTTTCCATTGATCACAGACAATTGAACAAAGTGATAATGAAAAAGAAGCATCCTTTATCCCGGATTAATGATTTGTTTGATTAGGTAAAAGGATAAAGGGTGTTTTTGAAGATTGACTTGACATTGGGAAATCATCAAGTTAAGATCAAGGGTGAGGATATTCGTAAGAAAAAAATCAAAACTAGATATTGTATTTATGAATTCATGGTGGTGCCATTTGGACTCACCAATGCACCAACCACATTCATGTGCCTTATGTAAGTACTAAGTTTTTATTGGTATTTTTATATTACATTCTCATCTACTCTAACTCCAATGAAGAATGTGAGGAAAATCATAGATTAGTATTGCAAACACTAGGAAAGCATTAATTGTATGCCAAGATTAGTAATTTTGAAGTATATCAAAGGAAGATATAGTATTTGGGACACATTAAATAATATGAAGGAATTTAAACTGATCCAACAAATATCAAGTCCATTACAAATTTGCCCACTCTAAATAATGTGATGGATTGTTGGAATTTCTAAGTCTAACTGTTAGAAATATGTCCTGTACTTTCTGATTTATTTCTTCCTATTTGTTCTGTTAATTAAAAATTTATTTACCATGTAAATACTAAAAACAAATACAAGTACAGTCTCAACACATGTAGATCATCAACTGAAGGAAAAACAAGCACACAAGTGACATCGTTATTTTTGGACTAATGTCCCCGGAAAAACCCAATGCGGGAAAACCGATGCAACTATCTGAGAGTTTTATTATTAAGCAAATTCAAAATACAATCTGGGTGCTAGAAATGGCTCACCAAACAAAGAATTTCCTTGGCGGTAGTACCTCTAAGTTGGAGATAGATATCAGCCCCAATCTGCCCCACAAAATCTCCCAATGTCAACCTCTAGGATTTGCGTTAGCCTCTCTAGCCCAACATCTACCCAATGTCAGCCTCTCTGGCCCAACGTCAGACTCTCTGGGCTTTACATCAGCCTCTGGAGCCTCTATGTCTCCCATGTTGGCCCTCCTCACACTCTGTGCAACTACTGGCTGCCTCTGCATGGTCTCTGGCTGCTTCTGTGTGCCCTCTGGTTGGCTCTGCGTCAACCCTCTCTTAGATTCTACGATGATGCTCTCGGTACTATCTTTGCCTCTCTGCTACTGCATTCACTACCCCTCAGCTAAAACTTTGATCACTCCTTCGATTTCCTTAGCAAGACCTGCGCCATAAAATCAAATTCTTGACCAAATTGGTGTGTTCTCCAAGTGACCCTCAAGCCTCCTCTTATACTTTTCTCATTGAAAATTCAACAATCGAGATTAAGTCCCTAATCAACGGCTAATATTAGATATGGCTTGATCCATGACTTTTGGGCCATTCTAACTCAGTTTGATAGTAGTTCACATAAATATTTTATTTTCCCTAAGTTTAGACTTAGGGACTCCATTAAAAATATTAATTATTTCAATATCTCCCAAACTGGTTAGATTCTTCCCAAACCATTTTTGGGTATTGGATATCTTATGTGATTTAGCCTCTCCACCATTTTTTGTGGCTAGAGCACATTCGATGCCACCCCAAATCAATACTACCTCTTAGCAAGGACTATGATTTCGTAATACTCCTCACTCAACATCACCCCGATCATCCGGCATCGGTCCCTGTGTTGATGCTAGGCCTGCTACCCAACATCCTTTGCAATGTTGCATCATGTACTGCTTCTCACAGCCTTGTCACTATCACTGCTACATCTGCACTGCAACCCCTTTCATCATGTTGCATTGTGTTGCCCATAGCACTGCCACTGCTAACTGCTGCACTACAACTCAATTACTGAGAAGTAGGTAACTGATATCCCAAATCTGACATCTCTGTTAGGCTAGAAACACTCCAATGTTGAAGCTCCTTCTGTCGCTCCAACTACATCTGTCTCTATCGACATCCACCAGTCCTGCTACTCCTCTTTGGGGCTCCTGTGGCAAGGTATAATCCAAGAGGTTGGGTACCTCGAGAATCTTGCCCCTCATCGCCTGTAGTCCATCTGAATACAACTTGATGTATCCCTACTTCCTTTCAAGTGGTGTATGAGCACTCATGGAATAGTCATCATCTGTCTCCACTTCTTTGTCTGCCATTACTGGCGCAACCTTGGTATCAGAAGCCTCTCCCTTTCTCTTCTTCCTCGGACACTGGCTTGCATAGTGACCCAGTTCCCCATAGTGGAAGCATTTGACCTTGGAGAGGTCCTTCTTTTTCCTGTTTCTCTTGCTTACCCTCAGATGCTAAGGAAACATCCTCCTCTTCATCCTTCTTGATTCTGACCCCCTTGTCGCTACTTCCTACCTTGGTTAGCCTTCTGATTTCTTCTTGTGAAGAGCTCCCACAGTTCCTCCCAATCTCGAAGGGATGCCCTGCCCAGAATTCTCTAGACAAATACCTCCTGTTAGAGTCGGTCTGGTTAGTCCTCCGTCAAAGATCAAAACTCTTTATGCATTTCATCTTTAGGAGTCCCGCTCCATTTACCCAGCTGCATTCCACTAGGAGCATGTTATAATATGACGGAAAAGGTCATGCTAGTCATTTCCCCTCATGTCTGGCTCCTGCTGGCTTAGGTCCTTTGTCAATGATCACTAAAGTCCATGACAGTGAAGGTCTAGTCCTTTAATGGACAAAAGCCATTTTCGATAATTAGGTCTAGGGATTAATCAATTTGGTCTTCAACCATGTCCAATAAAGCCATGCAGGCCAGAGTGAGGCCCTTACAAAGTTATGGTTCAAAGAGTTTCATCGTCATGTGGACAAATTTCGAATATTCTTCAAAACTCTGTTTTGAAGAAAATTCAAATAGTTTCATTCGTGATGAAATTTTCTAAAAAGGTCGCCAATTGATTTCTTCAGATGCAGTCATGGTTTCCGTGGCCAAATGCCTTGTCATGCAACCCCTGCAAAAATTGTCGAAAATTTCATCATTCTAGCTAAAAATTCAAAGGGAAGAAAGAAATTCAGTGTTGCTTTAAGTTAGTGAAAAGTGTCAAAAGGAGACATTAGCAAAGTGGGTTTTTGAAGAAGCAAAAATTTAACCCATGACTTCAAAGTCTTTATATAATAATTTGGAAACAAGTCCATTGTGCAAATCAAGGTTATTGAGAAACATAGCAAAGTGTTTGAGAGTGCAAAGCACGCGTTTGGAGGGAGTTGGAGTCATTTTTCAGGAGCGCGGCGCACACACAGAGGGGCGCGGTGCACATACAGAGTGCGGCGCACACAAAGCCACCCCATAGTGCAAATTTTACAAGGGCGCGACGCATATAAAGAGTGCGGCGCATTGGGTTTGTCGCGCGGCGCACACCCATAAAGGCCCGAAATCGTGCCAAATTGCCTTTGAAACCCCTCAAATCGATAGGTAGGCTCTAAATATCGATGGCTCATGTATTTTTGTGAAGGTTATGGTGGTTCATGGCTAGTTATAGTGGCAACTAAAATTCATAAAACCAACCACTAGAAAACACCAAATCCATTGTTGCTAGGGTTGCAAAATTGTGGTGTTGATGCCAAGGCTCCTCTTTGACCTCTCATCTTTTCCCTCCTCTCAATTTTTCCCTTCCCCCCATCTCATTTTTCTCTATTACCCCTACACTAAAATATTACCAAACTCCATTCCCAATCCCCTCCTCTTATTTTTCAACATAACACCCCAAAACCCTACCTTATTAAAACCCCAAAACCCTACCTTATAAAAACCCCAAAACCCTACCTTATCAAATCCCAAAACCCCCCTACATATCCCTAAACAAAACTTCTCCCCATAACCGCTATTCTCATCATATTATTCCCCTCATAATACTCCCTTTTTTCATTGTTCCCCTTGGTGGCAGATATCACAACAACACCTAGTTTCACACCATCGTCAAGGGCAGCCCAAGTACAGTACACACAACAGTCATGGCATCTAGGCATTCATTAGAGTATGAGATGGAGACATAAAGTGATTCATCCTCGGAAGAACAGGCTCCCAAGAGACATCACAAGAGTGGCAAACATGTTAGGGATGAGCCAACCACCCTCACTGAATTGCAGGCCTGCCCTCTTGCCATGTCATGCTTCCAGCATCTATCATGTTTTGAATTTTGTCAAAGAGTGGCTAATGTTTGAGTTCATCATGAGTAGGCCCATCTTTTTGTGCTTCACCTACATGGAGATCAATCTATCTTGGCTAGGGTCACCTTCACACTAACACTCGAAACTGTCTCATTAGCAACCGGTATACCGAATGTTGGAGAACATGGCACAAGAAACAAAAAGTTGATCGGCAACATTATGAGCCTTACATTAAGGCCAGTTGCTTGAGGCAGCTCACAAGAGTCTTTCCATTTAGATATTTGAAAGATGAATGTGCTCCACTCGTGAAGTTGATCATGAAGTACTTCAGCTGTGATGGGAGGTTCTCTCGTCTATATGCCTATCACATCAGGTTTCCCATGCACTTTACTAGGGTATGGATGATGAACATCCCATTTTTCATTTGCAGGAACATAGAGAGGATGAACACCTTCATGCAGCACAAGACCCCTCAACAGCAACTTAACAGTGTTTATCACTTTTCTCTTATTAAGATTTTGGTGGTTCATCAATTGGGATTGCAGGGCATTACTTGGGATGATTTCATCTCCCGTGACCTCTTCAGCACTTCACAAGTATTATTAGAGGTTAAGCATGAGGGTGAAACTTCTCGTCGGTATGAGCGCCATGAGACTGCTAGTGTGCCGGTTTTCATCACATATCAAAGGGGTGCTAGAAATTTGTTTGTAGCAGACTTCATAGAGACCCTCCAACCCAAATTTCAAGAAATTTGGGGCAATTTTGGTCACATGGTAAATTTTTGGTCACAACATAGGTTTTTTCTCCTGCTTAGGATTGGGAGCTCCAAATCACAAATGGTTTGCATTTCTGGATTCAGCATGCAAAATCATGACTGCTAGTGCTTGGACAAGACATTTGGGCATGATTTGAGTCTCCAGGAGGTCAAAAACACTCAAAAAATGACCTCTCGGCCCCTATTTTGACACACAGGAAGTAGTCTTGGGAGAATGAAGTTTTGGAGGGGAAAATGAGCACCAAATTCAAAAATTCCACTTGGGTTGGAAAGTAGACAGGCAAGATTTCCAACAAGCACACTTGGGCATAATTTGGATTCCTAAAGGTACCTCAAAATTTCCTCCAAAGTGGCTCGGCACGTATAGATTTGGGCGTGGTGCATATAGAGAAAAAGGCCAAAAATTGCGCCTGTTTCACGAAATTTCGATTCGCTACTTTCTCCAAGTGGGCCCGCTCATTTACACTAAATTTTTCTCGGCGTCTAAGGCAATGTTTAAAAATCATTTTCAATAAATATGGGCTTCTATCCAAGTGGCAAAGGAAGGCGAGCAGTCACCCAAGCCATTTGTCATGTTTATAATGCTGCACCTGTCATTAATGGTTGGCTTTCCACTTCCACTTTGTAATGATTTGAAAAACTTCTCAACTCTTGGTCATTCTATTTCCTCATGGCATAGTCTATTTATTGTATGCAAACCATTTGCAAAAGGTTGGCTTGTAATTTCTAGGAGACTGTGGGAGAGAAACTCAGTTCTTCATTACATATTTTGACAGAGGATTAATGAAAGGCAGCGGCTCTGTTTCATGAGATTCATGTGGTTGTGAGTGTAGCCAATGTGTCTCTTATGTTTCATATGCATTTCGTAATGTTTCACAGTTCATTTCCAGTGAAATTTTCTAAGTTAGATAAGGTAGAATTCATTTTTATTGCTCTGCCTGTGGGCAAATTTCATGTTCAATGTTCTTCTTTTGTTGAAAAGGATTCATGTACTTATGCCCTTTTCACCCTCCTAAGCAATTCCTCCATTGCGCGTTATTTCAAACTAAATTGCTAGACTTTCTGCCTGCCTTGCCTCACGAAGTAATATGTGCCTTTGTATTAAATTCTCTACTCATTGCTGTCCGTTGGTCCCATACCATCCCAGAAACTCAGTCATTCATAAAAAATTGCTTCTTGTATCCATATTTACTTACTAGCCTAAGATCAATATTTCATTGTTAGTCATCTCAGACCATTCCGTTTACTTATTCGCTGAGCGTGACTTGGAGAGAACCCTCTCCTGTTCTAGTAGGGCTAGCTACCAGACTGAGTGTGGTTTGTGGTTACCCTGAATTTTGCCTTCCTTAAGCCTAAGGCAGATTTAGGTGCTAACATAGTGGCGACTCCACTAGGGAGAAATTAATCACCTTACTGCTTGATAATTCTAAGCTTCCGGATGATAAGTTTAGGATTTGATAGGTTGAGTAAGTTGTTCATGTCCTTCTGATTTTTTTCGAAAATAACACGTTGGCTTCGAGACGATATACCAGAGCCAATCCAGATCCAGATCCTCCTCATATTTATGAAAACCCCAACTTGATTCCAAGACTCCTTCGTCAAGAGAGTACTATAACTCCCGTGTTCAAATCCCATTCATGCCCTGAAATTTTTGAGTTTCTTAAAGAGCTTGAGTTTGATGAGCGGTTTGAAATATCATTGTTCGAGACCAAATCCGAAAGGGCTATTGACTATACTATCCCCAATCCACAATTTCTTGTAGACTTGGAGATGGAAAGGGATAACCAGTCAATTGATAATTACATTATATCTCAGCTTCAAACTCCAATTGCTAGCCCCTTACAAATTGTGCACACTCCTCCAACACCTCCAAGGCCAAATCCACGAAGAGTGATGGCTGCCCGTTTTGCACCCCTAGTTCTACCTCAAGTTCTAGATGATATTCCTGCAGATTATCAAAGCAAAATCCTATTTTTTGATGGCACTCCTAACAGCATTATTGCTCAGCAACATGTGGATAGAATGGCAGATGTCTATGAACTTCATGAGATCGATGCAGAGAATGTGGCAATGAGACTCTTTGTACAAACATTTGCAGGTGAAGTGAGGAAATGGTTCAGAGGTTTGCCAGCGGCACGTATCACTACCTTGGCTAACCTACAAAGTCAATTTTTAAACTGATGGGAATTGAAAAAGAATCCTCTTCAAATTCTGGCTAAATATGAGCAAATCAAACAAAATGCTGGTGATTCGGTCCAAGACTATTGCGTCAGATTCAATTCAGTTTATAACGAAATTCCAGATCGTCTAAGGCCACCTGTGGGACTAGCCATGGTGAAGTTCTCGGATGGTTTTGATGCTGACATGGCTTATCAATTAAGAGAGAGAGAACCGGCCACAATGGAAGACATGCAGAAGATAGCGGTCAACGTTGAAGCGAATCTGTTGACCAAGAGAGCTAGAGCAAAGGCAGAGAAAAAGGTCACCGTAAAATAAGAATCTTCCTCGGTAGATCAATTACTCCGAAAGGTAGAGCAGATGCTTGAAAGGGTGAAACTTGACAAACCGGAGCAACAAGTTAGAAATCCTAACTTTCGTGGTCGGCAACAACCACAATATAGAATAAGACAGAGAGATCAGCGAGCCCAAGAGCAGAAAACACAACAGCCAATACAAACACCTTTGCAGCAAAATTTTGTGCATGGACCGGAGTCAGATGAGGACAGGAATATAATAGGTGAAGAAAACCACCTCCTTACTCCTGATGATTTGCCTATTTATCTCACTAAGGATGAGGAGTATGCAGAAAGTTTGGTTGTAAACAAATATGTAGATTTCATTCTAGCAAACGACACCGTCTTGGAGGAAGAATCAGATGAGTACCAAAGAGGATATATGAATGCTTTGTCTGCCCAGCAGCATTGATATTCACTTAGAAACAGAGATGTGCCGGTCAAACCAATTCAGAAAAGGAAGGATGTTGAGGCATCAAAGAATGATTCATCAGTTACACAAAGGAAAGGAAAGGAGGCGGTTGGTCCGGAGAGAAGCAAATCACCATTAGCAGAACAATCACATCAGCAAGTTGCGTCAAAAGAAAAGGAAAAGAAAGAAATCCCAGTCAAAGAGGTAGAAAAGATTCCTGCTTTTAATTTAGAGAATGAGATTTCTAAATTAAAGGTATCCATCCCCTTGATTGAAATAATCAGGAATAGTAGTTACAGAGGGCAAGTATCTAAAATGTTGAATTTGGACCCAATGTCCGACCTGGTGAATGTCGAAGACGATCAACCTGAAATGATTTTTGGGCCAGCATCGAATGGTGAGTCTCTTGATAGTGATGCGCTGCCCTTTTATATCAACTTAAGGTTGCATGATTTTGTGTTACATAATGCCATGTTCGATTCTGGAGCTTCTCACAATCTCATGCCCAAGGCTATCATGGATAAGCTTGGTCTAGACATCACCCGGAAATACCATGATCTCTATTCATTTGATTCCAACAGAGTAAGATGTATAGGACTCATCAAAGACTTGGTTGTGAGTCTGGATCAGCTCCCAATGAAGAATGTTTTGATGGATTTTGTTGTAGCAGATATTCCTCCCAGGTTTGGCATGCTTCTTTCTAGGTCTTGGGTAGCCAAATTGAAAGGGACACTACAACTCAATTTCTCCTATGCAACAATTCCGGTGTTTGGCCAAATGAGTAAATTGTATCAGGAACAAAAAGTGAAATACATGATCACAAGCAGGGAGAAACCAATAAATCGTCCAATTAATTATGTACATACAGATCTAGAGTCTTTTGTTTTGTATTTAGATAATTTTAATGATGTAGATAGTCAATTAGTTGAAGCAGAAAGCATTCCAGAAATAGTAGAAAATTTCAGAGAAGTTTTAAGGAAAGAAGGACAAGAACAGTAGAGCATCGTTGAGCGATCAGCTGAAAGTAATGGACAGCAAGCAGACCAAGCACAAAAAATAGATTGTCAACACTTGCAAGGTGAGGAAGAAGGTTTGTGGACCATGGATTTTGATGGAGCAGTGGGAAATGATGGCGCTGGAATTGGAATTTAAGTTCATAGTCCTTTCTCTGCCCCAAACAAAGTGACCAGTAACGTGGTGGTATGCTCTTACAAGTTGGCTTTTGATTGTTCAAACAATGAAGCTGAGTATGAAGCTCTGATTGCTGGCCTAATGATTCTAAGGAAGCTAAATGCTAAGAGAATTTCAGTATATGGCGACTCTGAATTGGTGATTAAGCAGGTCAGAGGTGAATATCAAGCAAATCATCCTCAGATGCGGGCTTACCGTAATGCAGTCCTAGACATCCTAAAATTGTTTTCAGAATACACCTTGACATGTGTGCCTCGTATACAAAATAGTATTTCTGATGCTCTTGCTAAGGCAGCAAGTAGTTTGAAGATCCCAATGAACTCTAGTAATGAATTCGAAATCCATGTCAAGCATCGTCCGACTGTTCCTGACAACAGAGGTATTGGCAAGTCTTCCAAGATGATGAGGAGATTAATGATTTTCTGCAAAACAAAGGTAAGTTCAAAGAAACCTCAATTGATGTAGAAAATGTCGATGGTAAAGGTAACGGTACAGATGATGTGCAGATCAATCAAATGGACGTGTTGCAGATAAAGAATAACGTTATTCCTAAAGGCTTGATACCTTTAGAAGAACTCTTCGATCAAGATGATGTAGCCTGCAAACCAACATTGCAGCCAACAGAGAAGGGTGTGGAAGAGGTCAATATCGGAACAGCTGCTAATCCTAAATTGGTAAAACTGTCTAAAGCATTGCCACC
Organism: Pinus tabuliformis; assembly: GCA_031772625.1. Taxonomy (NCBI): domain Eukaryota; kingdom Viridiplantae; phylum Streptophyta; class Pinopsida; order Pinales; family Pinaceae; genus Pinus; species Pinus tabuliformis. The sequence continues at coordinate 1,483,369,701 of CM062820.1, read as the reverse complement.
AAAGATCAAGGACAAATATATCAGTTTGTTGTCTTCATTTGCAAATGTGTTTGCTTGGGACTATTCTGACTTAAAGACATATGATACCAATGTAATTCAGCACACTATACCCATCAAGCCCAATCAAAAACAATTCAGACAGAAGTTGAGAAGGCTAAATCCAAAGTTGCTTCCATCTATTGAAAAGGAGATAAATAGGTTGTACAAATCAGGGATCATTGTTCCCATCAGATTTTCAGATTGGATCTCTAATTTGGTGCCCGTACGAAAGAAGACAGGTGAGATTCGCTTATGCATTGATTTTAGAAATCTCAATAAAGTTTCGTTGAAAGATAATTATCCACTGCCCAAAATGGACCATATACTTCAGCGAGTAGTGGGAGAATCTCGTATGTCACTACTTGATGGTTATTCTGGATATAACCAAGTTTCTGTCCATGAAGATGACTGAGACAAGACAGCGTTCACCACTCCATGGGGAACCTTTCATTACGCTAAAATGCCTTTCGGTTTAAATAATGAGGGTGCCACATTTTAGCGTGCAATGGACTTGGCTTTTGCAAATGAGAAGGATGTCTTTTTGGTTGTGTACCTGGACGATTTGACGGTGTTTTCCAAATCTGATGAAGAGCACATGTACCATCTAAAAGTTGTCTTTCAAAAGTGTAGAAAATCTGGCTTGTCGCTGAATCCGAAAAAGATCTTGTTCGCCATGGAGGAAGGCAAGCTACTCGGGCACATTATCTCAAAAGATGGCATTCGTATTGACCCAACACATGTGCAAGAAATTCACCAAATCGATCTACCCCGGAATAAGAAAGAGATACAATCTTTCAATGGTAAAATGGATTTTCTACGCCACTTTGTACCTAATCTTGCTGAACACCTAAGAGAAATGAAAAACATGCTTAAGAAGGACAGCCAAGTGAAGTGGACAGAGGAGGCTGTAAAATCTTTCAATTTAGTCAAATTGGCTCCTTCTTCAGCTCCCGTTCTAGTCAGCCCAGACTACACTCAGGATTTCATATTGTTTTCATTTGGTTTGGAGCACACTATGGCAGCTGTGTTATTGCAGAAAAGAGATGATCATGAAAGACCCATTGCATTCTTCAGTAGAGCTATAAGAGATGCAGCCTTAAAATACAACATCATTGAGAAGTAAGCCCTTGCACTTGTGAAGGAATTGAAAGATTTCCGGGTATATATTCTACATTCTCATTTTTTGGCCTATGTTCCTAACGCTGTTGTCAAAGATGTTTTAGTGCAAACCGATCCAGAAGGAAGACGAGGCAAATGGATTGCAGCCTTGCTGGAATATGATGTGGAAATAAAGCACACAAAGCTGGTTAAAGGACAGGGATTGGCAAAGTTAATGGCCGAATCAAACTTGCACGCCTTGGACATAAATCTGATCGTTGCTATGTCCGACGAGAATGAGGAAGGATCATCAATTCAGGTATCTGAAATGTTTTCTCTCTCTCTGTGGTATTCAGATATCATATATTTGCTTAAAAATTTGTCACCACCACCTGGCATGACTAGAAACAAAGCGAGAACACTCAAGTTGAAAGCTGCCAAGTTTTGCATCCTTAATTTCGCACTGTATTGGAAATATCTTGGTGGCATTCTGTTGAATTTTTTGGTGGAAGAAGCAAAGAAGGTCATGGAGGACTGCCACCAAGGAGACTGTGGGGGTCACCTTTTTTGTAAGTCAACAACAAATAAAATTTTGAGAGAAGGGTACTATTGGCCGACATTGTTCGCTAATGTATATAAGATGGTCAAGCGCTGTCATAAGTGTCAGATTTTCGAAGGAAAGCAAAAGTTACAGCCTTTTCCACTTAAGCCTATTGAGGTGAGTGCCCCTTTTCAGCAATGGGGATTGGATTTCATTGGTGAAATTCATCCCGCTTCTTCCGGTCAGCATAGATGGATCCTCACAGCGGCAGATTATTTCACGAAATGGATCGAGGCAATTCCCACCAGACAAGCTACTGATGCAGTAATCATCTCATTCCTTGAAAATAACATCTTGTCTCGCTTTGGTTGCCCGAAAAAGTTAATCACTGATAATGCAACAACTTTCAAATCAAAAAGGATGGTAGAGTTGTGTCATAAATATCACATCATTTTGGGTCACTCAACTACATATCATCCGCAAGGTAATGGATTGGCGGAGTCTTCGAACAAATCATTAGTCAACATCATCAAGAAGTTGCTGGAAATAAATAAGAAGAGCTGGCATAAGAGGTTGGTTAATGCACTTTGGGAAGATCGGGTCAGCCAGAAGAAATCCATTGGTACGTCACCATTTGAGCTTTTTTATAGAGTTGATACAGTATTTCCTACCTCTCTCGCTGCCTCGATAGTCAAACTTATTCAGGAGGCCGACAGTGAAGAAGATCCCATGCAGAGAAGGTTGAATAAAATGATCCACTTGCAACAGACCGGAGAAGAATTTTTCAAGAACACATCCAAATTGCAGGAGAAGATCAAGAAAATTTATGACAGAAAAGCAAAGGCGGAAAAATTTCAGTTGGATGATGTGGTGCTAAAGTGGGATGCAAGGAATGAAGAAAAATGTAAGCACAATAAGTTCGAGAATCTTTGGAAAGGTCCTTTCAAGGTTATAGCATACTGGGGTCAGAATGCCTTTCTTCTGAAGGAAATGAACGGGGAAGATTGTCCAGGAGGGCCAATCAATGGTCGGCTACTCAAGCAGTACCATTTCTGAGTTATTAATGCTACTTCCACTGTCATTGTAAATACCATTTTTATTTCAGTTTGGTTTGAGTTTGTCAAGTTAGTCTTCAAGTCATTTCAATGTCAAGTTTGAGTCAATTTTTTGGTCCTTTTAGCTTCATAAATGAGTCAGAGTCCTGTGTTGTTTGTCGAAAAAATGACTCCATAGCCCAATGGACGAAGGCACTGTCTAGCTCTTCCAGAGATCTGCTATTCTTGGCACCTCCAAGGAGCTACCGTCCCCCATTGGAGCCAATGTTAGAGTCGGTCTGGTCAGTCCTCCGTCAGAGATCAAAACTCTTTATGCATTTAATTTTTAGGAGTTCCGCTCCATTTACCCAGCTGCATTCCGCTGGGAGCATGCCATAATCTGACAGAAAAGGTCATGCTAGTCATTTCCCCTCATGTCTGGCTCCTGTTGGCTTAGGTCCTTTGTCAATGATCACTAAAGTCCATGACAGTCAAGGTCTGGTCCTTTAATGGACAAAAGTCATTTTCGATAATTAGGTTTAGGGATTAATCAATTTGGTCTTCAACCATGTCCAATAAAGCCATGCAGGCTAGAGTGAGGCCCTTACAAAGTTATGATTCAGAGAGTTTCATCATCATGTGGAAAAATTTCGACTGTTCTTCAAAACTTTGTTTTGAAGAAAAGTCAAACAGTGTCATTCGTGATAAAATTTTCAAAAAAGGTCGCCAATTTATTTCTTCAGATGCAGTCATGGTTTTTGTGGCCAAATTCCTTGTCATGCAACTCCTGCAAAAAGTGCCGAAAATTTCATCATTATAGCTAAAAATTCAAAGGGAAGAAAGAAATCCAGTGTTGCTTTAAGTCAGTGAAAAGTGTCAAAAGGAAACATTAGCAAAGTGGGTTTTTGAAGAAGCAAAAATTTAACCCATGACTTCAAAGTCTTTATATAAGAATTTCCACAAGGAAACAAGGTCATTGTGCAAATCAAGGTTATTGAGAAACATAGCAAAGTGTTTGAGAGTGCAAAGCACGCGTTTGGAGGGAGTTGGAGTCGTTTTCAGGAGCGCGACGCACACACAGAGGGGCATGGCGCACATACAGAGCGCGACGCACACAGAGCCACCCCACAGTGAAAAGTTTACAAGGGCACGGTGCATATAAAGAGCGCGGCGCACTAGGTTTGTCGCACGGCGCACACCCACAAAGGCCCGAAATCGTGCCAAATTGCCTCAAGTTGCCTTTGAAACCCCTCAAATCGACAGGTAGGCTCTAAATCTCGATGGCTCATGTATTTTTGTGAAGGTTATGGTGGTTCATGGCTAGTTATAGTGGCAACTAAAATTCATAAAACCAACCATTAGAAAACATCAAAGCCATTGTTGCAAGGGTTGCAAAATTGTGGTGTTGATGCCAAGGCTCCTCTTTCACCTCTCATCTTTTCCCTCCTCTCCATTTTTCCCTTCCCCCCTATCTCATTTTTCTCTATTACCCCTACACTAAAATATTACCAAACTCCATTCCCTATCCCCTCCTCTTATTTGTCAACATAACACCTAAAAACCCTACCTTATTAAAACCCCAAAACCCTACCTTATAAAAACCCCAAAACCCTACCTTATCAAATCCCCAAAACCCTACCTTATCAAATCCCCAAACCCCCCTACATGTCTCTAAACAAAACTTCTCCCCATAACCCCTATTCCCATCATATTATTCCCCTCCTAATACTCCCTTTTTTCATTGCTCCCCTCGTGGCAGATATCACAACAACAACTAGTTTCACACCATCGTCAAAGGGCAGCCCAAGTACAGTACACACAGCAGTCATGGCATCTGAGCATTCATCAGAGTATGAGATGGAGACACAAAGTGATTCATCCTCGGAAGAACATGCTCCCAGGAGACATCACAAGAGTGGCAAACATGTTAGGTATGAGCCAACCACCCTCACTGAATTGCAGGCCTGCCCTCTGTTGGAAATAATACTGAGAGGGGGGGGTGAATCAGTATTATCACATTAACAAAACTTTTTTCATTTCCATAATCAGATTCATATATGCTACTTCCACAACTCCTTATGATTAAGTTAATTAATCTTCAATGAGTGCATTAGAACTTTATCAACCATATTATCAGTTAACAAATGCAGTAACATAGAATAGATCATCACATAAGGCACACACATGAACACCATGATATAAGGTGGAAACCCAATGTGGGAGAAAACCACCTGCTGCAAGTCATCTCAATCTTCTTCTTAATAAGAAAATCCTTTTACAAAATTTGCACTGGTGCAGTCTTATACCAGTACGGGAGCTACAACCCCCTTTGCTCTTGTACTAGCCGATCCATTTACTAGTACGCAGGCTGCTACCTGCTACAATGCTCCAAAGATCTCCCTTAGCTTTTGTACTAGCTTAGATACTAGTACGTAGGCGCTGGCCTACAATCTTCTCTCCTCCAGGTACCACGTTTCATCAATTTTCAGACTGGATACACTTAAGCACAACACATAATCTGAAAGGCCACATTTCATCCAATTTTCATACTGGACCCAACAACAACTTTGAAGCTCATAATCAAACAACCTTCTGAATCACCCAATCATCAGATCCATACATATACAATGATATTATGAGAGTTATCAACCAGATCTAGTACATCAGATCACATGAAGATAAGTCATTTTAAACCGATCCAAAACTGAAGTTAATCATAATCATTCACTCAATCACTGCTGTTATCTGAACATAATATCAGAACCAAACCTTACTTCAACAACCCAGATCATAAAAATGATAAACAGAGATTTTAAGAGAAGTAAGCAGCTTCACCCATGTACTGCCTGCTTACGTAAGCACCCTGCTCAACTGCTCGCCTGCTTACGTACGCACCCTGCTCAACTGCTCGCCTGCTTACGTACGCACTGTAGTCAACTGCTCACCTGCTTACCCCGCTCTGAGTCCATTGAACTGCCTGCGGACCTCCGCACCTGCAACCCTTCTGTGCCTGCGTACCGGCGCACCTGAAACGCTTCGTGCCAACGTATATACGCACTTTTCTTTCACTGTACCTGCGTACCTCCGGGCATAGATGATTTCAAGACTTCAAGAATAACCCAGATAGTCAGATCTACAGATCTGAACATGCGCCGAAGAGATCTCAATCCATCAGTAGATTCGCCTTATTTAGATCTAGACATTACTCCCAAGAGATCATAATATTTCAGATCTAGCTCTCATAAGATGTTCAACCCAAAACATACTCAAGCCAAATGATCAGGGAAAATTTTAAGAACCCCCCCTAAATTTATAAATATAATAAATGGGCGAATCTCCATGGTATATAAGAAAAATTGAAGGCGATTTTATTAATAATATAATATGTATATATAATTTTTTGGCGAATCTCTCACCAGGCATGGCGAATATTTTACTCAATTATAAAATCTTGTAAGATCTTGGCGAGTCTTTCACTAAATAATACAACTTTGTAAAGTCCTAGTGAATCTTAGCATAGGCTACATGCTGGTTTAATTCCCCCATTTAAATAGGCTACATTCCACGTGAATACCATGGGTCAATACCATGTGCCATTTTGGTGAATACCATAGGTCAATACCATGTGCCATTTTGGTGAATACCATGGGTCAATACCATGTGCCATTTTTATTTTTATTAATTCTAATAGTTAATAATGGTTTTTTGCATGGTATTAATAACAATCTAGTCCATGGTATTTGTCCCATAGTATTTTGGCCATCGGTTTCACCTAAATATAACCCATTTTTTGAGTGTTCTTAAATATAAGGTGACTTATGGAGTAAATATAAAAAAAAAAATTATTTGTTTACCATACCTCTCGTTTATTTATATTTTTATTAATTTACCATACCTCTTTTACAAATATGGTATTTGGCCCATAGGATTCACTTAAATAAAACCTCTTTCTTGAGCCTTCATAAATAGAACGAGGGTTATGGACTAAATATAAAAAGAGGTTTTATTTATTTACAATACGTCTAGTTTATTTATATTTTTATTTATTTACCATACCTTTTGAGTAAGTATAAAAGGAGGTTTTATTTATTTACCATACCTCCACTTTACTTATATTTTTATTTGTTTACACCCTTACATGTATATAAGGTGACTTATGGAGTAAATATAAAAAATGTTTTATTTATTTACCATACCTCTCATTTATTTATATTTTTATTAATTTACCATACCTCTTTTATAAATATGGTATTTGGCCCATAGGATTCACTTAAATAAAACCTATTCTAGAAAATGGGCGAATGGATTCACTCAAATAAAACCTATTCTTGAAAATGGGCGAATGGAAGGTTGGAAGTCCTAATTTCAAGGGCTAAATTTACCTTTTTTACCCTCTCCCTTAAAATAAGGTGGGCTATTTGAGGTGATTTGTAAAAATGTACTATGATACAAAATATTAACCCACTAAAAATTTAAAACCCCTTAATTTCGCCAAAGGGAGAACATTCGCCCCTAAAATTATCCTTGCAAATGATCTCCTTTGCTTTATATAGGAAAGCTCTTCCTTAAATCATGGATCAATACCACGGGCCGACACCATAATAACACAAATACCGTCGGCTAAATACCAAAGGTTAAACATAAGAAACCCCACGTGTGCTTTTCTTTGCCTTGAAATGTGTGCACTGGGGGTACGCACCTCCTGAACGGGATGACTGCGGGTATGTACGCACTTTATGTAACATTGGCCTGCGTGTACGCACTTCTGTAAGGTGTACCTGCGTACCCCTTATTTTCTTCAATATTTGATAGCTGATCATCAATCTCTGCTGCTGTGATCTATCACCTGAATGGGTTTCCATCAAGGACAACACTTTAGCCATAATGCCAACAATCTCCCCCTTTGGACTTGATGGCAAAGCTTACTAAGAACTTGCCATTTGATTCCTTTAAGCTGTCCTGCATCTATGTATTATGTCACATCTGATACGATGATCTTCTATGAGAGGGTTGCCATCAAGTACAACACATGCATCATAATGCCAACAATCTCCCCCTTTGGACTTGATGGCAACAACACCACATCACTTGTATTATGTCACATCTGATACGATGATCTTCTATGAGAGGGTTGCCATCAAGTACAACACATGCATCATAATGCCAACAATCTCCCCCTTTGGACTTGATGGCAACAACACCACATCACTCTCCCCCTTTGACATCAAGGGCAAAGGGGTATGATCCCCCTAAGAACATGCTCCCCTTGACTATAAACCAGATCTGCTGAAGTCTCTGAATGAGCTCCCCCTTTGTATATGCCATGGTGTTCCAATCTGATAATGGTCTTTCTGAGAACAAGCTGAGATGTCTGCTCTGCTATATAGTGCTGTTCATGCTCAAGCTCCCCCTGACTATAAGCAAGGTCTGCAAAAAGATGTTCTACAAGAAGAACATGACTCTATATATCATAAATGACCTTCCTATCACCAAAAGACTCAATGCATACATTCATCACAATGGTGATACATCAAAAGTTTACATATGATATCATTCATCCCAGGCATAGTGGGGAAACAAAGGCCGTTACATGACCTGAAGAGATAACTACAAAAGAGACACACTATTACATAAAGACCAATCACCTAAGATAAATATCAGCAATCAACACTGTATGATCTGCTTCATAGAATCTGTCAACATCAACTTGCATTAGTGCATGAATCTCCAAGGTATGAGAAACACCATAGCCATCCAGATCTACATGAACTAAGAGCCATCAAAAGGAAGCATCTGCATCAATCAACATATGTATGAAACAACCTATCATATAGGTAAGATCTCATCATCATCATGTCTCTAACAATGCAACTTTGAATAATCACCCAGCCAACAATCCTCATCCATATATGTGCTAAGAATAATAAAGACTCCATGCAAGCACCATCTGATCCAAGAACCATGTGAACAACTCATAACCATGGCAAGATGAATCATAAGCATCATCACCAAGGACCATAATGCCAACAATGCATTAAGAACATATGCTCCCCCTAAGCTGGTGCCGTCTGTCAGATCTGATCAATAAGAAGAGTCAGCCAATAAATGCCTTAAGACAGGTACGCAGTTTTTCTTTATCTGCCCTGCGTAGCCACGCACTTCACCTTCTGCTCCCCTGCGTACACCCGCAGATATCCTTCTACCGCTCTGCATATCCACGCACTGTTTCCTCAACCGCTCTGCGTACTGTCACTGCAGGTACGCACCCAACGACACTACTGCGCCGCGTGCTTTTGCTGTAGGTACGCGCCCAGAGATACTATCGCGCCGCGTACAGTTACTCTGCGTACGCGCCTGAACCTTCGTCGCTCTGCATACCCATGCAGCTCTCCTATTTATGCTCTGCGTACCCACGCAGATCTTCTGTTTCTGCTCTGCGTACCCACGCAGCTCTACTGTTAAACACCTGCGTACTTCTGATTAGGCCCGAATAGGCAGTCCACCAGAGTGGCACAGATGCTCAGATGCCCAGATCTGATCAATTCACTTCCAACTTCACTTGCCTACTGCCTTCAAACAAGCATATACGCGATTGTGCAGTATCCAATTCGCGTATATATGCGACTTCCCTTTATGAAGTTTGCATATGAGATTCAGGACACTGAAGTTTTGTACTTTCAGCTCCCTCTGATTCTGGTATGTCTGTACATTGTGCTTTGCCACCTTTTTCTGACTGTACTTCCTTTTTCCTCCATATCTTCAAGCGTGACATTTTCTCCTTTTGATATGGTGCCCACACTTTGTTCCTGCATTCCTTAGCTATATGTCCAAGCTTGTTACATGCATAACATCTTACATGTTTCATATTCCTCCTGTAACAATCAGCAGCTTTATGACCAAACATGTTGCAAGCAAAGCAATATCCATAAAAATACCTTGATTGAGATGACTTGTCTGCATAATGGTCTTGAACTCTTCTTCTTCTACATCTAGCTGCAACATGTCCAAGATTATGACATACATAACATTCAACATTATTCATAGGAGGAGTAAAGGATTTTCTTTGAGGAATCTCTTTCCTTGGTTGATGATGAGATTGATCTTTCATTTCTTCATTGATCACTTTAGATTTCTCTCTAGAATTCCTTGCCTCACCTTGTGAACTAGATTCACCTTCAATAGATTCATGGAAACCAAGACCAGTCTTTATAGCAGGAGACCTTTGACTACTAAGAATATCATCCAAGACTTTAGAACTATCTTGAAATCGTAAAAGCTTATCCTTTTCTTCTAATTTTCCTTTCAAGATATTTACCTCAACCTGAAGCTGTTCTTCCTTTTCAAGAGATTGCTTTTTCAAATCTTCTTCAGCTTTCCTTCCTTCTTCCATTTGTTCCCTTAGTTTGAGAATCTCCTTTTCTTGTTCTTCATTCAGATCCTGCTACATTTGACGAACTCGGAAAGCACATTCTAGTTGATATTTTAAGCTGGTGACTTCGTTTTCTTGTTTTGCAATAGCTTGGAGTAGATCTGTATTCTGCTTCTTTGATTCTTCAAGATCTCCTTTTAGTGAGAGGATTGTAGCTTCAAGATTTTCATAGTAGCTAGATCTATCTTTGAGTTTCTTGATGGTTGTGCTTCTTTCGTTGACTTCTTTTCTTAATGATGTCACTTCATGTTGCAATTTTTGACATTGGTCTTCCTTGTCCTTGAGTAGCTTTCTTACCTTGTTTCCTTCTTCTAGTTGGGCCTTTAGTTTGGTAGCTTCTTCTTTGAAATCATATTCCCTTTTGTTCAATAGATCTTGTTGATCTCTAATTTTGTCTGTCAGCCTTTTAAATTCTGCCTCTATTTGATATCTTTCTTGTTCACCCATAAGAGCAAATTCAGTAGTTTTGCTGTCACTTTCATCTCTTCCAAAAGGAAAGATAGCTGGAACATCAGAGGATAATATATTCATACCTGATAATGATTCTGAATCTGATTCTGAATCTGAAGAGCTTCTTATGCCTAATCCCCAATCGATTCTCCCACTGTCATATTTCTTCTGAGATGACTTCTTTTTCTTAGTTGTTTTCTTCTTAAGCTTCTTTCCCATTGTTCCACAGATCTCCTTCAAGCGATCAAGCTTCTATCAAAGGACCTGCTCTGATACCAATTGTTGGAAATAATACTGAGAGGGGGGGGTGAATCAGTATTATCACATTAATAAAACTTTTTTCATTTCCATAATCAGATTCATATATGCTACTTCCACAACTCCTTATGATTAAGTTAATTAATCTTCAATGAGTGCATTAGAACTTTATCAACCATATTATCAGTTAACAAATGTAGTAACATAGAATAGATCATCACATAAGGCACACACATGAACACCATGATATAAGGTGGAAACCCAATGCAGGAGAAAACCACCTGCTGCAAGTCATCGCAATCTTCTTCTTAATAAGAAAATCCTTTTACAAAATTTGTACTGGTGCAGTCTTATACCAGTACGGGAGCTACAACCCCCTTTGCTCTTGTACTAGCCGATCCATTTACTAGTATGCAGGCTGCTACCTGCTACAATGCTCCAAAGATCTCCCTTAGCTTTTGTACTAGCTTAGATACTAGTACGTAGGCGCTGGCTTACAATCTTCTCTCCTCCAGGTACCACGTTTCATCAATTTTCAGACTGGATACACTGAAGCACAACACATAATCTGAAAGGCCACATTTCATCCAATTTTCATACTGGACCCAACAACAACTTTGAAGCTCATAATCAAACAACCTTCTGAATCACCCAATCATCAGATCCATACATATACAATGATATTATGAGAGTTATCAACCAGATCTAGTACATCAGATCACATGAAGATAAGTCATTTTAAACCGATCCAAAACTGAAGTTAATCATAATCATTCACTCAATCACTGCTGTTATCTGAACATAATATCAGAACCAAACCTTACTTCAACAACCCAGATCATAAAAATGATAAACAGAGATTTTAAGAGAAGCAGCTTCACCCATGTACTGCCTGCTTACGTAAGCACCCTGCTCAACTGCTCGCCTGCTTACGTACGCACCCTGCTCAACTGCTCGCCTGCTTACGTACGCACTGTAGTCAACTGCTCACCTGCTTACCTTGCTCTGAGTCCATTGAACTGCCTGCGGACCTCCGCACCTGCAACCCTTCTATGCCTGCGTACCGGTGCACCTGAAACGCTTCGTGCCAGCGTATATACGCACTTTTCTTTCACTGTACCTGCATACCTCTGGGCATAGATGATTTCAAGACTTCAAGAATAACCCAGACAGTCAGATCTACAGATCTGAACATGCGCCGAAGAGATCTCAATCCATCAGTAGATTCGCCTTATTTAGATCTAGACATTACTCCCAAGAGATCATAATATTTCAGATCTAGCTCTCATAAGATGTTCAACCCAAAACATACTCAAGCCAAATGATCTCCTTTGCTTTATATAAGAAAGCTCTTCCTTAAATCATGGATCAATACCACGGGCCGACACCATAATAACACAAATACCGTCGGCTAAATACCAAAGGTTAAACATAAGAAACCCCACGTGTGCTTTTCTTTGCCTTGAAATGTGTGCACTGGGGGTATGCACCTCCTGAACGGGATGACTGCGGGTATGTATGCATTTTATGTAACATTGGCGTGTGTGTACGCACCTTCTGTAAGGTGTACCTATGTACCCCTTATTTTCTTCAATATTTGATAGCTGATCATCAATCTCTGCTGTTGTGATCTATCACCTGAATGGGTTGCCATCAAGGACAACACTTTAGCCATAATGCCAACACCCTCTTGCCATGTCATGCTTCCAGCATCTATCATGTTTTGAATTTTGTCAAAGAGTGGCTAATGTTCGAGTTCATCATGAGTTGGCCCGCCTTTTCATGCTTCACCTACATGGAGATCACTCTATCTTGGTCGGGGTCACCTTCACACTGACACCCGAAACTGTCTCATTAGTAACCAGTATACCGAATGTTGGAGAACCATGGCACAAGAAACAGAAAGTTGATCGGTAGCATTATGAGCCTTAAATTAAGGCCAGTTGCTTGAGGCAGCTCACAAGAGTCTTTCCATTCAGATATTTGAAAGATGAATATGTTCCACTCATGAAGTTGATCATGAAGTACTTCAATTGTGAGGGGAGGTTCTCTTGTCTATATGCCTATCACATCAGGTTGCTCATGCACTTTACCAGGGTACGGATGATGACCATCCCATTTTTCATTTGCAGGAACATAGAGAGGATGAACACCTTCATGTAGCACAAGACCCCTCAACAACAACTTAGCAGTGTTTATCGCTTTGCTCTTATTAAGATTTTGCTAGTTCATCAGCTGGGATTGCAGGGCATTACTTGGGATGATTTCATCTCCCGTGACCTCTTCAAAACTTCACAGGTATTATCAGAGGTTAAGCATGAGGGTGAAACTTCTCGTCGGTATGAGCACCATGAGACTGCTAGTGTGCTGATTTTCATCACATATCAAAGGGGTGCTAGACATTTGTTTGCAGCAACAAAGCGAGTGTTATCTCCACCCGAGGTGGAAGGGGCCTCGCTTCTGACATCAGAACTACAGGTACAGGACAGAGGTAAGGAGCCAATGCATGATGAGGGGCCTTCAGGTGAGCCATCAGGTGAACGAGAGACCGAATTCGTTCTCCTTCATGATGATGATACAGATACAGAACCAACAAGTGCACAGCTCAAAGAGATCATCCAGGAGCAGCAATCAGAGATCGAAGCCTTATCCCTTGACTTGGAGAGGGCTAAGTGGAACATGAAATATCTGGAGTAGAGGAACAAACAGCTTGAGGATCAGCAAGCGATCATGGAGCTACAAAACATTCGTGAGCATCGCCAAGCTGCACAGAGGAGAAGAGATGAGCTCACGTAATTGGAGCAAGAGATTAATGAGGACTGGGAGGCCAACCTCGAGAGAGTTAACATGCACTTGGAGAGGCTGCTGGACAAGGATGACAGGGACCATGCTCTGCTGAGACACATGGTTTTCCACTACATGGCGTGAAACAAAGTATGCAAGGCCCACATCAGGAATTTGAAGGCTAAATTGAGGAAGGCAATCAAGAAGAAAAAGAGGCAAAGGGAGCTCGATCGACTTCATATATTGGCCGAAGCCTCTTTGTCCTAGCATAGCACTTCATAGAGAACCTCCAGCCCAAATTTCAAGAAATTTGGGGCAATTTTGGTCACATGGTAAATTTTTGGTCACAACACAGGTTTTTTCTCCCTGTGCATCGTGCCACTGGCGCGACGCTTAGGATTGGGAGCTCCAAATCACAAATGGTTTGCATTTTTGGATTCAACATGCAAAATCACGACTACTGGTGCTTGGACAAGAAATTTGGGCATGATTTGAGTCTCCAGGAGGTCAAAAACACTCAAAAAATGACCTCTCTGCCCCTATTTTGACACACATGAAGCAGTCTTGAGAGAATGAAGTTTTGGAGGGGTAAATGAGAACTAAATTCAGAAATTCCACTTGGGTTGGAAAGTAGACAGGCCAGGATTTCCAACAAGCACACTTGGGCATAATTTGGACTCCTAAAGGTACCTCAAAATTTCCTCCAAATTGGCGCGGCACGTATAGATTTGGGCGCGGCGCATATAGAGAAAAAGGCCAAAATCGCGCCCGTTTCTCGAAATTTCGATTCGCTACTTTCTCCAAGTGGGCCTACTCATTTACAATATATTTTTCTTGGCAATTAAGGCAATGTTTAAAAAGAATTTTCACTAAAGATGGGCTTCTATCCAAGTGGCAAAGGAAGGCGAGCAGTCACCCAAGCCATTTGTCATTTTTGTAATGTTGCACCTGTCATTAATGGTTGGATTTCCACTTCCACTTTGTAATGATTCGAAAAACTCCCCAACTCTTGGCTGTTCTATTTCCTCATGGCATAGTCTATTTATTGTATGCAAACCATTTGCAAAAGGTTGGCTTGTAATTTCTGGGAGACTGTGGGAGAGAAACTCAGTTCTTCATTGTATATTTTGACAGAGGATTAATGAAAGGCAGCGGCTTTGTTTCATGAGATTCATGTGGTTGTGAGTGTAGAAAATGTGTCTCTTATGTTTCATATGCATTTTGTAATGTTTCACAGTTCATTTCATATTCATTTCCAGTGAAATTTTCTAAGTTAGATAAGGTAGAATTTATTTTTATTGCTCTGCCTGTGGGAAAATTCCATGTTCAGTGTTCTTCTTTTGTTGAAAAGGATTCATGTACTTATACCCTTTTCACCCTGCTAAGAAATTCCTCCATTTCGCATTATTTCAAACTAAATTGCTAGACTTTCTGCCTGTCTTGCCTCACGATGTAATCTATGCCTTTGTATTAAATTCTCTGCTCATTGTTGTCTGTTGGTCCCATACCATACCAGAAACTCAGTCATTCATAAAAAATTGCTTCTTGTATCCATATTTACTTACTAGCCTAAGATCAATATTTCACTGTTAGTCATCTCAGACCATTCCGTTTACTTATTCACTGAGCGTGACTCGGAGAGAGCCCTCTCCTGTTCTAGTAGGGCTAGCTACCAGACTGAGCGTGGTTTGTGGTTACCCTGAATTTTGCCTTCCTTCAGCCTAAGGAATATTTAGGTGCTAACACCTCCCAATCCTTTGAGATTGTGTTCAATGTGGTCCTCACCATCATCTCCTCATCTGGTGTGGCCCCTATGGAAGTCAGCTGATCCTGGATCTCCTTCAATCGACCGAGGAAGGTGTCTATCTATTCTCCCTTCTACATCTGGAATGACCGTAGCTAATTTTCTAGTAGCATCTTCCTCTGCACGGAAGTATGCTGATACAATTTCATCAGGGCCTCCCACATCGCATTTGTCGTGTCCTTTTCGACAATATGTGGTACTACATGGTCCTTGACCCCATCAAGGATGATGCTCTAGGCCCTCGCCATTACCTCATGGTACTTTTCATTCTCAACCGGTTCAACTGGGATCGCTATCGTGTTCAAGGTGAAGTGCTTGAGATGATTTCTGTCTAGAACGGATAAGATCCTGGCTTTCCAGAATACGAAGTTTGAGGCTCCGTCTATTTTGTCCTAATCTCTTACCCCATTCACAGCCATTTCACTGCTCCTCTTTCAACTCTTCCGAGTCTCTCTACTTCCCTCTTGGAAGTTCATGGTGTGACTCCCTTTGAGCCTCGATTTCCCTCTTGGAAACCCCTCTGTCAATGTCGAGATGGCCCCACTCTAATCGTTAATGAAGCTGCACCATTGATCCAGATTTCTTGGTTAGAAATCCTCAACAACAACTCCCTCCTCCTTGGTCTTGCCCTGTTAAGCATTGTTCTGACCATAATACCCCACCAACTTCACTCTGCAACTTATCCATAGCTCCCATGCCCCAATAAACTGAAGGTTAGAGCCTCTAGGCTCTGCGTAATCCCAACACCAGCAAAATCTGCACCTCCTGGCCACAGGCATCAATCCTTCCTCACTGAGAAAGATGACCAAGCACTGCGTAGGTCAGGTCTACTCCTCCCTGCCACTGTGCTGATCCTCTTCCCAGCTCAAACTGATGATGCAGGCACTGCGTCACCCCTTCCTTGCTGCTTTTCTGCTAGGAACAACTTATGTCACTTGGGACAACTGTTTCTGCTGTTGCTTCTCTACTCGGCTGATGCCCTCAGTTATCCTATTATTTGCAACCATGCTCTGATACCATGTTGGAATTTCTAAGTCTAACTATTAGAAATCTTTCCTATACTTTTTGATTTATTTCTTCCTACTTGTTCTGTTAATTAACAAGTTATTTACCATGTAAATACTAAAAATAAATACAAGTACAGTCTGAACACATACATATCATCAACTGAAGGAAAAAAAAGCACACAAGTGACACTGTTATTTTTGGACTAATGTCCCCAAAAAACCCAATGTGGGAAAACCGGTGTAGCTATCTGAGGGTTTTATTATTAAGCAGTTTTAGAATACAATCTGGGTGCCAGAAATGGCTCAACCAGTAGAGGATGCCTTCGGAAGTAGTACCTCTTAGTCAGAGACAGTTATTAGCACCAATCTGCCCCACAAAATCTCCTAGCGTCAACCTCTAGGGTCTGCTTTAGCCTCTCTGACCCAACGTCTGCCCAACGTCAGCCTCTTTGGCCCAGTGTTAGCCTCTTTGGGCTCTGCGTCAGCCTCTAGAGCCTCTGTGTCTCCCATGCTAGCCCTCCTCAGGCTTTTCATAGCTCCTGGATGCCTTTGCGTGGCCTCTGGATACTTCTGCATGTTCTCTAGCTGGCTCTGCGTCAACCCTCTCCTGGATTCTGCATTGATGCTCCCAATACTATCTCTGCCTCTCTGCTACTACATTCACTGCCCCTCAGTTGCAACTCTGATCACTCCTTCGATTTCCTCAGAAGCCCTGCCCCAGAAAATCAAATTCTTGATCAACTCGATGTGTTCTCCAAGTGACCCTCAAGCCTCCTCTTATACTTTTCTCGTTGACAATTCAACGGCTGAGATTAAGTCCCTAATTAACAACTAAGATTAGATCTGGCTTGATCCATGAATTTTGGACCATTCCATCTCAGTTTTATATTAATTCACATTCAAATTTTATTTTCCCTAAGTTTAGACTTAGGGACTCCATTAAAAATATTAATTATTTCAATATCTCCCAAATTGGTTATATTATGCCCAAACTATTTCTAGGTATTGGAGATTTTATGTGCTTTAGCCTCTCCACCAATTTTCGTGGCTAGAGCACATCCGATGCTACCCCAACATGGATGTAAGGTCATTTATAAGACTAGAAGGATACCATAGTAGATCCATTGAAGGAATTTTAAAAAATAGTCATCCCATAAATTCTTTGCAAAATAAAGTAGTAAAATTTTGTGGTTCTCTAAATGTGAATAAATCTTTTATCATTTGAAACATCTTCTAAATAGTGCAACAATTCTAAAGATTTTAGACCTAAAAAATATTTCACACTGTGTACAAGGATTGGGTGGAGCCCTTATGCAAGATAATCACGTGATAATCTATGGATATAGAAAAATGAAAAAAAAAATAAAGAGAATTATGTTACCCATGATATAGAACTTGTATCCATTATACATGCATCAAAGATGCAGTGTCACTATTTGATGTGTAAAAACTCATTTTGATGATTATAGACCACATTGTACTAAGACAATTATTTGATTAGCCTCACTTTAATGCTAGGAAAGCTAGATGGTTAACATTTATCAATGACTATGCTTTGAAATCAAACATATAAAGGATATAGTAAACAAGGTAGCATATGCACTCAACAAGAGCATGCAAGTTATACACTTAGCAGTTATCAACACTTGTAAATTCAGGTTCAAGTCTAGTATTTAAGAAGATTTGTATGAGGATGAGTACTTTATACAAACAATGTAAAGTGTATATCAAGAGACACCATAACAAAAATTTGATGGCTATCAAATAACTAAAGAAGGATTGATGATATATAAGGATAGATTGTACATTCTTGATTCAATAGGATTAAACAATCTCATCCGGGATGAAATGTATAAGAAACATTAATCAAGACATTCAATTTACCATATAATGATCAATGCAACAAGGAAACAATATTTTTGGCCTAGAATGGAAAATAAAATTATGAATTATATCTCAATATGTATAGAATTCCAACACATTAAAGTGGAACATAAAAACTAAATAGGTTTGTTGCAACATATACCAATTCTTGAATAAAAATTTGAGGTAATCACCATGGAGTTTATCATAGGTTTCTTGAAGAAAATAAAACAAGATGATTCCATGATAGTTTTAGTTGAAAAATTGAGCAATATTGCTCACTTCATCCCTATAAAATCCACATTCAAAGCAATTAATATTGTATAATTTTTCATGAAATAATTTTTTTGGGCTACATCGAATACTTACGATGATCATATATGATAGAGACTTAAAGTTCATATCAAGAATTTGGAAAGGATTATTCAATGTCTTGTGAATTTTACCCTTGCTTATTATGCATAAATATATGGGAAACATAAAGGAAAAATCAAATACTGGAATACATGCTTAGCATTTATGTCATGAGTAAATTGAATAAATGGGAAGACTACTTGCATTTGGTAGAATTTTCCTATAATAATGGTTACCAAGCATATTTACAAATGAGTCCTTTCGAGTAACTATATGGTCAAAGATGTAATACACATATAAGTTGAGACAAATTAATAAATAGAATCACACTTGGACCAAAATATTGAAAGAAATTGAGTAAGATCAATTGAAACTTGAAGACAACCCAAGATGGACAAAAATGTTATGTAGATAGAAACAAAATGCATAAAGAATTCAAAGTCAAAGAGCATGTGTATCTTAAAGTGAAAATTCAAAAGAGTTGTTTAAAGCTTGGAGCCACTGCCAAACTTGCACCCAGATAAAATGGATTCTTTCAAAATTTTGAAAGGATAAGACCAATAACTTATAAGCTTGTTTTTCCTTCAAATATTAAAACATAATATTTTTTCATGTGCCTTTGCTCAAAAATCATGTATGTGATATTAACAATAATGATTTAGATGTAATATAGGTGGGAATAGAGGGAGATTCTATCCAAAATCCCAATGCATATAAGAAACGAAGGAATTATTACTTTAGAACCAAGCCATCACTCATGTAAAGGTGTTGTGGAAGCATTTTGGGCCAAATCAAGCCACTTGGTAGATGAAGGATTCCATGGGAAAGGTATACCCATCTTTTTTTCATAAAAAACATTGTTGCACTAAAGAAACTATGAGGACGATGCTATTCCAAGGGGGAGGGGATGTAATGTTCCAAACTTTCTCCTTGAAATATTTGTAATTAAACTTGTTAAGAACATTGCATGGATAAATTATTTTTGATAAAGTAATAACCATGAAGTAGACATACCATGGTGTTGTGAATGTTTTAAGTAATTTTAATTTTGCAATCAATAATAAAAAAAGAGATCCAATGATGACCAGGAACGACAAACCATGAACTCCTATAGAGACTTTGATATCACGAGTGCAGAAAGGTGAAGGGGTCTAAGGGATTTCTTTATGTTTAAAATTCCTATATATTTTATATCTATCTAATTAAAAGGGGTATGATGTAGAAATTAAAAAGGGAGGAAAGAGTAATGGAGAAAACCATTTCATAGAATTAAGCCACCACTCCTCGACTATAGCATTTTGTCTCTCCTACATTCTTAGTGTTATTATGGAAAATATTGTACACACAATTGAATGAGTTAGGTTACACTCACTGTCAAAAACCATTGAATTTGTAATTATGGTTGGTCTTCATAATGTATATTTGGTCACTTGATGTAATTGTACTTATCATTGGAAAGCATATTTATAAATGCTTGAGTCAAAGGCAAATTTTTTTAGAGCCAAAGTCTCATTGAGAATTTTTAAAGATGAAAACTTGAATTTTTGAAATGTAAATTTTGGCTCCAAAAGTGACAAGTCAATTTCCCTCCAAGTCAAGTTGGCCCTTGCCAAGAGAAACATCCATTCACCCAAGAAAAACTACTATATAAAGGCAAATCAACCTCCTCCATTTGGGCATTCACATTTTCTCACACATGATAGTTTCTAGGCAAGCAAGCAAAGGACAAGAAGGATGAAGTAGGGCGAAGAATAAGGCTGAAATTTCTTCTCTCTCTCTCTCTCTAGCAACTTGCACATGTATATTGATCTCTCTCTCTCTCTCTCTCTCTCTCTCTCTCTCTCTCTCTCTCTCTCTCTCTCTCTCTCTCTCTCTCTTCTCTTCTTTTGTGTGTTGTGATCTCTATTGTTCCACTATTCTTTATGGTTGAATTTTCTCTCTTCTCTTCTTTTGTGTGTTGTGATCTCTATTGTTCCACTATTCTTTATGGTTGAATTTCTAAAGTATAATTGTTGAATGATATGTTGGAATAAGTTAAAAGAATATATACATAAAAAGTAATTTCAAAATTTCAAAAGTATTTTGCTAACCCTAATTGCACTAAGAAAATAAACAAAAACAACATGTACAAGCGTATTAATTTCTACTAGAAGCATCATGGAACCTAAAAACCAAAGGTTCTCTAAAGGTCCATTTAAAAAATCAATTTGTGCAAGTTCATAAAGATTTTTTTGTCTGGGTTTGCAATACCTAAACCAGGTAGGGGAAGTTCAACTAACCCCATCAATTCCGACATCTACATATAGGAAGCATATTTCTTACTCCAAACACATCGTTGAGACTCTTGAACTCCTCCAAAACCTAATCCTTTAGCAGTTGAAGCAATAACAACCCATATAACTATGCCACTTTTGACAATTCAGCAACCACGTATAAAACATATTTGTAATATTGTCAAGGGGGAATTATGAAGAACATCACATAATGCAAATGTATTTTATAACCCTATACAAAAATTACTTTCAAAAAAATTCTTAAAAAACAAAAAAAATATACAATGGTAAGAACATAAAAATATACACAAATATTTTCTCCTAGAACCCAAAACTATGAAAACCAGATTGAATTTTTATTATATTTATTTCAATGTTACAATACATTATATACATGCTAAGCATTCATAAAACAAAATCTATTAAGCTTGGATTATAACATAACCATAGTTCCCTTGACTGGATCTACAAAATACCATGGGATAAACCACCATGCCCAAAACCATGTATAAAACTATGTGCAAAATGGTGGGTGGGTCCACCCAACCATTATTGGGTTTGCATAAAAAAATAATTTGTGGCATTGCTCCAGAACTTATGTAGGGGAGATACCACCCCCCTACCACTCCCCCGCTCCGCTCGTGGCAATGTAAGAGTGTCTATGGCTAGTCGTGGAAATAATATAACACATACCCAACATTCTCCCACTTGTTGTTCTCTTTTGGCATAGTGGGTCACAAGAGTGCATGGTCATTGGTCCAGGGCTACAATGGCCATTGTTTCTCCACACCAAGAAATCTTCTCAGTGCTCATAGACTTTTTCGTTTCATCTACAAAATTCTTCAAAGTTTCCACCTTTACCAGCAGCACCTTTTGTCTTCAACCATATTCTTAACAAAGTGATATTTAACATCAATATGCTTTGTCTTCGAATGATAACTAGGGTTCTTCGCCAAGAAAAATACAATTTGGTTTTCATAGTCTATCATTATATCTATTTGTACCAACCCCATACTTGAACAAAATCTATGCAACCAAACTTCATCCTTTCTTGCATGAGTGGCTTCCATGTATTCAACCTCTCTATTTGAAAGCGCTACTATAGACTCTCTTGCTCATCCAATTGACCACCCTTCCAAATATGTTAAACACATACCCACTTGTAGATCTTCTATGAACTAGATATCCATCCTAGTCTACATCAGCAAAGCCACATATGTCCAACACTCTATCTAATCATGGTCTTCCTTGGTAGAAAAAACCATAATCACTAGTTCCATGAAAATACTTGAAAAATCGCTTCACTACTTTCCAATGCTCCTTCTTTGGTTTTGACATAAACCTACTCGATATTCCCACTGCATGTGCAAAGTTTGGTCTGGTATAGGCCATTGTATACATTGGGCTACCAACTACACTCGCATATGGAACATGGGACATGTCCTCTTCTTCTTCTGTTGTCTTGGGACATTGTTCAACATATAATTTTACACCTACAGGAATATGAATATTCACTAGTTTTCTATCTTGCATATTACACCTCTACAATATATCTCTACATAATTACTCCAGTTTAACCAGAGATTCCTCTTTGCCCGATTTCATTTAATTTCCATGCCCAAAATAAGTTTGCAGCACTAGTCTCCTTCATGATGAATTTAGAGGACAATTGGGTCTTCACATCTTGGATATTTTTTTTGCCATTTCCAATATGTTATCCATGATAACACTTAGAAATAGTTTTTGAGTCAATTGGTCAAATTAGCTAGGGTTTTAAATTTTCTCAAAATAAAAGTTCATGTACAAAGTGTCATTTGGTCATCTTGTCATTATGTAGGGTCAATATGAGTTTAAATAGGGTCAATCATAAAGGTTAAAATCCAAACTTCCATGTGTTCTGGGCTTATTTATTCATGATTGGCATTTTGATAGTTTTGCAAAAATTTGTAGCAACTCCAGTTAGGGAAACCAAGGGTTTGCTACGAAAGTTCCTGACACTTCCATAGTAGATCCGTCTCTTCGAGCACCTACCCGGCTACAAAACTGTGCTGTTGTGGTAACGGTACTTTTTTTTTTTAAACATGTTGTGGGTCAGAGTCACGATGGGTCATGAATACATCTTGTTTGCCTTTATCCCCTAAAAATTCACACTGTATAGCTTCATACCTACCTTGTTTTCTTTTCACTTTAAATTAGGTTTTTTGTCAGAAAGAGTCCATTGTTGTTAAAGCAACTCTAGCTTTCTTTAGGATAATTCACAGGTGGTAAGAAGGAGCTCTCTACATGTTGCATCCATGGCACAGAAGAAGCAGTATAAAGGAGGCTCAGTTGTATAATATGACCCCACAGACATGAAGTTGTTGGAGGAAGACCCCGTTTTCATCCAATCTTTTGCCAACATGGGGTTCCTATATTTTTGCGAGAAGTTACAGGGTTTACATGCGTAGATTGCTAAGGATTTTGCCATAAACTTCACTGGAATAGATATTGAAGGTTGGTTTTCTAAACTTTGCAGTGTCCCCTGACACAATTGCCTGTGCTACAGAGATCCCTAGGTCAGGAGAAATGTGGTTCAAGGTTTAGAAGTTTCAGCTGCTAAATTGTGATGAATTCCTCAAGGAAGAACACATAGGGATTGACATGACTACTGGCATTTCTAGAACTTGCCTCAAAGAGCATTTTTCCAAACTCCTAATGGTCATCCAGAAGTATTTCACATGTGAAGGAAGATTCAACATGGTTTACCAATATCATTTCAGATTGCTACTACATTTCACAGGTAAACAACCTCTAGACATTCCTTTTTATCTCTTTAGAAGTTTGGGAAAGATGGCTGACAAGGTCCAAGCCAAGCCTGATGCTAGTAATACCTCTATTTTTCACCATGGCCTCATTAAATTTTTGGCTGTGGAAGAGATAAATAGGTTAAACATGGATTGGCTTACCTTCTTATTTTTGAGTGGCTATGAGTTAGATACTACCACCCCTTCTAGGAGAACTCCAAAGTCTCAATCAATAACCCCTAGGGAAGAGAAGCAACCTATAGCAGAACCTGTAGTAAAAACTTCTACAAGCACTGAGAGGAGGATGACCAGAAGGTAGAGTAAAAGGAAGGGTAAGCTAACTGATATCCTAGAGGCCATTGAGATTGAAGAAAGCCCAATTGAGAAGCTTATAGAAGTGACCAAGGCTGAAACTAAAAATAAGAGAAAGAGGGCCAAGAAATTAGATTTTGCACAAGAAGAATCGGGTTTTTTTTCAAACCTATGAAGGTTGTCACAAGATCATAGTAGCCAATTGAAAAGATGCCTGAGATGTCCTTAAAAAATACAAAGCCATCAAAGAAAAGGAAAGGCAAGGAGCCTGTACAAGAAAAAAGTGAGATAGAAGTTCTACAAGAAAAATTAAGAGAGGCTAGACAAGAAGTGATAAATTCTAAACTTGAGTTTAAGAAGTTGCAAAGGGATATGTCAAAACAAATAGACTTCTATGATAAAGTTGCAAAAGAATCTGAAGAGGTAGTGGATGAAGCTAAAAAGATGATGAAGAGGACTCTACCTTTGCATAGAATGTTGAAGCATATGTATAAGATGAACAATTGGTTTCAAGCACACAAGAACAAATTGCAGGGACAAGTCAAAGACTTAGAGATTCAAATTGAAATGATCAAAGTTGAGCTTGTAAAGAAAGGTCTCAAGATTTTTGCTGGAATAGATGCCACCCCTTGAAAATGGTAAAACCATCATTTTTTCCTATACTATGTTTAACTAATAGTTTCAAAATTGTGCATAGTTTAACACGATATTAGGAGTAATAAGGAGGCATAAGAAATCACGAAAAATAAAAAACACAGAAATTTCACAGTTTCATAGCAACTCCCCATAGTTAAGATGGATATTTTCTACGAAATTGTTGTATCTTTTTCATGGAGGAGAATGCAAGTAAAAATATTAGCTAAGGGAGTTCTAATGGCATGTGTTTAGCTAAAAAACATTAGTGAAGACTTTAGAACTTACAGAAAGATCAGAATGGTAGAAGAAGGGTGTTTTTTGTAATTTTCTACCAATTTTTGCTATAGAACTGTTAAACTCTGTTTTTCTGCGTTATAAAAGTTTTGATTGGGCATCAGATAGAAAGGCAACTAAATGGGCTACAAGTCATAGGAGTTTCCACATCATCACACAAAGGACTCCTATTTTTTAGGAATACATGTCAGCAAGTCAACCAGGTCAACATCCACGTGTCAAAAGCACAAAAACAATACAAAACATTCAACAGTTGGTTGGATTCGATAAGGTTCATCAACATAATTTTGTTGAGCTCATAAATGATGGAAGAATCCTATTTGTATTGAAATTGTGTAAAATAGAAAAATCCCTACAAAGGCTCAATGTTTTGTAAGTCAAATAGGATTAGGTCTCTTAGCTGTTGATCAAATCTAGCCCAGGTGGTAGATTTTGTAAAGGAGATCTCACTCTATATATGTGTAGTTTCTTGACTCTAAAGGGGTTGATCGATGATGTGAGAAGGCCACTTTATGTAAATATTTTATCCAGTTAATATACATTTGCAGCAGACTTTGTTTTTCTACCTGAGATTCAGTTTTGGCTTTATGTTTTCTTATCATGCTTTTATGTTGTTATCAGTGTTCATAGCATATTGATTACTTGGAATTCATGTCAGATTGCTCCAACTTCCTTCAATTTTTTGTGTTTTACTGTAAATGTTTACTTCACACCAGTTTAAAGCCAAAAATGCCTCAACTTCCATTAAACAATGTTGTTTGTAATTGAAATTTTTCTTAACTGACTCCATGCCCAATGGTGGTAGCCATCACACTCTCTTTCACCTGCAAAATCACATAAAAATCCAGAGTTAGCCATATGAAATTTTTGAGTTTTATACAATGAATTTTATAAGTATTTTGAGAGAGCCCTCTCAGATTGGAAGGGCTAACTTCCAGTTAAAAGTTGGTTTGAAATAGTTATGCTTGGTTGGAGGTTGACACAACCCAACCTGTTCTAACCTAGTGATAACACAAGCAACAACATATCATCCACATACAAGATCAAATAAACACAGTCACCAATTAATTTAAAATACACACAGTGACTCACTTTTCTCCTTGTGAAGCCAAGTCCCCACATATATGTATCAAATTTTTGAGACCACATCCTTGGTGACTGCTTTAACCCATACACTAGAATTTTTTTAACTCGCATACTAGTATTTCTTACCCTTCACCGCAAATCCTTTTGATTGCTTCATGTAGATATCTTCTTGTAAATCCCCTTGAAGAAATGTTGGCTTCACATCCATCTATTCTAATTCAAAATAAAAAAGTAGCAGCAACAAATAAAATTAATCTAATAGAAGCTAACTTGGCAACAAGAGAAAACATATCACCAAAATCAATTCCTGACACTTGGGAATAACCGTTCACTACTAACCAAGCTTTATATTTCTCCACTTTTCCTTATGCATTCATCTTCTTCTTAAACACCCATTTTCTACTAATGGGTTTCCTTCTAGCTGGAAACTCCACTAGATCCCAAGCCTCAATTTTGTCTAAAGTTGTCAATTTCTTCAATCATGGCATTCTTCTAGAGTTTTCCATCCTATGAATCCACTGCCTCCCTAACATTTATAGGATCATCATCAGTAATAGATAAGGAAAAATTTGAACATAAATACGATGGACTACACTTTTATGGTTTCTTTCTCTCTCGAACTGATCTCCTCAAAACTAGAGTGTGTGGTTCTTCCTATTCTAATTCTTGTTCTTGTGTAGAGTCTGATTCTTCCTCCTTCAGTTAAAACTCTATCTTCTCTAGTTCCCTTTCCTTTGATAGGAATTCATCTTTAATAACATATTTCAGTTCCCTAAACACCACATCTTGATTGTACACAACATTCCTTGTTTCTAGGTTCCAAATCTTGTAACCCTTTAAACCATTCTTATAGTTAATAAAGATTCACCTTTTAGATTTACTATCCAACTTGGTTATTTTCTCGTTTGGAACATGTAAATATGCATTACAACCAGATACCCTGAGATATGAGAGAGATGGTTTCTTACCAATCCTTACCTCATGTGGAGTCTTATCCTTCAATTTTGATAAAGGTGATATGTTATATAGGTAACATGCAGTATCCACTGCCTCTGCCTATAATTCTTGTCCTAACCTAGCACCATTGAGCATGCACCTTTCTTTTTCCATCAACATCCTATTCATTCTCCTGCAACTCCATTATGTCGAGGTGTATATGGAGTAGTCTTATGTCATACCACACTTCTTACAAAACTCTTCAAGTTCCTTCTTGTAGAACTCTCCACCATTATCTATCCTCAACACCTTGATCTTCTTCTCTGTCTAATTCTCCACTAGAGCCTTAAATTCTTTAAACCTATCAAAGAATTCAAATTTCTTCCTGAGGAAATATATCCATGTATTCCTTGAGAGTCGTCTATAAATGAGACATAGTACACATATTTACCCAGTGATGGAACTGTCATAGGTCCAAACACATTACTATGCACAAACTCTAATATCCCTTCTTCCGCTTAGCACCAGAGGAGAAACTCACCAAATTTTGCTTCTCATATACACATTGTTAACAAAAATAAAAATCCAAATAGAAATTAGACATACCTTCTACCATACCATTACCATGTAGTATTCAAAAGCCCTTCTCTCTAATGTGCCCTAGTCTTTAATGCCACAACATAGTCTTTTCACCAGAGACTACAATATTTTCTGCTCCACTTTCAAGAACCACATAATTTTTGCACTCATCAATAAGTACTACACAATAACTTGTACAGAGTTCCAATCTGAACTCCCCTCATCAATAGTAGTTCTCCTCGAACCATCTTGTAGGTATCATTCTTGAACACTATTTTTACACCTGCATTATCCATCTTGCTTACAGAAATTAGATTTGTGGCCAATGTAGGAATGTGAAAAACACCAGGAAGTTTTATCATCCTTCCACCTTGTAAATTTAGCTTAACTTTTCCATGTCCTATGTTTCTATCCTTCCTTTCATCACCTAAGAAGACATCACCTCCATCATATTTTTCACATTCGTTGTAACACCCCACCCCAAATTTACCCACTTTTTCAAGCTCACCAGGGTAAACATGAGAGGAGAGTTACTATGCATGACCCAACCTCTAAGATTCAATTATGAAAATGGGGTCCACTTATCCAAAAATTCCAGCATCACCCAAAGACACATGATCACCCAGATGTCAAACAAATTCCACCGGTGACCTTTTCTTTGGGTTCTAATGAATTTCAACCCAACTTCACAAATGAAGGCTAGTCAGTGCAGCCAGAGGCCTCCAGCTACATGCACAACCCATCCTCAATGTGGCTACAACTGAATTTTCCCAGTTTTGTGCATGCGGCTAGGGGCTTTGTCCCAGATTTTAAGTGCTTTCCTACATGCCAACTGCTTAGAACTTTGTCAAAAATTTTCCTGAGTCTTCATGTCTTGTTTCCAAGCTCTATTCTTTGTCAAGCTTACACAACACATGTTATTCATTTCTACAAACACTTGGTAAACATGGTACCTATAGGTCATAAATGCATAATTGTCTACTATTTCATTAGTTTCATCAGATGTTCAATAAGAAGGCTTACTGCCCTCTCAAGCTAGTTGAAACAAACACTTATTAGCTCATGTATTCATATAAAACATTCAAGATCCTATCAACTATGATCATGATCAATCATAAGAGAACATCATATAATAAGAAATATACCATGCATGTAATCAAAATTTAAACTAGAATAAAGCCATGAAAAACTAGTCACATAATCAACACATTAAACCAAAAATTATGCTCATGGATCTCATTAAAAAATAACACATGTAATCATATTAATAGTACCAACTAAGTCAGGGACTTCCATGTACCACCCAACCATAGATTGGGGTTGAACCAAATCTTTCATCCAACCCAATCACCCACATGTCATATTCCAAGCATGAATGTGGGATCAATATACCAAAACATAACCAAACAAGGAATCCAAAGGTTAAACCACCTCCACCCCTAAGCCACAGTGATTTCACCTAAACTGGTCCAGAAATCACCAAAACCAATACAAGCTTGGATTCCTCAAAATTTCTTCACCGTACCAATAGGAATTTTCCTGTCTCCACCCACCTATCAAGAGTTTTAGGAGAAAACCATCTCTACCCTCAACCCTTGGGAATTTTCCTGAGACCTCCTCAATTAGGATCCAAAATATATTAGCATCCAAAACTCAACCAAAACATGGAACCCACTACATCATGGCTATCTAGGAAATGACATAAGGCAATGTTGTACATCACTATCACTCTAGGAAAATCTCCATGCCAGTGACGAAAAAATGACCAATAAACTAATGCATCATAACCCCAACAAGATAAATCACACATGCACATGGCTACCTGCAAAATCCTCTTGTTGGTTGCTCTTTTCCTTGCTTGATTTATTCTCTTTATTTCCATTGATCCAATTCCACTTGTGCTCCTTGCTTTCCTTGCTTGTATCTTCTTGTGCCCACGTGTTGTCCAAGTGATCTCTCTCTCTTTCTCTCTTTCTATAGTGTTCTCTCTCCTCTTATTCTCTTTTTCCTAAAAGAAAATTCTAGAATGACGTCTCTCCAATTTCTTTTCTTTTTGTTTCCTTTTCCTTCATTTTCCCTTGCATGCATATTCTTTTATTTTTTTCTCATTTTCTTGTCTCTTCCTCTTCTCCACCCATTGAAGTGAAATTTATTTTATTTTCCTTTATTTCCTTTGCACTTTTCCACATGTCCTTATTGACCTATAATAATTAATTTTCTATTTATTTCCTTTTTCTTCTTGCTAGTGCCAATTTCCATAGCCAATAAATAATTAATCACAAGTGGATCCTAAAGAAATTTATTTTCCCTCATTTAGCTTGGAATATGTGTCCCATTACCTTGGTTTGATTTTTTCTTTTATAGTGTCCATACATTATTTATTTACATGGAAGCTCAACCTGGGGCTATTAAAAACCCCCCTAGGGGAACACCATCCTCGGTGTTCTATGACACTTATGACAAGACATACTGCTTAAAACATGACAACATACTGCTTATTGGAGCTTTATAAACACATCTTGATGCAATATTTATAACGATATACACATATATAAATATAAAACATGATAAACATACTATTTATGGAGCTTTATAAACATATATCGATATAATATTTACAATGATATACACATATATACATATGCACATTTATTTCAACCAACAAATAAAAAGGATACAATGGTCGCATCTGATTAACACAAGGGAATCCAGAGGCTTACACCTCCATCCTTAATTCGAAACAAGGGAATTTAGAGTCTGACACCTCCACCCTCAAGAGTAGTACTAGGGATTCACCTCCTTCCCATGAAGTCCAAAATCCACTACTACAATCAAAGATTGTTCTCTTCCCAAGTTTTCAAAGGCTCTAGTGACTACTATATCAACCCATGACCTCTAGGGAACCCAAGCTGTTACAAGGATCTAGAGATCATATCCTAACCGATAGACTCCAGGGTACTTGAGAAACAATATCCTTCACTTCTCTTCTCTTCTCTTTAGCAATCCCTTGCTTTTCCTACCTATCTAATCATATTATGCAACACATACACATACATAAAGTGTACAACACATTTACATTCACACAGTGTACAACATAATACACTTACACATAAACATGATACAACACACCAAATACACAATCCACGTGGCGCAATACAACACGTACACAACATAACTTGTACAGCATGTACACAAATGTATTATCGCACATCCAAAGACCACACCATCTCTACTAGACAACCTTAATACATGCATCCACAACCCAAATCCAAGGTCTGTGGTTCTTTCCACTATCCATGCTTGTCCCAACACACTGCAGATTACATTGATTTTGTTCTATCAATGTATCTTTCAACATTCCCTGTTCATAGCATAAACATGGGCATAATTAGAAGCACATAATATCAAAATCATAAATCAGCTAGGGCTACCTCTTTCCCGAATTTTTCCTCATGCACCCAAGAATATTTTCATGCCATCCATACCATCATTCTCACATAGGAATGATCATTGACACGAACCTATCCGTCACAATGGATTAACATAACTTCAGTTATAAATCATGTTAATGGATATATCACACACACACATCAAGTAAGCTCAAGGTTTATAGAACCTCCTTTGTGCCATTTTCATAGCTACCTTTTCACTATACGTTATTTCCCATGGATCCAACTAGCCTTCTAAGTGGTTTATCAGCCCAAGGAACAACAGTTAGTGATTTGAATTCTTGGGAAAACTTGTTAATGCTAAGCAAGCTCCCTCATTAGTTAAAATATGTTTAGGATCGTCTCATTTACCCAGTTATGTAAGAGATTTATGTGTCAAGTTTTATGTCTTTTATGTGAGTGATTTATGAGTTAATTAGATGATTAAAAACACATAAACGACAAGTAAAATTGTATACATAATACACAACAAACTCACCACACAAAACTAATCAAGGATTTCACCCTCCAGTACCAGGCTACATCTCCTAGGACCTCCATCTATGGCTAGGCCCTCTTTGGAATTATTCGTCAATGTATGATTACAAGAATTTTATACACTCCAATGGCTTTGAAAAATGTATTGTTGGGTTCAAAAGACCCAAAACCCCCAAAAATGACTATTAGATCTCTAAAAAATGAATCTGGCTGATCTGGGCATGACCTCCTTCCCTGGTGGTCCTTGGCTTCCCTGAACTTCCCTGTAGAAAAACCACCTATAGAAGTCTTCTATTTCCATTGTCTTCAGAATGCTGAAATCATCCAAAATTGACTATTCATTTTAAAAATTTAGTCAAAATCCTATCAAGTTATGGTCTTTTTAAATTTTCCCGAGGAATATCCTCCAAATCCGGAAAACTTTGCTTAATCCCGCTAAATTTGGGGGTGTTTCTGGATTTGGTGGAATCCTCCAAAATATCCGCCAACTAAAACCTGCTTAATTAAGGGCTAATCATGGCTTAATTAGCACTAATCCTCCGTGGTTAAATTTTAATGCTAGCGGTTAAGTAGAGGTGGTCACATGTGCATTTAGTGTTAACACTAGTGGTTAATCCCTAACCTTCTCACTTAACCTTTAACATGAGTGCATTCCATTACATGTTAAGTCTTAAGGTTTGGTGTAGCGGTAAGTGTCATGGTTTGTGGAGGGGAGGTTATGGGTTCAAACCCGACTACCACCAAATTTTTTCCCAAAAAGCATTGATCCTATTCGGCCATTCGGGAGGTGCCACGTGGCAGCCTCCGGGCTTGCCACTTGGTGGCCTCTCATTGGCCCATCCAAAACCAACAGAATTGCACCACAACACCCAAATGGAAACCAACCACCAATTGACATTTGTCGAGCCCTCATTGGGTGTTGACCACCTTTGACCTGCACTGTCACCTACCCAGTCAGCAATACGAACTACTAATTGGGTAGTACTTGCAATTTTTTTTATTGTTTGGTGAAATGGTTAGCAGGCTCTAAATTCCTCATATGAACTCCATTTTGGGTGAAATGAGTTGCATTGGGATCGTGTTACTGAGACAGATGTGGTCTTTCAAGAATCGATCCATTTTGAGCACTTTGATTTTTGAGCTAATTTTTGCCCTTAATCTAGATTCTTATCACTCCTCCCCCCTGACGGGATTTTAGACCCACAAAAGCTAGTTATCTGATGAGATTGGAATACTCTTCTCCTTCCCAAGTTCTATCAACTGATAATACTTGAAAAGTATCCATGAAAACCACTTGGGTACACTAACATGCCTTGCATTGCAAATGGCTATGTCCCTCAACCACTGTTCTTCTTTTGTTGCTGACCCAATCCAACACTTGTTGGCTGCTTGTTGACTGATTATACACCCTGTTGTACCAAAGTGATCCCTTGGTGCTTAGAAAACTGACTGATAGCCTTCCCACTGAGAATCATATTCCTCCTTTGCAACACATGCGTTTGATGCAAACTTCTTCTTGGAAACCACTTTTCCAAGTTAAGCCCATCTGAGTGAACTACAACAATGAGTTCCAATATTAGTTAAAACAAGAAAATAAATGGCCATTCTTTTACCTCCACGGTTCCAACTTTCACATCTGGAAGAATTCATTCGCCATCTCTTTTGCTTCTTGGTGTCAACACAAAACAACGGTCTTCCATGGCTACAAACTTTTTGGCATCTTGTCCACTATCGCTTCTTACCTCTATCATCCTCCAGTTCAACATGGTACTCATGTTTTGATTTGAGAATGAAGGCTAAGCATGAGCATCTTGCTCAAGAATTGAATTTCCAAAATCCTGCGGCATCTTGTCACAAGAAACACCATTAAATGGAAAAACACATTATGCAAAAAAATGCAAATCGACAACCTCTTCTTTTGCTCCTTCAAAGCAACAATTGTCACATCATGTAACATTTCCATGTACTCTTGCATCTTGGTGTACAAACCATCTTGGTGTGTTAGTCGATGGTTTACTAAACACAAGTCAACAAAACATCATCTTCAAGCAACTGAATTGACTTGAAAGCCAAACATAAGCATGTATAGCAACTTGACGATTCTTTGCATAAACAACAAGAATTTCATATCTCATGTAATAATACGTCAACATCTCCCTTTCATATTTGGAGACAAAATAAACTCTTCCAAGTCGATATGACATACATGTGACAACAATCGACACAAGTTGACACTCATTCATGTATCCAAATACAATGAAACAAGCAACAATTCCATTGTTCACACACACACAAACTCTCATGCATGTGTACAATTCTTCAACTCTCCCTCAAGTAAAATAAGCCCAAAAACATGTATGGGTACATAAAGAGCTGAATTGAAAAATTTTCTACAAATGAAGTGAGTAACATACTCAACTTTCACACACCTTCATGGCGAAAATATGCAACATCAAGAATGACAAATTTGCTGCAAATGAAGTGAGTAACATACCCAACTTTCACACACCTTCTTGGTGAATATATGCAACATCAAGAATGATTTCAAAAGAAATGCATTCACATACAAACTTGTAACCACAAATTGCCTTCTTTGCTGCATTAAAGTGAGTCAAACAAAGCTCCTCTTTCAACATATTGCATCATACAAGTTGTAGCATACTTTCAATAGAAAAGTAATGCATTCATAAAACAAATAAATGCATTTTTAAGGCAAATATTCGCATCTATCAACAAAAGAAATGCAAGCCTTATTTGGATAAGAAATCAATCCACCTCTTACCAAACCATTTCAATACTAATTCTTGGAGTTGTACATCATCTTGTGAATCATCTTGGCCCACATCAATTATGGAATATCCTTTTCCATTCTTGCCAAAGTCTCTCTCCACCTTCTTCAAATGTCGTGGATGAGTTTTTGGATGCAAAGTCCAACATTTGTCTATGATATGACCTAGCTTATGGCAATGAGTGAAAAACAGTTGCATCTTCTTTTCAACATGGGTTTGCCTTGTCCAATGGACCTTTGGTTTTCCGTCTCTTTTGCTTTGAAAGTTTCCTGTATGTGGCCATTTTCTTCCAAAATCTTGAAACATTATGGTTATTCAAACCACAAAAAGAACATGAATTTTTTTCCAATTCTTACATAAAGATTTACCATGTTTAACATAATCAAAAGAAACTTTATTAAAGGAAGATTTATACCTTAAGCATTCACCTTTGTCTCCTTTTGGAGGATGTGAATTTGAAGAGGTAGTGGTTATCTTTGGAATACCAACAATGGTGTTAATAACCTTAGAGCTTTCAACATCCTCTTGTTCATTGAAACCATTGTTTGCATGCTTATGAGCATTTTCTTGCAAAGTGGGTATAAAACATTTTCATTCCTCATGAACACAAACTTTACAAGCTTGAGGTAATGAACATGTAATGAAAGTACTTCTTGGAACACCTTCATTTTCCTCCTTGGCTTTGGAGAATTCTCCATCATGTTGTCCATAACCAAGACCCAAATACCTAGGCCTTTCCTCAACAACAATTGGCTCAACTATGCCTTGTGCATGTTTGCCTAACCCTTTACCTTCATAGCCCATTTTCATCAACAATTTGGACCCTATTCCTATAGTGTGTCTTTCAAAAGAACCAAAACATTCATTTTGAGAGGAAACTGAAGATAAACTTGAATTGCATACCTCATGTTCATGCACATACTTAGCTAGGGTTTCCTTGGCATCATAGAGTAAAATCTCCATCTCATGCATCTTTTCAAGAAGCTCTTGCTTCTCCTCTTTCATGGCCATCAACTTCTCTTGAAGTATATTTTTCTCCTTCCTATCTTCAATCATCTCTTGCACCATATCTCTCATGATGAAAAACTCCTGCAACATCTCTTCATCAAAGAATCTTGCTAGGGAAGAGAGATTAGAGACATCACTTGTTGAAGTTGCCATCACATAAACTTGCACACTATTAATTCTCCTTGCACAATCTCAAGCAATCAAGAAAATAACCTTAGCTCTGATACCAACCTGATCTGAAATATTGGGAAAAATTGTTAATTCTATGTAAGCTCCCTCATCAGTTAAAATATGTTTAGGATCGTCTCATTTACCCAATTATGCAAGAGGTTTATGTGTCAAGATTTATGTCTTTTATGTGAGTGATTTATGAGTTAATTAGCTAATTAAAAACACATGAACATCAAGTAAAATTGCATACATAATACACAACAAAATCACAACACAAAACTGATCAAGGAGTTCACCCTCCAATACTGGGCTACATCTCCTAGGACATCCATCAATGGCTAGGCCCCCTTTGGAATTATTGGTCAATGTATGATTACAAACATCTTATACACTCTAATGTATTTGAAAATTATACCATTGGGTTCATAAGACTTAAAAGCCCCAAAAATGACTATTAGATCTCTGAAAACTAACTCTGGTTGATCTGGGCATGACCTCCTTCCCTGGTGGCCCTCGGCTTCCCTGAACTTCCCTGTGGAAAAATCACATGTATAAGTCTTCTATTTCCTCTGAAACATGTTCCATTGTCTTCATAAGGTCGAAATCATCCAAAATTGACTATTCATTTTCAAAAATTGGTCGAAATCCCATCAAGTTATGGTATTTTCAATTTTTCCCTAGGAATCTCCTCCAAATCTGGAAAACTTCAGTTAATCCCGCTAAATTTGGGGGTGGTTTTGGATTTGGCGGAATCCGCCAAAATATCCACCAACTAAAACCTGCTTAATTAAGGGCTAATCATGGCTTAATTAGCGCTAATCCTCCATGGTTAAAGTTTAATGATAGCAGTTAAGTAGAGGTGGTCACATGTGCATTTAGTGTTAACCGCTAGTGGTTAACCCCTAACCTTCTTACTTAACCTTTAACATGAGTGCATTCCATTACACATCAAGTCTTAAGGTTTCCTGTAGCAGTAAGTTTTGTGGTTTGTGGAGGGGAGGTTGTACGTTCAACCTGGACTACCACCAATTTTTTTCCCAAAATGCATTGACCCTATTTGGCCATTCAGGAGGTGCCACGTGGTGGCCTCTAGGCTTGCCTCGTGGCAGCCTCTCATTGGCCCATCCAAAACCAACAGAATTGTGCCACATTACCCAACTGGAAACCAACCACCGATTGACACTTAGCAAGCCCTCATTGGGAATTGACCACCTTTGACCTGCAAAGTCACCTACCTAGTCACCTGCCACGTCAACAATATGGACCGCTGACTCATTTTTTTGTTGTTTGGTGAAATGGTCAACGGGCTCTAACTTCCTCATACGAACTTCGTTTTGAGTGTAACAAGTTGTGTTGGGATTGTATCGCCAAGACAGACGTGGTAATTCAGGAATTGATCGATTTTGAGCACTTTTATTTTTGAGCTAATTTTTGCCCCTAATCCAGATTCCGATCACTTAGTGGCATGTATGTCCAATCCTTTGACAAAGGATTCCAGCTAGTATACCTGCTGACATCACAATCAATATTTTCTGGACATAAAAATAATACAAGCATGGGCATAAGAATGTCATAATCACATGATAATAGAAATAATTAACAATAATAATTTCGACTTGCTTATTGGATTCCTCACAAAATAGGAAATCTCATCAAATAACCTCATCAACCATGCCATTCATATATTCATCAATTTTTTATAAGCATAATCAATCATCCTTCCAACAAAATTATTCATGACAACAATTTGTCAAATACAATGGCATTACATATACTCATAAAATCATCATGTTCATAAACATAACACATATTCACATAATTTCATACCAAATCAAGGTTAAGAAAACCCCCTGTATTAGTGAAAAGCACACATTCATTTGGACCAACAATTTCTAAACATAGCAAAAGGAATTCTCACCCAATTCCTTTATTTTACCTCTTTACCTTGCTACAATTTATTCTTATTATGTGAGATCACATTCACCCAGTTGTTAGTTAAATCAACATAAACAAATCAACTATTACCTTTCCATGGTAATACAAAGCGTGTTTGCCTACAACTGTTTACACATGTAAGTCACATGTTCCAAGGATCAAGTCATCATGTTTATTAATTTGAAATCCACCTTTTACCAAGACAAGTATCATCAAATCAAGATCATTCTTTTACCAAGACTAAAAACCATAACATAGTATGAAATTAGATCATATCATTAGCCATAGTGCTACAACTAGCACCCACTTACACTCATGTGCATATTAGCTGTCTCAACACATATTGGGTTAGTACAATTTTCTTAAAACAAGAACATTCTTCCATGCAATCTCACAAGAACATACTCATATGGTGCACTTAATCAAACATTCAAACAATAATTTAAGGGTGCATAAGTTCAAGAGTCATACTCAATAATACTTATAGCACATACTTGGAAAAAACCACTTACTAGTAGCAAGCTTCTCATCAATGCATTCACCACTTGTCACAATATGCATATCAACAAGCATATATGTCACTTGTGCCATTTTTCTCATCAACACCTTATTTTCCATAGCTTTGGTTCATCAAGGCTACATACAATACTCTCAATGGTTTCCCCAATCATGTTGTCAATGTACTTATGGTTACCCACTCATCATTAACCACTCTTAGTCATCTAAAACATGTTATGACAAAATAATGAGTCTTTATGCACATCCATTATTTTATGCACCTAACGTACTTTCATGCATCTAGCATATCATTATTTAATATTTATTTGATGGATTTACATCTTAAACTAATTCATGTTTGACATGCATATGCTATTATTTATCAAATTATGACAGCTTATCAAAACATCAAAATTATAAACTGGAAAGAGTTAAGTTAAGAGATCCTCCTTCATAATTTCGACTGCATCATTTAACCATGAACTTTTGCAATCCTTGTTGAGATGCTATAAGGAATATAGTCATCACTTTGCATGGTAGTCATAATGCATCGATCTTGGGAATGCTTCAAGCTACATCCCCAACTTCTTGCACTGCTTGAGAACTGTAGATATGGGGCCTAATACGCTAATATGATGGACAATCCTTCTTATGATGGTCTCCACCATAAGTCCAACACCTCAATGGTTCTATGCCACTACCTTTATTCTGCTGGTCCATAGGCTGAGAGCCACATCCTTCCTCAGTTGCATTGAACTTCTTATGAGGTGCCAGATTTTCATTCTCACCTACACCCTGAGATATTCCTTGCTTATCGAGGCATTTTCCTTTAGTTTTCTCATTACCTTTCTAGTCATGCTTGAAGTCAAGCTTGTGATTTGACTATTCATAGTAGTGATTAAACTTCTTGATGGCTTCCTCCAATGACTGAGGCTCATCAAACTCAATCTGGTCTTTGAATGATAATGGAAATCCACTAAATAACCTTTGGATCTTTTCTTTCTCATCCTTGATATATGGCACGTATCTCAATAGATCTATAAATATAGTTGTATATTCTTCATCCAACATGGAACCCTTCATGATTTCATATAATTCCTTGGCCTTTCCATCATAATACCTCTCATATAGGTACTTGTTTCTTAAAAGCCTTTCAAATTCTTCCAAAATCATCTTCTCTTCCTTGATGCCTCTGACATGCTTGACATCTTTCCACTAGATATTTTCTTTTTCTTTGAGACCGAAAGTAGTTATCTTGGCCTTCATATTCTCTGGGTAATCATGAAGTTTGAAAATTTTCCTCATTCCAAGTAGCCTTGCTTCTACATATTTTTATTTAGTGAACTCACCATCAAATTAGGAGGCTTAACTTCCTTGAATTCTTTTGGAAAATACCCCTTCTCACTCTTCCTATAATGATGTTGGCGGTGATGGTGATGACATCTCCCAGAAGTAAGGCTATAATAACATCCATACATACTAGCCCTCTTTTCAGGTGTATCTAAGAGTCTACCACTATTTACTATATCATCATGGTTCATCCTATACCCTTTCTGAGACCACCTTCCATCTACACCATTAGTCTTTTCTTCATATATATCTCCATGTCTGATCCTCAACTGTCCATGTTTTTATAAATCTGAAAGACTTTTAAGGATAATTGCATTAAACTCAGCGTATTTTGCTTAAGCTTTTATTATCAATTTTACAACTTTTTATCTCTACCCTCAATCCTTTTAATGTATCTACTAGATCAGGGGAGTCTCCCTCCCCCTGTTGCTTAACTTATTTCTCCCATCCTACCGATTCCTCTTCTGGCTTGTGCAGGGAGTCATATGAACTATACTCAACCACCCTTCTCTTCATCTCTTAGCCTTCTATTTCCTTCTACATACCATTGTTAGATAATCAATTAAAAGACATAATCAAGAGTATTACTTCAATTTTCTGATGGTGAGGCTATTGCAACTTCACAGGTCAATCCAGATTAGCATGATACATAATAATATCAAGAACATATCAGTTCATGCATGAATCAATATAATAACTTATAAAAACATCATGCACATGGATATACCAACAATAACAATACAAAAACTGACATGCCACCCAAAACCATGAAATAACTGGCACACATGCATGTTAGGCATATAAATTTTCATAACAATTTTCATTTACCCCAAGGTATAGTGTTATGAACCTACACGGATACCACTTTGTGACACCCCACCCCACATTTACGCACTTTTTCAAGTTCACCAGGGTAAACATGCACTGAGAGTTACTATGCATGACCCAACCTTAAAGATTTAGCTATGGAAATGGGGTCCACTCATCTAAAACTTCCAGCATCACCCAGAGACACATGATCACCCATATATCAAAAAACATTCCACCAATGACCTTTCCTCTGAGCTGGAACCACTTTAAACCCTACTTTACTGCCCATTCACATGCGTGAAGGCTAGTCAGTGTGGCTAGAGGCCTCCATCCACACGCACAACCCATCCTCAGTGTGACTACAATCAAATTTTCCTAGTTCTGTGCATGCGACCAAGGGCTTCACCCTAGAATTTTAGGGCTTGACTATAGGCCAACTTCCCATAATTGCCCAAAACTTTTTCAACAATTTTCCTAATTTTTCATGTCCTATTTCCAAGCTCTATTCTCACTCAAACTTACACAACACATGTTAGTAATTTCTACAAACACTTGGTAAACATGGTACTTGTAGGTCATGAATGCATAATTGTTCATTTTTTCATTAGTTTCATCAGATGTTCATCAAGAAGGATTATTTCCCTCTCAATCTAGCTGCAACAAACACTTACTAGCTCATGCATTCATATAAATAATTCAAGATCCTATAAACCATTATCAAGAGAAATCACGAGCGAACACAATATAAGAAGAAATATATCATGCATGTAACTGGCATTTTAACTAGAATAAAGCCATGACAAACCAGTCATATAATCAATACATTAAACTAGAACTTATGCTCATGTATCTCATTAAAGAATAACACATATAATAATATGCATAGGACCAACCAAGTCAAGGACTTCCACGTACAAACCGACCATAGATTGGGGCTGCACCAAATCTTTCTTCCAACCCAATCACCCCCATGCCATATTAAAAGCATGAATGTGGGATCACATGGGATAAAACAAAACATAACCAATTAGGCAATCCAAAGGTTAAACCACCTCCAACCTCAATCCACAATGATTTCACCTAAAATGGTCCAGAAATCACCAAAGCCAAAAAAAGTTTGGATGCCTCAAAATTTCTTCACCATCACTAGAGGAAGTTTCCTACCTCCACCCACTTATCAAGAGTTCTAGGAGAAAACCATCTCCACCCTCAACACTTGGGAATTTTCTCGAGACTACCTCAACCAGGATCCAAAATCTATTGGCATCCAAAGATCAACCAAAATAGGGAACCCACTACATCATGGCT
This sequence comes from Pinus tabuliformis, assembly GCA_031772625.1. Taxonomy (NCBI): domain Eukaryota; kingdom Viridiplantae; phylum Streptophyta; class Pinopsida; order Pinales; family Pinaceae; genus Pinus; species Pinus tabuliformis. The sequence goes on along the minus strand of CM062820.1, from coordinate 1,483,328,346 downwards.
ATCCAAGAAATGGCATAAGGAAATGTTGTACATCACTGTCCCTCCAGGAAAATATCCATGCCAATGATAGCGAAATGACAAATAAACCAAAACATGAACCATGCATCATAATCTAAACAAGATAAATCACACATGCACCTTGTTACCTGCAAAATCCTCCTATTGGTTGGTCTTTTCCTTGCTTGATTCCTGCCATTGCTTTCTGTTGATCCAATACCTATTTCACTCCTTTCTTTCCTTGCTTGTCTCTCCTTGTGCCCAAGTGTTGTCCAAGTTATCTATCTCTCTTTCTCTCTTGATGTAGTGTTCTCTCTCCTTTTATTCTCTTTTTTCTAAAAGAGAATTCTAGAATGTTGTCTCTCCAATTTCTTTTCTTTTCTTTTCCTTTTCCTTCATTTTCCCTTGCATGCATATTATTTTATTTTATCCTTTTCTTGTCTCTTCCTCTTCTCCACCTGCTAAAGTGGAATATATTTCATTTTTCTTTATTTATTTTGCACTTTTCCACATGTCCTTGCTGACCTGTAATAATTAATTTTCCATTTATTGCTTCTTACCTCTTGCCAATGCCAATTTCCATAGCCAATAAATAATTAACCAAAAGTAGATCCCAATGTAATTTTTTTCCCCTCATTCAGCTTGGAATACATGTCCCACGAACTTGGTTTGCTTTTTTCTTTTATAATGTCCATACATTATTTATTTACATGGAAATTCAACGCGGGGTTGTTACGTTCGCAGAACCATTCTGTATGGGTAGTACACATCCACTGCTTCATTTAAGGTGGTTTTTTCCAATATAGAAAGAGAATCATTAGATCCCTTTCCTTTCCCGGGAGTTTTAGATCTTCTATCCTTTTTGTAGTTCTCTTCTTTTTCGCATTTCCAACAAATCTTTACAAATTTTCTTGGAGATTTAGATCTCCCACTTGAGGAATTATTTCTAATTCTATTCTAGGACCATCCTCTTATAGACAAGGCATCCCTATTATGGCTCTCCATATTTTTTGTCTCATCTCCTCCAACAATAAGGATGAGAATATTTTATCAAACTTCAAGGTAGTTGTATTGCAACCTATAGCAACAACCAGACTATCCCACGAGTCTGGTAGAGAGAACAACAAACTGATGCACTCTTCACCTGAAATTTTAATATAAACAAATAACAACCAACTTACCACAATATTGAAGGAATTTATATGATCTGTCACCGAGTCTCTGTCCTTCATCCTAATTTTATACGTTTTTTTCCATAGGAACTATTTGTTCACCGGGTACTTAAATTGATACAAAGCCCCTAACTTGTATCACAAAGCCTTTGTCGTAGCTTCCCTTAATACATTCAACAATACTAAATCTTAGAGACACAATCTTATTGTTCTCTTTGCCTTCCGATCTAACTTCGAACAATCTTCTATCGACAATCCGGTTGGTGTCATACCTAGATCTAAAACAATCCATTGATTTCTATCCACCAACAAATCTTCCATCTTGAGATTTCACAACTCAAAACTTTGTCCATTCAATTTCTTGATTTCTATCTTTCCATTGTTCTCCATCTCCTTTCACCATAAGAATCGATCTCACATATGTTCCACTATAATAAGGTCTACCACAGGCCCGATCAAAACCCCTTAGCCACAAAGGCGTCCCCTTGAAGACAAAACACCTTTGATACCAAATGTAAGTTTTAACCTTGTATATAAATTACCTACAAATGAATTCTTAAAAAATAGAAAAATATACAATGGTGAGAACATAAAAATATACACAGATATTTTCTCATAGAACTTAAAAGAAATAGATTTATTTTTCATTATATTTTTTTCAATGTTACAATACATTATATACATGCCAAAATATTCATAAACCCAAAATATGGATTAGAATATAACCATAGTTCCCTTGACTAGATCTACAAAATACCATGGGCAAAACCATCATGCCCCAAACCATGTGCAAAAACTATGCATAAAACCATGGGTGGGTATGCCCACCATCATTGGGTTCGCCTCCCATCCTTAGGTCCACCCGACAATTATTGGGTTTTGTTGTGACCACAACCCCCCCATAATTTTCTTACAAAAGATATGGGGACCCTCTATGTAAATTTTGGTCATATCACTCCTTTCATACTTTGACTTTGTTGATTTTGCGGTATTTTTACTTTTTTCCAGTTTTCTGCTTTAATTTCTTAATTGTGTGCAGTTTCTTGCCAGCTTCCCAAATCCTCCAATTATGCTAAATTTGGACTTACGGTTTCAAAATGACGCTTATTCAAAGTTTGGTTGAATTTAACCACCTAGACTTAAATATGTACAAAATGTATTTTATTTTTGTTAATAAAATTAATTAATTAATTTTAACTAATTAAATTAATTAATATGTAAATATTATTATTTTATTCAACTAATCTAAATTAATTAGATTCATTGTAAATCATTTAATTAATTTGTAAAAAATAAAATAAAATTTAATTAATTAATTCTTGATTAATTATCATTTAACTAACCTACAAAACCACTAGATTCCAGAACTGTATATAGCTATATAATAAAACCTTATAATAAATTTTTATGGTAAATAAATATATAATATATTATACTTATAAAACAAAATCAAACTCGATTATACCTCACGTCATCCTGCTCGCTTTTTTCCCAGAGGATTTAAATGTGCATTTAAGAAAACTGCCGAGCTTAGTCAGCTCTGAACTTACGCAGTGGGAGGCTTGTATACGAGCTTGTATGAGGGGGCTTGCACCATTTTAAAACTATGTATTAATGGGAGAGAGGGCCCACTCCACATGATCCCATGCTCCTCCACTCCCTTAATCCCACACCCTTACTCCAATATGAAACCCTCTCTCTTATCCTCACTTGGTATATAAAACCTTTCATAAAACTATTTCTTGTTATGTGATTTGAATTTGGTTGATCAACTTTGATCTTATTTATTTTGAAATAATATTTAATTTAAATTATTTTTATTTTATTTATTTTGATTTGATTTTAATAATAATTAGTATAGTTTTAATGTTTAAGTTTTAATCTTATTATAATAGTTTTTTGCAAGCTTGGAAGGACTACATCTTCAATTCCTCAATCGGAGTGGGGAATTGAACCAGTGACTTTACATCAAGGAGTTCCTTAACAAAATACTTGATCACCATCTATCCAAGATCCCATGGACAATTTTATTATAATAGTATTTTGTATGTAAAATTAAATTTTTAATAAACTACCTAATTCATTTTTTTGCATTACATTGACAGCTTTGACACTAAATGTTTGGAAGGCTCTATCTTGGGATTTACTTAGCCAAATGAGGCTCACGACATCTCATTGGAAATCTAAAATTATGGAGAATACTTTGGAAGTAGTTTTATGACCATATTGGGTCATTTACTATGCATAAAATTTAGCAGAATTAGAGGCTATGAAATTGTAACAAAAAATCAATTTTATAAGCATTTTCATTTGCCAAAAACTCCTACTATTGCAAATTGGTTTGAAGACAAGCTTCTTGGGCCAAAGAGATTTTGACAAATATAATTGGGAAACACAACTTTCATTTTATTTTATTGATTTAACTAGGTTTTATTTTGAGAGATTATTTTCCCAATTTGGTATTTTTAATTTTGATATGCAAATTGATTGGTTTTTAATTGGTTTTTTGCAGAAGATTTGTTCAAGAGGATGAGGCAAAGAGATATAGAAGTTTTGAGATTGCACTAGCAAAGGGGAAAAACATGATTTGCAACTCCAAATTTGATGGATCAAAATTGTTTGCAACAACTCTCTAATTTTGGATTCATTTTTGTAAATTATAAATATCAATTGGAAGAATGAGGAAGGAGTTTCTCTTTTCTACAATTTTGAGGCTATAAGAACTTTTGTGAAGAGAATTTTAGTTGTAGGCAAAGAGGAATACTTAGATCTAAGTTATTTGGGGGTTTTCTTTTCAAAATCAGTCTTTGTATTTGAGGCTGAGCTTGCACTATTACAACTCTTTTCTCTAGTGGCAGAGTTTATGATTTTGGAGAGATTGTTAGAGATCTATTGAGAAACAAAGCATGGAAATAAGGTTTTATCGATTTGTATTCAAATACTTCTATTTGTAAATGCAAGTTTTATTCTTTTGATAACAAAAATGTTTCACATTTTTCACTTATGTCGAAGATGAAAATGATTGTCCTCTAGATTAGGTATCCAATCTAATGTTTTTAGAGATATTTTAATTTATTTTCCAATTTTCTCTTGTGCTTAATCAATTTTTTGAGTAACTATTTACTTGGAAATTTTCCATATTAAATCAGTTTAATTGTCATTAATTGTATGAACTATTTCTGTATTTTGGTGGCTTATCTTTTATGGTTTTAAATCTCTAAACAGAGCATGATTTGTAAAAATAATATTAGTTCCTTGAAATATTTCAATGACCTAATATATATCATAAAAGAGGCATGTTAAATCCCAATTATTTTAATTAATTTTCTCTTAGTCTGGGTAAGATCTATATCTCGTTCTAATTAAGATGGAATTAGATTGAATTTTCTTTTGTTTTTTGCATCCTATAATATATTTGCATTTAGAAAAAGTTCATTTCATTTTACAAGTATCCTTAAATAGGAGAAATTGCATTTGTGGCTTGGCTGAGCTCTTGTTTTAGCCTAAGGATTACTTTCTTGCAAGCTAGAAACAAAGGAGTAAATCTAATATCTCTCTTATTATTGGTAAGTAACAGAAATACCACAAGTTAGCAAGAAGAGTGAGGGGGACACTTGACCCAATAGAACCAATCGGGACCACCAATTCAAACAGATAAGACCCTGATTTGCGGCCCTGTCAAGGTGATCTTCCCAAATGTTGATTAGGTCATATTTGCCATCAACATTTTTGGCACTGAAAGGAGAGTCAACATTAAGTTGTCTTTTTAATTTTTTCATGTTTTAAATTTTTTCTCTCTTTACAATGAATCCTTCTAAAATGCCTATTTGCAGTTTCTTCATTAGACTTCAACCTGCTACCACTCCATTAAAGGTAGCAAAGCTTCTGTCAAAAACAAAGGTTAATGGTAAGAAAAAATGTCTCTGATTTTGATCATGTTCTTCAATTCATTCTAAATTGTAACAATTTTAATATTGATGAAGGTGTGATGTGCATGATTTTTACTCTTACTTTGACGAGCTTAGCCAAAGACTGATGTAGATCATTTCCATTTGCCTCTATACACACTTGGGACATATTCAAAAAAAGTTTCCTTCATGATTTTCAGGGTTACGATTACGAAAAGTTTTTTTTATCAAATTGAAGCACTTCGTAGATTCGAAGGTGAGTCTTTGGATGATTTTCTTATTAGATTTAAATTAATTTGTTTTCAGTTTCAATTTGAAGACTTACCTCTTGAGTTTCAGTTAATAGGATGGTTTAAAAATTTAGTTTCTCTTCCTTGCATTCTAAATCCATATAATCAAATTATTTCAAGATTTGATGAATCACCTTCTGTTTCTATTAACATGACTATAAATTCACCTATTAAAGATGCACATGTCAATCATGATGAAATTGCATCAGCTATATATGATAAATTCCTACAACTGGTACATACTTCCTACAATGTTAATGAAGACCATGATGCTCTCTCTCATGTTATTAGTCTACAATCACAAAGATTGGAAGAATCTAAAAAACAAGTTCAGGAAAACATGGACAACATACTTGAAGAATCAGCTGCTAATAAATTTGAAAATCAACAAGCAACAAATTTAACAAACAATGCACAACAAGCAAAATTACAAATTGAAAATTCCAACAATAAGCATTCCGTGGTAAATAATTGTCATGCTAAAATTTGTGATCACTCACAAAGATTTGGAAAACCAAATATCAATCTTCAAAGAACTGTGGTCAACTAGATAGATGATGAAGAATCTAAAATTTGCAATATGAAAAGAAAGCAATCTCCTCCAACACAAGAATTTTTCAGGTTCATTTCTTCTAACAATCACTTTTTTCCTCTTTTCAAAATGATAATCTTGAAAATGGAGGAGCCATTATAAATTCTATAAATGATGAATTTCTAATTAGTTTTGATTTTGATAAAGAGATATTTAATGACCACTCTTTCAAAAATGCTGAAAATTATTTTAATATTTCTTCTTGTTTTGATACATCTTATGGAAAGGAGGAGAATATTGATGAAATTAGTCAAGTCATTTAGGACAATAATTTAGATTTGGAAGAGAGTGAGTTATTTTAGTCCTTGTCAATTCCTCATACTCTTAAAGGTTTTTGTATGCTTCAAAATGAAGACTCTCCTTTTTTCGATATTGCTATTGAAGAATCTCATTTTGAATCCTCATCTAATCATAATGACTTTTCCATTCGTATTTATGACTTTGACATTTCTCGAATCCCCATTTTTTATCCTGATCTTGAACCTCCATTATTTCCACAAGTAGAATCTTGCATTGATATTGATTATAGTATTTTGGCCAATACTTATGAGAAGGAAATTATTTTAAACAAATCCTAACTGTGTTGTAATATTACTGTGAAAAATGATATATTTTTATTGTTTTTTCTTCATTTATTATGGTCATTTTCAGATTTATATACTTCCTTTATTCTTCGATTTTTGGATATCCTATGCTGGAATATTGAGAAATTGAACATTAAACACTCGTCAAGTGCATAGCTTGAATGTGAAAATGAAATTCAAGGCCATAGTCATGGTCACCAACAACTTCTTATCTTTCAATTCCATTTGATGTTCAAGTCTTATCAACTTACTTTTTCTTTTAGAATTCATTTTCCACATGAATCAACACTTGTGAGTGCATCAATACAATGTGACAGGCCATTTACACTAACAAAAGATCTTTTGGTAGATTCATTAAATTTCCATTCTAACTTTCAAGATTCATTTGAAAGTTTCTTGGAAAATTAAATTCAACAGAAGATTTCTAATGGTTTGCCTCATGTGCATAATGCTAACTATTTTATACAAGTTGCAACACCTAAATACACATCATTAGAGCTCACCTTGTTATCCTCTCTTATTTTGAATTCACTTATGTTGTCCTTCGAGATAACCTAAGGTCAATTAGTTATGCCAAAGCATCTATAATGTTTTGTTGTTTTAAATGATGGGATGACTAGTGAACTGTTTATAAACAGGTGCTTTAAACTTAGACATATTCTTAATAAAATAAAAGGTTGTTCTTTAACTGCACATGGTTATTTTGATTTTAGTGGGATGATAAGTAGAATATGGAGAAGTATAATTGATTTAATATTCAAACTGAGTATTTTATAACCATTTATAAGCAAAAATAAGAAAACAGTATTTTCTTAATGAATAAAATATAAACAGACTATCAAGAGATCTAGTATAATTTATTATCAAAGAGGAATTTACAATAACAGACAGTTCTGTAAATTTATCTCTTATTTAAATTACAGCTTCACAGAGGACCCAATATGAAACTGAAATTCAATTAAATTTTGATCGGATAACTGCAAAAGACATGATTTATATGAAGAAGACATAATGAATAAACAAGATGAAATACAACTCACTTAGAGATAGACCATATGAGGCAAATCGAGAATCTTTATATCTCAAAAATGCTCCAGCTTAGTACAAATCTACTTGATAACTTGTTCAAGGGTTCAACCTTGAATATTTCAATAGAATGAAGTATTTAAACAAAATTTACAAAAATATTACAATTAATGCCTGAGTGACATGGCATTCTATTATTAACTTTGAACTAACAGAAAAGAAGTAATATGATCAAAAGGAATGAATCTGGTGAAGTGATTTGAACATCTGGCCCTGCTTTGGAGGAGAACAGTTGCTGAGTGGCCATTATTTGAGTGATGTGCTATTGAAGCTAACATGTATTTCTAATCCTAGAATTCACACAACTTGTTCCACCGTTCTTCATCTAGAATATAAATCTTTGTTACCTTGCGGTACATCTCATCTACCTCAGTATACTGAGAAAAAGTGGGTTTTACTGCAAAAATGTGTTTTATCTCGTGTTGGATAAAACTTATGTTGTTGATAGCTTCGTAAAAATCTCTCCCTGCCATAGAACCTTTGATGTTGGAAGACTTAGTTTTATCCTTGGCAATGTCTTGAAGCTTCGTCATGTAGTCTTCCCTTGTCATTAATTTTTAATTGATCACAAATAAGGAAGGTAGACCTTTCTTGTTCAATGCATCTCTTCTAGTGAAAAACTTATTAACTGCTACCTCCAAAGTGTGACACTTCTTTGTCAGTTGTAAAACCAAGTTCTTCTTTGTAAGAACTTTCTTACTTCCAGGATGGTTTCTGTTCTGTCATCTACTCCTAGATCATCCAGCTCATATTTGTTTTTGGAATTGAGGAACTTTATGATGTTGTTGGATGTAGCAACCATTTCTCCCAATTGAGCATTGATAGTGAAAACAGTGTGCTTAGCTTTCTCCATCAATTCCTTCTACTCGAATATAATTTGGATACATGGATAGATTTCATCTATTTCTTCAATGATATTGTTCTAGATGATTTCTTTAACATGGGCCAGTGTGTATCCAATATAAGACTCAATTGCTAACTTCTTCCACGCATGTATCTAATTTTGAGCTCTCTGTAGCTCTGCTCCATGAAAAGTTTCAGTCTTTGTTTGATGATCCTGTAGAAGTTTGACTTGAGCCTACAACCTTTTAATCTCTTCAGCCTGGAGAGACATGTTTTGTACTGCATTTGCCAACTGATCTGCAACATCCCCTGTACTTTGTGTAGAAGATATGGTTGTAGGAATGGTTGTGATAGGTAGTTCTTCCAAAGGGACAACAATCATTTTGGTAGTTTTCTCCTTTTATTTAATCATATTTTCCATCTATGTCTCCATTTGCTTCAATTGTGCACTCTGCTCCATGATGAGCTTCATCATATCTGCCTTTTGTTTCTCTGTTTCTTCAATATCCTTGGCTAGAGGATCTTCTGTAGCTGGCAATTTTAACTGCTTCCTTAATGCTTCTATGTCTAAATAATTTTTCTTTATAATCTCTTATGTATCGTTGATGTTTGATGGGTCATAACCCACTTTGATCACCAACTCCTCCAAAGTTTTAATCTTGGTGTCTTTGGCAAGTGCAGAGACCTTCTCCACCTTCAGTTGTGATTGGACATTTGCTAATGTAACCTACAGTTTAGATAAACTCATAGCAGTGCTGGTGACAGTGGAAAAAATAATTTCCCCAGTTTGCTTATGCATCTCCATTTGGTCAATGGGATGTATATATTTTACATCAAAATTAAATGTTGTCTTCTTGTAGTCTGATGCTGCCTCGGGCTAGGGAACCTATATCTGGAGGAATTCCATTTGCATTTTACCTTTCTCTGAACAAAGGATCACAACAATCTGCTTTGAGAACCAGAAGCCTGCTTCCATAACTGATTGTAGGTATTAATCTTTAAGGCCTCATTCCTTACTTTTATCTCCTTAAAAATGTCCATTATACTTTGCTCTCTCTCCCCTGTAGTAGATGTGCTAGTCTACCTAATTTGTTGCTGATCTTGTGAAGTTGTGGAGGTAGTGGGAGATAGTGTGGTTTGATCACCCACTAATGAGGAAACAACTGGCTCATTAGTGGTGATAATGTTATCCTGCTCTAAGTTCTTTCTGAGGCTTAGTTTGGAACTAAGCTTGGACTTCCTCCTATACATAATTTTAAATCCTTCACTGAAAAGTTCAGTCCCTGAAAGGGACTCTTCTTCTCTACTTCTCTTAGCTATTTTCTCCTGCATGGTAGGAGTCTGTACTGTAGAGGATGATACTATCTGTTCCTCTGCCTCTTGTAGGGTATTCTCAACCCATTCTAGTTGGTTTTTGTACTTCTCTATCTCTGGTCTGGCTGTGTGAAAATAAGCAGTAGATTTGGTTTCTACTCTTAATTTAGAAATGATCCCTAATGGATCATATGACCAGGTAAAGCTAAGGCTAAACTGCATTTCTTTTAGTATCTTATCTGCTTCTTCCCTTGATGCCCTATTGTTGCAAATGAAAGGCCCAATCTGTGTTTTAATTTTGAACTGGGACTTCTTCTTGGCAGCTACAAAGTGGATCTCATCCATATTGAGCATCTACCTTATGTACTCTAGAGCAAAAATCCTCATTGGGAGGAATTTAGGCAATTTGTAATATGAAAGTTCACACCCAAATATTCTCAATTCTATTTAGTTTTGATATAGGTACCAATCCCCTGTCTGAACTTGGTCTAATAGCTGCAACACCTTTCTAATTTCCTCACTGATCCTCGGTTCTATCCTGGCACCTAGGAGACTGATTGTTGGATGCACAAACATCTCTATGAACTATTTATATGTATATTCCTTTTGTTCCTTCATCACCAATGTAGTCCAGAAGATGACTGACTGTTGGTTCCCTTCTGCATCCAGCTTTTGCAAAGCAAGGTTGATGTTGTCTCCTTGAAAGTATAAGAACATATAAACTAACACAGAGGCATACTTGAATACCTCCTTAGTTGGGAATTTGATAAGTTGCTGATGAATTGAATCTACAAGAAATTGGCTAAAGTTAAACATGATGGAGGGCTTAGAATCAACAAAGAAAATGGACATAAATCCTATGATGGCCTCATCTACCCACTGATCTGAGTAGTAGCCAAGGAGGTAAGAGATAACTATGATAATTTGCTTGTCTCTCTCCAGGAAAATGGAGGAGGGATAGGGAGGATTTTTCTTTGGCAATGAGGCATCTTTTGTCAAGAAAATTTCAAGGGTTTTAGCCCTCTTGGCAAAGTCCAGTTTCTGATATAACTCAACAAGTGCTTCATAGGAAAACAGGGTGGCATTCTCTATTGTGGGGGCTTGCATCATCTGGTCTATGGCTTGAGGAGTGATAGTGAACAGAATTTCTCCAAGTGGGGGCAATGATGACCCTTTGGCTTGGAAAATAAGATGCATGACATTTCCTAATAAATTCTGGGGTGTTGTGGGTCTGAGGAAAGATGTAATGGGGTAAATTGGACTTCCACAACTGAATGTCATCAGATTTTTCAATGTATTTGTCCTCGAGCCAACAATACATCTCAAAGAGGTCAAATTCGTATAGAGTTTCATGGATTTTAAGGTCTCTGTCAGCTAAAGGGATGTGGTGAAAATCAATGGGAGGATAGATAAGGGGATTGATAGGTTCTTTTGGTCCCTTGTCCTTTGGAGACATCTTGGGATAAGGCTAAGGAAAGTAGTGAAAATTGTATTGGAGGTTTCAATACACAGAAAGGATTCAGGTTTTGGGGGAAAGAACAGAGGTAATAGGCTGAAAATGATTGATCATACAGTGTCGTTGGTGGGTGAAAATGTCGAATTTTGTATGAATTCAGTAACTAGTTAATGAGGGCAAGGGAGATTTATATAACAGTGTCGTTTTTCCATTGAAGGTGGCGCGGGTCCATTGGATTAACGGCTAAACCATTTATTGCTTAACGGCTTAATTTTAGAGGGATCAGATGTAATTGGTGGATTTAACAGGCAAATGATGTGGCGGAAGGTGAGTGGTGGAAGTGCAACAGGTAGGAGAGCGTTATCGGGAGGCGGAGAAACTGTTTTTCGGATGGGGGGGGAGCGGTTAGTGGTTTCGCCCGAGGGGGGTTCGAAAAGCTATGGCGTTGACGCGTAAGGGCGGGTGCAGTTTCAAATACCGCCCATTTCGAACCCCCGCCCACCCCCCTCGACGGTAACGTTCGGATGGTGAGGGGGGCCCAAAATGCCGTGTGGGCTGTCAGATCATGCGAGATGGGCGGAGATGAGGTGAGAGGTGGTAGAGAATTAATCGTGAGGTGACGGGTTGCTCTTGGTGGGGTCGGGAATTAATAATTTAATGCATAGGGGGATATTTGGTGTATATGGCGGGGTAATAAACTTAGGAATAAGTGATTAATACACCAAAGTATGAGCGGAGGGGGAACTTTGGGGTTTTTAAAACTTAGGGATAGGGAATTAATATACCAAAATTAATTGATATATAACTCTTTAGAGTAAAACCTTTTCTCCTTTGCCTTTTTCTTCTGCACATGAAAACAATACTTGACTTTTCCCAATGTGGCGCATTTTGACTAGCAGCCTGTGCATTTATAAAAATATGAAATGAAGCCATTCTTTTCTTTTTGCTTCCCTAACATTTTATTTTTCTTTTGCCTTATTTGTTTAGGGCAGCTAACACCTATCATTTTATTGATATGGATGCCTATAAAACATTAAATTGGCCTAACATTTTAATTTTTCTTTCTTTTGCATCCATATCCTAACTTAACATTTTAAAATTATTTTTCTCTAATATACTAACTTATAAAAACAAAATAATGTTACAACAACTTCAACCATTAATTTTGATTCATCCATATTTTTATGATATGATAAAGTTTTGGTTGAAGAAAACTTTTCAAGAGAGAGTGATTGTAAATAAACTTATTTTTGTAAATACGTTAGTAATAGATGCCCATAACGCATTTAGTTTTTTTTGTTTTTTTTGTTTTTTGTTTTTTTTGTTTTTTGTTTTTTTTGCTTTTTTTTTTTGTTTTTTTTTTTTGTTTTTTTGTTTTTTTTAATTTGATCCTATTTTTACTTTTGTTACTGATTTTTAATAAGTTTATATTTGCACGAATAAAATAATTTGATTCTTTTCACTGGAAGTATGATTTTACTTAGCTTTTAATATGCTCTAGTAGATTAGATTAGAAATAGGATTAATTTAGATTTAGTTTGTTTTTCTTTTCTTTCTCTTATAATAATGTAGGTACAAGAATAAAGTGAACAACAAGCTTTTGATATTTCAAAGATGCTTTAATTTGTGCTAATAAAATATTCATACACACATGTTTAGAGAAGTTTAAAATCGTTCATCAAATTACAATTTCTCACAAATTGTCATTTACATTTACATTTATTTTGCTTTACAGATTTAGGAGATGAATTTTGATGTTGTTGTGTTTGTTCATTGGATGTAATTTAATACTTGAGCATTACTAGTAGAAGCTAATCACAAACTCGAGCCATAGGCCTTTTCGACTATACCCCTCTACTTTATTAATTTTTATATTTGTAAAAGATTGGCCTAGGTTAAATCTATTACAACTTCTCTGGACGCAATCATTTAACAATTTCATTTTGGTTTCATATTTTATAAGTCCTGAGACAAATCAATGGTTATTTGACATCTGGACCATTCACCATGTGCACATGAGACTCTCTCTTTCTTTTTCCATTAGCCATTCATTCACATTTTCCACGTAATTCCTAAGCTTCACCATCCCGACCATTCCTTAGAGTGCATCCTTTACTTCCTCCCACGCTCCATCCTTTTAGGCTGACGAGGAAGGTCCATAATTCTTGTCCTTATGCTTATCCTTTTCCCTCCACCTCATCCCAGACATATTTTTAGTGCTCATTCTTTATTTCTTAAGATGTGGCTCAACACATAGACCTTGACCCTTTATTTTATGCATGCTCTCATTTTCGCTAGGCTCTCTTTAGTGGGATGTCATGTTCAGGTCCCGTATGAAGGTGCATACTTGGATAGTTGATTGGTTATGGCTGCCATATCGTAGCACCCATCATCCTGCCTATCATAGCCCAAATCACTTATTTTGTTATCATTTTAAAACTGCCTGGATTAATTCTGCGAGACAATTCATTGCACATGGGTCTCTCTTCTTGCATTTTCATTGGTCATTCATTTTTCACCTTTCAAATGCTCTCAAATATTTTTCCTCCTAGTGATGCTTTACTTTTATCCTTTGTATATTTTGGGTTTCATTTTCGAGCTAATGTAAACATAAGGCATGGGAGTATATACACATGGATTCTACTCATAATTTCTCTCTTGCATTTCCGCTTGGCCCATCATGCCACATCATCATGCTTGTTATTTCCTCAATGATATCTTTCATAACCTCTCTTATGTATTCTAGGATTTCATCCTTTTGGGATGACATAGATACATGGTCCCATTCTTTTACTTTCTTCTTTTTCCTATACCCTTGCTTCATTGATACGTAACCTAAAGGTCTTAGCTTGGGCCTTTCCTTATTTGCATTTCTTGAATACTTCCGAGATTTCCCTAGAAGGCTTGCTTAGCTTGTTTCATGTGCCTCTTTCCTTGTTTTTATTGGTTGCTTGCGCATTACACTTTACACATTGTCCCGCTACTAGTTTCCCGGAGGCTATATCATTTTCTATTTTAATAATTTTTGGTTAAGAAGCATCGGGAAAACTCACATTTTAGCGGGCATCTTTCTAATTTCTCATTGGATAATACTAATGTCGTGTCATATCGCTCTTCATACTTTGTAATTAATTCTTCCCCTTATGGGCTATTAAAATACGTAACTACGGTCAAATTCTACCTTGGACATCTCATATGATGGAGATGATGATGGCATTAAGTTCCCCCTTTCGATAGGACCAAAATCGACCTAAATATCACCTTATTTGGACAACCAAAAGTTGGATTTTGATTTTTTGTACCCACACATGCACATTTGGATAGGTCGACCCCAACATCAAATGAGGATATCTCGTCTTATAGATCAATTGCAAAGAGTTGGAGAATCTCTTTGTTGGGTGAAAATATTGTCATTTAATTCTGTTGTAGTATTTTCCCAACTATTTAATTTGTCAAACCGAGGTTCGTAGGCTTACGAGGCACATGCACTATATATGCAGGACCGAAGTGGAACTAATCCAATCTAATCTAATCTAAATTACTGAAATCAAATTAATCTAGGAAGGCATTGAAACATTAACTATAAAAGCAAGAAATTGCATAAGGGAAAAGCAATACAACATGTGAAGAATTTGAATGACAAACAACATATGTGAGCTCACAACAATAAAGATATCTTAAATTATATTACAAGAACCAAATAACAAATCATGAGAGTGTAACAATAAAAGAATATGAATCAAAGCTAAGAATCCCCTTCTCCTAATTACAAAACTATCTTTTAAAGCTAATCTCTATTCTCCAAAATGAAGAGAGAGCACTCTCTTATATACATGAAGAAGATAACCATCTCATAATTACATATCCAATATTCTCTCAAGCACTCTCAACTACTTTCCCATTATTACAAAATATGATCCCTTTGAATCCTCCACACATCTCTCACATATCTTGGATAAGATATGCCAAACAAATCCTCCATGATCTTCTCCTTAGGAATAGACTTGAATAATTATCTCCTTAATATGGTGGCGGAGATATTTGAGAAGTCTCTTGGAATTAATTCTTCACATATTTCCTATACATCACAAAACTCACATATTATTGAGATATATATAAAAATATGTATATTTTCTAATATTTAATCATAAATTCACTTATATTACAAAAATGAATAAAGTGGAAAATAAGAAGGTGAAACCCAAATTTATCTATGAAAATGATATGATGAAAGGTTAATGGGATGATGAAATGTAAGGAATAGTGAAGGAAAAGGTGGATAAAATATGACATTTTTGAGTCCCAACATCCTCCCCAACTGAACTTGTTGCATGTCCTCATGCAACCATGCATGGGTCTCTTTAAGAATATTTGGCATCTTGAACTTTGGCTTTACATGATGATATCTTTTAATAATGAATGTTTCCAGGATATGTGAAAGACATGAGTAACAACTTACATTTTCTTATGGTTGGTTCTTGTGTGACAACCATGAATACAAAGAATGTTGGTTCTTGTGTTAACAACATTCATTTCGTTTTCTGTTCTCTTTTCTTCAATAATAATGTAAACACTCACTGGAAATCATAATGTGCATAAGAAAGCCCTTGTGTAATATTAATGAAGCATGCAAATATTGTGTATGAAGCAAAGTGCAACAAAGTATCGTTGGAAAATAAATGTTGGTGAATGGTAAATGAGAAAAAAATGGAGTGATAGTGGTGAAGAAATGGAATCAAGGTAGTGAATATGTAGTGAATATAGTTCTCTCCCCCCCCCCCCCCCCCCAACTGAGTTGGTTGCATGTCCTCATGCAACTTGACATGGCTCATGAAAGGAAATGTAGCATGGTGAGGGAATTTTCCAAAATATTCAAGTTAGCATATAAGGAATTGCATGATTAAAGATTAGAAAACAACATACCTCTACTTACCCAAGAATGATGAACTATGCAATAGGAATGTAGTTGTTGCTGCTGCTGGATCAGGAAAATGTGACTGATGTTGTTGTAACTGGATCCTGGGAAATGAAGGAATCTAAACTGCTAATGCTAAATCATGGAAAAGATAAACGCTGAAAGTGGAATTGTGGTACTCTCATAGATCAGAATTCATGCTGCTATAACTGTTGAGGCAGTCGTGAAAAAGTGTATAGTCTTCGTCTGCTACAAAAATGATGGTACAAGTCTAATCATGTGAAAGAATGTGTTGATGTCGAGCATGAAAAGAGATCATTGGATTACCGGCCATTGATGCATGTCGTTAACCAATGCAAGGAAAACTCACCATTGATGTCAATGAGTGCCAAGGTACCCGAGTACATCTTGCGAAATGCGAATAAAGGGGTTGACGTCAAGCCATTTGCAGGATCTGACGATCAAGGGACATTGATGTATTCCCATGATTATCAGCGAGAGAACTTTCCATTGAGGCATGCAAGTCTCAAGGTACCCAAAATGAACTCTAGTCTATTTCCCAGATAAGGTGCTGATGTCGATGGGGCAAGACTTGTTGAAAGGTGGGCGTTAAGGAATCCCACATCAGTCAACACAAGTTTGTACAAAAAGATTTGGTAGGACTATAAATGGAAAGAACTCGCGGACAAGCAGTGTGGATCAGTATGGCAAAAAAAACACGACAATGTAATCATGGAAAGGGAATGAGTTTTATTCAGAAGGCAAACTAGAAGGCAATAAACTGAAAAGGATAAAGGAATGTATGTGATTCAGAAAAATAGACGTGCATGAAGTCGTGAAAGATAAGGTAATGGAAAATGGGCTTCAATACAAGGATTGTCTAGGCGTTTGGAAGGAAAAAGGTGAGTAATCACGCCGCAAAAGGATTTTTGTGTAGTGGAAAATGTCATGATATATGTTGAGAAGAATTAATTCCTTCAAGTGTCCAATGATGCATGGTGATTTCGAAAAATCACTTTTGCATTAGATTGTCTTCAACTCTGAAAAACTTGGCACCATTCCTGCATAAAAATTGTCACCTTTGTGTGCCATCTCCATCGATCATTCCTGTATGAAGTGATTCAAAAACAAATTAACTCATTTTCAAGAATTTATGAAATGTCCATTTTTTAATTATTTTTTGAAGTTACTCTAATTGTGGTTGAAAAGGGTGTCGCATCGTAATGTTGAGCTTTCTGCATAAGCTTCTCGTTGACCTACACACAACACCAATCTCATTTCACTTGTTAGTATATGCATCCTAATTCTTGCCCACAAAAATAAACGATAAATTCCAACATACTTTTATTTCCCCCCAACTAGAAATATTGCATGTCCCCATGCAATGTACTCATTGATTGTGCAATACTTTTTCAAAATGTTTTTATTGGTTTGTAGGAAAAGTGATTTAAAACATTTGAAAAGGTTTTGTATTTGTTAGGGAACAAGTAGTTAGTTTATAAATGAATGAGGGAAATTTTAATATATATATATCTATATATATCTATATATATATATATATATATATATATATATATATATATATATATATATATATATATATATATATATATATATATATATATATATATGTTTTATCATTTTTTATAAATAACAAATTAAAAAAAACAAAAGTTTTTAATTTATTATTTATGTCGATTTATTTATTTATTTATTAAAAACAAAACTAATAATGAAAATAATAAAAAAAACTAACCCTAATTAAAAAAAAAACGACCAAGGGCTGTGAGACGAAAATGACCAGTTGTGGAACTACCCTGCGCAGATTGTCTGGGTGGCTTGGCAAAGAGTAGGCAGAGTGGAAGGAGAGTACGAAGAACCACCAATAATATTGAAATCCACAACGCAAGCATATGCCCTCAGCTAGTTGCCGTGGGTTTTCACAGATGAAGTATTGTTTGCACACTGCAGCCCATCGTTACTGCCACCAGAAGGCATACGCTCACCAGTACAACCTTGGCCATAGCCATTGCCATTTTCAATCACTCGATTCTGTCCACTCCTCCGTAGTGGCAACACAGTTGTGATGATCCCCCATGTTTTTCAGAACCTGTTCCGTTTGGTCCGCCACATTCTCTGAGATAAAATTTATAGTCTCAGGAATAAGACCTAATACACTAGAAACAAATACAAGATTGTTAGTTTTAATTGCTTGAGAATAGGGACCCAATGCTGCTGGTGCCTTTTCTGTTTGTACACCCAATACGAATCTTCCCATAATTTGTAAAGAAATCAAGACGATGAACTTTCACGCCTATCATAGTCTCTTATTTTTTTCAAATTCTTCAGTAAGATGCCGCTTGACAAAAGTTGTCTTTCCGGTGCCTCCATTGCCAACGATAACAAGCTTGAAATTTGGACAATCGACTTGTGGACCAGAAAAAGCCATGATTGAATCTCTTGATTTTTCAATGAAAATGGAGTCGAAACATGTGCTCGTTTTGACAATCAAGGCTCACCAAAGCGTTAATATTTTTTCATGTCAAGAAAACCAGAATTGAAAATATAGTAAAAACCATTGTCACCTTCATTATTTTCTCCAGATGCAAGAAAGAAACAACAAACGCTGGTTTGCTCTTTCCCAGCTTGACAGAGAGCTTAAGCCATTGAATAAGATCCTGGCAACCACCCATGCGGTGCTAACTAGTTCAACGCTTGATTAAAACTGCCTCCTTGATATTTAGTAATAGGAAAATCTGATTTGACTTATCGTGTAGTGATTTGTTCCTGTAAAATTGGAATTTGTATTATCGTTTCCTAATTTTCTAGACAAAGAGCCAGATTTTAATTTACATTTTGGAGGATTTTGTGGGCGTTGCTTAGAGAGTTGCGATGGCAGAGGGCATCTTTTCCATTTTTGTATTGAAAATTAATTTTTGAGTTTAATAAAGATATCAAATTTTTTTATTTTTTTTTCCTTCGAAGATCATTCAGCTCTTTCTCAATTTCCAGCGCCAAGATAAGATGGCCTCTCACTGCTCAAAGGGTCCGACCAGCCAGAAGTTCCTCTCTCTTAGATATTCTAGCAACTTCTTTTCTCAAGCTTGCTAGCTCATTGTCGACAGAAGCACCCTCCAGCAACGCAAACTTTCCTTCAAGGACATCAGTGCTGAGGCGATTAAGTGCATCTGCCTCAGACTCCAGCGCCATTACTTTTATATGAATTGTTTTATTTATGAGTGCGCTGGTTGACTGTTTTATTTTTTATTTATTATTATTATTATTATTATTATTATTTTATTAAAAGTCTAAAAAATGAAATTAACCCTATCTTTAAAAACAAAAATGGTTAGTTTTTAATTTTTTTTATTTCTTTTTTCTTTTTCTTTTAATCAATGAAAAACTAAAATTTAGAAAGAAACTTAACTTTCTCTAGACTTAATTTTTTTAACAAATGGACACAATTATTTGCATATCGAAAGATGTTTTTGATGAAGCATATTGCAAAACATTTATTTATTCCTGAAATTAGTCATCTAAATCATCCCTATTTTATGATCCTCGTGATCACACTAAGTGCGGAGGAGAGCATACTTATTCTAGGTAAAAGAAAAACTGAAAATGAAACTAAAAACTAAAAATGAAAGCCTACCTACTCTATACTAATTAGAATTTTTTTTTTTTACGTGTAATTAAACTTCCAATGAAGCCATTCACGTAGCAGTAACAACAATATATCCAATAACAATTTTTTAAATGATGGATGAAAATATTAGAGAGTGAATGAGTCTAGTTGCTGTAACTGCAAATCAACTAAAAAATAAAAAGATGAATCTAATCTAGTACTTACCTGGAACCATTGTTCGATAAAGCTTTGATAGGCACAGTTTCTCTTACTTAGATCATGTTGTAACTCCTTTTCTTCTTCTCCGATCTGCTGTTCTTCTTCCTCGAATTCCTGTTCGAATGATTGTTCGCCATCAGATACGCAGGATTCTTCAAATGTTGAATCTTTGTTTATTTCTTGGGGAGTAGTTGAACTTTCAATTCTTGTCAAGATCTCCTTTTCTAGGGAAGAGGAGATTCTGACTTCTGCAAGGATTTGAGTGAGTAGTTCCAAGCTGACACTCATTATAAAACCATGTTGAAAGAGATTCTAAAAACACAGTGCTAATAATTTTTTGAGTTTTTAGTCCTTTTACAAGGTTTTAGTTCACAAAACTCTTCCAAATCAGCAAACTAAAAATTGAAAAGGACCACAGAAATAATCTTGAATTCAATACTCAATTAAACCCTCTTACAAGGACTGCTCATTAATTGAGTAATCGAATTCTTCAACTACAACCATGAACCATGAATTCATCAAACACTCTCCATATTTGCAAAAATCAAACACACTTACAGAAATTAAAATTCGCACTTGCATAAATGTAAACACACCCTACATGCCCTGATCCATAAGAGGTCGAGCCTGTTACGGTATCTCGAATGTGATGCGTAGGATATTCCCCACGTCTTACCGCCTTAACACCTCAAGGTTAGGAACATGTCTAAACACACTTTCATGAAAAATCAAACTAAACTTCAATCCATCGTGCCTCCCCGACAACGGCGCCAAAATGTTGGGTGAAAATATTGTCATTTAATTCTGTTGTAGTATTTGCCCAACTATTTAATTTTTCAAATCGAGGTTCGTAGGCTTACGAGGCACATGCACTATATATGCAGGACCGAAGTGGAACTAATCCAATCTAATCTAATCTAAATTACTGAAATCAAATTAATCTAGGAAGGCATTGAAACATTAACTATAAAAGAAAGAAATTGCATAAGGGAAAAGCAATACAACATGTGCAGAATTTGAATGACAAAAAACATATGTGAGCTCAAAACAATAAAGATATCTTAAATTATATTACAAGAACCAAATAACAAATCATGAGAGTGTAACAATAAAATAATATGAATCAAAGCTAAGAATCCCCTTCTCCTAATTACAAAACTATCTCTTAAAGCTAATCTCTATTCTCCAAAATGAAGAGAGAGCACTCTCTTATATACATGAAGAAGATAACCATCTCATATTTACATATCCAATATTCTCTCAAGCACTCTCAACTACTTTCCCATTATTACAAAATATGATCCCTTTGAATCCTCCACACATCTCTCACATATCTTGGATAAGATATGCCAACCAAATCCTCCATGATCTTCTCCTTAGGAATAGACTTGAATAATTATCTCCTTAATATGGTGGCGGAGATATTTGAGAAGTCTCTTGGAATTAATTCTTCACATATTTCCTACACATCACAAAACTCACATATTCTTGAGATATATATAAAATATGTATATTTTCTAATATTTAATCATAAATTCACTTATATTACAAAAATGAATAAAGTGGAAAATAGTAAGGTGAAACCCAAATTTATTTATGAAAATGATATGATGAAAGGTTAATGGGATGATGAAATGTAAGGAATAGTGAAGGAAAAGGTGGATAAAAATATGACATTTCTGAGTCCCAACACTATTCCTGACAGGTAATTAGTGATAGTGACTCTAAGAGGTCTCCCTCCTATTTGGGAAACCTTCATTATTGCAATAAGAAACAACAATGTCCTCTCGTCATTTGATGAAATTGTTGGAAAGCTCACTCAAGAAGAGTCAAGGATGATATCAAGAGGAAGGATTCAAAAGCATGAAGAAGGAGAACCCGTTGCATTCATCACTCATGATAAAAACAAGAAGAAAAAAAAATGAGGCCCATCTTCAAGAAAGCCTCCTCCTCGAAATCCAAGTAGAAGAAAGGAATACATGAACATCAAATGCTACAATTGTCACAAGAAAGGCCACTATGCTCAAGATTTCCTTGAGAAGAGAAATGGACCACGTTATAATACTATAAGAAACAACAACAGGTTTAATGATCAAATAAGAAGAGATGACCGAAGAAATGACCACAATGGAAGAGATGAAAGAAGAAGAAGAGATGCTCCAAGTGAGCATGAAGAAGATCGTCGTCCTTAAAAGAAGTCAAAATTCTCTGGGTATGCAAGTAATGTTGCAAATGAATTTGAATATATTCTTATTTCTTCCCTTATTAGTTCATCTCCTCTAGATTCATGGGATAGTTGGTTGGTTGATAGTGAGTCCACTCATCACTTCTTTGGTTATAAGGAAGTTCTCTCTAATTTGGTAGAGAGGGAGTCAAATTTGAAAATAATTCTTGGAGACAATTCCACTCATCTTGTTAAAGATTTTGGGTTTGTCAAATTTCATTTGAATTCTAGGGAATCTATTTTTTTACATGATGTGATGTATGTTCCTGGCTTGAAGAAGAATTTGGTATCAATATCTGCTTTGGAAGACAAAGGGATGAGGTTTTCCTTCATCAAGGGAAAGTTTCTTACTTGGCCTATTAGATCACCTATGAGAGATGCATTCACATTTGGATCGAGATATGAAGGACTTTACAAGGTCACTGGAAGACCACTACTAGCATTGGTTCATAATACTAATCATTTAAGTGAATTATGGCACCAAAGGTTGGCTCATCTACATTATGATTCTCTTCCAAAATTGGAGAAATTGGTCTCAGGGATTCCAAAGGTTCAAGCCCAACATGATGGAGTATGTTTAGGTTGTGCGAGTGGAAAGAAGACAAGGGGACCATTCCCCTCTAGTGAGAACAAGACAAATGACATCCTCCATCTCATTCATTTTGATATATGTGGTTCAATGCCCGTGCAGTCTATTGGTGGCCATCTCTACTACATCACATTCATTGATGAATTTTCAAGGAAAACATGGATATACTATTTGAAGCATAAGGATGAAGCCTTTGAAACATTCAAGGAGTTCAAAGCATTGGTTGAAAATCAAACATGAAATAAGATCAATATATTCATGTTTGTAATGGTGGAGAATACATGTAAAACGAGTTCATTGAACTTTTCAAGAAGGAATGTGTCAGGAAGGAAAAAATTGTGCCATATAATCCTGAACAAAATGGTCTAGCTAAAAGGAAGAACAGGTCTATAATAGAATCTACTCGAATGATGCTCCATGATCAAAAGCTGCCTAAGTTCCTTTGAGTTGAATCTTCACATGCTGTCATATATGTTCAAAATAGGGTGCCTCGTCAAGCTCCAGAAAACAAGACCTCCGAAGAAGTGTTTACAGGTGTCAAGCTTGACATTGGTCATCTCCAAATATTTGGATGTCCTGTGTATTTCCATGAGCCAAAGGAAAAAAAAGGAACGAATTGGAAGTTGCAAGAAGAATAGGTACGTTTGTTGGATATTCTAAAAACTCTAAAGCATTTAGAATATATATTCCTGGTCAAAGGAAGGTTGAAATTAGCAGGGATGTTACATTCGATGAAGATTCCACCCTTGGACAAGAAAGGGATCTTCCTCTGCCTCCTCCTCATGCGAAGAATGATGATATGGATATTCTAAATGGTTCTTTCGTGTCCGAGTTCGAGGCTGATATTGTTGATGATCTCATGGAACCTATGGATCCCTTAGATCGTCCTCCAAGTGATCCTCCTACTAGGAAGATACCACTTTGGCTACGTGACACTCTATAGGATGCTAAGAAACAAGTTACCATTCAAAGATCATTTAGATAACGGAAGTAGCCTTGAAGGTGTTAGGGATATGTTGTAGCCATGAGTACTATGATTCAAGCCAAACCTTCCACATTCGAAGAAGCCGTAAAAGAACAAGTTTGGAAAGATGCTATGGTCAAAGAATATGAATCAATTATGAAGAATGATGTATGGGATGTTGTGCTGAGACCAAAGGGGAAATATGTGGTGACTTCAAAGTGGCTATTCAAGATAAAACATGGAGTTGATGGTAGCATTGAAAAATACAAGGCAAGGTTCGTGGCTCGAGGTTTCTCCCAAAAAGAGGGAGAAGATTATGATGATATATTTGCACTTGTGGCTCGATATACAACCATTCATTCAATAGTTTCCCTTGCCACAAGTTAAGGACAGATGTGAAGGTTGCATTCCTCCATGGCATGTTACAAGAAGAAGTGTATGTTGAGAAACCACAAGGATTTGAAGTAGAATATCTAAAGATGCATGTTTACAGATTAGAGAAGGCATTGTATAGTTTTGTTGTCATTACGACAAAAACCCTCCAAAATTTTGGAGCCTACTATGGATCATGTGATTGGTTGTTCCATGGTCACTTCCTGGTTGGTTGATGCTTTTAAGCTACCTTCTTGGATCAAAAGTGTCGAAGTCGCTTGCTTGCACATGCTTAGACCGCAACAAGTTCATTAGTGCATTCTTTTTTGCAATCTTGGACAAGCATAGTGCATTCCATCAAGACTGTGCTTATGCAATGTCCAATCCATGTTGACAGTTAGTGCGCACCGATAATGACAATTTCTCACATTATAGTTGCGTTTGTACTTCTATTTCGGTAAGTATTGCAAACTACCACTCCTGCGTAGCTTTTGTTTTCGCAAGTGTCGCTTTCATGTTTTTGGATGTCGATTTTTCTTGCTTTTCACTCTAACTAGTGTAGTTTTCATGTTATCTTTGCTCCAACATGTGTTTCTTTCACTGTTGATTCACATATCTCAAGAGTTGTGCGCACTTTAGAAATATTCGTCTTTTTGCATGTTAGCTAGCGCAAAATTTATGTATTCTTGTTCTAGTGGTTTCAAGGGGTTAACTTTGTGTGAATGAGTTAGTCTAACCATGTAAATATCAGTCACACTCATTCCCAAATTTTTGAGCATTGTCGCACTTGTCGTAAAGTTGTCACTGTTGGAAATAATACTGAGAGGGGGGGTGAATCAGTATTATCAAATTCTTTTCAATATATCTTCCTTATTTATACTTTGAATAATTCTTCAAATATTGATCATTACTTTGTATGTCAGTATCATAAAATAATGAGCAGGAACAAGAAAAGCAAATAGTCACACAAAAGAACACCAGATATAAGGTGGAAACCCAATGTGGGTGAAAACCACCTGCTGCAATATGTCTCTATCTTCTTTTAATAAGAAACTCCTTTTATAATGATTTTGTACTGGTGCAGTCCTTTACCAGTACGCAGGCTACAACCTGCAGAGAGCTACAACCCTCTTAGCTCTTGTACTAGCCAAGATACTAGTACGTAGGTGCTGGCCTACTGAAGGCTACAACCTTCTCTTTCTTCCAGGGACCACGTTTCATAAATTTTCAGATTGGATCCATGAACATCAATCAATCATCAAGTATATCTACATCAAACAATCTCCTTTTCCCAATTAGCACTGAATCAAGTAAACACTTCTCTGACAGCTGTACCCAGAACACAGTAACAGTAACCACACACCAAATTCTGAACCAAGAATACTGCAGCAATAGACAGAGGTAGCTAGATCATAATTTAAAGATATACGCTACTTCAACAACCTGAAACCTGTGTGCAGATCTATAAAGGATAATCCCTTCTTTCAAATATTCAGACACTAATTAACCCAGATTGTCAGATTTATAGATCAAGCATGCGCCTCATATAACAGATCAAAATCATGCAAAGATAATATTATTCAAGCATAAAGATTATGACCCATCAAAAGAACTTATCCTTCTTTATGCGCTAAGGTTCCTCCTTCATTCAGATCCAGATCTACACCATAACCCAATCACAAATATTTCAGATCTAGCACTTATTAGATATTCAATTCATTCGATGATACTTTTCCAAATGATCTCCTTCCTCTTTTATAGTCTTAGGCCTTCCACAATACCACGGTCCAAAACCATAGGATCAAAAAAACTGTTGGACTAATACCATGAACCAACCATGAAAGTGCGTGAGATCAACACTTTTGGATGCAATACCACGGGCCAAAACCATAGGATAAAAAACTGTCGAACTAATACCATGAACCAACCATGAAAGTGCATGAGATCAACACTTTTGGATGCAATACCACGGGCCAAAACCATAGGATCAAAAACTGTCGAACTAATACCATGAACCAACCATGAAAGTGCGTGAGATCAAACCTTTTTTTTTTTACATGAAATAAAATTTTCTCTGCATAAAAGTGCGTGAACTTTTCTCTCCATGAAATAAACTTTTCTCTTCATAAAAGTGTGTGAAATTTTCTCTACATGAAATAAAATTTTCCCTGCATAAAAGTGCGTGAACTTTTCTCTACATGAAATAAACTTTTCTCTGCATAAAAGTGCGTGAACCTTTCTCTACATGAAATAAACTTTTCTCTGCATAAAAGTGCGTGAACGTTTCTCTACATGAAATAAACTTTTCTCTGCATAAAAGTGCGTGAAATTTTCTCTACATGAAAGAAACTTTTATCTTCATGAAAGTGCGTGAACTTTGTTGCACTATAATTTATCATCTTAGATGAGTGGGTTGCCATCAAGTACAACATATGTATCATAATGCCAACAATCTCCCCCTTTGGACTTGATGGCAACAACAACCAATCACTCTCCCCCTTTGACATCAAGGGCAAAGGGTTATGCTCCCCCTAAGAACATGCTCCCCCTGACTATAAACCAGATCTGCAAAGAAGAACCATAATCCATCAAACACCATAAATGACCATGAAAGAGAGATAGAGACTTATTGCAGCAATATTCAGACCAGCATCCATGATCTCCTTCTGTACTTCCTCCATAATGCCAAAAATGTATGATATGCTCCCCCTGAACCTGTGCCATTCGATCTTTGACCAATCCGCAACCCAGCACATGTACGCATATACTTCAGATGAACCTTGCGTACAACCAACAATCAGAAGAGATTCAACAACAAGATGATGCATCAACAACCCCCAGCTTTTTCCTGAGGTATTCAAAGGTCTCCCTAGGCAATGGTTTGGTGAGTATATCAACAACCTATTCCTTAGAAGGAACATACTCCAACTTGACCTTTTGTTCAAGCACTTGTTCCCGGAGAAAGTGATACTTGATTGGTATGTGCTTGGATTTTGAATGCATGACTGGGTTCTTTGAAATGCTGATTGCACTTGTATTATCACATAAGATGGAGATGGGTGGTGCACAAGTGATTTGAAAATCCTGCAAGGTCTGCATCATCCAAAGGAGTTGAGTGCAGCAAGATGCAGCAGCAACATATTCTGCTTCAGCTGTAGACAAGGCAATCGAACTCTGTTTCTTGTTGAACCAAGATACTAATCTAGAACCCATAAAGAATGCACCACCACTTGTGCTCTTCCTGTCATCCACGCTTCCAGCCCAATCTGCATCAGTAAAAGCATGAAGTGTGAGATCTGTATCTCTAGGATACCATAAGCCATAATTTTGAGTCCCTTGAAGATATTTGAAGATTCTCTTTACTGCCTGAAGATGAGTTTCCTTTGGATTTTCCTGAAATCTTCCAACTATTCCCACTGCATGCATGATGTCTGGTCGGGTACCTGTCAAATAAAGTAGACTTCCAATCATAGATCTGTAGGTTGGTTGATGTACTGCTGCTGATTCATCATTTGCACTGAGGCTACATCCTGTGACCATGGGTGTACATACTGGTTTTGCATCTTCCATGCCATATTTCTTCAAAATCTGCTTGAGATACTTGGTTTGAGACAAGAAGATCCCTCCTTCCTTTTGTTGGATTTGTAGGCCAAGAAAATATGTCAATTCTCCAAGCAAGGACATTTCGAATTCTTTCTGCATCACCAAGGCAAAGCTTTGACTCATAGATTCTTCATTGCTGCCAAAGATAATGTCATCTACATACACAACAAGTATTAGCAATTTGTCATTTTCAATTTTTATATAAAGATTGCTATCTGCTGATCCTTTTGAAAAACCTTGTTGATGAAGATATTTGTCCAAACGATAGTACCAAGCCCTTGGAGCTTGTTTAAGACCATAGAGAGCCTTTTTCAGTCTGCATACAAGATTTGGATCATTTCCAAGAATGAAACCATCTGGCTGCTCAATGTATACTTCTTCTTCTAAGTCTCCATTCAGAAAGGCTGATTTCACGTCCATTTGAAATACTTTGAACTTTTGAAAGCTTGAGAGAGCAAGGAACATCCGGATGGCCTCAAGTCTTGCAACAGGAGCAAAAGTTTCCTCAAAATCTATTCCTTCTTGCTGCGCATACCCTTTACAAACAAGTCTTGCCTTGTTTCTAATTACTTCCCCATTTTCATTCAACTTATTTTTGAAGACCCATTTTGTCCCTATAACATTCTTATCCTTTGGTCTAGGAACCAACTCCCAAGTGTTGTTCTTTTCGATCTGCTCAAGTTCTTCATCCATTGCTTTGACCCAACATTCATCTTTGCATGCCTCTTTTACATTTTGTGGTTCAGTGGAGGAGAGTAATGCCAAATAGCTTGAAGCTTCTGCAATTGTTCTTCTTGTTTGTACACCTGCTTCTTTCTGCCCCAAAATATGAGATTCTGGATGATTCTTCTGAACGTACCGGGATGGAGTCTTCTCTTCTATCCTTATCTGTTCCTCTGGTGCTTCTTGAGGTTCTTCTTCTTCATCATTCTGTCTTTGAGGGTAGTCTTCATCTTCTTCGATATTTTCATGATTTACTTGCCTAGGAATGTATCCCTTTTCATCAACCACTACATCAATGATGTCAACAATTCTTCCAAGTCTTTTATTGTAGCACTTATATGCTTTGTTGTGTGGAGAATAACCAAGAAGAATGCCTTCATCTGCTCTAGGTTCAAGTTTGCCAAGTTGCTCATTAGTATTCTTAATATAGCATTTGCTCCCAAAGATTTTGAAGTGCTTTACCGAAGGAGTCTCACCATACCAGAGCTCATGAGGAGTTTGAGTGTTGTTCACTCGGACATTTGTTTTGTTGAGAATAACAACCGTAGCATATGCAGCTTCACCCCAGAAAGTTGCGGGAGTTCCGGACTCATCAAGCATAGCACGGGCCATTTGTTGGACTGTTCTGTTCATCCTTTCCACCACTCCATTTTGTTGAGGAGTTCTAGCTGTAGAGAATTCCCTTCTTATCCCATGTTCTTCACAGAAATCGAAAAATTCATTTGAGGTAAACTCCCCACCTCTGTCAGACCTGAGGCACTTAATTTTGTAACCTGATTCATTTTCAACCAAGGCTTTGAATGATTTGAATTTCTCGAATGCTTCGTCTTTGTGCTTCATAAGTCCTAACCAAACAAACCTAGAGAAATCATCAATGAATAATATCAAGTATTCTTCTCCTCGAGGTGTCCTTTTCCTAAATGGACCACATACATCTGTATGGACTAGCTCAAGAGGCATGCTAGCAGATCCTTCCTTCTCTGGAAAGTTAATTCTGGTTTGCCTTCCAAACTGACATGATTTGCATATGGTGTTGTCTGGAATTTTGATATCTGGAAGACCACGAACAGCCTGATATTTTCATTCTTTCCTTATTTGTGAAAAGCTTAGATGCCCCAACCTCCGGTGCCATAACCAGTGTTCATCATCCTTGCTCAAATAGCATTGTTGTTGTCCTTCTTCAAATATGTATAGATTATTTGGAGTTCTTCTACCTTTGATCACTGTTTCACCTGTATCAAGATCACGAACACGACATTCGTTTGATCTAAATATCACCTCGGTTCCTTGATCACACATCTGGCTGACACTTAGAAGATTATGCTTCAATCCATCAACATACAAAACATTTCCAGCTTTGACCTTTTCTTTTAACTGAGCAGTGCCTTTTCCTTTTATAGCTGCAGGAGTATCATTTCCAAAAGAAACTTTCTTTCTCTTTTCTAAAGCAGAATATGATTCAAGTTTTTCTTTATCACCTGTCATATGTTTCGAACATCCACTGTCAATGTACCATAGATTTTCTTGTCCTTCTGCATAAAATGCTATCCCACATCTTTTTTTTTGTGGTTCCTTTATTCTCCATGTTCTGGTGCTTGAGGCTTGTTCCTTTGTCTGCAGAAACCTGCTCCTGCATTTAGAATCTTCATGACCAAAGTTATTGCAAATAGAACATTCAACTTCATTTTCAAGAGCCGAAAAGTTTTTATAGGTCCTTTTTGTAATCCCGATCATACTTCTTTGTTTTTGAGCTTCTCTAGTCATGATTGTTTTATATGCAACACATTGAGCTGCTTTGTGACCAAAGTTATGGCAAGAGAAACATTGCCCATTGAAGAAACTTCTGCGATTATCAAATCTACCAGACAAATGATTGTAATTTCTATTGTCATCCATTCTTGAAGCAAATTGAGAAGATTTTACCTGTGGCTGGTTGTAGCTTTTGTTCATCCTTAAGACAGATTGCCCCTGGTTTACCTGATAGTCTTTGTTCGTTCTTGATGTAATTCGCCCTTGCTTTACCTGGTGATCTCCATTGTGCTTTTGCTCATTCCTTCTTGCTGCATTAAGATAACTCTTTGAGGTGGATGCTTGAGATGTTTCTCCATTATACCCCAGACCTGTCTTGTTTAGCGGAGAACGGTGTACATTGATGATCTCATCCAGAGTTTCAGATCCTTTGACAAACTTAAGATTAATAGCCTTTGTTTTCTCAATTTATTTTCTAAGGCCAACAATTTCACCTTCTAACTTTTCAAGATATTTTTCTTTTTCATCAATTTGAAATTGTAGAGTATTAATGATCATATTCTTTTCTTCTATACATGTCTTAAGTCTAGAAATCTCATCATAAAAACTATCCACATCTATAGCATCCATGTAATCATCATCTTCAAATGCCATTAAAATTTTATAGTCATTACCTCGTTCATCTTCATCGCTATTTGATAGACCATCACTGTCTTCATGAGTGTAGTAGCTTTTCTTATTTGCATTCTGTTTCTTGTTCCATCTAGCAGGTTCCTTTCCTTTGTCAATCTTATCCTTATGAGGACATTTGGCAGCATAATGACCTACTCTTCCACAAGCAAAACATTTAAAAGGTAGCTTACCTCTGAACCTTCCAGTACCCCGTTGAAGATTTCTGACAAAATTTGATTCTTCTTCTTCTTCTGGCACGTGACTTGATTCATAGTAGTCTCCTTTGCCTGAAGCCTTAAAAGCAGTTTCTCTCCTGTCTGATGGACCTCCTTTTCTCATTTCATAAGCAGTTAGAATTCCGTGTAGTTGAGAAATGGTAAAAGTTCGTAGATTTTCCTTTTCTTCTATTGCAAATACTTTAGATTCAAACTTGGGGGACAATGATCTTAGGACTTTTTCAACCACAACAGCCTCTTTTATTTCTTCACCCAAGTTTTTCATACAATTAACAATCTCATCTACCCGAAGGAAATAGTTAGCCACACTTTCATCATTATACATTCTGAGATTCTCATACTGAATCCTGAGGGTTTGAAGTTTTGCACGTTTTACCTGTTCATCTCCTTCGTAGCTCAAAACAATCTTGTCCCATATTTCTTTTGCAGATTTATATTGCATAACCTTCACGAATTCAGATTGAGATAGACATCCTAGAAGAGTATTAACCGCCTTTGCATTTGTTTCATATTTCTTCTTCTCAGCTGAATCTGTAGGAGTAGCTGATGGAAAATTATACCCTGTTTCTATAATGTCCCATACTTCTGTACCCAAAGATTGAAGATAGGCAGTAACTCTTACCTTCCAATATACAAAATTTGTCCCATCAAAAATCGGTGGCCTGATTGATGCTTCCCTCTCGTAGTTGCTCATGATGTTAGATCTTGACCTGCTCTGATACCAATTGTTGGAAATAATACTGAGAGGGGGGGTGAATCAGTATTATCAAATTCTTTTCAATATATCTTCCTTATTTATACTTTGAATAATTCTTCAAATATTGATCATTACTTTGTATGTCAGTATCATAAAATAATGAGCAGGAACAAGAAAAGCAAATAGTCACACAAAAGAACACCAGATATAAGGTGGAAACCCAATGTGGGTGAAAACCACTTGCTGCAATATGTCTCTATCTTCTTTTAATAAGAAACTCCTTTTACAATGATTTTGTACTGGTGCAGTCCTTTACCAGTACGCAGGCTACAACCTGCAGAGAGCTACAACCCTCTTAGCTCTTGTACTAGCCAAGATACTAGTACGTAGGTGTTGGCCTACTGAAGGCTACAACCTTCTCTTTCTTCCAGGGACCACGTTTCATAAATTTTCAGACTAGATCCATGAACATCAATCAATCATCAAGTATATCTGCATCAAACAATCTCCTTTTCCCAATTAGCATTGAATCAAATAAACACTTCTCTGACAGCTGTACCCAGAACACAGTAACAGTAACCACACACCAAATTCTGAACCTAGAATACTGCAGCAATAGACAGAGGCAGCTAGATCATAATTTAAAGATATACGCTACTTCAACAACCTGAAACCTGCGTGCAGATCTATAAAGGATAATTCCTTCTTTCAAATATTCAGACACTAATTAACCCAGATTGTCAGATTTATAGATCAAGCATGCGCCTCATATAACAAATCAAAATCATGCAAAGATACTATTATTCAAGCATAAAGATTATGACCCATCTAAAGAACTTATCCTTCTTTATGCGCTAAGGTTCCTCCTTCATTCAGATCCAGATCTGCACCATAACCCAATCACAAATATTTCAGATCTAGCACTTATTAGATATTCAATTCATTCGATGATACTTTGCCAAATGATCTACTTCCTCTTTTATAGTCTTAGGCCTTCCACAATACCATGGTCCAAAACCATAGGATCAAAAAAACTGTTGGACTAATACCATGAACCAACCATGAAAGTGCGTGAGATCAACACTTTTGGATGCAATACCACGGGCCAAAACCATAGGATCAAAAACTGTCGAACTAATACCATGAACCAACCATGAAAGTGCATGAGATCAACACTTTTGGATGCAATACCACGGGCCAAAACCATAGAATCAAAAACTGTCGAACTAATACCATGAACCAACCATGAAAGTGCGTGAGATCAAACCTTTTTTTTTTGACATGAAATAAACAATTCTCTGCATAAAAGTGCGTGAACTTTTCTCTCCATGAAATAAACTTTTCTCTTCATAAAAGTGCGTGAACTTTTCTCTACATGAAATAAACTTTTCCCTGCATAAAAGTGCGTGAACTTTTATCTACATGAAATAAACTTTTCTCTGCATAAAAGTGCGTGAACCTTTCTCTACATGAAATAAACTTTTCTCTGCATAAAAGTGCGTGAAATTTTCTCTACATGAAATAAACTTTTCTCTGCATAAAAGTGCGTGAACGTTTCTCTACATGAAAGAAACTTTTATCTTCATGAAAGTGCGTGAACTTTGCTGCACTATAATTTATCATCTTAGATGAGTGGGTTGCCATCAAGTACAACATATGTATCATAATGCCAATAGTCACATTGAGGGAAATATGTTGTTAAGGTGATCCAAATGATATATGTTGTTGTATTTTCAAAGTTCTATAAGTGTGTGATCATAGTCAAACCATATCATTGTTCACAACAGTCTCTTCGGTCTCACACTTAGCCAAATTTAAGAAAACTCCTGGCAACCTAGCCTCATCTAGCGTTCCAAAACTATGCATTTCACAACTTTAGTGCTTAAGCCCATAAATGCGCATTTCAAAACCTTAGTGCTAAGGACTAGAACCGTGAATTTCACAACTTCAGTTCTTAAGCCTAGAACCATGGATTTCACAACTTTAGTGCTCAAGCTCGACCTTGCCTCTCGGAAATGCACAATTCGTCCTCCTAGCCTGGCCCTAATAGCACATTGTCCAATCACAAGCCACAAGCACATTCCCTGAACCACAAAAATGTGTAATTGCACAATAGACCAATCTCCCTTGTCTCCCAGAACTATGTAGTTTGTTCACTTAGTGTCCATCCCCTCAACTTTCCTCTCTGGCTCCCAGAACTGCACAATTTTCTCCCTCAGTCTAGCATGAACTGCACACTACACAATCTCAAGGCTCCAGCCTTAACCCTGAGCTCTTGAACCGCACAATTTCATATTCACCTCTGCTCATATGTCCTCCAGAACTATGTGATAGGCTGATTCAGTTCCTATCCCCTCATCTTGTCATCCTAAGTTCCTAGACTACGCAGTTTTCTTCCTCAACCTATCATAAACTACACATTATGTGATATCAAGGCTCAAGATTCACTCTTGACTTCATGATCTATGCAAATGCATAGTTACTGAGCCTCTTTCCTTGCCTGTCACCTGGTTCTAGCTCAGTCAGT
The DNA here is from genome assembly GCA_031772625.1 of Pinus tabuliformis. NCBI lineage: Eukaryota > Viridiplantae > Streptophyta > Pinopsida > Pinales > Pinaceae > Pinus > Pinus tabuliformis. The sequence continues at coordinate 1,483,293,989 of CM062820.1, read as the reverse complement.
GGATCAATGTGCACCATCTTAGACCAAGGGTTTATTGAATTGATGTCGTCTTGTCATGAGTGAATTATATATACAAGAACTCTATCATGCTATGGAAAGATGATGAAGAAGGAGATGGAGAAGTAGAACATGCTAGAAGACACATATGGAGCAGAAGAGCTAAGATGATCAACAAGCAAGAAGATGAAGGAACATCGAACTCTAGCAGAAAATCAAGATCAAGATCAAGATCACATGGAAGACTCCCCATTTTCAAGTCATAAAGAGTAGAAAGAAGAAGAACATGTACCTTATGTTCAAGAAGACACAAAGAAAGAAGAAAAAAGGACAACTTGGCACTATCACATCATCATGTAGTGCATGTCATTAGTTTTATGTCGTATCTTGTCACAAGTCATCGTATGCCACATAATTATTATAGATTATGTAATTACCTATTCGAAATGTATTTTAAAGTGGCATTCCAAAGGACAAACATGAAATATGAAGAGTCATGTAAGTCGAAAAGTCATAGGAAGTCAAATAGTCATGAGGGTAGTCAAAGAGTCACAAAGAGGGTGAGGCATCACCCCTTGGTTATATATACACCCTCATTGTATGAGAAAAGGACTTTTCACCTTGGATCCTCAAGCAAGGCATAAAAGAGATAAGCTAGTTCTTTTCAGTAGCAAGGAATGGCTCCAATGCTCCACTATTGGAGATAGTGGTGTTTATTTATTTTTTTTCCCTTGGAAAAAATCGTAATTTTATTCATAAGAAAAAATTACATGTTGTAGATGCTAAAAAGAATATGCATATGGTATGTTCCTATTTTCACAGAAAACATAAATACAAAAAAAAAAAAAAAACTACTCTTTTCTCCCTTTCTTTTTTTCCACCTTTTGCCATCTGCCAGTGTTGGGAGTGGCAGATACAATGGATAGTTGATTTTCATTTTTGCTTATGGGAGAGTCCTTGTCAGAGTCGGATCCTTCTACTACATGTGTTCGCTTGTTGCCAGATATTTCCATTAGTTGGGATTCTTGTTGCTACAAAGTGTTGCTGGGTTCTTTGTCCTCCTTTAGTGTGCTGTTCTGAACCTGCTGAAAATCCATTTTTGCTTTATATTTTGTTGTTTCTTCTTTTTCTGCTTCTTCATCCATGGGAGTTGTATATTGGCATCCTTTTGGCTATTTCTATTGCTTCTTGTTCCATTTGGGTGTTTTTCTTGCTTGTGGACAGGCACTATGGAGGTGGCCAGTTTGTAGGCATCCACAGCATCGAAAAGTTGTATTTTCGTAATCTAAAGGTTGGGTCCACTATGTATTATTGAAATTCAACGTGATACTGGCTGGTAGTCCCTGGCTGAGATCTACTTCAACACAAATCCTGGCAAATGTAAATATTCCCCTTGAAAGTCTGTCCCTGACAATCTTAAGAAAATTTCCCAGGGAGTTCCCTATGGATATTAAAACATTATGGTGCTAGAAGTGTAATGGAAGGTTGTGAAACCTGACCCAAACTGGTATCTTTTTTACCACCATTGTGCTGGCATCGAATTCTGGAAACCAAAGGGTTAGGAAGAGCCCTGCATTACCCCAGAACCATGGTCCCTTGTTGAGGATATGTTTCGTTTCCTGTTCGGTTTTGAATCTAACTATAAAAAACCCCTTGGGGCATAAATATATTTCATAGTTTGGTGACCATGCATCATATATCCATTGGTGAAAAACATCAGATTTAGGCCAAAAACCATTAAATCTGCATATAACTGCATTGGAATAGAGATCTGTGTACAAATCATTTACCTCAGGCATTGCAATGGTAATAGTAGGATTCTCAGATTTTTGTTCTACAATGTAGGGCCCCAGTAGTTCGAGTAGTGGTGTTGGTCTGGTTTGTGCTTTTTCCTTGCCTTTGACTGCATATTTAAAAGATCCTGTGCTCTTGGGGTTTTCTCCAGAGCATCCACCCCTCAGACGCAAGTTGACCATGATGGTCGAGTCTGTAACAATTCCATAATCTTGAAGTGTGTGGTTATCCTGTAAACTGAGACCTGAGTGGATCAGATTTTTCCTGCATGCTAGTATACCGAGGTGGTTCTAGATTTTATACTTTAAGTCCTCGATCCTCCAACAAAGGTGCCTGCCTTCCATTGTTTTGATGAAGATTTGTATCAGATCTGCCTCTGGACAGTGTGCGTTTGGCTGAGGAAGGGATTGATTTGTTGCCCATGTGCCCAGATTTGTCAGATCTAGGCATATCAGTGCTCTATCTGGATTGTGCTTCGCCAGATCTGAGTTATCGAAGATTCTGTGCATTTCAATGCTCTATCTGGTTCTTGTATCGAAAGAAAACACAAGAGATTAATGAGTGAGATCCCACTATCCTTCAAATCCACCTTCATGGAAACATCAGCCCGAGGCACATTCTGCGGCATGGATATGACTAAGGCGATCTCATGTTCAGCAAATGTAGCAGTATTGGTAGTGGAATCATTGATGACCAAGCAACCAATCTCAGAGGCTGCCTACAGATCCACATTTTCTATACCCACACTTGCTCTTCCGACGACCTTGAGCCTCCCACGTGAGGATTCGAAAATCTCATGGGTTGTTTTGGTGCCGCTCCTCATGCTGAGATCATCGTAGAGCGAGATCTTTGTGAAGGGCTCCTTCTGTGATAAGATGTAGGTGCAATCCACCTTCGCCTCTCTTCAAAACAAATCTAGACCGTCTTCCCCCAACTTCTTAGCCACCAAAATCATCGGTTTCATCTGACCATCAGAGGAGATGGCCCACAGGGACAAACTTTTGCGCACAGGTAACATTTTCAGAGGGTTCTACAGATTTTCCCTAGAAATGAAAAGTCCCTTCAACTTAAGCTAACGTTGTTACACAATTGTCTCTCATGCCTAGTGGTGTTTATTGTATACATGTGTCTTAGAATTTTTACTTAATATGAGAAGCCCTATGGGCTAGCACGTTATTCATGAATGGATTATGGATATTTGTAAGACCATTCTATGAATGTTTGTAATTCATGTTTGCTTTCATCTATGCTAAAGTAGTTTAACTATTTCGGTTATTTGGTACTTATCATATTGAGAATGTGTTGTAATTGATATTATGACTGTCACATCCTCATGGACTATTTCACTAGATATTAGACAGGTTTTCCTCATTATATTGGTTTTAGTGATCATCACATCTCTGTGGAATATTCTGCTTGATGTTATATGGACCCTTCTTCTTCATGTGTGTCTCTACTAGGGTGGTACTACTACCTCTCTCTCAAAGGCTCACTTTTCCTCCCCTTTGTAGTGAAATAAATTTGACACACATACGACTGAACACTCACTAGGCACACCCCCTTGCTTTTCGAAGGCACCACGCTTTCTGATCTCTTGCTGAAAATTAGAGCCAAGGAAAATCTATAAGTATACATGGAAACCGAGCCAAAATTATAGATGGGGATCCTACTCCAAATGATGGGAGGTCTAATTGGGACTTCACATCGGGGAGACCCCTTGGTTGACAGATTTACAGCATCGTCAACAATGGTGCTAGAAGGAGGTCCAGATGACATGTTTTGCCCGTTGAGTCTGTTTTGAATCTCCTATACAAAATGGATCTTCCCCAAATCATAATCCTGATAAGTATTTCTAAAGAGCTTAAGCTTAACATCCTTACAGAAGTTTTCCATGACCTCTCCCAATTTAAGTTTGATGGTGAGGGTAAAATAACTCTTTGTGAAAATCTGTTTCAAGTTGTCTGTTTTTTATTTTCTAATGGAATACATTGAAAATATTTCATGGCTATATTACTCACCCACACACTTGAAGGTCACATTAATCGATGGTGTCATACATTGCCTGTTGCTTCTATCCGTTCATTTGACCATCTTGTGAAGGAACTTCATAAAGCATTTGATAGGTATGATTATTGGGATGTTCTTAAAATAATTAATCAACTAAGAATGAATCCTAATGAATCAATTGAGGATTTCTCTGATCGTTTCCTTCACCTTTGCTATGAATTTCCTAAAGAAAATATGGATTGGGATTTCTTTAAACAAAATTTCAAGTGTTTGGTTCATATCTCTTTGCACGGTGAATCCAAACCACCTGATGTTTCTGCTTCCCCAACTCTTGTAAACCATGAGACACCCCTAATTTTAGAGGAGGAACCTACTATTCCTTTTGTTCCTTGTCCTCCTCCTTTTCCAGTTCCGATGAGGGTGCCTCCTTGTGATGATAATAAAGTTAGGAGATATGCTAATCAAATTCCTAATCCATCTCCTCATTCTTCTTCCACTTGTCATGACTCAAATTCAATGGAGGAAATCCCAAAATGGCTCATGAAGCCCATGGTGAAGAATAACTCATCCATTCCATAAGATGATGTTACTATTCATAAATCTAGTCTTGAATTTGATCTAGATTTATGTTATCCTCTATCATCTACATGCCATGACTCTTTGTACCGTGATCCGCTTGATCAATCTTCTCCACTAGCTAGTTTTTCACTCTCTCTTGATTTTCAAGTTGTTGGTTCAAATTGCGATCAGATACAAGGCAGTCACATTACACAGGTAGAGGAGCAAGAAGGTGAAGATGCTTTCAATATTTTTTCTCTTTTTCAAAATCGTCCATGTTAAAACAATGTGCTTCCATTCTTGGATGATTCTCAATCTGCTAATCTCGGTACTGAATCAAATGTAATAAATTCTTTTGATCAATCCATAGCCTTAGGCAACAATCATTCCAATGATTATGAATCTATTGATGTATGCAATCATGAATTCCTAGGTGTATTAACCGATCTTTTGGTTTCTCATGAAGATTTTACTTTATTTCCAGAATCTGATTTGGTCAAAGAATATGTGATTATCGAAACTTCCTCTTCATCTCACTATCCCTTGTTCTCTACCATATGCAATGCATCTACTTGTCATGAAGATACTTCGTGATCTTTATGTTCTTCATCCATTGAGTCATCTTCTCAATTGACACAAGGAAGTGAGATTATCCATGATGCAAATGAAAATAATAGAATCATTGAGTACTCTTTCCACCCTTCATCATATCTTCTCTCACATGAAGACAGATCTTCAAATCAGCTTGCTCATGAAATTTCCCCAATTCATTCATCTTTGAATTTGTGATTAGAAGAATCTTTCAACTTGAGTAATCTGGTTGTTGAAGTTGAAAAATCCGGTGAAATAAGTGACATAGATGGTTGTCATTCGATGAGAAATGGCTTTATCGAAACCAGTGGTAACATCTATCCTCAAACCATGCATCATCTGGTTCAATATTCAAAATGTAATTTTACAATCCTGGAAAGTTTCGGGACCTGTCAGGGAGTCGAGGCACTTCAATTTCCATTGATGGTTATGTCAGGATCTCGTGACTCTGGTAATCCACCAAAACTTAGTTAGATCTCGTTTCTACCACACAATCCTTTGCATGGTTTCACTCGATGAAAATTTTCTTTTGAAATATGTTTGGTATTTCTGGTATTATCTTTCAAATTTGAAGATTTTACTTCTAACCAGATTCATGAATTTGTTTTAGTTCATTCATATTCATGAAAATCTCTCGCATAAAACTTGGATTTGGAATGTGTATCTCTCATAAAGTCATGGAATTGTGAATTAGATCATTCTAAGGACTATCTTTGGCCGAAGAAATCATGCCTATCAAATTCATTCCTTAATAGTCAGCTCCTGGTTCTTCTTGCGAATGTTATATTGCAAATATTTCCCTTCATTGCACTTGAAATCCTCTTGAGTGATAATGAATGCACGAGTTATCACATGAATCAAGTTCTTCTCCATTCACCATGTCCTGACTGGTCTCATGTATTTTTTGTGCTGGCATCCCTTTTAAATTATTTTGATGATTACGATGCTTGTATAAATTTTCATTAGTTATAAGAAAATGGTTTTTCATATTTGACTTGCGAGGAAGTTGGTTCAATTGTTCAAAGCATTCATAGAGCTATCCAAATTGATTTATCTTGGTTAATTACAAATTGGAAGTCTGATTCTTTAATCAATCCATGTGATCATTATTCTATATCTGAAGGCTGTCATTCAACTTATCATTTTTCCATCAACACATCCAATGACAATTGTTTTACATTATTTGACCTTCATCATTCAATATCTCACTATTTAGATTTTTGTCGAGCAATTGAGGCACTTCAGCCTTCACTGATGGTTATGTCAGGTCCTCGCTGTCTCGACATGACTATAGAATATGATCAGATTTGTTTTCCCTCACAAGATTCCCATCGTAATCCCATGATGCTAATTGAAAATTCATCTTTTTAAATATTTCAAGGTTTTCTAGAGGATCACCATGAATTTTACGATCCAATCGCTGAATGGTTGGAACAATCTTACCTGACAAGCTCCATGACAAGTAACAAATTTTGATATTTCCTCTCACTTGCTAAGGAGTTTGGTGCAGATGGAGAGACATCTACAAGAAGTTTTCAAGGTTTTTTGAATGATGGTTCTTGTCTAAAGGATAAGAATGTAAACTGGATATAAATAGAGGATATGGCCTATCTTTCTGCTGACATGCATGACCTTCAAATTTTTGTGCAAGTTATTCAAGTTCTTATCTTTTCTGTTGCACATTAATTTATATCTATTCTAATTGTTCATATATTTTTGGATGCAGGTCAAGAAAAACTATGGTGGCTTCATTGGAAATTTCATTACATGTGACCTAGAACTACTATCTGTCAGGTTAGGAGTAGGATTAGTTGCATCCCTGATTTCCCTCTCTTGCACTCATCATGTGCTTGTTATCTTTAGTCTCTATTATCTTATCTTACTTTTCTCTTACATTATGCTTTGTTTTAACTTCTTTTTCTTGTGCTTTGGTTTTGATTTCTTATTGTGTTGTGTCTTTTCCTTTTGTTCCATCAATAAGACCTTGCATGAAGATGCTCTGTTGGCTCAGAAGGGAATGTGGCAAAATAGAAAAGGACTTTGTAACAACACAAAATTTGGTTGATTCTCTTTCCTTCTTCCTTGTCTTGGTTACATATTTTGGTCAATGATGTTCCAATGGAAAACATGATCCTTGCATTAAGAAAACCTTGTGTTGAACCATGACCTCCATGTCTATTATATAAACCTTATGCTTGCACTCAGGTTTTTATGTTCTGATGTTTTCAAGATGATACAATCAAGTAGAGAAGGACAAGGGGAAAATATAAATGAGAAAACCAATATTAGAGGTTTTATATATTCTTCTCTAAAGGGACAACTTCTACTGCTCTTAATAAGTCAGGATCTCTCTTCTTCCCATAAATAAATAAGTGTCGATGTACAATCCTGTAAAAATAATTAAATAAAGGCAAAAGAAGAGAAACGCTTCCTGTGAAGAGGGTTTAAGCAAACAACTCCACTGGGGTACTGTCCAGGCTCACTGGTAGCAGAGTAATTTTTGTGTTCCAGTAGTGACTATGTTGGGGTATTGTCTAGTCCTACTGGAATTGGAGCAACACCAAAGATGAAAAACTATACTATTAAAATCTAAAGCTCATGAACTTCATTACCATATCTTGATTTGAAACATTGTGTGATTTCTTATCTTATGTTTGTGTTTAACTGAGCAAATGAATGAAGGGGACTATGTTTATGAACAGGGTAAGTGGGGAAGCCATGGTAATCTGAACGATGAATCAATACTTCCTGAAGAACTAGACCCTGCACAAAATAATTGACCAAGGTAGAGAAGTTGGAGTTCTACCAGTGTGTCGCCAAGTGTTGTCACTGTGAAAAACACCCTCCAAAATTTTGCATACACTCAAATTTTTGAGCCTACTATGGATCTTGTGATTAGTAGTTCCATAGTCACTTCTTGGTTAGTTGGTGATTTTAATATCCCTTCTTGGATCAAAAGTGTCGAATTCACTTTCTATCACATGCTCATACCACTACAAGTTCATGGGCACATTCGTTTACGCAAGCTTGGACAAGCATAGCACATTCCATCAAGATTATGCCTATGCAATGTACAATCCATGTCGACAACCAATGCACACTGATAATGACATTTTATCACATTATAGTTGTGTTTGTACTTCTATTTCAGTGACTTTTGCAAACTGTCGCTCCCATGCACCTTTGTTTTCACGAGTGTCGCTTTCAGGTTAAGGACTATTGATTTCACCTTCTTTCACTCTAACTAGTGTCATTTTCATGTTATATTTTCTCTGGCATGTGTTTCTTTCACTGTTGATTCACGTATCGCAAGAGTCGTTCGCACTTTAGCAATTGTCATATTTTTGCATGTTAGCTGGCGCACAATGTATGTATGCTTGTTCTGATGGCTTCAAAGGGTTATCTAAGATATTTGTGTGAATGAGTTAGTCTACCATGTAAACATTAGTTGCACTCATTTCAAAAATTTTAAGCACTGTCGTGCAAGTGTCATCACATTTGTTGCGGAATGTACCTTTAGTGTTGTACTTGTCATAAAGTTGTCACATTGAGGGAAATGTGTTGTTAATGTACTTCAGATTATCTATGTTGTTGTTTAATCAAAGTGCTTCAAGTGTGTGATCATAGTCAAGCCATATAACTTTTCACAATAGTCTCTTTAGTCTCACACTTAACCAAATTTTGAAAAATTCCTGGTAACCTAGCCTCATCCAACGTTCCAGAACTGCACATTTCACAACTTCAGTGATTAAGCCCAAAATTTCGCATTTCAAAACCTTGGTGCTTAAACCCAGAACTGCAAATTTCACAACTTCAGTGCTCAATCCTAAAACCACGCATTTCACAATTTCAGTGCTCAAGCCTGACGTTACCTCCCGGAATTGCACAATTCATCCTCCCAGCGTGGCCCTAACTGTGCACTACATAATAAAAATACACAAGATTGTTACCTAAGCTTCTAAAATGCACATTTGTGCAATAAACCAACCTCCCTTGTCTCTCATAACTGCATATTATTTTCACTTAGTTTCCATCCCCTCTGACTACCTCTCTGGCTCCCAGAACTGCACAGTTTTCTCCCTTGATCCAACCTGAATTGTGCACTGCGTAGTCTCAAGGCTCAAGCCTCAACCTTGAGCTATTGAATTGTGAAATTTTGTAGTAACCTAGGCTCATCTGTCCTTCAAAATTGTACAATAGGCTGATCCAGTTCCTATCCCTTCAGCCTGTCAACCCGAGCTCCCAAAATATACAATTGTCTTCCTCAGCTCAGCCTATACAGTGCATTGTGTAGTATCAAGGCTCAAGCTTCACCCTTGACTTCCTAAGTTGCACAATTATGTAGTTACTGAGCCTCTTTCCTAGCATGTCACCTGATTCCGACTCAGTCAGTGGATCAATGTGCACCATCTTAGACTAGGGGTTTATCAGACTAATGTCGTCTTGTCATGAGTGAATTGTAGATACATGAACTCTATCATGCTATGGAAAGATGATGAAAAAGGATATGGAGAAGGAGAAAATTCTAGAAGACATATATGAAGGTGAAGTGATAATATGATCAGCATATGAGAAGATGAAGGAACATCAAACTCTAACAAAAAATGAATATGAAGATCACATGGAAGACTCCCCATTTCCAATTCATAAGGAGGAGGAAGAAGAAGAGCATGTACCATCTATTCAAGAAGACACAAAGGAAGAGGTAACAATAAGGACAACTTGTAACTATCACATGATTATGAATTACATGTCATCAGTGTCATTCCCTGTCCTATCACAAGTCATCATATTCCACAACCTTATTGTGGATTAAGTAATTACCTATTCGAAATGTATTGTAAAGTGGAAGTCCAAAGGACACACATAAAATATGAAGAGTCCTGTAAGTCGAAAAGCCATAGGAAGTCAAATAGTCATGAAGGTATTCAAAGAGTCACAAGGAGGGTGAAGCATCCACCCTTGGTTATATATACACTTTCATTGTATGAGGAAATGACTTTTCACCTTGGCTCCTCCAGTAAGGCATAAGAGAGATAAGTTAGTTCTTTTGAGGAGAAAGGAGTGGATCCAATGCTCCACTATTGGAGCTAGTGGTGTTTATTGTATACATGTGTATTGGAACTTTTACTTAATATGAGAAGCCCTATGGGCCAACACATTCTTCATGCATGGATTATGGATATTTGTAAGACTATTCTGTGAATGTTCATATTTCACGTTTTCTTTCATCTATGCTAAAGTAGTTGAACTATTTCGGTTATTTTGGTACTTATCATATTGATAATGTTATGTAATTGTTATTATCACTGTCGCATCCTCATGGAATATTTCACTAGATATTAGACATATCTTCCTCGTTATATTGGTTTCAATGATCGTCGCATCTCTGTGGACTATTCCGCTTGATGTTGTACAAACCCTTCTTGTTCATGTGTGTCTCTACTAGGGTGGTGCTACTACCTCTCTCTTAGAGGCTCACTTTTCCTCCCCTATACAATGAAATAACTTCTAAACACATAATATTAAACGCTAACTAGGCATAACCCCCTTGCTTTTCAAAGGCACCACGTGTTCCACTCTCTTGTTAACAGTTAGAGCTAAGGAAAATCTATAAGAATACATGGCAACCGGGTCAATATTTTGGACGGGGCTCCTACTCCAAACAGTGTGAGATCTAATTGGGACTTCAGATTGGGGAGACCCATTGGTTGATGTATTTTTAGTATTTTCAATAGGTTTGAAGCAAGCTCCCAAAGCACGGTATGCTTGCATAGATAGTTATTTGTGATGCTAGGATTAAAAAAAAGTAATGTCAATCCCAATCTATACTTCAAGGTAGTCAAAGGTATACCATTGATTTTGGTTTTATATGTGTACAATCTATTATTTATAGGTTGTGAGCCTCTAATAATCAAGTGTAAGAGGGAGATAGCCTCTAAATTTGAGATGAAGGACCTTGGAATCATGCACTACTTTCTAGGCCTTAAGGTGTGGCAAAGGCCCGAAGAGATTTTCCTTTCACACAGAAAATATGTTGTGAAGTTATTAGAGAGATTTGGAATGACAAAATGCAAGTCCATGGCCACACCAGTGGAAATGAACTTTAAGAATTTACGTGGAGTAGCTACAAGACCTGATTTGGCGAATCCATCCAAGTATAAACAATTGATTGGGGCTCTGATGTTCCTTGTGAACACCCATCCAAACATATGATATGCAGTGAACATGTTGAGTCAATTAATTACCGAGCCTCTCCATGCACATTGGAGTGTTGTGTTGGAGCATCATAATTCTAATGCTCCAACATGGGGGGTAACCCCCTGGTCTCGACCTTGAAGGCAGCTCCTTTTCCGTTTGGTGTGGTGGCTCCGACTGGGGATGATGGGACCAGTTTCCCAATGTGTGTTTCAAAATGATGATGGGTGGTTTTCAAGTGATTACAATAAGAATAATGATAACTAAATGACCTATTCTGACATCCAATTATCTAATTAACTTAATCTAATATAAACTTGGGGTATTCTATGCGATATGCGATCTAAAAAAGATATATTTTTGGTATGTGGTAATAAATATCATTCACGTGTTAAACATAGATGATAACATGTAAAGATAATTTCTTTGAATAAATAGTTAGTTAAATAAATGTGTAAGTTATACCACATATATTTGATGATCATATATGAAAATAAACACTTTTGGCTAAGTATTATACAATAGTGCAATCAACACATAACAAAAAGAACATATTCCATATATAATTCATGAAACCAAATGTTATCATTATTTTAATAAAACAGAACTAATCATACAAGATAAAAGTACCATATGTGTGAGGTTCTGCTCATTTGACTAGTGACATAGATCAACTCCTTTCTTTAATCAAATTATTCTCCAAGAATACAATAGTGCATCAACAAAGGAAATTAGTTTGATATTCAAAAGTAATACCCATGTTCCATAATTTCATCAATTCATCTAAAAACTTACAAAATCAAATTCTTTACAAATGCTTTTTGATAAAATCCTAGACCCTTCTGTAAATGCATGAGAAGGGTATAAATACTATCTAACTAAAGTTCAAAAATAGATTATACAAAATATCAGAGGAGGTTTCAAACAATCTTCCTCTTAACTAGCAACTAACTCTAAAAATAAAAGTGATTTGATGACAAGAGGTTATGAAGATGTCTTGCTGTCTGCCATCTTTTCCTTGAGGTCGCATATGTTGGACATTGGTTTTACTTGAGGAGGTGCCCAAAATTGTGTTTTTACCTATCCTGCAAAGATGGCATCTGTAAGAGGTGGCATAATTCTTCGTGTTGAATTGAGTGAACAATTCAGTGTCATAATCTCGCTGTGAGGTTTGACAAGAAATTGCCAATATGCCTCCCAATTGGTCTTTGATAATTTTGTGATTGCCTCTCTTTGGATTTTCATCTTTGCTTTCCAGTTTTTATCCAAGTCTTTCAAATATGGAAGTGACTTTGGATTACCTTCTTTTATCAAGTTGGTGGTGTGCAAAGTGTGATTGACTTCTTTTATTATATTCTTTTCCACTCCTGCTTCTCTTGCTACTGCCAATTCTGCCTGCTTAATCTGCGCATCCCAATCTATGAATAATATGTCTTTGTGTGTTTCTTTAATATCTAGCAAATTAGCACTTCTTCCTTCTTCAGATTCTTTCCATTCAATGTAGTCAGAGATATTAGTATTTAAGTCATTAAACTTAGTTCTCTGATCAATTGCCTTATCTATTAATTGATCACTAGTATTCAAATAAGGGGTGATATGGGACATTTTCTAGCAGAATAGATCTTGTTGTTTTGACAGAATGGAGTTTAGCTCCAATGCCTCTTTGATGAACTCATCAACAGTGGGGACATCTTTATATTTCGCCATAGCCTCTTGCAACTCTTGGATTTGCATATTCTTTGCTAAGATGTCTGCTTCGTGGCTTATCCTAAATACTTCCATACTTTGTTGTATTTGGACTATTTGTTCCATGGCTTGCTTGTTCACATTTGTTTTCTCGATTTCCAGCTGTTGCTCAAGTTGTGCTATCCTTTATTCTCTTTCCCTTAACAAAACAGATACTTTAGTGGCCTTATCAATGGTGGCAGTAGCATATGCCCCTGCAAATTGTGACAGATTGGTTAAATTTTCAGTTGGATTTGAAGGAATATCCTTCCAAACTATATCCATTGGTTCATTCCCTAGTGGGATTTTAGGTGTTTCCACTCTCCTTCTCTTCCTATGTCTTCTTACTACAGCCTTATGCAGTGGGTTGTAGAATACATATAAAGGAGGTATTTCTATAACCTTTAGGATAATATCAGATGTCGGAAATGTAGGTATAATTTTCGCCTTTTGTGAACTTGTCCCTTGTTCGTCCATTGGCTCAGACTCTAAAACTTTCTGAGTTTGTTGTGGAGTATGATATCCTGTGGTTTCTTGGACATCAGTTGTTTTGGCAGTATCTTGGAGTTTTTTATTAAACTGGTCCCATTCCTGCTCCATATCGCTGCTTTTTCCTTTGGGATCGGTATCCTGAGTTAGGTCACTTTTGACCTATTTCTCAGCTGACCTTTTGCTAGATTCCACTGTAGCCTTTGTTTCATATGTCTTCCTTGTGTTCTGGGCTGCATTCACCTGAGATTATGTGCGAGAATTTTGTCCCTCACTGTTAATGGTCAAATTGGGCCTAGGTTTGTCATCAATTCTTAACAAATGTAATGGGATTATTTCAAGCCTCCGATTTCTAAATTCTTGAAACCTTTCAAAGTCGTTAGGATTCAAATTCACCTTCGCCCAATTGAATGCTTGTTCGAATGACTCAGTTGATTGTAATAAATCTTCAAATTCATGAGCTTCATGGATAAAGGGTTTGACCTTTAGTGTCGTAGTAACATTTTGTGCTACTTTCTCTGGGTCAAATTGCCTCTTTGGCAGAGTAGCCAGCTTGAGGCTCTCTATGTTTAGTAATTATTTTTTTTGCATGGTTGAAGTTCACCAATGAAAAATAACCACACCAGATGGTAAAGGGTGGCCATAATGATTTTTTTCTATCTTTCAAAGTCTTGGTCAATCCTTTTCCAATAGTTTGGTGAGCTATTTCTCTGGCTAACAGCTTGTCAGAGACATACAAAGGAAGTACATGTGGTTCTGTTGTACTGTCATAAACTATGATATATGTGAACCATTGCTCAGCAAAGTACTTTCCTACTACAAGAAGGTCTGTAGCGGCTTCCTTAGAAAATCTTGGGGCTTTTTTATCAAAAACCATTTGATGTAATGGCAGCATAACGCTATGGCATATCTTATAAAAATGGGGTATAAAATGGGATTCCCACATTTTTTTGTGATTGAGATGGATGGGGTATGGGTCTTGCAAGGTCCATTTCCAACCCATAATTGGAAACTTAGTACAGAAACAGATAGAGTCCATGATATAAGCACTCATATAAAATGGAGGAAGGTTTTCTGTGGAGGTGGATCTCTTTTGACAATATTCAGAAATAGTCGTAGCTAAGTTGTTAGATAGGATAGTAGCCCAATTCATTATATGAGAATTGATACATGCATTGATTAAAGGGACCCATTCTATAGAGAACTTGGTATTATTAGGCATTCCATACAATCTACATAACATAGAGGCTGCATAGTTATGGGGATTTGCTAAAGAAGCTATGGGGTACATACCTGTCTTATCATATTTGAATTTGTTTTCTAGGACTCTCCACCCCTGAATCATCTTGAAGGGTTCTTCATTCTGCTTCACGAACTTGGCCAGGAATGATTTATCATATATATCTTGAGGGCCGGGAAGATGTTACAATTGTTTCAAATCTTCGGCTTTAAATGATCCCATCAGCCCCATCTTTTAATTCTTGAATTGTTTGTCTTCAATATTGACATTCTCCACCACCCATCTAACCATATCTGTGTATGGTAGTATCTTGGCTCTTGCTCCTATTTTGTGAAGAAAAGAGAAAGCAGCGTCTTTGAATTGAACTATCGAGGGTTTTATTGAATATGTTGTTTCCTTGGTAACAATATCTTTAGGCCACTCATCTTCAAGTCTGTTATAGATGACTTCCCACAGTGTTGCTCCTCCATCAACACTGCAAACCATATCAGCAAATATGGGTGACATCTTTGTAACCTCAGATTCTGAAACACCCTGTTGCTTTTGTTTTTGCATTACTTTCTGTAAGGACATCTCTTTTGAAGCTTCCCTAATGAAAGAGAGATATATCAGTGTAAACAATACATGGAAATTAAGGCTGAAGAGCTCTTTGAAATGACCTGAATCATGGGAAGATTTGAACGCAATCTCTATGTTAACTAGTCATGACTCGAAAACATTAACTTCTCTCCTCGAGTTGCTAAACAATAATTGCTATGTCAACCCACTTTATATTTCATTAAAACTCTATAACTTCCCACACTTTATGCCTAATTTTCCGCATCGCAACTTTCAAATGTTGCAACATAGCATTATTCATAGATAATGTGAAATGCAATTGCGAAACATCGCAATATTGCATTTCAAAATCTTTAAGGGATAACACAGTGGCATGCTTTATCAAATTGCGATTTGTGAAGTGTGATCGCATATTCTTAGAGTGTCGTGATCAAAAAATCACAGTGGAGGCTTTATCACATTTCAGGATTTTCTTTAGGATGTAATTGTGAGATGCGATTTGCGATAATAAGGGTTTAAGTATGGGTTATTTTCTAAAGTTTTAAGACAAATTTTAGAATTAGTGCTTATTTTCAAAAGCTAAAAATTTTAAGAGGGTCCCCATTTGTGTGTCAAATATTAACTATTACTCCCTATAAATGGGAGGGTTGTTGCATAGTACAAAAATTGTCGATTCACTTGGGAGAACCAGATATCTCTGACTGGTCTTTTGAAATCTATAAAACTTTCAAAATTAGAAGAATGATAGGAATAATAATTACATGATTTATGAACTAAACAATATTTCTCTGAAATCATAATCACTTATTGAATTTAAGTATTGAACTACTTTACTCTTGTAGTGATAAAAATACAAATGTTTGCATCAGGAAATACTAGGATTTAAAGAGATATAGTAGGTATATTCTACAAATTAGTTTTTATTTTTTACTTGTTTTTCATAGATAGAGCCTCTGCTATCAATAGGTGTTCATAGCCTTGACAACGTTATCTTTTAACCAACAATGATTCATTGTCCCATCTAAATAAATTTTCAGAATTCAAAATGATATTCTTTTTATTTTTTTTCATTTGAATCTTGTTTTTTCCTTTTATGTAATTTTTCTTTTTAAGTTTCTTAAAATACATTGTCTAGGCTTGGTAACCCAATGATGACAATGCCATTCACTAGTTGTAACTAAATTGAACAAGCTAGCTCTTGATGAGACCCCTTGTCCTTTGATTGGCTATTACCCTGTTTTGATATGCAGTATTGGTAATATCAATTTAATTATTCCCCTATGATCATGGTAAACAAGCTCGTAATGAGACTTAGTATCTTTTAAGTCTTGCATATTTTAGAATTACACTCTGAAGGAAAAAGAAATTATCAGATGGGGTGAATCATTGGTTCTTTTCAAGAGTTTTTGGATGATAATAATAGAGTTTTGAGATACTCAACTGTAGAGAGTCCTTACTAGGTTAAAGATTATTTTCTTGACTGATAACA
Organism: Pinus tabuliformis; assembly: GCA_031772625.1. Lineage (NCBI taxonomy): Eukaryota > Viridiplantae > Streptophyta > Pinopsida > Pinales > Pinaceae > Pinus > Pinus tabuliformis. The sequence continues at coordinate 1,483,277,343 of CM062820.1, read as the reverse complement.
AAACATCTATACTTTATAAAGATAAGAGCTTGTTCATAGAATAAGTGTTTTTAGCAAGGTAAAGTTTTTCTAAAGAAATAGGGTTTATTTTGATACTCAAATGCTCTAATTATTTCTTTAACTTTTCCTATTTATAGAAGCAAAAAATCGAAGTATTCTGAGAGACTTTATTTTGAGAAGCCAAAGGTAAATACTATGTAACTTTTATTTTCCTAAGAATCTTAAAGACAATATGATACCAAGTTAGAAGAAGTTGTCTTCTATGAAAATTATGTTTTCAAAAATTTTCCCATCAATGAGCAAAGAATCTATTCTACCTAACAAGTCTTGTAAAAGAAATGTTGATGGACCAATTTTCTCAATGATTTGGAATGGTCCAATCCGCAGTCTTTGGAATCTGGCGTGTTTGCCATTTTCCTCATGTGCTTTGTCCCATTTCAAAACCATATCACCTACTTCAAAGGTTTTATGACTGGCAGAGGTTGTATCAAAAGAGGCTTTGACTAACTGTTGATGATGGGAATGTGTGGCTTTAGATTTTTCTCTTTCTTCTTCAAGCTTAAGGATCTGAAATTGTCTTGCTTGAAGAGAAGAGGAAGGATTTTCATTAATAAATTGAACTAGGGCGAGAGATGGCATTGCTATGTTTCTGGGGAGAACTGCTTCTTTTCCATAAACTAAAGCAAAAGGAGAAGAATCGATTGAGGCCTTATGTGTTATTCTATCTGCCCAAAGAGCAAATGTCAATGCTTTGTGCCAATTCCTATTATTTTGGTCTATAGTCTGCTTGATGATTCTGATAAGGTTTTTGTTTGTTGATTCGGCTAATCCATTACCTTGTGGATAATAGTTGGTTGAATACTTCAATTTGAAACCTCTTTTTAAGGCAAATTCTACCATAGTATTTCCAGAAAAATAAGATGCATTATCAAACATTAAAGTTGTAGGTAAGCCAAACCTAGTGATTATGTACTGATCAATAAAGTCTGTAATAATTTCTGTGTTAGCTACCTTTAGTGGGATAGCTTCTACCCATTTCGTGAAATAATCAGTAGTTGTAAGGATGTACTTGTGCTACTTGGAAGAGTTAGGAACAATCTCACCAATTATATCTAATCCCCATTGTTCAAATGGTTGTTGGATATTCACTGGCTATAAAGGGAATGCTGGTTTCTTTTCTCTTCTAGCTGCAGTTTGACAAGTTTTGCATTTTCTTGCATAGTCATGTGCATCCTTGAATAGTGTTGGCCAATAATAACCTGCATGCAGGATTTTGTGAGCTGTGGTATTTCCTCTGAAATGACCTCCAGTTGGTCCATCATGTAACTCTTGCATAACCTTTTCAGCTTCAGGTTTTTCTAGGCATCTTAATAATACTTAATCATAATTTTTTCTAAATAATACATCATCAATTAATTCATATTGATTTGATTTCAACCTTAAATCACGCTTTGTTTTGTAATTGAGATGCATAGGAGCATATCCATTCTTTAAATAAAACTTCAAATCAACATACTGTGATTGTGCATCGTTGAGGCTTACCTTTGATATTTGTACTTCATTACCTTGGTCTTCTTCTGTTGATAAATGGGAAGCTCCAGTTAGCATTCTACAAAAACCTTGGCCCCTAACAATTTTAGCTGGTCCAATTTCTACATCGTACTCTTGAAGTGCAGTGACCAAATTTGCTCTTTTCTCCCCCGCTTCTCTTTGAATCAATAATTTCCTTACTTCGGGGTAAGGTACTACTATTTTGTATGAGTTTTGAAGGGAAAAGGTCTGAAATGTTTTAAGGTTTTAAAGATAGCAAAAGCTTGTTTCTCAATAGTTGAGTAGTTTAACTCGGCACCCTATAAATTGGAACTGAAAAATGAGATAGGTGCCTCAATGTTTTGATCGTCCAGCTATGTTAAAACTATTGCATATGATGTATCAGATGAAAATGTGTATAATACAAAGGTTTAAGAAAGTTTGGAGTTGTTAAAGAAGGAGCGTTGATAATGGCTTTTTTTTATTAACTCAAATGACTCTCTTTCATTTTTACCCCATTTGAAGACTGCATTCTTTCTTATCATTGACTGAAGGGGTAAAACAATCTGTGAAAAATTGGGAACAAATCTTTTTACAAAATTAATCTGGCCTAGGAATGATTTCATGGTATTTTTGTTATGTGGGAGAGGAATCTTTTCAATTTCTTAGATTCTATCAGGATCAATATAAATTCATTTCTTGGACACTATGAATCCGAGGAGTTTGCCTTCTGCTAAGGCAAAGTATGATTTTTTGGGATTTAGAGAAATGCCATATTTCTTGCATCTTTCAAAAATATGCTTTAGGTCATTCAAATGATTGTTTTTGTTCCTAGAGTAGACTGTAATGTCATCTAGGTAAATAACAATTGATTTATTAATCAGACCTTTAAAATAAATATCCATGGCACATTGAAATGTAGCACCTGCATTGATAAGTCCAAAAGGCATCTTCTGATAAGTGTATGTCCCCCACTTGGTCTTGAATGTTGTCTTTAGTCTGTCATCTGGATGTACAAGAATCTGATTATATCCTGAAAATCCATCTAGAAAAGACATTAACTCAGAGCCTGCAATTGATTGCAATATTTTCTCCATGGTAGGCAAAGGAAAGTTATCCTTTTGAAAAGCTCTATTTAAGTTCCTAAAATCAATACAAATCCTAATATTTCCATTCTTTTTCCTGACATGAACCATATTTGATACCCATTTTGAGTGTCTAAAGGGAAAGTTTACCTTTTATTTCAGAAGTTTGTTTAATTCAAATTTGATTTGGCTTTCAAGGTTTGGATGAATCTTTCTAATCTTATGTTGGACTGGTTTCTCATTAGAGGTCATCGGTATAGTGTGTTGAATTATAGAGGTATCATAGGTTTTGAGATCTGAATAATCCCAGGCAAAGACACCTTTATATGTTTTCAACAATTTGATGAATGTTATCCTTTCTTTGGATGACAAACCAAGACCTAGGTTGACGTTTTGAGGCTTTTCAGATGTGCCTAGATTTACCCCTTCAAATCTCAAAGTAGAACTCTAAGCCTTGGATTTGGTAATCTTTTTAAATATATATTTCAAATCATAGAGATCTTCCATTTTGACTACAGACTTTGGAATTGGATTTTGATCTTGTTTATGGTTGATTTGCAAGTCATGTTCATGTTCATCTATGATTTGTTCCTCATAAGATCCTTCTGATGTAAGGAAATCAATTATATCAACATCATTATTAAACACTCTCCAATTTTTTACATTATTAGGGATGGATGGTCTAAAAAATAACTCTTTAGAAAATCTATATGGACTAAATTCCTCTGAAGGTATAATCTTAGATGCTACATTGGCAAGTAAATCAACACTTGCATTTTGTAATCTGGGGACTGAAGAAATGTTAAAAGCAGTGAAGTGAGAAGTAATATTCTAGGCTAGGGATTGATAATGTTTGATATGCCCAGACACACAATGGATTGTGTTTCTTACTTGTTTAATAACTATTTCAGTCTCCATATACTTGCAACAGTTGACATCAAGGCCAATGGATTTGTATAGCCCTTGAATTAATGCTTCATATTCTACAGTATTGTTAGTGCATTGAAATTCAAGCATGTATGCTAACATGGTTTTCTCTCCTTGCGTGCTGATTAAAATACATCTAGCACCTGCACCATCTTCAGACTTGGAACCATCAAAATAAAGAGTCTAGAGTAATGAATTATCTACAAGTTTATCAACTACATCTATACACTTGGAAGCATCTGTTTGCGAAAAAATTTCTATCTGAGATACTACAACATTATCCAGAAAGGGAGATCTTTATGCATTAAAGGATCCTAAGAATGACTCATTTGAGTAGTTTTTGATGATATTATTGGTGAATTCCATTGGTTCATTTCTTCCCTCGAGATCAGTGATTGTGTACTTCATGAATTTCTCACAGTCTACTATGATTTGGTTAGGCTTACCATTGTATGGCAACCACAAATGAGACCAATCAGTTGCAAAGTATCAGTGTAACTTTTTAGACCAGTCCCTACTCAAAATTAAACCATAAAATTCAGGGATATCAGCCACTAGAATATCAATTACTTGTGAAACTTTTGGGTTGGAGGAAATCCTGGTTGAAACTAATATCATTTCTCCAAGTACTTCTACTTTTTTCCTGTCTAGATGAACTATGTGCACAACAAATTTTTGAGGTGTGATATTTAATATAGTGCACACAGTTCTTGGCATGATCTTTGAAGAGGCTCCTGAATCAATAAGGCAATCATGGACGTTTTCGTTGAAAATATCATAAGTAAGAAGAAATGGAGGAGTATGAGAGATAGATCTATCACCTATTAGAACTAGGTCTATTGGATTTACTTTGTTTGATGATGAAGGAGGCTTTCCCATATGTTTAGTATCTTGAGTAACTACAGCAAATGGTAAAGGAACCGTTGGAACTGCTTTTAATTCTCTAAGTAATATTTTTTGTTGTTGTTTGAGTTTAGTCAATTCATGTAATGAAATATTTGCTCTCGTCTTTTTCATATATTCGACTATATTATATTCCACTGTATCTGAGATTACTAAAGTTTTAGAAGAAGTTGGAGGATCTAATGGAATAAAATTAGTTTGAGTAGTCTTAGATTTCTTGCTTATTGTTTTCTCCTTTACATGAGTAGCATCTTTTTGTTTCTGATTTGTTGTGGACATATCAGTAGAGCTTTTAATTCTTGTATTTATTGGCATAACTTCTGCTTCCTCTTCAGTTGGCAGAATAAAAGCTGACATTCCATTTAACTCAACTTCTTCTTCAGTTTCTACTTCTTCTTTGGTTGTTGATTCTTCTTCTGGTTCTTGATCGGATTCAGCGTTTGAAATAGTATTTGGTGGTTGGGATGTAGAAGAAGGGTTTCTTTTGAATGGGCAAAAAGCTTTCTTGGGAGAAGATGATTCTACAACATGTTTCTTGATTTCGACCATTTCATTTGACATGGTCTTTAGCACCTTTTGAAGGCCTTCAAGGTCGAAAGGGTCCTTTGGAGCTTTATTTTTTGAATATTCCTTGAATGTCACTTTCTTTGATTTCCTTTCTTCTATCTGTGATCTCTTTTCTAAGGCAATAATTCTTCTTTCTACAAACAATGTTTCTTTCATGTTTTCTACAAGGGTAGCCTTATTGGCTCTATCTACAAAAATTACGATATTAGAGGGAAGGAAGGATATGTACCACTCTATTTGTACATCTACTACAGGTCTAGAGGTAGCTGGGATTTTTTTCAACAACTTGTTGAATTTGGAGTTGAAGTCTTTGATCCTTTCATCTGAACTTGCTTTTAGGTTGGAAAGATCATTGATTAAAGATGCTATGGTTCTATCATCACCAAATTTCGCAAGAAATATTTCTTCAAAAGTGTCCCAAGTTCTTATTGAGCCTACTGGAAGGGAAAAGTATCAAGATCCTACAGATCCCTAGAAGGTATAAGGAAACCATCTGATAATGACATATTCATGCACAACTCCATTAAGGTTCATGGCTAACATAAAGTTACTTAGATGTTCTTCAGCAGGAAGACCATCACCATGATTCTACTTAGGTAACCATTTTTCTCGGTTTGTTGGGAGAACATTTGGATTAGCAACTAGTGCATCACCAGTGTTTGTCCAAGGTTGAGCAGGTTGATTGGCCATAACTTGTGTTGAAGGTTGCGAAGATGAGGAGGTAGATCTAGAAGTAGATAGGGATGGTGAATAACTTACCACTGGGATACTACTACTTGTAGCAGCACTAATTGTTTCAGTTGAAAAAATGGATATTTGAGAAGAGGCGGATTGAGTAGAAGTGAATGGGGAAGTAAATGGAGGGAAAGGTGATGTGATCTCATTGGTATCTAATTCTGATTTTGATGTGGAAGCTTTCTTACGTCATGAATGAATGGGAAACTCAAAAGGGGTTACTCCAAGATTTTCACCTTGTAGTCGAGTTAATACACCAATATCTTGTAATATGGAAGTGACACTTCTTAAGAAGCTTTGGGTTTTTCAGGTTTCTCAGCAGAAATGGATATTTGATCCAATTTTTGTATTAAGGAGTGAACTTTGGGAGACTCAGGAGTGTAATCTAAAGAAGGTGGTTGTCTTAATACTTCAGGAGACGAGGGAGAGGTTTCTACAACTTTAGATTTATGATCCGAAGATTTTGAACGAGGTCTAGAAGATGTAGAAGTTGTGGAGAAGCTTTGAATCTTATGAATGTTTTTCAATTGATATTTAGATTTATATGCCATTCATAGTCATATGGCCCTCCTTCTAGTGCAAAATTGTTGAAGCCTCAGAATTCTATTGCTCCAACATGGGGGATAACCACCTGGTCCAGACCTTGAAAGCAACTCATTCTCCGTTTGGTGTGATGGCACCGACTGGGGATGATGGGACCAATTTCCCAGTGTGGGTTTCAAAAATGATGATGGGTGATTTTCAAGCGATTACAATAAGAATAATGATAACTAAATGACCTATTATGACATGCAAATCTCTAATTAACTTAATCTAATATAAACTCGGGGTATTCTGTGCAATGTGCAATCTAAAAAAGATATTTGTTTGGTATGTGGTAATAAAGATCATTCACGTGTTAAACAGAGATGATAACATGTAAAGATAATTTCTTTGACAAAATATTTAGTCAAAGGAATGTGTAAATTATATCGCATATATTTAATGATCATATATGAAAATAAATGCTTTCGGCTAAGTATTATACAATAGCGCAATCAACACATAACAGAAAGAACATATTCCATATATAATTCATGAAACGAAATGTTATCACTAATTTAATAAAACGGAACTGATCATACAAGATAAAAGTACCATATGTGTGAGGTTCTACTCATTTGACTAGTGACATAGATCAACTCCTTTCTTCAATCAAATTATTCTCCAAGCATACAGTAGTGCATCAACAAAGGAAAGTAGTTTGATATTCAAAAGTAATGACCATGTTCCATTATTTCATCAAAGCATATACAAACTTATAAAGTTCATTCTTTGCAAATGTTTTTTGATAAATCCTGGACCCTTCTCTAAATGCATGAGAAGGGTATAAATACTATCTACCTAAATTCCAAAAATAGATTATACAAAATATCTGAGGAGGTTTCAAAAAACCTTCCTCTTAACTAGCAACTAACTGTAAAAATAAAAATGATTTGATGACTAGAGGTTATGAAGATGTCTTGTTGTCTGCTAGCTTTTCCTTGAGATCGCATATGTCAGACATTGGTTTTACTTGAGGAGGTGCCCTGAATTGCATTCTAACATGTCTTGTGAAGATGGAATCTATAAGAGGTGGTAGAATTCTTTGTGTTGAATTGAGTGAACAATTCAGTGTCATAATATGGCTATGAGGTTTGACAAGAAATTGCCAATATGCCTCCCAGTTGGTCTTTGATAATTTTGCAATTGCCTCTCTTTGGATTTTCATATTTTCTTTCCAGTTTTTATCCAAGTCTTTCAAATCTGGCAGTGACTTTGGATTACCTTCTTTTATCAAGTTGGTGTGTGCAAAGTTTGATTGACTGATTTTATTATATTCTTTTCCATTGCTGTTGCTCTTGCTACTACCAATTTTGTCTGCTTAATCTACGCATCCCAATCTATGAATAATATGTCTTTGTGTGTTTCTTCAATCTTTGGCAGATTAGTGCTTCTTCCTTCTTCAAATTCTTTCCATTCAATATAATTAGAGATCTTAGTATTTAAGTCATTAAACTCAGTTCTCTGATCAATTGCCTTATCTGTTAATTGATCACTGGTATTCAAATAAGGGGTGATATGGGACATTTTCTGGCAGAATAGATCTTTCTATTTTGACAGAATGGAGTTTAGCTCCAATGCCTCTTTGATGAACTCATCAACAGTGGGGACATCTTTATATTTCGCCATAGCCTCTTGCAACTCTTGGATTTGCATATTCTTTACTGAGATGTCTACTTCGTGGCTTATCCTAAGTACTTCCATACTTTGTTGTATTTGGACTAATTGTTCTGTGGCTTTCTTGTTCACATTTTTTTATCTCGATTCCCAAGTGTTTCTCAAGTTTTGCTATCCTTTATTCTCTTTCCCTTAAAAAAACAGATACTTCAGTGGCCTTATCAATGGTGGCAGTAGCATATGCCCTTGAAAATTGTGACAACCTAGTTAAATTTTTAGTTGGATTTGAAGGAATATCCTTCCAGACTATATCCATTGGTTCATTCCGTAGTAGGATTTCAGGTGTTTCCACTGTCCTTCTCTTCCTCTAGCTTCTTACTACAGCCTTATGCAGTAGGTTGTAGAATACATCTAAAGGAGGTATTTATGTAACCTTTAGGATAATCTCAGATGTCGGAAATGTAGGTATAATTTCTGCCTTTTGTGAACTTGTCCTTTATTCATCCATTAGCTCAGACTCTAAAACTTTCTGAGTTTGTTGTGGATTATGATACCCTATGGTTTCTTGGACATGAGTGGTTTTGGTAGTATCTTGAAATTTTTTATTAAATTGGTCCCATTCATGCTCCATATCGCTGCTTTTGCCTTTGGGACCGATATCCTGAGTTAGGTCACTTTTGACCTATTTCTCAGCTGACCTTCTACTAGATTCTATTGTAGCCTTTGTTTCCTGTGTCTTCCCTATGTTCTGGGCTACATTCACCTGAGATTTTGTGCAAGAATTTGGTCCCTCACTGTTAATGGTCACATTGGGCGTAGGTTTGTCATCAGTTCTTAACAAATGCAATGGGATTGTTTCAAGCCTCTGATTTCTAAATTCCTGAAACCTTTCGAAGTCATCAGGATTCAAATTCACCTTCTTCCAGTCGAATGCTTGTTCGAATGAATCTGCTAATTGTAATAAATATTCAAATTCATGAGCTTCATGGATAAAGGGTTTGACCTTTAGTGTTGTAGTAACATTTTGTGCTACTTTCTCTGGGTCAAATTGCCTCTTTGGCAGAGTAGCCAGCTTGAGGCTCTCTATGTTTAGTAATTCTTTGTTTGCATGGTTGAAGTTCACCAATGAAAAAGAACCACACCGGATGGGAAAGGGTGGCCATAGTGATTTTTTGCTATCTTTCAAAGTCTTTGTCAAGCCTTTTCCAATAGTTTAGTGAGATATTTCTCTGGATAACGGCTTGTCGAAGACATACAAAGGAATTACATGTGGTTTTGTTGTACTGCTGTAAACTCTGATATATGTCTTATAGCACCATTTACCACTGTTGGTAGATCTGATGCTCTGATTATGGCCTAGGGCAACCCTTCCTTCTAGACTTGGTCCAAAATCTAAAAAACAATGTTTTATTCCCTATACATTACTTTTCCTTGTGATAAAAGCGTGTACACATGGGTCAGCATATATCCAACCCATGTACATATGTTAAAACACTTAAAAAAATTAAATTTCCTTAATTTCAGGCAGATTTTAGGGGTTTTACTTGTTATTCACCTCTTATTGCTCGTGGCCCAACTCTTTCCCAACTGAAAAAACTAATTTGGAGAAGTATAAATAAACCTCCATGGGAAGGCCTTAAGGGAGAAGATATGAGATATTTATACTATAGTGAGATTATCCCTGATTGAGTCTGACGAATCCTTGTGCCTCCTGCACTCCCCAAAGCTTCAGGAAACCCTTGTTTCCTTGTTATAGATATCCTCCATCTTGCATGAGATATCCTATTAGCGATGGAGGAAGATTGCTGAAGGTCAGGAAAGGACGGATCTGGAGGACGGTTCCACTTGGAGCCGAAGAAGGACTTAGGTTGTATTTCTCCACCTTACTTGTAGCTAATTTCAATAAAAGGAATGATGTTCTGTTTCCAATGTTAAATATGTTAATGCATCAAGTTACGTTGTAATTCATTTATGAATCTTATAGTGATGTATAATTAGTCATTCGTTTATATTATTTAAAGTTAATATCATGAACATGATTTATGTTTCTACTGTTGTGTATGTTCCATTTGAATAATTTTCAGGTTTCAAGAACATTGGGAGAAGCTGAGGGTTTGCACCCTATGGGATCTACCCAAATGAAGGACATCCGGGTAAGGACACTCCTACATGATTTAGTAGAATAAGCATTTTTGTTGATTTCCTGAGCATTTCTTGTTGTGGTTTGCCCTCTGCTCTATTGGGGTTCTCAACCCAAAGCCCTAGGGTGGTTTCACCCGCAACAGAATTGGCAACTCCACTAGGGATAACAATCTTGTTATTCCTGGTTTGGGTTGTTTGTTCTCAATCAGGGTTCAGTTTCTTGATTGCTTGCTTTTACAGTATTGTTTGGTCCATTAGTGTCCTAGGCATCAAGTCTGATCTTCTTGATCAGACCTTGATTTTTGTTTTTCCTAATAAAGCTTTGTATACGTTTTTTTATTTGATTATAGTAGCGTATACACGCAGGTTTCTTTAAAGCAGACTCGCGTATACGCGAGTTTCCTGTATTAGAAACGCGTGTGCATGCTTCTGTGTCTTTACACAGTCACGTATGCAATTTTTTGGATTGTTTTTTCAAATATTTTTGCCCAGTTAGGTCTTCTTCCTAGTGGTTTATGTTGTTGTATGGTCATCTGCTATCTGGGGAATTTATTTTTCCTACAAGATTTCTTTTTCAAAATCTCCTTCTCACTGAAAATATTTGGCCTAGGATTGCTTCTTAAGCAAGTTTGTATTTTGTATCTTGGGTTCAAGGCTTCGTTCTGAAGTTCTTGGTTGTTCTGGTCTTCCAGAATAGAAAATTGTTTACAGTTCCATTTCCAACCCGGATTTCAAGTCCCTTGCTTTGCTTCCCCTTGTTTGGTGGCCTTGTCGTTTTTCTTGATTTTTGAGAGTCTTTTTGACAAGTTTGAAAGTATTTATTTCTTGACCTTTTTGTCAGTTTTTTGAAATCTTTTGCTACTAGTTGGGTCAGTTTGTACAAGTTCGTAGTCTTTCTTGTTCAAGTTTTATTCATTTTCGAGTTTATAACTTGCAGGATTGAAATACTCCTTGTTCTTATTTATTGATCTTTTGAGTTTTAGTAGTACTTTTGTGACCTCAAAAAGTTGTTTTGTTCCCTTTAAAATAAAAATATCAAAAACAGTTTCTTTTGTTTTTCTTTTTCCAAGTTTTTGGTTTTCAATTTCTTTTGTTTTAGTGTTGAAAAGTGAATTGAGATCTTTTGCGATTTGTTCTGCTTGCTTTGAAGAGAGATTTGTGTTCAAATTTTTTCCCTCTTCATTTTAAGTTGGCTTATTGTCTCTATAAAGAGTTGCATTTGCTTATGAGTGTTGTTTAGGATCTTGCATCATCATTGTAATTTGCATTAGGTTAGTTTGCATTTTAAGGCATTCTTAGTCTTTTTAGTTTTTGGGTGTGTGTGGATTGTTTCAGAAAAGAAAAGAAAAATATTTTTCTTATATATAAGTTTTCGTAGAACCCAAGTAGAGATCACTCTTCATCGAAGAAAATGACTGCATTCATATAGTTAGTTTTCTATTGATTTCTTTTGCATCATAAAAACATCATCAGTTTCACTCTCGTAATTCCCCTGACTTAAAGAACAACTATATAAAATCAAGCGATTAATAAAATGAACTAGAACTTTTATTGTTGTCATTAACAAACACCAACAAGTTTAGGTTCATTAGGGCCTTGGATTAGGTGAGTGGAGAGTTAACTCTCCAAGGCCGCTCAAATTACAAAATGTAGAAGTTGAATAAAGAGCGAAACCCAATATCGTTAGAAAGACCAGGAAACCTCCGTGACTGGGAGTTAAGCACGAGGGAGAGTGAAGACAAGGAAGAGAGATACCCCCACTCCAACTTGTTGGATCCCACCTCACGACTGTTTTTCTCAGCTTTTGACACGAGTTGGTATCCATAGTTGCCTTTCTTAGGGATCGCATAGCTGGCTACTGAGGGGAATCCTGTGGCACCTGAGGCTGACGTTGCATCACGTTCAACAGTACTTCTGGAGAGTACCCTTGCGAATATTGTGTGCTTGACCTAGCAAAGGATATTGTCTGGAGGTCAGTGTAACTACCTTTGATACCTTTGCTAGTAGGCCTAGGGCATAATTACCCCAGTCTATTTTTAGAAGATCCTTGATTTTGGCTTTCTTGTATTTTGGTGTCTGGTCCTAATCACCCGGAGTGTAAATACTTGAAAGTTGTTTGATTGCTTGTATCTTTAGGGACTTTTTAGAGAGTGATCTTTGCTCCTAGTTGGCCTAGCTTTAAAATTTTTGAGTCTTTAAGTAAATTTCTTTAAAATAATTCAAAGTGGCTGATAAACCAGCTCGTCGGTCTAGGAGACTTCGTGGGCTATCACCTACGAATCCTGAGCCTTCTCCTCGAAGGCGTAGAAGCAATACTGCCATTGATTTTCAACCAGTGGCAGCAGGAGAATCAGAGATTGATCCTTCGGTTGGAGTGATTGATTCACAAGATAGACCTAGTACAAGTAGAGAGTTAGAGAGGAACACTCCAGTTCTTTCTCGAGTCCTCTTCCAGTCGGAAGATAATATTGAGGTCAAAGAGCTTTCAGAGTCTATTGTGGCTCCTAATTCTCCTCTTCCTCCTGATCATCCAGATATTTTATTATACGTCAGAACTCCAACCAACAGGCCTTCGAGCCTAAGTTTACATCAATCTATTCCTTTGATGACCACTGTTGGAAGCATGGCATCCACAACAAGTGCTACGAGTATGTAAACTCCTGTATCTGTACAAGGAGGAGGAACAATTTCTATACCTTCTGTTACTCCTAGCACTGCTATATTTGGTTCTACTTCCATTCCATCATCGAGTGGAAGTTCTCAAGTTGTTGCCTTTGGCATTGGTTTTTTCCCTTTTGGAATGCCGACTAGTGCGATTCCTTCGGTTCCGTTGAGTATTCCATCAGCTGCCTCCACATCCATGGCGAGTGGATCAGCTTCTTTTCAGGGTTTCCCATTTAGGGGTGGTCATATATCACATTCCAACCCAACTATGGGGCCCATGCGTTTTTCCTTTTCAAGTCAAGGTTATAATCAATTTCAGAGTTGGACAAACCATGTAGTTAGTGGTTTAGGAGGGGGGAATCGATCTTATATCGGCCAACAGGGGAATATGCCATATTCTTCTGTCAAGTCTTTTCAAAACTTTTCTCCTATGCTAACACATGGAATCTTATCAGGGGATTTCTGCTCCTTTTAACACTTCTTTAAGGGGTAACTTTACTAGTTACAGAGGATTTTCAGCAGGAGTCAGTCAAAATCTGAATTTTGCTGGACCACAAGGGGCTCCTTATGGTTTAGTTGGGTCTACGAATTACTTCGGGCAACCTGGTGCCTTCACAAATCCATGTCATTCTTTTCAGAACATTGGGAATTCCACCTACACCGGGTGGAATCCTCAGGGTTTGCCATGACTCCCTTTTCTGGCAACGTTAAACTTGTAGATCTCAATAAATTAACTAATGATCTGATCAGATATAACCCGATTTGGCCTCCAGTCCCAACCAAACTTCCCTGCAATATCCCAAAATTCGAGGGGAAGACTGGTGAAGATCCGGGTGACCATGTAATCACCTTCCACTTATGGTGTTCGTCCAACTCCCTGATAGACGATTCAATCAGGTTGAGATTATTTCAACGTAACCTAACTAGAAATGCGGCTAAGAGGTACTATTGAAGCCCCGAAAATTGGGTCTACAACAAGGGGGATACCCACTCGGTCCGGACCTTGGTTAGCAACTCCTTTTCTGTTTGGTATAGTGGGTCTGACTGGGGATATGGGACCAGTTTCCCAATTCATGTGTGTGTGTAAAGGATTGATATTTCTCTTTCTAACAGTTTCTAAATGGAATACTTCTTATTCTAACTCTAATCTAATAATATGGAAATTGTATTCTAATAAGCAGAAATATCTAAGTCTACACTAACCCGGGGTGTAATCTTTCCGTTATGCGATCTAAAATGATTTCAAATAACAACTGGTAATATAGATCATTCAACTATTATGAGAAAAGAATTCAATAAGGATGAACTACTTCGTATAAAAAGTTAGACGAAACAATTGTGAAAAACATATCGCATAATAAGCTACTCATACATTAAGCATAAATAAATAGCTATCACCGTACAAAAGTGCCAAATGATAACTCAGGGATTTACGCATCAATATATAAACAACTGAACATGAATATCACTTTAACACAAAGGCAGAAATAGTTAAGAGATAGAAGTACCATTTGTAACTAGTCCTGCTCATGAGCTTCAAGCGATAATGATTTATCTCTTCTTGATCTAACATCCACTAAGAGTACAGAAGTGCAACATCAGTAGCAGATATTAAATGCAAATATTCATGAATCTTGTTCCATTCATTCATCAAAACCTCCTCAGAGGGTATAAAAGTGCATGTTTTGGGGATAAGTTTTTGACAAATTTCAGGACCCTTCTCTAAATGCATGAGAAGGGTTTAAATACTACTAAATAAATCTAAAAATAACTTATTACAAAAATATAGGATGCGGTTTAAATGACCATCCTCATTTCAGGCAAAAACAAAATAAAATTAAAACTAAAATTGAATCTAAAATTAAAACGACTTCTGTATCTGCTCCTTGAAATCGCACGCATTCAGCATCTGTTTGAGAAGAGTCAGCTAGCTGACTTCCGATTTTAGCTGAGCTGAGAAAACAGAATCGATAAGAGCTGGCGTCATCTTCTCGGCAGAATTGATGATACACTTGAGAGTCATCCATTGGTTTTCGGATTCAAATTTTACTTTTTACCTCTATTATTGCTTTCCTACAACTTTTTTGGGCTTACAGGTGACTAAGCAATTAGAAGCTTTCCTTTTCAAGAAATTGTTATCACGCTAGGCGCTAATCGCGCATCGGAAACTGCCTCCGTTTCTTGATCCGGGCTTCCTTGGTGCGTTTTTTGCCTTTTGTGCGTTTTCTTTTAGCGGATATAAAGTTCAATTTTATGAAAATAATGAATTTGTAAGCTCTTGACCCTGAGTCTTAAACTGTCTATTTCTGATATCAATGCTGTCCAGTATCCATTTAACCATGTCCGTGTATGGGAGAACTTTGGGCCTTGCTGCTATCCGGTGTAAGAATGAACAAGCTAGCTCTGTGATGGATGCCTCAGAAGAACTATGTGAGCCCACAGTAGTAGTAACTTCCATTACTCTGGGATTCTCCTCTTCAAGTAGATTATACATGCCTTCCCAAGTAGCAATACCGGCATCTCTGTTACAAGCGGTGTCTGTATACAAGGGCACCATTTCTTTCTCTTCAGAGTTCGGAGATTTTCTTTTCTTTCCCATAATATCTTGCGCATTGCTTTGTATCGTTCTCTGTTCTCCATTCCTGCAATTCACAAGTGAAGTGAAAATAATGATAAGGAAGGATGATGGGAAACTTTTAAATGTCGAAGACGTACAAAATATACCACCTTACGTGAAATGATTTTTCGATAAGCATGAAACCATATTCCATTAATAACTGGCAACTAACTCATTAACTAGCATTAAAGTGCATAACCAGGTGTCAGTTTATGGAAAATACTTTTTTGAACCACGAACTCGAAAGATTTGCGATGAAGCGATTTTGCGATTTGCTTCGCAATATCACAGATCGCAACGTCGTGGAATCACAACATCGCAAAGTTGATAGCTCGCTATATCGCATTATCGTATTGCCGCTTTATCGCAAAACTGCAATATCACAATATCGCAGAAACGTCATATATGATGATCTTCGTTAACCTGTTTTTTGCGAAATGCGATTTGCGATATGCGTCATCACATATCGGAAATTTAAGGTGCTTCAATGTAAGCTGTCTTTGATGTATGCGATGCGATATTTGTTTATTATCGCGTATCGCGATCTCGCAATGTTAGAATTCGGCTTGTAAGGAGGTATCATGTTATCCTTTTGCGATGTGATATTTCCTAAGGAAAGATTTTGTCTTATCTTATCATAGAACTTAGATTTTTATATTTTTCAAGGGGGTCTTCCTAAGTTTATGATGGTAAGTTTTATTAGGAAAGGAAATTCAAGCACTAACTTGATTTTTTAAATTTTTAACTAAGGGTCCCCACTTATTTAGTATTAGGAATAATACTAAATAAGAAGGGGGGTTGTTGCTGGCCACAACAATTGGCGATTCACTTGGAAGAACTAGTTATCTCTGCTGTTCTTTTGAATTTTCAAAACTTCCAAAACAGAAAATTTTCCAGAAAATTAAACTTTATTATAGAAAGATTAAGTACATTATGCTTTTACCTATCAATGATATTTCATTTCTTCTTTTTTCAACTTTGATTATTTACTCCCTCAAGCTAGTCCTTGTATCTACATCAGTCATTACTTGGTTTATAAAGATAAAAACAAAGTCTTCTCTGTAAATCAGTTTTAAATATGCTCATTTGTCATAGGTAGAGCCTCTGCTACCAGCAAGCATTTATAGCTTTGACAAGGTTACCTGTTACCCAACAATGATCATGTATCCTACTTAGAGAAATTTACAACTTTTAAAGAAAAAATCCATTTCCACACTTTTCGCTTTCATTTTCTTTTTATCCTTAAAGAACAATGTCTTGGTTTGGTAGCCAATTCATGACACAACCATTCACTGATTTATAACTTTGCTGAACAAGCTGGCTCGTGATGAGACCCCTTGTCTTATGATTGCAACAATCTTGAGTCATTGCCCTATTGTGGTATGCAGTATTGGCAAAGTCAGCAAGCTATAATATCTATGATCATGATAAGTCGGCTCGTGATGAGACCTCTTACTCTTTAAGTTAAAGTGTATCTTTGGATCATTCTCCGAATGTTGTAGTTTCCTAGGCAGGGAGGAAGACATTGTTTCCTTAAGACAGCTCTGGACGACAATGATAGAGTTTTTGGAAAGAGATTTTCTACAGAGAATCTTCATTTTTGTTATTGATACCTTTCATTGGACTGAAATAAAACAATTTCTAATTAAAGGTATTTTTTGTCAAAGTTTATACAGTTGAAACTAGTATCATTTCTAGGTCTAGAGTCTTTAACTCATCTTTCAATAGTAATGATCAATTTTTAGAAAGAATTCTATTTATACAAGTGAAAAAAAACAAAATCTAAAAGAGAATTTGTGTCTTTTTCGTGAATCTCAAATGTAACCATTTACAACTGGTTTTATTATGGAAAGAAAAACAACTAATCTACAAAAATAGAAGAATGATCTTCTATGGAAAATATTTTTTGAGGATCTGACCATTAACAGGTAAAGAATCTCTTTTCCCTGTTAAATCCTGTAACATGAAAGTAGACGGACCTATGACTTCTATGATTTGAAAAGGACCAAGCCACATTCTTTGAAATTTTGTATGTTTCCCTTTTTCCTCATGAGCCTTGTCCCATTTTAAAACTAGATCTCCCATTTGAAAATCTTTTCTGGATATCATGTTTGAATCAAAAGAAGCCTTCACTAATGCTTGGTGATGAGAGTGAGTTATCTTAGCGCGTTCTTGTTGTTCTTTTAACTTAATTAATTCCAACTACCTTAATTGTAAGGAAGAAGTTGGTGCTTCATCAATATATTGAACCAAGGCTAAAGAGGGAACTGCCAAATGAGTTGGAAGAACCACTTCTTTCCCATAAACTAAATTAAAGGGAGAGGTGCCAATGGAGGCTTTCTGCGTTATTCGATCTGCCCATAAAGCATATATTAAAGAATTATGCCAATTTTTATGATTTTGGTCAATGGTTCGCTTAATGATTCTGATTAAATTCTTATTTGTAGATTCAGCTAACCCATTCCCTTGTGGGTAATAATTGGCAGAGTATTTAAGCTTGAAACCCCTTTTGAGTGCAAAATCAGTAATTGCATTACCAGAAAAATATGATGCATTATCAAACATTGAAGCGGAAGGAAACCCAAACCTGGTGATTATGAACTGATCTATGAAATCATTGACATTTTTATCATTTTTGACAGACTTGACATTTCCTTACGTAGTTATGCGCGTCTTTGAATAATGTGGGCCAGTAATAGCCTGCTCATACAATTTTGTGAGAAGTTGCATCTCCGGCATAGTGTCCGCCTGCTGGCCCATCGTGGAGTTCCTGCAAGACTTTTTCAGCTTCAGATTTCTCAAGACATCTAAGAAGAACAGAATCATAATTTATTCTAAAAATAACATCATTCACGAGCTGATATTATTTGGCTTTTAATCTTAGAGCTCTTTTCTTGGTATGATCAAGGTTTGAAGGAGCATATCCATTCTTTAGATAATAAATAATATCAGCGTATAATGACTCAACATCGTTTAGGCTTACCTCGTACACTTGTACCTTTGCAGATGGATTTTCGGACATTAGCGATGCTCCGGCTAGCATTTTGCAAAAGCCTTGACCTTTTACAATACTTGTTGGTTTGATTTCTACGTCATATTCCTGTAAGATTGTAACCCAATTGGCCCTTTTCTCACCCACATCCTTCTACACTAGAATATTTCTTACTGCTGGAAACGGTACTATGATTTTGGTATGTGTTTTGAGTAAAAAAGGTCTGAAATATTTAATTGCTTTGAAAACAACATAAGCTTGTTTCTCCACATCTGAATAATTCAACTCAGCTCCTTGTAAATTGGAACTAAAAAAAGCAATTGGGGCTTCCACCTTTTCTTTATTTGCTTGAGTGAGTATCGTAGCATATGATCTATCCGAGGCAAATGTATACAAAATAAAAGGGTCGGAAAAATTTGGAGTTGCTAAAGATGGAGCATTAATAATTGCTTGTTTGATCAGATTGAATGCCTCATGTTTGTCTTGGCCCCATTTAAAGTTTGTGTTCTTTTTAATCGTTGCTTGTAAAGGAGACACAATTCTTGAAAAATCTGGAAGAAACCTCTTTACAAAGTTGATCTGGCCAAGAAAAGATTGCATGGTTTTCTTGTTGTGAGGTAAGGGTAATGCGGAAATTTCCTTGATTTTGTCAAGATCAATGTGAATTCTAGATTTTGACACTATGAATCCGAGAAGTTTTCCTTCACTTAATGCGAAAAAGGATTTTTTTGGGTTAAGTGAAATACCATACCTTAAAAAACGTTGGAATATTTGTTTTAAATCTCTGAGATGGTTGTTTCATTTCTTGGAATACACAGTTATATCATCCAAATAGATTACCACTGATTTATTAACTAACCCCTTGAATGCGATATCCATGGCTCTCTGAAATGTGGCACCCGCGTTAATCAAACCAAATGGCATCTTTCGATATGCATATGTGCCCCATTTAGTTCTGAATGTAGTTTTTAATTGATCATCGGGATGTACCAACACTTGATTGTATCCTGAGAATCCATACAAGAATGACATTAATTCTGAGCTCGCAACTGCCAGCAGTATTTGTTCCATGGATGGCAAAGGAAAATTATCCTTTTAGCAGGCCTTGTTAAGATTTCTAAAGTCAATGCAGATTCTAATATCTCTGTTTTCTTTCTAACAGGTACTATATTGGAGACCCATTTAGAATGTCTAACGTGAAAAATTATTTTGGCTTCAATAACTTATTGAGTTCAGTTTTGATCTAGTTTTCTAAATTGGGATGGATCTTTCTCAACTTTTGTTGGATAGGTTTTTCATTATCGATCATTGGAATAGTATGTTGGATGATGGAGGTGTCGTATGTTTTGAGTTCATCGTAATTCCAAGCAAAGAAACTTTTTTATTGTCTCAAGAGACGAATATACGCTAATTTTCCTTCAGGGGCTAGGGCAAGGCCTAGGTTGATATTCTGCGGTTTGGCATTAGTTCCTAGATTTACTAATTCATAATTCAAACTTGAGCTTTGGAGTTTTTAATTGGTAGATCTTTTGAATCGATCTTTCAAATCATAAAGGTCTTCTAACTTGACTACTGATTTAGGTATAGCATTGTTAGTACTATCCTGTTGCAATTGTTGGTCATGTTGGTCTTCGTCAATTATTTGATTGGTGTAGGATCCTTCAGATGTGAGGAAACTCACGATATCAGGATCGTCGTTGAAAATCCTCCAATTGGTAATGTTATCAGGAATAGATGGTCTAAAAATTAACTCAATTGAAAATCGGTCAGGGTTAAAATCTTCTAAAGGAATGAGCTTGGAAGCTAAGTTGGATAAGAGGTCTGCGCTAGCATTCTGGAGTCTGGGAATTGATGAAATATTAAATGCTATAAAGTGTTCAGTCAGATCTTGAACTAAAGATTGGTAATGTTTTAAATGACCTAATAAACAGTGTATATTATTACGTACCTCTTTGATTACAATTTCGGAATCTCCAAAAACTTGAATGTATTTGACGTCTAATCTGATTGCTTTGTATAACCCTTGGATTAAAGCCACGTATTCTGCGGTATTGTTGGTGTGATCAAATTCGAGTCTGCAAGTTAGCATAGTTTTATCTCCCTTTGGGCTTATTAACACGCATCCTACTCCTGCTCCTTCGTTAGACTTAGAACCATCAAAAAATAACTTCCAAAAAAAAGATTTATTTACAGGACTATATATAAAATTAATACATTTAGAACTATCTATTTGAGAGAAATTTTCTACTTGAGATAAAACGGAATGTTCTAAGTAAGGTGAAGTATGAACATTAAAATTTCCTATTAAAGAATCTACTAAATAGTTTCCAGTGATGTTATTGCTATATGCTACTGGTTCATTTTCTCCCTCTAGTTCTGTTACTATGTATTTCTGATGTCGTTCGCGCTCAACTTTTATTTGGTTCGGTTTACCATTATAGGGGAGCCACATGTGGGACCAGTCAGTTGCAAAGTATCCGTGAAGTTTTTCTGACCAATCTCTGCTAAGGATTAAGCCATAAAATTCTGGAATATCAGCAACTAAAATGTCGATAACTTGACATACCTTTGGGTTGGATGACAGCCTTATGGTAACCTGATTTAATTCTCCAATTACTTCGACTTGCGATCGATCTAATTGGACTATGTGCACAACGGATTTTTGGGGTTGAACGTTCAATTTTGCACATATTGACTTTGGTAAGATATTTTATGAAGCTCCAAAATCCACTAAGCAATTATACAAATTTTTATTGAAAATTTCATAAGGAGAAATGGGGGAGTATGAGATCTCGATCTTCCTCCAATTAAGGCGATGTCGTTTGTATCAACCTTATTCATCGCATTAGCTGGAGGTCTTCCCATGTCATGGGAAGCTTGAGAGATTACAATGACGGGCAAAGGTGCAACTGGTATAGCATGTAATTCTTTCAAAAGTACTTTTTGCTAGTGTTTTAACTTGCTCAATTCGTAAAAAGTGATGTTGGCCATAGTCTTTTTCATGTCTTCTATGATATTATACTCCATTTCATCCAAAACGATCAGCGTTTTAGATGGAGTTGATGGATCTGTTTGGACTGGGATGGTTTGAGTCGCTTTAGATGTCGTTTTCTTGGTTGTGATTTTATCCTTGGTCATTGAGCTTGTGCTCTTTGGCTTAGGTGTAGGTTGAGGGGGATCAAGTTGATTTCTACTGTGAGTACTAACTAGGAATACCTCTTGGCCCTCTTCATCTGGGAGGATGAAATACCACACACCTTGTAACTCTACAACTTCTTCTTCAACGGTATGTTCTTCAGTAGCGATTTCCTCTTCTTCTTCTTCTGATTCAGCACTTGTAATTGCATTAGGGGTTTGGAATCGGTTAAAGGATTTCTTTTAAAAGGCCTGTATGGATTTTTAGAAGAAGTTTCTACCACTTGTTTCTTAATGTCGACCATCTCGTTAGACATGGTCTTCAAAACTTTTTGCAATCCTTCTAAATCAAATGGATCTTTCGATTGTTTTTTCTTAAGATCTTCTTTGAAAGAAACCTTCTTAGATTTTCGTTCTTCTATCATGTTTTTCTTTTCTACGGCCATATTATGTTTCTCTACTGCTATTGCTTCTTTCATATTTTCAACTAAGGTTGTTTTGTTAGCCCTATCAACAAAGATTGCTATGTTTGATGGTAAAGTAGTGATGTACCATTCACTTCGCACTTCCTCGCTAGGCTAGGAACCAGTAGGAATTTTGTTTAAGATTTTATTGAAACGTAAATTGAAATATTTGATAGGTTCTCTTGACTCGGCCCTAAGGTTAGACAAGTCGTTGATCAGTGTCGTTGTAGACTTGTCATCCCCGAACTTGGTCAGGAATTGTTCTTGGAAGATGTCCCAACTAGTAAAAGATCCAGATGGTAATAAGAAATACCATGATCCGGCTATTCCTTGCTGAGTATAAGGAAAAAGTCAAACAATAGTGTCTTCATTGGTAACTCCATTGAGATTTATGGATAGCACAAAGTTATTTATATGTTCTTCCGCTAGCATGCTTGCCTCGGGATTAAACTTAGGCAGCCATTTTTCAGGATGGGCCGGTAGCTGACTCAAGGGTGCAAGCATTAAGACTGCCCTTAGGTTATTCCATGGAGATTGGGCCATCGCTGAAATACTAATAGAGGAAAGTGTAGAAGATGATCCCTGCAGTTGAGAAGATGAGGATATTACGACTCTAGATGGTTGAGAAGGAGTTGTGGAAGTTCCAGTGGGCTGATGGACAATGATCTGAAGTGGAGGAGTGGATGGTTGACTTCGCGGTGAAGAGGTTGAGATGGATGATGATGATGAAAGAGTCTTGCTATCAGACCCTTTAGGAGACTTCCTTGCTCTTTTCCCTATAGGTAGAAGTAACTCGATTGGCTAAACACCAAACTTTTCGCTCTTTAATCTGGTAAGAGGATGAGCAGGGTTATATTGTGAAGTCACGCTGCCTTGAGATTTATCAGATTTTTGAGGAGATATAGAAAATCGCTGAAGTTTGTGAATCAAAGATTCAACTTCAAGAGGTTCAATAGTAGATTGTTCTGAAATGTCAGGGTTTGTAGCAGCGGCTGTTGCTCCAACGACTTCTGACTCTGGATTTAAAGATTCTAAATGCAATGGAGAAGTCAGGGGAGATGGTGAGGGCGATTTACTCTCAGAATGGTATTTAGATTTAGATTTTCTTGCCATTCACAGTTCGGGGCCCTCCTTCTAGTGCCAAATATGTTGAAGCCCCGAAAATCGGGTCTACAACAAGGGGGATACCTACCCGGTCCGGACATTGATTAACAACACCTTTTCCGTTTGGTATAGTGGGTCTGATGGGGATATGGGACCAGTTTCCAAATTCATGTGTGTGTGTAAAGGATTGATATTTCTCTTTCTAACAGTTTCTAAATGGAACACTTTTTATTCTAACTCTAATCTAATAATATGGAAATTGTATTCTAATAAGCAGAAGTATCTAAGTCTACACTAACTCGAGGTGTAATCTTTCCATTATGTGATCTAAAACGATTTCAAATAACAACTGGTAATATAGATCATTCAACTGTTATGAGAAAAGAATTCAATAAGGATGAACTACTTTGTATAAAAGGTTAGACGAAATAGTTGTGAAAAACATATCACGTAATAAGCTACTCATACATTAAGCATAAATAAGTATCTATCACCGTACAAAAGTGCCAAATGATAACTCAGGCATTTACACATCAATATATAAAGAACTGAACATGAATATCACTTTAACACAAAGGCAGAAATAGTTAAGAGATAGAAGTACCATTTATAACTAGTCCTACTCAGGAGCTTCAAGCGATAATGATTTATCTCTTCTTGATCTAACATCCACTAAGAGTACAGAAGTGCAACATCAGTAGTAGATATTAAATGCAAATATCAATAAATCCTGTTCCATTCATTCATCAAAACCTGCTCAGAGGGTACAAAAATGCATGTTCTGGGGACAAGTTTTTGACAAATTTCAGGACCCTTCTCTAAATGCATGAGAAGCATTTAAATACTACTAACTAAATCTAAAAATAACTTATTACAAAAATGTAGGATGCGGTTTAAATGACCGTCCTCATTTCAGGCAAAAATAAAACAAAATTAAAACTAAAATTGAATCTAAAATTAAAACTACTTCTGTATCTGCTCCTTGAAATTGCATGCATTCAACATCTGTTTGAGAAGAGTCAGCTGGACGACTTCCAATTTTAGCTGCGCTGAGAAAACAGAATCGGCAAGAGCTGGCACCATCTTCTCGACAGAATTGATGATACACTTGAGAGTCATCCACTCGTTTTCGGATTCAAATTTTACTTTTTACCTCTATTATTGCTTTCCTACAACTTTTTTGGGCTTACAGGTGACTGAGCAATTAGAAGCTTTCCTTTTCAAGAAATTTTTCTCAACGATGCGCAATTAGTGCTAGGCGCTAATCGCGCATCGGAAACTGCCTCCGTTTCTTGATCCGGGCTTCCTTGGTGCGTTTTTTGCCTTTTGTGCATTTTCTTTTAGCGGATATAAAGTTCAAATTTTATGAAAATAATGAATTTGTAAGCTCTTGACCCTGAGTCTTAAACTGTCTATTTCTGATATCAATGCTGTCCAGTATCCATTTAACCATGTCCGTGTATGGGAGAACTTTGGGACTTGCTGCTATCCGGTGTAAGAATGAACAAGCTAGCTCTGTGATGGATGCCTCAGAAGAACTATGTGAGCCCACAGTAGTAGTAACTTCCATTACTCTGGGATTCTCCTCTTCAAGTAGATTATACATGCCTTCCCAAGTAGCAATACCAGCATCTCTGTTACAAGCGGTGTCTATATACAAGGGCACCATTTCTTTCTCTTCAGAGCTCGGAGATTTGCTTTTCTTTCCCATAATATCTTGCGTATTGCTTTGTATCGTTCTCTGTTCTCCATTCCTGCAATTCACAAGTGAAGTGAAAATAATGATAAGGAAGGATGATGGGAAAGTTTTAAATGCAGAAGACATACAAAATATACCACCTTACATGAAATGATTTTTCGATAAGCACGAAACCATATTTCATTAATAACTGGCAACTAACTCATTAATTAGCATTAAATTGCATAACCAGGTGTCGGTTTATGGAAAATACTTTTTTGAACCACGAGCCCGAAAGATCTGCAATGAAGCGATTTTGCAATTTGCTTCGCAATATCGCAGATCGCAACGTCAAAGAATCACAACATCGCAAAGTTGATAGCTCGCTAAATCGCATTATCGTATTGCCGCTTTATCGCAAAACTACAATATCGCAATATCGCAGAAACGTCATATATGACGATCTTCGTTAATCTGTTTTCTACAGAATGCGATTTGCGATATGCATCATCGCATATCGGCAATTTAAGGTGCTTCAATGTAAGTTGTCTTTGATGTATGCGATGCAATATTTGTTTATTATCGTGTATCGTGATCTTGCAATGTTAGAATTCTACTTGTAAGGAGGTATCCTGTTATCCTTTTACGATGCGATATTTCCTAAGGAAAGATTTTGTCTTATCTTATCATAGAACTTAGATTTTTAGATTTTTCAGGGGGGTCTTCCTAAGTTTATGATGGTAAGTTTTATTATGAAAGGAAATTCAAGCACTAACTTGATTTTTTTTTTAATTTTTAACAAAGGGTCCCCACTTATTTAGTATTAGGAATAATACTAAATAAGAAGGGGGGTTGTTGCTGGCCACAACAGGTACATAGAATTGTCAGGGGGCACCTTCACTTCTTTTGGTGATTTGGCTACTATCTTTTTGAACCATTTTCAATTTCCTATCCGATATGATGTCGGAACTGAGCTTCTGGATAATTTCCAACAAGATCAGGAAACTCACATTTCGGATCATATCCTGTTGAAATGTGGCAACAAGAATATTCCAATTTAATTTGTCCTTGAATTAAATTGTGAATTAAAATCGAATTTAGTCTTGACAGCTACTTGGAAATAATTAATTAAGTTATTTTGAGTTAATTGGTTGGAGAAATTCAAGTTAGAAGTCTTTCTGAAGTCATGCAAGAGTTATCCATAAAATTTAGGAGATAAGGTTGAGTTATATTTGAGTTGTAATTAGTTAACTTAGTTTACTAAGTTAAGTCCAGTTAAATTAGTTCCAAACTATTTGAGGAACTAATAGAGAGTTAACAGTCAGTTGATGCATGCATGCACTCAACTAGTGTACTCCAGTTAACTAAATATTCCCTCATCAGAAACTCATGCATGTCTATTATGAGAAAGACCCAGTTGAGATTAAAGACAAGGACAATGTACTATCAATTGCATGTGTTTTCTTATGAATAAAACTCATGCATGCATAAGGAAAAAGATTTCCTTAAGGATTGCGCAATTCTGTCAGTGTGTGAGATCAGGAGATCATCCACTTGGTAAATCAAGTTTTTCCACCTGGTTGAAGGAGATCATCCCAGAGGAACAACACAAGGAAATAGGATCTTGCATGGCAGAGAGGAAGGCTTGTGAGAAGCCAAATTTGCATGTAAGCATCTGTGAGGATTGTATTGAGAGCTGGCTAGCTGTGAAAGCTAAGGCATTGTATAATTCCTATGTATTTCCACCTTGTATGATAATACAGATAGTGGGGTTTTTAGCTAAGGCTTTCCCCAAAGTATTTTCATGTGTACTGTGCATTGATTCTTCTTCTTTTGGTTATATTGTTCAGCTCGATCTTTAAGCTTCCACAAATTGATAGTAGAAGTAGGTTATAGTATTCTGCTTTGATTTATATGTTGGGAATAATACTGAGAGGGGGGGGTGAATCAGTATTACCAGGTCAATTATTTTTTATTTCGCAATCAGATTTGTATACGCTACTTTAGTTAGTAAATACTGCGTATGTAAGCAACTTCAGTTAAGGAAACAAGTGTTTATAAGCAGACCTGCAATTTAAATTATTCTTAAGATTTTGATCATTAATTTGTGCATCAAGCCATATGAACAGTAACCAGGAATAGTAAAACAGAACAGACAATCACACATAAGAACACAAGATATAAGGTGGAAACCCAATGTGGGTGAAAACCACCTGCTACAATTCGTGTCTATCTTCTTTCAATTAGAAACTTCTTTTTACAATGTTTTTGTACTGGTGCAGTCTTATACCAGTACACAGGCTACTACCTGCAGAAGGCTACAACCTTCTCTCATTCTCCAACTTCTCCTGGAAGGGAGCTACAAGCCCCTTAGCTCTTGTACTAGTTGAGGTACTAGTACGTAGGTGCTGACCTACAGAAGGCTACAACCTTCTCTTTTCTTCCAGGGACCACATTTCATAAATTTTCAGACTGGATTCATGAATATCAATTAAACATCAAGTATATCTACATTAACCAAACTCCTTTGTACAAACAAATACAGAATCAACCAATAACTTCTCAGAATGTTGTAACCAGAAAACAATACCAGTAACCAAACACCAATTATGAACCCTGAGCACTGCACCAATAAACAGAAGCAGCTAAAACATATTTCATGAGATGTACGCTACTTCAATATGTGAAACCTGTATGCATACACTTCTGTATCAAGGCCAACCAGCATATACGTTGTTTTAAGTTAGTGAACCAGCGTATATATTCACCTCTGTTGCACTGAACTTCTCTTTAAACCACCTTAAGATCTTGACCCATCAATGGGACTTATTCTTCTCCTTGCGCTCAAGTTCCTCCTTGATTCAGATCTAGTTATGCTCCATAACCCAATGACAGTATTCTAGATCTTGCTCTTCATAAGATATTCAATGCTTCAGATGATTGCCTTGCCAAATGATCTCCTTCCCTTTTTATAGACATAGGCCTTACTCAAACCATGGTCCAAAACTATAGAGATCCAATGCTAGGGAATCAATACATGGGTTCAACACTTTGGATGCAATACTAAGAACCAAAACCATAGGTTCAAATATGTCAGACTAAATACCATAAACCAACCATAAGTTTTCCCACGTGTATGCGTTTTTCTTTGCATGAAAGTGCGTGCATATGTATACGCGCCTTTTGATCGGTACACCCTTGCGTATACACGATTTTGTTAAGAGGAACTTGCGTATACCTCATTTTCTTTCATTCTGAGAGCCTGAACTATGATCTGCCCTTTGAGTTAGTTGCCATCAAGGACAACACCTATGCCATAGTGCCAAACCTATGTCATAATGCCAACAGTCTCCCCCTTTGGACTTGATGGCAACGCCAAGTCACTCAAAATCATTCTCCCCCTTTGACATCAAGGGCAAAGGGTTATGCTCCCCCTGAATACATGCTGAAATTTCTGATCTACTGTGCTGTCCAAGCTTCCCCTGGCTGTAGGCAAGGTCTGCAAGAAGATGTTATACAAAAGAAACATGACTTTATACATTATAAATGACCTTCCTATCACCAAAGACTCATACATACATCCATCTCCCAACCAAGTGGAGATACACCAAGAATTTACACATGATAACAACAAGAACATTACTTCATCCATCCCAGGCATAGTGGGGAAACCAAGATAGGCCATTACATGGCCTTGATAAGAAAATAAATACATGACATAGAGACGAAATATATACAGTAAGACTAGCATCTGTCAATCATCAATCATCATTCAGACCAGCAACCATGCTCTTCCTCATGCACTTATTCCACCTGAAATTAAAACAACTGTGAATGTAAACAAGGATCTTCTAAGATAATACCAACAATGCTCCCCCTGAACTTGTGCCAAATGGTCTCTGCCAGACCTATATCAGACTCTTTTCATCCTGAAGCTGGCCCACTGGTTTTCTTTAAACCAACATATATGCAACTGTATCTTCATAAATCGATGTATGTACGCGGATCCTCCTCATGAAACTCGCGTACAACAACTTTTCTCTGAAACAGACAAGATTCAGCAGCAAGATGATGCATCAACTACCCCCAGCTTCTGTCTGAGGTATTCAAATGTCTCTCTAGGCAGTGGTTTGGTGAGTATATCAGCAACTTGTTCCTCAGGAGTACAAGTGATTTGTAGGTCTTGCAATGTTTGCATCATCCAAAGGAGTTGTGTGCAGCAAGATGCAGCAGCTACATATTCTGCTTCAGCTGTAGATAATGCAATTGAACTCTGTTTCTTGCTGAACCAAGATACTAATCTAGCACCCATAAAGAATGCACCACCACTAGTGCTTTTTCTATAATCCAAGCTTCTTGCCCAATCTGCATCTGTATATGCATGAAGTGTGAGAAATGTGTCTCTAGGATACCATAAGCCATAGTTTTGATTTCCTTGAAGATACTTGAAAATTCTCTTAACTGCATGAAGATGAGTTTCTTTTGGATTTGCCTGAAACCTTCCAACTATTCCCACTGCATGCATAATGTCTGGTCGAGTACCTGTTAGATAGAGAAGACTACCAATCATGGATCTATAGGTTGGTTGATGTATTGCTGCTAATTCATCATTTGCGCTGAGGCTGCATCCTGTTACCATAGGGGTACACACTGGTTTCAAATCGTCCATCCCATATTTCTTCAAGATCTGCTTGAGATACTTGGTTTGTGATAGAAAAATTCCGTCTTTGTTTTGTTGGACTTGTAAACCAAGAAAATATGTGAGCTCACCAAGAATGGACATTTCAAACTCTTTCTACATCACCA
Organism: Pinus tabuliformis; assembly: GCA_031772625.1. Lineage (NCBI taxonomy): Eukaryota > Viridiplantae > Streptophyta > Pinopsida > Pinales > Pinaceae > Pinus > Pinus tabuliformis. Next base: position 1,483,247,795 of record CM062820.1, on the reverse strand, counting down.
AGGAAAAATTTTGACTCGTGTCTTCTTCATTGCTACCGAAGATGATATCATCAACATAGAAAACAAGTATTTACAACTTATCATTGTCAATTTTTATATATAGATTGCTATCTGTTGATCCTTTTATAAAACCTTGTTGATGGAGGGACTTATCCAACCGATAATACCAAGCCCTTGGAGCCTATTTAAGGCCATAGAGAGCCTTTTTGAGTCTGCATACAAGTTTTGGATAATTTCCAAGAATAAACCCATCAGGTTGTTCAATATATACTTCTTCATCCAAGTCTCCATTCAGGAAGGCAAACTTCACGTCCATTTGAAATACTTTGAACTTCTGAATGCTAGAAAGAGCAAGGAACATTCTTATGGCCTCAAGTCTAGCAACTGGTGCAAATGTTTCTTCAAAGTCTATACCTTCTTGTTGAGCATACCCTTTACAAACAAGTCTAGCCTTGTTTCTAATCACATCTCCATTTTCATTCAGCTTATTTTTGAATATCCATTTTGTTCATATGACATTCTTATCTTTTGGTCTAGGAACCAACTCCCAAGTGTTATTCTTTTCAATCTGTTCAAGTTCTTCCTCCATGGCCTTTACCCGGCATTCATCCTTGCATGCCTATCTTACATTTTGTGGTTCAGTGGAGGAGAGTAATGCTAGATAACTTGAAGCTTCTGAAATGGTTCTTCTTGTTTGTACACCTGCCTCCTTTTGCCCCAAAATTTGGGTTTCTAGATGATTCTTCCGAACTTACCTGGATGGAGTCTTTTATTCTATTCTTATATGTTCTTATGGTGCCTCATGGTTTTCTTCTTCATCATGAATCTGATTTGATGTTGAAGTATAGTCTTCATCATCTTCGAAATCTTCAGATTTTACTTGCCTAGGAGTGTTCCCTTCTTCATCAACCACTACATCAATACTTTTGACAATTTTTCCAAGTATTTTATCGTAACACTTATATGCTTTGCTGTGAGGAGAGTAACCAAGGAGAATTCCTTCATTTGCTCTAGGTTCAAACTTGCCAAGGTTTTCATCAGTCTTTTTGATGTAGCATTTGCTTCCAAAAATTTTGAAGTATTTAACTGTGGGAGTCTTACCATACCAAAGTTCATGAGGAGTCTGAGTGCTATTAACCTGGACATTTGTCTTATTGAGAATAGTAACTACAGCAAATGCGACTTCAACCCAGAAGGTTGCGGGAGTTCTAGACTCATCAAGCATAGCACAAGCCATTTGTTGAACTGTTCTATTCATCCTTTCCACTACTTCATTTTGCTGAGGGGTCCTTACAGTAGAGAATTCCCTTCTTATTCCATGTTCTTCACAAAAATTGAAGAATTCATCTGAGGTAAATTCCCCTCCTCGATCAGACCTGAGGCATTTGATTCTGCGATCTGATTCGTTTTCAACCAAGGCTTTGAATGCTTTGAACTTTTCGAAGGCTTCATCTTTATGCTTCATAAGTCCTAACCAACACATCCTGGAAAAGTTGTCAATGAACAATATAAAGTATTCTTCTCCTCTAGGAGACCTTTTCCTAGATGGACCACATACATCAATATGGACAAGTTCAAGTGGCCTACTAGCTGATCCTTCCTTCTCAGGGAAATTAGTTTTGGTTTGCTTACCAAACTGACACGATTTGCATATTTGTCTGGAATTCTAATGTCAGGGAGATCAAGAACCGCCTGATATTTGCATGCTTTCCTTATCTGAGAGAAGCTTAGATGCCCCAATCTTTTGTGCCATAGCCAGTGTTCATCATTCTTGCTTAGATAGCATTGTTGTTGTCCCCCCTTGAGTATGTATAAATTATTTGGAGTTCTTATGCCTTTGATCATTGTTTCTCCTATATCAAACTCACGAGCAATGCATCCATTTGATCGAAATATTACTTCTTTCCCTGATCACACATTTGACTGACACTCAATAGATTATGCTTTAAGCCATCAACATACATAACATTTCCAGCCTTGACCTTTTCTTTCAAAAACACAGAACCTATACCTTTAATGAGTGCAGGGGTGTCATTTCCAAATGATACCTTCTTTTCCTTTTCTAAGGCACTATATGACTGAAGTTTTTCTTTATCACCTGTCATATGTTTCGAGCATCCACTGTCAATGTACCACTGATTTTCCTGTCCTTCCGCATATAAGGCTATCCCACATCTTTCTGGTTGTGATTCTTTCTTTCTCCATGTTTTAGAATTCAATAAAACTTGCTCCTTCTGAGTTGTTTGCCGAAACATACTCCTGCATTCAGAATCTTCATGACCGAAGTTGTTACAAATAGAACATTCTACTTCATTCTCAAGAGCAGAAAAGTTATTGTAGGTCCTTTTCATGATCCCAGTCATACTCCTTTGTTTTTGAGCTTCTCTAGTCATGATGGTCTTATAGGCAACACATTGAGCAGCTTTGTGACCAAAGTTATGACAAGAGAAACATTGGCCATTGAAGAAATTTCTGTGATTATCAAACCTACCAACCAAATGATTGTAGTTTATATTGACATCCATTCTTGAGGTAAATTGAGAATGATTTACCTGTGGTTGGTTGAAGTTTATTTTCATCCTTGAAGTAGATTTCCCCCGATTTACTTGGTAATCTTTGTTCATTTTTGAAGCAAATCGCCCCTAATTTACTTGGGGATCTGCATTATGCTTTTGTTGTTGATTGTCACTCTATTCACTTTTTCTTGTTGCATCAAGATAACTTTTGGAGGTGGATGGATTCTGTGCTTAAGACGCTTCTTCAGTATATCCAAGACCTGTCTTGATTAGAGGAGAATGTTGCACTTTGATAATCTCATTTAAAGTTTCAGATCCCTTAGCAAATCTAAGATTAAGAGCTTTTGATTTCTCAATATATTTTCTAAGTCCCACAATTTCACATTCTAACTTTTCATTGTGTTTTTCTCTTTCAGCAAGTTGGAATGTCAGAGTATCTATAATCATATTCTTTTCCTCTAAACAAATTTTGAGTTTAGAAATTTCTTCATAGAGACCTTCTTCATCTATAGCATCCAAGAAATCATCATCTTCAAAAGCCATCAAAAGTCTATAATCATTACGTTGTTCATCTTCATCACTATTTGAATATCCATCATTGTCTTCATGTGTATAATACCTCTTCTTACTTACATTTTGTTTTCTATTCCATCTAACTAGTTCCTTACCTTTGTCAAGTTTATCTTTATGAGGACACTTGGTAGCATAATGACCAACTCTTCCACAAGAAAAGCATTTGAAAGGCAGCTTACCTCTAAATCTTCCAGTTCCCCGTTGAAGGTTCTTGACAAAATTTGATTCTTCCTCTTCTTCTGACATATGTCCTAACTCATTGTAATCTCCTTTTCCTGAGGCTTTGAATGCAGCTTTTCTCCTGTTTGATGGTCCCCATTTTCTCATTTCGTAAGCAGTTAGAATTCCGTGCAGCTATGACATGGTAATGCTCTGTAGATTCTGTTTTTCTTCTATGGCAGAAACTTTTGAATCAAACTTAGGAGATAAAGATCTTAGAACCTTTTCAACCAGAACAACTTCTTTTATTTCTTCACCCAATTTTTTCATACAATTAACAATTTCATATATACGTAGGAAGTAGTTAGCCATGCTTTCATCATTGTGCATTCTGAGATTTTCATATTGAATTCTAAGAGTTTGTAGTTTTGCTTGTTATACCTGTTCATCTCCTTCATAGCTCAGAATGATCTTGTCCCATATTTCTTTTGCGGTTTTGAGCTGCATAACCTTGACGAATTCTGATTGAGATAGGCTCCCTAATGGAGTATTGACAGCCTTTGCATTTGTTTCATACTGCTTCTTACCAGCTGCATCTGTAGGAGTTGCTGATGGAAAAGTGTATCCTGTTTCCACAATATCCCAAACTTCTGTACCAAGAGATTGAAGATAGGCAGTGATTCTTACCTTCCAATAGACGAAGTTTCTCCCATCAAAAATTTGTGGCTTGATTGATGCTTCTTTTTCGTAGATGCTCATGATGATAGATCTTCCTTCAAGTGATCAAGCTTCTTCTAAAGGACTTGCTCTGATTCCAATTGTTGGGAATAATACTGAGAGGCGGGGGGGGGGGTGAATCAATATTGTCAAGTCAATTATTTTTTATTTCACAATCAGATTTGTATACGCTACTTCAGTTAGTAAATACCGCATATGTACGCAACTTCAGTTAAGGAAACAAGCGTATATAAGCAAACTTGTAATTTAAATTATTCTTCAGATGTTGATCATTAATCTGTGAATCAAATCATATGAACAGTAACCAGGAATAGTAAAACAGAACAGACAATCACACATAAGAACACAAGATATAAGGTGGAAACCCAATGTGGGTGAAAATCACCTACTGCAATTTGTCTCTATCTTCTTTCAATTAGAAACTTCTTTTTACAATGTTTCTGTACTGGTGCAATCTTGTACCAGTACGCAGGTTGCTACCTGCAAAAGGCTACAACCTCCTCTCATTCTCCAGCTTCTCCTGGAAGGGAGCTACAACCCCGTTAGCTCTTGTACTAGCTGAGGTACTAGTATGTAGGTGCTGACCTACAGAAGGCTACAACCTTCTCTTTTCTTCTAGGGACCATGTTTCATAAATTTTCAGACTGGATTCAGGAATATCAATCAAACATCAAGTATATCTGCATTAACCAAACTCCTTTTTACAAACAAATACTAAATTAACCAATAACTTCTCAGAATGTTGTAACCAGAAAAAAATACCAGTAACCAAACACCAATTCTGAACCCTAAGCACTACAGCAATAAACAGAAGTAGCTAAAACATATTTCATGAGATGTACGCTACTTCAATATGTGAAACCTACGTGCATACGCTTCTATATCAAGGCCAACCAGCATATACGCTATTTTAAGTTAGTGAAATAGCGTGTATACACACCTCTACTACACTGAACTTCTCTTCAAACTGCCTTAAGATATGGACCCATCAATAGGACTTATTCTTCTCCTTGCGCTCAGGTTCCTCCTTGATTCAGATCTAGTTATGCACCATAACCCAATGAAAATATTCTAGATCTTGCTCTTCATAAGATATTCAATGCTTCAGATGATTGCCTTGCCAAATGATCTCCTTCCCTTTTTATAGACTTAGGCCTTACTCAAACCATGGTCCAAAACCATAGAGATCCAATACTAGGGACTCAATACCTGGGTTTAACACTTTGGATGCAATACCAAGGACCAAAACCATAGGTTCAAATATGTCGGACTAAATTCCATAGACCAACCATAAGTTTTCCCACATGTACACGCTTTTCTTTGCATGATAGTGTGTGCATACGTATACTCACCTTTTGGTCGGTACACCCGCGTGTATACGCGATTTTGTTAAGAGGATCTTGCATATACCTCATTTTCTTTCATTCTGAGAGCCTGAACTATGATCTGCCCTTTGAGTTAGTTGCCATCAAGGACAACACCTGTGCCATAGTGCCAAACCTATGTCATAATGCCAACATTATATTGCATTATTGGGTTAACCTAAAACATATTTTTTACATGGTGTTAGAACCAAGTTTATCAGAGTTGTGAATAGTATACGGAGAAGAGAATTCAAAGTTTGAAGTTTGGGGTTGCAGGTGCAAATCGAATTCTTATCATACTTCAAGGTTGGACAATGGCATTCTATGGTTTGAGACTAAAGTATGCCTTGTAAGGTAGCCCAAATTACATAGCATGGAAAGTTATAATGGAGGTTGTATTAGAAGACAATGGCTTGCAGGAATTCATTGATCAAGAAATCCAAAAGCTAGCTTCAACTAATGCACAAGAGTTGGTTGAGGGGAAGAAGTGTGTGGCGAAGGCGAGATGGACCATCCTTGAGGGAGTTTGAGACCATATTGTCTCGAGTATCCATGGGAAGGATATTCCATTTTCAATGTGCAAGACATTGAAGGACCTCTATGAGAACAGTAGCAACTAGAGGAAATTGGTGCTCAAGGATAAGCTTCAAAAAATCAAGATGGAGAAGGGCGATACTATTTCCACATATTTGAACAAGCTCACTACCTACAGAGATGAGCTTATCAGTGTGGAAATAACTACTGTCAATGATGATATGGTGAGCCTCGCTCTCCTTGGCCTTCCAAAGAGTTGGAATAGCTACCAAGACTATGAATGGAAGGGAGACACTGTCAGATTGGGAACGACTATGGTTAGATCTGATGCAGGAGGAGATCAGGAGGAGCACATGAGATGGTTCTTCATCCAAGGATGATGGTGAAGAAAATATGGCCTGTTATCGGGAAATCTAGTGTCCACTCGGAGCTGCTAGTCCCACTAAGACTAGTAGCTATCTTAGTAACAAACAAACTAAAACTACTTTCGTTTTCCTTTATGAAAAGTAGATAAGAGTGGAATGAAGGACACCAACCTTAGTCTTGCGCTTGGTTCCTTGCTTCATTCCTCTCCCGTCTGATAGATCCTTGCCGCTTCTCCTTCGTCTACACAGCTTCAAAGAGCACCTGTGGAATCAAAGCAACATAATACTATTGAAGAACAGAGATCTACAATCATAAACAATATAGGACCAGATGTATATCGACCACACAAATGCATATATCATCAAACATACAAGAATGTTTAGGAAAACTTGAATAGCTTTATTAATATCAAGAATAAGCAAAGAGGATTACAACCAATTATTCTGACCTAGTGTCACCCTCCAGCATGAAAGCCCTTCTTTCACCTCATGAAAAGCTTAGATCACCCAACACTATGATATTCCAACAAGAAACCAACAACACTTCCCTACAAGATACAAAATTCTACCCTCTGGATCTCTGGGATGAGGGATCCATATATAGATGATTGCAGGGGGTGAGTCAGCTTCTGGGATTCTAATTAGTGTCCTCTCTCTGATAGTTCTTGATTCCACTTGGATATTGATGATCTCTTACTCATCCCTGGGCGAATTCAGAGAGGCAAGTGTCACAGGAGAAGTTTTTGGAAGATTCCATGATCATCCACCTCGCATACTACCTCTGCCATTTGTCCACTCTCGCCCATCGCACCCCATAGAAGGGCTTTTCAGTATGCATCACACCTCCCGTGTGCACTAGGTGGGATGCATCGCACTTTGACCATGGAGCAGGTGAGATGGTCCAGTTTTGACCAGTTATGAGCAGTTTTTCATGGAGAACTTCTGGGAGATGATGTAATCAGCTGACCTTATTCTTTTAGGGTATGGAACAACACTTTTAGGGACTTAGGAGCCCTTGGTTTATGGACATGTCTGACTGGGGTTACAGTGCCCAAAAATGTCTATAACAGTTGCCCCCTAAAGCATGAGGTCATTAATCTTTTGATGTCAGGTGAAATGCTTTATCATGAGGATCTGAAGTTTTTTCGAGCTGGAAGGCGACCTATAATAAGATACAATACAATACATTATCTTCATAATATTTTTCATGATCTAGCTGAGGCGGGCATTCCCATGCTCAGCTTTATAAATTCATTTTCATGTACATAAGACAGACAACCGTCTGTGCGGGAGACTAATGATTCTAATAGAGTCATCATCCTTTGATTTGGATGATCATATGTGCAGCAACAATGTACAGTTGATGTCTTTATTTTCCTGAATGTATCACAGCCTGGATGGATGAAACTAGATCCGGGGTCTTAAAACTCGTTCAATATTCACTCGGAGTACAAGTCGATCCATGTGAAAGATGTTCTGGAGTCGAACATGGAAAGACATCACTTGATTACTAGCCAATGATGTAAGCTGTTAACAGGCGCGAGAGGAATCACCGATAATGATGATGACCCTCAAGGTACTACAGTACAATTCATGTGGTGTGACTAAGGGACTTGGCATCGAACACCATGCCAAATCTTTCGGTCAAAGGCCATTGATGTAAACCTGTCGCTGGAAGTGAGAAACTTGCCATTGAGGCATGCAAGCTTCAAAGTACTGAAGGGGTTGTTCCTAAGTCGACTTCTTGGATAATGAGCTGATGTCGACAAGAAGTGACTCGCTGTAGGAGGGCCTTAATGAATCCCACATCTACGACACAGAACGTAGTAAATGATTTTGGAGGTGAAAACGGTCTAATGATACAGGGTTCAGGGTGGCAGTCATGAAAGAATGGAGCGTGAATGTATTGCAGCGGATGAGACACAAGTGAATTCTTTGAGCGACTTCTCTTGAACATACCGGTGACACTGACATGATGGATTGGTAGCGTTAACCCTAAATGTGGATGGTGTGATGGACCAATGGTGATATGACCAATGAACGGAACAACCCAACTCGACTCGGATGCGAAGTGAAAGTGTCATGTTCAAGAGCAACTTGCTACCAATAAAGTTTCTTCATGTTTTCTTCCCAATTTTTCCCCAGTCATTGCTGAAAAGTACCTTTTTATTTTTGTCAATCTTGAGGAGGATAACATATGCTTGTTCTATAATTTTCCCTTCGGGCAAACCCGTCGCTATATTTTAATGAGCCTAGCGACAGTGAAACTCGTTCTTGTTTGTATGGAAAAGTTTGTCGCTATTCGGTTTTAACGAGTTTAATGACAAAGATAACTCGGTCCTTTTCAATTTTAGAGAGTCTGAAAAGGGAGGCAAAGGAAACTCCAATAATCCTTTTTCGTCATGTAATCCCTTAAGTCTGAAAAAGTATAAAATAATACGAAAGGGATGAATTTTTGGTAATTTTAGCGAGCCAAACAAGACAAGCGCTTGATCTTTTTGTGTAATAATCCCTCAGGTCCAAAAAGATTAAAATATAGAAGAGGGATAGCACTTTCGGTCACTTTAACGAGCTGGAGAGGCCAATCACTTGGCAATCTTTTCATATTTTACGAGTCAGGTGAAAAGAGCTTAAAGGAGACTCATTTTTGAGGAACAAGTGATAATTTTAGGTAGCAACTAATTCCAGGTAAGGTTTGGAATTTTCCAATCACAGCAGTGTCACAAGGATGGCTAACAGGATTACTCTTCGCATCTGTTCCTCAAAAGGGGTAAACAATCAAATGGAGGTGAATGATCGGCTAAAATAGAGTGGAGGTGATGATGAGAACACGACCAAGGCTCAAAAGCTGATGATAATGCATTCACAATGGTTATTTATCGGAAATTGGTTCATTTTTTAATGAGCTTAAACTCTGGGGGAACGTTTGCTCATTGCTTATGTTTAATTTTTAACGAGCTTGAACTCCACATAAAAACTGCTCGTGATAATGGTCATTGATTTAATTTCACCGTTAATCACTTTGTTCCTTCAAAGGTTGTACCGCCTATTCAATTGCTTCATCAAACCGATTAGAAATGAAAAATATATGTTTCAAAATGAGCTAAAACACCAATATCTTACTTGAATTATGTGAAAAGTAATTTAAAAGTGGTTTTTACCCCTCATTTTACCATTTCTTTTGAACTTTGGTTCGTTGGAGCTCTGGAGGTGCTTTTCCCCCTTGATTTCCACCAACTGATTTCGAGAGATTCTGTGGACGATTCTTGGCGTCGTCTGGACCAGGTAGGAGCTAAACCTAAGCTCTTCAGTTGCATTCCTTCCTTTTTGAATTCTGTGCATGTTTCCCTGCTTTTCTGAGCCTTTGGGGTTTGAAAAAATCACCCTGGCTCCATCGCACCCTTTCTACATTGAAAGGTGCGATGCATCCTGGCTTGGCCATTGGCCAGTCAAGATGCATCCCACCCAGTACACTGCTAGGGGTGCGATGGGTGTGAGAAGGGAAGTTTTTGCACTGTTTTCTCATGGAATTTTTGCCTATTTTTTTTCCAAATTAGGATCCTGACTCTTCTCTTGCTTGTTTTGCAGAGATTTATTGAAGCAAAATGGTTGTTACATGGCGAGAATGTGAGCATGAAGACGAGGACATGCTTGCTCTACATGATCCGGTTACAGTAACTGCACTGCGAAACTATGGCCTGTTCAATTTTTTCCGCATTTCTAGCATGAGGCAACAAATCAACTTGTTACAATATTTCCTCGATGCATGGGATCCTACCAACCAGGTGTTTCATATTAGAGGCAAATATATCCCCTTGACTGTGGTGGACATTTATTTTTTGACCAGTTTATCGAGGCGTGGTGCCCCTCTTTCATTATCAGGTTCCGCCCATGGGGGCGAATCCGTGAGAGATTATATTCGCCGGTTTTGCAAAGAGGGGTCTCAGCCAAGTAGGGACGGCAAGATCAAAATCCGAGATGTCGATGACCGGTCCCTGAGGACCATTCTGTTCACTTTTACTAGACTGGCTGGTAGTGCATCTCCTCACGTGGCTAACAGGTCCTATATGCAGTACGCCTTGGAATGCCTTGAACCAAAGGTGTTCAACTGGTGTGACGCGGTACTCCCTGTGATGAAAGAGCAACTGACCAAGGTAAAAAATGGAAAATTGAAGAACTTCGGCTATGGTTCTATTTTGACTGCTTTCACCTTGGAAAAGATCCCATTGATGCAGCCACAATACATCTCACTTGGCTTACCTCTACCGATTGAGCCACGGATGCAGAGATGGGTTGACCTTATGGCCCGACATGCTGGTCAGTCCCAGGTTTCCTTTTCTGATACCTTTTTCGAGTGGTTCAACTGTTAGGAGATGGTTTTTTCCGAGTATCCATATGCTGGTATGGATTTCCAGGGTGACCCAGATTTGGTGCTGCCGGCTGGTGAGCAGTGGGGTGTTATTGGTAAATTCTCTGACCATATCTCTGTTCATCGTTTCTTTTTATAATGTTCTCGTGCTTTCTTCTATTAGGACTAATCAAAACTCATGTGCTCATGCAGATGTTGGACCAGTTCGGCCGGTAGTACGTCTGAGAGTACCAGCTACCGCTCCAGCAGGAGAGGCTGTGGGGAGAGCTATCCTTCGCGACCTTGATGTGGTCGAGACTCTTTCAGCATTGCAGGATCAGGTCGAGGGCCTCACTCTTGGTATTCTGGACGTGAGGACCGACGAGCTACCCTTGAGGTTGCAACGACATACTACTAGCGTGCCAAGTCGATGGACTAGGCTTTTACGCATCATTGCACAGGCGATGACTTGTTATCACCAACATCATTAGACTAGGGTGCCCCCTAGTATTTTCCGTTTTGGGTCATTTGACCAATTTTTTCCTGGTTACAGAACATTATGTATGAACCATAAACAGTTATATATATATATTTTTGATTTTCGAAGCTTTATTTTGGTTGAGTTACGTGATCTTGATGCAAATATTTGATGAAATTCTTCTTTTATAAATGTTGCAAATGTCTATCTAACACATAATTTGCCAATGAGTCTGTTAATGTGTTTAAGTTTATGGAAATATGATGATATTGAATAGAATCAAATTTCCTTTCCAAAATCTTGACCCTTAGGAACATGCGATAGATAGCTAGATTCCATACGGAGTAGATATCAGTGAGCTGTAGGATGACGAGTTATGAGTCTAGCCTGATGACTAGTTAGTGTATGCCACACGTAATGGCATCAGAGAGGAGCTCTATCAACGCGCTGTATTCAGCAAAATTATTTGTTGACCGACCAATACATACCCCTCTGAAACTCACTAACTCACCGCTTGGATGAAAATGGCCCAGGCCGCAGAAGATAGGTTCTGCAAACTACGACTCGCTCTGTCGTCATATCCAACAAATGATTCCAATAGGTCAGACATCTGCAAAAAATGTAAAAGCGGATCACTTAACCAAAACAATTACCCTTAGCAAAAACAAAAATGTAACAAAAGCATAGGGGTTACTATCTTGACTCAAGCATAGTAACGCTTAAGGTACAACCCGTTGCGAGGTTGCACCAGTGGAATCCCATCATAATCTACTAACTCGTAGGCTCCTTTTGCTAATACATGTTTAACAATATAGGGGCCCATCCATAAGGATTTGAACTTACCTGCTCCCAATTTTTCAGATTCCTGATCGTAAAGTAAGACCAGGTCACCTTCTGAGAAGACACGGGGTTTGACATTCTTGTCAAACTGCGCCTTGACTCGTCTCTTATGGGCTTCATTAGCCAGAGTGGCATCATGACGGGTTCAACCAATTGGATTAGTTCCAAGAAACGAGCCTCTTCTTCAGAAGTTCCGGGGAGAAGGTTGACTGAGAGTTTGAGGGACGAGATTTCACATTGAATTGGTAAGATTGCTTCCAGGCCATACACCAATTGAAAAGGTGTAAACCCGGTTGCATTCCTCACCAATGTCCGGTATGCCCACAAGGCCGAGTACAGGATCAGGTGCCATCTCCTTTTGTGGACTCCAATCATCCTTTGCAGCATCCACTTCAGGACCTTGCCGATTGCCTCAACTTGTCCATTAGCCTGCGGATAATACGCAGCAGAGCTGTCGTGGGATAGCCCTAACTTGGCAGCCAACTCAACCATCATGTGATTGTGAAAATGCGATCCACGATTTGTGACTATGGCCTGTGGAACAACAAATCTGGAGACTACATGATTGAAAAAGAAGAGGGCAGCCGTTTCACCGCTGTTGTTTAATGTAGGCATCGCCTCGGCCCATTTGGTAAAATAGTCTATTGCGACTATGATATACCCATGCCCCCCGGTCGAGGTGGGGTTACATGTCATGAAATCTATGCCCCATTTGGCAAATGGCCCAACATCAACTACTGGTTGTAGAGGTGCGGGTGGTATTCTGGTTTTTCGATCAAAGATTTGACATGCATGGAAACTTCTGACTGTGGTTATGCAATCTTTAAACATTGTTGGCCAGAAGTATCCTGCTCATAAAATCTTTTGCGTCGTAGCGTAACCAAATTGATGCCCCCCACACGCACTTGAATGGCAATCATTCAGGACTTTTTCGGCCTCCTCGTGGGTGAGGCACCTCCTCAGAACTGTATCGACATCACGACGGTAAAGTGTATCACCGATGATCATGAAGTTTTTTGCTTGGTATCGAATGCGTCGTTGTTCCGATTGGGAGGTATTAGACCTATATGTTTGGGTTTGGAGATAGATTATTATGTCTCCATACCATGGATTGCTTGAAGATATCAGAAACAATGATTCGTCCATAATTGTTTCTTCTGATGTTACATCATTGGACGACGATGGGAAATCGCATAGTAACTCCGCGAAAACCAGGGATTTCTTTGATTTGGATTTTATAAATTCCAGATCAAACTCTTCTAGAATTGCTATCCATTTTGAATATTTTCCCCCCAACAACTGTCGCGACAATATATAAGTCATGGGGTCGCAATCTGATAGAATGGTAGTTTTTCGAAAGAGGATATAGTGTCGAAATCTCTGTATCGCTTGAACAGCTGCGAGAGCTAGCTTTTCAACATAGGAGTACTTGCTTTCTGTATCATTTAAGTTTCTACTTAAATAATATATAGGATGTTCAATTCCATTGTCTTCTTGAACTAAAACCATTGCGATGGTTGTATCCGCTGCAGCTAGATATAGGTTAAAGTATTTTTGATAATCAGGAGCATACATTAATGATGCTTTTATTAGGGGTTCTTTTAAAGCATCAAAGGAAGCTTGCGCGACCTGATCCCAGACAAAGGGTACTTCTTTTTTCAATATACGAGTATAACCTTTAGCAAGTTCGGCATAATTTGGAATGAACCTCCTCAGAAAGTTTGCTTTCCCTTGGAGTTTCTGAATCTGAAGCAAATTTGAAGGTGGAGGCAAATTAATGATTGCCTCAACCTTACATGGGTCGAGACGAATCCCGTCCTTTGAGACCACAAAGCCAAGTAAACAACCAGAACTGACACAAAATACACATTTGTGTGGATTGAGTCGTATCTTGTAGTGTCGGCAACGTAGAAATATCACTCTCAAATGTTGCAGATGATTGGTTCGCTTTCGCGAATGAGCTGGAAGATCATCGAGATATGGTTGAACAATGTTTTTGATGTCATGGAAGGCATAATTCATTGCCCTCTGAAATTTTGCCCCTGCGTTCTTTAAACCAAAGGGTAGCTTGCGATATGCAAATGTGCCCCACAGAAAAATAAATGCAGTCTTTGACTGGTCCTGTGGGCGGATATTTATTTGATTATACCCGGAAAATCCATCCATAAATGAGAATATTTCACATCCGGCGCATTCATCAATTATCTGGTCAATGAAGGGTGTAGGGTAGTTGTCTTTTGGACAAGCTTGATTTACATCCCTATAATCGACGCACACTCTAATCGTTCCTTGTTTTTTCATTACAGGAACAATATTCGATACCCAATCGGTTAGAGGAACCGGGTAAATAAAACCAGCATGGAGAAGTTTTTCAACTTCTACCTTGATGGCAGCGGCTTTCTTGGGGTGCACCTGCCGTAGCCATTGTCGTACCGGTTTGACATCTGGATACATCTTAATTTCGTGTTCAACTATGCTTGAGTCAATTCCTGGCATTTCATCATACGACCAAGCAAAGACATCTCTGAATTCGTGAAAAAGAGCATTATATATTTCCAGTTCTGAAGGAGAACAAGATTTGCCGACATGAATATTCTCTACAACATCTGTTTTGGTCGAGATATTTATGGTGATAGTCTCTTCAATATTGGACAAGTTTCGCTCGGAATCCACCGTGTTTACAGTATTTGATAGAAAATCAAAAACTGAGGGATGATGAAGGTCACTAGGATTATCTTCTTTGTAATCCAGAAGATGGGAACGATGGTGGTAATCTTCCCATGGTGCCTCGTTAATCATCATTGACTGAACAATTCCTTCGTCTGTATAATGTACTTGCGACCAAGGATTTGAAGGGGTACCACATTCCTTAGACCTATCTATCCAAACACTTGATGAGCATTGATTTGGTTTTGCCTCCCATCCCAGAAACATTGATTGCTACAAGACTTCTATTGGGCTTGGAGGCAATACCTGTAGATGATCCATGTTAATATCGTTTTCAGAGCTCTTTTGAATAGAGGATATCATATTGCAGGTTCCCAGCATTTCCACTTCTGCCTGATTGATTGGAGGTGGTAGGGCAAAGGCCCCCATTAATATAGGGTCTTTTAGTAGGCCTACTCCGATATTTTGAAGCGAATGAGGGCTTCCATGGATCATCGGGATGCTTCCTGTAACTTGTGAACTGTTGGGGAGAAATGTTTGTTGGTCGACAATTGTAATTCCTCCTTGAAAGGGAAATGCAATCTTCCTAAAGTAGGTCGACACAATGACTACCATAGCATATATCCAGGACCTTCCCAGTAGGATGTTGTAATCGAGGTTTCCGTCAATTACTTCAACATCTATTTCTACTATTTTTCCCCCCAGTTTGACTTGCAAGTTACTTAAAATCCCATATGGGGTGCATGTTCTTCCATCAAATGCTTTTAATGTTGTCGAAGATCGTGATAAGGGTGGAGATCCTAAAGTTTTCCAGCAACTCATCGACATAATACATGTAGATGCCCCCTCATCAATAATTGTTCTATCAACAGTTTTGTTGAGGGCTTTCACTTGAATAAGGAAAGCTAGTTGGGCTGGTAGCTAAGGGTCATATCCTTTGTCATTAAAGGATACAATATTGGAATCTGTTGGGTCAATCCCACCTATTGCTGATAATAAAGCCTGCTTTTGGGAGGGGCAATTTTGCAGTACCTCAAGTGTCGACATAGCGGATGGTGATTGGGCCAAATCCTCCACTATATTGTAATGTTGTGTTGCTCTAGCACGAGGATTAAATTTCGATTTGTGTACTACTTCCTTTGGCGGTTTTATTGTTAGTTCAGGAATTATGGGTGACACAACTTCGGTCGAAGTTGTTGTCGAACTACTAGGTTGATCATTGGCCTTGTTGTCCGATAGCTGTGGATTCTCGTAATCTTTATTCCTTGTCGATATCAAAGCATCATTTTGTTGCTTTGAAACTAACAACATTAGCACTTGGGATGGGGAAGCATTGTTACTAGCAACCAGATTTGTTCCTAGATTTGGAAACGGATCAGTCAATACTGCCGAGGTTTTTGAATTCTTGAAGAATTTTCTAAGCTCAGCTTTATATGGACACTCTCTTGTCCAATGATCCTCATCACATATTAGGCATGGACTTTTTGGTTTCCTATCTCCAGAAGGGTTTGTAGAAGATTTTTCAGGGGACGACTCCTCCTGTTTTTTCTTCTTCCCTTTCTTTTTCTTCTTGCCTCCTGGTTGCTTGGTTTCTTTGCCTTTGTCAGTCGACACAGAATTTACTTCCGAGGCGAGAAGTTCTTCATTTGCATTTTGACCTGAAACCGTACGGGATTTCTTCGAATTATCCTTTGCGGTTTTCGCACTGGTCATTCCTATCACGCCATCCCCAGCATGAGAGTCTTTGTTTGATTTAGGAGATGGAGGAACAGAAAATTCCGGTCTAGGAGCATCAGGGATTTTGTCATAGAGTGTTCCGAACTGAGTATAGATCAAGTCTAGATATTGCACACGAGCAATTACTTGCTCTTCAATTACGACTCCTCCCTTTGCCACATCTTTCGTAATAGAAGGTAACAATGACTTGATAAACCATTCAGCCAATAGCTAATCAGGAACATATGTTTTTACCATTATACGATGATGTCTCTACTCATGAATATGATTGGATATGTGAGTGGCCATTGTTTGCTTGAAATTGGTAAGAAGCTCTGTTCCCGTTTCGTACCTTATGGGTAACTGAAAATGGGTTAAAAAGGTTGTGGCTAGGGCACTGAAGTTATCAAATGAAGCTCTAGGCAATTCGATATACCATTTTGCTGCCGGACCAATTAACGTTCTCTGAAAAAGGCAAAGCCTGATCGAATCATCATTTAGAGTGTTAGATGAACACCACAGGTGAAAGTTCATCACATGATTCGACAGGTCTTCACCCAGATTTCCATTAAATTTGGGAATATATGATGGAAGTTTATGAGGAATCGCTGGCCACCAAGGGGCGTAAGCGATTGGATCGTTTGTTAGCCGATTTAAATCTGGTAACTCTAAAGTTTCCATGAAGGGCAATTTTTGGTTCAGGTTCGGTGAAGCATACCCAGGATAAGATGGGATTTCCTGAGCAGTGAGTCTTTGCATACCAGCATAGTGCATTTGATGTTGATAACTTTGATAAGGTTGATGGGCATAACCATTATGAAATGGTTGATGTTGTCCGTTTTGAATATACGGCTGCCCATTACTTGCAAAGACTTGGTGCTCAGATCCTTGGTAAACTTGTTGGAATTGTGGTTGTTGATATTGCACCAGCCACGGTTGTGAGACCATGTGCTGTTGTCCAATACTGGCTGTTTGACCAAGATGAGGGGTAATGGTACCCATTTGAGCTTGGGTCACTCCAGTTAAGGAGCCACTAACCGATGATTGTGGTGGTGTCGCAGGGACAAGGGGCTGTTGGATTGTGACCTGAGAGACCTGGGGTTGGCATACAACAGGTAACACTTGTACTTGCGACACCGTCACAATAGCCGGTGTAGTGGGGATATTTGACATAGGAAAAATTTGTTGCATTGGGTATACAACTCTTGGTTTTTGAGGCAGTATTTGTATCCAACCACTGGATGTAATTCCAGCATAACCTGAATTTTGTTGCGAACTCTTGTATGTTTGACCTCCCGAATGCAACAATGAAAAGGCATATTTCCCTCCATGCGGTGGTAATCCTATGCTTAAGGGAATTAGTTGCCTTTGAGGAACAGATTTCCCAAATTGACATTGGGAAGGATCAATTTGCTGAGACTCAACATAAGAGATTCTAGATATTATTCCAGATGAACAAACGGGAATAGACCATACCGTCGAGACAGCCCCTGGATGGATTCCATCCAGTGATTGAGAGCTATTTGCGATAGATGGTACTACGGTGAACATTGTTGGAGTGGCAACAGGAAGCTCTGCCACTGCTGTGTCAGATGACACAGTCCTAGATGTCGACGGTTGTTCAGACATATCTATTCTATCCAAAATATTTCCTAGCAATTCTACAGGAACTTCCGATGGCCGTAGACTAATTTCTGATGAAGAAGGATATAGAGTGATCCCAACTCCAAATTTCGATGGAGTACTAGATGTTGGATCCTCCACAATCTCTTCTATAGCAACCAAACTAGGTGGAAGAGGTAGACCGTCAGGTCCGTAAAATATCTTCGGTGCCGAAGAAGGTATAGACTCTGCAACGACTGATGTTTGGGGAACAACACCTTCCGAATCAGCTATGGATTGAGCCGGTTCAGGTATAGAAGTGTTTACCTTCACACTAGGATCAGTTCTACTGTCCTCTTGTGGCTGCGGAACTTCTTCTGTAAAGGCAGGGGTACCAAAAATGTTTGGAGTAACCAGAGTCTCCGAGGGTGTTGGAACACTTGTTCCAACCTGACCAGGGGACTTTGAGCCGGTTAAATGAGTTCGCTTTGTCCGGAATAGTTTTGATTCTAGGGACAAAGATGATTGACTCGTAAGTCTCCGCGAACGATGGGGTTTCAATTGACTTTCTTCCACGATTTCGGATTACTCGATCAACTAAAAATAAAGGGGAAAATGTTTCCGAATTAAATGAATTTTAGATGCTTTGACACAACTTGTTTTTTCAATTTTTAAGAGTCGACAAAAAACAAAAGATGACTCTAGTCGCCTTTGATTTTTAATGAGCCTGAAGTGACAAGTTCTCAGATGGACCTTTTCCTTTAAGGAGTCTAAAAAGGAACGAAAGAGACTACTCTGGAAATCTACACAGAGGGATTACCAAACCAATTGCAAAATTGCAGAATACTTTTTACGGTACGGCAGTCAATCTTCTCAAACGCTGTGTTCAGTGCATTGCGATCGATAGGGCGGCATACACGGTTTCCTATGGATAAAGGATATAGCCTATTGTGGTCTCCCAATATATTCGCAATGGTACGTGGGAGCACAAGTTCGTACTGGCACTTGTCATCTCAAAGAGGAGGAATCACCCAACCAACAGTGAAAGTGACAGTTACTAGGCTTTACGATGCCGGAATACGTCTCTAGCCTAGACTTCTAGATGTTGTGCGTTAGGTTCCAAAGCATTTTTAGGTTCATTAAATTTATTTTACAGTTGATATTTCTTAAGAAATTTTCCTTTCAAGTTCACCACGTGATGTAGATGTACAATTCCTAAAATGCAATCTAAGATGATAAACAATTGTTTAATATTCTTTTTGCAATGAAAATCCTAGCTACTAAAGAAAGAGAGACGGTATTCTTTAAACATAGAGCAGAGAGCACACACTAGATGCACTATCCTAAATCAAACCAACAAATAGTCTAAATGCAAATGCACATGCATGTATTTGTTTTCAGCTTTCCTAATGTGTGGATGACAAGAAGAATGCTAAGTACAAATCTGAATTATCTTTTCAAAGCGACAGTACTAACAAATTTCTCTTCAAAATGAATGGAAGATAATGGCAACCCTTTACTATTTTGAACTGAAAACTGCTTTCGACATTTGAAAAACTACTAATTCAAATCAAATACAAGAGTAACTGTATAATCGACCATCAAGAACAATAGAATTCTTTTCTTTGACCGAAAACAACACTTGCGACACTTTCAAATCAAAAGACGACGATTCGACTATGCTACTACTTTGTAAAAGAGAACTGAAAATGGTAGAAAATGCATAAAAACATTCACAGTTCTTTGCACAATGGAGGCAGAATGATGGAAAGGAAGGGGCTTTCAACAGTGCTATACCGATCACAGACAACAAAACTCCAGAATAGAGCTGCAAAGAGTGAAGAAAAACCAAGACCTAGAAGCAAAATTAGCCTTTTCTGATCATCGCACCTATAACACAGGGAAACAGGGATGCATCCCACCTACTGCACACGGGAGGTGCGATGCATACTAGTTTCCTTGAAGAGAGGGTGCGATGGTACCAGGACGAGACTTTACTTGGCTCTTGGTCACAGTTTGCAGCTCAGTTCAGGGATTTAGGCTGAGCAAATGATGTACAGTAAATAGAAATCACAGGCACTGATCTAATGAGGTTACTAGAGCCACCACTAGGGAAATTAGAAGGTTTGCAAATCAATTGTTCAGTTTATGAACAAAACCCGGAGATAGACTGAAGCAGTATTGATCTACTTTTGCATTTTCATAGCAAATACAGTTCGAAGGCTAGCTGGCTTGACTTTAGGCTCCATCTGTAAGTTTATAAAAAAACAAATATAGACAAACAAACAATCTATTCGCTCCCCAGTGGAGTCGCCATTTTTTTATTGGGAAATCTAGTGTCCACTCGGAGCTGCTAGTCCCACTAAGACTTGTAGCTATTGTAGAAACAAACAAACTAAAACTACTTTCATTTCCTTTATGAAAAGTAGATAAGAGTGGAATGAAGGACACCAACCTTAGCCTTGCGCTTGGTTCCTTGCTCGATTCCTCTCCTGTCTAACAGATCCTTACCACTTCTCCTTCATCTACACAACTTCAAAGAGCACCTGTGGAATCAAAGCAACATAATACTATCGAAGAACGGAGATCTACAATCATAAACAATATAGGACTAGATGTATATCGACCACACAAATGCATATATCATTAAACATACAAGAATGTGGACGAAAACTTGAATAGCTTTATTAATATCAAGAATAAGCAAAGAGGATTACAAACAATTGTTCTGACCCAGTGTTACCCTCCAGCATGAAATCCCTTCTTTCACCTCATGAAAAGCTGAGATCACCCAACACTATGATATTCCAACAAGAAATCAGCAGCACTTCCTTACAAGATACAAAATTCCAGCCTCTGGATCTCTCGGATGAGGGATCCATATATAGATGATTGCAGGGGGGTGAGTCAGCTTCTGGGATTCTGATTAGTGTCCTCTCTCTGATAGTTCTTGATTCCACTTGGAGATTGATGATCTCTTACTCATCCCTGCGCGAATTCAGAGAGGCAAGTGTCACAGGAGAAGTTTTTGGAAGATTCCATGATCATCCACCTTGCATACTGCCTCTGCCATTTGTCCACTCTCACCCATCGCACCCCATAGAAGGGATTTTCAATATGCATCGCACCTCTTGTGTGCATTAGGTGGGATGCATCGCACTTTGACCATGGAGTAGGTGAGATGGTCCAGTTTTGACCAGTTTTGAGCAGTTTTTCATGGAGCACTTCTGGGAGATGATGTAATCAGCTGACCTTGTTCTTTTAGGGTATGGAACAACACTTTTAGGGACTCAGGAGCCCTTGGTTTATGGATATGTCTGATTGGGGTTGTAGTGCCCAAAAATGTCTATAACATGACCTTAGCAAGTAAGGCAAGGAAAGGGAAGGGGAAGGTTTCCCATTCCAAATCGAATTCTTCTCATGGAGGGAAGAAGAGTCACAAGTCTAAAGTGATATGCTTTAATTGTCATGAGATGGGACA
The DNA here is from genome assembly GCA_031772625.1 of Pinus tabuliformis. Taxonomy (NCBI): domain Eukaryota; kingdom Viridiplantae; phylum Streptophyta; class Pinopsida; order Pinales; family Pinaceae; genus Pinus; species Pinus tabuliformis. Next base: position 1,483,226,414 of record CM062820.1, on the reverse strand, counting down.
TTATGCGACTAATTTCTCATTGAAGAAGTCCAAGAAGGGATCCTTGGAAGGACTGGAAGGTGAGGCATTAGCCTCTCAGTTCAAAATGGAGATTACCCTCATCGCCTGCATGGTGTCATCGATGATGGGTTGTGTTTGGTATCTTGACAGTGGAGCCTCATTCCACATGACCAATGATAAAAGTTTATTCAGTTCCTTGGAGGAGAAAGACCTCAAGATGCGCATAGAGATGGGCATGGAAAATTTTAGGGGTGAATGTTCACCCTTTGGCGAAATTAAGGGGTTTTAAATTTTTAGTGGGAAAATATTTTGTATCATAGTAAATTTTTACAAATCGCCTCAAATAGCCCACCTTATTTTAAGGGAGAATGTAAAAAAGGTAAATTTAGCCCTTGAAATTACGAGTTACAACCTTCCATTCGCCCTAATTTTCAAGAATAGGTTTTATTTAAGTGAATCCTATGGGCCAAATACCATATTTATAAAAGAGGTATGGTAAATTAATAAAAATATAAATAAATGAGAGGAATGGTAAATAAATAAATAAAAAATTATATTTACTCCATAAGTCACCTTATATACATGGAAGGGTGTAAACAAATAAAAATATAAATAAAGTGGAGGTATGGTAAATAAATAAAACCTCTTTTTATATTTAGTCCATAACCCTCTTTCTATTTATGAAGGCTCAAGAAAGAGGTTTTATTTAAGTGAATCCTATGGGCCAAATACCATATTTGTAAAAGAGGTATTGTAAATTAATAAAAATATAAATAAATGAGAGGTATGGTAAACAAATAAAACATTTTTCTATATTTACTCCATAAGTCATCTTATATTTACGAACACTCAAAAAATGCGTTATATTTAGGTGAAACCTATGGGCAAAATACTATGAGCCAAATACCATGGGCTATATTATTATTAATACCATGCAAAAAAAATTATTAACCCTAATATTAGTATTAATAAAAATAAAAATGGCACATGGTATTGACGCATGGTATTCACGTGGAATGTAGCCTATTTAAATGGGAGAATTAAACTAGCATAGATCCATCTTCACTATCTACTAAGCCCCGAGAGGGATAAAATATCGTGATCTGCAAATTGGCATAGAGTGAAAAAATATTTGATCCCTCTAGGGGCTTGGTGGATCAAGAGTAAAAATGGATGTTGTAATTTAATGTATGTTAAACATTTTAACTTGGTTAAAATAAAAATCAATTATTAATTTTATTAATTTTTATAAATTACATCATAGTAATTTTTAAGCTCCATGTTTATGATAACCCATGGTATTGACCCATGGTAATACCATGGTATTCATGTGAGCATAGACTATTTAAAGGGGAAATTCTATCATCTTAGATCCATCTTAATTCTGGGTCTACCAAGTGCTCAGAGGGATAAATAGATTTCATCCCCCTAAGAGTGGTAGATGTGGAGTTAAGATGGATATATGTTGGTTTTTATGATAATGAAGATATTAAATAGATTTAGGAAATTATAGTGTAAAAACATCTTAAGGTGAATGGTCAAAGCTACATTTAGTCACTTCACAAAATTTAGTAAAAAATACCAATATCTCCATTAATATTGGTTTTTAACTTTTTCTGATTTAACAAAAAAAATTCAAAACAATAAAACCTTACTCTTTCTGCATCACCCTCGCAGAAGATTTCTCACCATTTTTCAAACATTCTCAATATGATATCTTCATGAAAAAGTTTAGGTACTAATGTTGGATTAGTTGTTTGAAAAACAAGCTGGTTTGTACTACCTTTCAGCTTCTGTGCTATTCTTAGTTTGTCCTAATGATCTGTAGGGGTTGGAGCCATTGCACCATATTTTCCTAAAAGGTGGAGATTGTTCACTGAAAAGGAAATTAATCTACATGTTACAACGATGTTAAAAAATGCGAGACCTATGAGGGTAGTGAATTATGCTAATAAGCAATTTAGATTGGGAGAGACGTAATTAAATTTTATTGTTTAATTGAAGATTTCCAATTAAAATAATAATAAATCTACAATTATGTATTCATATATTGATTGGAAGGATTCTCACAATGGTCACTTCTTTCAATTAGATCCCCTTCAAACCTTTGAGATACGTAATACTTTCTTATATAATATAGTTTGGGCTTGCTACTTGTTGGCGTGTTGGGGTAAACAAACTTGATGTGTTTTTTTTTTAACTCGCAGTTGAAGTCTATGGAATAAGAAAGAAATTTGATAACTTGAAAAAAGTGGTAGCTTGACAAAAGTTGTAGAGAAAAGATTAATCTCTCCTACCTTGAGAGAACTCATTGTCAATATCAACACCTACAAGAACTTTGTTGTGGAATATTATCAAAACTAATAGAAGGATATGAAAGAGTGTATTGTAATAACCTTGACAAACACGGCCACTGAAACTTAGAACATTGTTTGTAGGAAGAGAAAATTATGTTTCTTTTTTCCAAACATGTATGTTAGTATATTACAGTTTAATGAATATGTTTTCTTATTATCATATATGGTTTTGATACTTTAACAAAACATTCACCAAGACTTCACAATGTTTTATTATTCAGTAAAAGATCTTCCAATATCTTACAAGATTTTATAATTCAGTGAAAGATTCTCCATCACTGTACAAGATAATATAATCTGGTGAGAGATTCGCCAAAAAAATTATATATAAATATTATATTATTGATAAAATCGCCTCCCATTTTTCCCATGTATCATGGGGATTAGCCCATTTATTAAACATATAAATTTAGGGTGGTTCTTAAAATTTTCCCTAGAGATGGGTGATGATGGAAAGTATAGTATTTCAGGAGTGGGCATGGTTGCTTTTCAGAGGGAGCATGGACCTCCTATCACCTTGACAGATGTGATGTATGTGGCTGGATTGAAGAAGAACTTGGTATCGATCACGACGTTGGAGGACAAAGGCTATGATGTTGTCTTCAGTAAAGGAAAGGTGTTCCTAACACACATAGCCACGAGTCAGACCAAGAGGATAGGGATTCAGGTGAAGAATCTTTATAAACTAGAGGTATATGATTAATGTGCAGCATTGAGTACGAAAGCAAAATTGGTGCAAAGCCAAGACATTGGCGCGTTGTGGCATAGGCAGTTGGGCCATTTGCATCATGGGGCTTTGAAGATAATGCAGTAGATATATATAAGACTTCCCAAATGTAAACTTGAGCAAGTTGACACATGAAAAGGTTGTACCTTGGAAAGTACACCAAGTCTTCCTTTCATCATCAAGACAGTTGAGCAAAGGCTATCTTAGAGCGAGTTCATACTGATGTGTGTGGACCATTCTCGATGGAATCCACTGTGAAGCAAAGGTATTATGTGATTTTCATCGATGATTTTTCTCATAAATGCTAGATTTATTACTGCAGAAGAAGGACAAAACCTTCACAAAGTTTTGTGAGTTCAAAGCTTTGGTCGAGAAAGAGTCAGGGAAGAAGATCAAGGCCTTGAGAAGCGACAATGGTGGAGAATATGTCTCTCAAGAGTTTAAGGACTTTTGTGCAGCGGAAGGAATTAAACGAGAGTTGGCGACACCTCATAACCCACAACAAAATGGGGTGGCCGAGAGGAAGAACAAAACTATTATAGGGGTAGCATAAGCGATGCTGCATGACCAAGCCCTATCACTTCACTTGTGGACTGAGGTATGCAACATAGTGGTCTATTTGCAGAATAGAAGCCCACATCGAATACTTGGGATGAAGACACCAGAGGAATCTTTCTCTGGTAAGAGACTAGATGTGGGTCACTTCAGTATCTTTGGCTCATTGGTATATTTCCATGTGACAAAGGATCCACAGAAGAAGCTTGAGCCGACAACAGAGTTGGGGATACTGGTGGGGTACACAAATACACCTCACAACTATTGGGTGTACTTGCCTACCAGTCGTAGGACAATGGTTCGCAGAGATCTCAAGTTTGATGAGCAGAAGGCCATACAAGTTTCCCTTGAGAGGGAGCTCCAACTACAAGTTGTGGAGGAACTGTTGGTTACTAAGGAGGAGGAGCCTCAAACTGATGTGAAGCAGATGCATGTAGAGGTTCCAGGAGTGGAGACATCCACTCAAGCAGAGTCTTCCAGAGATGGACGGAAGCGCACAAGAGAAGCTAACAGATTATTGAAGGATGCGAGAGAGAATGTGGGAGCACCATCTTCTCAGTGCAGAAAGAGGTGGTCACTGGAGAGGTACACTAGCTACATGGCCCTTGTTGGGTAATGTGTTGATATCGAGCCATCTTCCTTTGAGGAAGTAGTGCAAAAGCCGATTTGGGTTGATGCTATGCTGGAGGAGTATGACTCCATAGTTCGTAACAGTGTTTTGGATGTGGTTCCAAGACCGGATAACAAGCCAGTTGTGAGTTCCCATTGGCTTTACAAGGTAAAGAAAGCTACTGATGATAGGAGGATCATGTTGCTGCAGTATATTTCGACAAAGGAGAAAGATGCTGACATTTTGACAAAGGCATTGTCAAAGTGTAAATTCGAGTTTCATAGAGACAGGATCGGGGTGGCAGATAATCCCTCTCTTATTGAGAGGGAGTGTTGAAATGTGGCAACAAGAATATTCCAATTTAATTTGTCCTTGAATTAAATTGTGAATTAAATCGCAGTCATAACAACTACTTGGAAATAATGAATTAAGTTATTTTGACTTAATTAGTTGGAGAAATTCAAGTTAGAAGTATTTCTAAAGTCATGCAAGAGTTATCCCTAACATTTAGGAGATAAGGTTGATTTATATTTGAGTTGCAATTAGTTAACTCAGTTTACTAAGTTAAGTCCAGTTAAATTAGTTCCAAACTGTTTGAGGAAGTAATAGAGATTTAACAGTCAGTTGATGCATGCATGCACTCAACTAGTGTACTCCAATTAACTAAAGATTCCCTCATCAGAAACTCATGCATGTATATTCTGAGAAATACCCAGTTGAGATTAAAGACAAGGACAATGTACTATCAGTTGCATGTGTTTTCTTATAAGGAAAACTCATGCATTCAGAAGGAAATGATTTCCTTGAGGATTGTGCAGTTCTGACAGTGTGTGATATCAGGAGATCATCCACTTGGTAAATCGAGTTTTTCCACTTGGTTGAATGAGATCATCCCAGAGGAATAGCGTAAGGAAATAAGAGCTTGGAGGGCAGAGAGGAAGGCTTGTGAGAAGCCAAGTTTGCCTATGAGCATCTATGAGGATTGTATTGAGAGATAGCTAGCTGTGAGAGCTAAGGCTTTGTATGATTCCTATGTATTTCCACCTTTTATGATAATACAGATAGTGGGGTTTTGTGCTAAGGATTTCCCCAAAGTATTTTCATGTGTATTGTGCATTGATTCTTCTTCTTTTGGTTATTGTTCAGCTTAATCTTTAAGCTTCCGCAAATTGATAGTAGAAGTAGGTTATAGTATTTTGCTTTGATTTATATTGCATTATCAGGTTAACCTACAACAGATTTTCTACATATCCATGAATGGAGGAGAAGGAAGAGGCTCATCAAAGCTGATATCCCATAATAATTCATTCTCGAATGGTTTCTTAAATCATTACAACTTGAGATATCTAAGGACGTGTCCCTCTCCGGTGTTTTCACGGAAGAGCAATTTATTTTCAGGGCCCAAGAGTTAGAACTGATTTATTCTCAGTCTGGTGTTCTTTAAAAAACTCTACCTAATGCTCCTAGATCCAAGGTGGATATAGCCAAACTTAAGCTAGGTCCCCACGCCGACGGGCTAGTTGGATCAATTGATGTTAACACGGTTAACCTGCTGAATCAATTACAACAATTTTCTTTACAAACTTCTTCCTCTATGCAGGCATCACCATCCACATCTACACCTTCTCAACCTACGTCTATAAACGTCATCCAAACTTCAAACCCTAAAGGAAATCAACAATCCAATGGAAAGAAGAAAGGGCGAGGTAGGAAGAAGAACCAAGATGGGAAGGGCAATGAAAACGAACCCAGAAATGATGCCAGAGAGGGTAAGAAAAAGTCCAAGAAAAAGGTAAAATTTCCATGCAAGTTATGCAATGGGGATCATTTTACTCATCTCTTCCCTAAGATCCAAGACAGTTAGCTCTTATTAGTGCAGCAAGGGTCTTCTAGTTCCTAGGATGTTCTCACTAACCCTTTTCCCCTTACTTGCTGGCACAAATTCTAATGTTGGTACCCCTGTAGGGGGCAACCAGGAAGGGGACAATTCGTCAAATGTCTATATTATGAGCTCAATATCAATGTCACTACACAGTCGCTTGATTACGGTGAATCAGAATCATCTAAGGCTAAGTATGCTTCCGATGCCTCAGAGATGCTCCATATTGAGAGGCCCTCTATTGAGTCTATATCTCGGATGCTGAAAGGCTCCGCAAAGCACTCGACCATTAACCCTAATGCTAGGGCAGCCCAGAACTACTCAATTATAGAAGATCTTACTCGGAGTCCTTGTGCTATGTTAACATTAGAGGTACTCTAATCGTGCCCTGCTCAGACGAGTTCTTTTCTCTCAGTAATCAAAGCAATAGATCCAAAAAATTCTCTTGTGCTCACTTTTGATATGTCAAATGTCAAAAAGAGACTTCCCCATCATATGGCTTTCTAGATAAAGTCTACATATCGAAAGACTAACATCTTTCAAATAGTTATAGATGAGGGAGCTTCCACATGTGTGATGTCCATGTCATGTTGGAAGGCCATTGGATCACCTCAAGATGTTCCTTCACTGACTCTATTGATGGAATTTGATGGACATTCTTATAGGCCGGGCGGGATTATAAAAGCCTTTCCCATCTATGTTGGGGGAAAGGTGGTAAATATTGAGGTAGAAATTGTCAATGTGAACCTAGATTACAACCTTCTCTTAGGAAGGAATTGGATTTACGAGATGGATGCCATAGTTTCATCATTATTTTGCATCCTTTGTTTTCCTCATGAGGGAAGGATTGTAAAAGTTGATCAGATGGATTATTCTCCAGGTGACTCTCACGCATCCTCTAACTCTATTGTTCCATTAGTGGACAATCCTAGGCAACCTATTGAGAATTTAGGAGTTGGGATGTACTCTTCTTTAATGGGTAGTTTTGATCTCCCTACTCCTTCAGTTAGAATCAATGTTGTTTCATCCTCTAGGGGACCTTCTTGAAGAAAGTTCTTTTGAACTCATTATTTTTCGAACCCTTGACCTTTACCCTCATCTACCACCACATTAGATGGAGGGAAGGTAGGTGGAATTTCATGTCCTATGTCTGCAACAGAAATTGCTTATTAGTCTATTGTTAACTCTGCAGACTCCCATCCAACTCCTTTCTCAACATAGGAGTTAGATGGAGATGTGGCTCCAACTTGGACCCTCGATTCAACTTCAGTTCGGGATTGCTTAGATAAAGTCTTACCATATGAGGAAGCAATTCTAGAAGAAATTATGGGTGTTGATAGACCATGGGATGATTTACATCATCATTCATATTTCCTCCCTCATTTGCGAGAAATTGAGTCAAGTTTGTCTAGTCCATCTACTAGTGATGTTCATACAGTTTTAAACCCTTTGGCCCCAACACAATTTTCTGCCGAAGGTAACATGTATGTTATCTCATGAACTGTACCTGTGAACATCTCTAGGAATCATAATATAGTCGAAAATGTCTTCATCGAAGCTGACTATTCCCTTAAAGAAATTCAAATTTACACCGATCTCTTCAAAGAGTTTCGTGATGTGTTCACTTGGTCTTATGAGAAAATGCCTGGAATAGATCCATATATAGTCCAACATGAGATCAAGACATATGAAAATGCTAAAACTATTCATCAAAAACTGTGACCGATCAATCCTAGAAAAGCAGCAGCTATTATAGTTGAAGTTGAAAAGCTACTTAAGGCAGGCTTTATATACCTTGTTCCTCTAACTGAGTGGGTCTCTAATCTAGTCCTCATAGATAAAAAGCAAGGAATGATCCAAGTATGTATTGACTTTAGGGACCTAAATAAGGCTTGTTCGAAAGACAATTACCCCACGCCCTTTATTGATCAAATTATTGATGAATGTGCGGGTAATGAAATTTTTTCATTCATGGATGGATTCTCTGGTTACAATAAAATTACTATCCATCCAGAAGATTAGCACAAGACAACCTTTATTTGTCCTTGGGGTATGTTTGCATACAAAAAGATGCCTTTTTGCCTTAAAAATGCTAGAGCCACTTTTCAGCGAGCCATGTCTTATGCTTTTCACGACATCAAACACGTTATCAAAGCATATATGGATGATTTAATTGCTTGTTCTGGAAATAAAATTGATCATCCTAAACACCTTCGGCTAATATTTGAACGGCGTCATTTTTATAAAATCTGGTTGAATCTGAATAAGTGCATTTTCGCCTTCACATCCGATCGGTTGTTAGGATTCATCATATTGATAGAGGGGATTCGTGTTGATCCCTTCAAGGTTGAGGCAATACTTCAATTGCCTCCCCTGTCTTCCATTCGTCAAATTCAAAGTCTCCAAGGAAAAGAAAATTTCTTGAGGAGACTCATAGCAAATTATGCTAAGATTACAAAAGGATTTATGTGTTTGCTTAAGAAAGGAGTCCCATTTTTATGGGATGATTTTGCGCACGATATTTTGATACTTTGAAAGAAGCATTAACTTCTACTCCATTATTGAGTCCACCCGATTATAGAAGAGACTTCCTTTTGTATCTCGCTGCAGTAGAATCAACCATTGGTATGGTTTTGGTTTAGGAAGATGATTCTTTTTGTGAGCATGTAATCTACTACCTAATTCAACGCTTGGTAGGTCCTGAACTATGTTATTCTCCCATCGAGAAATTAGCTTTGGCAGCTGTCCATGTTGTCCAGCAGCTTCAGCGTTACATTCTGCTTCGAAAAATGTTCGTCTTAACAGCCGTCAATCCATTTCAGTTTGTCCTCAGTAGGCGAGTGATTGGGGGCAAATATAATAGATGGATTTTCATTTTTCAAGAATTCGATCTCAAATTCATGTCGGCTAAATCTAAGAAATCTTTAGTATTTGCAGAGTTGATATCAGAGCTTCCTTGTGAGGAAGAAATTATTCACGAGGAAATTTTTCCTGATGAACATTTATTTCTCATTTCTTCACAAGATCCTTGGTATGGGGATATCATTATATATCTCCAGACTTCAAATTTTCCACCTGCTTTCTCCAAAGATGAGCATAGAAAGTTGCATCACCTCGCTAAGAATTATGTTATTATAGGTGACACATTATATCGTTGCAGGATTGATTCAATCCTTAGGCATTGTTTGACTTTGGAAGAAGTTGAGTCAGTTCTTAATGATTTCAACAGTGGAGCTTGTGGCAGTCATCTATCAGGGCTTGCAACAGCCCAAAAAAATTTGCGATCAGGCTACTTTTGGCCTTGAATTTTCAAAGATTATATTGAAGTGGTCAAAAGAATACTTGTCAAGTCTATACTTAGAAAATGTGCGTGCATCCAGCTCTACTTTTCCTTGTTATCACCATCATTCCTTTCACAAAGTGGGGCCCATTGGTTTTACTACTTATAAGTAGATCATTGTAGTCATAGACTACTTTACAAAGTGGGCTGAGGCCATGCCTACTTTCAAAAATGACAGTGAAACAACGACCTTGTTTCTCTTCAATTAGGTTATTTCACGATTTGGTATCCCTAAAGAGATTGTCACTGACCATGGCAGTCATTTCCAAAATCAACTAATGTCTGAATTGGCTCTCAAGTTGGGTTTCCGGTAGGAGCATTCATCTCCATATTATCCTTAGGCCAATGGGCAGGTTGAAGCTGTGAACAAGTCCCTTAAAATTATCCTGCAAAGGATGATTGACAAAGATCGATCCAATTGGCACATCATGTTGTATCCGGCACTTTGGGCATACCGAACGTTAGTTAAGACTGCCACTGGTTTTACTCCTTTTCAACTAGTTTATGGGTTGGAATCTATCTTTCCTATTGAATGTGAAATTCCTTCTCTTAAGCTAGTTGTTGAACTTCTTCCAGAGACTTCTAGTCTCGAGGAATGCCTCGTTCATTTGGAGCATCTTGATGAGTAGCGTCGAGATGCCGCCATAATAAATGAAGCCCATAAAAAGAGGGTAAAAACTCAATACGATAAAGTTGTCCGCCCTCAGAATTTTTTTGAAGGTGACCTTGTCCTGGTCTACGATCAAGACAAAGACGCCCTGGGGGTAGGCAAGTTTAAATCTATGTGGTACGGTCCCTTTATAGTCAAGTGCATTTTGAAAAAGGGGGCTTATGAATTAATTGACTTTGAAGGAAACAAGTTGGCAGAGCCCAAAAATGGGCTCTACCTTAAGAAGTACTTTGCTTAGGCTTCAGTCGAGCACTTACTTGTTTGTATATATTGTATGTTTGTACATATCTATCTAGCAGTTTTAGTGATGTTGATATTTTATCTGCTTTGGTAGGTATTGATGGACGATTCAATATATCTAGGATTCGTCAATGGTGTGAGTAGGCATACCCGGAACCTTGCTTCTGTGGCTTGGGTGATTTATTATCCATCTGGCTAGTTGATGGTTTCGAGAGGAGTACGTATCGATCCTGCTTCAAATAATATTGCCGAATATATTGATGTTATTAATTTGATATCCAAAGCAATATCTCTTAGTATTGATTCGTTAGTGGTTTATTTAGACTCACAATTGGTGGTATCTCAGCTAAATAACACTTATCAGGTACGAGATCCCTATTTGTATCGCCAATTTTTGAGAGTGAGATTGTTGCAACGATCATTTGTTTATATCACATATGTTCACATTCCACGATCAAAAAATTCATTAGCAAATTCTATTGCTAATCAAGCATTAGATTGGCATATAAATCATTCATCAAATTAAAAAACATAAAAAATAATCAAAGTATCATCTATATATATCATAAAATCACCTGTATATAGATAGAGTGTTTGTGTCCAAAATAATATACAAAAAATTGGGACAAAATGCCCTACAAAATTTGGGCTTATGCCCATCATCATGTCCAATCATAAAAATATCTGATCATCTATCTAGCTGGCTCAGGATGAGTAGCCAGAAAATAAACAACGACATTGGCTACATGCTGGAATAGCCGCACCCAGTCCCGTGGTACTCCTACCATGCGACGCTGCATCTCCTCAGGTAGATCCTCTATGGCTATCATGGGTACTTGGTGAGTTAGCCTCACCAAGTTCCTCTGAACTGCATGGAGAACTCTCTCCATCTCAGCTGTAGCCCCTTCAGCATCTCTTTCGTGACACCTATGTCTAGGAAATCCATCAGGTCTCACTGGTCCCACATCTGAAACATGATCAATATATTTTGTAAGTGTCTTGTCTCATCAAAAATATTTTTAAGTTCATTAAAAAACCAAAAAATATTAAAAAATCTTAAAAATTAAAAAATTGTTACCTATGGCACCCCATGCTGCATTTGGTGGTAACACTAAATCTGGATCTCCTCGGAAATCCATCTCGGCATAGGGGTAGTCATCGACTGCGATGACCTGTTGATCCCACCATGTGAAAAAATCATCGTCAAAATTCATCCTGGGCACATCGCCACCCCCAAGGCGTTTCATCAGGTCAGCCCATCTACCCATTCATGGATCTCTAGGGCTACTGATAGTCAATAATACCTTGGGTCGAAGCCTAGGTACTTTCTCAAAGAAGAATGAGCATAATATTGTGCCATATCCAAAATTCTTTGTTTGACCCTTCTGAATGGAGGTCAGTTGGTTCTTCATATTGGGCAGTAGATGTGTGCACCAATCAGACACTATGGTGAGATATTCCACTGCTAGTCTCATAGATACTCGTGAGGCCCGATGTAAAGCTGCAAACCCATTTACCTTGGCAATGGTAAATAGTAAAATCTTCAAGGACAAGCTCTCTATGTGTTTGATTGGAATCTGACTTCCAATCTTTTCAGGATGACCAGGACAATATATGTGGACATAGTCTTCTACAGTAAGACTACCCCTCGTCCTGCCAATCGAATGCACCACCTCTCCCCTTCGAGAAAGACCAGTAATAAAGTATATATCTTCGATCTTGATCCTTAGGGGCATCTGATCGATCATGAATGTGTCATCCTCTGCACTCCAGTAATGAATCAAAAGCTCAAGCAATCGTGTGTTGGCTTTCATTTTTGGCATCTTAAATTTTTTTAGCAAGCCATGGCCTCTTAAAGCATCCAAAGCATTTTGGTCCTCCATTACTTGATTATCTATAGCACTATGCTCTCTTTCTCACCAGGTGATGGTCATCCTACCCAAAAAAATGTTTCAAACCATTAGATTTATGTTTTAAAGTTTTTACTCGCACACACGTGGGTTGCCTTTTAACACAGTCACATGTAGGGCCCTCGTATATGCGGGTTACCTGTATTCAACCCGCGTGTACGTAGAGTTGAAATTTTTGACATATTTTCCTACGGTCAAAACTTGAAAAAAACATTTAAAAAGTATCACAAATAATTACAAGTAGGATATAAGGGTTACCTGGAAGTTTTGGAGCGATTTGAATGGTTCAATTGGTCGGAGGAAGCTTGTTTGGGTTTGTCTCCACAACTCCTTGCTCAAAACACAAATGACAAAACTGTGAGTCCAAAAGTCCTTATATAAGTTGAAAAATAAAAATTATTTTTTCAAAAATTGATTTTTGTCTTATGGAATTTTTGACCTTGTGGCTTGGAGTGTCGAGAATGGGTTTTCTTTTCAGGAAATTTTGGATACTTCTTCGAGACATCATTTTGGTCCCATAACCGCGGACCCATAATGGCAGGTATCGTTTTCTTACCAGCATATAGGTTAGAGAATACCACTTTCTGCTACATTTTGCATACTAACCTCCATACTGCGATACGTTAGCCATAGGGTCGACCCCCTTTTATCTTGGTTCGCAAAACATTTTCACTCGCCAACTTTAAAAATCATGATGTGATGGTAGAGTCAACCTTTACATTGGCATCTTAGTTAGATCCTTGCTAACATTGGTTGCCCATGCTACTATATTGAGTAGGGTCGAGAGTCCTCTTTAGTCCCACCATGACTTGTGCGTTGAAGACTCATTCTCATTCTTCTGCGCTACTTTCTGGCCTTATACCCTAGAGGCTCCTTTTTGTTGACTATAATGTTGCATTGCATATTGACTACTTGCACCTTTTGGCCTTGAGCTAGCTTCACTTGGACTCGTGTTTAAGCCACTTATCGACCATGTCTTATGCAAAATCAACCTTGCAATCACTTAGCCTCTACAACTTGACACACCCTTATACCCATGGAAAGAACATCCCTTTGAGTGTCCTTGACCAGTTTTGCCACCTTGCATTGAGCATAGGAATGTTCCCCTCCCAGGAACTAGAGCATCTGCTTTTTCGACACTCGTTCTTTCCACTATACTATAGCATTCTTTTATTCTTTTTCAAGCTTCATATAAAAGAAAAATACAAAAAAAATTATATATTCCAAAAAGAGCGAGAATGGGACATTATTTCCATATTTTGATGGTAGCTAGAGTCAGTCATGTTTCCCTTGAACAAAGCACTCAAAAGAAAGTATTTCCTCCATTGGGGTGGGCTTTAGTTTGACTTAGGAGAGACTTAACCTTGTTATCAAGTCAGTCCTCCTCTGATTGGTTACCTCTTCCAATCATATGGAGAGTTTGCTTATGCCTCCTACATGACAAACTTATACAAAGTTATCATATGTTGCCATGTAGTCACAGTTGAGTCGTGCTTTGTTCAAGGGAAGTAAACCTAATTCGACCTCTCTGCGGTGTCCCTTGACCTATTTTTTAGTCAGCCATCCCTAGTTGTTAGCGTCATGTTCGTTATCACATCAGTTTTATTGGTCCTTTACCCATTCTGGTTTGAGAATGTCTCCATTGACTTCTTATTGGCGGGTCTTTTCCTTATCGACTATGACAAGTTACTCTAAGGGAAGATCTAGAGCCGCACCCTGGCCCTATTTTTAGTATTGATAGGTCACCTTGTGCTCAGCATCAATCAGTATCATGGGTCTTTGACTGGGTGGTTTCCCTTATGTTCGACATCAGCTTTTATTATCACACATTGGGATTCGTGCAGTGCCTTGGTTTCCATTTGACCCTATTGGTGGATTCCTCGCCTCTGTGTCAGCTTTCATTATTGGTTGGTTCAAAGGGTTTCTATCATGTGCTAGCCACATATTTTGTACGCCGGAAACGTGCTTCGATTGAGTTACTACATCTGTGTTCTTCCAATTCCTTCCACATTATTGGCCTACGGGTTACACTCGCGCTAGATTGATGAAGGATGCCTTAATGCCTTCCTTCTAGCAGATCTTTTCCCATTGAATTCAACTCATTTCTCTGGGAAAGGGATCTAGAGTCCATTTGGTAGTACCTTAGGGTTTGTAGTCATCAGTGGTAGATTCCTTCACTATCAACAGTGGGAAAACATCATTGTCTCCTGATTGATAGATTCTTTCAAGTGTTCGACTACAACTCATTTATTCACACTTGTTAGATTGTACTGGGTACCTTGACTCTCATCATCATTATCGGTGAGTAGTCTCATGTTTGTTAATGGTATACATCAATGACCGGTAATCAAACAATTTCTCACATGGTCGACTTCATATCATTCATTCCCATTGTGTAGAAATGTACCACGGCGGTCGGTGAAGACCTCAGGTTTGCATCAACATGTCTTGGTTCACTTGCCAATTGCTCCTATTTCTGCCAGTTAACACCATCCACATTATATGTTGCAGTTCCTTACAGCGACACCTTATATGCTGGCACCCGAGTTGCAATGTAGTACCATTTATTTCATCATGTTCATTTGGTACTATTTGGATCAATTTATTGACTTCAGTGATTAGCTTCATACTTCAGCATCATTGATCAACTTTTTATATGTGATATTCAGACATGTACTTTCTTGATTGTGATCAGAGGATCCATTATGTATTTCAGTTCCTTTATACTTATATGCATATTGTATCCACTTTTGTACTTGACATGCAGACATGCCTTACTATTTCTGAGCATGGATATGCCCACCTCAGACAACAGTTTCTTTCTGATCTCTTTTGCTGGCTTGGAAAGCTGAATTCTGGTGAACTCCTCCTCGGTCTTGGCATGATTCCTTCCATACACTTAATACATTTCGGCCATCATATACCCCTTTTGACCTCATATATTAGGGGGCATCTGTTATAGCACCATTTACCACTCTTGGTAGATCTAATGCTTTGATTATGGCCTAGGGAAACCCTTCCTTCCAGACTTGGTCCAAAATCTAAAAAACAATGTTTTATTCCCTATATGCTACTTTTCCCTGTCGTGAGTGTTGCGATCGAAAAATTGCAGTGGAGGCTTTATCGCATTTCAGGATTTTCTTTAGGATATTTAATAATTGTCAGATGGAAAACTACGAGATGTGATTTGCGATAATAAGAGTTTAAGTATGGGTTCTTTTCTAAAATTTTAAGTCAAATTTTAGAGTTAGTGCTTATTTTCGGAAGCTAAAATTTTTAAAAGGGTCCCCATTTATATGTCAAATCTTAACTATTACTCCCTATAAATGGGGGGGTTGTTACATAGTACAACACATTTCCAAACACATTTTGAGATATTTTCATGGGACGATCACACATGGTATGAGATATTCTACCAAATATGTTCGACTTCATGGATACACCGATGTTGTCTGGGTAAGAAGTGTTATTGACATGAATAGTATGTCTAGATGTTGTTTTAGTCTTGTATCTGCCATGATATCTTGGATGATAAGGAAGTAGAAGTCCTTATAATTGAGTACCACCAAGGCAGAGTATATTTCCTCTAGCATGGATAGTTGCAAAGCAGTTTGGTTGAGAAAGATATTTGAAGAGTTATTTGAGTAGGTCCTAGACACTACAATTATATATTGTGACAACAAAAGTGGGATCTATTTTGTAGAGAATCTCATATTTTATGAAAAGTCCAAGAACATAGTGATTATATTTCACTTCATTCACGACATGGTGCGGACAAGAGTCGTTCATCTCCATCACATGTCGACAGATGACCAGATTGAAAATATTCTCACGAAGGATTTACCAAAAGGGAAGTTCTTAGTCTTCAGAGAGAAACTTGGATTGATGGATGTGACCCCTCCTAATAAGGGGCATCACTGATCAAGGATACCGAGTCAACTCTTCCTCCTTGTTTGAGTTCCCAAGGTGAGGAATTGAGATAAAGGGCTCCTAGGGTTGAGGGATCTCTGGAAAATAGGGTTTCACCCCTATCTATTACCCATAGGGTTGGAGTAGCATCTCACCCTATATTTGTCTTTATAGAGTATACCCCAGTTGGCATCATACCCACAAGCTAGGCTTGTTGGGATCATCCCTCCTCGTCTGGCTAATGGGTTGAGGAGGCTTGGGGGTGTGTGATCCTTACCTCTTGGTAAGTCAGGTATCTCGTCCAAGCTAGGATTATGATGCACATGTTCTACTGGCTCAATCTTAAGGGTCATTACTGGGAAGATCGATAGGCAATAGGATGGTTTGAGTAGTAGCTCCCTATTGTATAATTCAACAATCCCCCCCATTTTTCATACTTAGTTGTCAAAAAATAATGGGGACCATTTACTTTTTATATTTTATTTTCCTTTAATAAATATTTTGGTTTTAATAAATTGGTGCATATTCAAAATAGTTATAATATTTAATAAACTTGAGGCTTTTTATTTCCTTATCGACACTTCTCATATCAAAGTTACACTTTAAAACATATTACGAGAAACCAAAACTCTGATGGGCCCTACTCTTAAAGTTAAAGTATATCATAAATTTTCATATCAAAGTTATATTATATCGTAACTTTCTTTTAGAGATTATTATGATAAAGCTCCTCCCTGATCCCTAAATTCCCCATGCTTTATTAAAAAAATTGTATAAAAGGCTTTCTCAATATTTATAAAATGCTTGTGCACTTTTCCCATAAAGTAATATTCTAAAATGCCCGCCGGACCCAAAGCTATTATTTATTATATCGGCACATTTCATATCAGAGTTCTATCATATTACATCTCTGATATCCTCTTCCTCTGATATTTCGATTGGAACTCTGATATCGAAACTATTGCATTGGAAGTATTTCATTAAAACCCCCGATATAATTCTCTTGATAGACCTCGCGCCTCTTTAGTCAGCGCTTTTCCATCCAATATACTTCATGACCATTGTTATATCAGAACCTTTTCTCATTGGAAGTTCGATTTATCGTAACTCTTTAACATAATCCTCTGATATAATTCCTCCAATGAGCTGACATGGTAAGCCCACGTGCTTCCTCACTCACATGCTTAATGATTGATAATGTGAAATTTATGGTTCTCGAAATTCTAAATTCCTTCATTCATTTTTCCTCGATATTGTGAAGATTTGCTTTAAAGGAAAATATTACTATTGTAAATTGCATTGTTTGTGCTAAGTCTCGGCTAGATAGAGTATTCCATTGACTTCTATGTTTTCTATATAGGAAATATCTGATTCCCATAATAACAAAGAAACGTCGAAGAAAATAGAAAATATTGAAGAAAATATTGAAGAAAATATTGAAGAAAATATTGAAGAAAATACTGGTTCGCTGAGACAGTTTTGTGGTACAATTTGTACCAAATATTATAAGCATTCTTCATGGGAAGCAATGTACAAATTCTTTGAAGATGAATGACCCAAGGTTACTCATATAACAGTGACCATTGATGTTTCCATCTCGGTTTCAAATACAACTTTCAACGATGTGGTAAATTATTTTCTACACAGAATTGCAGCCAGACCGAGACTTATTCCCTATATTGATATGGTTCAGTGGGTTGTGGATAATCTAAGTATTTTTGATAGCTGGATTATCAAAAACAAGCACACAATCATTGGGTCTTTTACCAGTGAGTATTTAAGGAAATTACATCATCTACAAGAACCACAATGAAAATATGACAAGGAATATGTTGAGGCATTTCTTAAAGAGCATGGGAATGCATCAGAGAAAATTAGAGGCTGGAGAAAGGACTCAAAAAAAACAAAAAGGAGAACAGAGTGGTAAGCATGTTGTAGAATATCTCGCTAGTCCTTATTCCCAAATTACTACTATGATGTGTAGGCTTCATGCGCTACCAAATGTACGAAAACTTCCTGATCAATGGGTACCTCTAATGGATGGAGCTTCAGAAGGGTTTATATCTGATTGAGCCACTATGATTTTAGCTGATTTAGCTGGCCATATTTTAGCCTTTAGAAGTAAACACAACGTTTCTAAAAATATCATCTCTCCTTTCTATATGAGTGCCTATATTATGGATGCTTTTTTTTATGGATTTTTCATGCATGGGTTGGAAGTGGAATTTGCAAGATCCAACTCCCATTCATATTTATCATGATATTTTATGGGACTCAAAATATCATCAACATTTCTATCAAATATTCCATGGGGTCATATTACTAACCTATCACATTAGCATTGATACAAAGGCACATCAAATGTCTCTAGAAGCTGAAGCTGATCTTCTCTGAGTAGGGAATTGGTTTGGTGAAGAATCATTTACCTATATCAGGGTATATGGAAGTTTATCAAACCCTCATGTTTTACCATTATTCATCCCAGATAAAATTCTGAGTAGGGAGATAGCTTATCAAACTATTGGTAATGGTATTTCCAAAGTCTTGAAAGAATCCAACAAAAGGATGTGGCCTTCTTTCCTAGCTCAATTTGGTATATTCGCTTTAGACAATTACAAGCATGAACAAATTGAAACAAATTCTATTCAAGTTCTTGGTTTTCATACTATACCTAATAGGTAGTATGATCCCCATCATGTGGTTAAAATGATCACAACTGCATCAAGTATCCAGAATTTTGTTCATGAGCCTTATCAATTTGATGAACAAAGAGAAAAGGAACAATTCACCCTTGAAGAAATGAATCATTTTTTGCAATACTGAGCCTCCAAGCTAGAAAAACTTCCAATGCATTCATTGCAGGTTCCTCAAGAGATTTTTTTTTTAATGATGATGCCAAAGTTACTAGTTCTACATAGTCAATTAATTCTTCTCAACCAAAAGTAGTAGTTACCTCTTATTCTTCTTAGGTAGAAGTATTTGTACCTGATGCAAGGTCAGAATAGATTTGGAAAGAATATAATCAAGCTCTAAATTCCAAGACTGATGAGTCTCAGGCTATTAAGACTGCTCAATAAATAAAGGTTTAGGAGACCCTTAAGACTCCTGAACAAACTCTGAAAATAATGAAGGTTCCTGAGAAGCCTTTGGATGACAAGGATATACAAATTATACCAACATTTCCTTCTTCTAAAGTTGTTTTAAAGATTGAGAACATTCATCCATTAAACATTTTCTACAACCCTCGGCACAAAGATATAGCAAGGAGGGTGTTAGAGTCAGTCTTTACATCCCTCCGTCAGAGATCATTTCTCTTTTTGCATTTCATTTTCAGGTGTCTCGCTCGATTCACTCAGTTGAATTCTATTAGGATCATGCCATAAATATGATGGAAGGGTCTTGTCATTCATTACCCCTCATTGCCTTATTATTGCTAGATTAGGTCTGTCTATTAAAATCAAGTTTTAAAATCACTTACAGCCCTGTTTTAGTCTTTTGATCAGCATAGTCATTTCAGTCACTAGGTCTAGGGTTTCATAAATTGCATCTTCAAAGTGTCCAATAACGCCAACATGACTCATGAGGGAGGTCCTTAATAAGTTTTCAGTTTCAATATTTTCATCATCATATGCTCAACTATGACTTTTCTTCAAAACTATGTTTTGAAGAAAAGTCGTCATTCCATTTTGTAATAAATTGCCATGTAATTTTCAGAATTTTTCAGTTGTTGAAATCTCTAGGCACAGTGTTGGGTCCCTATAATACTAGTGATTACCCCATTACTATTGTAGTTATACCCCTTATTAATATTGTTGTGCCCTTATTGCCCCCATATTGTTAGTACTGTGCCCCATAGAATCCCTCTATTGTTATTTTTGTGGCTTTATATTATTATTGTTAGGTCGGCTGGATTATATTGTGACTCCTTAGACTCCTATATATAGAAAGGAGGTCTTGTCATTTGTATCATCCAAGAATTGTTCATTTATGTAATGTAAAGGAGGTTGCCCCCTCGAAGAGGCTGAATTCTAAAGCGTTGATCTATCTTTTCTTGATCTGGTTTCATAACATTTGGTTTCAGAGCTTTTCGCGTGATATTTGCGGAGATATGATTTGAGGAAGTTGGTCTTTTTGCAGACTCCTGAATTACATTCAAAACAGGTGACCTGGGGAAAATCATCATAACTTTCTCTCTGGGGATCGTATTGAAGTTTTGTAAGAAGGTACAGAAAGAGGACGGACTGTAGTTTCTTGTGGGTGTTTTTTAGATCCAAAGGTCGAAACAGTGACTCGTGGCACGTCGTACAAGTTCGCTATACTGAACTAGTCTATAATCAAGTCACCGTGGGAGATTTCGCATAACTCTTCCTTGGAGAATCCAATTTGGGTCAGACTTGTGGCATTGGAAAGAGGACATAGAGCGCTACTACAGGTCACAAATTCAGAACTAGATAATCAGAAAGTACAGAGATACATCAGAGGCAATATCGAGCTCCTACAAAGTGAAAAAAGGTGTGTAGATTTTCTTTAATTTTTGCTTAAGCTTGGTTTGAAAATTTATTTTGAAGGAATTCAAAGGGCATATTAGAGAATTATTATCAGTAACTGATGCCCCGAGGAAAGAAAATGCAAACACCTAGTAAGGAACCTGAAAGCTCTAGCATGACTCATGAAGAAGAAGAAGAAATGCTATATGATATATCAAAATTACAAGAACAAGTGCAACAAGTGTCACTTGCACAAAAAGCAACTGAATCTAAGATGGATGGTTTAAGGAAAGATGTAGAAGCTAAGATGGATGGTTTAAAGAAGGGTGTAGAAGCTAAGATGGATTGTTTAAAGAAAGGCATAGAAGCTAAGATGGATGGCATGGAAGCTAAGGTGAATGGCATGGACACTAAAATTGATGGCATGGATGATAAGATGGAAGAATTGAAGATAAATATGAATAAGTTGCTACAAGAAATGGTCACTAAGGGTGAAAGGGTACTAAAGGAAACTCATGATGAGAACAAAAGAAATGTTAATCATGATTCCATAGACTCTAATGTTGGATCGAAGACTCACCATATTCCAAAAATCGATATGAGGAAGTTTGATGGCAAGGATCCCGCCACATGGATATTACAGATGGAGCAATTCTTCGATCTCAATAATGTGCAAAACACACAAAAGGTACGTATGGCAACTTTATATTTGGAACCAAATCAGTTTGTATGGTATCAATGGCTTTGCTCTCGTAAACAATTTATCACTTGGGCAATTTTTACGGAAGAATTGATAGCACATTATGAGGATACAAAAAGCAACACTTTTTTTAGCCAATTGATAAGTCTCAAACAAAAGGGTTCAATAATGGAGCACATTGAGGAGTTCCAAAAATTGAACATAAGGGTAAAAGATATTCCAGAGGAGCATAGGATTGATGTGTTCATAGGGTCTTTAAAGGATAATATCCAACATGATGTTCGCCTTTGGGAACCTGATTCATTAGAGAAGGCATTCAGGTTAGCAAGAAAAATGGAAAGCAAAATTATGGCAACTAGGAAGCATACCACTCACAACTATAAAGACGGAAGTGTTGTTGCCCTAGTCTTCCACAACCTATAAGGTTGACACCACAACAATTGGAAGAAAAAAGAGCAAAAGGGCTTTGTTACAGTTGTGATAGCAAATACACTAAAGGTCATAAGTGTGCTGAGAAGAAATTATTCTACATAGATTGTGAAGAGGAAGAAGAAAAGGAGCAAGAAAGGTCAAAAGAAGAGGATATACTCCAGGAACAAAGCCTAGATAAAGAAGAAATAAATCCGACCATATCTTGTAATGCATTGGCGGGAATTACCACTCCTCAAACCATCAAGATAGAAGGACAAATCAAGAAGAAAAAGGTAATAGTGTTGATTGATTCAGGAAGCACCCACAATTTTATTCATTGTAAGGTAGCAAAAGAATTGAATTGCTTCTTATATCCAGCACCAGAGTGTCAAGTGATGTTGCAAATGGAGGAACAATAAATTTCTCTGGAAAGTGCCATAATATCAAGCTATCCATGGGAGAATATGTATTGACTAGCCCAATGCTTTCCATTCCAATGGGAGGTGTTGATGTTGTACTAGGAGTCCAATGGCTACAATCCTTGGGTACAATAGCTTTTAATTTTCAAGAACTTTTCATGAAATTTTCTATGGAAGGAAAGGAAGTTGAATTAAGGGGTATTGCAGGGAAACCAGGAAAGATAATCAGCTCTAATGGTATGACAAAGCTTCTAAAAAAGGAACAAAGAGGTGTAATTGCACAATTATGTTCGCTAGATGTTTCCACATTGGAATCATCTATTTCTCCAGATCTCCAAAAAGTCTTGGACAATCATTCCAAGGTATTTGAGACTCCCAAAGGTCTCCCACCTATGCGTGATCATGATCATGCTATTCATCTGATTCCAGGAAGTGTTCCTCCAAACATCAGGCCGTACAGATATCCCTATGCCCAAAAAAGTGAAATTGAACGTATGGTTGCAGAAATGCTAGAGGCTGGTATAATTCAACCGAGTCAAAGTTCTTTCTTTGCTCCAGTAGTATTGGTGCACAAGAAGGATGGATCATGGCGCATGTGTCCGGATTATAGGGAGCTCAACAAGCTCACTATTAAAGATAAGTTTCCCATTCCTGTCATTGATGAATTACTGGATGAATTGCATGGATCAATTTACTTCACCAAGTTGGATCTTCGTTCGGGATATCATCAAATCAGAATGAAGATTGAAGACATTCCGAAAACAGCATTTAGAACTCATGAGGGTCATTATGAATTTTTGGTCATGCCTTTTGGCCTTACCAATGCACCTTCAACATTTCAAGGTTTGATGAATTCAATTTTCAAACCATTCCTTAGAAAATTTGTGTTAGTATTTTTTGATGATATACTAATCTACAGCAAGTCTTGGAAGGATCATGTTGAACATGTTGACAGGGTGCTACAACTATTGGAGGAGAAACAATTATATGCAAAAAGATCCAAATGTTTCTTTGGAGTACAAGAGGTGGAATATCTGGGTCATATTGTATCTCATGAAGGAGTTAAGGTAGACCCTAGCAAAATTAAAGCCATTAAGGAATGGAAAATCCCCACATCCATAAAGCATCTGCGAGGATTTCTCGGGTTGACAGGGTATTATCGCAAGTTTGTTAAGAATTATGGGAGAATAGCAGCACCTCTAACAACATTATTGAAGAAAGATGCATTTTCATGGACCCTAGAAGCAACAAAGGCCTTCGAACATCTTAAAGAGGCAATGTGCCAAGCACCGGTCTTAGCTACACCGGACTTCACAAAAACCTTTATTGTGGAATGTGATGCTTCAGGAAATGGAATTGGTGCTGTTTTAATGCAAGATGAAAGACCCATTGCTTTTGAAAGTCGTCCAATCAAGGGAAAGTTTTTACACAAAGCTATTTATGAGAAGGAAATGTTGGCAATACTCCATGCACTTAAGAAATGGCGACCCTACCTAATGGGAAGACACTTCAAGGTAAAAACGGATCATGATAGCCTTAAATACTTTTTAGAACAAAGATTATCCTCTGAAGAGCAACAAAAGTGGGTCACAAAGATGTTGGGTTATGACTTTGAAATCATCTACAAAAAAGGGAAGCAAAATGTGGTGGCAGATGCACTCTCAAGAAAGGATGAGGATGTGGAAGCATTGTTGTGTGCCATTTCTATTATCCAACCAGATTGGATAAACGAAGCAAGGGAGGAATGGAAGAATGACGAAGAAGTGTGGGCACTTATTCGAAAGCTACAACAAGATTCCAGTATGTCTGATACATTTAGCTGGAAAAATGATTCGTTATGGTACAAAGATCGCTTATACCTCTGTAAGAATTCCCAGCTAAAACAAAAGATTCTTATGGAATTGCACACTTCTCCCTTAGGAGGGCACTCAGGATTTTTAAAAACTTACCACAGGGTTAAGAAGGAATTTTTTTGGGATGGCCTTAAATCAGATATTCAAAAGTTTGTGGCGGAATGTTTGGTTTGCCAACAAAATAAAGTTGAAACAATTAAGACACCGGGTCTATTACAACCTTTATCCATTCCAAGCCAACGTTGGGAGGAGGTTTCAATGGATTTTATCACAGGTTTACCCAAGTCTGAGGGAAAGAGTGTCATCATGGTGGTAGTTGACAGACTTACCAAGTATGCACACTTTTGTGCATTATCACATCCATTTAAAGCCAGTACAGTTTCTACTGCATTTATGGAAACAATTCAAAAGCTACATGGAAACCCAAAGATTATTGTAAGTGACAGAGATCCCATTTTCACTGGAAATTTTTGGACAAAATTATTTTCTTGTCTTGGTACTCAGTTAGCTCATAGCTCATCTTATCATCCTCAATCTGATGGGCAAACTGAGATAGTAAACAAATGTTTGGAAGGATATCTTCGTTGCTTTGTATCTGATAAACAGACACAATGGGTCAAATGGTTGCCTCTGGCTGAATGGTGGTATAACACTTCCTTCCATACAGCAACAAAAATGACCCCATTTATGGCACTTTATGGGTATCAACCACCATCCATCACATCATATTTAAGAGAAAATTCTAAGGTTCAGGCAGTGGAACATCACATCGAACATCAACAACAAGTCCTCCAACTCTTAAAGGATAACCTCGTGTTGGCACAGAATAGAATGAAACAACAGGCAGATCAACATCGCAGTGAAAGAAGTTTTGATGTAGGTGATTGGGTATTCCTACGGCTACAACCATATAAGAAAATGTCCCTCAAGCAAGCTAAGAAGGATAATAAATTATCACCAAAGTATTATGGTCCGTACAAGGTGTTGCAAAAGATTGGTACTATGGCATACAAATTGGAGCTTCCTGCAGCTTCTCGATTGCACCCAGTTTTCCATGTTTCATGTTTAAAGAAGGTTATATTCGACAAGCTCCCAGTTCAAACAATATTGCCAGAACTTGACGAGGAAGGAAAAATTATATTGGAACCGGAAGCAGTCACAGAAACAAGAACTCGACAGCTACGAAATCGATCAATTTCAGAGTATCTTATCAAGTGGAAGAACTTATCCGCTGAAGATTCCACATGGGAGGATGAGAATTTTATGAAGAAGTATCTAGAACTACTCAAGCATTGAGGACAACACTTTTTTGAAGGAGAGGGGCATGTTGGTCCCTATAATACTAGTGATTACCCCATTACTATTGTAGTTATACCCCTTATTAATATTGTTGTGCCCCTATTGCCCCCATATTGTTATTACTGTGCCCCATAGAATCCCTCTATTGTTATTTTTTTGGCTTTATATTATTATTGTTAGGTCGGCTGGATTATATTGTGACTCCTTAGACTCCTATATATAGAAAGGAGGTTTTTTCATTTGTATCATCCAAGAATTGTTCATTTATGTAATGTAAAGGAGGTTGCCCCCTCGAAGAGGCTGAATTCTAAGGCATTGATCTATCTTTTCTATCTTTTCTTGAGCTGGTTTCATAACACACAACCTTGGTCTTCCTTTGTCAAAACATGCCATTATCCCTGCAAAAATCGCCAAAAGATTCATTATTCAAGTCAAAAATCAGAAGGACATTTGAAAAGACAGAAGTTGTATTAAATGAAAAAAGTGCCAAAGTTAAAAACATTACAAAATGGGTTATTGAGAAGCAAAAATGTAATCCATCTCTATATAAGATATTTCTCAAGTTATTGATCCATTTTCATCAAGAGACATTTAGAAATCCAAGAGAGAAATCGATTTTGAAATTTGGAAGGCCAACCATGTGTTGGAACACAAAGCGCGACGCACTGGCATAGGTCGTAGCGCACCCATAGAGCGCGGCGCATAGAACCGAAATTCACTGTGTATTTTTCAAAGGTCGCGGCGCTTCCAGGCTTCGCGGTGCACTGGGTTTGCACGTGGCGCACATAACCTCCAACACAAAAACTTATTGTGGCCTCAACTAAGATCAAACCCATTACTCCATGAGCCATGTTCATCACTTGAAACACCTTTTGTTGTGCCAAGAGGTCAAAGGATATCAGCTGGAGGTTTTGAGGAGCGAGTTTTTTGTTTGAAGAGCTAAGACAGTGTTTGAAGGGCCACGTGGTGCATAGGGCGAAATTCCGCAGTGTAAAATTACACTGTCGCAGCACATCCAGGAGGCGCGGCGCACTGGGTTTGTGCGTGGCGCACAGAACCTACAGGCCAGTTTCTTACCACTTCGGTCATCAAACTCACAATTTCTTCTGCTCCAAGTAAGTTCAAGAGCTCTTCTAGTGAATTTAACTTGTGTGGGGTGTTGTTTAGAGGGAAGATTCAAAGGTTCAAGGTGTGAGAATATAAACCCTATGTATTAAAAGTTGCTCCTTTGGTGTTGATAAATTGGTGTTTTCAAATTATAATTTTGGTGCCAAGTTAGTTTTCCTACTTGTGATCCCTTCCCTTCTCATAACCTTGTCACTGTAATTAATCCCTTATCCTCTAACCTCCCATCCCTGCTTCCCATTTTCCATATCCTAAGATCCTATCATTCCCAATCATTCTCCCTTTCCCATATCACTTTCAAAATCCCTAAATTCCCACATCCCCAAAGTGGTTGTTGCATGTTTTAAATTTCACTTGGCAAGCTCCATTATCCACTTTTCCCATTGTCCCATATTCTTCCCCACAATCCCTCATTTTTCTTGTGGCACATTGGCATTGAAAACACATCACATATTACTCTTTTCCAAACCAAACACCTACTCAACATACACATTGCAGCATTATGACAGAGACAAATTCATCATATGAGCAAGAGTATGAGTATGAAAGAATGCCTCGAAAAGGTGGTAGACATGTCAGAGAAGAGCCTACTTCCTTAACTCAATTGCAGGCCTGCCCACTTGCAATGACATGCTTTCAGAAAATGTCATGTTTTCAGTATTGTGAGATGATCACTCAGATATAGCATCATCAGGAGTTAGTCCGGTTGTTTGTTTTACATTTGCATGATAGTCATGTTACTCTTACTGGAGTAAACTTTACCTTGACACCAGAAACCATCTCTCAGGCCACCGGGATACCGAATATAGGGGAAGAGTGTAACAAAGGGCAGCAGCTGGATAGATCATATTATGAACCTTACATCAAGCCTAGCTATTTGAAGCAGCTCAAGAGAGTATTCCCATTTTAGTTTCTGAAGGAATCTTATGCGCCATTGATGAGACTCATTATCAGATACTTCAGTCATGAAGGTCCCTTCTCACGCCTCTATGCATACCATATCAGGTTATTAATGCATTTCACGAGAGTTAGATTCATGAACATTCCATATTTCATGTGCCAAAACATCAAGAGGATGACCACTCTTGTGTGGAAGAAGATTCCGGAATAGCAGCACAATAGCATTTACCACTATGCACTCATCAAGATCATTGTTGTGCATCAACTTGGTTTATAGGGTATCACATGGGATGATTTCATTTCCCATGACTTTTTCAGAGCTTTACAGGGGCATGAGATAGGTGTACCTTCTCATCAGTATGAGTGCCATGAGACTGTTAGTGTGTCGGTATTCATCACATATCAGAGGGGCATTAGACATTTGTTTGCAGCAGCAAAGCGAGTGTTATCTCCACCCGGGGTGGAAGGGGCCTCGCTTCCTCCATCAACACCACAGGTACAGGACAAAGGCAAGAGGCCAATGCAGGATGAGGGGCCTTCAGGTGAATGAGAGACCGACTTCATTCTCATTCATGATGATGATACAGATACGGGCCCGCAAAGTGCACATCTTAGAGAGATCATCCAGGAGCAGCAAACAGAGATCAAAGCCTTATCCCTTGACTTGGAGAGGACTAAGTGGACTATGAAATACTTGGAGCAGAGGAATAAACAGCTTGAAGATCAGCAAGCTATCATGGAGTTACAAAACATTCGCGAGAATCGCCAAGCTGCACAAAGGAGGAGGATTGAGCTCACTTCGTTGGAGCAAGAGATTAATGAGGATCGGGAATCTTGGCTCGAAAGAATTAACATCCACTTGGAGAGACTGCTGGAAAAGGCCGATAGAGATAAAGCATTGTTGAGGCACATGGTTTTCCATTATAGGGCACGACATATGAGTTCCAAGGCACAAATAAGGAATCTAAAGGCAAAATTGAAGAAGGCGACAAAGAGGCAAAGGGAGCATGATCGTCTCTAGATCTTGGCCAAAGCTTCTTTGGCTGAGCATGGCACTTGATGAGGCACCTTCAGCCCAAATTTCAAGGAATTTGGAGAAAATTTTGTCAATTTTGAATTTTTTGGCTTTAAAAACAGGTTTTTCTGCCCTACGTGTAGCGCCACTTGGCGCGCGCTTATAATTGGGAGATCTCCAGGAGGAAAACTTTACATTTTTGGATTTTTCATCAAAATTTATACATGCTCATGGATTACCTAAGTATTTCATCAAGTTCTGGGTTGCCTAAAGGGTCAAAAACACCCTAAAAATGACCTCACTGCCCCTATTTTGACACACAAGAAGCAGTCCTGGGAGATTGAGGTTTTGGAGGGGAAAATGACATCCAAATTTAGAAATTCTACTTGGGTTGGAAAGTAGATAGGCAGGGATTTCTAAAAAGCACACTTGGGCTCAATTTGGACTTCAGGAAGTGCCTCAAAATCAGCTCCAAAGTGGCGCGACGCATACAGATTTTGGCGCGGCGCACAGAGAATTTTGGCCTGTTTTTCACTCAGCAGCTCAGAATTTCGCCCAGTTTTGACCAGTTTGACTTTTTGATGTAATTATTGATCTATCTTGATGTAACTTGATGACTATGATGTAATTTTGGCACATATTTACTTGTTCTAGATGATTCATTCACTAAAAGGTGAAAATTAAATGAATGAATCAGTTTCCTAGCATATAGGGGTAAGTTGTTTGACTACCTAGATTTCAGTTCCTTGTTTAGTATTAGTTCAAACAGCTCCTAGAATGATGAGATCAACCCCTAGAGGAAAGGGAATGGGTTTGTATAGTCTATATCATGTATTTTCTAAGTCATTTTCAGGGTTGGACACTTGGGATTTCTTAGCACTCTATTGTACATTCATTTCTGCAATTTGGGCAAAGGAAAGACCAGGGTTTTGCATCACTTGTTGGGATCCATGTGGCTCTATGTTTTGATGGTGTGTTTCTCTATGTATTTGTAAGTTAATTTATGTTATTGTGTATCATTTTCCCTTCTCTTGTCTTCTGCAATTAAACAAATGAGTGATTAAGGTAGAATTCATAGACTGTTATGCTCTGCCTGGATATTTTGTTTGATTCTTCATATTTTCATCTGTTTGAGGAGGACTCTTGAGACCCTCTTGCCCTCCTTGGCTCCTCATCAGTCTGATCCACCCATTCATTCAATTCAAAGCATAAAAACAATTTCCTTCCTTGCCCCAATCAGAACTCTACAAAAATCTGGCCTCATCCCCGGACCCAAAATTTTCCTGTCCCTTTTTTCCAACAAAACTCCCAAAAACTCTAATTAAATCCTTGCAATTAATACCTAGCCTAAAATCAATTTCTAAAATAGTCATCTCAAGCCCCATTTGACTATCTTTTGCTGAGATTGACCCGGAGAGAGCCCTCTCCTGTCCTCGTAGGGCTAGCTACGAGGCTGAGTGTGGTTTGATGTGGACCTAGAACCTTGTCTTTTCAACCTGAGACAAATCTAGGATCTAACATAGTGGCGACCATACTGGGAGAAAATAGTTTTCTTGTTGATGTCATTTGGTTTATAAGCTACAGACGGAGCTTGAAGTTATGCCAGGTAGCCTTCGAAACGCTTTTTCTTTGCATTAGTGGATGTATATAAACGTTGCTTCAGTCAATCTCCGGTCTAGCTTGTAATCGTGACACTTGACCTGTAAATCGCCCCAGTACATTTGAGAATTCTAAGCTTTTGGATGATAAGTTTAGAATTTGAAAGGCTGAACATAGTTGTTTATGTCCCTTTGATTTCTTAAAAATAACACGCTGGCTTCAAAGAGATATACCAAAGCTAATCCAGATCCAAATCCTCCCCCTGTTTACGAAAATCCCAATTTGATTTCAAGAATTGTTCATCAAGAGAGCTCTATGACTCCCATGTTTAAATCTCGTTCATGTCTTGCAATTTTTAAGTATCTTGAAGAGCTTGATTTTGATGAGAAGTTTGAATTGTCATTGTTTGAAACCAAATCCGAAAGTGCTCTTGGTTCTATAGTCCCGAATCCTGACTTTGTTGCAGCTCTTGAATTTGAAAGAAACAATAAATCAATTGAGAATTCTATCTTGAAGCACATTCAAAGTGAAACTCACACTTAAAATATCGCTGATTTCTGAGAAGTTGCATCTGCATCCCTTGGATCTTCCGTAACGGCATCCACTTCAAAAATCCCTACCGAATCCCCCTTCATTCCCACCCTTCCCCCGCAGCCTACTATTTTTGATCAAAAGTCGGCTGTAAATTCGCCTCCATCGACTCCTTCTACGTCCAAAATTGCTTCACCTCCGCACACACCTCCCCATACACCTCCCCATACACCTCACACATCAGCTGCACCTTCTCCCCCAACATCTCAAGGGTCGATTGCAAATCCACCAAGAGCAATGGCTGCTCGGTTTGCACCTCTCGCGTTGCCTCAAGTTTTGGGTGATATGCCCGCATATTATCAGAGTAAAATTCCTTTTTTTGATGGAACTCCTCAAAGTACCATAGCTCAGCAACATGTGGACAAAATGATGGATTTCTTTGAGCTTCATGAGATTGATGTAGAAAACGTGACTATGAGATTATTCGTGCAGACTTTTGCAGGTGAGGTGAGAAAATGGTTCAAAGCTTTGACAGCTAGAAGTATTCCCACGTTGGAAGAGCTTCAAAGAAAGTTCTTCGATCACTGGGAAGTTAAGAAAGATCCTCTTCAGATCACTTCTAAATATACCAAGATCAAGTGGAATGCTAGTGAGTCCGTGCAAGACTATTGTATTAGATTTAATACGGTTTATAATGCAATTCCTGATGATTTAAGGCCAACTAGAAAGTCAGCTTTGCTAAAGTTCCCGGATGGTTTTGATCCAGACATGGCTTATCAATTAAGAGAGAGAGATTTAGCTACCTTAGAGGAAATGCAGAAAATTGTTGTTAGTGTTGAGGCAAATTTGAATGACAAGAGAGCTAGATTGAAAACCGAGAAGAGAGTTTCAATAAAGGAATAAGCTTCTACCTCAGATCAGGTGCTTCACAAGGTAGAAAAGGTAATTGAAAGGTTAGCACTTGATAAGCCTGAACCGCAGATCTGGAATCCTAATTTCCGTGGACAGCAGCAACCTCAATTCAGGATCAAACAGTGTGAGCAACAAGCACAAGAAACGGCATCACAACAGCAGCAAGTAAAGACACCTCTTCAGCAGAATTTTGTTGGTCCCGAATCTGATGATGAAGACCATGTAATAGGAGAAGAAAATCACTTCTTTACTCCTGATGATATGCCCACCTTTGTCACCGAAGATGATGAGTATGCAGAAAGTTCAGTTGTACAGCAGGATGTAGATTTTATCTTGGTGAATGAAACAGCTCTTGAAGAGGAGTCAGATGAGTATCAGAGAGGTTATATGCATGCCTTGTCCACCCAGTAGCATCAATATTCACTAAGAAATAGAAATTTCCCCATCAATCCAATCCAGAAAGGAAAGGAAGTTCCAACATCTAAGAATGAGCCACCTGTTACACCAAATAAAGGAAAAGAAGTTGCTAATCCTACGCCTAGAAAATCTCCATCAGCAAATGAACGAGTTAATCAGCCAATTGTATCAAAAGATAAAGCTGAGAAGAAAGAGGTTCCAGCTAAAGAGGTAGAGAAGATTGCCACTTTTAGTTTAGAAAATGAAATTTCTAAATTAAAGGTATCCATTCCCTTGACTGAGCTGATGAGGAACAGCAGTTATAGAGGTCAGGTTTCCAAAATTTTGAACTTTGATCCAACGTCTGATATGGTGAGTGTGGAAGATGATCAACCTGAATTGATTTTTGGACCAACATTGAATGGTGAGTCTCCAGACAATGATGTGCCTCCTTTTTATATCAATTTGAGAGTGCATGAGTTTGTGTTGCATAATGCTATGTTTGATTCCGGCGCCTCCCACAATCTTATGCCGAAGGCTATCATGGAAAAGTTGGGTTTGGACATCACTAGGAAATACCATGATCTTTATTCATTTGATTCCAGCAGGGTGAGATGTATTGGGCTTATTAAAGACTTGGTGGTCAGTTTGTATCAGATTCCGACAAAAAAAATTTGATGGATGTGGTGGTGGCGGATATACCTCCTAGATTTGGAATGTTTCTTTCCAAATCTTGGGGAGCAAATATTAAAGGAACAATGCAACTTGATTTCTCCTATGCAACGATTCCTGTGTTTGGCCAAATGAGAAAAATTTATTGGGAGCAGAAAATGAAATACATGATTACAAGCAAGGAGAAACCAATTAATCATCCGATTAATTATGTACATACAGATTTAGAGTCTTTTGTTTTGTATTCAGATAGTTTCAATGAGATTGATAGTCAGTTAGTTGCAGCAGATGATATTCCAGAAATAGCAGAGAATTTCAGAGAAGTTTTGAAGAAAGAAAGTCAAGAATAGGACAATACCATTCAGCGATCAGGAAAGGATAATGGACGGCAAGCAGAAAAATTATAGCAAACAGAGTTTTAGCAGTTAGAAGAAGAGAAAGATGGCCTATGGACCATGGATTTTGATGGAGCAGTGGGAAATGATGGTGTTGGAATTGGTATTTGGGTACACAGTCCTTTTTCTACTCCGAACAAAGTGCCTAGTAATGTGCGGGTATGTTCTTACAAGTTTTCTTTTGATTGCTCAAATAATGAAGCTGAGTATGAAGCTTTGATTGCTGGCCTAAAAATCGTAAGAAAGCTGAATGCTAAGAGGATTGTTGTATATGGTGACTCTGAATTGGTGATTAAGCAAGTTAAAGGTGAATATCAAGCAAATCATCCTCGGATGTGGGCATACCGGAATGCTGTTCTAGACATCTTGAAGCTGTTTTCAGATTATACCTTGACGTGTGTGCCTCGTATTCAAAATAGTATTGTTGATGCACTTGCTAAGGCAGCGAGTAATTTGAAGATTCCTATGAACTCAAGTAATAAATTTGAAATCCATGTGAAACATCATCCGACTGTCCCAGACAATCAGAGATATTGGCAAGTTTTTCAAGATGATGAGGAGATTGATGATTTTCTGCAAAACAAAGGTAAGTTCAAAGATACCTCAATTGATGTAGAACATGATGATGGAAAAGATGACGTGCAGATCAATCAAATGGAAGTGTTGCAGCTCAAGGATAATGTGATTCCTAAAGGCTTGATACCTTTAGAAGAACTCTTTGATCATGATGACGTAGCCCGCAAACCAACATTGCAGCCAACAGAGAAGGAGTCGAAGAGGTGAATATTGAAACAGCTGAACATCCGAAGATGGTAAAGCTGTCCAAAGCATTGCCACAAAAGGTAAAGGCCAAATATATTAGTTTGTTGTCATCTTTTGCTGATGTGTTTTCTTGGGACTCTTCTGATTTGAAAACATATGATACAAATATAATTCAGCACACAATTCCTATTAAGCCTAATCAGAAACCCTTCAAACAAAATTTAAGAAGGCTTAATCCAAAATTGTTGCCATCAATTGAGAAGGAGGTAAACAGGTTGTACAAATTGGGAATCATCTTCCTCATCCGATTTTCTGATTGTATCTCTAATTTGGTGCCCGTGCAAAAGAAGACAAGTGAGATTAGTTTGTGCATTGGTTTTAGGAATCTCAATAAAGTTTCATTAAAGGATAATTATCCGCTGCCAAAAATGGATCACATACTTTAGCGAGTAGTCGGAGCATCTCGTATGTCACTACTCGATGGTTATTCTGGATATAACCAAATTTTAGTCCATGAAGATGACTGAAACAAAATAGCGTTCACCACTCCGTGGGGGACTTTTCATTACGCTAAAATGCCTTTTGGTTTGAAGAACACAGGTGCCACATTTCAGCGGGCAATGGATATGGCTTTTGCAAATGAGAAAGATGTCTTCTTAGTTGTGTACCTTGATGATCTGACAGTGTTTTCTAATTTAGATGAAGAGCACATGTATCATTTGAAAACTGTTTTTCAAAAATGCAGAAAATATGGTGTGTCGTTGAATCTGAAGAAGAGCTTGTTCACCATGGATGAAGGAAAACTACTTGGACACATCATATCAAAAGATGGCATTTGTATTGATCCAGCACATGTAAGGGTTATTCAGCAAATTGATCTTCCTCGGAAAAAGAAGGAAATTCAGTCTTTTAATGGTAAGATGAATTTTTTACGCCGCTTTGTGGCTAATCTTGCTGAACATCTAAGAGAGATTACAAAAATGCTTAAGGACAGCCAAGTGAAATGGACCGAAGAAGCTATAAAATCTTTCAATTTAGTAAAATTGGCTCTTTCATCAGCTCCGGTTCTAATCAGCCCGGATTACACTCAGGATTTTATATTGTTTTCGTTTGCTTCGGAGCATACTATGGCAGCTGTATTGATGCAAAAAAAAGATGAGCATGAAAGACCAATTGCTTTCTTCAGCTGAACCATAAGAGATGCTACTTTGAAATAAAACATTATTGAGAAGCAAGCCCTTGCACTTGTAAAAACATTGAAAGATTTTCGCGTATATATTCTGCATTCCCATATTTTGGCTTATGTTCCTAATGCTGTTGTCAAAGATGTTTTAGTACAAACAGATCCAGAAGGAAGACGTGGCAAATGGATTGCATCTTTGCTCGAGTATGATGTGGAGATAAAGCCCACAAAGCTTGTTATGGACAGGGATTGGCAAAGATAATGGCTGAATCAAATCTGCACGTCTTGGACATAAATTTGATTGCTGCTATGTCCGATGAAAATGAGCAAGGTTCGTCAATTCAGGTAGCTGAAATATTTTTTCTTTATCCATGGTATTAAGATATCATATATGTGCTTCAGAATTTGTCCTCACCACCTGGTATGGCTAGAAACAAAGCTAGAACTCTTAAGTTAAAGGCTGCTAAGTCTTTTATTTTGAATTTTGCACTTTATTGGAAAGATCCCGGTGGCATTTTGTTGAATTGTTTGGTAGAAGAAGAAGCAAAGTAGGTCATGGAGGATTTCCATAAAGGAGATTGTGACGGTCACCTTTTTTGGAAAACAACGGCAAATAAAATTCTGAGAGCCAGATACTATTGGCCGACATTGTTTGCTGATGTGTTTAAGACTGTCAAAAGCTGTCATAATTGTCAGGTTTTTGAAGGAAAGCAGAAATTACAGCCTTTGCCGCTTAAGCCCATTGAGGTGAGTGCCCCTTTTCAGCAGTGGGGGTTGGATTTCAATGGTGAAATTCATCCTGCTTCTTCAGGTCAGCATAGATGGATCCTCATGGCGACAGATTATTTCACGAAGTGGATCGAAGCAATTCCCATTAGGCAAGCTACGGATGCGGTAATAATTTCATTCCTTGAGAATAATATTTTGTCCCGTTTTGGTTGCCTGAATAAGCTAATCACTGATAACGCAACAGCTTTCAAGTCAAAAAGGATGGTTGGGTTTTGTAATAAATATCATATCACTTTAGGGCACTCAACCGCTTATCATCCACAAGGCAATGGGTTGGCAGAGTCTTCCAATAAATCTTTGGTCAATATCATTAAGAAGATGCTGGAAATAAACAAGAAGAGTTGGCATAAGAAATTGGTCCATGCACTTTGGGCTGATCGAGTGAGACAAAACAAATCCATTGGTATGTCCCCCTTTGAGCTAGTTTATGGAGTTGATACAATGTTTCCTAACTCTCTTGTAACTCCGATAGTCAAACTTCTTCAAGAGGCTGGTAGTGAAGATGATCCAATGCAGAGAAGACTAAATCAAATGATCCATTTGCAGCAGACATGGGAAGATGTTTTTCAAAAAAAATTCAAGTTGCAGGAGAGAATTAAGAAGATTTATGATAGAAAAGCAAAGGCGGACAAATTTCAGTTGCATGATTTGGTGCTGAAGTGGGATGCAAGGAATGAGGAAAAGGGCAAGCACGGTAAGTTTGAAAATCTCTGGAAAATTCCTTTCAAAATTGCAGCATATCGGGGTCAGAATGCCTTTCTTCTGAAGGAGATGAACGGGGAAGATTGTCCAGGAGGGCCGATCAATGGTCGGCTGCTCAAGCGGTATCATTTCTGAGTTATTTCTATTGTTTACATTGTCACTGTAAATATCATTTTATTTCAGTATCATTGAAAGTGTGTGCTATGATCTTTTCTTCAGTCTGGGGCCCAAAGTGAAGGCTATAATTTTGAAAAAAGATTTCAGTTTCGAGTTCAGTTTGTCAAGTCATTTCAGTTTCACAATTGAGTCAGTTTGAGTCAAGTTTCAGTCAATAAATGAGTCCAAGTCTTGTGTTGTTTGTCGAAATAATGACTCCATAGCCCAATGGACAAAGGCACTGTCTAGCTCTCCTAGAGATTTGCCGTTCTTGGCACCTTCAAGGAGCTACCATCCCCATTGAACCAATGTTAGAGTCGGTCTTTACATCCCTCTGTCAGAGATCATTTTGTTGAAAAGTGTGCAACAAGAAATGCTTGTTGAGAATACAACAAGATGATGGAGCTTAGTGAAAAGAGTCGCCTTCACTAAGTGGGCCCGCAGGCTATTTTTGGCGCAAGTCTATTTTTAGACTATGTCTATTTTTAGACATATGGATCATGTCTATGTTTATGGATGATTGATCAAGTTGGGAAAAATAGATGGACTTCTATTTTTGATGAAAGTGTGAGTGATCATAGTGTGAGTGATCAAAGTCTATTTTTAGACTGGCTGTCAAAAATAGAAAAGTCAAATATCATTGTCTCATAATAATATTTGGACTATAAACTTGATCTTATTCTCTTGGAGCACTTCAGAATGAGCTACGGATGTGGTACATGCAGATCCCACAAGGAAATACGTGGTTACCTATGGGATGACTAATATTTTCATGCAGGACTTCAGTTAGAACTCAAGTGAGTTGAGTTTAGTGGACTGGAGGTGCAGTTGATGGAGTTGTGTTCAGTTTAGCCTTGTTAAACTGGTTGTATTTAGTCTAACTGATCAATAGACTAGAGATGAGTTGGGTGAATTAGTTATTAATTAATTCACAAGTTATTAACTCATAATACAACTAATGAATACATCAGTTAACTCAGTTGCATGTTAGTGCATGTTCAGTTCAACAGGGACAAGTGGTAGAGAATCAAATTGCTATCAGTTGTGACTATAGTTGTGCATCAGATCTTGCACAATCAAGGGATTGAGTATGCCAATGAGTTTGCTCACGTATTTGGCCCACATTTTAGCCTTTGCTCACGTCCAAAAAGAGTGAGTGACTATTTTGCAGGTGAAAAACGAGTTTGGGAAGCCATTCTCATCAGTTCTTGAGCAGGTATTGAGCAGTGGAGGCAGGCAAGCAGTGGAAGAGATTTGGAGATCAGATCTGAGCTGCATTGTGTGTAACAGAGGTGGAGATACTTGTGAGAAGTATTATGTTGTGTAATGTTACATGATTCAATCAATATAATATACAGATAGTGTGGGGTTTTTAGCGAGATGCTTTCCCCGGGATACATACTGTGTTAATGAGTTTGATTGATGCTTCTATGTGCGCCTGTGAATGTTTCTGCTTCTGTAAATTGATGATCAACGTAGAGGAGATTATGTATTATACATGTTCCGCTTAAAATTGTATGATCAGGATAATCTCTGTGAATATGTGTTAAATTATTCAAAATTTCTACACATTTCTCTTTTTGCATTTCATTTTTAGGTGTCTCACTCGATTCACTCAGTTGCATTCCGTTAGGAGCATGCCATAAATCTGACGGAAGGGTCTTGTCATTCATCACCCCTCATTGCCTTATCATTGCTGGCTCAGGTCTGTCCATTAAAATCAAGTTTTAAAATCACTTACAACCCTATTTTAGTCTTTTGATTAGCATAGTCATTTCAGTCACTAGGTCTAGGGTCTCATAAATT
Source organism: Pinus tabuliformis (assembly GCA_031772625.1). Taxonomy (NCBI): domain Eukaryota; kingdom Viridiplantae; phylum Streptophyta; class Pinopsida; order Pinales; family Pinaceae; genus Pinus; species Pinus tabuliformis. The sequence continues at coordinate 1,483,188,105 of CM062820.1, read as the reverse complement.
GCGTCTTCAAAGTGTCCAATAATTCCAGCATGACTCATGAGGGAGGTCCTTAATAAGTTTTCAGTTTCAATATTTTCATCATCATATGCTCGACTATAACTTTTCTTCAAAACTCTGTTTTGAATAAAATTCGTCATTCCGTTTTGTAATAAATTGCCATGTAATTTTTAGATTTTACAGTTGTTGAAATCTCCAGGCGCAGCCCTAGTCTTCCTTTGTCAAAACATGCCATTATCCCTACAAAAATTGTGAAAAGATTCATTATTCAAGTCAAAAATTAGAAGGACATTTGAAAAGACAGAAGTTGTATTAAATGCAAAAAGTGCCAAAGTTAAAAACATTACAAAATGGGTTATTGAGAAGCAAAAATGTAATCTATCTCTATATAAGATATTTCTCAAGTTATTGATCCATTTGCATCAAGAGACATTTAGAAATCCAAGAGAGAAGTTGATTTTGAAATTTGGAAGGCCGACTATCTGTTGGAACACAAAGCCACCCACAGAGCGTGGCACATAGAGCCAAAATTCACTGTGTATTTTTCAAATGGTGTGGCGCATCCAGGCTTCACGGTGCACTGGGTTTGCGCGCGGCGCACATAACCTCCAACACAAAAACTTATTGTGGCCTCAACTAAGATAAAACCCATTACTCCATGAGCCATGTTCTCACTTGAAACACCTTTTTCTATGCTAAGAGGTCAAAGGATATCAGTTGGAGGTTTGGAGGAGCGAGTTTTTTGTTTGAAGAGCTGAGACAGTGTTTGAAGGGCTACACGGCGCATTGGAGGAGGTCACGGCTCACACAGGCCGCATGGCACATAGGAAAAAATTCCGCAGTGTAAAATTACACTGTCACGGCGCATCCAGGAGGCGCGGCGCACTAGGTTTGTGTGCGGCGCACAGAACCTACAGGCCAGTTTCTTACCACTTCGATCATCAAACTTACAATTTCTTCTACCCCAAGTAAGTTCAAGAGCTCTTCTAGTGAATTTAAATTGTGTGGGGTGTTGTTTAGAGGGAAGATTCAAAGGTTCAAGGTGTGAGATTATAAACCCTATGTATTAAAAGTTGCTCCTTTGGTGTTGATAAATTGATGTTTTCAAATTATAATTTTGATGCCAAGTTTGTTTTCCTACTTGTGATCCCTTCCCTTCTCATAACCCTGTCACTGTAATTAATCCCTTATCCTCTAACCTCCCATCCCTGCTTCCCATTTTCCATATCCTAAGATCCTATCATTCCCAATCATTCTCCCTTTCCCATATCACTTTCAAAATCCCTAAATTCCCACATCCCCAAAGTGACTGTTACATGTTTTAAATTTCACTTGGCAAGCTCCATTATCCACTTTTCCCACTATCCCATATTCTCCCCCACAATCCCTCATTTTTCCTGTGGCACATTGGCATTGAAAACACATCACATATTACTCTTTTCCAAACCAAAAACCTACTCAACATACACATTGCAGCATTATGACAGAGACAGATTCATCATATGAGCAAGAGTATGAGCAAGGCAGTGACTCATTCACTGAGCTTAATGTGCAGAGAATGCCTCGAAAAGGTGGCAGACATGTCAGAGAAGAGCCTACTTCCTTAACTCAATTGCAGGCCTGCCCGCTTGCAATGACATGCTTTCAGCAAATGTCATGCTTTCAGTATTGTGAGATGATCGCTCAGATCCAGCATCATCAGGAGTTAGTTCGGTTGTTTGTTTTACATTTGCATGATAGTCATGTTACTCTTGCTGGAGTAAACTTTACCTTGACACCAGAAACCATCTCTCAGGCCACTGGGATACCGAATATAGGGGAAGAGTGGAACAAAGGGCAGCAGCTGGATAGATCATATTATGAACCTTACATCAGGCCTAGCTATTTGAAGCAGCTCAGGAGAGTATTCCCATTTCAGTTTCTGAAGGAATCTTATGCGCCATTGATGAGACTCATTATTAGATACTTCAATCGTGAAGGCCGCTTCTCACGCCTCTATGCATACCATATCAGGTTATTAATGCATTTCACGAGAGTGAGATTCATGAACATTCCATATTTCATGTGCCAAAACATTAAGAGGATGACCACTCTTGTGCGGAAGAAGATTCCAGAATAGCAGCACAACAACATTTACCACTATGCGCTCATCAAGATCATTGTTGTGCATCAACTTGGTTTACAGGGTATCACATGGGATGATTTCATTTCCCGTGATTTTTTCAGAGCTTCACAGGGGCATGAGATAGGTGTACCTTCTCATCAGTATGAGCACCATGAAACTGTTAGTGTGCCGGTATTCATCACATATTAGAGGGGCATTAGACATTTGTTTGCAGCAGCAAAGCAAGTGTTATCTCCACCCCGGGTGGAAGGGGCCTCGCTTCCTCCATCAGCACCACAGGTACAGGACAAAGGCAAGAGGCCAATGCAGGATGAAGGGCCTTCAGGTGAATGAGAGACCAACTTCATTCTCATTCATGATGATGATATAGATACGGGCCCGCAAAGTGCACATCTTAGAGAGATCATCCAGGAGCAGTAAATAGAGATCAAAGCCTTATCCCTTGACTTGGAGAGGACTGAGTGGACTATGAAATACTTGGAGCAGAGGAACAAACAACTTGAAGATCAGCAAGCTATCATGGAGTTACAAAACATTCGCGAGAATCACCAAGCTGCACAAAGGAGGAGGATTGAGCTCACTTCGTTGGAGCAAGAGATTAATGAGGATCGGGAATCTTGGCTCGAAAGAATTAACATCCACTTGGAGAGACTGCGGGACAAGGCTGATAGAGATAAAGAATTGTTGAGGCACATGGTTTTCCATTATATGGCACGACATATGAGTTCCAAGGCACGAATAAGGATTCTGAAGGCAAAATTGAAGAAGGCGACAAAGAGGCAAAGGGAGCATGATCGTCTCCAGATCTTGGCCGAAGATTCTTTGGCTGAGCATGGCACTTGATGAGGCACCTTCAGCCCAAATTTCAAGGAATTTGGAGAAAATTTTGTCAATTTTGAATTTTTTGGCTTTAAAAACAGGTTTTTCTGCCCTACGTGTAGCGCCACTTGGCGCGCGCTTATAATTGGGAGATCTCCAGGAGGAAAACTTTACATTTTTGGAGTTTTCATCAAAATTTATACATGCTCATGGATTACCTAAATATTTCATCAAGTTCTGGGTTGCCTAAAGGGTCAAAAACACCCTAAAAATGACCTCACTGCCCCTATTTTGACACACAAGAAGCAGTCCTGGGAGATTGAGGTTTTGGAGGGGCAAATGACATCCAAATTTAGAAATTCTACTTGGGTTGGAAAGTAGATAGGCAGGGATTTCTAAAAATCACACTTGGGCTCAATTTGGACTTCAGGAAGTGCCTCAAAATCAGCTCCAAATTGGCGCGACGCATACAGATTTTGGCGCGGCGCACAGAGAATTTTGGCCTGTTTTTCACTCAGCAGCTCAGAATTTCGCCCAGTTTTGACCAGTTTGACTTTTTTATGTAATTATTGATCTATTTTGATGTAACTTGATGACTATGATGTAATTTAGGCACATATTTACTTGTTCTAGATGATTCATTCACTAAAAGGTGAAAATTAAATGAATGAATCAGTTTCCTAGCATATAGGGGTAAGTTGTTTGACTACCGAGATTTCAGTTCCTTGTTTAGAATTAGTTCAAATAGCTCCTAGAATGATGAGCTCGATCCTTAGAGGCAAGGGAATGGGTTGGGCTAGTCTATATCATGTATTTTCTAAGTCATTTTCAGGGTTGCACACTTGGGATTGCTTAACACTCTATTGTACATTTCATTTCTGCAATTTGGGCAAAGGAAAGACCAGGGTTTTGCAGCACTTGTTGGGATCCATGTGGCTCTATGTATTTGTAAGTTAATTGATTCTATTTTGTATCATTTTCCCTTCTCTTGTCTTCTGCAATTAAACAAATGAGTGATTAAGGTAGAATTCATAGACTGTTATGCTCTACCTGGATATTTTGTTTGATTCTTCATATTTTCATCTGTTTGAGGAGGACTCTTGAGACCCTCTTGCCCTCTTTGGCTCCTCATCAGTCTAATCCACCCATTCATTCAATTAAAAGCATCAAAATGATTGCCTTCCCTGCCCCAATCAGAACTCTGCAAAAATCTGGCCTCATCCCCGGACCCAAAATTTGTCTGTCCCTTTTTTCCAACAAAACTCCCAGAAATTCAAATTAAATCCTTGCACTTAATACCTAGCCTAAAATCAGTTGCTAAAACAGTCATCTCAAGCCCCATCTGATTATCTTTTGCTGAGATTGACCCTGAGAGAGCCCTCTCTTGTCCTCGTAGGGCTAGCTACGAGGTTGAGCGTGGTTTGATGTGGACCTAGAAAGCCTGAGACAAATCTAGGCTCTAACAGAGGTTGAGAAAGAAGATAAATCTCGACCATTCCCAGGCATTAGTCCTTGGTAATGCATCTTTTGAAGTATTATGGAAAGGTTCCAAAACAACTTCTATAAAGGAATTGGGTAGAGTTACTCAATTGACAGGTGCTTATGGCTCAACCACTATTGACAAAGATACAAAGTTACAACAACTTCTCAAGGAAAAAGAGGAAAAATTTCACTGTTAGAACAAAGTATTGAAGCAGAAAAGAAGAAGATAACAAAGCACTGACAGTTATAGGCAACAGCTTCAACACAAATTTGATTCTCTCAGAGTCCATTATGATGTAGATACATAGGCTAGAGATACACAAATTCAGGAGCTGCAGAGAAGGATTGAACATCTAAATGTCAATCCAGAATTAGCAGAATTCAAGAAAGAGGCTAGAGAGTTAAACACTCTTCTTGTCAACAGAAGATAGTCTTTTTACATAAATTTTCAATTATTAATGATTAGTGCAAGACAAAAAAATCTCTGGTAGATCAATTATCAAATATGAAAAACTACTTTGAAGAGATAGAGGAGAAGATTTCTAGTTTCCTAACCTGGCAGAAAAGTGAGGAGGGAAGACCAACCAATTTTCCTAAAATCAAAGAGGCCCATAAAGAGATTTTTTTTAGAGAATGGTAAATTCACATAAAGAAAGCAGAAGCAACAATTTACCAGGCATGGGACATTGAGGCATTGTCTAGTCAATTTAATGTCTTAAATTGCTCTACATAAATTATCAATCCGGGTATCGTAAACTGATAAAGTGTGGTGCACCATATGTGCTTAGTTAACCTTTCTCTTACTTCGTTGTTTTATAGTTTATGTTGTTTTTGGGGTTTTGTTCTTGTTGCTTTTCTAAAGTGTTTAATGCAACTAGTTCAATCGAAATAAAATGCAATAATCAAATAATGAGAGAATGACTATGAGACCCAGTATCCTTGCTGCTTCAGCAAAAGGACAAGATGATTCTATCACGTCATTAGTTCATTAAAAGGCTATGTGCATCATTAATCTATAATCAACTTGAAAGCAATTTATGTACAGCTAATATACATGGTGAAATAAAATGCAAAAATAAAATGACAACTATACAAGGCAGGGGCCCCCTACCACCTATGAAATCAAATGCTTAAAGGAAAATAAAGACATCAAATAAAGGACTAATGACATCGGCCCAGTATCTCTGCTGCTGATTTAAAATGAAAATGAAATGTGAAATCTAAGTGACACTACATAAAGGAGACAAATCACACTACTTTAACCTTTTCTTAACCTTTTTTTTGCCTTTCAGCTAGATTTATCATGTGAGAACAGTTATGAACAAGTCAGCAATGTGAGTCTTAAAGCAAACTAAACCAAGCTGTACTAAGTGATATTTTGGCTCCAATAAAGTTATTTGATTATGGAAAAAGAACCATCAATAGATGAACAACTTGATATCTAAGAGCAAAAGTAAAGTGCAAGTTAAAGAAATGATACTAATGAAAATCAAACTACAGAAAAATAAAGGTCAGCAACATAGACAAGATGATCACACATGCCACTAGTCATGAAATCAAAGCAAAATTAAACACACTTGCATGAATTAAAATTGCATGAATGAAAAATCTAATCTACCTTACATTCTACAAAGCAATATTTACAAAATTAAATCTACTCTACCTTACATCCTAATATGCTCCATGACATCTACTTCACATCTCCTTCCATGTTGAGAACATCAAAGCTTTATTCAATTTCTTCAAAAGTACAAAGTACAAAAGCTTTCAAAAGCCATCAAGGAAGAACTACAAACTTGAGAACTAGAAACTAAAAGACTAAAAGGGACTAAAAAGACTAACTAATGAAGGAGAGAGATCTCCTATTTATACAAAAAGATGAGAGCCATCTTATTAATGATAGTCCATGAATTTCTCCCTCTACCTCTAGAGTCCTAATCAAAATAGGAACTGATAAGACACATGTCTTTTTAGAGTTACAATACAATTAGGAGATGTGACACATATCCTCATGATCCCATGATTCTTTCCACTCAAATTCGAATTTGGCCTTGTGGTGCCACATAAGGGTCTTCTAGAAGTCTCCTTTCAACCTACACATGTCAACAACCTCAACCCATTTGTTAGGTATAAGCATATGCACATTATTTTCTAATGTTTAACCACAAATTCACTTAAAAGGCTTAGAAATAATAAAGATTGGAAAAACATAAAGGTGGCCCAATGATAATGAAAGTGGGATGAATGTGGTGACATAGTAGTGAAATGGAGGTGATATAATGGACATAATAGTGAAAGTGTAATGGAAATGAATGACATTTTCAAGACTCAACATACCCCCCAACTGAAGCTATTACATGTCCTCATGCAATATATATATTACATTAACTCTTTTGATCCTTGAGTTTTGGCTTAACTTTGCATGATATCATTTGATAACTTCATATTTCTGCAAAGTGTTTCACTTGAATTGCAACATGGTTGGTTCTTGTGTTACAACCATTTTTTTTGTTGTTGCCTTCTATTTTTATCTTTGAACTTTGCATAATGATATTTTGATTATTGTTGCAAAGTATATCTTTATTGGATTTCATGATGGTTGGTTCTTGTGTGAAAACCATGATTTTGTTTGTATCCAATTTATCCTTTAAGCACTTTTTCAAAAGCCATTGTATGCTCATAATAGCAATGTAATAATTAATATATGTTGGAAGTATGTGAGCTCCTGAATATGATATGGACATGGCAATATATGAATATGAATGTATTCCCCCCCCCCAACTAATGGTATTGGCAATTTTATGAAATGAGGAAGAGAAATGTTTTTCCAACAATTATCATTCTAGCTTTTTATGGAATTCTATGGTCAAAAGTTAGAAAATTCCGTACCTTCACTTACCCTTTGGAATGGATGAGTTGTATGTGTAGTGGCTGAAAATTTCTGATCATATTCTTCTTCAAGTGGCTGAACAAGAGGAGTCATGGATAGAGAGATAATATGACTTTTTATTGCTTCTACTAAAACTTGTTGAATCTGCTCCAAAATGTTGAAAATAATAGTCTTCATGTCTTCAAAACTCATTGGCACAATTCCTACTATGTGAAAAGATGTTCTGATGTCGAATATAGTAGGAAATTGTTGGCTTAGTGTCCATTAATGGATGCCACTAGTCAACACGAGAATTCTCACCATTGATGACAATGAGAGTCAAGATGCCCAAACACATCTTGCTAGGTACGAATGAATTTGCTGATGTCGAGTCACCTAGAAGATCTAACGAGCAAGGGACATTAATGTATTCCCATTGTTTGTTAGCATGAGGACTTGCCATTAAGGCATGCAAGCCTCAAGGTGTTTTTACAAAGAAATTAGACTGAAAGGATTATGGACTCAATAATTTGCATTGAAGCAGGGCTTATTTGCGGAATGAAAATGACAAGGAATGGAAGATGAAAATGGAAAATGGCAATGGAGAGCAGAAATGACAATGGGAAATAAGCATGTGAATGAGCTTCTTGCTTTTATTTGTGGGTTATGAATGGACAAAAAGAGATGGAAAGTGTATGTGAATGAAAATGGAAAATATGGAGTGGAATGAGGTGAATGGTTTATTATGAAGTATGGATGTGATGGATGGATGTGATGGAGACAATAGTATCTGAAAGTTTTTCAAGTGTTTGGATCTGAATTTGCATCAACATATTTCCTCTTTGTTGCTGATCATCCTCTTATGAAACAAATTGGTCTCTTAGAGAGACACCATTCTCTTGTAGTCATTTGTCCTTCCTCCTGAAACCTGCAAAAAAACTAATACTTCTTCTGCAATGGAATGTAAGATTATCAAAGGAGAGAGGTGATCAATCTCTCTAGTTATGATATTTAAACACAAAACTAAGAATTTGTATTAATGAAACAAGTTCTCAAAGGAAAAATCAAAAGAATTTATACCTGCTTTGGAATTGGTGCCCAAGTTGAATGTTGCTTCTTTCCAGCAATTTATTTCATTATTTGCCATTTCAAACTCTAATGATAGATTTCTCATTGTATAGATCTTGTTGAGATCTTTCCAACAATACTTAAATCATCAAAATCTGATTTTGTATGAGAAAGATAGGCTGATTTGAACAATGAGGTTTTTCTGGCTGCAGAATTGGACTTTAGCTGCGGAATGTGCACAGTTCTGTAGCTAAAAATCTTGGATACAAAGTTAGCCATTCATTTTTCATTATCAGTCCAAAATTAATCAATACCTTCAGAAAAGTGAGAAAATAATTTGTTCATTTCATTGATTCAAAATTATTATTTTTTCTTGATATGCAGCGACTCAGTGTGGCGACTCAGTGTGGCGACTTTGTGATAACACACAATTTGACTTCCCTTTGACCGGGGTCTTTTTCATCAAATTTGATCGAACGAATAGGACACCATCCATGTACCAACATTCCCCCAGCTACCCATGTGACTTGTTTTGCTTGATGACACTTGCAACCTAGAGTTTAACAAAACAACTGCGGAAAGTTTGAGCTGGCTGTGGAAAGTTTGATCATAAAAAAAAAAAAAATAAAAAAAAAATAAATAAATTATTGTCTGCAGAGCGAAATAGTTTTATTGATGAAAAAAAAGCAGTCTATAACCATTATCATGACTATTTGACCCTTTCATAAACTTAAGCCCTTCCGGTTCTGCCTTTAGTTCAGTTTGACCGTATTTGCCTCCTTGTTGACCACGGGTTTTGATGACCGGTTTGGATGAGCTGGAAGGACACACACCATGTCCTTGATCCCACAAACTTATCCATGTGGCTCTTCTACTTGGAGGACACCTGGAACATAGCATTTAAGAAAACAGCTGCGGAATCCGGGATTGGCTGCGGAAACTGGTGCGAGCTGCGGAAACAGTTTTCAGCTGCGGAAACGCTGTGTGACATTAATAGTTTATAGAATCAGCCAAAAGAAAGTTAAGGTGTAAATGAACTGATCTTCCATATGATAGCCTTTTCCATTCTCGTTGCCTATATCAGTTCATACACCTATGTTGTAAGGTCCATGATCACACTAACAGTGTCTCCACTGGCAGCTTTTAGAGGTTTAACTGCCTTAACTCTCGATACTCCAGCTTGGGTCATTACCAGTTTAATGTCTTTGGGCTCCACTCCAGTGTCATCTACTTCCTCATCTTCCTCCTGTGCAGCTGTAGATGTTCTTTTTTTTTTTTTTTAGCATTACATGACTCATATCAGGCGCCTTGAACTTCTCAGCTACTTTTGTCTGCAACTGAACTCAAGTCCTCAATCTTAGCTTCGCCAAACACTATGTAGGTATCTGATGCAGGACTTCTGAAGGCATTAGGCTTTGAGATAACAAAGAGAATCTAAAGTTGAAACTCCTGCTACCTAGGTCACTTGGTTCACGCCACGTCTATCAATCGGCTGTGAAGAGCCGTATCCAACCAGATCACGTAATGGAGAGCCGTGTTGGATTGAAACTGTTGTTTAACGGGTTTTAATGAATTGCAATGGGTGGCATATGGGCAGAGGACGTGGTAGAGGTGGCAGCATAGAACCAAATTTGAATTCCCCTTCTTCAGGCACGCCGAACACATCAAACTATCAGTTAACTCACGTTTTTCTTCACGCGGCGGCAAAAAAGAGGCTCCAAAGAACCGAAGATTTCTCCCAGACCGCCACAAATTTCTTCAAACAGTTTCTGGGTTATCTAATTAACCCACCTGGAAAAAAAACCCATGTTTTATTTTTTATAAATTTGTCTCTGTTTGGTCAAATCAAACGTTTGAAGTCTGACATTTTTTTCTGTGTTTACGTTTTTCTGAGTTATCAATTTTTTTACTGTTCTGAATTGTTGCATTCGGCCTTTGAAATGGTGGTTTTATTTGCTGAACCTCATGCCATGCAGCATTATCGACATCAAAAGTCCAAACATTCCCACTACCAACGACAATTGACAATTCTGTTTCCATGCTAAAACAGAGCATCCACAATCCGTTCAACATACAGATAATTTTCAAGGTTACCATTCCCGAATAGACAAGGGTGGTGTCAACAGACACCATGAACAAATAAATGGCTGGCAACAGGAGGAACGAATGGTACTTCATCCTTCTCAGCCTCCGAAGTCGTAAAGGGTTCGGCCCTGTCTCTTCAGGGAGTAAACAACATCCATAGTTGTTACGGTCTTTCTCCTCGCATGCTCTGTGTATGTCACCGCATCTCTAATCACATTTCAATCTGGCTGCATTAAGCAATTCCTTGTGTCGGCTCCAATCTAAATAGTAACAGGAGAGAAAGATAGATCAAATTGGGTGGGCAGAGTTGGTTTGCTTCCCATGTCTACTTTCAAATTCTAACTATTCTGCAACAAGATAACGACAAGTGCAGTGGGGAATATAAACTCACTTCTATATGCATCTGAATTTTTGAATTTTTATATTGCTTAGTCATACCTGCATTTTCATTTTATTGCACTAACATCTTGACTATAAATATGAAAAACAGAGTGGTGGCTGCGGAAACCAGTATCACAGCAACCATTTAGCTAAATAGAGATAGTTAGGCAATCTTAATGGAAATGATCATGGGGAAATAACTTTTATTGATGAAATGGATGGCATGGAGTGAAAATGGAAATGAAATGAAGTTTATTTTTTTCTTTTCTCCTTTTTTTTTTTCTTCTTTTTTCTTGAATCAATTGAAGTGATGAAGTTTATTTTGTCTCCTATTTTTTTTTTTAACAATTCTTTTTCTGATCCTTCAGATCACACTATTAAACACACATGGACAGCAAAGACAATGTGAAAGATAATCATGCAGTACATTTTTATTAACATCAGATATACATTTATAGTACAAATATGTGACTCTTGGGTTTCAGATCCCAAGGTCTCTTGGACTCCTTTTGTCCATTCAACTTTCACACTAACCATTAGGATTAGGTGTCCAACATCCCCCCCCTTAATCTGAAGGGTTATGTATGAGTCCAAGAAGAGAGCTGTAATACAAAATGTGCAAAAATGCATGGCAGCACTAGGCTGAATGTGCTCTCTGAAATGTTGGTATAAAGGGCGGTGGTTTAAAGATGACCACCAACACTGGAACGCTTAGTGCAGTTCCCGGAACTCTTCCAAAACTGGCAAGAAACTGAAGTTTTCTGCTAGAGGAAGTGATCATATTGTTTTAAAGAGGGAAACCTTCAACCATGAAAGGGAGGTCTCACCCTACATAAAAGGTAAAACTTCAACCTGAAAAAGGGAAGTCTCAACCTGTGATGGTTTAAGGATAACCAACAACTCTGGAATGCTTAATGCAATTCCTGGAACTCTTCCAAAACTGGCAAGAAGTTGGAGTCTTCTGCTAGAGGAAGTGTTCTTAATCTGTGATGGTTTAAGGATGACCAACAACTCTGCGATTCCTGGAACTCTTCCAAAACTGGCAAGAAGCTGGAGTCTTCTGCTAGAGGAAGTGTTCTAGATTGCCAATTGTAGGCATGTTCAGGGGCATCTTTGTCTCTGGCTACAACTCTGAAACAGGTGTGGTAGGTTGTGGCTCAGGCTCGCTTGATGTGGCTTTGAAGCTTGTAGATGACCATCATTTCCCCCCCTGTCAGATACAAGGTGAGAAGATGGAGAAAACTCAACTGCAAGACTGTTCAATACTCTGGAACAAGTTCTGACATGTGTTTGGAATATCTTCTTGGCTGTTGATGCCCATTGCCAAGAAGCGATCCATCCAAGATGAATCTTTGTTCTTGCAGGGTGTTTGTTTCTGAAGCATCTGTTTGAAGAATGGCTAGTTTTATGACAGTTCTCACATGGATGAAGATCAAAACAGTGATCTTTCAGATGGCCAACTCGGTCACAGTGTTGGCATTTTACGATCTGTTGTTGTTGTTGTTGTTGTTGTTGCTGTGGAAGAGGGGCAGAGTCTGGAACAGCTGAAGCTGAACTGTCATGAATGAATCCAGTACTCTGAAACTGAATATGCTTTGAGTAGTCTAGAATATGAAAGGACAAGTCCTTGTCATATCCAAGACCAGTTCTGTGCTTGTTGTGGACAAGTTGTTCCCAAGGTCTGATGATAGGCTTGGGAAGTGCAGACTGAGTTTCTGCATCTACATGTACAATTGCTGCTTTATTGGATACTAAATCTGAATGAACTTGAACAATATTGACTTGCTGTTTATGGGAGTCTGCTTCATTGTTCTGAACAGAAACAGGTTCAGAATGATGACTCCACTGCTGTAATTCTTCCTGCTGTAGCTTTGTCTCAAGCTGCAAAAACTCAATATTCTCTTGTATATTATACAAACAGGTTCTAATATCAACCAGAGAAGCTTTGCTTATTCTCACTGTATCATGATCTGAGGAATGTATGAGAGTTTTTAAGAACTCTAATATTTCAGTAATTCGAGGCATATTCTTCATTGTCAAAATTACACCCCTTTAAAAGACTGATTACAACTATAACTCAATGAGTAAAAGTAACACCCACTCACAGTACAAAGACACAGAAAAATCCTTTGTAAATGTGCAGCAAATGAATCAAGGAACAGAAACTATAATGAGTTTTAAATACAGTTTCACAACTGGGGCAGCAGCAACTGCAACATTGGCAACTGAGAAGAGAAGCCAGCTGCCTCAAGCTGGACCTTCAGAGAGTCTTCTGGGTAAGAGTGTAGAGTGGCTATATTATATTTTACAAGCTTTTAATGCTGGTGACTTAGCTCGGTATCAAGAACTATGTCATGTTCATAGGGATGCTCTCAATGCACAACCGGCGCTTGTAGAGAATGAGAAAAAGTTGCTGGAAAATATTAATATACTATGCTTGATGGAGATCATATTAGCCGTCCTTCAGAAGATAGAACAGTCCTACTGAGTATCATTGCAGACCGAACCAAATTATCAATTGAAGATGTTGAGTATCTCCTCATGAAAAACCTTTCTGTTCATTTAATTGAAGGAGTTATTGACCAAGTTGATGCGACTGTGCATGTATCTTGGGTACGACGTAGAGTGGTGGGAATACCCCAGATCAAATCCTTAAGGGATACGCTTGACAGTTGGCTGCAAAAAGTCCACACAACTTTGTTCGTGCAGTCTGTCTTACTATAAACCTGCCCAAACGCCCTTGCAACTCACTCCTTTAGCACAATAAAACCTTCGAGAAAAACAAATTAAGACATGATTTGCATGGCAAGGGGATCATGAAGAATACAATCATGCATCATTGGAATCCTTACAATTCGTCTCAATTAGAAAGATACACCTGCTCCGCGGCTATAGTTCAATGCGTTAAGGGACTGTTTCTTCATTCTTTTCAGATGCTGGTATCATCCTATTGTTACAAGATTTCATAATTCTAGTCACAGAATAATGAGTGCCAAAAACCAGCGCTTCATTTCTACTAGGCATACGAAAGATCAACCAATTCTTGCTTCCCAACTCTATACAACAAGTCAAACTTAAATATCGGCTTTCGAATGCTCTAATGTTTCGAACGCTCCAATGTTTCAAGCGGGCTCCAAAGAGGAAATACAATCATGGATCATTACCAGCGTTATATGAAACACTGCGTTTTGGAGAAATCCTTTATATACCAACGTTATATATATATACCAAAGAAAACAATGGCGTTATATAAATAACAAAATAGTGTTATATATGAAACATTGTGGCACCACCATGTTTAATGCAAATACCTTTTCTTTGACTGTGTAGACTCAAGTATTTATAGTGCAAGGCCGTGAGCCTTCAGTATTCGCAAGACTTCATTGCCAGTGACACTCTTCACCTGTGCAATTCCTTGGGAGTCACGGAGAATCACACCAATTTGTGATGGCGCCAAACCTCTCTGGTTCGTATGCCCTCTCAGCCACGACCAATTCCACTTCTGCTACGCATCATCAAATTTTCCGCATATATAACCAAGCTCTCAAAATATCTTGTATCGAACTACTGAACATCTTAAGAAATATTTTCCAATGCTAAAACTACCGTAGCAAAATTTCAAAAAAATATCTGCAAATTGTTAAAATATTTGAAGATCAGATATAGCATCGTAAAAGAAATGAAAAAAAACTTAGAAAATTCTTCAGTAAACAGGGCCGACTAAAGGCTCCCCTTTGCACTCCGACTGTCCCTTGCGGCCTCTGCACCAACATCCAGGCTCTCCGCCATCCTATTGAGCCACCCTTTCTAATTTCCTTACGGCCGGTGCTGGCTCACATTGTCCCAGCATAAAACCTTCCACATCACGTCGACTCTTTTCAGTTCAATCCACGACAGCGCCAAAGCCGGCTCCTTTCGCCCCCCCTGTTCGCAGAGATCCCTTAATCACAAGTATTGGTCGCCCGCGAGCAACTAGTTTTTCCACAGATTCACCTCGAAAATCAAATTGGCTTTTGATAGAATAGCAATTGAAGATTCTGTGACACTTCTCCGACATAGGCTCTGTGATAACTCTTCACTGCAGCTCCTACTACCTGATGCTGCAGAAAATTACAGCAAATTGCAGTATCTGCTGTCAAACACAGTAACCAATACTTGCAATAATTCAGTCTTGCTTCTTGGTCCAAGAGGAAATGAAAAAGAACTTAGAAAATTCTTCAAAATCAAACTCAAAAGGCCATCATCCATGGCTGGCTATCCACTGCAATTAACCACCATTTGGCAAGTCGGACCAGTGATATTCACTGAGCATAATGGTTGGAGGGCGGCCTATTCAAAGAATAAAACGTATACTGACACCATCTGCATGGAACAGGCTTCAGGCAACAGCAACTTATTATATGGGAAATGAGCGGCGTATTATATGTGTACCAGCAGCGTACCAGCAGTGTACATATGTCAAAGCAGATACCACAGTGTACCAGCAACGTATTATATGTCAGAGAAGAGCAGAGGAGCAGCGCTTTTATATGCAGGTGAATAATAGACAGAGAGCAGTGTTTTGTATGCAAGTGGAGCAGTTAGGAGCAACGTTCAGGCCAGTGGAAGCGGCAGAGCAGAGATAATGTCAAAATTTTCTATTTGGGGAATGTGCGCAGAGAAAGCAGCTAAAATACTGCTGATAAAATATTCATGAAATGCAGAACTGACTTGCACAGAAAAGCCATAAAACAAATGGCTGAAATTAATTATGCAGGGCAGGAATACGCCTGCTCTGATACCATGTTAAACACACATGGACAACAAAGACAATGTGAAAGATAATCATGCAGTACATTTTTATTAACATCAGATATACATTTATAGTACAAATATGTGACTCTTGGGTTTCAGATCCCAAGGTCTCTTGGACTCCTTTTGTCCATTCAACTTCCACACTAACCATTAGGATTAGGTGTCCAACACACACAAAGTGCAAGAGGAGAGCATACTCAAGAATTATTATTTTTCTTTTTTACTTAACAATCATTTTTCTGATCCTCTAGATCACACAAAGTGCAAGAGGAGAGCATACTCAAGAATTATTAACTTTTTTTTCCAGATGTAAGAAATAAGGTCTCCTAATTACACTTCCCCGGCAACGGCGCCAAAATGTCTAGTCAATTTAATGTCTTAAATTGCTCTACATAAATTATCAATCCGGGTATTGTAAACTGATGAAGTGTGGTGCACCATATGTGCTTAGTTAACCTTTCTCTTACTTCGTTGTTTTATAGTTTATGTTGTTTTTGGGGTTTTGTTCTTGTTGCTTTTCTAAAGTGTTTAATGCAACAAGTTCAATCGAAATAAAATGCAATAATCAAATAATGAGAGAATGACTATGAGACCCAGTATCCTTCCTGCTTCAGCAAAAGGACAAGATGATTCTATCACGTCATTAGTTCATTAAAAGGCTATGTGCATCACTAATCTATAATCAACTTGAAAGCAATTTATGTACAACTAATATACATGGTGAAATAAAATGCAAAAATAAAATGACAACTATACAAGGTAGGGGCCCCCTACCACCTATGAAATCAAATGCTTAAAGGAAAATAAAGACATCAAATAAAGGACTAATGACATCGGCCCAGTATCTCTGCTGCTGATTTAAAATGAAAATGAAATGTGAAATCTAAGTGACACTACATAAAGGAGACAAATCACACTACTTTAACCTTTTCTTAACCTTTTTTTTGCCTTTCAGCTAGATTTATCATGTGAGAACAGTTATGAACAAGTCAGCAATGTGAGTCTTAAAGCAAACTAAACCAAGCTGTACTAAGTGATATTTTGGCTCCAATAAAGTTATTTGATTATGGAAAAAGAACCATCAATAGATGAACAACTTGATATCTAAGAGCAAAAGTAAAGTGCAAGTTAAAGAAATGATACTAATGAAAATCAAACTACAGAAAAATAAAGGTCAGCAACATAGACAAGATGATCACACATGCCACTAGTCATGAAATCAAAGCAAAATTAAACACACTTGCATGAATTAAAATTGCATGAATGAAAAATCTAATCTACCTTACATTCTACAAAGCAATATTTACAAAATGAAATCTACTCTACCTTACATCCTAATATGCTCCATGACATCTACTTCACATCTCCTTCCATGTTGAGAACATCAAAGCTTTATTCAATTTCTTCAAAAGTACAAAGTACAAAAGCTTTCAAAAGCCATCAAGGAAGAACTACAAACTTGAGAACTAGAAACTAAAAGACTAAAAGGGACTAAAAAGACTAACTAATGAAGGAGAGAGATCTCCTATTTATACAAAAAGATGAGAGCCATCTCATTAATGATAGTCCATGAATTTCTCCCTCTACCTCTAGAGTCCTAATCAAAATAGGAACTGATAAGACACATGTCTTTTTAGAGTTACAATACAATTAGGAGATGTGACACATATCCTCATGATCCCATGATTCTTTCCACTCAAATTCGAATTTGGCCTTGGGGTGCCACATAAGGGTCTTCTAGAAGTCTCCTTTCAACCTACACATGTCAACAACCTCAACCCATTTGTTAGGTATAAGCATATGCACATTATTTTCTAATGTTTAACCACAAATTCACTTAAAAGGCTTAGAAATAATAAATATTGGAAAAACATAAAGGTGGCCCAATGATAATGAAAGTGGGATGAATGTGGTGACATAGTAGTGAAATGGAGGTGATATAATGGACATAATAGTGAAAGTGTAATGGAAATGAATGACATTTTCAAGACTCAACAGGCATTCAGTGATAATTTACTCCAATCTAATCTCATTCCGAGTTTCCTCGAGGGCACTTTACTCAATATCAAAATTTTGACTAAGACGTGGCAGGAATGTTCCAAGAAAAGGGCCAAGATTATTGATCAACTAACCAATATTAACTTAGAGAGTCATTGGTAGTTCTTGGTAAAACCACACAGTTAATGGCTAATGCTTCGATGCCTATCGAACACCACCACATAGATGCTTCCAGCATTGAGAGATGCCATCTTCATGAGTCAGATGTAGATTCAACCAAAATCTTCACACGATCTGAAAAATCTGGTCGATATATGAGTTGCAACAACACATTAAAGGACAGTATCTCTCCCAAGCATAGGAAATTTGTTGTAACTAATTCCAAATATGTTCCTTGTAGTTACTTCTGTTTAAGACTACTTGAAGTTGTTATTATATTTTCTATCTTTATCTTTTGTTAAGAAACTATAAATTCCCTCTCTCAGATAGAGACTAGGGTTCTAAATTTTTGTAAGAGGAAGCTTAAGTTGCACTACTGTAATTAAGGTTTTTCTTAATATCAAGTTGAACCATTTCCTTTCTATGATGAGAAGATCCATGGTGTATTGGGTACTATTATCCTTTATCTGTTTATTTGCTTAAAGTAGAATGGAATTCATGTTTTTGTTCACCATATATGTGTTAAAGAAATCTCTCATTATCACTATTGATGTGTTTGATTGAAATTTCAAATTATATGTGAACAACGAGATCTCAGTATATGTGGCGATTTAATCAACTAATTTAATTAACTATTTAATTAAATTAGTTTTCTTTCTTTGAGTTAACTTCATAATTACATGATGATCTATATTGTTATGATAATTGTGAAATATTTATAATCACATATACCATCATCTTACCCAGGATAAATACTAATATATTAGTTTATATTTCGGTTTCTAATAATATTAGAGCATTATATATTTATTTACTTCATTTTATATTTTTTTATAGAAATGGAAACTGGTCCCATAATTCCAGTCGGAGCCATCATCCTAAATGGAAAAGGATTTGTTCTAAGGTCCCGATCGGGTGGTTTCCCCTAACGTTGATGTTATCATTTAGGACCATTAACAATTTTGTTGCTAGAAGGAGGGCCATCAGACTATGAATGAGAAAAAAACATCATCCTAAAACTAAAATTCATTCTAAGATTCAATCCCCCTCAAAGTCTCCACCAACTTCAAGATCTCATTCTAAATCTCCTAGTTCTAGATCTGAAGTTGCTAAACTAGTCACTAAATCTCCTAGCTCACTTCCAAAACCAATTAAGAAAAGTTATACTTATATAGAATCACCTGTTGAATCTCCCAAAGTGCAGACTTTAATTCATAGATTGGAAGGAATTTCAATTTCTGGAGAACAAGCTGCTCAGACTGATCTATCTGAAGGAAGTGTCACTTCATCTCTTCAATCTTCTGGAGTTTTAACTAGATCTCAGAGTGAGAAGCTTGGAATTAAGCCTTTTGAATTTCCATTGCCCACTCATAGGAAAAAGAAACATACTCCAGATACTGAATCTTCAGCTAGTGGGATTATATCATCTTCTCCATCTCATACTCCTTTTGTCAATCTTGCTTCTTCTCATTCTCCTTTGCCTTCTTCCTATCATCATTTATCCCCTTCTTCCATTCACATTCCTCTTCCATAGTTGACTAGTGCTATTGTAATTAGTAGTACTACAGGGGAAACCTCTTCAACTGTCAAATCTCCCACAACCTCTTCATCAAGTACAACTTCTTCTGGTCCTAATACTCCAAGAATGGAAAACAGACCATGGAATAATCCAGGAGCAGTTGCAATGACACCACCTTTACATCCTCTTCCTAAACACCCAATATTTTTTTTACCTAAATATAATCCATATGATGGTTTACCTGCAGAGGAACATCTTCATAATTTTATGCTGGAAATCAATCTCAATGGGGTTTCAGAAGAATATGTAGTTTGTAGACTATTCCCTTATACATTTGAAGGATCTACAGGGTCCTGGTATTTCTCTTTACCAGTTGGATCAATCACAAACTAGGATACATTTGAAGAAAATTTCTTGAAAAAATTTGGGGATGATTGAACAACATCTACCCTCATCAATGATTTATCGAATCTTAAATCTAACCCAAATGAGAAAATCAAAGACTTTAATTCAAGATTCAACAAATTATTAAATAAAATCCCAACTATCTCCAGACCTAGCATTGATGTACAAATTGAATGGTATATCAATGCCCTTCCTTCAAATATTGCGATGTTTGTAGATAGAGCTCAGAAAACAGTACTTGTAGATAACATGAAAGAAGCTTTATCTGTTGAGAAAAGAGTTCTAGCTCTTGAAAATAAGTCTGCCATCGAAGAAAGAAAACAGACCAAGAAAGTAACCTTCAAAGATGAGTCCAAGAAAAAGGTTTCTAAAGATCCTTTTGATTTGGAAGGATTACAGAAAGTGCTGAAAACAATGTCAAATGAGATGGTTGAAATTAAAAAACAAGTTGTTGAATCCTCAAGGAAATCCTATAGACCTTTTAAAAGGAATCAACCTTCACAATCTCAACCACCTGCTGAAATATCAAATGCAGAGTCTGATGACGATGAAGAAGAGGAAGAAGCATCTACATCTGTCGATGAAGCACAAGAAGAAGAGATAGTCGAAGCTCATGGCTTATGGGACTTTATCCTGACCACTTTGGAGAATGAAGGAGAAGAAGAAGCTTTTCCAATAAGTACTAGAAGCAAAGGACCTATTGATACCACTTCATCAAGAAAAAATAAAAAAGCTTCTACTCCTTCAACTAAAGAGAAAGGTACGACTAAAAAGACTCCTACTTAGTCTTTTGATTCTTCTTTGAGTACTTCTAAGTCTCCTTCTCCATCAACTTCATCATCTAAAACTTTGATAGTTTCAGATAGTATCGAATATAATATTGTAGAGGACATGAAAAAGACTAAAGCTAATATTTCTTTATATGAGGTTAGTAAATTAAAACGGCAACATAAATTGTTACTTAATGAGTTGAATGTTATTCCTGCATCCCCATTACCTTCAACTGTTGTCACTTCAAAAACCTCAAAAGGAAAACATAAACCCCCAAATGTTCCTATAGATAAAATCGATCCTTCCAATGCTATCTTGATTGGAGATAGATCTAATTCTCACACTCCTCCATTTCTGTTGACTTTTGAAATCTTCAACAAAAATGTTCACAATTGTTTAGTAGATTCAGGTGCATCCTCCAATATCATGCCCTATTTAGTATGTCTTAAATTGAATGTTACACCTCAAATAACCTACTGTGAAAATTGTCCAATTAGATAGAACAAAAGTTAAAGTGTTAGGAGAAATGAATGTTGTTTTAATCAAACTATCT
Organism: Pinus tabuliformis; assembly: GCA_031772625.1. Classification (NCBI taxonomy): domain Eukaryota; kingdom Viridiplantae; phylum Streptophyta; class Pinopsida; order Pinales; family Pinaceae; genus Pinus; species Pinus tabuliformis. The sequence continues at coordinate 1,483,167,080 of CM062820.1, read as the reverse complement.
TCAAACCCAAAAGTTTGTCAAATAATTGATATATTGGTTGCTAACATCCCTGAATTTTATGGCCTCATCTTAAGCAGGGATTGGTCTGAGAAACTACATGGTTATTTCACAACAGATTGGTCACATCTTTGGCTCCCTTACAATGGAAAACCTAATCAAATTCATGTTGATAGGGAAAAGAACATGAAATACTCTATGACTGATTTAGATGAAGACAATGAACCAATAGTTTTTGCAAACAATATATTGGGAAATTATTTTTCAGAATGATTCTTTGGTAGTTTCCTTGCTCTGAATTCCTCTTTTCCTATTGATTCTATTTTGTCACAAATAAATTTTTTCTCACAAACAAATTCATCAAGATGCATTAATATTGTATATAATATTGTAAATAAGTGTGATGAATTGTTTTGGATTCTTTATTTTGATGGATTGAAGTCTAGTGATGGTGCATAAGATGGATGAATTTTAATTAATCCAAACCAAGAGAAAACCATTCTTTCATGCAAGTTAGAATTTTATTGTACTAATAATGTTGCCGAGTATGAAGCATTGGTTCAAGTTTTTCAAAAAGCTATCAGTATTGATTTCAAGTATCTTAAAGTTTATGGGGATTCAGAAATTATTATTAAATAAGTAATTAAAAGTATTCATTGTGTTTCCAATCATCTAAATGTTGGGTTGTGTTATATTCTTTCCATGACTAGCCCACATAGTTAACCAGGGGTTAGAGGTGGGAGGTCACAGGGGGTTTGAGGTGTACCCATAACCCCACTTTATGGGGTCTGGGGCAACACCCCGGAAAATTTTGGTTTTAGACCCTATGTTAGCTTGGGCAGACCCACCTATGGTTTTGTGCATGATTTTCGCACATGTTTTTTGGACACGATGGTTTTTGGCCCATGGTTTTGGACGCGATGGTTTTCGGTCCATGGTATTGGATGCTTCGGCATGTATAAATATGTATTGTAACATTGAAAGGAAAATAATGAAAAAATCAAGCTAGTAGTCCTGGTTTTGGGATCCAGGGGAAAATCTCTGTGTATATGTGTTTTATGTGTTATGCTCTCGCATTGTTTATTTCTGTGTTTTAGAATTCATATGCAGGTAATTATTGTACGGGGTTAAAACCTACACTAAAACATTATCAATCCTTGATTCAAGATTTAACTACCTGTTTCATAGCATTCAATATAACTCCAATTCCAAGATTACAGAATGTTAGTGTTGATTTCTTAGCTAACGTTGCTTCAAAGCTCATTCCTCCAGAAGACTTCAATCCTAGTAGATTTTCAATAGAGTTTTTTTTTCGCCCCTCCATTCCTGATAACATTACTAATTGGCGAGTATTCAATGATGATAATGATATTCTAGGTTTTTTAACTTATGAAGGTTCTTATTTAGATCAGATCATCATTGAGGATGAACATGATAAGCAAATTAATAAGTCTTCTGAGGAAATATCTTTGCCAAAACCTGTAGTAAAATTAGAAGACTTATATGATTTGAAGGATAGATTCAAGAAAGCTACTAATTGTAAACTCCAAAGTAGTAACTTAATATTTGAATTGGTTAATCTAGGGTCTGATGAAAAAGCCCAAAATAATAATTTAGGCCTTGGACTTTCACCTAATGAGAGATCTTTTTTAGACATCTGTTAAGAAGATACAAGGACATTTTATCCTGGAGTTATGATGATTTGAAAACATATGGTACATCTAGCCTTCAACATACTATACCCATGTTGCCTGATGTAAAACCTGTCCAACAAAAACTTAGGAAAATCCATCCTAATCTTGAAGCTCAAATCAAGACCGAGTTGAATAAATTACTTAAAGCCAAAATTATTTTCCCGGTCAGACACTCAAAGTGGGTTTCAAATCTCATTCCAGTTAGAAAGAAGAATGGAGACATTTGAATTTGCATTGATTTTAGAAATCTGAATAGAGCATGTGAAAAGGACAATTTTCCTTTACCACCAATGGAACAAATCTTACAATCTATTGTAGGTTCTGAACTGATGTCATTTTTAGATGGTTTTTCAGGATATAACTAGATTCTTGTACATCCTGAAGACAAATTAAAAACCACATTCAGGACCAAATGGGGAACATACGCCTATCAAAAGATGCCTTTTGGATTGATAAATGTTGGAGCTACATTCCAAAGAGATATGGACATCACTTTCAAAGGTTTGATTAACAAGTCAGTTGTTGTTTATTTGGATGATATTACAATCTACTCAAAGGAAAGGAATAATCATCTTAATGATTTAAAACAAATTTTTGAAAGATGCAGAAAGTTTGGGATTTCTCTGAATCCTAAAAAATCATTCTTTGCTCTTAGTGAGGGAAAGATTTTAGGATTTATTGTTTCAAAATAAGGAATTAGTATAGATCCAAAAAGATTTAAGGCTATTTTAGAAATTTCCTTGCCTCATAACAAAAAGTCTATGCAATCGTTTCTTGTCCAAATAAAATTTGTTAAACACTTTGTCCCTGATTTTTCACAGATCATCATTCCTTTGCAGAATATGATAAAATAAAAAGATAATATACAAATGGGGGTAAACTGAGAGAACATCTTTTGAATAAATAAAGCAATCCATAATAGATCCTCCTTCATTATCATCACCCAATTTTTCTAACGAATTTGTCCTATATACTTTTTCTTTTAATAGTCATATGTGACAATTTTAACTCAACCAAATGAAGAACAAGTTGAAGGTCCCATTTCATTCTTTAGTTCTAATCTACAAGGAGCGGAGTTGAATTATTCAGAAGTAGAAAAAAATGCTTTTTCAGTATTTAAGTTAGTAAAACACTTTAGACCTTTTCTCTTGAAAGCACATACAAAAGTGATTGTACCTTTCCCAACAGTTAGGAAATTGCTTATTCAGAGAGAATTAGGAGAAAATAGAGCTAATTGGGTTACATCCTTACAAGAATATGACCTAGAAATTAAACCAGCTAAAATAGTTAGAGGTCAAGGTTTTTGTAGGTTGATAACTGGAGCTTTTGATAATTCAGCTGAAGAAGATTTAGGTAACAATGTTCAAGTTTTAGAGGTATGTCCTGTTGATACTGAATCTCAGTATGTTGATTTAATTTTTTACTTGAAAAATGGTTATGCACCAGTTGAACTCGATTACAAGAGAAAAAGAGCCTTAAGACTTAAAGCCAACCAATATCAACTTGTTAATAATGTTTTGTTTAGAATAAATTATGACTCTATCTTACTTAGATGTTTAGAAAATCCTGAAGTAGAAAAAGTGTTGCAGGAATTACATGATGGACCAGCTAGTGGACACTATAGCGAAGATACCACTACTCACAAAATCCTTCATGCTAGTTACTATTGGCTGACTTTGTTCAAAGATACACATGCTTATGTAATAAAGAAAAATTTTCAAACAACTTTAGGAAAAGAGAAGAAGTCATCCTTGCCTTTGCAACCAGTCAATATTGAACAATGGGGGCTGGATATCATAGGTGAGATTGTTCCACATTCTTCTAAACAACACAAATATATTTTAACTGCTATAGATTATTTCACCAAGTGGGTGGAAGCAATACCCTTAAAGGTGGTCAATTTTGAAATTGTTATTGATTTTATTGATCAACACATAATTACCAAGTTTTCCCTTCTTAGTGCTCTCATGTTCGATAATGCTTCATACTTTTCTAGTAATTCCATTACTGAATTTGCACTAAAACAAGGTTTTAAAGTTAAATATTCTGCAAATTACTATCCTATGGGGAATGGACTAGCTAAATCCACAAATAAAAACCTCATAAGAATTATTAAGAAAACTATTAATGAAAACCAAAAGAACTAGCATAAGGCTTTAATATTTGTTGTAAGGGATGAAAGGATTACTCACAAAGCTTATTTAGGAACTTCTCCCTATTACCTAGTATATGGAAGAGAAGTTGTGTTGCCTCCTAATTTAGCTTTACCTTCACTAGCCCTAGTGCAATCTATTGAGGAACAACCTTGCTCTTCTTTACAATTAAGATTGTCTCAAATTATAAAACTAGAAGAAGGAAGAGATAAAGCCAAACAAACTCATACCCAACATCAACATACAATCAAGTCTTGGTTTGATGCAAGTTCAGTAGGAAATAATTTTTTTGAAATTGGTGACTTGGTTCTGAAATGGGATAAAGCCCATGAAGAAAAGGGAAAACATACAAAGTTCTAGAAACTTTGGCTTGGCCCATTTTAGATCATTGAAAAGCTTGGCCCATCAACTTTTATCCTCTAGGATTTACACGGTAAGAGAGATTTAAAGAAATATTTTTCTTGAGAATGCATATTTTATTGTAAATATGTAAATAATCATACGTACATATCAGTGTCCTTGGATTGGTTGTGTTGAATAACACTCTTTTGACTTCGTATTGGGTTCTCTCATCATAATATGGAATTTATGAATTAAAGGAGAATTATTTAGAAAGAAATTATCACATTGAGGTTTAGTATTGCACCTATTCTAATCTTTGATATATTTATCTCCATTAGCTTGTGAATATTTCATAACTTGAAACATTAAAATATCATGTTATCCTTTGATTTTTCATTTATAGTTTCTTTTAAAAATAAAGACTATTTCAAATTTTTAGCACCTTATGACTTCAATTGTCATCCATAACTCTTAAGGAGAATTTTTACCTCCCCATCCACTAATTTTAAATTTTTTAGAGTGTAATTCAAAAATATTTAAACTTGAAGGATAAGGTGTCTCATGTGAGCCAACTTACCATTATCACGGGGAACTAATGTTATTGACATTATCACAACTGGTCAACAATGCAGGATAATGGCTTATTGTTGCAATATTGTAAGACAAGAGGTCTCATCACGAGCTGACTTGTTCAATATCATTATAACTTGTGAATGGCATCGTCAGTGTACAACTACCAAACCATGACAATGGCCTTCAAGAAATTAAAATAAAAGTTTTCGAAAAATATTAATAGCTCTAAGATCTATTATAGTGGATGGGATACTGGTATTACTTGGTTAAATGGTAACCCCGTTGAGGCTATGGATGCATGTTGGCCGCAATGGCTCTATCAGTGACAAGTAAATCAATCTTAATGCAAATCTTCAATAGTTTTTTATTTCATAATTTCAACTGATAAAATGACTGAAAAAAGAAAATGTAGGTTCTTATAAATAGCAAGTTATGAAGTTTGCAAAGTAATAAGTTGTGTTTTATTTAGAGTTATTTTAAACAATCTAAATTTCAGCATTCTCATATTTCTAAGTCTTATTCCTTTAGTTCTTAAAATTTCATTTGATATAACAGAGATAACTGTTTCACCTAGTACATCACCAATTGTTGTAGCATTCAAACCCCCCCCCCCATTTTTCATACTTAGTTGTCGGTAAATAATATGGATCCTTTATTTTTTATATTTTATTTTCTTTTAATAAAGTTTTTGGTTTTAATAAATTGAAGCATTTCAAAATAGTTATAAAATTTAATAAACGTGAGGATTCTTTTTCCTTATCGAAACTTCTCATATTAGAGTTACAATTTAAAACATATTATGAGAAACCAAAACTCTGATGGGCCCTACTCTTGAAGTTAAAGTTATATCAAAAGATTTCATATCAGAGTTCTATTATATTGTAACTTTCTTTAAAAGATTGTTATGATAAAGCTCCTCCCCAATGCCTAACTCCTTGATGCTTGCTTTATTAAAAAAATGTGTAAAATGAATTGTCAATATTTATAAAAGGCTTGCGCGCTTTTCCCATAAAGTAATATTATAAAACTCCCACCAGCTGTTAGAAAATTATATATTATGAAGCAATGGAACACATAAAATATTACAGAAATATAAACACAGAAAACGCATAAAACAAGAGAGACACAGATATACGTGGTTCACCCAGTTTGGGCTACGTCCACCCCGAACAGCCAGTCCTTCCTTTCTATTATCTAGCAAAATGAAGAGACACAACCTACAGCAAATCCGTTGTAATATCCTCTGTTTTCTCTCACAGTCTCACCTCTTTGTTTCTCGCTCAGAGAATACACATCTATATCACAACCTCAAATACAATGCCCTCATACAAAGACAGGGGTTGCCTTCTAGGGCAAGAAACCCTAAACTAAACATAAGTTCTACCGTCAAATCATCTACCTAATGAACGGCCCAGATTGACTAGAAATTACTATACTTTTACAAGGCAATTTTACATCTATTTTTGGCTTCGGGGGCGCTGCCCCTAAACCCCTGCCGGGGGACCGCTGGCCCCCAGACCCCGCGTGGAGGGATGTAAAAACTTCCTGGGGTATACATCCAGCTGAAACAAAAGACCTCTGAAGAATCATGCTCCACACACAACAATCTCCCACTTGGAGAATGATAGTAGCAACTCCACCGCTGTTTCATTTGCTGAAAAATGACTCCTCCAGACCGGGTTGTTTCTCATCTTCATCGTCATCCTTCAAGACCAATTGAAACTGAGCATGTTCTCAGTTTCTCCCTAGTTACAACTTTTGTTAGCATGTCTACAGGATTCTGGCTAATGTGTATCTTTTCCAGCTTCAACTCCCCATATTCCAACACTGATCGTATGAAATGATACTTGAGCTGTATGTGTTTAGTCCTGGAATGAAATGCTGAGTTCTTTGCAATATGAATGGCACTTTGGCTATCATTGTATAACGTTCCCATATCATGCTCCTTACCCAATTCACCCATAAACCTTTGTAACCAAATCATGTATTTACTAGCCTCTATAGCAGCAACATATTCTGCTTCTGTTGTTGAAAGCGCAACAACACTTTGGATTTTTGAAACCCAACTGACAGTTGTTCCACCAACAATAAATACATATCCTGTAGTGCTCCTCCTGTTATCTCTGTCACCTGCGATACCTGCATCAACATATCCCTGTAGAGAAATGTTTGAACCACCAAAGCATAATTCTTGATTTGTGGTACCTTTCAAATATCTGAGAATCCATTTCACTGCCATCCAATGTTCCTTTCCTTGATTGTTCATGTACCTGCTTACAACTCCCACTGCATGTGCAATATCAGGCCTTATGCATAACATTGCATACATTAAGCTTCCAACTACTGATGCATATGGAACTTTAGACATATAATCCATGTCTTCTTGGGTCTTTGGGCACATTTCCTTACTAAGTTTGAAATGGCTAGCAAAAGGTGTACTAACTGGTTCTGCATTGTGCATATTAAATATTTTCAACACCTTTTGTATGTACTCATTCTGAGACAATGTTAATTTGCGATTTTTCTTGTCTCTAGTGATTCTCATGCCAAGGATTTGTTTTACAACTCCCAAATCTTTCATTGCAAATGAATTTGCCAATTTTCTTTTGAGAACATTTATTCCCTGCATCTTAGACCCTGCAACAAGCATGTCATCTACATATAATAACAATATAATATAGCTACCATCATTTTTATTTTTCAAATAAACACAATGATCAGAGTGACATCTAGTATAACCTTGTTCAGACATAAACTTGTCAAATTTTAGATACCACTTCTTTGGAGCCTGTTTTAAGCCATACAAGCTCTTCTTCAACCTGCACAATAGTTTCTCCTTCCCTTTCACCTCATATCCTTATGGTTGTTGCATATATATCTCTTCCTCCAAATCCCCATGGAGAAAGGTTGTCTTTACATCTAACTGCTCAAGATGCAAATCTTCAGCTACTACTAGACTTAAATAGTTCTGATTGAAGTCATTTTAACATCAGGAGAAAATATTTGATCAAAATCAATACCTTTCTTCTGTGCAAACCCCTTCACCACAAGTCTAGCTTTGTACCTCTGTTTTCCTCCATCTTCTTCCTTCAGCCTGTAAACCCATTTATTCTTCAATGTAGTTTTTCCTGCAGGTAACCTAATTAAGTCCCAAGTCTGGTTATGCACTAAGGAGTCCATCTCTTCTTCCATGGTTGCCTCCCACTTCTTCTTGCTTTCAACCTGCATTGCTTCTTCATAACATTCGAGTTCATTAGAATCAGTCAACAATAAATAATATAATGAAGGAGAGTATCGTTCAGGGGGTCTACTTGTCCTGGTAGATCTTCTAACACCACTTTCAGGTGTTTGGGGTGCATGTTGCTATTGTGGTGGTTGTTGTTGTTGTGGTTGTTGATTATTATTATTTTCAGGCACCTTTACTTTTTCAGTGATTTCATCAAGAACTGCATATTCCTTGTTTTCTTTTTCTTACTTCTTTTCCTGCAACTGATTCTTATACAAGACCTTTTCATTGAATATTACATCTCTGTTTCTAATGATTTTGTTATTTTCATAATCATATAAGCGATAACCAAAATCATTAACACCATATCCAATAAAGGTACATTTCTTTGACTTTGCCTCAAGCTTTGTTCTATTTTCTTTATCAATATGGACAAATGCCTCACAACCAAAAGGCTTTAAAAAGGAGTAGTTTACCTTTTTTCCTTTCCATGCTTCCTCTAGAACACCACCATCCAAGGAACTTGAAGGCCCTCTGTTTATTAGATAAACATCAGTATCTACAGTATCTGCCCAAAACTATAAAGGCAATCCTGCATGCAATCTCATGCACCTTGCACACTCCATGATTGTTATGTTCATCCTTTCTGACACACCATTTTCTTGTGGTGTTTCTTGGAACTATCTTCTCTCTATGAATTCCATGCTCTGAACGGTACCTATCAAAATCTTTGCTGCAATATTCACCTCCATTGTCTGATCTAAGACACTTCAATTTCTTAATTGTCTCAATCTCAACCAAAGCTTTCCATTTCTTGAAAGTATGAAATACGTCAAATTTATTCTTAATACAATAAATCCAAGTTTTTCTAGTTGCATCATCAATAAAGGTAACATAATAACGAGAGACACCGAGAGATGATACCTGAGCAGGTCCCCATACATCTGTATGCACAAGCTCTAATTTTTCGCCCTTCTTTTCTTTCCCAACTTTGAGAAATATGACTCTCTTCTGTTTTCCATAAATGCAATTTTCACAAAAGTCCAAATAAACATTCTTCAAACCCGGCAACAAATTCCTTGAGTGAAGAATCTTCATCCCCTTTTCACTCATGTGTCTGAGCCTATGATGCCATAATGCTGCATATGCTCCTTTGGAAGTTAAAGCATTAACAGAGTTAGAAATACCATTGCATAAATACAATGTACCAACCTTTTCGCCTCTTGCTATTACCAGGGCTCCTTTGGTGACCTTCCAAGCTTTATCTGTGAAAGTTGTCACACTACCTTCATCGCCTAACTGCCCTGTTGAAATCAGACTTTTCTTTAGATCTGGAACATGCCTTACCTCCTTTAGTAGCCATTGGTTTCCATTCTGCTGTTTTACAAGAACCTTGCCCATTCCAACAATTTTACAGGGTTTATCATCACCCAAACGAACTTGTCCAAAATCTCCTTGAAAATAGTCATGAAAGTATTTCTTATCAGGTATGGCATGGAATGAGGCCCCTGAATCTATCACCCAGGAATCAGTAATATTTTCGAAACAAAGAATCAAAGCATATTGTAACACCTCACCTGTCACATTTGCTTCATGATTGTTTTCTTGTTGTGAATCTCCCTCTTTTCCCTTCCGAGATCTACAGTCATTCTTTAGGTGTCCTTTCTTTCTGCATTTCCAGCACACTATCCCTAATCTAGACTTGGATCTGCCTTTCCTTGATTTACTGCGATATCCTGAGCTCTTTCCTCTTTCCATTTTTCTTCCCCTAGACTCTGCACTCAAAGCATTACCCGATGTCTCACCAGAGCTTTTCCGTCACATTTCCTCGCTAAGGATAGCACCAACAACATCATCAAACTTTAAAGTACTAGATCCAGAGACAGAGTTACTAATGGCCATTACTAAACCATTCCAACTTTCTAGCAATGAGCACAAGAATAACAGAGCTCTAACTTCATCTTCAAAGTTTACCCCTACAAAACTTAACTGACTTGTAACTGTATTAAAATCATTTAAATGATCTGCAACAGATCCACCTTCTGACATCTTCATATTAAGTAACTGTTTCATAAGAAATACCTTGTTTGAGGCCGAGTGTTTTTCATATAGTTTTGACAACGCCTGAATCAAACCCTCTGTCATTGTTTCCTTTGAAATGTTGAAGGCGATTGACACAGCGAGGCACAACCGTATTGTTCCAAGTGCCTTTCTATCGAGAAGGTTCCATTCTTCATCTGTCATAGCCATCGGCTTCTTTGTTTTTCCACTCAATGGTAGGTACAAATCTTTCTGATACAGATAATCTTCCATCTGCATCTTCCATAGCGAGAAGTTTTGGCCGTTAAATTTCTCGACCCTAAACTTACCATCTTCCGCCATTGCTCCCACTCGAACGAGGAACCCTTCTTTCCTACGAGTTTATCAGCCAAATAGACCTTCGGCTCTAATACCAGTTGTTAGAAAATTATATATTACGGAGCAATGGAACACATAAAATATTACAGAAATATAAACACAAAAAACACATAAAACAAGAGAGACACAAAAATACGTGGTTCACCCAGTTTGGGCTACGTCCACCCCTAACAGTTAGTCCTTCCTTTCTATTATCTAGCAACAACCTATAGAAAATCCACTGTAATATCCTCTGTTTTCTCTCACAGCCTCACCTCTCTGTTTCTCGCTCAGAGAATACACATCTATATCACAGCCTCAAATACAATGCCCTCATACAAAGATAGGGGTTGCCTTCTAGGGAAAAAAACCCTAAACTAAACATAAGTTCTACTGTCAGATCATCCACCTAATGAACGACCCAGATTGACTAGAAATTACTATACTTTTACAAGGAAATTTTACATCTATTTTTGGCTTTGGGGGCGCTGCCCCCGAACACCTGTGGGGGGACCGCTACCCCCCCCCGCACCCCCCCCCCCTCGTGGAGGGGTGTAAAAACTTCCAGGGGTATACATCCAACTGAAACAAAAGACCACTGAACAATCATGCTCCACACACAACACCGGCCCCACAACTATTGTTTATTATATCGACAGATTTTGTATCGGAGTTCTATCATATTGCATCTCCGATATCCTCTTCCTCTAATATTTCCATCAGAACTCTTATAATGGAATTGTTCCATCAGAAGTATTTCATTAAAACTCCCGATATAATTCTCCCAATAGACCTCGCACCTATTGTTACAGGGAAAAGTGTCTACACAGAACTGCTTATCCCACTAAGGTGTGATAGCTACCTTAGAAACAAACAAAGCAAAGCTACTTTCATTTTTCCTTTATGAAGTATAGATGAGAGAAGAACAAAGAAGACCAACCTCTGTCTTGCGCTAATCTCCTGGTTCGATTCCTCTCTCTCTTGATAGTCTTTCGCTACTTGCTCCCTTGCACGCCTAGCTTCACAGAGTACCTATAAGATCACAGTAGCATAGCACTATACAAGAACATGGATCTATAATCATAACAATCTAGGATCAGATGTAAATTGACCATACAAATGCAGCAAACATGAATGACACAAGAGTATGGAGGAAAACTTGAATAGCTTTTATTGATAAACAAGAAAGAGCCAAGGGGAGTTACAACCAGTTGTTCTGACACAGCATCATCCTCTCAGCAAGGAAGCCCCTCTTCACCTCATACAAAACTTAGATCACCCAACAATCTGATGTTGTCTCAAGAAACCAACAACAATTCCTTACAATATGCAAAATTCCAGCCTCTAGATCTCTGGGATGAGGGATCCATATATAGATATCTGTAAGGGAGATGAGTCAGCTTGTGATTTGATTAGTGTCTTCCCTCTGATAGTTCTTGCTTCCACTTGGAGATTGATGATCTCTTACTCATCCTTGGTCGAATTTAGAGAGGCAAGTGTCACAGGAGAAGTTTCTGGAAGTTTCCATTGCCTCTCCACCTCGCGGAATGACACTGCCATTTGTCACTTCTCGCCCATCGCACCCCATAGAAGGGCTTTTTGAAATGCAACGCACCCACACAATGTGTTTAGGTGAGATGCAACACACTTTTCCTATGGAGCAGCTGAAATGATCCTGTTTTGACCAATTCTGAGCATTTTTTCATGGAGAACTTCTGGGAGAAGCTGTAATCAGTTGACCTTGCTCCTTTAGGGGTTAGAACAACACTTTTAGGGACTTAGGAGCCCTTGGTTTATGGACATTTTATGCTTGGGGTTGCAGTGCCCAAAAATTTCTATAACAGTTGCCCCCTAAAGCATGAGGTCGTTAATCTTTTGATGTCAGATGAAATGCATTATTATGAGGATCTGAAGTTCTTTCAAGCTGGGAGGAGACCTGTAATAAGATACAATACAATACATTATCTTCATAATATTTTCATGATCTAGCTGAGGCGGGCATTCCCATGCTCAGCTTTATAAATTCATTTTCATGTACATAGGACAGAGAATCGTCTGAGTGTAGACTGATGATTCTGATAGAGCCATCATCCCTTTGATTGGATGATTATCTGTGCAGCAATGATGTACATTTGATGTCTTTATTTCCCTGAATATATATCGCAGCCAGGATGGATGAAACTAGATCCGGGGTCTTCAATCTCGTTCGATCTTCACTCGAAGTACAAGTCGATCCATGTGAGAGATGTTCTAGAGTAGAACATGGAAAGACATCGCCTGATTACCAGCCAATGATGTAAGTTGTTAACAGGCACGAGAGGAATCACCGATAATGATAATGACCCTCAAGGTACTGCAGTACAATTCACGTGGTGTGAATAAAGGACTTGGCGTCGAACACCACGCAAAATCTTTTGGTCGAAGGTCATTGATGTAAACCTGTCGCCGGAAGTGAGAAACTTGCCATTGAGGCATGCAAGGTTCAAAGTACTGAATGGGGTGTTCCTAGATCGACTTCTTGGATAATGAGTTGGTGTCGACAAGAAGAGATCCGTCATAGGAGGACCTTAATGAATCCCACATCAATGACACGGAACGGAGCAAATGATTTTAATGGAGGTGAAAACGATCTGGTGATATAAGGTTCAGGGTGGAAGTCATGAAAGAATGGAGCGTAAATGTATTGTAGAGGGTGAGACACAAGTGAATTCTCTGAATGACTTCTCTTGAACATATTGGTGACACTGACATGATGGATTGGTAGTATTAACCCCAAATGTGGATGGTGTGATGGGACCATGGTGATGTGACCGGTGAATGAAACAACCCAACCTGACTTGGATGCAGAGTGAAAGTGTCATGTTCAAGAGCGACTTGCTACCAACAAAGTTTCTTCAAGTTTTCTTCCCAATTTTTCCCCAGTCATTGCTAACCAATACCTCTTTATTTTTGTCAAGCTTGAGGAGGATAACATATGCTTGTTCTATAATTTTCCCTTCGGGCAAACCCATCGCTATGTTTTAACGAGCCTAGCGATAGTGAAACTCGTTCTCGTCTATAGACAAGTTTGTCGCTATTAAGTTTTAATGAGTTTAATGACAAAGATAACTCAGTCCTTTTCAATTTTAGAGAGTCTGAAAAGGAATGTAAAGGAGACTCCAAAATTCCTTTTTCGTCATCTAATCCCTTAAGTCCGAAAAAGTATAAAACAATACAGAAGGGATGAATTTTCGATCCTTTTAACGAGCCGAACAAAACAAGCGCTCGATCTTTTTGTGTAATAATCCCTCAGGTCCAAAAAGATTAAAATTTAGAGGAGGGATAGCACTTCCGGTCCCTTTAACGACTTGGAGAGGCCAATGGCTCGACAATCTTTTCATATTTTACGAGTCAGTTGAAAAGAGCTTAAAGGAGACTTGTCTTTTGAGGAATGAGTGATAAAAATGGGTAGCAGCTGATTCCAGGTAAGGTTTGGAATGTTCCAATCACGGCAGTGTTACAAGGATGGCTAGTGAGATCACTCTTCGCAGCTGTTCCTCAAAAGGGGTAAACAATCAAATGGAGGTGAATGATCGGCCAATACAGAGTGGAGGTGATGGTGAGAACACGACCAAGGCTTTTAAAGGCTGAAGTACTACATTCACGATGGTTATTTACCGAGGAATAATTCATTTTTTAATGAGCTTAAAGGTGGGGGGAAAAATTTGCTCATGGCTTATGTTTATTTTTTAACAAGCTTGAACTATGCACTAAAATTGATCGATTAATCCAGTCGTATAATAAGAATGTCCCATTTAAAAATGGAAATTTTTAGAGTTTTTCCCCACATCCTTTCTTTATGCAAGTTAGGAAACGACCAATCGTATGAGTTTAAAGGGTTAGAGGACCTACAAATTTAAAAAAATAAATAGTCGCTCTTCTCTTGCATGCCAAAAGGTTTGCATGCCCCCAGGTATAAAATAAAGTTTCAAAGCCACCTTTTTTTCAAACTGAAAAAACATTTGTTTTATCACGAAAGGTAATCCTCTTTCAGGTTACCAAAGATTGTTCTATTCACGGCGCAAACAAAACATTTCTTCGGCGATGTCTACCGAAATAGACAAAGGTGAGTGGAGGAGGCTACTCCAAACACGTAACTTTGACAAGAGAATCTTGTTCCAGAATAACTCCCTCTTCCAATCATGGACGGGAGTACAGACCAGTCATATATCTCTCGCGGAAACCTACCCTATACCCGAAGTTTTCCTGCCGAAGCAGACCAGGGTGCATGCCCCCTGGGTTTCAGTCATGTCTCCTGAATCACTCGCGCTCATCAGGTGGACGGACTGGAGATTGATGAGACATTCCTTGTGTGAAAATACCATTCAGGGATGGTATATGACTATTTGCTCTGTGTGATCCGGGAAATGAAAGCTGGTCTACGAGCTTGACCACTCTTCCTTCATGCGGAAAACACATCACTCTAAAGAGTGATGAGACAATGGCTCCCATGCAATAAATATAGTCTCGTCCAAGGAGTAGATTATAATCCAGGGGTCCTTGAACTACCATTACGTTCATGTGAACGGTTCCCTCTCAGTGTTATGGGCACATTGGGAAGGATCCCTAACGGTCGACTGGTTCCCTTGTCAAAGCTTGTTAGATTTCTCATCTCAGGCAAAAGCGATGGCAAACCAAGCACTTTCCAAGCAGTCGAGGAAAGGATACTCACAGAAGCCCCTTCATCTATGATGGTACCAGCCATAACCATTCTATATACTTGAGCAATAATCCGGAATGGTACACTAGCTGGTAAACGGGGTCTGCCTAGCTGATTCCAGTCGAAGGAGACAACTAGGTTGCTTGGAGGTGGGACCGAATAGATGGCCGGGTATGACTCTGACGAACTTCCTTCCTGCGGTAAAGGAATGGGTAAATTTCCCCCATGTTCATCGGAGTCTGTGCTTACGAAAAGAATTTGGACAGTGTCATCCTTATTCTCTTCTGTGATTGTATCATCTGAAGACGGAACCTCTGAAGGCAAGACCGGGTCAACTGCCGCCTTGACCTTTTGACTTTCATCTGGTATGGGTTCAAATGGTTTGTATTCAATGATAGATGCTTCGGCCGACCACCTGGGTGGGTCAGCCGATTTTTCAACTAGTGACGGACTCGA
This sequence comes from Pinus tabuliformis, assembly GCA_031772625.1. Classification (NCBI taxonomy): domain Eukaryota; kingdom Viridiplantae; phylum Streptophyta; class Pinopsida; order Pinales; family Pinaceae; genus Pinus; species Pinus tabuliformis. Next base: position 1,483,151,543 of record CM062820.1, on the reverse strand, counting down.
CAAGAGTTTTTTATATCCAGAAGGAAGTCGTAATGGTGAAACCGGATGATCATCCAAAACTCTTTTCGCCTCGTCTAAGAAGGGACAACGGTGGATGGCATGATCACCTTCGCACAGTTTACAAGGAAATCTGTATTTTTCTTTTTGTCCTGGGGCTTCACTTTCACTAATCGACGGTGTGTTTTCAACATGATCATCAGAGGTTGACGACACCGGGTTGTGCAAACGCGGAGACCAGTCCCTTAAGATCCGAGGGATGCAAGGACAATCTCTATGATAGTGGTCTCCTTTGCAAATGACACATGGCGATTTAGGCCTGGTCTGTGCAGTGTGTGGATTTTCGCTAGACGACGCTTGGTTGCCCCCTTTTGCTTTTGGCTCCTTCTTCTTTTTCTCTTTCTTCTTCTTTTCCTTCTTCTTCTCAGGTACTTGATTTTTGGCTTTACCAATCCCATCAAGCGAAGAAGAATGAGGAGAGGAAGAATTGGAGGAAGTAGAAGGTTGGTGGGTAACTCTGGATTCGTCTAGTTGCTGACTCGACTGTTCAGGAATTGCGGTGTTCTGAACGACAGAGGTTGAGAAGAGCCATACGGGCAAGCCGATTGTCAGTCCTGGAAGCGACAATGTGGCCATATGGGGTGCACCAACATCTTCCCAAGAGGAGAAGGGACTAGGATTTCCTCCAAGTGGAACTCCTTGGTTGGTGGACTCCATTTTCTTCAACCTAAGATCAACGTAGGAAAGGGTGATGATTATTCCGTTTAAAATAAATTTTAGACGCTTTGACACAACTTGTTTTTTCAATTTTTAAGAGTCAAGAAAAAACAAAAGATGACTCTAGTCGCCTTCGATTTTTAATGAGCCTGAAGTGAAAAGTTCTCAGATGGACCTTTTCCGTTAAGGAGTCTGAAAAGGAACGAAAGGGACTGCTCTGGAAATCTAGGTAGAGGGATTACCAAACCAATCGCAAAACTGCAGAATACTTTTTACGGTACGGCAGTCAATCTTCCCGAATGTTGTGTTAAGTGCATTTCGATCGATAGGGCGGCAGACACGGCTTCCTATGGATAAAGGATTATGCCTATTGTGGTATCCCAAAATATACTTGACCGTACGTGGGAGCACAAGTCTGTACTGGCACTTGTCGTCTCAAAGTGGAGGAATCACCCAACCATCAGTGAGAACAATAGTTACCAGGATTTACGACGCTGGAATACGTATCTAGCCTAGACTTCTAAATGTTGTGCGTTAGGTTCCAAAGCGTTGTTAGATTCATTGAATTTATTTTATAGTTGATCTTGTTTATGAAGTTTGCCTTTCAGGTTCACCGCGAGATGTAGTATAATTCCTAAAATGCAATCTAAGATGATAAACAATCTTTTTATCTTCTTTGTGCAATGAAAATCCTAGCTACTAAGGAAAGAAAGACAGAATTCTTTCACAAAGAGCAAAGAGCACACTCTAAATGCACTTTCCTAAATCAAACCAATTAGACAGTCTAAATGCAAATGCACATGCATGTATTTGTTTTCGAATTTCTTAGTATGTAAATGATAAAAAGAAATTTGATGCACAAATCTGAATTTCTTTTCAAGCGACAGTTATCAACAAGTTTCTTTTCAAAATCAAAAATGGAGGCAATCACAACGCCTTACGATTTGGAAATGAATACTTGTTTTCGACACTAGAAAAATTACAAATTCAGACCAAAAACAATAGTAACAGGATAATCGACTATCTACAGCAATCAAACTCTTTCCTATACCTGAAAACGACACTTGGGACGCTTTCAAATCAAAGGACGATAGTATGATTACGTTACTTTTGAAAAGGAGAACTGAAAATGACTCAACAAACACACAAAAACATTTACAGTTCTTTTGTACAAAGGAGGTGGAATAACAGCAAAGAAAAGGGGTTTCAGACAGAGATATACTGATCACAGGCAGCAAAATTCATGAATAGAACTGGAAAGAATGAACTACAGAAACCAAAAATGAACAATGCCTAGTCTGATCAGCGCACCTGTAACACAGGGAATTTGAAATGCAGCGCACCTACTACACTCGGGAAGTGCGCTTAATTTCAAATTCACAGAACAGTACCTGCGCTGGGCCAGAGACGAGACTTTGCTTGGGTTCCGGGTCACATTTTGCAGTTCAGTTCATGGGTTTTGGTTGAGCAAATTGTAATCAGTAATGCAACAATCAGGGGTAGATCTAAGGAGGATCTAAGAGCTATCACAAAGGGCAATCAGAGAGTTTGTGAATCAGTTGTTTAAGTTATAAACAAATCCTATAGATTGACTGAAGTGGCATTTATCTACTTTGTATTTGCATAGCAAATGCAGTTCGAAAGCTACCTGGCTCGACTTCAGGCTCCGTCTGTAAGTTTATAAAATAGACAACAAGGAAGATAAACAAACAAACTAATTCGTCCCCAGCGGAGTCGCCATTTTGTTACAGGGAAAAGTGTCTACATAGAACTGCTTATCCTACTAAGGTGTGATAGCTACCTTAGAAACAAACAAAGCAAAGCTACTTTCGTTTTTCCTTTATGAAGTATAGATGAGAGAAGAACAAAGAAGACCAACCTCTGTCTTGCGCTAATCTCCTGGTTCGATTCCTCTCTCTCTTGATAGTCTTTCGCTACTTGTTCCCTTGCATGCCCAACTTCACAGAGTACCTGTAAGATCACAGTAGCATAGCACTATACAAGAACATGGATATATAATCATAAACAATCTAGGATCAAATGTAAATTGACCATACAAATGCAGCAAACATGAATGACACAAGAGTATGGAGGAAAACTTGAATAGCTTTTATTAATAAACAAGAAAGAGCCAAGGGGAGTTACAACCAGTTGTTCTAACCCAGCGTCATCCTCTCGGCAAGGAAACCCCTCTTCACCTCATACAAAGCTTAGATCACCCAACAATCTGATGTTGTCTCAAGAAACCAACAGCAATTCCTTACAATATGCAAAATTCCAGCCTCTGGATCTCTGGGATAAGGGATCCATATATAGATATATGTAAGGGAGATGAGTCAGCTTGTGATTTGATTAGTGTCTTCCCTCTGATAGTTCTTGCTTCCACTTGGAGATTGATTATCTCTTACTCATCCTTGGTTGAATTCAGAGAGGCAAGTGTCACAGGAGAAGTTTCTGGAAGTTTTCATTGCCTCTCCACCTTGTGGAATGACACTGCCATTTGTCACTTCTCGCCCATCGCACCCCATAGAAGGGCTTTTTGAAATGCAACGCACCCACACAGTGTGTTTAGGTGAGATGCAACGCACTTTGCCTATGGAGCAGCTGAAATGATCCTGTTTTGACCAATTCTGAGCAGTTTTTCATGGAGAACTTCTGGGAGAAGCTGTAATCAGTTGACCTTGCTCCTTTAGGGGTTAGAACAACACTTTTAGGGACTTAGGAGTCCTTGGTTTATGGACATTTTATGCTTGGGGTTGCAGTGCCCAAAAATGTCTATAACACCTATTTCATCAGATTTTTTTCATCCGATATCCTTCATGGCCATTATTATATTAGAACCTTTTCACATTGGAAGTTTAACTTATCGTATCTCTTTAACATAATCCTCCAATATAATTCCTCTGATGAGATGACATGGTAAACCCACGTGATTCATCACCCACGCACTTAATGATTGATAATGTGGACTTATGGTTCTCGAAATCTTGAATTCCTTCATTCATTTCGCCTCAATATTGTGAATATTTGCTTTAAAGGAAAATATTACTATTGTAAATTGCATTTTTTACGCTAAGTCTCGGCTAAAGAGAGTATTCCACTGATCTCTATGTTTTCTATACATGAAATCTCTAATTCCCATAATAATGAAGAAATGTCAAAGGTAGGAAAGGGAAAGAAGAAATTTACAACACAAGAATAATCTGTTGCTACTTCAATAAAAAATATTGAAGAAAAAACTGGTACGCCAGGACTGTTTTCCAACACAGTTTGTACCAAATATTCTGGGCATTCTTCATGGGAAGCAATGTATAAATTATTCAAATATGAAGGACCCAGGGTTACTCATAGAACAATGACCACTGATGATTCCACCCTGGTTTCAAATACAACTTTCAACGATGTGGCAAATTCTTTTCTACACAGAATTGTAGCCAAACCGAGACTTCTTCCCTATATCAATATGGTTCGGTGGGTTGTGGATAATATAAGTATTGTTGATAGGAAAGTTATTATAAACAAGAACATAATAATTGGGTCTTTTACCAGTGAGAATTTATGGAAAATGTATCATCTTCCTGAACCACAATGCAAATATGACAAGGAATATGTTGAGGCATTTCTTAAAGAGCATGGACATGCATCAGAGCGAATTAGAGGCTGGAGAAAGGACTCAAACAAACAAAAAAGAGAAGAGAGTGGTAAGTATGTTGTAGACTCTCTTGCTAGTCCTTATTCCCAAATTGCTGCTATGATGTGTAGGCTTCATGCACTACCAAATGTACAGAAATTTCCTGATCAATGGGTACCTCTAATGGATGGAGCTTCAGAAGGGTTTATATTTGATTGGGCCACTATGATTTTAGATAATTTAGCTGCCCATATTTTAGTCTTTAGAATTAAATGCAAAGTTTCTAAAAATATAATCCCTCCTTTCTATATGAGTGCCTATATTATGGATGCTTTATGTTTTTCTATGGATTTTTCATCTATGGGTTGGAAGTGGACTCTGCAAGACCTGACTCCCATTCATGTTTATCATGATATTTTATGGGACTCAAAATATCATCAACATTTCTATCAAATCTTCCATGGGGTCATATTACCAACCTATTAGGTTGTATTTGATACAAAGGTACCTCGAATGTCTACAGAAGCTGAAGTTGATCTTCTCCGAGTAGGGAATTAGTTTGGTGAAGAATCGTTTACTTATATAAGGGTATATGAAAGTTTAGAAAACCATCATGTTTTACCATTGTTTATCCCAGATAAATTTATGAGTAGGGAGATAACTTATCAAACTGTTGGTAATGTTATTTCCAAAGTCCTGAAAGAATCCAACAAAAAGATATGGCTTTCTTTCCCATCTCAATTTGGCATATTCACTTTAGACAATTATAAGCATGCACAAATTGAAATAAAGGTTATTCAAGATCTTGGTTTTCCTACTATACCTAATAAGCAATATGATCCCCATCATATGGTTAAAAATATCATAGCTACATCAAGTATTCAACAGTTTGTTCACGAGCCTAATAAATTTGATGATTTATCTGAAAAAGGCTTCTTCTTATTCGCTGGTGGCACAAATAGAAGAGGAACAATTGACCCTTGAAAAAATGAATCAATTTTCATAATACAAAGCCTCCAGGCTAGCAAAAATTCCCATGGATTCATTACAGGTTCCTTAAGAGAAAATTGTTAATGATGATGCTAAAGTTACTGGTTCTACATAGTCAGTTGATTCTTCTCAACCAAAAGTAGTAATTTCATCTTATTCTTCTCAGGTAGAAGGATTTGTGCCTGATGCTAGGTTAGAAGAGATTTGGAAAGAATATAATAAAGCTCTAAATTCCAATACTGACGAGTCTCGGGATGTTAATACTGCTCAATAAATGAAGGTTTAGGACACCCTAAAGAATCATGAACAAACTCCAAAAAAAATGAAGGTTCCTGAGAAGCCTTTGGATGACAAGGATATAGAAATTATACCAACATTTCCTTCTTCTGAAGTTGTTTTAAATATTGAGGAGATTCCTCCATTGGAAATTTTCTATAGCCCTCAGCACAAAGTTGTAGTAAGGAGGGAGAGAAAGAAGAGAAAGCTCGACCAGTCCCAGGCATTAGTCCCTGGTAATGCATCTTTTGAAGTATTATGGAAAGGCTCCACAACAACTCCTATAGAGGAATTGGGTAGACTTACTCAATTTACAGGTTCTTATGCCTCAGCCACTATTGAAAAAGCTACAAAGATACAACAACTACTCAAGGAGAAAGAGGAAAAGATTTCACTGTTAGAACAAAGTATTGAAGTAGAAAAGTAGAAGATAACAAAGCACTAGCAGTTACATGTGACAAATATTCATCATAGATTTGATTCTCTTAGAGTCCAGCATGATGTAGATACACAGGCCGGAGATACATGGATTCAGGAGCTGCAGAGAAGGATTGAAAATCTGAATGTCAATCCATAATTAGAAGAATTCAAGAAAGAGGCTAGAAAGTTAAACACCCTTCCTGCCCAACACCAGATTTTCTTTTGCCACAAATTGGAAATTATTCATGATTAGTGCAAGACAAAAAACTCTCTAGTAGATCAACTATCAAATATGAAAAACTACTTTGAAGAGATAGAGGAGAAGATTTATGATTTCCTAACCTGGTAGGAAAGTGAGGAAGGAAGAGCAACCAATCTTCCTAAAATCGAAGAGGCCCATAAAGAGATTGTTTTCAGAGAATGGGAGATTCACATAAAGCAAGAAGAAGAAACAATTTAACATGCACGAGACATTTCAGGAAATATCATTGAGGCATTCAGTGATAATTTACTGCAATCTAATCTCATTCTGAGTTTTCCCGAGGGAAATTTACCCAATATCAAACTTTTGACTAAGACATGGCAGGAATGTTCCAAGAAAAGGGTTGAGATTATTGATCAACTGATCAAGATTAACTTAGAGAGTCATTGGAAGTTCTTGGTAAAACCACACAGTCAGTGGCTAATGCTTTGATGCCTATCGAACACCACCACACAGATGCTACCAACATTGAGAGATGTCATCTTCATGAGTCAGATGTGAATTCAGCCAAAATCTCCACCCGAATTGAAAAATCTGGTTGATATCTATGAGTTGCAACAATGCATCAGAGGACAGTCTTCCTCCCAAGCATAGGAAATTTTTTGTAACTAATTCCAAATATGTTCCTTGTAGTTACTTATGTTTAAGACCGCTTGAAGTTGTTATTAGATTTGTTATCTTTATCTTTGCTAAGAAACTATAAATTCTCTCTCTCAGATAGAGACTGGAGTTTTGAATTTTTGTAAGAGGAAGCTTAAGTTGCATTAATGTAATTAAGGTTTTTCTTAATTTCAAGTTGAACCATGGTGTATCAGGTACTATTATCTTTTATCTGTTTATTTTCTTAAAGTAGAATGGAATTCATGTTTTTGTTCACCATATATGTGTTAAAGCAATCTCTCATTATCACTATTGATGTGTCTAATTGAAATTTCAAATTATATGTGAACAACGAGATCTCAGTATATGTGGCGATTTAATCAACTAATTTAATTAACTATTTAATTAAATTAGTTCTTTCTTTGAGTTAACTTCATAATTACATGATGATCTATATTGTTATGATAATTGTGAAATCTTTATAATCACATATACCATCAGCTTACCTAGGATAAATAGTAGTATATTAGTTTCTATTTTAGTTTCTAGTCATATTAGAGCATTATATCTTTATTTACTTCATTTTATATTATTTTATAGAAAGGGAAACTGGTCCCATAATTCCAGTTGGAGCCATCATCCCAAATGGAAAAAGATATGTTCTAAGGTCTCGACTGGGTGGTTTCCCCTAATGTTGATGCAGTCATTTAGGACCATCAACACTCCCCTACATCACTTGTTCCTAGATATGGGGTCATAGTAGTATCTCCCCCATGAGATTCCAAGTAGTAGTTTCCGACAGAAATTCTGGGTAGTAGCTCGCCGACAGAGATTCCAAGTAGTATTCTGATGGACAAAGAGTGGTAGATTTTTCCCCCTAATGATTCTTCTTCTTTAGATTTGAGATTGTTTCAACAAATAGAGTTGAGTAGAGATGGGACATACGATGATAGGATGACATATTGATCGATGGACATATTTTGATAGGTGGAATCCTCCCTAGTTGAGAGGGAGTGTTAAAATATGAAACTATAGTCAAATTCCATCTTGAACATATCATATGATGGATATGATGATGGCATCGAGTTCCTCTGTTTGAGAGGACCAAAATCAACCTAAATATCACCTCATTTAGACAAGAAGAAGTTTGATTTTGAAATTTTGTACCAATACATGCACATTTTGATAGGTCAGCCTCAACATCAAATGGACATTATTGGGCATCGATGAAAGCCTATAAATACAAGTAACCTAGATCTCATTTGGAAACCAACCAAGCATTTTATTCTCTTCTTCCTGGATTGGCTCGCACAGGTTCGATAGAGGAAGCTCGCACAAGGTCCGAAGTATCAAGTTTGCGACTCATATGGATTAGGGTTTCTATTTTTTGGTCGCTCACATGTCACTGGGCTAAATCGACAATAGTTTTACTCTTACAGAGGCCAACAAAGTGACTAGTAAGCTACAGTCACTTGCATGTCAACCTGAAGGGAGTGACTGGGGTTTTGAGCTAGGGTTTTTCATTTGACTGAAGTTGACCACAGTCAACCGAAAGCTGAAGGGTTTCTCTCTGTACCACAATGACTCTGGAAGTCTGTTTCAGATTTGTATTGGGTTATTTTGCTAGATATTGTTTGGGGCTCATTTTACTCTCTGCTAAAAAATTTAAGACAATTTAATAGAAGAAGAATTTCAAAGGGTTTGCCCCCTTATGGCATTTTTCCATGGTCTTTGACCAAACCCGGTGCCTCTTCTTTATGTGTTGATTGTCTCCTTTGTCATTGAATTTATTATTCTATATTTAATTACTATTGATGAATGAAAAGACTAATTGTAATTGGAAATATTGCTAATTAAAGTGTGGAATTGGGTTAAAGTAATTGATACAACATAGAAAAAGCTGAAAAATTTAATATGGGCCAGCTTGAATTGTCCATTCAACAGTTGAATATTTTTGTATTGGAGTATTTGTGTTACCTTTACACATCATCCCACATCCTAATCATCCTGGTCATCCCCTATTAACATTCCTTCTCCTTCTTATAGGGATAACCTTGCAATATTATGCAATCACCACATCACCCAACAACTCATCATCTTTTGGCCCGCTTACATCTTACTTTTTGCTTGATTATTAAATGTTGGCCTTTTCCCTTTCCATGTCTGCTTCTTTTAGCTTGAAGGTTGTATTGTGTGTTGTTATAATAAGCGTTGGGATAGAAAGTACTGAGAAAACTCATCATTTGTGGCCCACTTCTACCTTTTTCTCTTTTCTTTCCTATTGGATGCTTAGCCTTTTCCATTTCTTTTTCCTCCCACTCTATTCATTTTGGTTGTTCCTTTAATGCACATCGTTCATTATTTACAAATTTGAGCTTGCGGGCAAATGTAAGTATCCATGATGCCTGCTAACACTACTCACTCTAATCAAATTGCAACAATTCTCATACTCAAGTAGTGGTCTTATTAATGCAGTGAATCTGTAAAAATGAAAAGGTAATGGTTTCTAATTAATTTATATTTGGTTGCCATTCTTTTTTGATTTGATTATATATATCCCTCTACTTTAATGCTTATCATGCAAAGGTTCAAGTCCTTTTCATATTCATATAAATATCTACATAAGTTGGGATTTTATCAAAGTTTTGGAGCTAATATAAAATCAGAAAAAGACAGAATAATTGCAGCTGCTATACAAAGCAAAGCACATTTTCAATTTTGGTTTTGATGATTTTTATTCTTGATTCCTATTATTTTTCTAGCCTAATGCTTGCTCTAGTTTAGATTTAATAAGTCAATGATATTGGTAGATGAAAAATTCATTAAAATGCAACTTCTTTATACTTTTAATCTCAATCGAAAGAAGAAGTTACCTCTTTTTGGAGAAAATCAGTATCTTTCAGGTAAATATTAGCGAAATTATTCAAGGTACGTTTCATATGCCCATTTTCATTTATTACCATTTTCTCTATGCTTTTTGTTCCAGCCTTGTTTTTAGGATTTGTTGATCTTAAGCTCTGTTTTTGCAAGTTTTCAAGAATTCCTTTGAAAAGTTTGTATCCTTGCTTGCTGAGATTTGAAATTCTCTCTCCTCATTTTTCTTGTTTTTGCTTTAGGAAAAGCAGTTATGATGTTGATCAAATTGCAAATAAACTAATTTAGGGAATCTTTCATATCATTATTTTGTTTTTCATTGGTCGTATTTTTATTAAAAAATTGTTAAGATGTTTTCCATGCATGCTTAATTTTGAAACAAGAAAATTTTCAAGGGGAGGGACACCTTATTTGACTTCATTTTTCTCTTATAATTGTTATCTAGTCTTTGTTTTAAAGCCTAATTATCTATAACTATTGGGTGTGGAGCCCGATTATCTTCTTGATTCAGAGGTCTCAGCCGTGTTGAAACCCAGTTCTTAAACAGAGCCCGTATGATAGCCATCAAGGCGGTCCAAGGGGGGAAACAACTATTTTTAATGAGCCCCCCTCCCCTAGTGGTGGTTCGAGGACAGTGCCCCTGAAGCTAAAAATAGATGAAAAATTGCCTTGTAAAATATTGTAATTTTGTAGTCAATTTGGGTCATTCATTAGGCAGATGATATAATGGTAGAAGTTATATTAATTCAAGTTTTTTTCCATATAAGGAAACCCTCGGTTTATATGAAGGAATTGTATTGTGGTTGTGTATCATGATTCTAAGCGAGAGAGAGGAGGCAATGTGAGAGTGAAGAAGAAATTACAGTGGATCTGTTGTAAGTTGTATCTCTTCATTTTGTTGGGTAATATAAAATGAAGAACTGGTTGTTTCTCCGTGGACGTAGCCCAAATTGGGTGAACCACGTATCTCTGTGTCTCTCTTGTTTTATGTGTTCAAGTATTTGTGTTTCCACAACATTTTATGTATTTCATTGTTTCGTTAATTAATTTCTGAAAATAACTCTACGAGATATAATTCATCAAAATATCAACTTAAGAAAACATATATTCTTCCCTCATACTTGTTTTTTTGTTGAGACATTTTTTGTAAACAATCTTGTTGAGGTTTCTTTCAATCATGGCTTTTCTTTTAACTTTCCTTTTTGGTTTTTATTTTCTTTTTAATTTGCAATCTTTGGAGTGTGTCAATTTCACTTTTGATTTGGATTGGTTTTAGTGATATAACCAAGATTTATACAGAAACTTTTTTTCTTACTCAACATTAGAATACATGCATGGAGAATTTTTACTTTGTCAATTTCATGAGTTTTCATTTACTGAATTCTAAGTCCTCTCACCTTAATTGTTTTTCCTTGGAGGAACATTCAACTTTTCCAAGTGATAGAGTTCATCTTTCCAAGGAAAGAACCGACGTGAGTCTAACTCAATGAACCCCACCCATTCCCCCACTTCACATAAAAAAGTCTCTAGATTGATACTTGCAGGGAAAGATGAGGGAGTGAAATTTTTATAAGTAATATATCCATTGCGTTTGAAATCTCTTGTACCATCACGCCCTCTTCACCCAATTGCAAAAAAATAATTCTCCAAATAAATTGTATCCAAAGGGTGGTAAAAGAGGGTTGAAAGAACATTTGTGTGGGAAGCACAATTACACCCGTTGGGGTACTGAACAAGCTCGTTGGTGGTGGGCTATGCTTGTGTGGTATTAAGGCAATTTCTTCGGGGTACTGAACATGTTCATTGATAGTGAAGCGATGTCGAGTAAGGGAGACTATTTATAACAATGGATGTATACTTTCTTTAAAATTCCTATATGTACCTCTTCTATAACTCATAGAAGGTGATTTTAAAACTAATTATTTTCCTAAATTCTTGGATTCATAATTTTAGACTCAGTGGTTTTCAAGTACTTATCTTTTAGAACTTATATTGCTTGATCAATTAATGTGGGACCCATGGAGAATGTTTTAATGTTTGAAGGTTTGATGGAATTCGCCACTTCAACCTCTTGATAAATTTGAACTCATTACCTTTTTAATCAGAGTTAAGTTTTTTTCCTAGTGTATCGTCATTGTTGTGGGCACAACACCCTTATAATTTTTTAATAAAAGATGCAGGGACCCTCTATGTAAATTTTGGTCATATTATTCCTTTCATGCTTTGAATTTGTTGATTTTGTGAGATTTTTATTTTTTTTTTATTTTTTGCCTTGATTGCTTCATTGTGTCTGGTTTCTCGTCAGCTTCCCAACAACTCTAATTTTCTTGAATTTGGATTTACGATTTGAAAATAGCGTTTTTCAAAGTTTAGTTGAAATTAACCACCTAGGCTTAAATATGTACCAGATTTTGTGGGATTTTTAGTTTACCTGGTTTTTCACCTTGATTGCTTCATTGCGTCCAGTTTCTCACCAACATTCCAATGACTCTAATTTTGTTAAATTTAGACTTACGGTTTAAAAATAACGTTTTTTTCAAAATTTGGTTGAATTTAAACACCTTAACTTAAATATGTAGAAAATGTATTTTACAATTTTGTTAATAAAATTAATTTTAAATTTTAAATAAAATTATTAATTAATTTTAACTATTTTGTAAATATTATTATTTTATTCCATTAATTTAGATAGATTAATTATAAATTATTTAATTAATTTGTAAAAAATAAGTTTTAATTATTTAATTTTCATTTAACTAATCTACACCAGATTCAGGAACGATATATAACGATATAATAAAACATTATAGTAAAATTTTCGCTTACCTCATCCTGCTCCTAGCCTTTTCTTTTCCCATAGGATTTAATGTGCATTTAACAAAATTGTCAGTCTTAGTTAACTCAGGGCTTATGTAGTAGAAAGCTTGTATACGAGCTTGTATGAGGGGGGCTTACACCGTTTTAAAACTATGTATTAATGGGAGGGAGGGCCCACTCCACGTGAGCCCGGGTTCCTCCATTCCCTTATTTCCACACGCGTAGTTTAACTAGGCGGAGGAGTTGCCTGGAAAGTTATGGAAATTCCGGTCATGTTTAGAGGAAATTCGGTAAGGATTTTTGTAAACCCAAGTAATAATTGTTAAACTTCAAAATTTTTGGTATCTTAGATGTTTTTGATGGTGCTGAATCCATTTCCACCATCAAAAATACAATTCAAACAATGCATCTACAAGATTTTTTGGAATTTTTTTATCCGGATTCTAGCCACTTTTAGCCGTCAGGGCAATTCCTCCGCCTCGTTAGATGACTCCATTCCCACACCCTTATTCCAATACGAAACCCTCTCTGTTATCCTCACGTGGTATATAAAACCTTTTCATAAAACTAATTCTTGTTATGTGATTTGAGTTTGGTTTAAGTACTTTAATCTTATTTATTTTGAAACAATATTTATTTTAAATTATTTTTGTTTTATTTATTTTGATTTAATTTTACTAATAGCGAGTATAGTTTTAATATTTAAGCTTTAATAATAATTTCAGAGTTTTTAATAAATGGTCCAAAATTCTTGGTTTTTTTTAGTATTTTGATAGTTTGATACTCAATCTTTTTGGAAGATTCTATTTTGATATTTTCAGTTAAATGAGGTTTAGAATGGCTTGTTGGAAAGAAAAAATCATGGAGAAGACTATGAGAGTAGTTACATGACCAAATTTTATCATTTACTATACCTAAAATTTAGTAGAAGTAGAGGATACAAAATTGTAACAAAAATCTATTTTGGAAGCATTTTCATTTGCCAAAAACTCCTATTGTTGGAAATTGGTTTGAAGACAACCTTCTTAGGCCAAAGATATTTCAATAGAGATTATTTGGAAGCACACATTTCATTTCATTTTATTGACTTAGTTAAATTTTAATTTGAGAGTTTATTTTCCCAATTTGGTATTTTTCATTTCGATGTGCAATTTAATTGGCTTTTAATTGTTTTTTTTTTTTTTCCCTGGCAGGAGATTTGTTGAAGAGAATGAGGCAAAGAGATCTAGAAGCCATGAGATTGCACCAACGAAGGAGAAAAAGAGGATGTGCAGCTCCAAATATGATGGATCAAAACAGTTTGCAACAACTCTCCATTTTTGGATTCATTTTTGTAAATTATAAATATCAATTGGGAGAATGAGGAAAGGGTTCCTCTTTTCTACAACTTCGAAGCTCTAACTACTATTGTAAAGAGAATTTTAACTATAGGAAGAGAGGAATACTCATATTTGAGTTATCTAAAGGTTTTCTTTCCGAAACCAGTCTTTGTTTTTGAGGCAGATCTTGCACTATTGCAACTATTTTCTCTAGTGACAAAGTTTATGATTTGGTGAGATTGTTGGACATCCATTAAGAAACAAAGCATGTAAATCTTGCTTTATTTATTTTTATTCAAATACTTCTATTTGTAAATGCAAGTTTTATTCTTTTGACGGCATATAGGTTTCATATTTTGCACTTCTGTTGAATATGAGAATGATTTTCTTCTAGATTAGTTATTTGATCTAATGCTTTTAGAGACATGTCATTTTAATTTCCAATTTTCTCTTGTGTTTAATCAAATTTCTGAGTAACTATTTACTCGTAAATTCACCACATTAAATCGATTTAACTATCATTAGATTTTATGAATTATTTCTGCATTTTGATGGCTTATCTTTCATGGTTTTAAATCTCTAAACATAACATGATTTGTAAGAATAATATTAGTTGTTTGAACTACTTTAGTGACCTAATATTCATCATAAAAGAGACATGTTAAATCCTCATTCTTTTAACTACTTTGCTCTTGGTTTGGGTAAGATCTATATCTTGTCATAATCAAGATATAATTAGATTGGATTTTCTTTTTCATTTTGCATCCTAGAATATATTTGCATTTAGAATAAATTCATTTCATTTTAGAAGTCTCCTTACACAGGAACAATTTCATTTGTGACTTAGCTAAGCCCTTATTTTAGCCTAAGGATTTATTTCTTGCAAGCTAGCAACAAGGGAGTAAATTTTATGTCTCTCTTCTTGTTGGTAAGTAATAGAAATACCACAAGTCAACAGGAAGAGTGTGTAGAAATTAATGTGTAGATTCGAAATTGTTCATGAAATTTACTAAATCACAAGACTCAAAGCTACTCTACTAATCTGTTGAAGTTAATTCACAATCTAGAACACAAATCATAAACATACAAAAGGAACATCACACATGCATGATGATTTATCTAGGGGAAAGAAACTACTCAAAACCCCTTCCTATCTATATTATATTCATTAGAGAATAGAGATGAATACATATTCTTTCTCAAGCTTGAGCACAACTTGCAAGTGTATAGTCTATCCCTCTGCTTGACTATCTGACTCTCACTAACACTTAGCCAATTTTCAAGCTCTCCAAGCTCCTATTTCCTTGCACTTTTCCTTGAGGAACTAGGCCCCTATTAATTATGAAATCCGCTCAATTGTATTGTGCAATTCATCTAGGTCCTTCCTCTGACTACATGCACCACCTGTACACATGGGAAGAATCTACAACTAATAGTACACTGCCTTAGAATCTCCATCTCAACTGGGTAACTCGAATTGTCTACATGAATGAGCTAATTTAGGTTGATTGATTAGTTATCTAGATGATAAATGAGTGTAATTGAAGTTACACTTCCACAACTTGACCTTCCACTAGTTCCTCTAACAGTTAGTACTAGTTTAACTAACCATAACTCAATTTAACTAAATTAAATTTCTACAACTGAAATTAACTCAACCTAGGCTCCTAAAATTTAGGAATTACTACACATAACTGAACTTCATGCCCCTAACTCAAATTAACTGAGATAGAATCCTATTTTTTTAGGAATCAACTCAAGAAAACTGAACTTCAACTCATTAACTCGAATTGAGTTTTCTTTACTGAGTGACAAGAGCCATGTCACCTTAGTTAACTCCGACAAGTTGTCTAAGGTTATGAAATTTCGAATTTCCTCAATTTGATTAAGGAAAAAATAAAAATTGAAACTTTCTTGCTACATTTTCAACACTCCCTCTCAGCAAGAAGGGATTATCAGCCAACCCCATCTTGCATCTGTGGAATGTACTACATGCAACAACTTTCACTATTGTTACTGCTACTGCAACATCTGCAACTAAGAATCATCCAAAATAAACATTGAATCAATAGTGTTTGTAACTCTCTACTGAGAAAATTGTTCTGCTATTGACTCTACTAGTGAGCCTCCTGCTATGCTGTCAACACTCCTCTGCACTTGTCAGTATCTGACTGACACTGATCCTCCTACTACTAAATACTATGGGCCCCTGTAGAAAGGTAATGATCCATGAGGAGAATGCCTCAATGGACCCTACCCAAATTTCTTCAACTCTTAGACTAAGGATCTACATCACTCCAACTCACTCCTAGAGGTATATATGCATGTGCTCCCTCTGCACACTTGGCTTGAACTCTTCACTTACTGGAGGTATCTGACTATTCCTCTTCATCATCATCCTCCTGGTCATCCCAACTATCATCTGGCTGAGGCTCTATCTTGAGAGCTAAATCATGCTCCCTCTCAACCAAAACATCTATAATCCTTGCCTTGCTCCTCAAGGTTGTGCATGCATATTCCTATAATGTGTAGAGGCCCTCGATCATGACTCCAAATTGCTTGATTTGACATGAAGTAATGTGATTGAGGTAGGCCTTCCAATCTCTGAAGACTACCTCATACCCTTTGTCTTCAATCCTCAATTTGTTCATCAGATCAAGTTTCTTGGCTTCATTTCTATTTTCGAATATCTCATTGTGGGTATTCCACATAGAAAACATAGTCTCTTTGCCATGTAATTTGGTGACTATGTGGTCTCTCACACCCTCTAGAGTGATTCTCCTAGCTATGGACACATCCTTCTTCCACTGAGCAAGATTTTGGGCATCAAATGCTTTGGGTTTTGCTACAACTATCTTGATGTATTCTAGCAGCTCATTATTATCCAATACTACCTCCAGGTGGTCCTTCCATGCAACAAATTTTGAGGTGCCTTCTATGGCATACTTGAGCCTGAGTCCATTGAAAGCCATATTATTAGTCTGCAAGAAATATACAACACTGATATTCAAATTTGAATCTCATGCAATGTGTTAGCTACCTATACCAATAGGTTTCATATTTCATGATTGGCTATGGAAGGTCCAAATATGCTCTGCTTTGATGATTCAAAGATCACATATTTCCTAGGAATTTTTGATCGGTGCTAATAGCTTGGTATGGACTCAAAGTTTTGATGGATGGTCCAAAAGTCTAATCTGGATCATTCCATGGTTTAAATTTGCAGTTGTAGAATAGAGAAAGGAGTCTGTCCAAACTGTTCAATCTTGGCAGACAAGTAGTTCAGGTAGAGAAGAAAAGGCTCCCAACAGCTTAATCTGGGACCTTGGAAGAGATAAGGGTAGAAGTAGATAGAAAAAACAAAGAAAAAGCCAAAGAAAAGAAAAGGCAAGTAAGGGTTTGCAAGTCCAAGTGCACCCTCCAAGGAGAAATAAAAAATGCTAGGTAAGTAGCTGGGTAAGTAGTTGGGGTTGCAGAAAGGTTATCTTTACCATTGCACATATGTTAACTGTGTTTACCAGAGTAAAGTCAATTAATTGACAAGGTGTTCACCTCCATCAAGTTACAGCAAGGAGCATGACTAACCTCCCTCCTTCCCCCTTCCAGTTTATTACTAACATCCCTTCATCAGCTGAGATTCATGGAAGAAGATCATGGTTTCATGGTGGTTCTTGTTCATTCAAAAGCCACATTTCTTGTCTAAAAATCTTTTCATTTTGATCTACTCTCTAAACTAAGTAAGCTTCAAATAAGCTTAGTGGTTTCCCCTCCATTTACCCCTTCATCCATATTAACTCCAACATTACTATGTAAATCCCCTACAGTACCTTTTCCCCTACTAGTATCTAACACCATGGTGTATAAACCCCAAATTTTGTATAAATATCCCTCCCCTTGGTATTATAGCCAATAAATTCTGTGTCAGGGATCAAATGGCATCTGGCCACTTTGATGAACCTAGCCCTAAACCCCTCCCCTCTTCTGAAGTCATTTAGCCCCTTGGAAAACTTCATCTGCCAAAAGAAGCCTCATAACTCACCTTGTTTTACCTATACCCCTTCATTTGCAAAGCTAACCCCTAAATACCCACTTTGTTCTTATCCAAAGTATCGGGCTTGCATTGCTGCGCATGGAAAACCTTTGTTCTAATCCCCTTTATCCATAAACCCCTTCGCAAATTACCAAAGTCCAAAACCCACCGTTGGCATTTATCCTAAGTGTCAGCGCGCAATTTTGATTGGTTAAAATACATTGAAAACCTTGTAAAAACCCACATTCGAAGGTTTCCGCCCGTATGCATATCCCCCGAGCACATTAATACCCCGCCCATCGTCGGATCAGATCCAAGAGATCCGACGGTCCATATCAATATCGGAGCAGCCCCCGCGGCGGACATTTAGCGCCCGAGAAAGTGACGTTGTGTCACGTCACGGCGCGGCCACGCGTCGCTCATTGAGGACTCTCGGAGCAAGCTCTGACAATAGCGGGGCCGTACCCTAACCGCCCCGAGAGACCGCGGCGGCTATCCTCAACCGTAACCGTCACGGCCCTAACCGCCAAGTTATTGGCCCACGTCACTTCCACCCCGCCATCGCATCAGTCCTTTGTCCGCCCCTCCGCCGACGTGGCTGCCACCGCACCATCCCCCATGGACCAACAGTATCCTGCCACGTCACCTGATGACGTCAGCTGACGTCATCCGACCTTGACCCCACCAATGACGTCATGCTGACGTCATCACAAAATAGCGCCAAATTTGCAAAAAGTCCATATTTAGCCAAAAAACGCAATTTTTTGTACTTTTCGCTCATTCTGCTACTGTTTCCGTTGCATGCTGTTTACGTTCTGAACTCCGCCAACCTGCTCAATCGGCCAAGGAGACCTCCAGAGTACCTGTCCTGCACGCATACGCGTCTTTCGCTCGCTGTTTACCAGGTATTCTTCATCATTTTCCTCCGTACCCCTGCAGTTGTCTATAAAATCGCACAGGAAGCTTAAAAGGACATTAAAACTCATAATTCACCAGTGAATTTCCTCTACAGACCTCTGTTTTCAATCAACACCTCGAAAAACACCAACCGAGCCTTGTTTGCCCTCATTATCACAAATAAGCAGTATTCTGTTCGCGCTTTCGCGAAAGACTCATTTACATTGAATTCACCTACTAAGGAAGACAAAGTAAGGCCTGACAGTGTTACAGTCCCCAATTCATACCATATTTCACTTACTCTTGGGCTAATTCCCCTCTGATACCTGTAACCCACTTGAATTGTGGTAAATCACTCCTGAACTGGTCTGCCTGCTGCAAACAGTTCAATTACAATGGATGCTCCAACTGCACTAAACGTCAAGCCACTCAATGCCCCTCACCAGGAATTGGAATGGAAAGCCCTGGGAGATATGGAATACCAAATGTTAGACTGGTTTCCATTGGGCTCCAAATATAATATTCAAATGCTGAAGGAGTTGAAAGCCCAGCACCTTAATGGAGCTGACATCCTGGGGATTTGGGACTCAAACTTGCCTATTTATAACCTCCCTCAGGTAAATCCTATGCCAGAGTTGATCTTCAGATGCCAAGAGTGCTATGATCCAGGCCAAAGAGCTGTTCTCAGCCCTACAGGCTCAGTTCTATTCCATATCACCCCAGAAAGCATAAATGAGATGCTGCATTTCCACACAGCAAAGCCATTGACTCCCCTCTATATGCAGAACTTGATAAAGAAGGGAAGAAACTTGACAAATGACCAGATTGTCAAAATCAACCAGCTGTTTATAAAATCAGGCTCTGAAGCCATCAGAGCTCCTCCTATTGGATACCCATACTTAAATGACTTGGGCAAGATGCTGGTGGACTTGATCAGCTATGTCTTGGGCTTCAGGGGAGTTGAGGATGTGGATGAAACTATAATGGCAGTGTTGTCCATATTCTCTCCTGGAAAGCCTCCAGTTGTGCATTATGACTATGCCACATATATTGCAGACAAGATCCATGAGCAGCTAATGGATCTGCAAAGGGAGAGATTGTTCAGATACACTTCATACATCTACCATCTCTTTCTGTTTTATCAACCGGGCAGCTTCTCCATTCCCTTGAAACAAGTCAATGCCCAGGGAAATCCAAGGTCAGTTGTGTTCTGGACACCTGTGTTCCATCATGTCTCAGTGTCACCATACACATACTGTGAGTTCATAGACATGTTCATTCATCCAGCTATGACAGTATTATATGGTGTTCCTCCTCCAAGACTAACTAATGACATGAGGAGAATTCTCCATTTGAACAAATCCTACAGCATTGGTAATTGGTACTTTTACCAACACCACACAGTGATCAAAGTTTATGGCTGTCAGTTGAGACCTTATAGGCTGCCAAGGTATGTCCCTATGAGACTGTTTGCCCTAGAATACTTCAGGCAATTTGGGAATGCCGACTATCTTCACTTCCAGAGTAACAACAAGAGATCTCAGTTGAAGATAAGGAACCAGCTGGGCCCATTCCTATATAACACAAAAGAGGGATGGAAAGAAGCAAATCAGATCCTACAGACACTCAGGCTGCAAACTAGCTTTGAGTGGACACCATATGACCCCAATCACTTTGTTTCTCTCAGAAGAATAAGGTACAAATTGGGTAGCTATTCACATGTGAGGCAACCTGAAATTGAGCAGTATGCCAACACACTGAGCTGGAAAGAGGGCACATTAGAAGAGGAATTTACTGAAGAAGAACTGCTAGAAAGAGAGGCTAGAAATATACAGAAGGAAGCTGACTTGGAAACTTGTGTACAGGTTCCCTCCACATATAGAAAGCACCCAGGAGCAGTCACTTCATCATCAACAACACAGCAGCAAGCTGCCGGGAACACGGTACAGACAGCCAGCAAAGGCAAAGAAAAGCAGGTGGAACAGCCACCTCCTTTGACAGAAGAGCAAGTGGAAACATTGCTGCAGCAACAAGAAGAGATGGAGCAGCAGGGAGAAGGGCAGCAGCAAGAAGAGGAGCAACAAAACAAACAGCAGCCCTTGCAGCAAGAAAAAGGGATTGATGCTCCAAGTTCCACTGAGCAACAGGCTCAAAATATAGTGCCTCCTAGGCCAGAGACCACCTTTGATGCCTCGGTCCTCCAAACCCCACAAAAGGAGGACTTAACCAGAAAAAGGGACAGAGATACTCCCCTGACTTCATCCATCAACCAGGGAGAGAAAAGACAAAGATTGAATGACTTTCCAGAGGATGACATAGCAATAAGGCAAGCAATGGGCATGGGCCCACCCAGCAGAGAAGTTTCAGCTAGTTCCTTCCAGCATGAACAGGACAGAGCTATAGGAGGAGAGGTCAGCTCCTCCAGCCAGCAAAAAGAAGGACAAGTAAGCATCAAACAGCAATTTATAGACATCAAAAGGAGGAGTGACCCCATCAAAGTACAACTGTACAATCATCTGTTAAATATGGCTCCTTCCAATCAGCAAAGACTCATGTCTGCCTTTGATGTAAGTGAAGGCAAAATGATCATGAGTCACTTTATGCCCACAGCATTGCAGCCTCAATCTTCCTCAGATTACCTCAGGACCAACCTGGAGGTCATGGCCAAAGACATACACCCAATGGACAAAATTGAACTGCACAAACAGACTGGTGAGATGGTGTATGCCTCCTTGGCAGATGAAACGTTGGAGAATTACAAACTAAAAAGCAGCCTTAATAATACAGCCTCTCATCTGGAGTTGGAAAGGGCATCATCCCAGGCAAAGGACAACAGAATCAGGTCCTTAGAAGATATCATTATTGAGATGGGACATGATCCCAAGGATATTAAGGGTATCCAAAAAATATTGAAGTTGAGAGATGCAGACATGACAGCGTTGAGGAGGAAAATCAAACTCCCAGCCACAATCCACCCTCAAACAGATGAGATTGCTCAACAAAGGCTTGAAAAAGATGCCACAGATCTGATGATATCTCTCTATAAGCAGCTTATCCAAACGCAAGAACAACTAGGAGAGTCAGAGGCTGCAAAGGCAGCACTACAGGCAGCATTGAAGCAAAGAGAAGAAGGGAAAACCTCCCAGCCTCCTCCTGAAATCATCAATCTTGAGGAAACTCCTCCGACAACTGTCCCTCCTCCTCTGCAAACAGGGCCTATAGCACCAACTACATCGACAACTGCACCAACAACAAAGGAGACTCATAGTCTGGATATGCAGAAGCTCCGAAATGAAATCCAAGTCCTAGAAGCTCAAATGTTAGAGCTCAATTCAGCCAAAGAATCCTTGGCTAAAGTAAATGAGAGATATGATAAGAGCAAGCAGAATGAAGCTGCAAAGGAACGAGAAATAAAAGCTCTAAAGAAGAGGATAACTGAGCTTGAGAAGGAGCTCACATTAGAAAAGGTGACAGCAGAGCTAAAAGCAGTCCTTTGGGGCAATATTGGCCGGTCCATCACAAATCAGTGGCAGTATATTGAGACTATGGATGAACAATCAGTACTCATTGTAAAGGCAAACAAGGAAATACACAGAGCTAGAGCTAGCCTTGGCAACATGCCTGATGCTGCTACTAGAATGATAAATATTTTAAATAACAAGACAAGCTCTCAACTGGCCACAATGGGGATTGTTCACAGAACTGAGACCATCTCAATGGTTAAAAGGGTCCTGACACTACGAAACCTGATTGGAACATTGGAAAGAAGAACCCAGGATATGCAGACTGAAATCAACAAGTTCATGGACAGATTTCAGGCATTAGAGAACAGAGGCCTCCCCAGCATATTAAGCAGTGTAGGTAGACTGCTTACCCTTGAAAACTACACCAAGAGGGTTGATGCCTATGCTGCAGCACAAATTGCAAGACAGCCCAGTACTTCAACAGAAACAGGACCAGCATCAGGGCAAACTTTATATGATAGGGTGGACAACCTGTTTTTCATTATGAATGAGATTGACCATCTGTTTGATGCACCTCCAAATTTTTTCAAGTATACAGAGGCAGATGAAACCATAGAGGCAATTGTGAAGCACCAATTGCCCCCACCAGAAGTCTGGAAGAATTTGACACACATAATATTGTCAAGCCAAAACCTGTAATATTAATTTTCAGTTTACAAAAAATCATACACAGGCAGAATTTTGATAGATAAGCATACAGAGCAAAGATGGAAGGGCTGAGCCAACTCAGCAAAGATATCGGCCAACAAAGCAGAAATTGCAAACCACAGGTGGCAAGGCCGAGAAGATACAGCGCAGCAAGAAATGAAGACACACTATTCAGCATTAAAACAGAGCGGCTCAACCGACCCAGTGACCTCCAAAGGTCAAATCATCCTCTGACAGACATAAAGAGCATTTATGCTGCATTCAAAGTTGCAATAACTTCTTTTCCTACTTTCTGTACGCATTTATGAAGATATTTTCTCTCTCAGATGACTCAATGCCTGAGATATTTTGTATAAGCACTACTATAAAGTCCCCTTCGCATGAGTTTGCAAGGGTTGTTGTTGATTCCTCCCGAAGAAGTTCTTGTGCTGTAATCCTTTCAGAAGTTTAATAAAGAAAGTGATGGAATTTCTCGGATTTCTGAAGTGTTGAATGCGTTTCTGGTGTCTGTTGATAACTGCTGGATTCCTGTGTATTACATAATACAATAAGTATCTGTAACTCTCTCTGTTATGTGTTTTCATTCACCAATATCCATATATGTTTCTATTGTTTGAGTATTTAACAACAAAGAAAAAGAATAACTCCAGGATTTATTCAAGAAATACCCTGAGTTCAATCTGTGTTGTTAATAAATGTTTTCTTCAGGTTTAATCTACATAAAGTGTAATTCTTAAATGCTGCACTTTCAGAATACCCCTTTCACAGTGGCCTTTGTCGCAGGAATTCAAGTTTTGCTCCTGTGCAATGTGCTACACTTTCACCTCACCAGTTTAATAGAAAATTCTTAAATGCTTTCTATTGGCTGACATGTTTCACCACTCAAAATTAACTTTGCTTTTATGTAATACACAATAGGCCCTGCAGTTAGAACACCACCAATCCTGCACTTCTAAGCATTTCACAACTCCAGACTCCATTGCCCAATGGTATTTCACTATCTAAACACTATATCATAAGACTTGAAAGAAATCCTTCAACCAAAAACATAAAACAAAACCTGAGCATAATAGCTAGCCTAAAAACACCATCATAACAGAGACAAATCATAAAGAGAGAGCCCTCTCTGATCACAGTTTGGCTAGAAACAGTGATCCAAAGATTGGTTAGTGGTTACCCCGGCCGTATTCCCTTGGGAGTCATAGGGAACAACCTGGGTGTTAACATAAATGGCGACTCCACTGGGGACTTCTTAGGATTTTTCAATTACTATCTATCTTCCAAAGCTACCAGCAAGCCTGAAGCCAGCCAAGAGGCCTTAGAACTGTTTCTGTACCACAGTGACAGCTTTAGGAAAGAGCTAGTTAGGGAATCTTCATCTTAGCTTTGAAACATATATAGCCATTCCAAAATCTTCATCCAGTCCTTGCATATATAAAACTTCCTATAAAAGTCCTAAAAAAAAAAAAAAAAAAAAAAAAAAACAGTTAGAAACTGGCTCCTAAGAAAAATCCTCGACATACTAGGGCTAATCCTGACCCTAATCCACCCATCATTGTTGATAATCCAAGCACTATTCCAAGAAACATCAGGAGGCAACAGAAGCAGGACCATCCTGCTATTTTGACCTCTGTTGCTGATTTTCCCAACCTTTCTACTCCACTTAAAGTCCTTTTTCGGTCTGTTCCAAGTTCCCCTACTTCACTATCTACATCTCACAGTCCCCCTCCCTCACCTTCATTCACTGCACATATCCCCTTCAAACATCAGTCAGGTTCAGCCTCACCTGTTACCCCTGTGGTACCCACTGTTCCTATTATCCCAGCAGTCCCTACAAATACACCCAACCCACCAAATATGGCAAATAGATATGCACCCTTGCGGTTACCTGCTAATCCACCAGCTCTACCCCAAGATTACCAAACCAAAATCTCATATTTTGACTCCACTGGCCCTTACTCTGCCACCCAACATGCTAAGAGGATGCAAGACCATTTTGAAAACTATGAGATAGATGATGACAGTGTGAGGATGAGAATTTTTGTCCAAAGTCTGACAGGTGATGTCAGAACCTGGTTTAGGTCGATCGCTGCAAACACTATTACAACCCCTGATGAGCTCTATCAGGCCTTTACTACCAGATGGGAGAAAAAGAAAGACCCCCTGCACATACTTGGTGAATACGAAACAATCAAGAGAGGTCCTCAAGAAACTGTCCTGGAGTATTGTGCCAGATTCAACAATGTGTACAATGCAATACCACAAAACTTGAGACCCCCCCCTGATTTGGCCTTGTACAAATTCCCTGATGGATTTGATTCTGACATAGCATTTCAGTTGAGGGAAAGAGAACCTGAAACCCTTGAAGATGCTCAAAAGGCTGTTGTCACAGTAGAAGCAAACCTGATTGCCAAGAGAAACAGGGCAAGGTTAGAAAAGAGAAGCATATACAAAGAAGAACCCACAGCCTTTGATCAAAAACTGGATGCCATACTCAATAGCATGAAAAGACTAGGTGATAGAGTGGAATCAGTGGAAAGAAAAGCATCATGGGAAGCTCCACAAAATAACCCTCCTAGAAATCCAAATTTTAGGAGGAACCCAAACATAAACAATGGCAGGGCCAATGCTGATCCGGAAATCAGACCTCCATTTCAGGAAAACTATGCTGAAACCTCCACATCAACAGGGCCCAATGAAGATCCTGAGATTAATTTGATAGGCCTAGATGGTGAAAGTCAAGTTTTTTTAACCCAAGAGGATCATGAGGATGATGAAGTCAAACTGTTCCAAACTAAATCAGGTGAATCCTTTGACTTTAAACAAGGCTATGATACTGCTGTCTATGAAGTCCACAAGCAATACAAGCTAAGGAGCAGAACTGTGAATGTCAAACAGCCTGAAAAGAAAAAGGATAATCAGCAACCTGAAAAGGTCATAGCTACAGCACTTAATGACAAGACACCTCCACCTACTGCAGAAGTAGTTGTTGAAGAGATCACTGAAACACAGTCCTTAAAACAGCAACCCATGGCCGTTTCACCCTCTCAATCTAGTTCAAGTGTTATTACCCAAGAGATGAGGAAAATAGACAAGTCTCAAAGTCAAGACAAAAATCTAGAAGGAGAGTTAATGAACAAAGAAAGGACTGCCACCTACTATCACAAGGCCCAATCTGAAAAACCTTTTGATCTTGAGACAGAAATTGGCAAAATAAAAATAGCTATTCCTCTCTTGGAATTAACCAAGCATGACAGCTATAAATTGCAAATCAAAAGATCCCTTCAACTCACTAGCAGCAAAGATGATGTCAATGTTCTGGATGACACCCCAGAACTCCTGTTTGGCCCGGAAGTGGATGGAAAAACAATAGCCACAGGGGTACTACCGTTTTATGTCAGCCTACATATTCATGATAAAATATTGCACAATGCAATGTTTGATTCTGGTGCCTCTCACAACCTCATGCCAAAAGCAGTCATGGAGAGATTGAACTTAGACATAACAAGACCATATAAGGACCTGTTTTCCTTTGATTCCAGCCAAGTCAAGTGCCTAGGTCTCATAAAAGACCTATGTGTCTCTCTAGTTCAATACCCAAACAAGACAATCCTAATGGATGTGGTAGTTGCTGATATCCCACCTAAGTATGGAATGTTGTTATCAAGATCATGGGGAGCTAAACTCCAAGGCTCCTTACAATTAGACATGTCATATGCTACCATCTCCGTTTTTGGGCAACCTAAAAGACTGTATAGAGAAACACTAATGAAGTACATGGTCAGCAGCGAGGAAAAGCCTCAAAATTTTCCTATATATGTTGTCCACTCAGACATTGACTCATACATCCTCTTCAATGATACAACCACTCCCTCAAAAGGTGAAGTTGAAACCAAGGTATTCATACAGGAGGAAGATACAAATGAGAGTAGCATCACTCCTGAAATAACAGTCAATCAAACATTTGATAATGCTGCTGCCTTAACTATCAAGAATATTCAATTAAATGACGAGACTGTCCTAGAGGACAAGCTAGAGAAAAAACCTCAATTGCTACTTACATTACCAGCCCATGAACAAATCATAAAAACTCCTTCACAACAAAACATTTTATGGTTCCTTGAATTTGATGGTTCAGTTAACAAATTAGGAGCAGGAGCTGGAGTTTGGGTACACAATAAAGAAAACAGTCATGCAGAAGGCAGAGCCTATAGATTGAATTTCAGATGTACTAACAACATGGCAGAATATGAAGCCCTTTTACTTGGCCTCAAGTTAGTAAAGCTCTTACAAGCTGCCAGGGTTTCAATCATGGGTGATTCAGATTTAGTTATTCAACAAGTTAAGGGTAATTTTGTCACCAATGACAAAAGGCTGAGATCCTATAGGTCTGCTGCTACTGAATTATTAAATTCATTTACTGAATTTCGGATTGTGAAAATCCCTAGGACCCAGAACCTTCATGCCCATAGCTTGGCTACATTTGCAAGTACCTGCAAGTTACCTTTTGAGCCCCACCATCGCTTTACAGCTGAGGTAAAACACAGACCATCTGTCCCAAACAATGTCAGTGATTGGCAAGTGTTTGATGATGACAAGCAAATAAACAATTTCTTGACTTTGCAGCAAGAATTTTCAGGACTAAATATTGACAATGACAAAGCAAGTCAATCACAAATACTTGACAAAGCAAGTCAATCACAAATACAGTTTCAAAAGATTGTTCACCCAATATCAGCCAGAACAGCAAAACAAATGCTAAATCCAACCATCTTCAATGAAGATAACATTCAACAAATCCAATCAATCAATTGTGAAGAAGTGGTCAATGTTGAGGCTGAAATCATAGAGCTGAAGGACAACTTTTTACCCACTGGCTTAGCCCCTCTAGAAGACATTTTTGATTCTAATGACGTTCCCAGCAAGCCCAAAATGCAGCCCATCAATAATGCCATAGAAGAGTGCAACATTGGGACTGTGGACAAACCCAAGATAATTAAATTATCAGCGTCCTTACCTCCTGACCAAAAACCAAAATACATTGACCTCTTTAAGGAATTCCAGGATGTTTTTGCATGGAGTTATGAGGACCTGAACTCCTATGACACCTCTGTTATCCAGCACACCATCCCTCTCAAGTCTGATCAAAAGCCTTTTAAACAAAAACTGAGGAGAATAAATCCTATGCTTCTCCCAGCAATGGAACAAGAAGTACAAAAAATGTTCAAGGCAGGCATCATAGCACCAATCAGATTCTCTGAATGGATCTCCAACTTAGTCCCTACAAGAAAAAAGACTGGTGAAATCAGGCTGTGTGTGGACTTAAGAAATCTGAACCAAGTATCCCTCAAGGACAATTATCCCTTACCCAAGATGGACCACATCCTCCAAAGAGTGGTAGGGGCCTCAAGGATTTCATTACTGGATGGATTCTCAGGATTCAATCAAATCTTGGTGCACCCTGATGACCAAGATAAAACAGCATTCACAACCCCATGGGGAACATTCAAGTATGTTAAAATGCCTTTTGGGTTGAAGAATGCAGGTGCAACGTTTCAAAGAGCAATGGACATTGCTTTTGCAGAAGAGATTCGTGATTTTCTAGTCATTTATTTGGATGACCTTACACCTTTCTCAAAATCAGACCAAGAACACATAAAGCATTTGAGACAGATTTTCATAAAATGCAGAAAATATGGAATCTCCTTGAATCCTAAGAAATCCCTCTTTGGTTTAGAAGAGGGCAAGCTCTTAGGGCATATCATCTCAAAAGATGGCATTAGAATTGACCCAGATAGGATACGGGCTATCTTGCAAATGCCTCACCCAAGGAATGTTAAAGAATTACAAGGATTCTTGGGCAAAATCAATTTCCTGAGAAGGTTTGTCCCAAACTTAGCAGAACTAACCAGGTTATTAAACAACATGTTGAAAAAGGATTCAAAAGTGAAGTGGACTGTTGAAGCCAATCAAGCCTTTGAAAGTATAAAACTGGCCCTCACCCAAACCCCAGTCTTGACCAATCCCCAGTTTGACAGAGAATTTATAATTGTCTCTTTTGCCTCCCATCATACTATTGCAGCTGTTTTACTACAAAGGGATGACCAAGGAAGTGAGAAGCCAATTGCTTTCTTTAGCAAAGCTCTTAGAGATGCACCTTTGAAGTATCAAATCATGGAAAAACAAGCTTATGCTTTAGTCAAAGCAATCAAAGACTTTAGGATTTATATCCTTTATTCCCATGTCAAAGCATATGTGCCAAGTCCTATTGTCAAAGACATTCTCACCCAAGAAAATTTAGAAGGCAGAAGAGGAAAATGGATTGCCAGCATTTTGGAATTTGACATAGAGATAAAACCTACAAAACTAATAAAAGGGCAAGGCCTAGCCAAACTAATGAAAGAAACAAATTTTCAAGCCTTAGACATAAATCAGCTGGACAGTGAAACAGAGCTAGCGATTCCAAAGATCAATGTAGCCTTTGAACAATCCCCCTGGTATTCTGATATCTGTTATGTGTTACAAAACCTGTGTGCTCCCCCAGGACTGTCCAAAACTAAGTGTAGGTTCCTAAAAATGAAAACATCAAGATTCTGTGTGATGGATGGCAATTTGCTTTGGAAAAACCATGAAGGTATATTGCTACACTGTTTAATGGAAAATGAAACTAACAATATCATGCAAGAATTTCATGCAGGAGACTGTGGTGGACACTTGTACTGGAAGTCCACTGTGGATAAAATACTAAGGGCTGGATACTACTGGCCTACCATGTTCTCTGATGTCAAGAAATTCACAACATCATGTCATAAATGCCAAGTGTTTGAGGGCAAGAGACAGCTATTGCCACTCCCATTAAGGCCTATTGCGACAGAAAGACCTTTTCAACAATGGGGCTTGGACTTCATTGGGGAAATTCATCCCTCTTCTTCAGGACAGCACAGATGGATTCTAACAGCTACAGACTACTTCACTAAGTGGATTGAAGCTGCCCCATGCAGACAAGCAAATGATTCCACCATCATTCAGTTCTTGGAGAACAACATCTTGGCTAGGTTTGGCTGTCCAGACAAAATAATCACAGACAATGCTGCAGCTTTCAAATCCAAGAAAATGGTGAACTTCTGTCATAAATTTCATATTACTTTGGGCCATTCTACTGCATACTATCCCCAAGGAAATGGTCTTGCTGAGTCATCAAACAAAAGTTTGGTAAACATCATAAAGAAAGTGCTAGAAGAAAACAAAAAGAATTGGCATAAGAAACTAGTCAATGCCTTATGGGCAGACAGACTAACAACCAAAAGATCAATTGGGACCAGCCCTTATGAGTTGGTTTATGGACTAGAAGCCAAATTCCCCTCATCTCTAGGGGTGCCTGTCATGAAGCTTCTTCAAGAAAGCCAAGCTGAACCAAATGATATGCAAAGAAGGATTAATCAGATCATATGTCTACAGCAAACCAGAGATCAAGTTTTCAGCAGAGTTCAGATCTTGCAAGAAAAATTAAAGAAGGCTTTTGACAGGAGAACCAAGGCAGAAGATTTCAACATAGGAGACAAAGTCCTTAAGTGGGATGCAAGGAGAGAGGATAAAGGGAAACATGGAAAATTTGATTCTCTATGGAGAGGACCATATGTTGTCCAAGCAGTACAAGGAAACAACACTTACTTCCTTAAGAGCCTCAATGAAACTGATTTGGATGAAGGTCCTGTCAATGGCAGGATGCTGAAACACTATTTTGAATATCACCCATGAGTGGAGCCCGAGGTTCCCTTGTATATATGAAGATGTATATATTGTTTTTCTGCTTAGAGTGTAAAAAGGCAGTTTTTGAAGGTTATTGACTATCAGCAAAAGGCACCTAGAATCAAAGGTATATTAAGAAGTGAAAGCACACAATTTTGGCATCTCAAAGCAGCAAATTTCAAGACTGGCAAGAGCAGTCAAGGAGCAAGGCAATCTGACCTGCTGTTCTTGGTCTTTCAGGAGAAAAACCATCCCCATGTGGAGCCACTGTTAGCTACCTATACCAATAGGTTTCATATTTCATGATTGGCTATGGAAGGTCCAAATATGCTCTGCTTTGATGATTCAAAGATCACATATTTCCTAGGAATTTTTGATCGGTGCTAATAGCTTGGTATGGACTCAAAGTTTTGATGGATGGTCCAAAAGTCTAATCTGGATCATTCCATGGTTTAAATTTGCAGTTGTAGAATAGAGAAAGGAGTCTGTCCAAACTGTTCAATCTTGGCAGACAAGTAGTTCAGGTAGAGAAGAAAAGGCTCCCAACAGCTTAATCTGGGACCTTGGAAGAGATAAGGGTAGAAGTAGATAGAAAAAACAAAGAAAAAGCCAAAGAAAAGAAAAGGCAAGTAAGGGTTTGCAAGTCCAAGTGCACCCTCCAAGGAGAAATAAAAAATGCTAGGTAAGTAGCTGGGTAAGTAGTTGGGGTTGCAGAAAGGTTATCTTTACCATTGCACATATGTTAACTGTGTTTACCAGAGTAAAGTCAATTAATTGACAAGGTGTTCACCTCCATCAAGTTACAGCAAGGAGCATGACTAACCTCCCTCCTTCCCCCTTCCAGTTTATTACTAACATCCCTTCATCAGCTGAGATTCATGGAAGAAGATCATGGTTTCATGGTGGTTCTTGTTCATTCAAAAGCCACATTTCTTGTCTAAAAATCTTTTCATTTTGATCTACTCTCTAAACTAAGTAAGCTTCAAATAAGCTTAGTGGTTTCCCCTCCATTTACCCCTTCATCCATATTAACTCCAACATTACTATGTAAATCCCCTACAGTACCTTTTCCCCTACTAGTATCTAACACCATGGTGTATAAACCCCAAATTTTGTATAAATATCCCTCCCCTTGGTATTATAGCCAATAAATTCTGTGTCAGGGATCAAATGGCATCTGGCCACTTTGATGAACCTAGCCCTAAACCCCTCCCCTCTTCTGAAGTCATTTAGCCCCTTGGAAAACTTCATCTGCCAAAAGAAGCCTCATAACTCACCTTGTTTTACCTATACCCCTTCATTTGCAAAGCTAACCCCTAAATACCCACTTTGTTCTTATCCAAAGTATCGGGCTTGCATTGCTACGCATGGAAAACCTTTGTTCTAATCCCCTTTATCCATAAACCCCTTCGCAAATTACCAAAGTCCAAAACCCACCGTTGGCATTTATCCTAAGTGTCAGCGCGCAATTTTGATTGGTTAAAATACATTGAAAACCTTGTAAAAACCCACATTCGAAGGTTTCCGCCCGTATGCATATCCCCCGAGCACATTAATACCCCGCCCATCGTCGGATCAGATCCAAGAGATCCGACGGTCCATATCAATATCGGAGCAGCCCCCGCGGCGGACATTTAGCGCCCGAGAAAGTGACGTTGCGTCACGTCACGGCGCGGCCACGCGTCGCTCATTGAGGACTCTCGGAGCAAGCTCTGACAATAGCGGGGTCGTACCCTAACCGCCCCGAGAGACCGCGGCGGCTATCCTCAACCGTAACCGTCACGGCCCTAACCGCCAAGTTATTGGCCCACGTCACTTCCACCCCGCCATCGCATCAGTCCTTTGTCCGCCCCTCCGCCGACGTGGCTGCCACCGCACCATCCCCCATGGACCAACAGTATCCCGCCACGTCACCTGATGACGTCAGCTGACGTCATCCGACCTTGACCCCACCAATGACGTCATGCTGACGTCATCACAAAATAGCGCCAAATTTGCAAAAAGTCCATATTTAGCCAAAAAACGCAATTTTTTGTACTTTTCGCTCATTCTGCTACTATTTCCGTTGCATGCTGTTTACGTTCTGAACTCCGCCAACCTGCTCAATCGGCCAAGGAGACCTCCAGAGTACCTGTCCTGCACGCATACGCGTCTTTCGCTCGCTGTTTACCAGGTATTCTTCATCATTTTCCTCCGTACCCCTACAGTTGTCTATAAAATCGCACAGGAAGCTTAAAAGGACATTAAAACTCATAATTCACCAGTGAATTTCCTCTACAGACCTCTGTTTTCAATCAACACCTCGAAAAACACCAGCCGAGCCTTGTTTGCCCTCATTATCACAAATAAGCAGTATTCTGTTCGCGCTTTCGCGAAAGACTCATTTACATTGAATTCACCTACTAAGGAAGACAAAGTAAGGCCTGACAGTGTTACAGTCCCCAATTCATACCATATTTCACTTACTCTTGGGCTAATTCCCCTCTGATACCTGTAACCCACTTGCATTGTGGTAAATCACTCCTGAACTGGTCTGCCTGCTGCAAACAGTTCAATTACAATGGATGCTCCAACTGCACTAAACGTCAAGCCACTCAATGCCCCTCACCAGGAATTGGAATGGAAAGCCCTGGGAGATATGGAATACCAAATGTTAGACTCGTTTCCATTGGGCTCCAAATATAATATTCAGATGCTGAAGGAGTTGAAAGCCTAGCACCTTAATGGAGCTGACATCCTGGGGATTTGGGACTCAAACTTGCCTATTTATAACCTCCCTCAGGTAAATCCTATGCCAGAGTTGATCTTCAGATGCCAAGAGTGCTATGATCCAGGCCAAAGAGCTGTTCTCAGCCCTACAGGCTCAGTTCTATTCCATATCACCCCAGAAAGCATAAATGAGATGCTGCATTTCCACACAGCAAAGCCATTGACTCCCCTCTATATGCAGAACTTGATAAAGAAGGGAAGAAACTTGACAAATGACCAGATTGTCAAAATCAACCAGCTGTTTATAAAATCAGGCTCTGAAGCCATCAGAGCTCCTCCTATTGGATACCCATACTTAAATGACTTGGGCAAGATGCTGGTGGACTTGATCAGCTATGTCCTGGGCTTCAGGGGAGTTGAGGATGTGGATGAAACTATAATGGCAGTGCTGTCCATATTCTCTCCTGGAAAGCCTCCAGCTGTGCATTATGACTATGCCACATATATTGCAGACAAGATCCATGAGCAGCTAATGGATCTGCAAAGGGAGAGATTGTTCAGATACACTTCATACATCTACCATCTCTTTCTGTTTTATCAACCGGGTAGCTTCTCCATTCCCTTGAAACAAGTCAATGCCCAGGGAAATCCAAGGTCAGTTGTGTTCTGGACACCTGTGTTCCATCATGTCTCAGTGTCACCATACACATACTGTGAGTTCATAGACATGTTCATTCATCTAGCTATGACAGTATTATATGGTGTTCCTCCTCCAAGACTAACTAATGACATGAGGAGAATTCTCCATTTGAACAAATCCTACAGCATTGGTAATTGGTACTTTTACCAACACCACACAGTGATCAGAGTTTATGGCTGTCAGTTGAGACCTTATAGGCTGCCAAGGTATGTCCCTATGAGACTGTTTGCCCTAGAATACTTCAGGCAATTTGGGAATGCCGACTATCTTCACTTCCAGAGTAACAACAAGAGATCTCAGTTGAAGATAAGGAACCAGCTGGGCCCATTCCTATATAACACAAAAGAGGGATGGAAAGAAGCAAATCAAATCCTACAGACACTCAGGCTGCAAACTAGCTTTGAGTGGACACCATATGACCCCAATCACTTTGTTTCTCTCAGAAGAATAAGGTACAAATTGGGTAGCTATTCACATGTGAGGCAACCTGAAATTGAGCAGTATGCCAACACACTGAGCTGGAAAGAGGGCACATTAGAAGAGGAATTTACTGAAGAAGAACTGCTAGAAAGAGAGGCTAGAAATATACAGAAGGAAGCTGACTTGGAAACTTGTGTACAGGTTCCCTCCACATATAGAAAGCACCCAGGAGCAGTCACTTCATCATCAACAACACAGCAGCAAGCTGCCGGGAACACGGTACAGACAGCCAGCAAAGGCAAAGAAAAGCAGGTGGAACAGCCACCTCCTTTGACAGAAGAGCAAGTGGAAACATTGCTGCAGCAACAAGAAGAGATGGAGCAGCAGGGAGAAGGGCAGCAGCAAGAAGAGGAGCAACAAAACAAACAGCAGCCCTTGCAGCAAGAAAAAGGGATTGATGCTCCAAGTTCCACTGAGCAACAGGCTCAAAATATAGTGCCTCCTAGGCCAGAGACCACCTTTGATGCCTCGGTCCTCCAAACCCCACAAAAGGAGGACTTAACCAGAAAAAGGGACAGAGATACTCCCCTGACTTCATCCATCAACCAGGGAGAGAAAAGACAAAGATTGAATGACTTTCCAGAGGATGACATAGCAATAAGGCAAGCAATGGGCATGGGCCCACCCAGCAGAGAAGTTTCAGCTAGTTCCTTCCAGCATGAACAGGACAGAGCTATAGGAGGAGAGGTCAGCTCCTCCAGCCAGCAAAAAGAAGGACAAGTAAGCATCAAACAACAGTTTATAGACATCAAAAGGAGGAGTGACCCCATCAAAGTACAGCTGTACAATCATCTGTTAAATATGGCTCCTTCCAATTAGCAAAGACTCATGTCTGCCTTTGATGTAAGTGAAGGCAAAATGATCATGAGTCACTTTATGCCCACAGCACTGCAGCCTCAATCTTCCTCAGATTACCTCAGGACCAACCTGGAGGTCATGGCCAAAGACATACACCCAATGGACAAAATTGAACTGCACAAACAGACTGGTGAGATGGTGTATGCCTCCTTGGCAGATGAAACGTTGGAGAATTACAAACTAAAAAGCAGCCTTAATAATACAGCCTCTCAACTGGAGTTGGAAAGGGCATCATCCCAGGCAAAGGACAACAGAATCAGGTCCTTAGAAGATATCATTATTGAGATGGGACATGATCCCAAGGATATTAAGGGTATCCAACAAATATTGAAGTTGAGAGATTCAGACATGACAGCGTTGAGGAGGAAAATCAAACTCCCAGCCACAATCCACCCTCAAACAGATGAGATTGCTCAACAAAGGCTTGAAAAAGATGCGACAGATCTGATGATATCTCTCTATAAGCAGCTTATCCAAACGCAAGAACAACTAGGAGAGTCAGAGGCTGCAAAGGCAGCACTACAGGCAGCATTGAAGCAAAGAGAAGAAGGGAAAACCTCCCAGCCTCCTCCTGAAATCATCAATCTTGAGGAAACTCCTCCGACAACTGTCCCTCCTCCTCTGCAAACAGGGCCTACAGCACCAACTACATCGACAACTGCACCAACAACAGAGGAGACTCATAGTCTGGATATGCAAAAGCTCCGAAATGAAATCCAAGTCCTAGAAGCTCAAATGTTAGAGCTCAATTCAGCCAAAGAATCCTTGGCTAAAGTAAATGAGAGATATGATAAGAGCAAGCAGAATGAAGCTGCAAAGGAACGAGAAATAAAAGCTCTAAAGAAGAGGATAACTGAGCTTGAGAAGGAGCTCACATTAGAAAAGGTGACAGCAGAGCTAAAAGCAGTCCTTTGGGGCAATATTGGCCGGTCCATCACAAATCAGTGGCAGTATATTGAGACTATGGATGAACAATCAGTACTCATTGTAAAGGCAAACAAGGAAATACACAGAGCTAGAGCTAGCCTTGGCAACATGCCTGATGCTGCTACTAGAATGATAAATATTTTAAATAACAAGACAAGCTCTCAACTGGCCACAATGGGGATTGTTCACAGAACTGAGACCATCTCAATGGTTAAAAGGGTCCTGACACTACGAAACCTGATTGGAACATTGGAAAGAAGAACCCAGGATATGCAGACTGAAATCAACAAGTTCATGGACAGATTTCAGGCATTAGAGAACAGAGGCCTCCCCAACATATTAAGCAGTGTAGGTAGACTGCTTACCCTTGAAAACTACACCAAGAGGGTTGATGCCTATGCTGCAGCACAAATTGCAAGACAGCCCAGTACTTCAACAGAAACAGGACCAGCATCAGGGCAAACTTTATATGATAGGGTGGACAACCTGTTTTTCATTATGAATGAGATCGACCATCTGTTTGATGCACCTCCAAATTTTTTCAAGTATACAGAGGCAGATGAAACCATAGAGGCAATTGTGAAGCACCAATTGCCCCCACCAGAAGTCTGGAAGAATTTGACACACATAATATTTTCAAGCCAAAACCTGTAATATTAATTTTCAGTTTACAAAAAATCATACACAGGCAGAATTTTGATAGATAAGCATACAGAGCAAAGATGGAAGGGCTGAGCCAACTCAGCAAAGATATCGGCCAACAAAGCAGAAATTGCAAACCACAGGTGGCAAGGCCGAGAAGATACAGCGCAGCAAGAAATGAAGACACACTATTCAGCATTAAAACAGAGCGGCTCAACCGACTCAGTGACCTCCAAAGGTCAAATCATCCTCTGACAGACATAAAGAGCATTTATGCTGCATTCAAAGTTGCAATAACTTCTTTTCCTACTTTCTGTACGCATTTATGAAGATATTTTCTCTCTCAGATGACTCAATGCCTGAGATATTTTGTATAAGCACTACTATAAAGTCCCCTTCGCATGAGTTTGCAAGGGTTGTTGTTGACTCCTCCCGAAGAAGTTCTTGTGCTGTAATCCTTTCAGAAGTTTAATAAAGAAAGTGATGGAATTTCTCAGATTTCTGAAGTGTTGAATGCGTTTCTGGTGTCTGTTGATAACTGCTGGATTCCTGTGTATTACATAATACAATAAGTATCTGTAACTCTCTCTGTTATGTGTTTTCATTCACCAATATCCATATATGTTTCTATTGTTTGAGTATTTAACAACAAAGAAAAAGAATAACTCCAGGATTTATTCAAGAAATACCCTGAGTTCAATCTGTGTTGTTAATAAATGTTTTCTTCAGGTTTAATCTACATAAAGTGTAATTCTTAAATGCTACACTTTCAGAATACCCCTTTCACAGTGGCCTTTGTCGCAGGAATTCAAGTTTTGCTCCTGTGCAATGTGCTACACTTTCACCTCACCAGTTTAATAGAAAATTCTTAAATGCTTTCTATTGGCTGACATGTTTCACCACTCAAAATTAACTTTGCTTTTATGTAATACACAATAGGCCCTGCAGTTAGAACACCACCAATCCTGCACTTCTAAGCATTTCACAACTCCAGACTCCATTGCCCAATGGTATTTCACTATCTAAACACTATATCATAAGACTTGAAAGAAATCCTTCAACCAAAAACATAAACAAAACCTGAGCATAATAGCGAGCCTAAAAACACCATCATAACAGAGACAAATCATAAAGAGAGAGCCCTCTCTGATCACAGTTTGGCTAGAAACAGTGTTCCAAAGATTGTTTAGTGGTTACCCCGGCCGTATTCCCTTGGGAGTCATAGGGAACAACCTGGGTGTTAACACAATGACAACTTCAAAATCTCTTCTCTATAGTGATTCCATATTTGATACCATGTAGAAATTAATGTGTAGATTTGAAATTGCTTATGAAATTTACTAAATCACAATACTCGAAGCTACTCTACTGATCTGGGGAAGTTAATTCACAATATGCACAGAGATTTATCTAGGGGAAAGAAACTACTCAAAACCTCTTCCTATCTGTATTACATTAATAAGAGAATAGAGATGAATACATATGCTTGCTCAAACTTGAGCACAAGCTGCAAGTGTATGGTCTCTCCCTCTGCCTCACTTACTAACTCTGGCCAACACTTAGCCAATTTTCAAGCCCTCCAAGCTCCCATTCCCTTGCACCATTTCTTGAGAAAGTAAGCCCCTATTAATTAGGAAATTTCCTTAATTGGATTGTGCAATTCCTTTAGGTCCTTCCTCTGACTGCATGCACGACCTATATACATGGGAATAGTCTACAACTGATACTACAATGCCTTGGAATCTCCATATCAGTTGGGTAACTTGAATTATCTACATGCATGAGCTAATTTAAGCTTCATTGATTATTTATATGGATGACCACTGAGTGTGGTTGAAGTTATACTTCCACAACTTGACCTTCCACTAGTTCCTCCAACAGTTGGAACTAGTTTAACTGGCCATAACTCAATTTAATTGAATTAAATTTCTACAACTGAAATTAACTCAACCTAGGCTCCTAAAATTTAGGAATCACTGCACATCATTGAACTGAATTACCTTAACTCGAATTAACTGATCTAGACTCCTATTTTTAAGGAATCAACTAAAGCAAACTGAACTTCAATTCATTAACTTGAATTGAGTGTTCTTAACTGAGTGACAAGAGCCTTGTCACCTCGGTTAACTCCTCCAAGTTGTCTGTTGGTATGGAATTCCAAATTTTCTTAATTTGATTAAGGAAAAAATCAAAATTGAGACTTTCTTGCTGCATTTTCAACAAAGTGAGGG
The DNA here is from genome assembly GCA_031772625.1 of Pinus tabuliformis. Lineage (NCBI taxonomy): Eukaryota > Viridiplantae > Streptophyta > Pinopsida > Pinales > Pinaceae > Pinus > Pinus tabuliformis. Next base: position 1,483,112,245 of record CM062820.1, on the reverse strand, counting down.
GATAACTGGACCTAATAGAACCAGTCAGAACCACCAATTCAAATGGATAAGGGTCTGATTTGGGGCCCTAACTGGATGGTCTTCCCAAATGTTGATGAGGTCATTTTTGGCCATATATAGGTCTGCATAAAAAAAATAAAAAAATAAATAAATAAATAAATAATAATAATAATAATAATAATATTGGGGTGTTGCCATGGTACTTGTGCAGGGGAGCTACTTCCCTCTTCACTAAGTGCAATGTAACAATTCCTAGGGCTAATCGTGGAAAGAATATAACACATACCCAATAACAAAGGTGACATATAGTTATAGTATTTTCAATTTCCTTTCACAATATCCATCTACCATGTAAGCTTTGGAGGTTCCTCAAACTTGTCCAACTCAACGAAAATCCCTAATTTCTGCATTGGGCACTATTGATCCTTCAAATTTGTGACTAATCACCTTTGAATTGGATAACTCATAACCATGGCTACAATCTATAGTCACCTTCCAAATATATGTGACTATCTAAAATGTCATTTTCCATAGATGTATCATTTGTGAGGGAGTATTCACGTGCATTATGTCAAAGTTAGTTTGGCCAAAGCCTGACTCCCCTAAACTCGCGGCTTCCTCCATTATGCTAAGGGAATATGATGGCCACCCATCGTCACCATTAAGACTCTTTTAGAAAGTCTTGGTTGAACTTGTTGGATAAACAATTCTTTGTTACTTTATTGCCCATCGTCATGCTTGCAGGTTACTTTTTACTCAACACGAGACTAAGCCCTTGTGATAGCTGATGAACTTCTAAGGTATCATTCTTCATGTTATCTCAGTTTTGCTTCATAGTTTTAAGTTCAATAATGTGATTTTTATTATTATTTACATTTTTTAAGGCAAATATAGTGGCACTGTCAATGCCAATTGTAAAATGTTGAATAAAAATGTACTAATAGATGGATTATCAACGCCTATTGTAGATTTTTTAAAATAAAATACACTAACAGTTGGAGTATCAACGACAGTTTTTAATTTGTAAAACAGAACACTGACACCTGGAGTATCAACGCCCTTTTGAATTTTAAAATTTCAAATGTCAATACCAAACACTGATAGAGCACACGTCAACAGAGGAGTGGTAAAACAATCAAGAGAGTGATAGCTAATCAAATGGTAACATGTCATTTCATAGTTTCACACGGGGATATTTTCACCGCTAGAAGGTAATAATTATGGCAAATGAATTAGGTAATTCATCATTTTTATGTATGACTGATTGATTAAAACATTAAATAACAAATGTTTCTAGATGGTGTCAGTAATCATATTACCATGAGTTAAAATTTGTGCATAGTTAATCCTTTGTATTGTTTTATCTGCAAAAGTAAAATAATTTTATCCCACATTCTAGTGATCAAATCCCACTCCCACTGTGCTCCCACCTCCGTTGCTTGTGTTCTAGACAGTGGTTATGGGGAAGAGTGGAAAGTTGCATAGAGGGGAATCCAAATAACTCGACATTCTCGAGGCATATTTAGAGGTTTTAGAGAGGTTTCAAGAGGGTGGATGGGATGAATTTTTCTTCAAATGTACATGTTACCATGACGAGGTTGCTACGACTTTCGCTGAAGGATTTGATGGCTAGGGGTTTACTGTCGAGGGATTTCTTTCCCTGTCATAGAGGTGGTGGTTTTTGAGGGTACAAGACTCTCTGTGGATGGAGAACAATGGTTTAAAAGCCACATTTTCGCAAAAATTGATGTGCCATTTTTCTTGAAGGATGAATAGAAGGATAGGCCCTGGCATTCAAAGATATAGAGATATTGGTTAAATGAATAATGGAACCTACTGCTGAGGATTGCACAATCATATTTGACATGTGAGGGATGCTTCAAAAAAAGTCAATTTATGTAATTCCGCTTCCTTGCGCACATTGAAGGACAGGTCAGGATGAATGCCCCTTTCTTTTTGTTGATGAGTCTTAAACAAATGTCTGCAAGGGTCAGGGAGAAACCATATTCCTCCTCCCATTTTATTTATCACAAAGGCTTGATTAAATTTTTAATTGAAAATCATTTAAGAAAAATCAATAAAACATGGGAGCACTTTCTCTTTTGGGGAGTTTTGTAGAGACTGTCACACTAAAGGCTAAGGCCAAAGTCAGAAAGAAAGGAACCAACAAAATTGTTGAACAATATCAAACCCTAGAGTAGGGGACTTCATCTATTCAAAAAAGAAGCCAGAAGAGAACAAAAACCCCCCTCCGTTAGTTCCTTAATTGGAAAGGGTTTATACAAGAAGAAGTGGAAGACTTGGATAAAAGAAGAGATTTCCCTCTCCCCATGTATTTTTCTCCTACAACGGTTGAGGTCACTAAGCCAACAAAGGAAATAGATGTTCAATATACTGAACCCAAGACAGAGAAAGTGAAGCCTAATTTAGTTGAGATTTATAGAGGAGGAAGAAGACCACATACTAGACCGTTGAATAAACTCAGGCTAAATATCAAACTTAAACAAAACCCTAGGCTGGTAGAATAGGTCATTGAGGTAGATGATACACCTCAAAAGGATTTGATCATAAGGAAATAAAAGCCTACCAATTATAAGAGGCCTAGGAGGCAAGGTAAGGAACCTGCTACAGAGGCTAAGAAGCACACTAAAGGGAGACAAAGCAAGGTTGATATCTTGTTAGAGATAGGAAGTAGACTCAGCTAATAATTTTTAGAACAAGGTTTTGTTTTGTCAGCATTTTTCTACTTCAATTTTGATAATCACTGACAGTGGGATCATCAACACGATTTTTCCTAGGTTTTTATGAAGCGCTGACAGCTAGTCCATCAACGATCCCAGTTTTTCTCTCGATTTGAAACTCTAAATCCGTCAGCGCTGGAGGGATTTAAGACTATTTTGAAGGTAACAAGAATCATTGTGGAACGAATACAACCTAGATAGAAGGATCTAATTTCCAGATGTCCTTTTTATGGATCAATACCATATGCTAAGGGAGAAATTGACACATCGAGCATAATAATAAAGCAAGCCTTTTCGAAAATTCTTTGAAGGATATTAGTCATCAGTTTGATCCTTAATTTTGGCCATCTCTCCAACAACAACATGATCTTCAAATACAAAATAATTGTATTTTGGCTTTATAACTAAACATTGTAATGTATGTATTTTTAATTAGAGATATACTTGTCTAGTTTTGAATCTTGTAATTTTTTTTATTATTATTGTTTTTTTGTCTAACTTGGTTATGGTTCTATAATATTTTATAAAGTCGATAATGACAAGTGACCAAGGGTTGGAATATTTTGAAAGAAATCCTTGTGTATTGTTGATTCAGAAGCATGTGACTTAGAGGAAAAAGTCTTCAAACATATTCCAAAAATCCAAAAAAATATATAGGCAAGGGAGTGGGGCCCTTTAGCCAGCAAATTTCCATGCTTTCCTAGCTTAGGATAATGATAAAATTAAGAATAAAGATCAAGTCGTAATAAGTCACTTTATGATAAGTTGTAGTAGCTTTATTGCTTTAAATCACTTATGTAAAAGCCATGATTTTGTAAAGGATAATGGCCAAGAAGGCTCTATCTATTAATTATAAATAAAATAGCAGGACGCAAGAGCGAGAGATCTCGGAGGCATTGTGTTCTTGAAGAATTCTCTCTGTGCATAGGAACTTACAGTTCTCTGTTAACTGGTATATTTGCATATGTATTTGATGGTGTTTCTTTCCTTCTGAGCCTTGTTAATGATAATTCGGCCTTATTTTCCTATCATATATGTGAATTAATCTTATTGGTACAATTTTTCCGATATATCGGGCGACTGTTTTTCTTAAATGCATTGTTAAATCTCACAGATAAAACTTTGTGTATAAAACTCTGTTTTACATAGAGAAATTGGGAAAAATCACTTAGTCGAAGTATAGTTCTAGACCTGAAACTTTATTAGATTTGGTTCATACCCATATCGAGTCCGAACCAATATCGCATCGCAGAACTTTAAGTGGAGCGGAAGACCATTGAAAACGCCGAACTCCGATAGCGTGACACTATTGGAGCCGAAACGTTATAGGGAGGCTTTAATAAGTTATGGGGTCCATGATTGTTATTGCATCACAAGGTCGGAGTGGGAAGAGCCAAACCTTTGGAATAGTGGAGTCACTGATTGCGATCTCTGATAACACCACGTGTTATCGCATCGAAGAAGGAGTGTTGAAAGGGGCCGATAGTGTATATTGCGTATAACGCAATACTTTGAATATTACTGCACCGATAGTGTAATTCCTTTGGAATTAACACGAAGACTGTTTGAATGTCATGACTGTGGTTAAAAGTGTTGATAGTGTATTTTGTTCCTTTGGAACAAAATTCCCGCTCATAGTATATTTTGCATTGAAAACGTAGGTTCCTCATTTTTTAAGTGCCAAGAGTGTTTTTGCATAATTCCTTTGGAATTACAGTCCCGATAGAGTATAAGGCTTTGTGTAGCAAATTCCTGCCGATAACAAGGATTGGGATGATCAAAGGAAAAAAACCCATGTGGATGTAGATGACTGATACACCAATAGATGCAGAAGGAGAAATTCAACCAGATATAGAAGAAATTGTAGCCAAATTTGAGAGCTTGTCTATATCGCCTGCACCCAGGCCACCATTAGTGGTATCAGAGCCCCCTTTTGATACTAAATTGAATCTTAGAAGCAGGAGAAGGAAAGTTAATATGGCTTTCAGAGTTGGAAGAGGATGTGGACGTGATGGAAGAGGATGGCCTGTTGCAAATGGGTAAGTAATGGAAGCCGTGCAACAGATGCAAGCTAGATCGGATGCATTAACAAAAAGTAGGAACATAGATGATGGAGATGTTAGTGAACCTGAGATTGAAGCTACAAAGGAGGAAGTTGTAGCAGTTACTCCTGAGATGAGGTTCTTTCAGTTAGTATTGAGATCCACAGCTAGGCCAAAAATTGAGGTTCCAATATATGAAGGAGGACTGAATCCTAAAGAATTGATAGATTAGATTAATGGCATGGAGAAATTTTTTGATTATGAAGAAACAAAAGATGAGAAGAAAGTCAAGTTTGTTGTCACCAAGTTAAAAGGCCATGCAGCGCTTTGGTGGGATGGTGTGCAGGTAGAAAGGAAGAGACTTGGCAAGCAACCAATCAAGAATTGGAGCAGGATGGTAGCAAAGCTAAGAGGTAAGTTTCTTCCAAGTAATTATCAACAAACCTTGTTCAGACAAATGCAGAATCTTAGACAGAGGTCTTTGATAGTGAAAGAGTACACAGAGGAATTCTACAAGGTAAGCATAAGAGCTGGAGAAGCCTAGGATACAGATGAGAAGGTGGCTAGATATGTGAATGGCCTTAGGATGGACATTCAAGATGAAATAAGTCTACTGTCTCCTAAAACAGTAGAAGAAGCTTATCAGATAGCACTGAAAGCTGAAGAAAAACTCATGAGGAAGCAGTCTGCCAGAGGGAGAGGTGCTTTCCGAGGAAGGGGAAGTCAAGGTGGTAGAGGGAGATCTACAACACCTAAAGATGGAGCTAGTAGTAGCTCAACCCAGCATGCACCCTCAGGAGGTGATGCAAGAAGTAGAGTGAGTTTTTCTAGAGGAAGAGGAGGCAGAGGAAGAGGCAGAGAAATAAGATGTTACAGATGTAACACACTAGGACACAGAGCTTTTGAGTGCCCAGAGAATGAAGAAACAAATCATAGGAAGGGCATTGTTGCTCAAGCTGAAGGAGAAGCACCAGCAACAGTAGTGACAGAAGAAGAAAATATACTAGAGAGAGGAGAATCTTTGGTAATTAATAAAGTTTTGCTCAAGCCAACAAAGGAGGTGGTTGAACCATCACAAAGAAATACTTTATTCAGGACAATGTGTAAAGTCCAAGGTAAATGTTGCCAGATGATCATTGATAGTGGCAGCACTAATAATTCAGTCTCTACAGAAGTGGTGGAGAAATTGAAGCTGAAAACTATGAAACATCCAACACCTTACAAGGTGTCATGGTTGCAAAAAGGACATCAATTGTTAGTAAATGAACAGTGTGAAGTAGAATTTCAGGTGGGCAAGTATAAAGATAAAATTGTATGTGATGTGATGCCAATGGATGTGTGTCACATATTGCTTGGAAGACCTTGGCAATATGACAGAGGAGCCATGCATGATGGAAAAAGAAACACCTACAAGTTTGGAAAGGATGGTGTCAATCATACGTTGCTGCCTCTGCAAGAAGAAGATGTACCAGGAAAGAAGACTGATCCAAAAACTCTATTATTAGGAGGAAAGGAATACTTGAAGAAGATTGAGGAGAATGAGGTAAATTTTGTTGTGAATTGCAAGCCCAAGGTAATAATGAATTCTACTAAAATTTCTAATTTACCCATTGAAATTCAAGAAATGTTGGAGAATTATTGTGATATTATTGTTGATGATTTTCCAAATGAGTTGCCACCCATTAGAAGAATTAGCCATCATATAGATTTGATACCTGGAGCAAGTCTACCTAACAAAGCAGCTTACAGAATGACTCCTACAGAAAATGAAGAGGTTAGAAAGCAGGTGCAAGAATTGCTTGACAAAGGGCTGATCAGGGAGAGCTTGAGTCCTTGCGCAGTACCAACAGTGCTGAGCCCAAAGAAAGATGGAGGCTGGAGAATGTGTACAGATTCAAGAGCCATCAATAAAATCACAATCAGGTACAGATTTCCTTTGCCTAGAATTGAAGATTTAATGGATTTCTTGAGTGGAGCAAAGTATTTTTCAAAACTAGATCTTAAAAGTGGGTATCATCAGATAAGAATAAGAGAAGGGGATGAGTGGAAAACCGCTTTTAAGACAAATGAGGGATTGTATGAGTGGAGAGTAATGCCTTTTGGGTTGTCAAATGCACCAAGTAAATTTATGAGACTAATGAATGAAGTTTTTAAAGATTTCATTAGTAAATTTGTAATAGTATATCTGGAAGATATATTAGTTTACAACAGGTCTAAGGAAGAGCATATCAGGCATTTGAATTATGTCTTACAAAGGCTACAACAGGAGAAATTATTGCTGGATTTGAAGAAGTGTTTATTTATGAAAGATGAGCTAGTGTACTTGGGTTTTGTTATTTCTACTGAAGGGCTGAAAATGGATCCAGAGAAGATCAAGGCAATCATGGAATGGCCTTCACCCAAGAGTGTTTTTGAGGTAATGGTCTTTCTAGCTTTTATAGAAAATTCATCAAGAATTTTAGTGAGATCAATGCACCAATTATTGAGACCATAAAGAAGGACAAACAACCATTTAGATGGACTGCTGAAGTAGAGAAGAATTTTCAGTTGTTAAAGAAGAAAATCACTGAAAAGCCTATTTTGGTTCTGCTTGATTTTAACAAACCTTTTCAAGTGAAGTGTGACGCCAGCGGAGAAGAAATTGGAGGTGTTTTAAGTCAGGAAGACCGACCAATAGCTTATTTTAGTGAAAAGTTAAATGATTCCAAAAATAAGTATTCTTCTTATGATAAGGAGTTCTACGCAGTTGTACAGTCATTGAATAAATGGAGGCATTATCTAATGTCAAAGGAATTCATCCTTTATTTAGATAACCATGCACTACAGTTTATAATGCAGCAGCCAAAGCTCAGCCAAAAACATGCTAAATGGGTAGAGTATCTTAAAGGTTTCCATTTTGTTTTGAAGCATATAAATGGCCAATCAAACAAAGTTGCAATGTATTATTTCAAGAGAGTCAAATCCAAGTGTTGGGTTTTGATTTTCTTAAAGAATTGTATGAGACTGATTCAAATTTTAAAGAGCCATTTGAGGCTTGTAAAATTCCTATTTTGATGGATAGGAGCAAATGGTTGGATTACTTCCTACAAGATGGATTGTTGTTTAAAAAAAATCAGTTGTGCATACCAAACTGTTCAATGAGGGAGAATTTAATCAAAGAAAAGCATAGTGGAGGACTTGTAGGACATTTTGGCATAGAGAAGACTTTTGAGCAACTAAACAGATTTTGTTCTAGCCGAAAATGAAATCTGAAGTGGAGAAGTATGTGAAAACATGCAAAATCTATCAATATGCAAAGGGAAGGAGCCAAAACATAGGTTTGTATATCCCATTACCAATTCCAGATAGGCCTTCGGATATGGTAAGTATGGATTTTGTTTTGGGCTTACCAAAGACGCAAACAGGTAGTGATTCAATTTTTGTTGTAGTGGACAGATTTTCAAAAATGGCACATTTTATTCCATGTTATAAAACTAGTGATGCTTCTCACATTGCTAATTTGTTTTTTAAGGAGGTTGTAAGATTGCATGGGTTTCCCAAAAGTATTGTCTCAGATAGGGATTCCAAATTTGTTGGACATTTCTGGAGGACACTATGGAAGAAGTTGGGAACTAAATTAAGTTTCAATTCTGACTATCATCCACAAACTGATGGACAGACTGAAGTGGTGAACATGAGTTTAGGCAATCTTTTAAGGAGCCTTACTACAGAACATCCAAAGCAATGGGATCAAGTGTTAGCACAAGCTGAGTATGCATATAATGACTCACCTAATAGGAGTACAGGACAGAGTCCATTCCACATTGTTTATGGAATGCATCCAAGAGGAATATATGAATTAAGAAAGTTGGGAAAAGAAGAGATGAGAAGTACAGACGGTGAAGATTTTGCTTCAGAAATGCAAGCAATACATGAACAAGTGAAGCAACAGCTACAAGATAAAAAAATCAAGTATAAAACTAGAGCAGATATGAGGAGAAGAGAGGTGAATTTTGAAGTTGGGGATTTGGTTTTAGCACATCTCAAAAAGGAGAGGTTTCCAAAGAGGGAGTATAATAAACTGAAGTTCAAGAAAATTGGGCCATGCAGAGTGTTAAGAAAGTTTTCTGCAAATGCATATGAGATTGAGTTACCTCCTAATGTTGGAATATCACCAACTTTTAATGTTGCAGACTTGTACAAGTATGAAGGTGAAAATGCAGATGATACAACACAAGATCAAGAGACCTAAGAGATTAACTGGGTAAAAAAGTTACCCACAACAAAGAATTTGCAGCCAGAATGAATTCTAGACAAGAAGGTGTTTAAGAAAACAAGGGGACAAGAGTACTTCTAGTATTTGGTAAAGTGGAAGGATCGGCTGACCACTGAAGCTACTTGGGTTACAAAAGACATGCTATAGAAACTGGGCAATTCTATAGATGAACTCATGGACAGGAGCCCATGAACAATTTTGTCCTCGGGAGTCTGATGCAGGAGCATGTGACTTAGAGGAAAAAGTCTTCAAAAATATTCCAAAATTCCAAAAAAATCTACAAGCAAGGGAGTGGGGTCCTTTAGCCAGCAAATTTCCATGCTTTCCTATCTTAGGATAATGATAAAATTAAGAATAAAGATCAAGTTGTAATAAGTCACTTTATGATAAGCTGTAGTAACTTTATTGCTTTAAATCACTTATGTAAAAGCCATGCTTTTGTAAAGGATAATGGTTGAGAAGGCTCTATCTATTAATTATAAATAAAATAGTGGGACACGAGAGCGAGAGATCCCAAAGGCATTGTGTTCTTGAAGAATTCTCTCTCTGCATAGGAACTTACAGTTCTCTTTTAACTGGTATATTTGCATATGTATTTGATGACGTTTCTTTCCTTCTGATCCTTGTTAATGATAATTCAGCCTTATTTTCCTGTCATATATGTGAATTAAGCTTATTGGTACAGTTTTTCCCATATATCGGGTGGTTGTTCTTCTTAAATGCATTGTTAAGTCTCGCAGATAAAACTCTGTTTTACACAGAGAAATCGGGAAAAATCACTTAGCCGGAGTATAGTTCTAGACCTGAAACTTTATTAGATTTGGTTCATACCCATATCGGGTCTGAACCAATATCGCATCGCAGAACTTTAAGTGGAGCGGAAGACCATTGAAAACGCCGAACTCCGATAGCGCGACACTACCGGAGCCGAAACGTTATAGGGAGGCTTTAATAAGTTATCGGGTCCATGATTGTTATCGCATCACAAGGTCGGAGCAGGAAGAGCCAAACCTTTGGAATAGTGGAGTCGCCGATTGCGATCTCCGATAACACCACGTGTTATCGCATCGGAGAAGGAGTGTTGAAAGGGGTCGATAGTGTATATTGCGTATAATGCAATACTTTGAATATTACCACGCCGATAGTGTAATTCCTTTGGAATTAACACGAAGACTGTTTGAATGCCGCAACTATGGTTAAAAGTGCCGATAGTGTATTTTGTTCCTTTGGAACAAAATTCCCGCCGATAGTGTATTTTGCATTGAAAATGCAGGTTCCTCATTTTTAAAGTGCCGAGAGTGTTTTTGCATAATTCTTTTGGAATTACAGTCCCGATAGAGTATAAGGCTTTGTGTAGCAACTTCCTGCCGATAACAAGGATTGGGGTGATCAGAGGGAAAAACCCATGTGGATGTAGATGACTGATACGCCAATAGATGTAGAAGGAGAAATTCAACCAGATATTGAAGAAATTGTAGCCAGATTTGAGAGGTTGTCCATATCGCCTGCACCTAGGCCACCAATTGTGCATGTGTGTGATTAGCTATTATACAATAGTTTATGTGAGCAGTTTGTAGAAATTCATGTGTTTACGATTCCCTATCTATTTTCTAAGTTTTATATGTTCTCCAATATTTGAATACTAGCTTGTTTAATTGGAATTCATATTTATGTGCTCCAAATTCATTTATTAAAGTATTTATTTCACCTAAATATTACACTAGTTACTTTTTTGCTATTCTCTGATTCCAAACTTGTCAAAGGAGTTGTTAATATCTGTATTTTGTTGATATTTTCCCACTGAACCTATGGTTTATATAAAACTGATTTTGTCTAAATCCATGTCCAATGGTGAAATTTCCTACAGTCCAACCAACATTTTTTTTCTCAAATAATCTGGCCATCGAGTAGATTACAAACCTTCTACCATTGTGACATTGAGTAGTTGAGTTCAAGGAGATATCCCTCTCCATATTCAAGGTCCAACTTTCAATCAAAACTGGTTAGAAGTTACCTTATTTTTTTCGCTCTACATCTAGGGTTTTTACAAAGTGATAACATTTTGACGTCGTTGTTAGGTAACGAAAGATATATTCTTTCCGAATGATTTTATTCTTTAAAACAAATCTTTGAGAGCAAATAGGGATTTGAACATCAACTTTTGGCTGCAATTTTTTTCGCTAGCGACTCAATTCTTGAGATTTAAGGTGATTTTTTTGAGGGAGTTCTAGCTCATAAGGGAGTGTACACATGGAGGAACCTAGATCCCAATCCACCAAAAATATTATCAAGTCTAGAGAAGTTGTTCAGAAAAATAAGATCTCTAGAAGAATCAGGTACCATTCATTTAGGAAGGTCATGTTCCTTACCTAAAAAAGTTGAGTCCATAGATGATATATAGTTTGATATTAATTTTGAGCAAACTCTATTTAGGTCTAAGTCAAAAACTAATCTCTCAGATACTGTATTTGATGAGACAAAATTTAAGACCTTTATTCCTAGTTTTTCCTATCAAGGATTGAATTTATTACCACAAGACCAAGAGATTTGGCTTCAATTTGAAAAATTGGAACATTTAGTTAATGAGCTTCAGATAGCTGCATCTAAGTCTATTACTTTCTCATTTTTTGTTCTACCTTTTTCTGCCCCATCTATTGGATCTTATATTCTTGCGTCATCGGTTGTCTCAACAACAATTTCATTTCCTTTATCATATCCTTTCCAAATTCCTACTGTTGTATTTTCTTCAACCGCATCTCATACAATCATGGCTACTAGATACATGCCTCTCAATCTTCAAACTCCACTACATGATATTCCTCTAAATTATGGTCAACATTTACTTCAGTTTGATGGGACAGGACCCATTACAACTCAACAACACTTGGATAAATTTAATGACTTCATAGATTTGGAGGAGGTAGATCATGAAGATGTTAAATTAAGGCTTTTTGCACAAAGTTTCTCAAGAGAAGTCAAGAAATGGTTCAGACGACTTCCAGTAGGAGGCATTGCAAACTTTCAATAGTTTGAGTAGCTTTTCCTTGCTAGATGGGAGGTGAAGAAAAACCCTTTATAGATCTTGGTTGAATATGAAAATTTGAAGAGAAACCTAGGGGAAACAATGCATGATTTTTTTGCTAGGTTCAACAGAGTTTATAATTCTATCCTAGATAAGATTAAGCTGCCTCTAGGTCTAGATCTTATTCATTATCCAGAGACATTCGATGCGAAATTTTCTTTCTAGTTAAGAGAAAGAAACCCTGCTACAGTGGAAGCCATGCAAAATAATGCCATAAGAGTGGGAACTAATTTGTTGGCCAAGAAGGCAAAAATGAGGATTGAAAGGAAGGTAAAAATGAAATATGAACCCTCTTATTCATCATATTTCAAATTTGACGTTATGTTGAATACAATGGAAAAATTAGTGGATAAGTTAACTCCTCCTAGGGTCAAATCTCAACCTCAAGTCAAAAACCCTAATTTTAGGAGACCTTAAGGCCATGGTATTCGACAAAGAGATTAGAGAGGCCCTGAAGATTAGCAAGTTGTAAGACCTACTTTCCTTGAGAATTTTGTTGATGAACATCCAACTAAGGAAACAGATCAACCAATTAATTGCTTTGATGATGAAGAAACTGAGATATTTGTGACTAAATAAGAACATGATAAATCTATTGAGTCTCCAGAAGAAAAGAACAACACTTAAATGATGTTTGATTCAGAAATTTATCAGCAGGGTTACAATAATGCAATTTTTTATTTTCAGAAACAATAAAGTCTCAGGGACCGAAATGTTCCAATTAAAATCCCACCACTGAAACCTGCAACGGGATAACAACAAGCTGAACCAAAAAGATACATACTTAAGAGAGTTGATGACCCAAAGAAGGATGCTCTGAAAATGTTGATGAGGCCAAGAAGGATGTGAAAGGATCATAGAAGGCTTAGGTGTCATTCAATTTGGAGAATGAGATTGGTAAAATAAATATTCCTGTTCATTTTTCTAAATTGTTAAAGAATGAGCAATATAGGAAACAAATTATTACAATGGTGAAGGGTTCAGAGATTGATAAGATAAATATCAATGCACAAGATTCTATCAATATAAATGATGATGCCCCTAAGTTTGTATTTGGCCCTCATGTAACTAGTGCAAACAATGATGTTCCTCTATTTTATGTTCGCTTAAATATCCATGACATGATTCTTGCTAATTCCATGCTGGACTCTAGAGCATCACACAACTTGATACTTAAGTTAATCATGAACAGTTTGGGATTTGGAATTTCTAGGCCTTACAAAGATTTGTTTTCCTTTGGTTTAAGAAAATTCAAGTGCTTGGGATTAAGCAAAGATCTTGTGGTAAATCTCACCCAAATTCCCGCAAAAAGTATTATTAAGGACATGGTAGTAGTGGATATCCCACCCATGTTTGGCATGCTTCTTTCATAGTCTTGGTCAACTAGGTTGGGAGGAACTCTATGGATGGATATGTCTTATGCATCCATCCTAGTGTTTGGGGAACTAAGGAGGATTTACAAGGAGGTTCAAATGAAGTATGTGGTGAGTAGTAAGGATGAACCAGAAAATTATCCTCTTTATGTGGTTGACACTGAGCTTGGTTCTTATATTTTCTATAATGATTTCTCCTTTGAGGAAGAGAAACAAAAAAACAAAAAAAATCAAGATGAATTTTAGGAGAAGGTACAACTAGCCGAAGATGACTGGATATGGAATATTCACTTTGATGATTCTACTAGTAAATATGGTTGGGGGTAGGTATTCGGATAATTCCTCCAAATCTTACTAGTTAGCTGCACTCTTTCAAATTGTACTTTGAATGCACCAACAACATTGCAGAGTACAAATCTCTTATCATTGGACTAAATTTGTTGAGCCAACAGAAAACAAAGAGGATTCATATCTTCAGAGATTCATAGTTGGTTGTGAAGCCAATCTTGGGCATATATCAAAACAAACATATGAGGATGATGGCTTATCAAAATTAGGTATGGGATATGTTTGAAAAATTATTTTAAGAACATAAAAATTCTATTGGTTCTATAGAATAAAATGCAATAGCAGACTTCTTAGCTATTGTTTCTAGTGCTTTTACAATTCCCATTCATCAGAATAGAAAATATGAGATTATTGTAAAGCACAAGCCCTTTATCCCAAACAACATCAAGCATTAGCATATTTTTGAAGACGATGAACAGATCCAGAGATTCTTAGAGATGTTCAATGAATTTAAAAATACCCATGTTGATCAAAATGGAGATGAAGAACCAGTCTTGAATGCAAAATCAGATGTTTTGATGAGTGCTATAGCTGGATAGGAAATTATTCAAGTAAGAAACAATTTTATTCCAAGAGGTTTCGTCCCTTTAGAAAGATTATTTGATAACAATGATGTAGTTGTAAAACCTAGATTTTGGCCAAGTGATAATGAGTTGGAGGATTATAGTTTAGGAATAGAGGATGATCCTAAGTTAGTTAAGGTGTATAATTATTTAAAGGTAGAGAAGAAGCAACAATATGTTGATTTGTTAAAGGATTTTTTAGATGTGTTTTCCTTGAGGTATGAATATTTAAAGGTTTATGAGAAGAACATCATTCAACACACTATTCCACTTAGGGAGAATGAGAAGCCTTTCAAATAGAAGCTTAGAAGGATTAATCTGAATATGTTTCCATTAATAGAAAAGGAAGTTAAGAGATTACTTGTTGCTAATGTCATTATACCATTAAGATTTTCTAATTGGATTTCCAATCTGGTTCTTCATAGGAAAAAGAGTGGACAAATCGGACTTTGTGTATATTTCAAAAATCTGAATAAGGTTTCTTTCAAAGACAACTATCCGCTACCCAAGAGAGAATATATATTGAAGAAAGTGTTTGGAGATGAGAGGATTCCCATTCTTGAAAGTTTTTATGGATATAACCAAATATTGGCGAATACGAGAGATTAAGACAAGACAACATTTACTATGCCATGGTGCACCTTCATGTACTCCAAAATGCCTTTTGGGATGATGAATGCACATAGAAACATTACAAACGGAAATGGACATAGCATTTGCAGATGAAAAATATATGTTTGTAGTGATTTGTCTTAATGAAATAACAATTTTCTCACCATCAAATCAAGATTACCTGAAGCATCTCATATAATTTTTCTAAAGTGAAAAAAAGTCGGTATATCTCTCAATCCAAAGAAGTCACACTTTGTTATGCGGGAAGGTAGATTATTGGGGTATAATGTTTCCAACGAGGGAATCATAATTGATCTAGATAGAGTTTCAGTAATTAAAATGTTAGAACTGCCCAGAAGTAAAAATGAAATATATTCTTTCCTAAGTAAGGTTAATTTTCTGAGGATGTTTGTTCTGAATTTTGCAGAAATTGTAAAGGAAGTTACCAATGTGTTGAAAAAGGGAAACAAGATTAAGTGGATAAATTCAGCTCAAGAATCATTTGATGGAATTAAACATGCATTAACACACACTCCTATTCTAATAAGTCCATATTTCTCAGAGGAATTTCTGGTTTTTTCTTTTGCATCTAAACATACGATTTACGAAGTACTGCTGCAAAAAACAAGTATAATCAAGAACAACCTATTTCTTTTTTCAGCAAATCATTAATGGATACAAAATTGAAGTACAATATCATGGAAAAATAGGCCTTCTCTCTTGTTAAGACATTGAAATACTTTAGAGTATATATTCTCAATTCTCATGTTAATGCTTTTGTCCCTAACAATGTAGTTAAATATATTTTAAGTCAACCTGATATTGATGGAAGAAGTGGTAAATGGATCAATGCTGGAATATGACTTGGAGATCAAGCCAAAAAAGATGATTAAAGGCTAGGGCTTAGCAAAAATGATGAAAAAGACAAATTTTGATTCATTTGGTAGATATTTTTATCAATATGTTCAAATGACACAGATGAAAGAATGAGTTTAAAGGTGTATGATGAACTAAAAAAATGTCCATGGTATATTGATATAATCTACATTTTTCAGAACTTGGAGGCTCCACTAGGGACAACCAAAAATCGAGAAATATCACTAAAAATGAAAGCAATTAAATATTGTTGTCTCTATGGATATTTGTACTAGAAGGATCCATAGGGAATTCTTCTAAATTGTTTGATTGAATATGAAGCAAAGAAGGCTATAAAATATTTCCATTAGGGTGTTTGTGGAGGACATCGCTATTGGAAGGATACAACAAATAAGATCCTCAGGGTGTGTTTTTAATGGCCAGATTTATTTTCATATGTTCATACGGAAGTGACAGCGTGTTTCAAATGTCAGATCTTGGAAGGAAAAGCTAAGATATTTTCATTACCTCTTAAGCCTATCTAAGTGAAAACCCCCTTTCAGCAATGGGGATTGGACTTCATTGGAGAAATTCACCCAACTTCTTCAGGCCATCATAAGTGGATTTTGACTGCCAAGGATTGCTTCACAGAGTGGATTGAGTAAATTCCATCCAGGAAATCTACAGATAGTGTGGAATTTAGTTTTTAGAACACTTTTTTTCTAGATTTGGTTGCCCAAGGAAGATTATAATAGACAATACTCAAGATTTCAAATCCCATAAGATGGTCAAGTTTTATGACAAGTATAATGTCAAATTGGGCCACTCTACAACTTATTAACACCAGGGAAATGGCTTGGTGGAGTCATCTAACAAAATCCTAATCAGAATTATTAAAATGTTGTTGGAGGAAAAAAAATATCCTGTCACATACTAAGCTGAAATTTGCTTTATGGGTGGTCAAAATTAGTACCAAAAGATCAATCAACACTTCTCCATTTCAAATAGTTTATGGCTAAAGCATTTTTTCCAGTTTTTTTAAGTATACCTATAATGAGTTTGTTGCAAGATCATAATGCAAAGCCTAATTACTTTAAGAGAAGATTAAATCAACTTATTGAAGATGGAGAATTGAGACAAGAAGTATACAATCTATCAGAGTTTTTCTAGGACAATTTGAAAAAGGTGTTTGACAAAAAGGTGAAAGTAGACAAATTTAAAATTTAGGATATGGTTTTGAGATGGGATGCTAGGATTGAAGATAAAGGGAAGCACAAGAATTTTGATCATATTTGGAAAGGCCCCTACAAAATAACTGCATTTCATGGTAAGAATGCATTCATTCTGGAGGATTTAGAGGGTGAGCTCATTAGTGGAGGCCCTGTAAATGGGTGTTTTCTAAAACCTTACCTGTCTTGAAAGAGTAATTTTCATTTTCCATTTGTATATATCCATTTTATTTTCAAAGAAGTTGTAGGTGTGGACAACACTTGAAAGGATTTGAAGCCCAGAGTGAAGGCCCTAAGATCCAGACTAGTGTTTTTCAGACTTTGATTTGAAGTTTTAGTATAGTGTGTAGTTGTATTTCATGTCAATAAAATAGTTACTTGAAGCAGTGGTACAGAATAAAGAGTTGGCCTAATGGATCAGGCATTGGAGTTGTGAGTTCTTTGTTGCCTCACAGGGAGGAAAACATCCCCACTGGAACCAGTTGTTATCTCAATTTTGCTTCATAGTTTTAAGTTCAACAATGTGACTTTTTTTTTAAGGCATTGACAGTGGGATTGTTAGTGCCAATTGTAACATGTTGAATAAAAATGCATTGACAGATGCATTATCAATGCCTATTGTACATATGAAAATAAAATGCACTAACAATTGGAGTATCTGTGTCAATTTTAAATTTGTAAAATAAAACACTGGTAGTTGGAGTATTAGCGCCCTTTTGAATTTTAAATTTTCAAATATCAATATCAAACACTACTAAAGAACACGTTAGTAGAGGAGCGGTAAACCAATCAAGCGAGCATTGGCTAATCAAATGGTAATATGCCATTTCATAGTTTCACATGGGGATATTTTCACCACTAGAATGTAATCATTGTGGTAAATGAATCAGGTAATTCATTATGTTTATGCAAGACTGATTACCTAGCATGTTAAATCTCAAATGTTTCCGGACGGCGTAAGTAATCATATAACCATGAGTTAAAAGTTGTGCATAGTCAATCCTTTGTATTGTTTTATCCTCCAAAGTAAAACAATGTTATCCCACATTCTAGTGATCGAATCCCACTCCCATCTCCATTTCCTATGTTTTGGATGGTGGTTATGGGGAAGAGTGGAAAGTTGCATAGAGGGGAACCCAAAGGACTCGACATTCTTGAGGCATATCCAGAGGTTCAAGGGTGGTTTCGGGAGGCTGGATGGGATGAATTTTTCTTCAGATGTATAGGTTACTATGAAAGGGTTTCTAGGGATTTCGCTGAAGGATTTAATGACCAAGGGGTTACTATTAGAGCAATTTCTTTCCCTATCACAGAGGAGGTGGTTTTCGAGGCTATAGGCCTTCTTGTGGATGAAGAAAGGTGGTTTAAAAGCCACATTTTGGCTGGAATTGATGTGTCATTTTTCTTGAAGGATGAATACAAGGATAGGCCCTGGTGTTCAGAGATATAGAGATCTTGTTTGAAGGACGAATGGCACCTACTCCTAAGGATTTCACAGTCATATTTCACATGTGAGGGATGCTTCGATAAAATCAATTTATATCATTTCCACTTCCTCTCTCACATTTCAGGATAGGTCAGGATGCATGCCCCTTTCTTTTTGTTAATGAGTCTTAAACAAATGTCTGCAAGGATCAAGGAAAAACTAGATGCTTCCTCCAATTTTATTTATCATAAAGGCTTGATTAAATTGTTACTTGAAAATAATTTAAGAAAAATCAATAGAACATGGGAGAACTTTATCTTTTAGGGGGGTTTTGTAGAGAATTTCACACCAAATACTAAGACAAAAGGCAGAAATAAAGGAACCAAGAAAACTATTGAACAAACCCTAGAGTAGGGGACTTCATCTATTCAGACCAGAATCCACAAGAGAACATCATCTCCTCCTCCTTTAGTTCTTGAATTGGAAAGGGTTTACACAAGAAGAAGTGGAAGGCTTATAGAAAATAAAATCTTTCCCTCTCCCCATGTATCTTCTCCTGCAGAGGTTGAGGTCACTAAGTCAACAAAGGAAACAGAGTTTCAAGCTACTGAAGATGAGACAAAGAAAGAAGAACCTACTTTAGCTAAGATTTATAGAGGAGGAAGAAGACCACATTCTAGATCGCTAAGTAAACCCAGCATAAATATCAAACTTTAAAAAAAAACCTAGGCTGACATAATAGGTCATTGAGGTAGATGATACACCTCAAAAGGATTTGATCATAAACAAAGAAAAACCTACTAGATCTAAGAGACCTAGGAGGAAAAGTAAGAAACCTGCTACAAAGGCTAAGAAACCCAAGAAAAGTGAGACAAAGTAAGGTTGATATCTTATTAGAGGCAATGAATAGACTCAACTAATCATTTTCAAAACAAAGTTTTGTTTTGTTAGCATTTTCTACTTCAATTTTGATGAGCGCTGATAGTGGGATTATCAGCACAATTTTGCCCAGGTTTTTATGAAGTGTTGAAAGCTAGTCTGTCAAAAATCCTAGTTTTTCCCTCGATTTGAAAAGGTTCCAGTAAATCCATCAGCGCTAGAGGAAAAGGATATTTTGAAGGTAAAAAGAAGCATTGTGGAACAAATACAACCCAAATAGAAGGATCTAATTGCCAAATGTCCTTTTTATGGATCAAGACCATATGTTAAGGGAGAAATTGACACATCGAGCATAATGATAAAGCAAGCCTTTTTAGAAATTCTTGGCAGGATATTAGTCATCAATTTGATCCTTAATTTTGGCCAGCTCTCTAGCAACAACATGATCTTTAGATACAAAATATTTGTATTTTGGTTTTATGACTAAACAATGTAATGTATGTAGTTTTAATTAGAGATATACTTGTCTATTTTTTAATCTTGTAATTAAATTTTTTGTTGAAAACTTGGTTATGGTTCTGTAATATTCTATAAAGTTGATAATGAAAAGTGACCAAGGGTTGGAATCTTTTGAAATAAAGCCTTCTTGTGTACTGTGTGTGTGTATGATCAACTATTATACAATTGTTTAGGTGACCAATTTGCAGAAATTCATGTGTTTACAACTCCCTCTTTGTTTTCTAAGTTTTATATGTTCATCATTTGAATGCTAGGTTGTTGAATGGGAATTCATATCTGTGTGCTCCAAATTTATTTATTCAAGTATTTATTACCTTTTTTCACCTAAATATTACACTAGCTACCTTTTGTTATTCTCTAATTTCCAAACATATCAAAGGAGTTGTTACTATCTTTGCTTTTGCTAATATTTGCTCACTGAACTTATGGTTTATGTAAAATTGATTGGGTCAAACTCCATGCCCAATGGTGAAATTTCCTACAGTCCAACAAACCTTATTTTTTCTCAATTAATCTAGCCATAGAGCCAATTACATACCTTCTACCACTATGACCTTGGGTAGTTGAGTTTAGGGATATATCCCTCTCCAGATTGAAGGGTCAACTTTCGATTAAAAGTGGTTAGAGGTTACCTTATTTTTCTCCCTATACAGTCGAATTTTTTTCTAAGTGATAACACTTCACTAACATGATAGGTTACCCCTAAAACATTGCATATCCTTAAAACATCACTCCTAAATTAGCCATAAGGCCCACCATATAGACCTTGTTTACTGCCACCTTCCACTAGCACTCGGTATGTTGGCATTACGGTGTTCATGTGTGCAGCTAGCTGACGTTGGTATTTGGTTCATCATGGTATCTATCCCATGTTGGCATTGATGTAAACCATATGTATACTAACTGATGCATTGATGCCATTCTTGTAGCTTGGTTGAAATTGGTTGAGTTGGCATTGAAATGACTATGTTGGTATTAATGTCAACCTATGATGGTCAGATGATGGCAGTATGGTGTTCATGGAGGTGTTTCATTGAGTTTCCTTGTGTTGGCTTATGCTGACATGATTAGGGGCATTGTTACTGCTACTATAGATGGAGTTGTTGCTACAGGTGTTGGAAATTATTCTACAAGAGTTGGAGGAATTGGAGATGTTCCCAAATGTGATGGAGATGTGTTTCATGTTGATGATCTTTATAGGATGCTTATGACATGTTGCAACAGCATGATGATATGATGTCAATGTTTTAGAGGTGCTACAAAGTGTGTTTAGATGTGTTTCAACTTATGTAGGTGTCAGAGGAGAGTGGAGGACTTGTTGGCAGTCTTCTAACCTTTGTTTGTTTGCCTTTTAGGTCAACTTGACAGTGACACTTGGGAGACTTGTTTTATCCAATTGCATAGGTGTTGCTGAGCTTAGAAGTGGTTTGGAGGCAGGAGGAGGTGATGAAGGTCACCAAACGTGTGGCATAGGTCATGGGTATATTTTTTATGTCGTTCAATATGTTTTTCCCCAACTACTGGCATGAAAGCATGTGGGAGTAGTTGAAAGGCTCCAATATCTAGCAAAAAAGCATGTGGGAGAATTTTCAACCTGAAGCAACAAGAGTTGTCCATGCATTTGAGTTTTTTCATGAAAAATCCTTCGGATTCCTTGTGCAAATCAAATGTAAATTGGCATGGAAATTCCCAGAGGCTTCTAGATTAAGTTGTAAAGGTTGAGAATGTTTTGTAAAGGTCCTTCAATGATGTGAACACTTTTAGTGCACAAGTAGTGTTGTTAGTGTATTCATTTTGTCAAATTTGTGCACTCTTGATCCCATGCCTAAGGTGAATTTTTCCCAACACATTTTATATACATCATTTTGGAGCTAAGCATTGGTTGGTTTAGTGTGAGAGTGAATGAGCGAAGGTTGCATAGAGAATGGATTCTTTAGAATTAGTTGAGCATGTAGAAACTTCAGCGTATGAGTGTACATGGCAGATTTGTAGCAAAATTATAAAGTAAAGCATCAATTTTTAGATTAGATTCGTGGCTATTATAGCAAATTTTATTTGGATGATATAGAGTAGAGTTTTTGCTGGTAGTTGATTGTATTATTGATGGTTGTATGTGAGCCACTATTTTTCTTATGTTGAGAGCATGTTTGTGGTGGTATTTTATTTGGTTTATTCATGGTGTTTTTCTACTAATACTTGGATTGCAAAGCTAAATTGTTGTTGAGCAAAGAATCTTGGATCCAGTTTGAAAATAGATGAAATGAGGTCCACATAGTGTAGAGGAGCAGTGACTTCATGAGAGTGGAGTAGTGATATCAAAGCTTTAGCAGAAGGAATAGTTTCTCCATCCAATCAGAGTTGGGTGAGGGTCATTGATCGTGGTGGCCTTTAATAGATGGTAGTTTGTAGATCCGTGTGAGAACAAAGTCTTTTGAGATGATTAGTAGAATCTAGTCTCCTTGATGATTGGTGTTGTCAAGCAATTTGTCTTTTACATAGTCATCTAACTATGTAAAAGACAAATTTCTTGACATAATAGAGATTCAAAGTAGAGCAGCAGAAACAAGGGTGGTTTTTCTCCTGGAGGCTTTCCACTAGAAATCTTGTGTCTCATGTGTGATGATGTGATTGTGTGCATTGTTTGTTTTTTATGTTATTGGTTATGGTTTTTAGTTTCTGCTCATATGGTGCACATGTTATGATTTGTTATTAGCTGTTGGTTATATGCATGATTCAGTAAGTGAAGTTTTAAATTGGTAAAAATTGTATACAGGTCACACTACCGATTCACACCCCCCCTAGTAGTGCTCAAATTTTTCCAACAGTTGGTATCAGAGTGAGGCTCTTGGTTGCAGCTTGATCGCTAGAGAGCAGATTTGGGAACTCTTAAGGAATACCTATTCTTACTACTACAAACTTCAAGGTATGGCAAGAAATTGTGAAGTATAAGTTATTTCGTTATGGACCTAACTTGCAGAGTTTGGTTTGTGAAGGATATGATGATGATTTTTCTTCATTTGAAGAAAATAAGATAAATGCTCAAGCGAGGTGAATTATTCTAAAAAATATCCATAATTCATATTTGGATAAAGTTGGAGATTTAAAATATGCCAAGGAGATCTAGGACGATTTCATTTGTTATATGAAGCAAGTTGTAGCAACAACGAAAAAGAGGTTGAGAAGAGAAACACAAATAAGAAGAATAAGAAGAGATACAAGAAGAACAAAGCTTCAGTTGAACTAGTTGTACAAGAGGACAATATATATGAAGGTATAAGCCACATTGATTTACTTTCGAGTTATATTTTTAATCACAGTGATGATAATACTTCAAATCTGGTTAGTGAAGAAAATAATGATCGTAGTTATATGCTCCTTAAGGCTGACTATGAATCTGCCATGGTTTTTATTTAATAATTTTCTAGTGAGATTGGTAGACTAACAGATGTATGTAAGGAGCATGAGAAGAAATTGTAGGTTTGTGATGAAAAGGAGAAAAGTCTCAAGGAATAGATCACTACCATGAGGACAAGCTGGAAGAATAAAAAAAAGTTGAGGAAGGTATGAGGAATCATTACCAAGAAAAGGAAAACAAGTGTGAGAGATTAGAAGCTAAAGTGGTGTCCTTGAGAAAGCAGCAGAAGGTGAAGAAGAGAATTGTGGCATTGGATAGTTTTCTTGAGATCCAGAGATCACCATTGGATAAATCTAGTTTTGGATTTCAAAAAGGTGAGTCTAGTTTGCATGTAGGCAAAAGATACAAAGAAGAACCCATGAATCCTGTAGCAAACAATACTAGCAACAAGAGTACTAACCAAGGAAATAAGAAGCAGAACCAAAAACAAATCAATTAGTGGATCCAACAACAGTAGAAAATAAAACCTTAGGGAGCACCTACATTTAGAATATATTTTACTCCAAGAGGATATTTTGGCAGGTCTATAAGATTTCAAAGGAATCAAAACCCCTTCATTCCTTTGATGAGCAAGCTTGAGTGTTACAACTGCCACAAGTTTGGGCATGCTGCAAATAATTTTAGGAGTAGAGTGTACATATCACATCAATAGAACTTGCAACAATATCAGCATCCAAGGAGATCAATCATAATGTATAATCATGGTTTTTATGGTTACTTATATTCATGTAACATGTCTGGCCATAAGGCATGTGATTGCATATCTAACCAATGGAGGAAAACCACATTGCATGAAAGGTATATATCTGGAATGAGCAACAAGATATTTTATCATCTTGCTTCATATTTTGGCCACGTGGAGTGCTACACATGTTATAACTTTGGCCATATGGCAAGATTCTGTTTGTTTCCCCGTTATTCA
This sequence comes from Pinus tabuliformis, assembly GCA_031772625.1. NCBI lineage: Eukaryota > Viridiplantae > Streptophyta > Pinopsida > Pinales > Pinaceae > Pinus > Pinus tabuliformis. The sequence goes on along the minus strand of CM062820.1, from coordinate 1,483,087,984 downwards.
AGGAAAAATCGGTACAAGAAACAAAAAAAGAGAACCTAGCAGAAAAACCGTGAAGGAAGAAAAGAAGCATCCAAAGACCATGTGGAGGAAGAAGGAGAAACAACTCTTTAACTAGTGAAGAGCATCCCCTCCTACAGTCCATGATTATTTCTTGCATACTCATAGAGGAATGCAAAGTTTATGAGAGGTGAATAACCTTAGGGGGAGTATATGACATAAGTATGATATTTTGGTGAGTACAAGTTGGTGTAGCAACATATTATGAGTACATTCAGCCTCATACACATTCATGTCCACAGGATCAACCTGTCTATTGGAGGTATATTGAGCTTAGGGGGAGCTATGCATGGTATGATATTTGCATGGATTTTTTGACTTTTTTTCATCACTTTCACTCAGTTATTTGCAATAGTTATATACATGTTTTCCTGAGTGAAATGGATACATTTTTCAGCCACATATATGTTTTTGGTTTCCACTAACAGTTGGTTGAAAATATGTGTAACCATGCATAGAATGTGATCATTGCTTCAACAATGTATAGATATGACATGAGACATGGACTAGCCATGTAGAGGCTATTACATGCATTTTATTACAACCATGTATTTACCATTGTTTCATCATTATGTATTGGTTGAGAGTCCAATCATTAGTAAGTTGAGTCATCATGGTGATAGGCATGTTATCAAGGAGTCTTATGGAGTCATTTGTAGCCACATCTATGGGCTAATGTTGATGTAACAATCATGATGTGTCATGTTTTTGGTCATTGGTCCATAGGATATTTTATAGCAGCAATGTATTTCATTGATAAATGATGTAAAATGCTCATAATTCCCTATACTTGTATTGTTTTATCATTAGGTCTTCTAGTGGTTTGGTGCTAGAGTTGGGAATTCATGTAAAAGTGAGTCATGAGGTCATGTATGAGGTTTTTGTATCATTGCTACAACCATGTATTTCCATTGTATATGTCATTTTAGTCATGGTCATGTGGATTCTTGGTGCTTCTTTCTTGGAAAGGAAGAAAAGTGTGCAATGGAGGCAATTCATTGCAGGTTGGAGTTGATTTTGGTGATGGCATGAGTTCAAGAGGAGCATTATTTTTTCCTACTTACTTAAGCCATGCATTGTTGGAATTATGATCTTCTTGGGGGATTTCATGATTTACCTCATGCTATGATCATGATTGTTTGGGTCTAGACCTCATTATATGATCAGAGAGAAGATGTTGGCAATTGATGTTGCTTACTACTATACAGTTGCTATGGAGAGTTAAGTTGGTTCCTTATATGATTTATGTTGCTTATGATTTCTATATGTTGGCACATTGTTGCATGCTGATAGAGGTTGTTGGTTGGATATGCATCTCTGAATGATGATTGATTTATTATGTTGCTTGTTGCTACTGATATTAGAGCCATGGATGATTGTTGATGTACATTATTTTTCATCCATATGGAGGTCTGATGCTTCAGTGGTTATGTTTCACTTTTTGTTTCCTTATCAGATGGATTTGACCCTTTCCCGTTGATGTCAAAGGGGGAGTGATAGAGGATTATGGTCTAGAGAGTTTGTATGGTTGCCATCAATGCCAAGGTGGGAGATTGTTGGCATTATGGTATTCATGTGTCCAACTAGATGACGTTGGTATCAGATTCATGATGGTAGCTAACCCATGTTGGAATTGATGTAAACCATATGTATACTAGCTGATGCATTGATTCCATTATTGTAGCTTGGTTTCAGCTAGTTGAGTTGGCATTGAGTTGATCGTGTTGGAATTTGATGTCAACCTTATGATGTCAAAATATGATGGTAATATGATGGCATTATGCTGTTCATGGTGGTGTTTCTTTGAGTTTCCTTGTGTTGGCTTGTGTTGATATGATTAGAGGCATTTTTACTGTTGCTATAGATGGAGTTGCTGCTACAACTGTTGGAAATGCTTCTATAAGAGTTAGAGGCATTGGAAATGATGCCACATGTGATGGAGATGTGCTTCATGTTGATGATCTTGGTAAGATGCTTACGACTTGTTGTGATAGTGTGATGATATGATGGCAATGTCATAGAGGTGCTACAAAGTGCATTCAAATGTGTTGTAGCTTATGTAGGTGTTAGAGGGGAATGGAGGACTTGTTGGTAGTATTTCCAACCTTTGTTTATTGGCCTTTTAGGTCAACTTGACAGTGACACTTGGGAGACTTGTTTTACCTTCTTTCAGAGGTGTTATTGATCTTAGAAGTTGTTTGGAGGCATGTATAGGAGGTGATGAAGGTCACTAAACAAGTGGCAAAGGTTTTGGGCAGAGTTTTTATGTTTTTCATTAGGTTTTTCCGCAACCGCTGGAATGAAAGCCTATGGGAGTAGTTGGAAGGCTCCAATCGCTAGAAAACAAACCTGTGGGAGTGGTTGCAACCTCAAGCAACAAGAGTTTCCATGTGGTTGATATTTTTCACGAAACATCCTCTATATTCCTCATGTAAATTAGATGTAAATCGGCATGGTAATTCCTATAGGCTTCAAGATTAAGTTGTAAAGGTTGATAATGTTTTGAAAAGGTCCTTTGATGATGTGAAAACCTTTAATACACAAGTAGTGGTGTTAGTGGATTGATTTTGTCAAAATTTTGCACACTTGAACCCATGCCTAAGGTGAATTTCTCCCAACACATTTTATATATATCATTTTGGAGTTGTGTATTGGTTGGTTCAGTGTGAGAGTGAATGAGTGAAGGCTCCATAGATAAGGAATTATTCAGAATTAGTTGAGAGTGTTGAACCTTCAGTGTGTGAGTGTAGATGGAAGATTTGTTGTAGAATTATGAAGCAGAGCATCCATTTTTAGATTAGATTTGTGCCTACTATAGCATAGTTTAATTGGAGGATATGGAGTATAGTTTATGTTGTTGGTTGATTGTATTATTGATGGTTGTATGTGAAACACTATTTTTCTTATGTCGAGAGCATGTTTTTGGTGGTATTTTATTTGGTTTATTTATGGTGTTTTGTTGTTGAGACTTGGATTGCAAAGCTGAATTTTTGTTGAGCAGAGCGTCTTGGATCCAGTTTGAAAATAGATGAAATGAGGTCCACATAGTGTAGAGGAGTAGTGACTTCATGAGAGTGGAGCAGTGATATCGAAGCTTTAGGAGCAGTGATATTGAAGCAGACTTGGATAGTCCAATTTTAGTTGGGCGAGAATCGTTGATCCTTCAACGGATGGTAGTCGATAGATCTGTGGGAGAACATAGTCTTCTGAGTTAATCAATAGAATCAAGTCTCCTATATGATTGGTGTTGGCCTATTTTATATGATATCGAGTCTTCAGGATGATCAGAGTCATCTAACTATATTAAATACAAATTTCTTGACATAATAGAGATTCGGAGCAGAGCAACAATAGCAAGGGTTGTTTTTCTGCCATAAGGGTGTCTACCAGAAATCTTGTGTCTCATGTGTGATGATGTGATTGTGTGCATTGTTTATTGTTTATGTTGTTGGTTATCATTTTTAGTTTATGATCATATGGTGCACAAGTTATGATTTGTTATTAGTTACTAGTTATATGCATGATTCAATAAGTGAACTTTTAAATTGGTAAAAAAATGTATACAAGTCACACTATTGATTCACCCCCCACCCCCACTCTTAGTAATGCTCAAAGGTTTCAAAATGGTGAACACTCATGTTGGTTGATAGTTTCCCCACCTACATGGATTTATTCGTCAAGTAGTTCCCTTTGCATGCTGATCATTCATGGCCATCTCTTTCTCACCTAGGAACCATTCACTTGCATGAATTTGAGGATGACCACATTTCTCTCTTCATCTCATTGCTTACAACACTTCTTGGACACTAATTACTTCTCAACCATCATTTATGCACTACCACATTATGCACTTTCCTCTCACACCCACACATTGTAGTAGACCATGTTTGTGATCACCCCATTTCATTTATCCCACATTGAGACCAACCAAAGGGCCCCCCACCCTCTATAGTCACTCCCTTGCACCACTATGCAGGTCAATGTACATTTTGCAAAACCCGTCTCCATGTTTGTACATCCAAATCCACTTTTAAATTCTTTTGGAAAGTGTACAAATTTTTATTTTTCAGAAAAATATTCTCACCCATTTATTTTTGTCTATTACCTTACAACAGTTTGTAGTCACCCTTGATTGGAGTGCACCTCACATTCCATCCTCTGAATTTCATCTCATGTTGTATCTCCTTGATACTTATAATTAGATCATTATATTATGGTCAATTTCCATTGACAGTTAGAATAATCATTTAATTTCCCCCTGGATGCCCAGTCGACTTCTGGGGTCTATCCCCCAGATTTTTGTTTTGACTTTCACCTTGGGAATTTTCGACTGTTCCTTATGCACTGTTAACCTAAACCATTATGCCCTTGACCTACCCCATATATTTTAGTACTTGTATCAAATTAATATGGATTTCCTGGAACCCTCTTTGTTCCATATGGTTTTCACTTATTTTTTGTTGACAATGACACTCATTTTCCAAAATTGAAGCAATACCTTAGTTGTTACCCACCACCCCTTATGGGTCCACCTCAGGTGAAACAATGGGAAACATCAATGCTCATTGATTTCATCAATCACTCTGATGTTCAATGTTAGCATAGTTTTTTGCGTCAGTGGTGTATCATAGTTTATGATAGTTGAAGTTCTTTCATCTAGTAGAAGATCCATACATTCAAATTACACTCCCTTCAACAATTCGTTTTTAATAATGAATGGGGGTACCTATTACAACATTTTTTCAGAGATACCCGCAAGGGAGAAAGTAGTCATCTTCTCCAACATACAACACATCAAATTTTTAGCATTAGTTTTCCAATATTTAGTCATGTGTACTTGTAATATTATGGTCAAATACATGATCATGAGCATGGGATATGCCCACCTAGTATAGATTTTTTTTGTATAAAAATTCTATTAGCATGGTTTTATTTTATTTCTCAATAAGGATTTCCTCAATTCGCTCCTCACAAGGCACTCTCTCTCAAGAAGTCAACAATACTAATCATCAGGCACAACAAAACATGATGTATTTTGTGTTTTCACAAGTTATGATTAATGTAAAAAAAATCATGTATATGTGTATTACTTTCTATTAGAAGCATCATGGAACCCAAAAATCAAAGGTTCTCTAAAGGTCCATTTAAAAAATCAATCTGCACAAGCTGATAAAGATGATAAAGCAATTTTTGCATGGTCCACATGGATTTTTTTCGATAGCCGTGCGAATCCAGCAAAGTGGCAATTAAGCAGTCCATGTATCACATCTCATTAATGGGACAAAATTCTTTGATAGGTCAAGATTAGTTTCCCATTTTCGAGCCTCGGAGGTAAATTATATCCTACCAATCTCCCATTTCATTAATGTGAAAGGAGGAGCCATGAGTTGTTTTTGAATCTATAAATACAAGGAGAATGAGGGTAAAAAACAAGACGAAGTGAGAGAAAAGTATGTTGCCAAAAATTTCTTGAGAAATTAGCATCTCCTTGCCAAGGGAATTCACCATTTGAGAGTTTTATATAACTTCTTTGATAGAGAGGTGATTTGAAAATAGGATTTGAGAAAGGAAACTCCTTGCTGAAAGTTAGAGAGCACCATTTCTCACCATAGATCTTTTCAAGTGCCTTCAAGATTATATATTGTATCTCTACCAACAAATAATAAAAAGGATCATTTTGTATTCTCTTTTGTTTACTTTAATTTATTTTTTTCTTCATTTCACTAGTGCATAATCTATGATTTGTTTTCCCATTGATTACATTGCAATTTTGTTTCATGTATAACTTCTAATAGTTCTAATTTGGGATTCCTTGTAGGCAACAACCAAAATGAAAAGAAAGAAGGAATTTGGGACACCATTGCTCTAAATTCCCTACTAAACTTGGAAAAAATAAGTAATAGTGGGGGTAGGGGGTGGGGGGCACTTCTTATTGGCATTCATGCATGGGAAATTGAAATGGGTGAAGGGTGGTTGTTAGAAAAACAAGAAGAGGAAGTTTGGGAGAGAGGGAGAGCATGAAAAATAAATCTATCACCATTTATATTAGAAAATCCACATAACTAAGCATATACACCTATTAAAATAGACAAGTAACAAAGAAAATATATGAGTTTTCAAATATCAGTTATGTTGGACAATTGCATTGTTAGGATTATTGGTGGTTGTAAGTGTGTTGGAATTAATGCCAGATGCGATATAATTGATGTGCATGATGTGTCAAGATCAGGGGGAGTCCTATGGTTGATATAGTCTTTGGTATAGAACCATCATAGTAGCAGGCAATGCGAAGAAGCTATAAAAACTTATAACTATGATGGTTTGTTGGTCCAAGATTTAAAGTCATTTATGCCTTACTAGTTTAGATCAAAGGATTCTAAAAATGGAATATTTGTCTTGTGCTCAGAAAGAGCTTACCAATGATATGCTGAAGTCCAAAAATTGACTCATGGATCAGAAGTTATTGCTAGTGAAAGGTCAGTGCCCCAAAATGTCAAAAGTTGCAAAGCTAAATTGTTGGAGGACCATTTGGAGCAAGTGTAGTTTTGGAGGGTTACCAAACTTAGAGGAGATATTAGTGGAGCTACTAAACAAAAGGTTCACAAAAATGTGGGTAGAAAACAAAGTGATGGAGTAAGTTCTTATTGGCCAGTGGTGGATCACAGATAACACATAATCTCAGCAAGAAGGTTCCCCAGATGATTCAAAGTGCACACGTGTTGATCGCCCGGGATGACATAAGTTGGGGAGGAAGTCAACAATGGAAATAGTTTTGATTGGAAAGAAGGAGGTCCCACAACCACATCATCCCAGAGGTCCTTCCCCAGAAGATCAAGGTGCAACAAAATTTGAAGCACCTAGGATGACGTCAACATGTTGTGATTACAAGGCAGACACATGGCATGTAAAATTGGCATTTGTGGGTACCCAAGTGGGCCAAAAATGTGTAACACATGTCACTACTCAGGAGGCACCATGTGGCAAGGTTGAACTAAGCATGACATCACCCTGGAGGCCTGATCCTGGAAGATTTTAAAAGTGCAGCAGGCAAAGACTTCAGGTTACCTAGGCATCGGGAATATGTGGAGTACAACTCACCCCAACTAATCATTGATTGGTCCAAATGTGTAGGAGAGGTCCCAGTGGGACACATCATCCTAAACCATTTTCCCTAGAAGGTTTTAAAAGACTGTAGGAGAGGGATCTCCAAGCTCATTGAGCATAAATATGTGGTGGTGGTTACCACAGACCCAAAAATTAATGAGAATGAGGCCGAAACATGTCATCTTGAAGGCATTGCCCTAGAAGGTGATAAAAAAGTGTAAGGGGGGTTGCTCCAGGGTGACTAGGCACCAAGACATGACAATAAAGAGAGAGGTAGCCCAAGATGAATGGGAAAAGGCACAGGGTGGACCCATTGGACATGTAAGCTCGAAAGGCATACCCTGGAGGAAAACAATGGTGTGATGGGAAATACAGCCGTAGTAACGGAGCCGAGAGACAAATATTTTGTCGACATTTGACAATTCCATCAAATAAAGAAAGGTGAAACCAATTCTTGGTTATGTGATGTTTTCTCTTATTAAGTGATTGTTTATGCCTCTAAAATCATTGCACCAACATTGGGGATAACCACCCAGTCTTGCCCTTAATGCAGTTCCTTTTCCGTTTGGTATGGTGGCTTCGACTGGATAGTATGGGACCAGTTTCCCAATAAAGTGTGATTTGATGAATTGGTGTTTAATATATATAAAAAAATGATAGATGGTTTGGAAAATAAACTTATGAAAGTATACAAATAGATATATATATATATATATATATATATATATATATATATATATATATATATATATATATATAACCCAAGTAATCCAATATCAATGTGATTTATAATGATTTCTGGTAATCAAATGCTAATGAAGATCAAACACTTGGCTACAGAAAGTTAAGCATGAATGATGATCACTTAAAACAAAGTGATATAGAACATATCGCATATCATAATAACATTAATTGTCAGCATATGTGTTTAGAATAGCAATTCCAACTTATTCAAAAGTGATATAATGCAGAATTGTATGAATATTCACATATAACAACAATACCAAATCGAAAGATTGTTTAATTGCATAACATGAAACAAAAGACATTGCTAAAAGTACCATATGTATTTGAGTCCTCTTACAAAAGTAACAGTTTGGTTCGCTCTTCTTATTCTGAAAAATTAAAAGAGATACATAAATGAAAGTCCTCTTGAAATCCCTTTACAACAATTTCAGGAACCTTTCTAAAATGACATGAAAGCGTCTTTATAGTAAAAATGAAAAAAAAACTATTCGTAAAAAGTGCTTGAAGTGGTTGGAACAGCGTTTCCCAAAATATGGGATTTCATGTTTAAAATAGAATTGTGATAACTTTTGAGAATATGCATTGCATATATCATTCCTCCTGTGGCTTTAACTAGCAAATCTCAAGCATAGTTTGGATCTTTGGTGGATGACTCATTCTAGCATGCAACTGACCTGTGTACACTGCATCAAAGAGTTTTGGCATCACGCGATCGGCTGCTTCAGCAAGACATTTGATTGTCATTTGTTGGCTATGCGGTTTGACTAAATAGAACCAATGTGTGTCCCAATTGAGGCTTTTTAATTTTTTGAGTCGCTCCTCTCTGGTATTCAAATCTTGCTTCCATTACTTTTCCAACACTTTTTCTTTTGGAAGGTTTTTTGGGGAACACTCAAAAATTAAATTGGAGCTGTGTAAGTTATCATTTATCAGCTCAATGATATTATTCCTCACTGCCCCAGCCCTTGAAGTTTCTCTTTCTCGCTATCAAGCTCTTCTTCTATCAACACTCAATAAGAAACAATGGTTTTTATTGTGGGCTCTCTGGTTTCTAAAGAATGTGTCTCCCATTCTGAAAATAATATCTCTTTATGAGATTCTTCAATTACCGACAATTTAGTAGCCCTTCCCTTTTCTGTGTTTTTCCAAGAGATGTAACCTGTAATTTTGTCATCTGAATCTTCAAATTCCAACCTGGAATTGACCACTTGATCTATCAGTGCGTTGGTTTTGATACATAATGGATAAATGAGAGATATCTTTTGGCAGAGTTGGGATAGCTGTTGAGATAAGAAATTATTTATTTCTAAGGCTTCCTTTATAAACTCTTCAACTTTGGGATTGTCTTTGAATTGCTCCATTGAGAGTTGTAGCTGCTTTATTTGCTCATCCTTATATTTGATCTCTTCATGATGTGTCAGTTTTAGCTGTTCGAACTCCTAAGATAACTGTTGTTGCCTTTCAATAGCCTGTTGATCAATCCTCTATTTTTCTACCCTTAACTGTTCTTCAAGCTGTTTAATATTTTGATCTTTTTCCTTGACCAATTGATTGACTTCGGTTGCTTTATCTATCATGGAAGTTGTATACGCTCCTGCAAACTGAGATAATTTAGTCAAGTCTTCAGAGGGATTGACCTTTGAGTCTTTCTAGATGACATTCATGGATTCACCTTGAGGAACTGTTGCTGATGCTTGGTCTATATTTCTCTTTTTTCATTTCCTTTTGGCTACAGCTCTATGTTTAGGGCTATAGAACACATCTAACAATGGACTCCATGCTCAGTGTAATATTTGATGAAGGATATTCAGGGATTACCTCAATTTATTTTAGAGCTCAACGCTTGATGGATGGTGTTTCAATCACAGGATCATGAATCATGGGCTATTGTCTTAAGGGGGATCCTGTTGTGATAACATTTTGGGTATCACTTCGAACTTTGATCTGTTGATCAAATTGTTCCCAATCTTTGGTCAAAATTGGATCAATGTGAAAATTTGTGTCCAACTGTTCACTTGCCTTGTCACTTGTCTCGGCTGCACCAAAAGTTTTCTCTATATCCTGCTCCATGCTTTGCTCTATTTGCCGGATGATCAGTGCAATATTCAATAGGTCTAGTGGTACTGTCTAAAGACTTTGCATCCTGTATTGGATGAATTGGTCCATTTTTTTTTATTCCAGCTTGAGTTTTTCCATGTGGCTCACTTGTGTGAATGTCTATGCTGATGTAAATAAGTCATCAAATTCATCTTTCTCATGGACAAATTGTTTAACCTTTACCTGAGTAATAAAATTAAAAGCAACTTTATTCTGGTCATATTGTATTTTGGGAATAACAACTAGGTTCAAACCCTTTTTTTTCTTGGCTTCAATTTGGGCATGTTTATAGTCATTCAATGAATAGATGCCACATCGAACAGGAAAAGCGGGCCATAACTGTTTCTTGGCGTCTTTGAGATTTTTTGTAAGCCCTTTTTCAACTGTCTGATAAGCTATTTCCCTAGCCAATAGTTTATCTGGAACATATAGAGGAAGGACATGTGGGTCAGTAATGCTACCAAAAACCATAATGTATGTGAACAGTTCTTCCCCAAACCAACTGCCAATTGAAGTTAAATCAATACTAGCCTCCTCAGACAGCCAAGGAGCTAGTCTATTAAAATGGTCTGATGAATGGGTAGGATGAAGCCATGACAAATTTTGTAGAAATGCTTCTTATATTGTTTCTTCCACAAGCATTTATGGTAAACATGGATAGGGGTTGGGTCATGGATAGTCCATTTCCATCCCATGATGAGAAAATCGGAATTGAAACAAATGGTATCGACTATGTAGGAACTCATTTAAAATGGGGGAAAAACTTGGGTGGTAACGAACCTATTTTTCCTATAATCAAGTATTTGAATGGCCATTTTGTCTGACAGGATATTAGCCCAATCCATTACAAAAGAGTTCAATGCTGCTTCTATTAATGGAACCATTTTAATGGAAAACTTAGCAGAATTGGAGCTTCCAAATAGTCTACACATCATTGCGGTAGCATAATGATATGGAGATGCTAGGGAGTCCACAGAATACATACCAGATGATTCTTGCTTTTGTTTGTTAGGGAAGTGCCTCCATTGTCTGATGGGGTCCAACTCTATTTGATTTTCCTTCAAGAAAGCTTCAAGGAATACCTTATTGTAGTACCTTTGAGGCTTTGGCAAATGATACATCTTCTTCAAGTCTTCAGGCTTGAAGGATCCAAACATTCTTTTGTCAGTTATGAAGAGCATCATGTCCGTTATATTTATGCTTTCAATTGCCCATTTTACCATGTCATTATATGGAAAAATGTTTGGGTGGGCCGCTATTCGATGAAGAAAAGAGTCAGCTAAATCACCAAGTGTGTTTTCTGACTCTGCAGGTCCATCAGCTATTGCATGTCCTTTAGTTACCTTTGGCTTTTCCATTTCTAACATATCATATATGCCTTCCCATGAAATTTTCCCACATTCTTGACATGTAGTATTCGAGATCAACACAGTGTTTTCCTGTCCTTCCGCCATTGCAGTGGGAACTTTCGTCTTTTGAGCTTTCTTTGACATTTTGGCTAGCTACATACTTCCAAATTCAAACTGTGAAAATGAAACAGAGGTTAGTGATAGGCTAAAACTTTCAGAGTAGCTAATTCTTGTAAATATAGTGTTTAAAGAAGTACAGACGAAAATCAGAGTAGGAGCATTTGATGCAAAAGATTTCGTATTATAACTTGATATTAACACGAAGGATGAAATCTTGAAGGACCGCAGTCATAACTTTTTTTAAATGCTTTTTCGTAACCAACGGCGTGAAACTTTAATGCTCAATGAATAGATCGCATCGCAAATTTCCAAAGGTTTTATTAGAATGTGTGCCATAAACTTTCCAGTTTTGCGATGAGAGATTTCAATATATTAGTTTAATATTTAAAGAGTGATTGCATATCGCGAGTCGGGAGTTATAAGTGCCATGTTCTAATAGTCTTTCGAATTTCTGCGATTGGGATAAGTGATGACCTGGCATATAGAGTTGGGAAATTCCTCATGTTACTCGCCTGAATCATGTTTACCCTTTATTATTATTGAACCACTTTATTATATTTTAACATCGCATCATGCGTCCCTGAGGTGAGTATCACTTGTTTCTGTTGGGATCATGATATGTGATCGATGTATATCACATCGCAAGTTTTCGGGGCTAGCTTCCTTTGGTTTTCAGCGATATGCGAAATGCGAGAATCATATCGCATCACAAAGTTTCAATGAACCAATAAAACTTATTTATTGGAATTAGAAATATGCGATAGTTTTATCACATCACATGTTTGCCAATGGATTCTTATAAGAAGCTCTACGATTGAGATTTTCGCATCACAACACGATTATTCAGATTGAATGTCCCTTAGCCTTAAGAAAATGCGATTTGCGATGTGTGTTGTTTTTTAAAAAGTTTTTGAAGCACTTTTTATTTTAAAAGCAAGAAACAAAGAAATCTATTTCTATGTAAAGGTTTTATTGCTTTTTACAAAAAAAAGGGACCCTATTTCCTATTTAGCATCTTAGAATAAGATTAAGAAAATTTTGAAATGGGGGGGTTGTTGTATAGCACAACAATGATCAACAACCTTTGGGATTATTTCAATAAAGAGGCATCGCGAGTTGAGGGTTGTATGAAAAATGATAAGGATTTAAGCGTCGCGTGCATACTACAAAGGGGTTAATGCTTGTGGACAGGAACGGGTCGGAAATTGTTTAAGAGATGAGGTCCTAGCTTAAAGAACCATGGGAACACTTTTAAAGGCATAGAACGGATCGACAACTACTTGTGCAAAATTTGGTAGTTATGACAAATTGACTATTAGCATTAATTGGATTAGGCAAGCATTTGAAGAATGAACAGGTTGGTAACTATTTTGCGTACATGGATTGAATGCACAGGTTGGTGAGAATGGAGTCACTGATAATGGTAGGTAGCTCTGGTTCAAGGTAGCTAGCATGATGATGTGCATAAGTAAACTAATGGAGCATGTCTTGAACAAAAAAACAATCCACCCCTGATCCTCCTTTCACGCTATGAATAATTAAATGGAAAAGATTGTTGGGTGTAGAAGATATGACCATAGAGCAAGAGAGCCATGCCTAAAATACAATCTAAGATATGTGGGAAATGAATAAGCATGGAGTGCCTTACTAGAGTGCACAGATTAAATGAGAATTAATTCTTAGTATGAGAAAAATTCCAGAGCCCATTTATTGAATTAATATAGTTGTAGTGGATGAGAAGCAGTGTAGTACATAATGGTAATGCTACCCATACACATATTTATTTAATTTTGCTTCAGTGGCCAAGTAATTTGATGTTAGGATGGAGATCCATGCATAGAGTACACTCAGGCAGAATGATGAGCTGACAAAGACAACATTGTTCCTTGTGAAATCAAGGAACAAAACCATGGATGATTGTTCTGCACATGGGGGGAATGCAATATTTTTGTGAGTTGTGGTGAGAACTATGGGTGTGTGAATGTGTTGCAGAGAGTGGCTATGAGTGTCTATGCAAAAGAGAAAGGTCGAGAGTTGCTTCACACTCCTTATCATCATAGGAATCATATTCATAAAGAATTTCATTCCTTCACCCTCCTTATCATCATAAGAATCCGTAAACTTGTTCATTGAAGTTCCCATTCATATTAGAAAAATTAACTCCCCGCTTGCTCTAAAAGAGGATTAAGCTTTATTTGAAAAAATAAAAGTTCAAAACTTTGTCATTGAAGTTCCCATTTATTTTAGAAAAAATAACTCCCCCTTGGTCCAAAAGAAGAGCTTTATTCGAAAAAAGAAAAGTTCAAAAGGATTTAAGTTATTTTATGACAATGAAGGTCTTGTTGCATCCTAACAACTCAATTATCAAATGAAATGTATGTATTAATACAAATTCGAGGACCCACTTACTACCAAGAGAGACCACATCATCGAATGAGATTGACAATGATAATATAATATATCTAAGTTGTTTTATCAACCTACAACTAAAGTGGGGGTTATGCTTTTAAAATATTGTTAGAAAATTACAACTAGCCATGGCCTTGAGTTTCAATGTGTACAAGTGTTCGGTCCAAGGTCGACACACCACCTACAAACAAACTTTACAGACACCAATATCCACTCCAAGGTGGAAGTCTTCCAAGAAGGTTTAACCATTGAGAGACATGGATGTTGTCAACAATATATACATAACGCATTACACCTTCCCACTATGCATGTGGAATATAAGGTGTTTGATTTCATTTTTTTTATGAAAATTGAAGGTATCCTATTTTCTAGAGTCTCTCATGGTTTCCTTCAAATGTTTTATTGACAAATTGCAAGAAATGATGATAACTCCAAATGTGGACGTAAGTACCATATTGCATATTTTGTGGCAACAGTTTCAGTAGTGACAAGAATGGAATATTAAATAAAGGTGATCAAGCTTTGTCTTGAGGAAGAGGCCAAAGCTTTGCCCAGTGCACAAGAGTCTATCAAACTATCATCTCATCAACAAAGGAATATGCAACGCATGTGGGCCAACTCCTTGAAGAATATTCATGCACCTCTATTTGAACCTATTTCTGCGTGCAACAAGTATTTGGAAGGAGCGGACAAGCCCAATAAATTGGTTTTCTCATGATCATAATGTCTCTTAACATTAGGGGATTGGGGGTTGAGCATAAATATCCCTCTCTAAGAGGACTCATACACATACATCATCTAGATGTTGTTCTTCTTTAGGAAACTATGATTACCAAGGACAAATCTTGGGAAATTCTTCTCAATAACTGCCCAAGGTGGCTGGCCAATGCTACTAGTTCATGTTGTCTCTCTGGAGGATTAACAGTGGCATGGAAGCCTTCTCATCTCAAGTTTTTGGTTTTTTTGACTCCTGTAGGTATTCTCTTATCTGAACGTTTGCGAGGCTATACGTGTCATCTCTATATCATTCATATGTATGCTCCTTACAGAGGCAGGTGTTCTTTCTGGGTCTGGGCCTCTGATCCCGGGTTACTGGACCTGTCTTCACTCATCTTAGCTGGGGACCTTAATTTAACCCTTGATTGTAAAGATAATTGGGGTGATAAGGCCAATTATAACATTTTGGAGTCACATTTTACATCTCTTTTTTATTCTCTGTCTCTTCATGATATCGCCCAACATAGGATTTTTCTGCCTGGAACAATGGTCAGACGAGGATTGAAAGTATCTCAAAGCATATGGACAAATTTTTGGTGAAGGTTCAACTTGTTGTGGGTTTGGTAGGTCTTAAATCCTCGGTTATCCCTACTTTTGCCTCAAATCATCTCCCGATTCTACTCTCTTGGGTTGGGGAATCTAGTCATAAGGCTATCCCCTTCAAATTCAACCATTCATGGCTAGTCCATAATGATTTTGTTGATATTGTTCATCAAGTTTGGAGGGAACATAATATAAAACTAAGTGCAATGGATAATATCTGCAACAAACTTAAATGTCTGAAGTGGGAGGTTCGAATGTGGGTTAAGACTGAGAAAATGCTTGAAGCACAAACCTTGGACTCCATTAAAGTGCTCTGAGTGATCTCTTCAACCCAAACAATCAATCATTTTCCTCAAAAGTCTGTAAACACCAGATTATGGATCTGGAAGCCAAGAAGAGATCATTTTTAAAAGCACAAGAAGAGGCTTGGAATCTTAAAAGTGGGGCAATGTGGGTTGTAGCTGGAGACAAGAATTCCAAATTTTTTCACAGCTTTTCCTCTATGAGGAGGAAAGAAAATGGTATTTGGAATATTTGTGACAAAGGGGATACATTATGCACTACACACTCAAACATTAAACATATTGCATACTAATCTTTCATAGGTCTTTTCTCTACTAAAGACCTCCCATTCTGCACTCAAATGAACTTCATCAATCGTATGCCTTTGATGGTACAAGAGACCAATAACAATATTTTGGGTAGATCAGTCATGTCTGAGGAAATATGAATTGATTTCTACTCCCTTAGAAGATGGAGTGATTGTGCAGATATGTGGACTTTTTAGGATCTCTTCTCTGTCTTTGGAATTAGAATTTGTGTACTTGGGTTTCAACATTAAGCCGAACAATTATCTGAATGTGGACTGGAGTTGGATTATTCAAAAATTTGAACACAAAATGGCGCATTGGTCGTTAAGGTTGGTTTCCATAGGAGGTTGAATTATTTTGTTCAGATTTGTCTTATTTCCCTATCGGTCTACTGGATGCACTTATATATGTTGTTGATGGAAATCATTCACAAGATAGATGCTATTTTGGTCAGATTCTTGTGGACCGACAACAACCATTCTAGGAAAATATGTTTGGTTCGCCTATCCTTTCTTGTCAAATTTATTGATGAGGGGGATTGGGGGGTTTTGGACATGTTCTCATTAAACCAAGCTCTCATTTGCAATATTTTATGGAGAGGTTTGTCCAGCAGCAATATCTGGTCATAGATCACTAGAGGTAATATTTGGACTATAAGGATTATGATCTCTGGATCAAAGAAGGTGCAATATATACCCATTCCTCCTCTTAAATTTGGAATAGTATGATGAGGAAAAACATTTGTTATTTGGTGGTCTCTGTTGGGAGGTTGGAAAAGGCACTAGGACCAACATTGGCTTGGATGCTATCAGGGGTATATAGGGAGAGCATACTTTATTTGTTCCTCTCCCACAACATTTGCATGAAAGATGCATCTTTATTTTCTCACATATTTTCATTTTTCATTCTCTTTCTCCTAATTTACAGTCTTGGCTTAGGGCCAAATATATTGATCTATCTGGATGTCTGGTCAAACAGTGGGAATAGTATATTAGGAAGGTTAAGGCTGCAGGGATTTTTATTTTAGATGAGATGGGATGGAAAAATGAATAAGAGTCAGATTGTTGTGAGTGAATTATACAAGTACATTTCCAAACTTTGCACCTTCAACTGAGGATCATATTTGGCTACAAAAGTATTGGAAATGGGAGTTTCAACTGAAACCCAAACGTTCCCGTTGGTTGGCCTTGCATAATAAAATCTTCACTTGGGAGAACCTCTCTCAAAGATGATCCAAACTTAAATAGGAACACAACAAATTACGCATATAACCATAAATACATAAATGAAACATAAATAACACTTCATTTCATTAATATTAGAATACTAAAATATGCTTACAAACAGAATGGAAATAAACTAGCTCGGGTGATGGTAGCTTATCTCTGAGAAGAGATGTGGTGGCTACATTCCTCTGAACTATGTTACAACGAGGCTCAATGGCCTATTTATTATTGAGAAACAATGGAAACCCTAAACATCCAAAAACCTAACCCTAGGAGATGAAGAACCAAAATTGTGGGCCTCATTTGGGTAAATTAGTACATCAACTTCCCAGAGTCGTAACTTTGGCATACAATCTCTGTTTGGCTATCATAATAACTTGTTTCAAAGATCTAAAGAAGAGGCAAAAAATAAATGAGGAAACCATTTGGGATGAGTTTAGCCTCTCCATATTCCCTAAAAACATCGTTTACAACCTCAAAACGGCTTCGGAAGTTTAGGACCCAAAAAAACTGCCAAAAATAGTAAATTGTGCTATATTTAAGGAAACCGAAAAAGTGGAAAGAGACGGTGTTTGTGGTCCATGTGGAGTAAGCGGGTGGCCACCAATATCCACCTTGATCATTCCCCCCCCCCCCCCCCCCCCTTAGTAAGAAATGGTCCCCATTGCATTGAGTGTCTCCATGAGATGGGGAAACTTCTACCAAACTTGGTCCTTGGTGAGCCACTTGCCTTGGTGAAGGAGTTGGCTAGCTTTGACAATCTGATATAGTTGGATCTTCTGTTGGTGAGTATTCTTGATCCGTGTGTCTATGATCAGATCAGTTGTGGCATGTTCCATATAGTGTGGGTTTAGCTTTATTGGTGTGAGTTGTTCTGCAATGTTGGATGTGTCCAATAATGGTGGAAAGTATGGCCGAAGGCGGTCTACATTGAACACTGGATGCAAACAAAGGAATGGTGGAATGTTAAGCTTGAAGGCATTGTCCCCTACAGCCTTGGTGATGGGTATGGCCCATATTGGAGCGGGCGAAGCTTGCAGTGGGGTCCAACGAGGGGCTCTTTCTACAAATGTAGCCAAACTTTGTCAGCCACTTGGAACTTGTGCGACACTCAATGTTGATCATGGTGTTGCTTGTACTTAGCATTTTCTCTATCCAATATATCATGGACCTGCTGGCGGATGTGTTGAATGCGCTCAATGAAGTTGTTAGCCTTGTCGTCTTTGGACTAGACATGAGATGAATCTGCCTGAGTAGCTGCAAATTGTATGGTCTCATCAACGGGACATAATGGATGAAATCCAAGCCCTACCTGAAAGGGCCTATGGCCCGTTGAGCTGTGGAGAGATTTTTTGTAGCTAATGGTGAGCTCCAGTATTGTAGCAATGATGTTGCAAATCTTGGGCTCCCTACTTTACTTTTATCAACCTGGTAGTTCGTAACAAACTTGGAAGCGGCGATGCTATATGCACAAGTACTAGCTCTCACTGCAAGCTATCACTTGATCAGCTAGCACAAGTTCGCTAGGAGCTTAAGCCAACTTCTATGAGTTCTCAGTAGAAGCTTTTAACTGTGATGGAAGAAATCTAACTCAAAAGATGCTATTCTATTTTCAGAAAGATAATGAAAGCTGAAAGGAAGCACAAACCCTAGCAAACCCTAGTTTTACCCACTAACCCTACTTTTGCAAAAAAAGAGATGGAAACTACTGAAATGGATGCCATTGACTATTTACAAGGTAAAATGCATGTATTCAAGATACTTCTAAAGGAAAATGAGAAGAAATCATCTTTTTGTACTTTTGAGCAATTTTATGCAGAATTATTATGCTTGTGTTTTAACTATTTGTGACTGTGTAGAGGTTTGGTGGTGAAGGGAGATGGAGTTGGCATTTGCAGGATGTGTGGAAAGTGTGGAGAGGTCCTAAGAATCCCCTAGTACCCTTCTGGAGACTTCTATTGTGATCAGGCTTTGATAAATCACTCGTATGAACTTCTACAGGAGGCTGCAGGGGATCTACAAGAGGTTCTACAAGAGGATCTACAGGAGGAGGCCGAAAGTGGTTTTTGGAGGTTTGAAGGTAAAAAAACGATGGGAAAAGGGAAATGAAGGTTGGATGGAGGTGTCAAAGGGTCTAGGAATCTGTCAATGAAGATCATAAATGAAAGAGATGGTTGGATTTGTTCAAAGGTCAAGAAAGCAATTTTGCACAAAAACGCAGAAATTAGGGCAGTTTGGGAAAGTATTGCGAATGACTGGGGGAAATCTTGAGAGATGGAATAGAGAAGGTTGTGTGATGGGAGAATGATAATTTAGAGTGTTCTTCAAGTGAGTCACACACTTACTTTTTGAAACTGTCCCAGGCAAGAACTAAAAAAACAGAGTTTTACCTATTTTAACCTAATTCTGACCTAAAAACCAAAAAACTGCTTAACAGAACTTTATGGACAGGAATTTATGCAAGAAAGCCATGGTAAATGAGTAAGAATAGATCTAAGCATGTAAATAAAACTGATATCAACCTCTCCAACTCGAAATCTCACACTAGCAATTGCATTGGAAAGCAAAAACAGTGTTTTGGTGGCAGCAAGAGTGCCTTGATCTCAAATCATGGTCCCAAGGAGGGAGAAAGGAGATCAAGGCATACTTGGTAGCCTTTTTGGATCATTTTCTATTATTGTAGCAAACTATCTAATCAACCTGAAGCAAGAACAACTATTCTAATCATCAAAAGCAACCTAAGTAACAAAGCAAGATTTAACCTAAACAACAGAAATTATTTCATGAATGCAATAAAAACATATAAATACACAAAGGAGGTGTTGGGCACTTGGGTTGGGCCCAACCCCAAGAGCTACAGCCCCCTAGGAAAGATCAATGCTAGTTCAAAGCTGGATTCATCTTCATTGATAAAAAAATAATAGTTACATCACAAAATTGTCTACAAAAAGAGCTCAAAAATGAGCTGAGTACAAGGCTGCACTAAAGTGAAAAAATATACTATCAAATGGCTACCCCACTAAGGCTTGAATCCTTCTTATTTACACAAGTGAGGACCCCCAACAGTCCTCCTAAACTTTAGGAACTCGACTGCCTAAAACTGTAGATAATAGCAACTTCACTAGACGTGCTCGGTTGCCCCTTGGAATCATCATTTGTGGGCTTTTGTACTCTGAGTTGTTGATGGAGAACTCAAGGAAGGGGTCATTTAATGCAAGAGACACCCCTCCTATAAGTCCTCAGCCCTGTTTCTTCGAGTTTGGCTACCAATCTGCTCATAAATGCCTGGTCTTTGTCCAAAAATGTCCAAAAATCTGCAATAAACACTCATTAGACTATGTGGCAAAGTGACTATCCCCATTCACTCTATTGACATAAATATATTCAAAAACATGCACAAAACTATGGAGAATGGTGGATTAAATGAAAATAATAGGCAGAATGAGCCCATATAGTTACCCATTCATGGGGCTCATCAACTACAATGGACATAGGGGAGGCTTTCATCCCATGTGCGTGGATGCTTCGAGTTGTACATGTGTAGAATGTGTATGATCATCCTTTTGATGAATTTTGTTTGGCCATCAGTTTGGGGATGGAAAGTCGAGCAATTAGTGAGTTTGGTATCCAACATCAACCAGAGACTTGACCAAAATGCACTTAGGAATTTGCTACCCCAATTAGAGACAATCGACTATGGGATCCCAAAGTGTACCCACACTAGCTCAAAGAAGAGCTTAGCAGTGGCCTCTATTGTGATACTCTTCTTGTAGGCCTCCATAATGGCCATATTAGAGAATATATTGATGACCACGTAAAAAAAGTCATTTCCGTGCATAGTAGAAGGAAGGCTCGACATGTAATCCATGGAGATGGATTCCCATGGTCAACTAGGAGTAGGCATAGGAGTATATATCCCTTGCTTCTTGATGGTTGGTTTGGCAATGGCACACGAAGTGCAAGATTTAATGTACCTCCCAACATCCCGATAAAGGTTTGGCCAATAAAAATACTTTTGTAGTATTGCCACTATTTTCTCTACTCCAAAATGTCCAACGACTTGACTATAGTGCACCTCCCAAATCATCTTGGCACACTTGATTTAAGGAACACAAATGTGTCCCAAGTGGCATAACAGTGCATCGTAGAGGTGAAAATTTTGAACTTGCTTACCTTCCAAGAGTGTCTGGTATGTGCTGCCGAATTGTGGATCGCTCTTGTAAAGATGTAGCCAACTCAAAGTATCGTGCCCACAGGAGTCGAGCACAGTGATTAGTGCCACGACTGGTGGTTGGCTAAGGTAGTCTACAACATTATTGGTGTTTCCCTTCTTGTACTTAATGTTAAGATGGAATTGTTGTAGGTATGTGGACCATTTCTTATGGCGATCATTCTGCAAATTCCCTTGTGTCTGTATGAACTGCAAGGATTGGTGGTTTGTGTGGATTACCATTTCCTTCCCACGAATGTAATGCTTCCATTGATGAGAGGCCAGCATAGTGGACTACATTTCTTTGTCGTAAGTGGGATACTTTCGGACTTTGTTTTGAAAGTGTCTCACGATGGTACACCACTGGATGGTCCTGGTGAGTAAGAACTGTACCAATAGCATAGTCAGAGGCATCTATCTCAATCTCAAATGGTTGTTGCAGGTCTAGTAATGTGAGCACTAATGTAGATAAGAAGCAATGCTTCAACTTGGAAAACACTTTCTGTTGGGTTTTGGACCAATTTTTTTTTCTTTCACTCCACCCTTGGTGACTTGACTTAAAGGCCAAGTGATATGAGAGAACCCCAACACGAACTTGCGGTAGATATTGACAAGACCCTAAAAGCTATGGAGCTCTGCTAGAGTGGTTTGGGCTAGCCAATCCTGAATGAATTATATCTTGGTTGGGTAAACATGCACACCCTGCTCATCAATGATGTACCCTAGATATTGAACCTGGGTCATGCCAAAAGTGCATTTCTCCATATTGGCACACAACTTGTTTTGTCACATGGTTTGGAGGACCTGTTGAATATCGCAAAGTTGCTCTTCCCAACTTTGGCTAAAGATCAAGATGTCATCTAAATAAACCACCACGAACGCATTGGTGAATGGTTGCAAGATGTCGTCCATCAATCTCATGAAGGTTGCGGGGGCATTCGTCAACCCGAAAGGCATGACCAACCATTTAAAAAGGCCCTCCTTGGATTTAAAGGCAGTCTTCCACACATTAGAGGGTTCGATAGGCACCTGGTGATAACCAGAATTCAAGTCAATCTTGATGAAATATTTAGCCCCCTTGATCTGGTCCAAAAGGTCATCAATCCATGGGATTGGGTACCTATTCCAGACAACTATCTTATTCAACACCCGACAGCCAATACAGAGTCTCCAGGTCCCATCCTTCTTCTGTACCAATACAATCAAGCTCCCACAAGGTGATGAGATTAGCCTGATGTTCCCTTTATGCAACAACTCCTAAATCTACCTCGTGATATCAGATAACTGAGCGTTGATAGATCAGTCCATTGGGTAGCGACGCGCCTGGGATCAGATCAATGGATTTCTTAACCTGACAATGAAGAGGTACCCTTATAGGTGAGGCGAAAATGTCCCTGTAATGCTCCATGACCTTGTCCATCTACTGCTACTGTGTGGAGGAGCCCTTTCTAAAAGTCATGGCCAAAACCATCTTCTTTCCTTGAGGGTGAATCATAATGAAAATAAATTTCCTGGTTTGGGAAATGATCTTAATGCATTGCTTTGCAGTGATCAAAGAGATGGCAGTAGGTGGGGATACCTCCAGTATCCTTTACAACTTATTTCCTAAAGTAATAATCATAGAGCGAGGTCTAGAATCATATACAACATGTTGCTTCCTTAAGTATGGTTGTCCTAATAATACATCACAAACTTCAAGAAGAGCAACATCAAACAATACCTCATCCATGAAGGGCTTGATGCTATAGGGAAGGTGACACTGTTGGCTGACACGAATATCTCGTCCTTGGTGAAGCCACTCGATGATGTATGGCTGCCGATGTGTTGTCATAATTAGGCCCAACTGCTTCATGACCTCTGCTGAAATGAGGTTCTTGTGGCTCTCGTTATTGATAATGAACTACAACAGAGAACCTTTCACCCACATATGTGAGTGGAAGAGGTGTCCCCCCTCCTCTGGATCTTCAAGATCATTCTTCTGGATCTTAGTGGCAGCCATGGTGCCACTGGGCTCCACATTAACGATCAGTTTCTATTTTTCAATCCCCTTGTTAGGCTCTAACTCAGAGTCGGAACATGCATCTGATTCGGAAGCCTTTAGCTCAGCCACCAGTGACTGCTTGGCCCGACACTCACTTGTGTTGTGAGTAGAGATCTTATGGAACTCACACCATTTTCCTGTGTCCTTCTTTGTCTTCATGGTGTTGTTTTTTTCTTGAAGCTTCGGTGGGTTGTCCTAGGTCGCCCTGCCTTGGCTTTGGCCTTTTCTCTGTGGTTTGCGGGCACCTTTTCCTTGCTTTAGATTCACAGATCCAAAGTCTCGGTTCTTCTTTTTAAACTCCTGCTCAATCTTGACAATGGATCGGTATGTCATGTCAAGTGAGGAGATGTCCAGGAACTCGATATAGTCCTGGATGTACTTATGTAGAAAGCTATGGTACTTGAGTACGAAATTCCGCTCAGAACCATTGAAACCCAAATTTGTGCGAAGGGTATGGAAAACATTTTTGAACTCTGACACATATTGGTCCCTTCCTCGTAGCATGGTCCACTTTATATATTTATATTCATAGCTTCTGACAAGGTAATATTGTTCCTTGATGGCATCTCGGAAAGAATCCCAAGTGGGTGCGACTGAAAATAGTGAGGATTCCCTCTCATCCTTTTGTTCACATTAGGTTTCCCACTAGTCCCTCATGTGTGGGGAAGCTTTGAGAAGTGCAAAAGTAATCTTTTCCCGATTGAAAAAATCCATGAACTAGAAAATATCCTTCCAATAGATTCAACCATTTATCTACGACATCTGCATCTATTTGGCCCTCAAATACGGGAATATCAAAATTAACTTGTACCTTAAATGGAGTGTCGCTTTCAGAGTGGCTGTTGGATGAAGATGTGTCACCTGTAGGTAGCCGTCGAAGGATTTGGGCAAAGTTATCCATCATCACATTCCTTTGTTTCTTGAGGGATTCCTTGAGCAATATTTTGAAATGATCTCCTACCCCCTCGTCTTTCTTTTTATCTGCCATGGGAGGTCGTTGGGGTTTGCAAGGCTAGCCTTACAAAGGTTCAACCAAATCAAGCCCTAACTCCTTATACCCTGACCTCGTTGGGGACATGGAAATAAAATAGAGAAAGAGCAGACCGCTCTGATACCAGTGATCTAAAATTAAAAAGGAACACAAAAATTTACACATATAACAATAAATACATATTTTTGATTCAGTCATCGGAGTTTCCACAGTAAGAGAAATGTTCTGCCAACGTTTCAAATCCCAACCGGGATCCATCATCAGGGCAACTTGAAGCTTGATAGAAGAAGAGCAGCTTATTATGTTATAAATAGAGATGAGGAAAGAAGAGGGGAAGGTCGGCTCTCAATTTCTTGAGAAGTCGGCTGCCTCTTGATTTTTATTTTAATAATTTTTTAATATATAATTTTTAATTTAATTTTTTAATTTTTTTTTTTTTTTTTTTTTTGAATATTACTTTAATAATTATTATTAGTATAAAATTAGGAGGTTCTTAATGTTTATAATAACAACATACTACTATATATTTTAATTAAAATCAATGAACTAATAACTCATTATAGTGATTAAAATAATAATTAGATATGTTAATTATTATAATTTTTCTTTTTTCCTTATAATAATAAATAATTAATATAGTATTAATAAAATAATTGGTAAAACTTGTAAAATCAAATAAATAATAAATAAAATATTATAGTTATTTTAATTATTATTATAAAGTAATAACATGTTATATTAATTATTTTTGTAATAGTTAAAATTTTTTTAATAATGAATAATATTAATATAAAGAATTAATACTTATAATTATTATTAATTGTTTAGAAATTAATTATTATTATTAATATGAATTAATTATTGATATTTATTATTTGTTAGTTAATGGTTAGTTAATGGGAAATTAATCAATTATTTATTAACATTAATTATTATTAATTAAAATCAATAATTATTAATTGTTATTAAAGAAAATGTTGTTAAAAATATAGAACTGAAATATAACTACATTAATTAATGTTGTTAATCTAATAATTAGAATATTAACTTAATAATAAATAATAATAATAAATAATTTAAATAAATTAAATTAATAATTATTAATATGATAATTAATATAATAATTAATATTTAATATAATAATTAATGTAATCTTTAATAAATCATATTAATATAGAAACATAAATAATAATCTTAATTAATATTATTTATTATTTATTATAAAATTCTTATAAATATTTGAATCTTAATGATTGTTATTATTGTATTTACTATATTAAAAATAGGTTTCAATTAACTACCTAATTAACTAATATTATAAATTTCTAATGGAGAATTATTATTATTATTATTATTATTATATTATATTATTATTATTATTATACTGTTGGGTTAATTTTTTGATTAGGGGAAACCAGCTTCCACTAATCTCCATACCGTTGTCTCTGTTGAGATTGTGCGGGTGTTTGATAATCTCCAGGGCTTCTCTGATCTTTCGCTTCTGGTGCTGTTCTTCCTTGGCGATAATGGAGGCACTTTCCAAGAGGACATGGTGCTTAGTTTTTGATGAGTGTTCTGCAAGGGCGGAGGAGGGAGACCTTTCATTTTTAATATCAGCCCCGTGTTCTTTGAGTCTTGTCTG
Source organism: Pinus tabuliformis (assembly GCA_031772625.1). Taxonomy (NCBI): domain Eukaryota; kingdom Viridiplantae; phylum Streptophyta; class Pinopsida; order Pinales; family Pinaceae; genus Pinus; species Pinus tabuliformis. The sequence goes on along the minus strand of CM062820.1, from coordinate 1,483,062,081 downwards.
CAGAGAACGACCAGTTTCACCAATGTAGCTTTTCCCACATGAGCAGTCGATTTTATAGACCCCTTTAAGCTGATGTTTATCAATGTTATCTTTAACTGATCTCATACTTTGCCTGATTGTCCCAGGGGCTGAGAATTGCGTGCTTATGTTTTTCCTTTTTAGGACTTTCGCAATCTTATCTGTGACTCCATGAATGTAAGGAAGAAAAACCCTACCACCCTCAGGTTGATCTCTGGTCTTAGGTTCATGAAATAACAATCTTTTCTCGGCTTTCTGAATAGCTCTTTTAATCTCGTTTTCTTTGTAGCCTAAACCTTTAAAGGTTGAGACTAAATGCTTCTTTTCTTCATCCAGATGATCAGCGTCAGAAATTCGAAAAGCCCTGATAGCAAGAGTGTTTAGAACACCAAGCTTCTGGGCTGGGTGATGGTGGGAGTCAGCATGGAGGTAGTTCTCAGTATGGGTAGACTTTCTGAAAACTTTGTGCCCAATGGAGCCATCATCTCTTCTCATGATGAGGATGTCTAAAAAAGGAATGCTCCTGTTTTCTTCAAGCTCCATAGTGAATTTTATATCTGAGGAGATGGAGTTCAGGTGAATAAAGAATTTGTCAAGCTCGGCTTTACCATGAGTCCATTTTATATTAGTATCATCAACGAATCGCTTCCACCACGCTGGTTTTAAAGGGTAAGAATCTAGGGCCTTCTTTTCAAAATGTTCCATGAATAGGTTTGCCACGATTGGTGAAAGGGGGGATCCCATTGCCACTCCAGTTGTTTGTTCATAATATGTTCCTTGAAAGGTGAAAACAGTTGATCGCAGGCAAATTTCGGCTAATCTTGCAGTCACTGGATCTGTAACCTCTTTTATAACTTGGATGGCTTCTTCAAGAGGAATTTTGGTGAATAGGGACACAACGTCAAAGCTAACCAGGAGGTCCTCCGGCTCTAACTTCTCATTCTTAATCAGCTTTACAAAGTCATGGGAGTCCTTGATGAAAGAATTAGTGTTTCCGACCAGGGGCTTGAGGATTCTTGCAACATATTTAGCGAGCTCATATGTTGGGGATCCAATTGTATTGACAATTGGTCTGAGAGGGGCACCTTCTTTATGGATCTTTGGTAGCCCATAAATCCTAGGTATGCATTCACTGGAGGGAGTTAATTTCTTCTTTAATTTATCATCAAGGTTGGATTCCAAGATGGCCTTTTTCACCTCTTTCATAATTTTGGGAATCGGGTTCTTGTTCAGCTTCCTATAACTCCCACAATTTAGGTGATCGTTCATTTTGCATATATAATCTTCTTTATCCAGAATCACTGCTGCTCCTCCTTTATCTGCCTTAAGAACCACAATTTTTTCATTGTTGCGCAGGGACTTGAAGGCTATTTGCTCTGCTTTACTTAAATTACTCTTGGGATTCCTGGCCTTCCTCATAATAAGGGAGCATTCTTGCCTTAATGCTTCCTGATCTTCCAGGGTAAGGTTGCTAATCCCATCTTCAATATTACAGATCAATTTCTCAACAGGGAGGTTTTTCGGGGCAACAGCAAATCCAAGGCCTTTTCTGAGAACACTAATGACTTCAGGCTCTAAACTCTGGGAGGATAAATTTACGACTTTCCTCTTTGGTTTGAATTCTGATGTGTTGACGAGTTGAAAGGGCGCTCCATCCTCCATACGTGAGCTTATGCTCACCGAATTTCGGTCAACCTGCTCATTGTATACAACCGGGGTCAGCGCAGGTAAAACCGAGTTTGAATTTTCATTAATACCCTCAGCCGAAACATTAGAGTTTACGCATATTCCATTAGTGAATCCATCATCCGTTATGCTCGTCAAACTTTGGTCAACATGTTCGAGGTTTACAACCGGGGGCTGCGTAGCTGAAACGGCGATTATATCTATCGAATGGTCAATCTGATCGATGTTTACAATAGGGGGCTGCGAAGGTGAAACGGTGTTTGTATCCATCGAATCTGAGTTCAAAACCGGGTGCTCAGGTTGAAGCTGGAAGGCCGCCTTATTCACCGTAATTGAACCATGATTGTTGGCAGCTTCGGACTGATCCTCGACAGCCACAGACCGGAGACTATTCACCTTGATAATAAGACAGTCATTCGGGCTATCGATTTTCTGCGAATTATTCAGATTGTCACCATTATGAACCTGCGTAAATGCAGCAGAAATAACACTTCATTTCATTAATATCATAATACTAAAAGATGCTTACAAACTGAATGGAAATAAAATAGCTCGGGTGATGGTAGCTTATCTCTGAGAAGAGATGTGATGGCTACATGCCTCTGAACTATTACAACGAGGCTCAAAGGACTATTGATTATTGAGAAACAACGGGAAACCATAAACATCCAAAAACCTAACTCAAGGAGATGAAGCACCAAAACTATGGGCCCTATTAGGGTAAATTGGTACACCAACTTCCTAGGGTCCTAACTTTGGCATACGATCTTTGTTTGGCTATCATAATACCTCGTCTCAAAGATCTTGAAGAGGAGGCTAAAACTAAAGAGAAAGTTGGTTTGGGACATTTCCGGTCTCTCTCTTTTCCATAAAAACATCGTTTAGGGCCTCAAAATGGCTCTAGAAGTTCAGGACCTGAAAAAACTAGCAAAAATAGTATTGTGCTACAATTAAGGAAACCGAAAAAACTGAAAGAGACAGTGTTGGGGGTCCAAGTGGAATAAGTGGGTGGCCACCAATATCCACCTAGATCATAAGAGGCTTTATCTGTCCTAGTATTTGTTCCCTTTGTATGCAACACTTGGAGGATGTGACACACCTTTTATTGAGGTGCCCATTTGATACTAAAGTATAGAACACTATCTTACACACCTTACATATTGAAGAGGATTGGAATAATGATTCACTAGATTCATGCCTCAAACTATGGTTTGAGACTCATAATGAGTTTTGTAACTTACCCTTTTATATCATTTGGGGCATTTGGCGTTGTAGGAATCGTAAGATATTTGAGCACATTAGGGTGGATGTAAGGACTACAATGTTGGGGATTGTGGCCTACTTCTTAGAAATAGGCACCAGGAAAAAATTTCAGAAATTAAGATTTAAAGACAGAATTTGTGGCAAAAGTTTCTGGTTGGTTTTTTCAATGGTGCCTGTTCTAATAGACAATGTGGTTGTGGCGTTTTCATAGTCACTGAGCCTGGCTGCTATTACCATTTCTGGTGGGAGGGAGGTAGGGGTACCAACAACAGGGCATAAATCATTGCATTATGGGGAATTCTCTTCACTGTAAACTAGCTCAACATCAATGATCTACAAGTTTTTGAGGATTCTAAAGGCTCCATAGATTGGGTCAGGGGGCTCTCCTGATTCCACCCTCCCTTGTTGGAAAATTGGATGAAGCACATTCGCACTATGGAGCGAACCTTTCAGCACATCTCCTTCAATCACATCTATAGGGAGCAGAACCTCATCACGGATATGCTTTCGAAAAGAGGAGTTGTATCAGCTCCTGGGGTCATTCACTATGCTACTTACAATCATGACTCCAGGACTGATTCTGGAAGTATACTTGCTTCCTAGTTCTTGCTCTTTTTGCTTTTTATATTTCAGTTTGAATAGTCATCAATATTTTTGGTCCTCTATTCCTCATTTTCAATTTCATTTACACTATCCATGGTTGATCCATTTCTGCTGAAGGATTAGCTTTTTGATAGGATAAGCTGTTTCAATTTCAAGGCATATATCTGCAGTATTTTGATATGTATCTAGATTTACATGTATTTGCATGGGATAGTATGATCTGAATAGAGAAAGAACTATGTAACTTGTATTATGTTTTATATATAAAATTTAGCTTTTTTTTCTTCTTCAAAAAAAAAGGGTACTTGGAAGGACTTAATATATAAACTAGAAAATGGCCTATCTCCACAGCTTCCCAAACCTATGAAGGTAATGTAAATACGAGCACTTTTTTTCATGTGAAACAAGAAACACCATCAATGATTGCTTATGTAGCAACATCAATTGGGAACTTTTTGGATAAACCAACAAACGATCATGATTTTTTATATGTTGTACTAAAAATAAACATGCTCCAAAAGAGCGGAGCTCACTCCTCCGTCATTTCAAGATTCTGTGAATAAGCATGCAATGGAAAAATCTCTTGAAACATTTCCACCATTGTTGTGAACATCTCAATAACATCCTATTTTATCTTGAAATCACAATTTTTTGGCCTAGCCGATGTTTTCCAATTTTTACCGATATTTTGATCCAATTTTTAGCAATATTTTCCCCATTTTTACAATTTTTTTATTTCCCGGACCCTTGTAAATGATATTGATATTCTCAACATTGTTCATGACAATAATTGAAAGGGGATATGAAAATGATTTTGATAATGGTGTTATGTATAGAAAGCATGAGATGAGACCATATATTAGCTTGTTTAGGTCATCTATGATTGATAAAGAACCACTAGACATGAAAGAAACTTGGAAAAAATTAAAGTTATGGTTTGAAAAGCCCTTTAAATAAAAAGGAGTTAGCATCAAAAGAAGAATACAACATAACAATTGATGGAAAGTCTTTCTCATTAATTGTCCATGAGACAAAGCTAAAGGTGGATTTGAAAGCATACATTGAGAAGTGAATGCGTATTTGATGTTGTTTTAGATGAATATGTTACAAATGAGGAAGTTTATCGTAGTACTGTGAAACCCATTGTTCCAGCTATCTTTCGCCGCACAAAAGGAACATGCTTTGCATATGGTCAAATAGGTAGTGGTAAAACATATACAATGCAGCCTTTGCCTCTCAAGGAAACAAGGGATATACTTGAGTTGATGCACCAAATGCCCAAAACCAGGTATTCTGCTTGTGGCTTAACTTTTTTTCGGGATTTATGGGGGTAAATTTTATGATCTTCTTTGTGATAAGATCAAATTATTCATGAGAGAGGATGGCCAACAACAACTTTGCATTGTTGGTTTGCAAGAATTTGAAGTCTTGGACATTCAGGTTATGAGGGATTATACTGAAAAAGGAAATGCACCCTGAGGAAATGGCTCAATAGGTTCCAATGAGGAGTCTTCAATATCTCATGCTATATTACAACTAGTTTTTAAGAGACGCATTAGTGGAAATGACGCTAGCCTAAGCTGCAAACACCATAATGATGCAGCCTAGGCCGCATATACCCACAGTATGCAAATACAATTGCACATCACACTGTGTGTGTCCCAGGAATTCCAAAATTCCATACCTAGGGAAAATTATCTTAAAACCAAATTTTTAACCAGCGGAAATACAAAATCTGATGAAAACCCACTTTATCAAAGTTTAAGTCTTTAAGTGGAAATATATTTGGTTCTCTCTTAACCCTTATAACTCAACCTTTCGGTTAATTTTACTACCTGCGCATGTCAACCATACCATGGTCTTCAGAATTTGGTTAAAACACAAACTTAACCCATAAAACATTAATTCTGCCTATTTCTATTATAATTCCCGTAAAAAAAAAATATCTCATAAACCACACTTAAACCTTACCTTTCTGCCATTCTTCAACCCTTTGCACATATATCAATGCTCTCCTTAGCGTGTTAAATCTTCGCCGTCGATCTCATTCCTTGATTTGACGGTTATCGCATCACCTGATCATCCACTGACCTAGAAAATCTCCACCGTTGATCTGCTCCGCCCAATCCAACAGCTGTCATGTCACCCAATCGCCAACAAGCTTGGCTGATCTCCACTATTGATCAATTTTGCTTGATCCAACATCTATTGCGCAATCTCGTGCAGATATTTGCATGACCAATATCAGATTGGAGGCACCCGAGAAAAGTGGTTTTCTCTCTCCATCGTTTGCTACATGTCAGCCACTAAAGGTAATCGCGTGAAATTTTGAAAGACTGCTTACCACCTTTAGGGTGTGTGAGAAACTGCTTCCCGTCTTTGGAAACTTCCCACGTGCTTAATACAAAACTTAAAGAAATTTGGATTAATAAATGGTTAGCGCTTAATCTTCACTGTTCATCTTCTTCACTTTATTTTGCGCAACTTAATCCTAGCCATCTATCTCCCTCACTCTTGTTCGTAGATATTACTGATCCAACGATTGTGCCCTGCTGTTGCATTCTTTTGTCTCTTACTATGTAATAGCCCATTCGTTCGACTTTTTGCCTGATCTTCACTTGTTCTGATCTCGATCCCCGCTCGTGCCTTTATGCTTCCTTCACCTTCACTGTAACATTAAAGGCTTCCTCCAATACTGTCTATGTGCACCACGTAACACATTTCTCTGTTACTCCTTCTCTGATTTTGCACACCTGCAACCTAAGTTATGAAGAATTACTCTAGTCACACACACAATCTACAATTCAATTACACAGTACACATCATACAAACTCAAAATCGAGTTATCTGTATTAAATAACAAACATTTACACAGGAATTTCTTCCCCAGCTTGATTTTCTATATCAGTGGTCTTTCCTTTCCTGCCCGTAGGCCTAAATGATTGACTCTCTGACTCTCTGACTGACTGACTGACTCTCTCTACCTTTTTGACTTACATTTATACAAAAGGTTCTATTAACCAATTATGGTTCAGATCCTTAATCTACTGAGCTAGATCCTGAATATCCTCTACATCCACTTTTAACTCCAGTAATCCCTAAGAATCCTCTCTAGTTCCACGAATCATGACACCACTTTCTAGTCTAAGACTTAAAATTGATTTCCAACTCTCTCGTTATCACTCATCATCACTCATGTTCTCCTACATTCAAGAGCATTTACAAATATCCTCAGGATATCTAATTAATTCCTATTCTAATCACTCAAAACATTAATAATTACATACATAGGAATCCAACTTCCTCGAAAACACAAGACCCCCTAAGTTAACTAGAACATAATGAAATTGTTGAGTTGTATGCTCCTACATCAGACTCCCAAGGTTAAAATAATCATGATCTCCTGATCATGTGCTTCTGACCTTTGTCTTCCTAGATCCCATACTTTGTTCTGCAATTTGTCTTTGGTTGCTGTTGTTGTTTGTTGCTATTCTCCAGGTTTCCACACTTTATGTTGCTTTGCTCCACTAGCTATGCTTTCACAGTTTGTTGTTGTCTTTCTCTTTCTACTGCTCCTTGGCCTTCTTACTGTTGTTTTCTTCTGAGGCACCTTCATCATCAATCTTATTATTCTTCAATTTCTATGTCCAACTTATCTTCTGACTAATAATTACTTTGCCATTTGTTTTTGTACTCTGTCCACTCATCTTCAAACTGTTGTTTGTTGTCTTCTCTTTGAAGTTATTGGATCCTTACTACCGCCCTTTCATCCTTACCCTCTTGTTGTTGTCCAAATAACCTCTGTTCAATATCTGTAAATTTGCTTTCAGAAAGTAAATTGTCCTCCAATTTCATTTGTACTTGATTCCTCTCAAATATATTACTATGTTGTTCATCAGTTCTAGCATATTCTCTTTCCTCTTCTTTGACAACCCTCCATGATTTTCCTTCACTTTCTTGACTGATTCTGACAATCAGTTTTACTTCTTCAAGGATGGTATCTTCATGCCTTTCATCTTCCTCATCAGCATGTCCGACATGGCAACTTCTAGTCTTATTTAGTTCTAAAATTGACTCTTCAACTTGAAACATGTTTGTCTCATTTTCATCAAATCGTGTAATCATAAAACAATTATCAGAATTAAAAATATAAGGCCTCATTACCTTTTCCTTCTCTGGCAACATCTCAGTATGTTGCTTTGAGTTTTCCTTCAATTCCTTTGTCAACACATCAGTATGTTGATTTAAACTCTCCTTCATATCATCTGTTTCAATGATATCTCTCTACTCTGGTTCACAATAAAGAACTCCTCCTTCTGTAATGTCAATTTGTTGAGCTTTCATTTCCATTCCCTTTTCTTTATGATTGTCATTCATGAAAATTTCTTTGTCTTCCTTTTTCAGCAATTTATCCTGAATATACATCCTCTTCTTTTCCAACTTCCTCCTTTGAAAGTCTAATTTCCCATATAACTCAATAATTTCAATTGGAGTAGAATTTGGAAATTTCACACAATTTTTCATACCTTCCTTTGTTATTGACCAATCATCAGATGTCCTTTCTCCCTTTGCTAAATCTTTAGCATAGACTTCTTCTTTCTTAACATCTTTCAGTAGATTTCCTTCTTCTTCAATACATTTTTCCTTGTTGTCTCTTTGTAATCCTTCTTCAAGAGCTATCCTTGCCCCATCATCTGCATTAATATTCTCCTGCATTTGTTCTTCATCAATAACATTAATCAAATTCATTAGATTACCTCTCTAAGACAATATTCCTTCATTCTTCATCAGAATAAGATCCTGATCTTCCATCTCTATGACAACTTTAAATGATTGTCTTCTCTCATTGAGTAACTCATCCATCGACTCTTTCTGCTATAACCAGTCAAATTCTCTCTCTTATGAGAAATTTTCTTTGTCACCTTTCACTTCAAGATCTTCATCCATTCTGAAGACATCTTCGAAAGGTTGCTTTTCTCTTACAATACCTGCAATCATACACAAACTATCAGTTTTAAAAACATAAGACCTTGAGGTCTCACTTGATGCTTCAGTCATCATATCTCCTTGCTGTTCTAAATTCTCACAATAATTGATAAGATCTTCCATAGATCTCTAGTCTTCATCTGTACCCAGAAATTCACCCTGTTCTATTTCACAAATGGAAACTTCCATTTCCAACTAAGTTTCTCTGATTTTTTCCACCAGCGACTTCACTTGCCTCTGTTGTAGCCTTCTCTGTAACTCAAACCACTTCAATGCCTTTTTCCTCAAGACCCAAGCTTTTCTTTGGTTTTCTTCTATTATCATCCTCAATACATTGAGTTGTTCTTTTAACTCTGTAATCTCCTTGTCATGCTCCTCTTGACTCATTCTCTTGCCATTTGCCTTGGCATCCTCCTCCATTTTCTTTTGCTATGGTCTTTCTCAGAACCTCTGTTATCTCTGTTATGGCTATCAGTAGTCATCTTCTTCTGTATCTTCATGAGTTCCTCACTCACTTACTACGAGTTGTATTAAAGCCTCTGCAACAGCAAGTTCTCCCTTCCGCCACTTACCTCACCAAGCTTTCCTCTGTACTTGGTCTTTTAGCAAGCACTTGGTTCTCTATTCTCTCGAACCTTTTTGAGAACTTCTCTCTGCTCCTTCTAGGCTTCAGCTCATCTGCACCTTTTAAGAAAAAAAATGTCCTCTTTATCCAAAACTCTTATCAGATTCCTTCATCCCTTAGCAATTCTAAGCACATCCTCTATGGAGTTGCCTTTATGATATTTTCGTGAGTTGCAACAATACCTCTACAGTAACAAGTCTCTTTCTTGCTACACATGCCTCACTAAGCTTCTCTCCTCAAAGCTCAGTCTTTTGCCATCTCTCTGGTTCTCTCCTCTGGAACCAATTGAGCACTCCTTGCTCTAGGTTGTTGCAATCTTCTCACCTTCTTATGTCGCTATCTTCAAGACCTCTACATGATCTTGCTCTACCATTCACCTGCACTTTGAATGGATTTTTATCTGTTTCTTTGCATCTACAATTCTGCTACACTTTATCTCTGTGTGCCTACTGTTTGTCAGATTTAAAATCTAATCTCCTCTTGCCTGCATACATACCTTCAAAACATAACTTTGTTATAAGTTTTCTCAAAGAATTCTTACACACAGAATTTCCTTGTTCTACTCTGATACCAAATTGACGCTAGCCTAAGATGCAAACACCATAATGATGCAGCCTAAGCCACATATACCCATAATATTCAAATACAATTGCATTTCACACTATATGTGTCCCAGGAATTCCAAAATTCCATACATAGGGAAAATTCTCTTTAAACCAAAGTTTTAACCAGTGGAAATACAACATCTGATGAAAACCTACTTTATCAAAGTTTAAGTTTTTAAGTGGAAATATATTCGTTTCTCTCTTAACCCTTATAACTAAACCTTTCGGTTAATTTTATTACCCGCGCATGTCAACCATAACATGGTCTTTAGACTTTGGTTAAAACGAAAACTTAACCCATAAAACATTAATTCTGCCTATTTCTATTATAATTCCCGTATAATAGAAATATCTCATAAACCACACTTAAACCTTACCTTTCCACCATTCTTCAACCCTTTACACATATATCGATGCTCTCCTTCGCGTGTTAAATCTCCGTTGTTGATCTCATTCCTCGATCCGATGGTTATCACATCACCCGGTCATCAACTAACCCGGACGATCTCCATCGTTGATCTATTCCGCCCAATCCAACGGTTGTCGCGTCATCCAATCGTCAACTAGCTTGGCTAATCTCCACCGTTGATCAATCCCACTTGATCTAATGGCTATCGTGCAATCTCGCGCAGATATTTGTACGACCGATATCAGATTGGAGGCACGCGAGAAAAGTGGTTTTCTCTCTCCATCGTTTGCTACGTGTCAGTCGCTAAAGGTAATTGCGTGAAATTTTGAAAGACTGCTTATCACCTTTAGGGCATGCGAGAATCTGCTTCCCGTCTTTGGAAACTGCCCATGTGTTTAATATGAAACTTAAAGAAATTCGGCTTAATAAAGGGTTAGCGCTTAATCTCCGCCGTTCATCTTCTTCACTTTATTTTGCGTGACTTAATCCTAGCCGTCTATCTCCTTATCTCTCATTCGTAGATCTGACTGATCCAACGACTGTGCTCCGCTGCTACGTTATTTTGTCTCTTACTATATAATAGCCCATTAGTTTTATCGAAAACCTCAGAAACAATAATCTTTTTCGGGAGCCTCAACAGTGAATGAGGTTGTCCCTTCAATTTCTAGAGCATGTTTTTTTTCTTTGTTGACCGTAGTATTCGCATCCTGAGTTTCTTTAGTTGATAAGACATGATTAAACTCCTCCCACACTTCATCCAAAATATTTTCTTCTTTTAATTTCATCATTTGTTCAATGATTGCATTAGATATGTCTGAGACTTGGGAAATAATTGGATTATTCGAAGAGGTTGATGTATTTGAAACTTAGAGATCATGTCGAGACTGTCTTAACAAAATTTTTGGAAGATGGGCTATTCTCAAATTACGATATTGATTGATCTTAATCAATTCTTCAGGAGTTAGATGTTCTACTGACAACTTTTCAACCATAGAATACTCTGGAACCATCTCAAATAAATCATCAAATTTATCAGGCTCGCTTGAAAACTGCCTGATTCTTGCTTGTGTCGTGACCTCTTTTGTGACACCATTGGGATCGTATTGCCTATTTGGGATGGTTGGAAAACTAAAGGCTTTGATTTGGTCAATTTCAAGCTGAGCATGCTTGAAATTTTCCAACATATAGGTACCACAAGAAATAGGAAAAGGAGGCCAAATAGTTTTCTTGGCATCCTTGAGCACTTTAGTCAAACCATTACCAATTGTTTGGTAGGAAATTTCTTTGGCCAGTAATTTATCCGGGACAAAAAGAGGAAAAACATGAGGATGGGAAAGGATGCCAAAAACTCGAATATAAGTAAATGATTCTTCCCCAAACCACTTTCCTAATGGCTTTAAGTCTCTATTAGCTTCAGTGGAGAGTATAGGTGCTTTTCTACCAAAGACCTCTTGGTGAATGGGGAGTATAATTTCATGACATATTTTATAAAAATGAGGATGATACTTGGTTTCCCACAGGATATCAAGGTAAACATGAATAGGGGTAGGGTATTGAATTGTCCTCTTCCATATTATAATTTGGTGTTGGCTACGTGGGGCCTAACCCAGGTTCAGCAGTGAGTTTAGCCAAGCAAATGCTGGTACTACTAGCCCTTTCGGCAACAGTGCGCGGAGCACGGTCTGATGTCTCATGCGAAGTAGTATGGGAGGGTGTTGGAACTAGGTTTCCGCACCCTAGGGATGTCTTGATGAGGGTTTTGGAGGTTCGCGATCCTAATCTGCGTGCTACGCTGCTTCGTACAGCTTTCTATTCTTCGCAACCTGTGCACACCTTTGTGAATACAATACTATTTCGATCTGATCCTTACTGTGCTATTATATTAGTGCTTAACTTAGTTTGTGCGGGCCCAATATTTCTTATTACTTATTCAACTTTTAGATTAGCGCGTGTACTCGAAAACAATATAAATGCATAAAGATAACCAGAACATAGAAATACAAATCTACACAAACGCACAATATTCTGAATCAATCTTATCTTTATTAATACTCAAGTTCAATTACAAACCTGACACTGCCCTATGCACTTAGTTGTAGGGGTCCGCGCACTTAGCTGTGGACTCTACTAGGCCTCTGCACACTTAGTTGCAGAGCCTCTACCTACTACTACGACCCAATACACTTTAGATTCACTTCTATCTTCTAACCATGCCTTCACATCTATCTATTACTTTCTTGCCAAAAAATTGTCTTTACACTTAGAGCCTCGCTCTATTTATACAATCCCACAGTCTGCGAACCATGGGTAGGCCGACCTACTATACATTAAATTACATTATTTTAGGGTGGACAACCTCGACTCTTGCACTTTGCACCCGTACTTCACGGAGTATTTACATTACACTGGCCAAAATTTAGGCTTTAAGCCCCAAAAACATGCTATGGGGGCATCTACTGCCCAACAGGCCCCCAACACAATCATCGTGACTCATCCTGAGTCACTCTGCTGGTGCGAAGATCTTTACACGAAGTCCATTCAACTGTGCCTGTGTGGTACGAAGATCCGCAACGTACCATTATGTCGTCGGCTGGATCTACTCCATTTCTTCTTTTGAATCATCTGCGTCTGACTTGATTCTCTACTTTGATGCCAGCTTCTAGTACCTGTGTTTATAGTCCCACACCTTTGTCTGGCTTTTCGAGTCACGAAGACTATGCTTTGGTTGGTTAGTCAGACAGTCGGCCCACCTGTGTAGGGCTTCAAGTGACTGCCATTTACTCTTCTTGGGAAGGGTTCTCCATTAAGTTTGACTAGATGGACCGCACCTCCGTCTGTGACCTCTTTTACCACATATGGTCCCAACCAATTCATTCTGAATTTTCTAGGAAATTTTTCGAACTTGCTATCATACATCAACACCAAATCGTTTACCTTGAATGTGCGCAACTTGATATGGCGATCATGCCAGGCTTTTTCGCGTTGTTTCTGTACTTGCTGATAGACTCCCGCCAGAAACCATTATTCCTTGAGTTATTCCAATTGTGTGAGCCTCTCTTCCAAGGCTTCACAGCCCAACATGCATGTAAGTGCTACTATTCGCAAACTGCATACGATGTATTCCATTGGCATGACTTCTTCTATACCATAGACTAACCTGAAAGGTGTCTGACCTATCAATTTTTTGCATGTGGTTTTGTATGCCCATAATACGGTAGGTATGCACAGGTCCCAGTCATTTTGTTGTGCTTTACATACTTTGGTTAGCGCAATCGCCAAAATTTTGTTGAATGCTTCTACTGTCCCATTAGCTTGCGGATGATATGGTGTACTTTGCTGATGATACACCTGGAACTCCTCAGTGAGTGCGCTGATGGTTTCACTCAGGAAGTGTGCTCTGCAGTCACTCATTAAGATTTTCAGGCAACCAAACCATGTCAACACGTTGTCGAACAAAAATTTTGCAGTTGTACCGGTCGTGCAATCCTTAACCGGCTATGCTTCTGCCCATCAAGTCAGGTACACTGTCACGGTGATGATGTAGCGTGCACCTGTCTTTTCCTGAGGATTGATCGGTCCCTCAAAGTCAATTGCCCATTTTTCGAATGGCTGCAGTGTCATCTGTGGATTGAGTGGCATCTCATCCCTTTGTGATGGCTTTCCAGTCCTTTGACATATGTCGCAGGCTCGACACTGTGCTTTCGAATCTTGATGCAGGGTTGGCCACCATAACACAGCGCAAAGAATCTTTTATGCAGTCGCACGTCCTGCATAGTGTTCTCCTACAGCACCCCCCCCATGTGCTTCCGCAAGGATCTTTCCTCGTTCAAATTCAAATCCATATCTTCAAAATATCTCATCGATTCCCATTTTGTAGAGGTGCCCTACGATGACCGAAAAGTCTACCATGCACACCACCAATTCCTTCTTCTGCTGGACTAAATATTCCTTTGGCGTAGTCCCTGTGGTTAAAAAATGAATTATATCTTCGAAGTGGCCATCCGTGACGCGCACTACAAAGAGTTGTGCATTTGGTAGTCCCTCCTCCAAATTTGTTGGCTCCTCACCTATCTCAATTCATGATAAGTGATCTAGTCCTACATTTAGGTGTCCCATTTTTACGATGACCTCAAATTCATATTCTTGAAACAGTAACAGCCATCTGCATATGTGCCCCCCCCAACACAGGCTTGTTCACCAGGTATTTCAACGCGGAATGATCAATATACATCTTGGAGTGCCCACCAAGTAAATAGTGCCGGTATTTCTAGAGCGCGTACACCATTGCCAACCCTTCACAATCAATAGTAGAGTAGTTCTTTTTGGCTTTGGACAACCGTCGAATCACGAACGCGATTGGGTGATCCACGCCTTCCTATGTAAGTATAACTCCCAGCACAATACATGACGCATCAACATGTACATGAAATTCTACGTCCCATTTTGGGAAGACCAAGATGGGAGTGGATGCCATTTTCTCCTTGAGAATATCCAAACGTTTCCTACAAGCATCATTCCAACAATATGTAGTGTCCTTTTTCAATAGTTTTTCCATTGGTACTATTATTTATGGATAGCTCTTAATAAAATTTCTATAGTAACCAGTGTGCCCCAAAGTAGCGCGTAGTTTTTTTATACTTCGCAACGCTTCCAGATTGAGAATAATAGTAATCTTCGTAGGGTCCACCATCAGGCCTTGTTTGCAGACCACAAGGCCAAGCAGGTTTCCAAAGGGGATGAGAAAGGTGCACTTCTTAAGATTCAGCGCAATCTAGTGTCGTCGGCAAGTATCCAGCATCAAACATAAGCTCGCTATATGGTGTTTAACTAACCCAAATACAGTCCAATCATCCAAATAGACCTCCAAGAACTTGTGGATGTATTCCTTGAACGCAGCCACCACTATGCACAAAAATATTGCTAGCACATTCTTCAGTCCAAAGGGCATAATTGTGTATTGAAAGCAGCCCCATTTGGTTGCGAAGGTTGTCTTGCTTCTATCTTCCAGTGCGATCTTGATCTAATGGTATCCTGAGAAGCCATCCGTGAATGAGTAAGCTTCCTGACCGCCAACATTCTCCAATAATTCATCTGTGAACGGTGTCGGGAATGGATCGTGAACACAGGCGTTGTTAAGCTTCCTGAGGTCCATGCATATTCTAATTTTTCCCTTCTGTTTTTTCTCCTGTACTACCATAGGACTCACCCATTCGAATTCTTCCACTGGTTCAATAATTCTGGCTGCGATAATTTTGTCTAATTCATCACAGACCTTTTCTTTATACTTTGGATTTAAATGGTAGGGTCGTTGCTTGACTAGCTTCGCATCCGGTTTCAGAGTGATCTTCATCATCCCTAAGTCGCCAATGATCCCCTTTAAATCTGTGATTTTGGTCGGGAACAAATCTTGATATTCGCGGAGTAACTCGGCGACCTTATCTACCGTAGCATCATCCCAATAGTCCCCAAGTGTCATGTACTTTGGCTCTGTGTCTGTGCCAATGTTTACCTACTTTTTTTTTAGCGGTGCAGTGATGTCGGGATCCTTAATTGATGGTCCTCGAACCTCACGACAACCTTCAGTTTCTGGAATATTAATATTTCGAGGGTCGTCATCATCCTCCTCTACTTGCACGTTATAACATTCTAGGGCACTGCTTAACTGGGTTTCCCATGCTGGTTGAACTACTTGCAGTGGTTCCTGTGGTATTTTGAAGATGGTGGCTTTTACTGCTTGCAACGCGTCATCAACAGTATCTAACCATCTGTCTTCAAATGTGAATGTTAACAAAAATCCCTCGCACAGAACATCCCATTCGCCCGTACCATGTCAGAGTTCTGTCTCAGTATACCAATTCATGGGTATGACATCCAGGGTATGGTAGAATAAGTGTACCCATTTAGGTTGTGGTTCTTCCCCATAGGCCTTGGTCCATTTCGCGAGGTGTGTGCACGGGTCATCTCATCTATCGTGTTTATCTTTTATTCGTAGTTACGGTTTCCCAAATTGTAGGCACATCATCCTTCTACATCTGTTCCAGATCTCAAAATTTCCTTGGTGTGTTCCCCACCAGTGCGCAGGTGTTGCATGCAGCACCCATTTCAACGCATCAAACCGCTGTTGTTCCGGTACTATGCTTTCAAACTTGCTCAAGAATTCATCCACCGCTGTCAATCCATCATATGTTGGTAGATCTCGGGCCTATGTTGTTACGCAATGCAATGATCTAATCATCATGTTGCAATTCAGCGTTGTCACTTCGTTCAACCGATTGTGTCGGCGCTCATTTTCTTCGTCTAAATCTAAGGTGCAGGAATTTGCACGCTTCCACGAGATCCTTCCATCTGCAGTTAGATTCACCCAATCTTTATCTCACGCAGTTATCTTGTAAATACAATCCAGCTCATCGTCACTTTCATTGTTGCGCACTGGTTCAGTATAGTGCGCTCCTTCGGCTGGGTCCAGTGCGACTACTACGCGTAGTGACTTTTTCTCGAAGATCATTTTGTGCTTCTTCAAATTGATGACTCTGTTCATATCAGTGGCCTAGTCTATTCCTAACAATGTGGGATAGGGATTGTTGTCATCGACAATCTCTATTACCTCAAAGTCCATCTATGTGTTCATGCCTTGAATATCGACTATTACCCCTTGCAACCTCCCCATGGGAAAAATCTTTTGTTGGTTTTCCATTCGTAATTGAATAGGGGACCACTGCAACGCGGGCCTACCCATGCATTCCCATGTTTGCTTCAATAAGACAGTTGTGTCCAATCCCAGATCTAGGATGACCTAATCCATTTCATACTCGCCAATCTGCATAGTCAGTCTCATTTCCCTCCCAGTGCATAATGTGTGCTTTCCCAGTTTCTGGACTACACATGGTTCCCTTGACCCTGTGCACCTGGTGATCAACTCCTGTAGTCCCTTAACTGCTTTATTGTCACGCAATAATTTCATGCATGTCTCCAAAAAGGTAGTGAGCATGGAAGGATCCATTCCTATCTCTGGCTGATCCTTACTACCTGAAGTGGAGGCCTCCACGAAGGTCTTTTTAGCTTCCATGAACGTCTCCTTTTCACGTTCTAAGTCAAACTCAGGTTCCTTTGTAGGAGCCTTGCGAACCCATGTATCTTCCTTAGGATGATTCCCCTTATCCTCCCCTGTGGTCTCACTGCTTCTGAGCATCATGTTCACATTTGGGTCTTCTTCGCACGATTCAGACCTCATCATTTGAATATTCTGAGTCAGAGGAAGCTGGAATACCCCTTTTTCACGCATCTGTGCAATCAACGTAGGAAAATCTACTGCTTCATGATCAAACTGAGCACATTATGAACAAGATATTCTTGTCGGGTTGGTACAATCGCGGGCGTAGTGCCCTGGTCCTCTACAATTGTTTTAAATTAACTATCCACGACCCCTTCCTGGTCCCATTCCTCCTTTTCCTCAACCTCACCCTTGAAATCTAGCGCGCGCCATCCCCACAGTTGGGTCGAGACCTCGCATTTCTATCTGCATTCTATAGGCTAGGGTACGATCCATCATTAACTTGTAACTACGACAAGTGTGCTCATTGTGGCCCACTGACCTACAGAATTACAAAACAGTTGTTGGGGTGCCGGTGCATACTTCTGCAACAAATGAAAATTATCAGTCGTGTGTTTTCCTCCTATCTGACAGATCGCGCACCATAGCGCGGGTGTCGCACTCGACCCTACCTGTGCCTCTAGTCTCAATGCCATTGGCCCCCCTCCTACCAAGTAGTTCGCGAATATTGGACAGTGGTCCTTTTCATGGCCCTGGCCTTTGAATTTTATGCACCATACTTCCTCGCACGCCTCTGGCCATGGTGCCCTATCCTACTTCAAGCTCTGCATTTCCAGGCAGAGATTCTGTAGTTGCACGGATTTGTTGAACTCCCAACCTAGGATCTTGTATTAGGGTCTCATGCAACCTCATCGCCATTTCCAACGCTTCGGCCTGGGTTGAAAGCTTTTGTTGTGAAAGCGTCGTCCTCAGGTGTGGTGTCAAAGATGCCACAAACCATGCATAGTGTTGCACATCCATTAGGGTCATATTAGCCTCGCAGATCGTACTTTTCATCTGCTGATCCAGATCCTAGGGGGTCTCGCCTGGAAGCATCGTGATCTCTTTAAACTTGATGATTGACTGTGTCTCTGATTTCGGCCAGCTAAATTCCCTGTTCAACACATTCTGGATCTCTACTATCCCTTCGTTCGGGTGGTCATTAGAGTGCTTGATATACCATGTCAATGGGAAATCCTGCAGCATGCTCACCAATGTAGCCTTCTTAATGTTGTCGTCCATGACCCCTTGCGCTTCCCACACTGCTCTTACCACAAACTAGAACTGGTCCAGATCCTCATTCCCTACTCCTCTAAATACAGGTAGCTTGATCGCGCTTGCCATGCCGAACTGCGGGGTTGGTGGAGGTGGAGTGGGTGGAGATGGAGGTGAAGGAGGTGAAGTGGGTGGTGGCATGGGTGGAGGTGGTAACTGTGGAATACATTGCCTTATCAAACTGACAGTACTTCTCGGAGACACCCAAGTGAGCTTCCTCGCTCTCTCGCGAAGGTGAAATTAAGGGATTGTTTCCTAATTCCCCGCTACCTTTGTAGATCTTTCCACTCTGCGTCATTCCAAACATTAATGTATTCACATAACCCACTTTTCACATAACAACATCTTAATCCAGGTATTCAAAGATTTAATGTACTTACCTCGCAGTCCCTTGAGAAAATGTCATTTTGCTTCGCTGTAGCTCACGGTCGTGTTTATCGCAAACTCAGTGATAAATCCCCCTATTATCCGGTCGAGCCAATGGTCCACAGCTTGCACGATCTTGTCTTCTGATGCCTCTAGATTGTGCACTAATTCTAGAGTCCACACTATCGGTTTTTCAAGTTTACACCTTCCCTTGCTGTCAGCTAACCTCACGATCCACTCATATAGTTCAAAAGGAAAGGATGTGAAGAAAATCGTGTGGATTTCTATATACACGTAGTGATCTAGCCACCTTTTCTCAGATAACTGCGGAGTCCTGTTTTCCTATGTCAGGAACTTGTGAATCTTCTTTTCCAACCACTCTTCAATTTCCTTCTTTTTTGGGTTTCAGTGGCACAACATCAGAGATCCCTTAGGCAGATCCCAGTCCTAGCAATGGAACCATTTATTAGCTACATGGGGCCTGACCCGGGTTCAGCAGTGAGTTTAGCCAAGAAAATCACGGTAATACTAGCCCTTTCGGCAACAGTCCGCGAAGTGCAAACTGAGGTCTCACCTGAAGTAGTATGGGAGGGTGCTGGAACTAGGTTTCCGCACCCTAGGGATGTCTTGATGAGGGTTCTGGAGGTTCGCGATCCTAATCTACGTGCTGCATTGCTCTGTACAGCTTTCTATTCTTCGCAACCCATGTGCACCTTTGTGAATACAGTATTATTTTGATCTGATCCTTACTGTGCTATTATATTAGTGCTTAACTTAGTTTGTGTGGGCCCAATATTTCTTATTACTTATTCAACTTTTAGATTAGCGCGCATACTCGAAAACAATATAAATGCATAAATATAACCAGAACATAGAAATACAAATTTGCAAATAGACGCACAATATTCTGAATCAATCTTATCTTTATTAATACTCAAGTTCAGTTACAGACCCGACTTCACCCTACGCACTTAGCTGCAGGGGTCCGCGCACTCAGTTGTGGACTCTACTACGCCTCTGCGCACTCAATTGCGGACTCTACTAGGCCTCTGCGCACTCATCTGGAGAGCCTCTACCTACTACTAAGACCCAATACACTTTAGATTCACTTCTATCTTCTAACCATGCCTTCGCATCTATCTATTATTTTCTTGCCAAAAAATTGTCTTTACACTTAGAGCCTCGCTCTATTTATACAATCCCATGGTCCGTGGACCATGGGTAGGCTAACCTACTATACATTAAATTACATTATTTTAGGGTGGACAACCCTCGACTCTTGCACTCCACGCACGTACTTCGCAGATTCTTTACATTACATTAGCCAAAATTCAGGCTTTAAGCCCCAAAACATGCTATGGGGGGATCCACTACCCAAGAATGGGAAATCATAAGAAAAACAAATAGTGTCCATGATGTAGGCACTCACAAAGAAAGGCAAAGAAGTCCTCTCAATAACATTGCGCTTATGTCTATAATTGGCGATTTGAGTAGTTAAATTATTGGACAAAATATTTGCCCAATCCATGATATCACCATCAGAAGCGACCTCTATTAGAGACACCCATTTCTCTGAGAATTTCTATGACGGAAATCATAGTAGCAATATGAGTGACAGGACCAACAATATAGGCTAATGAATACATACCTGTTTCTTCACTTTTTTGTTTGCTTGGGTCCTTCTCCTTTCTCTAATAAGCTTTGTTGGGTTCAGATTCTCGTGCATGAACTTCTGGACAAATTGAGTATCATACTTTTTCTGTGGTAGTGACAAATGGTACATTTTCCTTAATTCCTAAGCCTTGAATGATCCAATAATTGTCTTCTTTGAATTTATAAAACTTTATCTGTAATATCCAGATGGTCAATGACCCATCTTACCATATCTATGTACGGTATAATTTTGGGACGAACAAAAATTCTGTGCAAAAATGAATTAGACACATCATTCCATGCAGTGCTAACATCTAGAGTGGGAGAATCAGCAGTAGCACTTTGCTTCTTAATTACCCTTGGGCTTTCATCCTCGAACAATTTGTATATGACCTCCCAGGAGGAGGACCATGCATCTGGAGTGCATGTAGTATCTGTAAACAATGGAGATATCTTAGGAACTTCTTCAGGAGGAAAAATGTGTTGTGGCTGAATTACGGACTTTCTCTTTGCTTTGATTATCCTTAACATTTCCTTTAATTATTGTTTATCAGAATTCACCTATAAGAAGCAAACCAGGATGAGTGGAAAGAACTCATAAAACGCAAAGTGTCTTATAAATTCAATGCAAGTTTTAACGGGAAATGCTTCTACATTACATCAAATTATTACAAATCGTTTAAAAACCTCAAAACTATAAACACACAGAGTGGGCATTTAATTTTAGAATGTTTGTTCACGTGATGCTGACACCTGTCATTATATCAGGAAATCACTTTATCAACATTTTGGTATCGGATGATATGATCATAACCTTGCGACATGCGATTTCCGATATTACATGTTGATTGATCATGAATCAGGATGTGGGATGTCTGTTACTGGAACATCAGGACTTAACAAAATGTGATATCGGCATTTGTAAGTTGACAGAACATGATACCTGTAATTAACGGAATATGATATCGCAATCGGTGTTTAACTATAGGAAACATCACTATCGACAATTCGTTATCAATGATTTTCTATCGGTACTCACTTTGAAATTGCTGATGTCGATAAGCCGATTAACGCTTCACGTGCATTTTTTAGTGGGACCAACCTTTTATGATATTTCCGCTTATTTTCTAAAATAAACTTTGGTGATGTTTTTTAAAGGTTTTTTAATGGAAACATAGTTTAACGGGATTTCTTAGATTTTCATTTTATTTCCTAAGAACTATGGAAAGGCTCCTAAGCCTAAAAAGGGTTTTATTTTGCAATATACCTTTTAAAAGGATTTTCTTGTTTTATTTATAAAAAAGGGAAAAATATAAAACTTGTCCTATTTTATTAAAATAAGAAATGATTTATTCCTAAAAATTTAAAGGGTCCCCATTATTTCTTATTCTAAGTCTAAGAACAATGGGGGTTGTTGAGTACTACAATAGGGCGGAGGAGGGATCCCGACTTGTGGAGAGAAGGAGAGGTTTTTTCTTCAGAGAAGCATATAAAGACCCCTGATTTAGGTTTTCTCCTTTATATTTTTTCCCTTCTACTACTTGGATAAACATGAAAACATCAAACATAAGAATCAAGTGTGGGAACAAGGTTTCCTGAATAGACACAAGTTCATGGTTTAAGCAAAACTCCTCCTGTATAGATGGTATTTTCTATTGGAACTTCATCAACAGAAAGGTATAACCAAGAAAATCAAGACAAATCGAAGGTTAGCCAAATGTTGAAGTGTCACAATACTCTCTTTTAATTCAGCGACACACAAAGAAGCTAGAAAACATGTTCACATGAAACATTTATTTACATGATGAAAACTAAAAGCAAAATCACGCAGTCAAGAAAATACTATGTACATAGTGTAAGGAAAAACCCCAGATCATCATTCAAAATAATGTTTTAAATCTTGGCCATTGACAGGGAAAGAGTCAATCTTCCCATCTAGTGATTGTAGACAATATATGTGTTGGAAAATCTTTTTGTGAATAGTGAACGGTCCAATCCACAGGGATTGAAACTTGGTGCGTTTGCCTTTCTCCTCGTGGGCTTTGTCCCACTTCAAGACTAAGTTGCCCACACTAAAGTTATTCTTCCCTATAGACTTCTTGTCAAACTACCTCTTCATATGACCCTGATGAACGGAAATTTTTATTTTTCTTTTATCCTTTCTTCCTATAGCTTATGAAGAGTGTCCATCCTACTCTGAACCAATAAACAAGGCTTCCCTTGGGATTCTTATGAAAGCTAGAGAGCAAGAAATTAGATGTTAGGGGAGAGGATGGATTCTTTTCAATGCACCAAGAAGTAAGGGAACATGTTCAAAGAGGGTTTTGCGGTGACTCAATCAGCACATAAGGAATTTACCAAAGTGGAGTTCCAGTTCCTTTGTTTAAAGAAGATGGTCTTCTTGATGATGTGGATAAGATTCTTATTTTTGGACTCAGCAAAACCATTTCCCTGTGGATAGTAGTTAGTTGTGTTTCAATGCAATTACATTTTCTAATGCAAATTCATATAGTTTTAACGATGAAAATTATGTTGCATTATCGAAAACAAGTGAAGTCAGAATGTTAAACCTAGAAATGATATTATGCTTAAGGAAATTGATGAATTCTTGATCATTCACTTGTTTAAGCATAACTTCTTTTGTCCACCTCGTGAAAGATTCTGTAACATTTAGGATGTAGTGGTTCTTCTTTGACGAATGAAGAAATATTTCTATGATGACATCTAAGCCCCATTATTTGAAATGGTTCTTCCACTATAATAGGTTGCAGTGGGGAGGCTGAATTCATGTTTCGACTAGCACACCTTTAACAGACCAGACACTTGCATGCATAGGCATGCGCATACTTGCATAATGCGGACCAACTGAAACCGGGTGCATGACTTTATGCGCAGTTGTGTTGTCGGCGAAGTGTCCCCCGATTGGTCCATCATGGAGATCACACAATACTTTCTCTGAATCGTGCGCTTCTAGGAACCTGAGAAAAACTCCATTATGGTGCTTCTTGAAAAGCACCCCATGCACCAACTAATAAGATAATTCTTTAAGTCTGAGTGCCCTCTTTTGTCATGCAGATAAATGGGAGGGAATGATGTCATGCTCAAGGCATTGGTGCACATCTGTGTACCAGAGTTTGCAATGGTAGTGGGGGAAGTTTGCTCAACATTGTAAATTTATATTTCTTGCTCCCAAATGAACAAATCTTCTTCCTTCGGATCTACTACTTCTGCTACTAGCCGAAAAATATTGTGGCCCTTGATTGTGTGAACTGGTTTGAACTCGAGATCATACTCCTCTAAACTGGTCATCCAATTCGCTCTTCTCTCACACAGCTCTTGCTGAACGAATAATGATTTGATTGTTGGGTGTGGAACAAAGATGATGCAATGATTTTTCAAGAGATAGGGCCGAAAATGTTTCACGACCTTATAAATAGAATATGCCTCCTAATCAATGGTAGGATGAGTGTGGGTCCTTGAAGGCTGGCACTCATGAAAGATATCGACCGCTCATTATTCTGGCCATCCTTCTAAGTAAGCACTGCGACAAGAGAAGTATCATAAGTGAAGGTGTAGAGTAGAAAATATTGGCTAAATCTAGGCTATACAAAGTAGGTGCTTCTGCAATGGCTTGCTTAATACGGGAGAATGCATCATTTTCCCTTTTATACCATTTTTATATCGCATCCTTCTTAACCATCTCTTTTATGGTTTTAAAAATATGAGCATAATCAGAGATAAACTTGTAGAGGAAGTTGATCTTCCCTAGGAAGGACTGCATAACTTTCTTCTTCAATGGGAAGGGGATCTGCATGATTTCTTTGAACCTTTCTAGGTCTACTTTAATCCCACTCTTTGTGATAATATGGTTCAAGTGATTACCCTCATACACTACCAAAATGCTTTTTTGGGATTAAGGGATATCCTGTATTTCTGACATTGCTCGAAAATTTTCTTTAGGTGGCATATGTGATCGGATCTCTTCTTGGAAAATACTATGAAATCATCAATATAGATCCTTATGCTCTATCTGATCAGTCTGCGGAATGTGATGTCCATGGGATGTTGAAATGTTGCACCGACATTGACCAACCCAAATGGCACTCATTTAAATATGAAGGTACACCACTTCGTGCAAAATGTTGTCTTTAGTCTGTCAGGCTCTAAGACTAGAACCTGGTTGTAACCAGAATATCCATCCAACATAGAAAACATCTCAAACCCTGATACTATTTGTAGTATATGTTCCATAGATGACACAGGCTAATTATTCTTGTTTGGGGCATGGTTCAAGTTACGAAAATCAATGCACAAGCGAATTTCCCCTAAATTTTTTCTCACCGAGAACAAGTTCGATACCCGGGTAGAAAGTTGCACTTTGTGTATGATTGAAGCATCTAGTAGTTTCCTCAACTCCTTTTGAATCAAAGACTCAAGCTTCAGATGTACCTTCCGTAGCTTTTTTTAAACGACTTGGCCCCTTCTTTGATTGGAATCACATGCTAAATTATTCATGTTTCATATGTTTTGAGCTCATCGTATGCCCACATGAAGACATCTATGTATTGATTGAATAGGCAGATGAAATATTGTCACTCCTGTGGTGTGTAGAAAGTACCAAGATTAACAAAATTCGGATCCTTTTCTATCCCAAGATTTATTTTCTCGTGTGATAATGTAGAACTATGGTTTTTTGCATTGACTGGCCCTCATAAGTGGTTTTGTAAGTCATCAACTTTTTCCAGTGATACCACGCCTTTTGGCATGGGGTTCTCTTTGCTTGCGCAAGCTGCATCCTTCAACACTTTCTCATGCTTGTCTTCGTCGATAGTTGCATCCTTGTATACACTAGCCTTTTCCATGAAGTGCAGTATCTGTTGGTCATCATTGAAAATGTGTAAGTTAGTGATGTTTTCAAGGGCAGATGGTTTACAAAGAATCTTTATAGAAAAATCGCCCCTAAGCAGAAACAACATAGCAACAACATTTTCCAATGCATCTGTAGCTGCATTATGTAATCTAGGAACATAAATGATATTGAATGATTGGAAATGTGAAGTCAAATGCCATGCCTCTTGTTGGTAACTCTTGATATGAAGTGACACATAGTGTATAGTGTCACATACCTGTCGTATGACAATTTCTGAGTCCCCTACTACTTTTAGAACCACAACATTGAGGTCAATGGCTCTTTGCAAACCCAAGATGAGTGTTTTATATTCTGCAGTGTTGTTTGTGCACTTGAATTCCAAGCGGTTGGAGATTAGATGTTTCCTCTATCATGGGTCTAATAAAAAAATCCAACTCCATATCCCTCCAATGTTTTGGAATCATCAAAATACAATTTCCAAACATCATATGTACAAGGAATATGTGCTACACTAGTACTATTATTACTACTACTATTAATTGTACAAATCTCATTTTCACCAGTTGGACTAGGAAGGAGCTCCAACTGTGTGTCAAGAGGTACTGGGGATGGCTAAGCAAGTGTTATGAATGTGTAAACTTGAATATTTTTAACAATTTCCAAGTTAAATTTATATGTGTTTTGGGTGGATGATCAACTTACTAAACACATAAAAGAGTAAATTTAAACCAAATTTTACAGCCAAACAAAGACAAAACCAACATATCTGAAACACATAACACAAGCATGATAAAGGAGTTCACCCCTCTCTTGGGCTACATCTCCTAGTCCAGCTTCCAATGCAGGGCCTCTTTCATTAAAAATTATCAAAAGTGTGTTTACATGATTTACACTGCTCAAATAGAAGAACTAATATCTCCAATGGATCCAACACTGTCAAAAACCCCTATTTTGGTTCTTTCTACACCTCATTTTTCCAAAAACTGAGAAAGTTATGCTTGTTTCTTCCTTTTCCCAAATTCTACAGCTAACCATCCTACAATTCGACCTCAACCTGGCTCAAGCGCCCCAAATGCAGAACCAACGCACTAAACCTAACATAATTCTCGCTCAACAGATGAATTTGTAGGACCGTTAATGGCTCCATTAAGCCCCCAATCCTGAAATTTGTGGTCACGTGGTACCAAGCGACCAAATAGGGAGCCAAAATATTTGGGCTCTGTCTAGTCTCTGTCTCCTTGCACACCCCCTAGTTCTATGGTCTACATATGACCATGGTTCGAACCCCTAGGGGTTGGCCCCTCTAGTTTCTGTCACGCCCGTGGTTTTATGGTTTGTTATGACCATGGGTTGGCCCCCTTTCCCTTGCACACTCGTGGACATATGGCAGGGTCATACGACCCAGGTCTGCCCCCCCCCTCTTACGCTCCCAGTTTTCGGCGTGGTATATGACTATGTTAATAGCCACACAGGTTGGGATAGGCCCTAACCCTTAGCCCCCCACCCATCATCCTATGGCATAGAGGTGGTCAGGAGTTAGGGCTTAGCCTGACCCCTCCCCCAATATGTGTCATACCAAAAACTTACATATATTTCGAATACGTTATAAAACAAGAGACAAAGCAGCGGCGTTGGTGTCGGACTTGGTTGCTTGGTATGTAGTATCGGTTTCGATCCTTAGGGGTGTTGTTCAACCTCCAAACAAATTTCGGCCACCATGAGGAGGCCATGTGGCAACCCCTGGTTGGCCCATGTAGCACTCCCTCATTGGGCCACCACAACAAAACCAACAACCAATGAAAACTAACCAAATCCACAACCAATCAAATGATGCCAAGTGTCAACCAACCATTGGCCGATGGAGAACGTAGTCACCTGCCAAGTTATGGCCCAGTCAGTGTACATATTGCCGACTAGGTGTACTTGCAACTCTTTTTCCAAAAAAAAAAAAAATTCCCAAATCGATCAAAACACATTTATGGGAGCATCCGATGTCGGATTTGAGTGAAACAAGTTGCATTGGATTAAGATCATTGATATATATATAATAGTAAAGGTTTTGAGATCTGTCACAAACTTTCAATTTTGAGCATTATTTTGATCCACCAAATCACTCCTCCCCATTAGAAGATTTTGAACCTCCAAATTCTCTTTATCAATCAACAAATAGATGAGGGTACTGTTTCCTCATCCTTTCAGTCTCAATCCACTAAAACTTTATTTAATTTTTCATTTTGAGCTTTTCATGAAAATGCATCACTTTCATTGATCTTGGAGTCCTTGTCTTGCTGGCATAGATGAAATCTTGTTGCAGTTTCCCAGAATATGCAGAACAACAAACTACATTTGAAGGAATAAGCACATTCCCTCTTCGATCTCCAATCAACAGAAACTTAAACAATCTCAAATTCTTCTCACCTTGAACATTGTCATCATGATGATGCTTACCATGTCTAGCCTTGTACTTGGCTCGACTCTTGACCAAATGTGATTGCCATTGCCATGCACCATCCCTTTTCAAATCCAACACATTATGAAACCCATAAGAAGAATTTTTGGAACCAATGTCCTCTTTGTCAATTTTCTTTTTCATTTTCTCTTTGACCTCTACACTCTCTAACATTGGTATCTTGTTCACACCAATGTTCAACAATGAGGCATGTTGCTACAAATTTACTTCATCTTGTTTACCTCTTTTAGGAGGAAACATGTTAGACACCTAAAACATCTTATCACATGAATTATAAACATCAATGAAATCATATATCAAACTTGATTCATATCCTTGAAAGGCTTTAGATTCCTCAATAGCTTCATATTTGATCATTAACAATGTAAAGTTCTGACTAGCATTAACAATCCTCTTCATTTGTCCCACATTTACAAGAGACGCATTCAACTTCTTGTTGTGTACTCTAACAATGTACTCAATCACATTCTTGAACAAATGATATTTGTTCTCATGGCAATGAAAAATAACTCTCCTATCATATAGATATGGGCTTCCCAAAACAATACTACATATATCAATTGGAATCACATAAAGCTCTACCTCATCTAGAAAGTTTGTAGTGATTGCAAATCTTAATTTACATATTTTTGTCACATGAAATTTTTCATTGTCACATACCCAACCTAAAGGATATGGTTTAGGATGAGGAATGGTTTCTAAATTCAACTTCTTGACAATGTATTATGAGATAAGATTTGCTTGTGAACCACTATCAAACAATGTATCTATCTTGGTATGTTTTGAAATAACTCTAATATGGAAAAGCTCTATTCTTGTTTTTTCATCTTGAGTTTCATTGAGACAATCTAAAGAACTAGTACTTGCAATGTCCTTACCTTTCAAACCCATGGTTGTGATCTTTGTTTCATCTCTAGAATCTAAACCTAAATCATGTTGTGTATTTGCAACTGTCATATCCTTCTCCTTATTCTTAAAATTTTTGGGTCTCATTTCTGGATGAAGTTTCCAGCAATGATCTTCATCATGGCCCTCTTTGGAACAATTTTTACCTGTAATTTTTTCTTTCTTCATCTTGATGGTAGCATTCTTCTTCCCTTTTCCTTTTTCTCTAGGCTCAAAGGAACTCTCACTAGTTTCTTCAGAAACGTTTTTCCCTCTTGCCTCTAAACGAGTTGCCTAAACATAAACTTCATCTAGTTTTGTAGGGTTAAACATGAGAATGGTATGTCTCAAATAACTATGCAATCCTTCAATGCATTTGAGCAAAGTATCTTGTGAGGATAAATCTATACCAAAAATCAAAGTTCTTTTCCTAAATTCTTAGAGTATAAGATTGCACATTTTTCCCTTTAACTTACCTAAAGTTCTTCCAATCCATAATATCTTTTTGCATGTATGCTAATGGATAAAATGACTTCTTATTGCAACAACAAAATCATTCCAAGAGGATAAAATCCTACCATTTTTCTTCATGTCTTCTTGAGTTTTGGCTTCCCACCAAATTAGCGTTACACTTTCCAGTCTAAGAGAAGCAAGTAGAATCTTGATTTCATCATCTTTGATTCTTTGTATCCTGCAATACACTTCAATTTGTTGAATCTAATTATCTACTCTCTTTGAATTTACATCTCCATTGTACATAGGCAATTCAAACTAAATGTCAATCTTTGTATCCTGCAATACACTTCAATATGACGAATCTAATTATCTACTCTCTTTGCATTTACATCTCCATTGTACATAGGCAATTCAAACTAAATGTCAAAGGAGTTTTACGATGACCCTTTGGGGAATTTGGATGTGTTTGTGAAAGGGTAGTAGTAGTAGAAGAAGATGAGGTTGAAGGTGAAGATGAGGATGATGATGATGGAGGTGAAGGTGGTGGTTTGTCACCATTCCCTCCATTCCCTTTTGGAGGCTTGTATCCTTTTCCTCCATGAGATTTTGAGCTTTCTCCATACAGTCTAGAATTCCTCTTCTCATACAGAACCTTAACCATCTCTGACATCTCAAATAATTTTTTTCTAAAAATCTTCTCATCTTCAAACATCTCTTCAGGACCCTCTTCATGGGCCATGACTATTGAAGCTTGAGGTGTGTTTGTTCTCCTTGAAACAATTTGAGACCTTGGATCTACAAGTTCTCCTTCTCCTCTCTTGAGCTTCAACCTTGTAAGCATAAAAAAAAAACACTTGCAAACAAATCAAATATTCACAAAAAACTGTTGCTCTAATACCAAAAATGATCTGAATGTGTAAACTTGAATATTTTTAACAATTTGCAAGTTAAATTTATATGTGTTTTGGGTAGAGGATCAACTTACTAAACACATAAACAAGTAAATTTAAACCAAATTTTATAGCCAAACAGAGACAAAACCAACATATCTGGAACACATAACACAAGCATGATAAAGGATTTCACCCCTCTCTTGGGCTACAACTCCTAGTCCAACTTCTAATGCAGGACCTCTTTCATTAAAAAAGATCAAAATTCTGTTTATATGCTTTACATTGCTCAAATAGCAAAAATGATGTCTCCAATGGATACAACAATGTCAAAACCCCCTATTTTGGTTCTTTCCACACCTCATTTTGTCAAAAACTGAGAAGGTTATGCTTGTTTCTTCCTTTTCCCAAATTTTGCTGCTAACCATCCTACAATTTGACCTCAACCTGGCTCGAGCGCCCCAAACGCAAAACCAACACGCTAAACCTATCACAATTCCTGCTCGACGGGCAAATTTGTAGGATCATTAAGGGTGCCATTAAGCCCCCTGTCCCGAAATTCATGGCCATGTGGCACCATGC
Source organism: Pinus tabuliformis (assembly GCA_031772625.1). NCBI lineage: Eukaryota > Viridiplantae > Streptophyta > Pinopsida > Pinales > Pinaceae > Pinus > Pinus tabuliformis. Next base: position 1,483,031,349 of record CM062820.1, on the reverse strand, counting down.
AACCACATAGGGAGTTGAAATTTGGGGGCATCGTCTATCCCCTATCTCCATGCGCGCCCCCTAGTTCTATGGTCCACATACAACCATGGTTCGACCCCCTAAGGGCTGGCCCCTCTAAATTTCATTGCACCCATGGTCTTATGGCTTGTTGTGACCGGGAGTTGGCCCTATTTCCCTTGCATGTTGGTGGACATATGGCAGGGTCATATGACCTGGGATTGGCCCCCGTCCTCTTATGCTCCCAATTTTTGATGTGGTATATGATTGTTTTAATGGTCGCGCGGGATGGACTAGGCCCTAGCCCTTGGCCCCTCGTCGGTGGTCCTATGGTGCAGGGCCCATGGTCTTATGGCTTGCTGTGACTAGGGGTTGGCCCCCTTTCCCTTGCACGTTGGTGGACATATGGCGAGGTCATACGACCTAGGACTGCCCCCCCTCCTCTTATGCTCCCAATTTTCGGTGTGGTATATGACTGTGTTAATGGTCGCGTGGGCTAGGATAGGCCCTAGACCTTGGCCCCCCATCGGCAGTCTTGTGGCGCAAGGGTGGCCAAGGGCTAAGGATTAGCCCGAACCCTCCCCCAATATGTGTAATACGAAAAACTTAAATATATTTTGAATACATTATAAAACAAGAGACAAAGTGGTGGCGCGTTGGTGTCAGACTTGGTTTCTTGGAATGTTGTCTTGGTTTCGATCCCCAGGGGTGTTGTTTGGCCTCCTGTTGTGGTCACCAACAACCCCCCTCTTTGTTTGGTATTAGCAATAACATCAAGCAAAGGGAGACCCTTAACAAAAAATCCCAAAAATATTTTTATCAAAATTTTTGTATTTAACTCCCTAAAAGCTATATCGCATCGCAAAGAGAGAGTGAAGCATTTTCCTATGCGCATAAATAAGCTGCAAAGAAGCGATGCGACATTCATCGCATCGCACATGTTGGAAGTGCTCTTAAATAGAAAGCATAAGGAATCACCGATGGCCGATATGCGACGTCGCATATCGCAACGTCACATAAGCAGCGCACTGTGATCAAATGAAAAATGTGATCTGCGATCTGCGATCTTACAAAATGCGATCTTGCGATTTGCGATCTGCGATGAATGAGACTATTAATTGCTGTGATGCGAATCGCAGAAACCACTCATCGCAAAGTTTCTTCGGCATGATCTGTAAACCCAAAATTGAGCGCGCACCTTAAGGGAAATTAATGATTGCACGCCTGAGTATCCAAGGATGATCGCGTTGCGTTTTTCAAAGAGTCAAGTCATTATGAGTGTCATGATTATGCATTCATTAGAACTTAAAGCTTTCATGTCAATCTTTTCGTCATTTCTCTTTTCATTTGCGTAAACTGCAAGGCAGCAACTAATATAAATCTATATGCAGGAAACATCTAAGGAAAAGGGGAAAGTGCCAATACTTGAAGAACAGAGAGGAGATGCCTTCGCAAATGGATGCTGCATGCAGCAAAGCCGCGGATTCCAGAGTATCACTCAATAGACACTGATGAAAATAGACTATCCAAGACTCAGAGTCAAAGGCGCACAAAAGCAGCATGTTTGCAAAAGATCCTGGAGCTCAGACTGGGTAAAGCAAAAAGAAAAAAGCTAAAGAGGGAGGATGCTCCAGAAAAGCCTGGAACAAAGAACGGAAGCAATTTTCAATACAGAGGATTTTTCAGGCAACGAAATCCCTAACTCATTGAGTCATTCGCACGGCCGGAAACCGAAATAGCAACAGCACAATCAGTTTGAAAGAAATCTGGGTTATACTAAGTATACACACAGCAAATACACCCAGCCAGAGGAAGATTTTCAAAAATATCTTCTAGTTTGTCAGAAAGAGGTGCCAGCTTTTGTTATTTCTACTTTTATTGCTCGAGCAAAAGAAAAAGACAACCAGCCGACTCTTTCCAGGCGAACCTTGCATTGCTTACAACACTAAGGAGAAGATACATAAACGGTTAGAAATTAGATTCAATTTTTAGAAATAAATTTGTTTTAGTAAAAGGGCAGTCATTTGAAGCCATTTCCTAAATTTGTATAATTAAGATTAGTTAGTTAGTAGTATTTAACCCTTCTCATGGCATTTGGAGAAGGGTCCGGAAATTTGTCAAAAAACTTGTCCTCAGAACATGCACTTTTGCACCCTCGGAGGGGGTTTTTGATGAATGGATGGATCGAGATTTATTTATGTTTGCATTTTAATGTCTGCTACTGATGTTGCACTTCTGTACTCTTAGTAGATGTTATAAGTAGAGATAAATCATTATTGCTTGAAGTTTGTGAGTGAAATCAGTCATAAATGGTACCTTTATCTCTTGATTAATTTCTGCTTATATTCTTAGAGTGATATACAGCTAAGTTGTTTATATGTTAATGTATGAATGTGTGGGTTACCATTTGGCACTTTTGTACGGTGGAGTCATTTATTTTTGCTTGACATATGAATAAACTGTTATGCGATATGCTGTTCACAACTGTTTTGCATAACTTCTTATGCAGAATGGTTTATCTTAATTGATTTATATTCTTATGATAGCTGAATGATCTTTATTACCAGTTATTGTATGAAATCTTTTTAGATCGCATAATGAAAGAATTCTACCCCGGGTTAGTATAGATTAGATGTGATGTTTTTTGTTAGATTACAATAGCATAGAGTCAGTTTAGAGTTTAGAATTAAATTAGCTTAAAATTACCCCTAAATTAGCATCATCAAAATCTACACACACATCCTTTGGATTGGGAAGCTGGTCCCATTATCCCCAGTCGGACCCGCTACACCAAACGGGCAAGGAGCCGCCAACCAGGTTCCGGACCGGGTGGGTATCCCCCTTGTTGTTGACCCGATTTCGAGGCCCTCAACATATTTGGCGCTAGAAGGAGGGCACGAACTATGAATGGCAACTAAGTCAAAATCTAAATGCCATTCTGAGAGTAAATCACCCTCATCAACTCGCCCGACTTCTCCAGTACGGTTAAACCCGGAGTTAGAATTCGCTCGAGTATCCACCGCTGCTACCTACTCTAATATATCAGACCAACTCATCATTGAACCCCCTGAAATTCAAACTTTGATTCGTAAACTCCAGGGATTCTCTATTTTTTCTCATAGGTCTGATAAATCTAACAGCAGCGTGACTTCGCAATACAATCCTGCTCATCCCCTGACCAGATTGAAGAGTGAAAAATTCGGTATTCAACCAAGTGAACTCCCTCTCCCTACTAGGAAAAGAGCAAGGAAAACACCACCAGAGTCTGACCGTGAGACTCTTTCATCTACTTCGTCCATTTCAACCCCCTCACCGCGAAGTCAACCACCCACATCCTCATCCCAAATCACTCATCCATATTCCACAACCCTTCCTCTTCAATCATCAAAGATCATAATATCTTCATCTTCTCAGCATCAGGGACTATCTTCTGCACTTTCATTAACTAGCAGCTCAACGATGGCCCAGCCTCCATGGAACAATCCTGGGGTGGTTTTAATGCCTCCACCCCTGAGCCCAATACCGGCCCATCCTGAGAAATGGCTACCTAAATTCAATCCAGAAACAGGCATGCTAGCTGAAGAGCATATCAATAATTTCATGTTTTCTGTTAATCTCAACGGAGTTACTAACGAAGATGCTGTCGTCCGACTTTTTCCTTATACAATGCAAGGAACAGCCGGGTCATGGTACTTTTCGTTACCTTCCGAGTCCATCACAAGTTGGGACATTTTTTAAAGTCAATTCCTCACCAAGTTTGGCGATGACAGATCAACAGCGACATTGATCAATGACCTATCTAATCTTAAAGCTGAGGCTAGAGAACCCATTAAAGATTTCAATTTACGGTTCAATAAGATCCTCAACAAAATTCCTGTTGCTTCTCAACCCAGCGAGGAAGTAAGATGTGAATGGTACATCACGGCCTTACCATCAAACTTGGCTATCTTCGTAGATAGGGCAAACAAGACGACCTTAGTTCAAAACTTAACTAAGGCATTAGCAGTAGAAAAACGCGTAGTTGCCCTAGAAAAGAGATCTGCAATAGAAGAATGCAAATCTAAGAAAATCTCTTTCAAAGAAGACACCAAGAAGAAGCAAACGAAAGATCCTTTCGATATGGAAGGATTCCAAAAGGTGTTAAAGGCCATGTCCAATGAGATGATTGACATAAGAAAACAAGTAGCAGAGACTTCTTCAAAAAAGCCCTACAGATCTTTTAAAAGAAATCCTCCCATGGAGGTGAAACCACCCAATGCTGTCTCAAACGTCGAATCTTAAGAAGAAGAAGAACAAGAGAATACCACTGAAGGGCAGACCGATGATGAAGAAGTTGTGGAACTACAAGGAATGTGGGATTTCATCCTCCCACAAGAAGAGGATCAAGAAGCATTTCCGGTTAGCACACGAAGCAAAAATCAACTTGATCCTCCCCAAACTACCCCTAAACAGAAGGGTGCAAGCCCTACAACAAAAGATAAGGTCGCAACAAAGAAAACAACTGCTAGAGCGACCCAATTTAGCCCTGTCCAATCAGATCAAGCACCTCCATCAAGAACACTGATAGTGTCGGATGAAATGGAGTATAACATTATCGATGACATGAAAAAGACTAGAGCTAATATCACTCTTTACGAATTGAGCAAATTGAAACATCAACAGAAAATAATGATGAAAGAATTACATTCTGTGCCTACTACATCTTTACCTACAGCTGTAGCTTCCCACAACATGGGAAGACCTCCAAACAACATGATCAATAAGATTGATCCGAATGACATTGCCTTGATTGGAGGAAGGTCAAGATCCCATACTCCTCCTTTTCTTCTCACTTATGAAATTTTCAATAAAAACGTGCACAATTGCTTGGTCGATTTTGGTGCTTCAACGAATATTTTAACCAGATCAATATGTGCCAAATTGAATGTTCAGCCACAGAAATCCGCAGTACGCATAGTTCAACTTGATCGATCTCAAGTCGAAGTGATTGGTGAACTTAACCAGGTGACCATAAGATTGTCGTCTAACCCGAAAGTATGTCAGGTTATCGACATTCTAGTAGTTGATATCCCTGAATTCTATGGTTTAATTCTTAGCAGGGATTGGTCTGAAAAACTCCACGGATATTTCTCAACCGACTGGTCGCACATGTGGTTACCCTACAACGATAAACCCAATCAAATAAAGGTTGAACGAGAGTTGCACCAAAAGTACATAGTGACAGAATTGGAAGGAGAGAATGAAGCAATAGCATACAACAGCAGTATCATACGCAATTACACGGTAGATTCTTTCCTCGGCAATTTCAATGCTCACACCTCACCCTACTTAGAAAATTCAGTTTTGTCCCAAGTTGAAAATTTTTCCCAAACTGATGATTCAAAGTGTTTTAATTTTTTAGATCTTTGTAAATACATCTTTATTTTGGAAATTATATTTTGATGGCTATAAATCTAACGAGGGAGCAGGAGCAGGATGCGTTCTGATTAGCCCAGACGGAAACAAGATCATGCTTACATGCAGACTTGAGTTCAATTGCACAAACAATACAGCGGAGTACGAAGCCTTGGTGCAAGGCCTATACAAAGCAATCGGGTTGAATGTTAAGTGTCTTCAAGTCTTTGGAGATTCTGAAATTGTCGTCAAACAGGTACGTAACACCATACACTGCCTGTCAAGTCATTTAAAGCACTATCAATCTTTAGTATAAGATCTAACTTCACATTTCATAGCATTCAATATTTCTTCAATCCCAAGACTCCAAAATGTGAGCGCAGACCTATTAGCTAACATAGCCTCTAGACTTATTCCCTCCGAAGATTTTAGTCCCGATAGGTTTTCAATAGAATTAATCTTTAGACCATCCATCCCTGACAACATCACCAACTGGAGAGTATTCAACGATGATCCTAACATTGTAAATTTCCTCACTTCTGAAGGATTCTACTCAAATCAAATAATTGACGAAGACCATCATGATCACCAAATTCAGCAAAATAGCACCGATAATGCTATACCTAAATCGGTGGTTAAGTTAGAAGATTTATATGATTTGAAAAGTCGTTTTAAAAGGTCTGCCAATTTTAAACTCTACAGTTCAACTCTGAATTATGAATTAGTGAACCTAGGAACCAATCAGAAGCCGCAAAACGTTAATCTGCGCCACGGCCTAGCCCCTGAAGAAAAATCAGCATATATCCATCTTCTGAGACAATACAAAAACGTTTTTGCATGGAATTACGATGAGCTGAAGACATACAACACTTCTATCATTCAACACACTATCCCTATGATTGACAATGAAAAACCTGTCCAGCAGAAGCTCAGAAAAATCCACCCCAACTTAGAAAATCAGATAAAGACTGAGCTAAATAAATTGTTGAGAGCCAGAATAATTTTCCCCGTCAGATACTCCAAATGGGTATCCAATATGGTGCCCGTTAGAAAGAAAAACGGAGATATTAGAATCTGTATTGATTTCCGGAATCTCAACAAAGCCTGTCAGAAAGATAATTTTTCCCTCCCACCTATGGAGCAAATATTACAGGCAGTAGCGGGCTCAGAATTAATGTCTTTACTGGATGGATTTTCAGGATACAATCAAGTGCTGGTACATCCCGATGATCAGTTGAAAACCACATTCCGAACCAAATGGGGCACATACGCATATCAGAAGATGCCGTTTGGTCTAATCAATGTCGGCGCTACCTTTCAGAGAGCCATGGACATCGCGTTTAAAGGTTTAGTCAATAAATCGGTAGTGATTTACCTGGATGATATAACAGTGTACTCCAAGAAGCGAAGCGACCATCTCAAAGATTTGAAACAAATCTTTCAAAGATGCTTAAGGTATGGGATTTCACTTAACCCAAAGAAATCTTTTTTCGCATTAAGTGAAGGGAAATTGCTTGGATTCATAGTGTCGAAATATGGTATTCACATTGAACCTGACAGAATCAAAGAAATTTCTGAAATATCCATGCCCCATAACAAAAAGGCCATGCAATCTTTCCTTGGACAAATCAATTTTGTAAAAAGGTTTGTCCCGGATTTTTCACGTATTATTTCTCCTTTACAAAATATGATAAAAAAGAATTCAAATTTTAAATGGGGTCAAGATGAGCACGAAGCATTCAACTTGATCAAACAAGCTATCATCAACGCTCCATCTTTAGCTACCCCAAATTTTTCAGAATCTTTTATCTTATACACTTTTGCCTCAGAGAAATCTTATGCTGCGATTTTAACCCAAACAAATCAAGAGAAGGCGGAAGCTCCAATCGCGTTCTTTAGCTCGAACTTACAAGGTGCTGAGCTCAATTATTCAGACGTGGAGAAACAGGCATATGATGTTTTCAAAGCGATCAAATATTTCAGACCTTTCTTACTTAAGGCCCATACCAAAGTCGTAGTACCGTTTCCAGCGGTAAGAAACCTATTGGTACAGAAGGATATGGGCGAAAAGAGAGCAAATTGGATTACCGCTTTACAAGAATACGATCTTGAGATCAAGCCAGCAAACATCATAAGAGGTCAAGGCTTCTGCAAGATGTTAGCTGGAGCATCGCAAATTCCTGAGAACTCATCTGAAGAGGTACACACGTATGAGGTAAGCCTAAATGACACAGAATCATTATATGCGGACACCATTTATTATCTTAAGAATGAGTATGCTCCATCACATCTGGATCACACCAAGAAAACAGCTCTGAGATTGAAAGCTAAACAATACCAGCTCATAAATGATGTTCTGTTTAAAAGGAATTACGATTCTGTACTTCTTAGGTGTCTTGAGAAAACTGAAGCCGAAAAGGTTTTGCAGGAACTCCACGATGGACCAGCAGGTGGACACTATGCTGGAGAAGCTACAGCGCATAAGATCTTATGTGCAGGATATTATTGGCCCACGCTGTTCAAAGACTCATACAATTACGTAAGGAAATGCCAAATCTGCCAAACTGCTGCAGGGAAACAAAAGAAATCGTCCATGCCACTATAGCTGGTTAACATCGAGCAACCATTCAGCCAATGGGGCTTGGACATAATAGGTGAGATCGTTCCTCACTCTTCTAAGCAGCATAGGTATATCCTCACGGCGACAGATTATTTTACTAAATGGGTAGAAGCAGTTCCTCTTAAGACAGTTAATTCTGAAAACATTATTGAATTCATAGATCAATTTATCATCACTAGGTTTGGATTGCCAATGACCTTAATGTTTAATAATGCATCATACTTTTCTGGAAATACAATGACTGAGTTTTCACTTAAAAGAGGGTTCAAACTGAAGTATTCAGCCAACTACTATCCGCAATGTAATGGGTTGGCTGAATCAACAAACAAAAACCTAATCAGGATTATCAAAAGAACAGTCGACCAAAACCAAAAGAATTGGCACAAAGCGCTAGTAAATGCTTTATGGGCAGATAGAATCACAAAGAAAGCTTCAATCGGCACTTCTCCCTTTAATTTAGTTTATGGGAAAGAAGTGGTTCTTCCAACTCACTTAGTCATTCCCTCTTTGTCTTTAGTACAACACATCGATGAAGTATCTACTTCCTCTTTACAATTGAGACAAATGGAGATAATCAAACTAGAAGAACGACGAGAACAAGCTAAGAAAACCCATGCTCACCACCAAGCGCTAATAAAATCCTCTTTTGAATCAAGCATAATGACCAGAAAAACCTTTCAGATGGGAGATTTAGTTTTGAAATGGGATAAGGCTCATGAAGAAAAGGGCAAACATACAAAATTTCAGAAGTTGTGGCTTGGTCCTTTTCAGATTGTAGAAGTCATAGGCCCATCGACGTTTGTGTTGCAGGATTTGGCAGGCAGAAGAGATTTTTTGCCTGTGAATGGACAGATTCTTAAAATGTATTTTCCATAGAAGATCATTCTTCTATTTTTGTAGGATAGTTTTATTTTGTTTTATTTTGTTTTTCTCTTTCTTATAAATAAAATCGGTTGTAAATGATCATTGAAAAGGATTCATGAAAGAGCACACCAACTCTCTATCAGATTTTGATTTCACTTGTACAAATAGCAAAACTTTTCGAAAAATCTGACTTTTATTATTGACAAATAGAGTTAACTTTAACCTGGATTTGATATTAGTTTCAACCTCTCAAAAAACTTTGATGAAAACAACCTTTGGTAAAAAAATTGTTTTATATCAGCACAATGAAAGGTATCATCAATAATAAAATAAATATTCTCTGTAAAGCTGTTGTTTTCAAACTCTATTATTGTCGTCCAGAGCTTTCTTAAGGAAAAACAATGACTTCCTCCCTGCTAAAGGAAACCGCAGCATTCAGAGAAACAATCCGAGAAAACACTATATCTCAAAGAATAAGAGGTCTCATCACGAGCCGGCTTATCATGATCACAGATATTATAACTTGCTGACTTTGCCAATACTGTCTATCAAAACAGGGCAACGACTCAAAGATTGTTGCAATCAAAAGACAAGGGGTCTAATCACGAGCCAGCTTGTTCAGCAAAAGTGTAAATCAAGTGAATGACTGTGTCATAATTTGGCCACCAAACCAAGACATTGTTCTTTAGAGAATAAAAAAGGAAAAAGTGTCAAAAAAGATTTTTCTCTGAAATGTTGTAAATAACCTCAAGCAGGAAAAAGGATCATTGCTGGATAACATGGTAACCCTGTCGAGGCTATGGACGCTTGCGGGCAGCAAAGGCTCTACCTACGACAAATGAGCATATTTTAAAGCCAGTATGCAGAGAAGACTTTATTTTATCTTTAAAAAGGACCGAGTAATGTCTGGTATGAATGCAAGAACTAAGCCTAAGGAAGTAGACAATTGAAATAAAAGAAAGAACAATGTAAACTTTGAAACGGGAACTATAAACTCAAAACGGGAACTCTGGCCAAAAAACCCCAAAAAAACATCAAAAATAGTGCTAAAAACGAAAAGTGTGTATACTGGAACGATGTTTTTTTTTTAGGTGTCAATTTTGAACGTGTTTTAAAAATGGCAGTGACTACGAAATTTACTACGAAATTTTCGTGCAAAATATAGCTTCAAAACGAAAGTGTTGATATTGGAATAATGATTTTTTTTTTTAGGGTCAATTTTCAAACTTTTTAAAAAATGCTAATAAAACCAATTTTTTATGTCTCAAACAAAGTTAAATTTTAAGGAAAAAACACATTAATGTTTCTGGTAGAATATCATTTTTCTTTCCTAAGTATAAATTTAACATGTTTTCAACCACAACATGCTAGATACAAAAGAAATTGAAATTTTTTCAACTATAAAACTAAAAAAAATGACATTATGAACAAATTATATCACTGAATGAATTCAAAAGTCTTTATTTGTATACTGAATAAAACAGACATTATATCTCTAATTTGATATTGCATTGTAGATATTTAAACAATAAAATTTATCATACTTAAGACATAATCCAACAACATAAAAATGCTTCATAACTTCTCATTTAACAAAATATGGAAAACATTAATTTTATTTGAAGATACGATGCATACATCAGTTATATAAACTGTCTTAAACAATTATTCAAACTCAATCACCCAATAACCGTGGGTAGGTCGTCGTCGTGCCCCCTTCCCCCAACCCATTACCGATCTTTCCCATTCACCCATGCCCTCTTCCCCCTTCTGCCCTACCCATGCGCCAGCCCTTGCTACCCCCAACTCACCCACCCATGCACCATTTTCCCAACTCTTCCTTCCCTACCCCACAACTCTCCTCCCCATAAGCCCACCCCCTAACTCCCATTCCCCTCCAATCTCAACTCCTCCCCCCCTTCCTTAACGCCGGCCCCATGGGCCTCACGCCCTACCCCCCTCCACCCTACCCTTACCCCTACCCCCTACCTTCCCCCACCCCCCTACCCTTACCCTACCCCCCCCCCAAACCCCTACCCCCCGCCACCCCCCAACCACTACCCTCCCCCCCGCCCCCCCAAACCCCTACCCCCCGCCACCCCCCAACCACTACCCTCCCCCCTGCCCCCCCAAACCCCCTACCCTACCCCACTGCCCCCCCCCCCCAACCCCCTACCCTATACCCCTCCCCCCCCACCCCCCCTGCACCCCCCTTACCCATGTTTGACATCATATTCTAGTGTAAAAATGTTGTTTCTACATTGATACATAGCTTAATCTCAAGTCTTTTACAAGTAGTTAAAGTGCCAAAAGGCACATGCAAGGGAGGTTGTGGGCTATTAGCTATAGAGCAATGAATACTACCATAGAGGGACACAACAATCAAAAAAGGAGTCATTTGTGAGGAGATAATTGAGACTTAAATAAATATGGATAAGTAGGTGGCAATCTAAAACAACTTAACATATCTTCCTTATTGTGTAGAAATCAATTTTAGTAATGTGATTGCATGCATAAAATGAGTAAATATTTCCTTCAAACTTAAATCATTTAAACATCAAGCTTTGCATAGATGGTTTGTTTATTGAGTTATCAACATGAATAGTGCATGGTTTATTACCTTTTGCAAAGATTGGCCTTTGAAGAAATTTTGTATGAAATGTTTTGACAACATTTATCCTTCTATTAAAAATGTAAATATTAGAAGATATACTTCCATTATTTTGGAGTTCCACCTAGGTTTCCATTGTGTCTTTTCTAAGCCATTTTTCCTTCAGTGTAAGCATGTGTACAAATTTATTTATTTATTTATTAGAAAAAGTCAGAACAACAATTAGAAGCCCCGCTTCACTCTAACAATGATAATCGTAATAATTAGAAAATATGATGGTATTCAACCTTGATTGAGGAATCCCCATGTATGGTCCATGTATTAGATATAGAATATGGATATGCAAGCATTGAGAAACATTTCTTGGAATTTGAATTGCTCAACTTTTCATTCCTTTTGAGCATGACCTTTTTTTTTTTTTTTTTTTCAAATGCACTCAGGAATGCTAAAGTAACATTGTTTTCTCAAATTTCAAATATAAAATGTTATCCTTTGCTAGACATTCATATGCATACATCAAATTCACATACTAACAAATAAATGCATTTTTTCCAACACATAAATGTAAAGACCTTATTTTTAAACATGTGTTTTATTTAATATTATCCTCACATTGATGAGTAGGGAGCCATGTAAAATTAATTCCGATGTGATTATTCAACAAGAGTAAACACATCATTTGCTTTATAAATCGTTATTAAAAGAAAAATGGCATAATGTCACTACTTTTGGGATTGTGTTAATCGATGAGACACAACTCTATAGTATTGTTTCAAGGTTTCAGATAGAGTATATAAATAATTGCTTCTCTAATCCACTAATAAGTATGCCTTTCTTATTTATGTAATGCTATGATTTTCATATATGAATGTTCAACTATGTTGCCATTATTATTTGGGTTAAATCAATTACATATAGCCAAACATTATTTCCATTGATACCAGTAACCATTTTAAAATGCTAAAATCTCAAGTTTTTGTAGTTATAATTTAAGCCCATTGTGAAATCTCATATATTTTTCCACAAACAATACTGATCATTCTCCAAAGTTAGTTCTCTCAACTCCATCGGCAAACTTTTGGTGATAGGCTTGCTGCCTTACCTTTTCCTCTCATTCCCTATGTTGTAAAACAAATTCTATGACTGTCAGTGTTCCACATTTAACTTGCTTTCCTAAAAATGCCCATTAAAATTAGTTGGATATGCCTAAAATAAGAGTTAAGAGTAAAGGATTGGTAGATTAATGGATGAAACAATATGTATTAGCTCATGTAATAGGAAGGAAAATCCTTTAAACTTCTGTGAAAATGTCCATAATGAGACAAATAACTCTATAACATCTTTTCAAGGTTTCAGATTAAGTATAAAAATTAATTTGATTATCGAATCCACTAAGAAGTACACCTTTCTTAATTTATGTAATGCTTTGATTTTCATATGTGAATATTCAATTGTGTTTCCATCATTACTTTAAACAAATCAATTACATATAACCAGAGATTATTGTAATTGATATCCATATGAACATTATATAATGCTAAAATCTCAACTTTTTGTAGTTATAATTTAAGCTCATTGTGAAATATCTTAATAATTTGCCACAAATGATACCTATCATTCTCCAAAGTTAGTGCTCTCAACTCTATTGGCAAGCTTGGGTGATATGCTTTCTGCTTGACCTTTTCCTTTATGCTTGACCTTTTCGTCTCGTTCACCTTTCACATGCTTTCCTAAAAATGCAAATGCCCATTAAAATTAGCTGGATATGCCTAACATGTTGAAAATATTGAGAGGGGGTTGGGGAATCAATATTTTTTTCAATTGTTATATTATGCCAATTAAGATTTTTGAACACTTGCTTTCCTAAAAATGCAATTGCCCATTAAAATTAGCTGGATATGCCTAACATGTTGAAAATATTGAGAGGGGGTTGGGGGTGGTGAATCAATATTTCTTTCAATTTTTATGTTATGCCAATTAATATTTTTGAACACTAGAAATAGAACAAAAAAATAATTTTATTAATAAAAACACTGAGCACTCTAATCCTCTTTTACCCTAACTATACAACAAAATCTCTAACTTTTTCAAGGCTGCAACCTTTAATGAGAACTCTAATCCTCAAATATAAATCTAAGCTTCAACATGTTTTCTCGCAAAGCTCCAAAGCTCCAATCTTGTATGATGACTCCAAACCTCAAATATAAATCCACGCTCCAACCTCATCTCTCACAAGGCTCCAACCTTGTATAAAGACTCTTAAAGATCTCACAAGGCTCCAACCTTGTATAAAGACTCTTAACATACCGAGGTCTGTTCCAAGTCTCCACAGGCCGATTTCTTGTTCTCGAAAAGGCAGAGATATGTGCTATGCATAGGTTGAGCTCAATTCTCCAGTATATCTACGAAGAAATTTCACCAATAACCTTTGATCCAGAATAGAATATAGCATCGAAAAACTTCTTTCTTCGATCTCTTCACATCGTCCTCAAGTCTGAATCTTCCTATCTTCTTTTCTCATCGAGTTCCTTGCTTCTGCTTAACCAAATTCAATGGGGTTGAATGAGGGAGTCATCACGTATTTATACATATTCATTCACACGATTTTGATCATAGTAGGGCTGACTTGAGTTTATTCTTTGGATAAAGTTGGCCTGTCATTCGTGGAAGCCAACTTGGCCAAGATCCTTTCCAGCTTTGCAATTGTTGACTGGGAATTGCTTTCTCAAACTCAAGGTACATTATTTCTTCCAAGATTGGGTTCATGATCAAGCATCTGAGCGCGTTTCTACAGGACTGATCCACTCCTTTATTCGCCAGTTTATTGAATTAATGTGAAGGATATCTTTGCTACCCCAAGACACAGCCAACAAGAGATCAGTCTTTAAAGATGATGGACTAAGCATGTGGGATCCTAACTCAACTTGGACAATTACTAATGGAATCGATAGTACAGGTTACAGATCTCTGTATGAAATGATTAATGCAATATGGATCACAATTGCTACCATTTCCAACGGAGCAGCGCCACCCCCGGGCCGCCCCTCCCCGCCCGACCGGCGGCGGGTCGATTCCCGGAATCGACCCGCCAGAAGTCATACAGTTTTATATGGTTTTGTGCATATCTTTCTTTTTCTTAAACGTTTGTCTTTTAATATTATCCTTTCCCATTCTATTTTTATGTTTCTTTTTCTTTTACCCCTATATGTATGAATGCGTTTAGATTTAGGTTTATATATATATATATATATATAAACCTTCAAATTTATTAACCTTTAAATGTATATCATATACCATAACAACTTTACCTTTAGGACTTCGTAGCTGTGTTCTACATTGTAACAACTTTACCTTTAGGATTTCGTAGCTGTGTTCTACATTTACAATAATTCTATGCCCCAGTCTCATGGATTTTCGGCATTACATTCATTTGGAATAATTTTAATCCCTATTATCACGATTTTTGGGAACTTCATACCTATTTTGCATCTCTCACACACACAGGTTATGGGTTGTTTGCAATCAGTTCACATTCATCCATATGTTAGTTTGACACAACAATAGACTTTGTGTTCTTTATAAAATTTATAATACAACACCATTCACGATGCTTACCACTTAGACCAGCATCACGTGATTTCTGACTTATGGCATCAAGGAATCATAGCCAGCTATTGGTTTGAATGGTGTCCACTGAATCTCGTTTAATGAACGATGTAAATTGTTTGAGCGGGAGTTAGGGTATCTACCCAACCCAGCGCTGTCGTCATGATTTCATTGTGTTGATGGGTTTG
This sequence comes from Pinus tabuliformis, assembly GCA_031772625.1. NCBI lineage: Eukaryota > Viridiplantae > Streptophyta > Pinopsida > Pinales > Pinaceae > Pinus > Pinus tabuliformis. The sequence continues at coordinate 1,483,016,069 of CM062820.1, read as the reverse complement.
TAGTGAGAAAGAGCTCTGCAACTCTGTTCGGGATATCTTTTGCTCACTTCTTGAACTTTTATATAAAATTGTATGACTTTTGGCGGGTCGATTCCGGGAATCGACCCGCCGCCGGTCGTGTGACGCCCTAGCGACTCGGGCAGGGCGTGCACGACGGTTTGCACGAAAGTGACATGACCCACGGGCGAGCCGGGCGGGCGAACCGTGCACGGCGACCCGGCGGGCGAACAAACTGAACGACGGTTGGGTGGCGAGCTGGGCGAAGGCGCGCCCACCCAACGGGCGGACACACATGGCAGTCAGATGGAACGGCGAGCTGGGCAGAAGCGCGCCCACCCATCGGGCGGACACACACGGAAGTCGGGTGGAACGGCGAGCTGGGCAGAAGCGCGCCCACCCACCGGGCGGACACACATGACAGTTGAGCGAAACGGCGAGCTAGGCAGGAGCGCGCCCGCCCGCCGGGCAGACAGACACAACAGGCGGTTGGGCGGCGAGCTGGGCGAAGGCGCGCCCACCCGCCGGGTAGACAGACGCGACAGGCGGTTGGGCGGCGAGCTGGGCGAAGGCGCGCCCGCCCACCAGGCAGACAACAGTAAACGAAGGCGCGGCGTGCAACAGCGAACGTGGGCGCGAGCTGGGCGCGGCGTGCGGCAGTAAACGAAGGACCGGTTGAATGATCGGTAGGTCGACCCGAGGGCGACCCGCACCAAATGGGCGGGCGACCCAAGGGCGAACCTTACCCGGGCGCAGGTGGCGAACTGAAGGCATGGGCAAAGGCAGGGCGTAAGCACGAGCTGGGAAGTGGACACAGGAACACGGGCGAGAGTGAACGCCGGCCGAGCTAAGGCATGGACGACAGTCGACACAAGGACGCGGGTAGCAATGAACAGTGGGCAAAAGGCTCGCGAATTAAGGAAACAGGACCGAAGTTTATAAGGGCGTGGTCGCCCTTGCCTTAAAGCAAGGGCCGACCCGCCCCTAAAGGAAATTCGGGGTTTCGTAAACTTGAAGTAAGGGCGTCGGCCGAAAGAATAGAAGCCCCTAGAGGCAAGCTGGGCGACTATAAAGAAGGCGAGCTCATTCAAGCAAAGGCATTCAAGCAAGTCTTGAGCGTTCTCTCCATACGCAAAAGATAGAGACTGAAATGCGCACTCTCTTGTAGTGCGAGTCTATCAGGCGGCTGGGTGAACTAAACGGAGCGCAGGTCGAGTTATTGGGTGACGCCGAACAGTGATACGGCGAGAACGTGGCCGCAGTAAGGGCAGTTCGAGCAGGGTAAAACAGGGAGGCGGAAACTTGGTCACGGCGACTTGGTTCAGGGTGGCACGTCAAAGTGCGCAGGTCGAATAGCAGGTCAGAGTTCGGGCGAGCTACCTTGCTGTAGCATCGGTGCACGGAGGCAGAGGACTGTCATACAGTTGGTAGTGCGCAACCGGTCGGCGAGTTAAGAGCTCGGGTGAGCTAACTCGGCCGTGGGTCAGCACTGTGAGAAACGGGCGGCGGCCTGTTGTATATTCGGAGGTGTGCGCAGAACCGGTCAGTGAGTTAGAGCTCGGGTGAGCCAACTCGGCCGCGGGCAGCGCTGTTGTAAACGGACGTTTGTCCGAACTGTAATCTTGGTTAGAGGGCGGTCGTGGGGTTGCCCGACGCCAGCTTATATATCAGTTGGGTGTGCGGCCGAGACTTCAGTCCGGCGCACTATTGTAATCATTTGGAATTTGGTTATAATATAATTCGGTTGGGCGAACTCTTTGGGAGTTGCCCCTCCCACAAATCTTGATGTGTTGATTATTAATGTGGTATTGATTTATGTTAAACATTTATGAAGAGTTATGTTAATGTTTAATGAAGATTAATGTGCTTGGCGAAAATAAGTTAAGTATTTGTGATTGAGGCGTAGTCCATAAACGTGCGGTCGGTAAGATTGGGCGTTCGGTGGTGCCGGGCTCCGCCCAATTAGAAAAAAAAAGATTGGGGGCGTGACAGGTCGGGCCGGGCTGGGCGGTCGATTCCGGGAATCGACCAGTCGACGAGTATTGTTAAAACTCGACTTAGAATATAAGATTACGTGTATTCAAAGGCCGAGACTTGTCACGCATATCACTGACCCTTGGCGACAATAAGTAGACCCAGTTTCTCTGTACCACTGCAAAACCACTGCCGGAAGCTAAGATGATAGATTTCGTGGTTTAAACCATAGTTACCAAGTTCGGCCGTACCGGCAAAAAAAATTCGGAAATTCGCTGATTCGGTTCGGTACGGCGAATAATTCGTCAGTTTCCAATTCGGTACGGGTCAGCGGTGAATGGTTCAGGTCAAATCTTTCTATCAGTTATGTCCAACGTCGACTGTGCTGCTCCTGCTGTGTACAACGATGAAGCTCGGCTCGACTGTGATGCTCCTGCTATGTACAACGATTCAGCGGTGAATGGTTCAGTCAAATCTTTCTATCAGTTATGTCCAACGTCGACTGTGCTGCTCCTGCTGTGTACAACGATGAAGCTCGGCTCGACTGTGATGCTCCTGCTATGTACAACGATGAAGCTCGGCTCTGTGCTGCTCCTGCTGTGTACAACGATGAAGCTCGGCTCTGTGTAACCATGATAGGAACATTGACAAATCCCTGTTGAATAAAACTATAAAGTAAATTGAGATTTTCAATTACCCGTGGAAATTTGAGAACTGAAATTTCATAAAAATAATGCAGCGATCTTTAATCCTATTTTTTTAGTTTTTATAATATTTTTATATGGATACTTTTTTATATGAGAGGATTAACCAGAAAACGGAAAAAAAATAAACAATAATTTTTATAAAAAAACAAAATAAAGAACAATAATTTTTATATTATAAAAAAAAACAATTTCTATTAAGTTTCTCAAACAATAATTCTTATATTATAAAAAAAAACAATTTCTATTAAGTTTCTCTATAAAATGCTAAATATTGTTAACAATTTAGTTAGAAAATTGATTATTTTAATCTTAGGTTGGTTTTGGTATTTCATTATATATTATTTACAAATTGTTTTAGGACATAATATGGTATAATCCAAAACAAATTGCTGATATTAAAATGTAAAATTTTTATTGAATAATTAATTTTATTAAAAATGAATCAATATTTCCGTTGACATTAAATAATATAAATAGCTCCTATACATAGAGGCATCATGTGACTCAATTGTTTTAAATGAGAGGTGAGTTAGTAATTTCTATATAATTGCAATTGAAAAAAATATAACTTCTATCTTAACAAAAATTATAAAATAATAAATTGGTTGCAAATTGGTACCTCTTTTATAAAAAGCAAAAAAACTAATTTCTATATTTGAAAAAATTATAAATGGAGAAATTTCAGTGTTAAATGGATAACTAGTTAGTAATTTCTATATAATGGCAAATTGCCAAAAAAAAGGATAACTAGTTAGTAATTTCTATATAATGGCAAATTGCCAAAAAAAAAGGATAACTTCTATCTACAAAAAAAGACCCTTTAAGAATTGTATCAATGTTTGTAGATGACATGTACATTTTCAAATAGATTTATTTAGTGATTTAGAGATAAATTTCATGGTATTTAGAGATCACTTAAATCATAATTTTAATATCCAATATCTTAATTTTTACATTGAACTCTAGTTTTGTGTGTTGTGACTCATATTATTAGATTTTACTTTTACATGTTTTTTTAGTATGGAGTAATAATTAATTTGATGCATTTTGATCTTCACTATTTCTAAGTCGTTCTAGAGAGAAGGGGTCTATAACATTTTAAATAGGAGAAATTAACGTTGGAAATAAATGAACATAAATATATTTGGTAGAAAAAGATTAAATGAATTTTCATATAATGATTGTTTATTTAAATTAAAAAATAAAAAATTTAGATATATGTAAGATATATAATGTCGAATTTTTTCCGTATTGAATTTTATGGGGTCGAATTCTTTCCGTACCAAATCGAATTCGAATTCGAATTTGGTAACTATGGTTTAAACTTCCAGCGTCACGACTTTACACTCTTCGTTTTAGTATTTTTTTGTTAGAAACATTTCCGTTCATTGGCCACTATCAATACACCCATGAATTGTTGCGTTTACTGTTTGTAAATCATCCATCATCATTTTAACCATGAAGGATTGAACAAATACTCAAAAAGTAGGCGATGAATAGAATGGACGGGTTACTGTTTTTGCATGATTCCAGGAGGGAGATTTCATTGAATTTGTTACCTTGAAAGAAATCTGATCGTGCGGATCTCAAACTATATCAGATTATTTTGACACAAAAAAGTCATATCGGGCGAAGAAATCATCAGAGAAACAAACTCTTGACGACTTTTGAAACGTGACCTGACAACTTTTGAAACTAAATGTAGTAACTGTCTGAACTCCACAGAATAAAGGTAAGCCATAGGCAGAATAAGCTATTTTGAGTTTAAGGACAACTGCGTTTTCAAAATAATGTTGTTCGATATACATTTATCGTTATATAGAATAAGGTGATTGCCAGAAACGTGGTAGACAAATTTCTTCATTAGTTACATGTTGACAGGAAGTTCAACTGCCAAAACCATTTGGCCAAAATATTCACTACCCGCAGAACAAAAACATAGATTCTAAGAAACAAAGTTATCCAGTCTTAAAGTGTAGTTTATCCTGTTTCCTAATTGGATATTTATCAATGTGAATGGAAAACGTGGTAAGTAGTTTTATTGAAGTAATGGTTATTGAGAAAAACTAAACCATCCATTACATTTGCATTATTAGATTTAACATTGAATGCAGGACAATGGAACTCCTTGTTGAAAGTAAGCGCCACCCGACCGGTCGATTCCCGGAATCGACCGCCCCGCCCCGCCCGACCTGTCGATTCCGGGAATCGACCCGCCCTGCCCCGCCCCGCCCGACCTGTCGATTCCGGGAATCGACCCGCCGCGAGGCAGGGCGGTCGATTCTGGGAATCGACCGGTCGATCCTGGGGCTGTCGATTATTCTCTCGGACGAGCTTCACTGCTGGTTGACATATATTCATACTGCAGCGTGGATGGAGGAAAATATCACTTTATAATTTGTCAAAGGGCAGTTGATAGAGGAAAATCAGTCTAGAACTCAGTTGGAGGGGCACGCTTTAATTTAAATGGTTAACGACAAAAATGTTACATCAAGGTTCTCTAGAAACTTTAAAGTTTTTTAAGGAAATGGCTACAGTGGTTTCTGCTTTTGTTTATCGTTTGAATTTCTCATTAGCAGATATTCAACTATGTTTAATTAGATTATCATGTTTCATTTTCAATGGAGTTTAAGTTTTTTAACATTATTGTAAGTATCCACGTTTGGAAATTCGACCGGTAATCGATAAATTGATTTTACTTTATCAACTTCCCTTTGAAAAATTATAAAGCGATATCTTCCTCCATCCAAGCTACCAATGAATATAAGTCAACCAGCAGCGAGGCAGCTAGTGCGAGAGCATGAAGGGAACACACCAGGATCGAACAGTAGGAAATTTTCATGCCAAACATCATTGACTTCTTTTATAATTGATAACTTTTCGATCCAGGATTGGAATTTAAAATTTGTTTTGTTTGTAAAGTCAAAGGGTTATTTGTTTTAAAGTTTTATGCTATGTCAAATTATTTTCTATGTAGATAAATGAATGTCTAATTATTTCCTTTTGTGATATGCAAGTTTCATTTTGCTGGGGGCCACTGCTTTGGATTTAAAAATTTCCAAACGTGGATACTTAAAATAACGTTAAGAAACTTAAACTCCACTTAAAAACAAATTAAGAAACCAATAATAACGTAACCTTCACACACACTGTGAAGTAATGGGTGACGGTGGATGACATGAAACACGAGTATTGCCCTTCGCGACAGCAAGCCAGCTCCCCCAACACGTCCGTTCAATCATCGGTTACCCTCATCGGCGATAACATATGGAGATAAGTTATTTTTGAGAATTGGGTGAAAAAGTTACAGAATTAGGTTATTTTCGGAATTAATATAATGCGACATTAAATTGTTATCAAAAATATTTCGAAAATGATGTATGATTCTTTTTGGTTAAATAACTTAATATAAAAATTCACATATATTACAATTGTTTTAATATCATCTATTTTTTCAGTACGGAAAAAAAACACAATTTGTATTGATATCAGAGTAGCTATTGTTCATTTAACGTTTATATAACCTAACCGCAACTTTCATGACGTTATAATATATACACGAATTGTGTCCATACAATTTTTTTCATAATAATGGGAGTTAATGAAAAAGTAAAATTTTGCCTAACAATTTTTAATCTAAGAAAAATTTGGGTAAAAAATACTTTGTCAATATGGTTAGTTTGGGGTAAAAAATACTTTGTCAATATGGTTAGTTTGGAATCATCAGTATGCTTCATCGTTAAGACAAAGACAAAATAAAAACAAATCAGATAAAAACAAATCTCTGATATTTTCTGACTAAACTTTTCCACAGGGAATGGAACTTTAAAACCTTTGACAACGAAAAACAAAACTTCTTGATCAGTGTGATGGAATGTTTTTGGTAAAGTATGTGTATTGAATTCATGGTCCTCATTTTTAGGAAAGCATGTGAAAGGTGAACGAGACGAAAAGGTCAAGCATAAAGGAAAAGGTCAAGCAGAAAGCATATCACCCAAGCTTGCCAATAGAGTTGAGAGCACTAACTTTGGAGAATGATAGGTATCATTTGTGGCAAATTATTAAGATATTTCACAATGAGCTTAAATTATAACTACAAAAAGTTGAGATTTTAGCATTATATAATGTTCATATGGATATCAATTACAATAATCTCTGGTTATATGTAATTGATTTGTTTAAAGTAATGATGGAAACACAATTGAATATTCACATATGAAAATCAAAGCATTACATAAATTAAGAAAGGTGTACTTCTTAGTGGATTGGATAATCAAATTAATTTATATACTTAATCTGAAACCTTGAAAAGATGTTATAGAGTTATTTGTCTCATTATGGACATTTTCACAGAAGTTTAAAGGATTTTCCTTCCTATTACATGAGCTAATACATATTGTTTCATCCATTAATCTACCAATCCTTTACTCTTAACTCTTATTTTAGGCATATCCAACTAATTTTAATGGGCATTTTTAGGAAAGCAAGTTAAATGTGGAGCACTGACAGTCATAGAATTTGTTTTACAACATAGGGAATGGGAGGAAAAGGTAAGGCAACAAGCCTATCACCAAAAGTTTGCCGATGGAGTTGAGAGAACTAACTTTGGAGAGTGATCAGTATTGTTTGTGGAAAAATATATGAGATTTCACAATGGGCTTAAATTATAACTACAAAAACTTGAGATTTTAGCATTTTAAAATGGTTACTGGTATCAATGGAAATAATGTTTGGCTATATGTAATTGATTTAACGCAAATAATAATGGCAACATATTTTAACATTCATATATGAAAATCATAGCATTACATAAATAAGAAAGGCATACTTATTAGTGGATTGGAGAAGCAATTATTTGTATACTCTATCTGAAACCTTGAAACAATACTATAGAGTTGTGTCTCATCGATTAACACAATCCCAAAAGTAGTGACATTATGCCATTTTTCTTTTAATAATCATTTATAAAGCAAATGATTTGTTTACTCTTGTTGAATAATCACATCGGAATTAATGTTACATGGCTCCCTACTCATCAATGTGAGGATAATATTAAATAAAACACATGTTTAAAAATAAGGTCTTTACATTTATGTGTTGGAAAAAATGCATTTATTTTTTAGTATGTGAATTTGATGTATGCATATGAATGTCTAGCAAAGGATAACATTTTATATTTGAAATTTGAGAAAATATTGTTACTTTAGCATTCCTGAGTGCATTTGAAAAAATTAAAAAAAAAAAAAGGTCATGCTCAAAAGGAATGAAAAGTTGAGCAATTCAAATTCCAAGAAATGTTTCTCAATGCTTGCATATCCATATTCTATATCTAATACATGGACCATACATGGGGATTCCTCAATCAAGGTTTAATACCATCATATTTTCTAATTATTACGATTATCACTGTTAGAGTGAAGCGGGGCTTCTAATTGTTGTTCTGACTTTTTCTAATAAATAAAAAAAAAAATTTGTACACATGCTTACACTGAAGGAAAAATGGCTTAGAAAAGACACAATGGAAACCTAGGTGGAACTCCAAAATAATGGAAGTATATCTTCTAATATTTACATTTTTAATAGAAGGATAAATGTTGTCAAAACATTTCATACAAAATTTCTTCAAAGGCCAATCTTTGCAAAAGGTAATAAACCATGCACTATTCATATTGATAACTCAATAAACAAACCATCTATGCAAAGCTTGATGTTTAAATGATTTAAGTTTGAAGGAAATATTTACTCATTTTATGCACGCAATCACATTACTAAAATTGATTTCTACACAATAAGGAAGATATGTTAAGTTGTTTTAGATTGCCACCTACTTATCCATATTTATTTAAGTCTCAATTATCTCCTCACAAATGACTCCTTTTGTGATTGTTGTGTCCCTCTATGGTAGTATTCATTGCTCTATAGCTAATAGACCACAACCTCCCTTGCATGTGCCTTTTAGCACTTTAACTACTTGTAAAAGACTTGAGATTAAGCTATGTATCAATGTAGAAACAACATTTTTACACTAGAATATGATGTCAAACATGTGTGTTCTTATCACAACGGAAGACCTACAGATTAAGTTGAAATTCAATCATAAACAAAATATCATTACTTAAATATCAACAACAAATCACTCTCTATCCATGCATTCAAAAAACCAAACACCTTTTCTATTGTTATTCAAACAAGTTTACTCCCTCGGGGAGGGGTTTGGGGGTGTAGGAGGTTTGGGGGGGGGGGGGGGGCGCGGGAGTGTGGGGGGACGGTAGAGGAAGGGGAGGGGAGGGGGGTCGGGGAGGGGCGGAAGCTTAGGAAGCTTCGTTCAAACAGAAAATTCAGCTGAAAACAAACATCTAGCGTGGCATGCAAAAGATGGACCACGAAGAAATACAGAGTTGGCGAGCGAAACAAAGAGAAAACACAGATTTGATGGATGCAAGGAGTACAATAACTTGGTAATCATATCGAGGGATTTGTCATCATCATCATTTTCGGAGATTGGATCACGCTTGTTACTTTAATTATTAATGTGTAGTGAATCCAGACAAGAGATCTCTCGTGAGAGGAATAAGTTAATGGGGCCGGGGCTTCAATGTAGTCGTCAGGGGGTTGTGGGGGGCGCATGGGTAGGGGCTCGCCCATACTTGCCTAATTGTGCACTTAGTCTCATTATCCCTCACTTGACCTCCCGCTCGCCCATCGACCCGCCTACCCGTTAGAGGTGGCTGGGCAATTCTGATTATACAAATAAAAAATTTATGGTATATTTTTGTTGTTAATTTAAGTTAATATGTTTTTTTATTTACTAATTTATGTGTTTTTTTTTAGGAAAATGGCATCAAGGAAAATTTTTGTGAATCTTTCTGGACCAAAGAGTCTTAAAGGTGTATCTTCAAAAAACATTGGTGAACGAACTCCACCTGACCTCATGCCTACAAATATTTCAAGTGTTTTAAGTGATAAGAAGCTAATCTCATATTGGAAAAGTTCAAAAGAGGTGAAATTTCCATCAAGAGTCTGGTATGTGAAAGAAAGAGAGAGCACAACTGTGATTTTCGCATTGATTTTTAAGTTAATTATTATTTTTTGAAAAAAAAAGTTGTTATTATTATTTTTTTGACATGAAATTCATAAAAAAAACTATTATTTGACCATTTTTAGTTAATATTTTTGTATAAAAATTGTGATTTTGACATGTTAATTCTAGCAAAAAATTATCAAAACGTTTAGTTTTTTTGTTATATTTATGTTAAAAATGGTTATTTTTATGTCCATTGTTAAAAAATGTTGTTTTTTAGAAACAATTATTTCATGTGGATTGAAAAATTAATTAAGGATGTATAAATATGTAGATTATCTAAAATTCAAACTATCGACTTTCTAATTTAAAAACGCAAAACAATAAAAACCCCCTAAAAAAAAAAAATTTAAGATAGAGAACAAGAAAATATGAATAAAATGACGACTTCAAAAACTATCAAATTTAGAAAATAATTTTTTACATTTCACACACTAGAAAATTAAAAGTCAAAAAATGTCTTTTAAAAAAAGGGTGTGATGCAGAATACTCACTTTTTAAAATCAGCATGAAAATCACTACCATTCTAAAACTTGATTTCATGCTTGAACATGAAAAAAAATTAAAGTTCCAAAAACCATGTTCTAAAAAAAACATGTGTATTCTGCATCACCACTTTTGAAAATCGGGTCATTTTTTTGCTATCTCTACGAAACGGGTAACAGTATCAGTTCTCATTTCAAAGTTTACATTGTTAAAGGTTGAGACAAAGTATCATTGACAGGATAAGGGGTAATCTACTCTATCTGTCCATAACAAAATTTAGACATATGAAGATTTTTTCTATTTCGGAAGTGGAAATGTCAATAGAAAAGCAGAGATAACTGGTTCTTCACAGTGAATCGCCATTGTTGTGGTCACCAACAACCCCCCTCTTTGTTTGGTATTAGCAATAACATCAAGCAAAGGGGGACCCTTAACAAAAAATCCCAAAAATATTTTTATCAAAATTTTTGTATTTAACTCCCTAAAAGTTATATCGCATCGCAAAGAGAGAGTGAAGCGTTTTCCTATGCGCATAAATAAGCTGCAAAGAAGCGATGCGACATTCATCGCATCGCACATGTTGGAAGTGCTCTTAAATAGAAAGCATAAGGAATCGCCGATGGCCGATATGCGACGTCGCATATCGCAACGTCGCATAAGCAGCGCACAGTGATCAAATGAAAAATGCGATCTGCGATCTGCGATCTTACAAAATGCGATCTTGCGATTTGTGATCTGTGATGAATGAGACTATTAATTGTTGCGATGCAAATCACAGAAACCACTCATCGCAAAGTTTCTTCGGCATGATCTGTAAACCCAAAATTGAGCGCGCACCTTAAGGGAAATTAATGATTGCACGCCTGAGTATCCAAGGATGATCGCGTTGCGTTTTTCGAAGAGTCAAGTCATTATGAGTGTCATGATTATGCATTCATTAGAACTTAAAGCTTTCATGTCAATCTTTTCGTCATTTCTCTTTTCCTTTGCGTAAACTGCAAGGCAGCAACTAATATAAATCTATATGCAAGAAACATCTAAGGAAAAGGGGAAAGTGCCAATACTTGAAGAACAGAGAGGAGATGCCTTCGCAAATGGATGCCGCATGCAGCAGAGCCGCAGATTCCAGAGTATCACTCAACAGACACTGATGAAAATAGACTATCCAAGACTCAGAGTCAAAGGCGCACAAAAGCAGCATGTTTGCAAAAGATCATGGAGCTCAGACTGGGTAAAGAAAAAAGAAAAATGCTAAAGAGGGAGGACGCTCCAGAAAAGCCTGGAACAAAGAACGGAAGCAATTTTCAATACTGAGGATTGTTCAGGAAACGAAATCCCTAACTCATTGAGTCATTCGCACGGCCGGAAACCGAAATAGCAACAGCACAATCAGTTTGAAAGAAATCTGGGTTATACTAAGTATACACACAGCAAATACACCCAGCCAGAGGAAGATTTTCAAAAATATCTTCTAGTTTGTTAGAAAGAGGTGCCAGCTTTTGTTATTTCTACTTTTATCGCTCGAGCAAAAGAAAAAGACAACCAGCCGACTCTTTCCAGGCGAACCTTGCATTGCTTATAGCACTAAGGAGCAGATACAGAAACGGTTAGAAATTAGATTCAATTTTTAGAAATAAATTTGTTTTAGTAAAAGGGCGGTCATTTGAAGCCGTTTCCTAAATTTGTGTAATTAAGATTAGTTAGTTAGTAGTATTTAACCCTTCTCATGGCATTTGGAGAAGGGTCCGGAAATTTGTCAAAAAACTTGTCCTCAGAACATGCACTTTTGCACCCTCGGAGGGGGTTTTTGATGAATGGATGGATCAAGATTTATTTATGTTTGCATTTTAATGTCTGCTACTAATGTTGCACTTCTGTACTCTTAGTAGATGTTAGAAGTAAGTAGAGATAAATCGTTATTGCTTGAAGTTTGTGAGTGAAATCAGTCATAAATGGTACTTTTATCTCTTGATTAATTTCTGCTTATATTCTTAGAGTGATATACAGCTGAGTTGTTTATATGTTAATGTATGAATGTGTGGGTTACCATTTGGCACTTTTGTACGGTGGAGTCATTTATTTGTGCTTGACATATGAATAAATTGTTATGCGATATGTTGTTCACAACTGTTTTGCCTAACTTCTTATGCAGAATGGTTTATCTTAATCGATTTATATTCTTATGATAGCTAAATGATCTTTATTACCAGTTATTGTATGAAATCTTTTTAGATCGCATAATGAAAGAATTCTACCCCGGGTTAGTATAGATTAGATGTGCTGTTTTTTGTTAGATTACAATAGCATAGAGTCAGTTTAGAGTTTAGAATTAAATTAGCTTAAAATTACCCCTAAATTAGCATCATCAAAATCTACACACACACACATCCTTTGGATTGGGAAGCTGGTTCCATTATCCCCAGTCGGACCCGCTACACCAAACGGGCAAGGAGCCGCCAACCAGGTTCCAGACCGAGTGGGTATCCCCTTTGTTGTTGACCCGATTTCGGGGCCCTCAACACCTCCAAACAAATTTTGGTCGCCATGAGGAGGCCACGTGGCAGCCACTAGTTGGCCCATGTGGCACTCCCTCATTGGACCACTGTTGAGTCTTGAAAATTTCATTCATTTCCATTACACTTTCACTATTATGTCCATTATATCACCCCCATTTCACTACTATGTCACCACATTCATCCCACTTTCATTATCATTGGGCCACATTTATGTTTTTCCAATCTTTATTAATTCTAAGCCTTTTAAGTGAATTTGTGGTTAAAAATTAGAAAATAATGTGCATATGCTTATACCTAACAAATGGGTTGAGATTGTTGACATGTGTAGGTTGAAAGGAGGCTTCTAGAAGACCCTTATGTGGCACTCTAAGGCCAAATTCGAATTTGAGTGGAAAGAATCATGGGATCATGAGGATATGTGTCACATCTCCTAATTGTATTGTAACTCTAAGAAGACATGTGTCTTATCAGTTCCTATTTTGATTAGGACTCTAGAGGTAGAGGGAGAAATTCATGGACTCTCATTAATGAGATGGCTTCTCATCTTTTTGTATAAATAGGAGATCTCTCTCCTTCATTAGTTAGTCTTTTAGCTTGTGAGTTCTTTAGCTTGGAGTTTGTAGTTCTTCCTTGATGGCTTTTGAAAGCTTTGGAGAACTTTGTTGTACTTTGTAATTTTGAAGAATTTGAATAAAGCTTTGATGTTCTCAACATGGAAGGAGATGTGAAGTAGATGTCATGGAACATATTAGAATGTAAGGTAGAGTAGATTTTATTTTTTAAATTGTGATTTGATTTCATTATGTCATTTGATTGCTTTCAAGTTTGATAGATTAGATTTTTCATTCATGCAAGTGTGTTCAACCGGTTAATTGTAGATTAGTAATGCACATAGCTTCTTAATGACTAATGACATGATGGAATTATCTTGTCCTTCTGCTGATTTATTTTCTTAGTTCTAATTCCAGCACTGTTTATTTCTTTCAGTTTTGTTTTGTTCATTTACTTTTCTGCAAGAAAGATATTAGACTGCTCATGTCATTTTCAGTTACTTCCTATAGCCAGAGTGACTCAAATGGTGAGGGATTAAAGTATGAATGCGTAGTTTGATATTAGTTTTTTTTTCTACAAGTTAGTTATTGAATTGCTCATGTCATTTTCAGTTACCTTCTATAGCCAGAGCGACTCAAATGGTGAGGGATTGAAGTATGAATGCGTAGTTTGATATTAGTTTATTTTTCTGCAAGTTAGTTATTGAATTGCTCATGTCATTTTCAGTTACCTCCTATAGCCAGAGTGAGTCGAATGGTGAGGAGTTGAAATATGAATGTGTAGTTTAATATTAGTTTCATTTTGTGCAAATTAGATATCAGATTGCTCAATTTGTTTATGATTACCTCCTATAGCCAGAGCGAGTCGAATGGTGAGGGGTCAGAATATGATTTGATGTAATATGATTTAGTTTACTTTGCTTACAGTTTTTTAATTGCTTTAAGTTCAGTTTTCTTTTTATAAAGCAGCAAGGATACTGGGTTTCATAGTCACTAGCTCATTGTTTGGTTGTTGCATTCTATTTTGATTGAAGTAGCTGCATATTTACACTTTTTTTTAAGTACTAATTCCATCAATAACATGTTTTAAGATCTTTTGAAGTGCTAAGTTTTGGAAGTTACCATTAGGGACATAGACTTTGTCTTGAAATCTACATCCATACTTGTCCTTTAAAAGTATTCTTAAGACCTTAGAATAAGATTTCCATTTGCATCAGACACTTTAGGAAACCAACAAAAACAAAACCCAAAACAAAATAAAATCTATAAAACAATGAAGTAAGAAAAAGGTTAACTAAGCACATATGGTGCACCACACTTCATCAATTTACGATACCCGGATTGATAATTTATGTAGAGCAATTTAAGACGTTAAATTGACTAGACATTTTGGCGTCGTTGCCGGGGAAGTGTAATTAGGAGACCTTATTTCTTACATCTGAAAAAAATAAATAAATAAATAAATAAATAAAAAGAAAAAAAATAATAAATAAATTTAATAATTCTTGAGTATGCTCTCCTCTTGCACTTCGTGTGATCTGGAGGATCAGAAAAAGGATTGTTAAGTAAAAAAAAAATATTAATAATTCTTGAGTATGCTCTCTTCTTGCACTTTGTATGATCTGGAGGATCAGAAAAAGGATTGTTATGTAAAAAAAGAAAAAAAGAAAAAAAGGAGACAAAATAAACTTCATCATTTCAATTGATTAAAAAAAAAAAAAAATGAAACTCAACTGCTTTGATAGGTTCAAATTGTCCAAAATTGACTGGTTATGGTTTGTAGTGGTCCTTAAAACACTGTATCCTATTTTAATAAGGTTTTGCAACTTAGCTGCGGAAAGTGCCCTGATTCCGCAGCTAGTTGAGAATTCTGCAGTTGTTTCAAGGTTTAACAGGTTACAAGCATCCAATAAAAAAACCGACCACATGGGCATCTCCAGAATTGTCCCGACATGGATCCTATCCTAGTCACCCAACTCAGATCGAAAAAAAAAACCAGCTTATATAGCTATCTCCATTCCTAGTTTTCGTTGTGGCCTCAATAGAAAATCTGCATTCCTGTTCAAATTTTGGCCTTAAAACGAACCTGCAAAAGCATTAGCCTCCTCTAGTTGTTTTTCTGACTCTTGTAATCAGTAGCAGCAGGCCAATGTTAGTAAAAATCTTCAAACACTCATCCATATTCCATCCATTGCTGAAGTATCATCAACATTGTTACTGCTGCTATTTGTCGTCTCCATTATTTCTCCTCTCCGATTGAAAGAATTCGACCGAGGTTAGGGGTTCAATTTACCTTGAACTGAATCAGAAAATCAGTTGAAGAAGTAGGTTTCCCACAATATCTCAAGCTCCCAAACTTGTGAAATTCTTTTATCCCTCTGTCCAGTCGAAACATTCCAAGTAAAACTATGCCTATATGGAGATACTTGCCAACGCTTATGAGTAAATCAATAACTTTCCAGTGTGATGCAAGGATCATAATATAGGATTATATAGTGTTACGCTATTGATTCAAGAGAACATACCATATGCAATATCAATTGAGCGGAGGTTCATTACAACGTATTTATACAAAGAGCAGGGAGCACGGGCCAGAAAGCAAAAACATATAACCAAGAGCAAAATACTTGTTCAGGATGTCCTTGAAAATTCTAGCACCATTCATTTTCTATTTCCTGTGTTCCAAATTTGCAAATCAAACCAAAAAGCCGAATGCAGCAATTCATAAAAATACAGAACAATTAATCCACAAATGCGTAAAACACAGAAAAATGTCAACTTTCAAATGCACGATTTGCCCAAACGGAGGTGAATTTGAAGAAAATAAAACATGGATTTTTTCACCAGCTGGGTCAATTAGATAACCCAGAAAATGTTTGAAGAAGTTTGTGGCGGTCTGGGAGAAATCCTCAGTTCTTTGGAGCCTATTTTTGCCCGCCGCGTGTAAAAAACGGATTTTTGAACAGATTGTGATTGAATTCGACGTGCCTGAGAAAGGGGAATCCTAATTTGGTTCCGTTCTGGCACCTACTCTACCTCTACCACTACCACGTCTTCAACCCTTTGCCACCACCTCTTCTATCCTTAATGCCACCCGTTTGCAATTCATTAATGCCTGTTAACAATAGTTCCAATTTAAGACGGCTCTCCATTACGTGATCTGGTTAGATACGGCTCTTCACAGCCGATTGATAGACGTGGCATGGAGTAGCATTCAATCTTGATTTTAATGCATAACGGCCTCATGATTATGTTGGAAATAATACTGAGAGGGGGGGTGAATCAGTATTATCTGATTAATCAAACTTTTTAAATGCTCAGAAACATATACGCTACTTCAGTTAAGTGAACCAGCGTGTACACGCTACTGTGACGAAGTAAAACAGCGTATAGGAAGAAAACTCACAATTTAGTTAGCTTATTCTTCAATTAAGTGCATCAGGACATTATTCATCACATTAACAGTAAACATGTGCAGTAAAACAGAACAGATAAAAAGCCACACACATGAACACCAAGATATAAGGTGGAAACCCAATGTGGGTGAAAACCACCTGCTGCAAGTTGTCTCTATCTTTCTTTAATATGAAACTTCAGTTTACAATCTTTTGTACTGGTGCAGCCTTATACCAGTACGCAGGCTACAACCTGCAGAAGGCTTCAACCTTCTCTCGTTCTCCAAACTTCCTTGGAAGGGAGCTCCAACCCCCTTTGCTCTTGTACTAGCCAAGATACTAGTACGTAGGTGCTGACCTACAATCTTCCTTCTTTCAGATATCACTTTTCATACATTTTCAGACTTGGATATTCCTGAAGCACAACATTACAATCTGAAGACCACAAATCATTCAATTTCCACAACAGATCATTGAAGCATAAAACAACCAAACTTTGAATCACTGAACCACTGAACCCTGTCAATCACCAGTTACCAAAACACAGAGCAGACTACAGAACTCTGCAATAACAGTCAGACCCCACTGTAAACCCAAAATCAAGCTTCAAAAGATATACGCTACTTCAATGAGCAAAACCCGCGTATACACGCTCTTTTACCGAAGCCAACCTGCGTACAGATCTAAAAATAAACTTTCTCAATTTGCAGCTGTACCAGACATTAGTTAGATCCAAAACGTAACATTGCGACAATATGCAGATCTAGAAATACGCATAATCAACCATATCATGATAGTGCATTTCAAACCATTAGATCCCGATCTATCCTTAGATCTAGTCTTCCATCAACCGATGTGATCTCTCCTTGGCTTAGATCAAGCAACCCAGAACCTGCATATCAGATCTCTTTCTCTCTTAGATATTCAAGCCTTGTCGAAAGATGATTTTGCCTAATGATCTTCTTCTCCTTATATAGTCTTAGGCCTAGCTCAATACCAAGAGCCAAAACCATAGTAACACAATACCATCAACTTCAAAACTAGGGATCGACACGCCCGTCGAGACACAATGGTCCGAAATCATAGGCACAACTTCCAAGGACTAACCACCATGGACCAAAGGAACCTTTCCACATACACGCGCTTTTTATGAATCGAACTTGCGTGTACACGCGACTTGGGCTTAACGAAACGACGTGTATGAGCTTCCTTGGTATGCTGTACTGAGATCTGTCTTCTGATTAAGTTGCCATCACCTGTACCAACCTCTGAGCACCTGTACCATCCTCTGAGTGAGTTGCCATCAAGGACAACACTTGAATCATAATGCCAACAATCTCCCCCTTTGGACTTGATGGCAACCATCACACCAAGTCACTCTCCCCCTTTGACATCAAGGGCAAAGGGCTGTGCTCCCCCTGAGGACATGCTGATATCTCTGTTTGGCTGTGCTGACTTGTGCTCCCCCTGACCGAAGGCCAGATCTGCAAAAGATGTTCTTCAACAAGAACCAAGACTTATACACCATAAGGGACCTTCCTATCACCAAAAGACTCAATACATACATCCATACTCCCTACCAAGAGGGGACATAACAGAAACAACCAATTATATTACAGCATTCATCCCAGGCATAGTGGGGAAACCAACAAAGGCCGTTACATGACCTTGATACCATAAAAGAGATATGACAAGAGAGATACATGACATAGAGACAACAGATCTAGACCAAGACTTAGGAAAGACACCAGCAGCATCTGATAAACATCTTGTTAGATCAGCAACCAGAATTTCTTTCTGAGCTCCTTCTCCTGAAACCAACAACCAAAACATCTGAATGCCAACAATGCTTTATGAGACTTTTGAGCTGCTCCCCCTGAACCTGTGCCTGTTGCACTCCCTGAAACTGTGCCTGAAGAATTCTGACATTCCTATTGCTGTTCAGAACTTCAGAGTTTTCCCTTGCTGTTCAGAACTTCATATACGCGTTTTATCCTGTACAAAACAGCGTATGTACGCGGATATTCTTTCTGCAACAAGCGTCCAGCATACACGCGACTTACCCAGCATGAATCCGCGTGTATACGCACATATCCCTTCCGTAACCTGCGTATACCAACTTTTCTGTAGAACAAACAAACTTCAACAACAGGATGAAGCATCAACTACTCCCAGCTTTTGTCTGAGATATTCAAAAGTTTCCCTGGGCAGTGGTTTTGTGAGAATATCAGCAACTTGCTCTTTAGAAGGAACATACTCCAACTTGACCTTCTGCTCAAGCACTTGTTCCCGAAGAAAATGGTACTTGATTGGTATGTGCTTGGTCTTTGAGTGCATGACAGGATTCTTTGAAATGCTGATTGCACTTGTATTATCACATAAGATAGAGACAGGTGGAGTGCAAGTGATTTGAAAGTCCTGCAAGGTCTGCATCATCCAAAGAAGTTGTGTGCAACAAGATGCTGCAGCCACATATTCTGCTTCAGCTGTAGATAAGGCAATCGAACTTTGTTTCTTGCTGAACCAAGATACTAATCTGGAACCCATGAAGAAAGCACCTCCACTTGTGCTTTTCCTATCATCCACACTTCCAGCCCAATCTGCATCTGTGTAAGCATGAAGAGTGAGATCAGTATTTCTAGGATACCATAAGCCATAGTTTTGGGTCCCTTGAAGATATTTGAAGATTCTTTTGACTGCCTGAAGATGAGTTTCCTTTGGGTTGGCTTGAAATCTTCCAACCATTCCTACTGCATGTGTAATATCTGGTCGAGTACCTGTCAAATAAAGCAAACTCCCAATCATGGATCTATAAGTGGGTTGGTGGACTGCTGCTGATTCATCATTTGCACTGAGGCTGCATCCTGTAACCATGGGTGTACATACTGGCTTTGACTCTTCCATGCCATACTTCTTCAAGATCTGCTTGAGGTATTTGGTTTGAGACAAGAAGATACCTCCTTCATTTTGTTGGATTTGCAATCCAAGAAAATATGTCAATTCTCCAAGAAGTGACATTTCGAATTCTTTCTGCATAACCAAGGCAAAGTTTTGACTCATGGTCTCTTCATTGCTGCCAAAAATAATATCATCTACATAAACAACAAGAATTAGCAATTTGTTATTTTCAACTTTTATATAGAGATTGCTATCTGCTGATCCTTTTGAAAAGCCTTGTTGGTGAAGATATTTGTCCAACCGATAGTACCAAGCCCTTGGAGCTTGTTTGAGCCCATAGAGTGCCTTTTTCAATCTGCATACAAGGTTTGGATCATTTCCAAGAATGAACCCATCTGGCTGCTCAATATATACTTCTTCTTCTAAGTCTCCATTCAGGAAGGCTGATTTCACGTCCATTTGAAATACCTTGAAGTTTTGAAAGCTTGAGAGAGCAAGGAACATTCGGATGGCCTCTAGTCTTGCCACAGGAGCAAAGGTCTCTTCAAAATCTATTCCTTCTTGCTGTGCATACCCTTTACAAACAAGTCTGGCCTTGTTTCTAATTACTTCTCCATTTTCATTTAACTTATTCTTGAAGACCCATTTTGTTCCTATTACATTCTTATCTTTTGGTCTAGGAACTAATTCCCAAGTGTTGTTCCTTTCGATTTGCTCAAGTTCTTCATCCATTGCTTTGACCCAACATTCATCTTTGCATGCTTCTTTCACATTTTGTGGTTCAATGGAGGAGAGTAGAGCCAAGTAGCTTGAAGCTTCTGCAAGTGTCCTTCTTGTTTGTACTCCTGCTTCTTTCTGCCCCACAATCTGAGTTTCTGGATGATTCTTTTGGACATATCTGGATGGAGTCTTCTCTTCTATTCTTGTCTGCTCCTCTGGTTCTTCTTGAGATTCTTCTTCTTCTTGAGGTTCTTCTTCTTCATCATTTCGCCTTTGAGAGTAACCTTCATCTTCTTCAATGTCTTCATGATGAACTTGCCTAGGAATATATCCCTTCTCATCAACCACTATATCAATACTGTCAACAATTCTGCCAAGTCTTTTATTGTAGCACTTGTATGCTTTGCTATGTGGAGAATAACCAAGAAGAATGCCCTCATCTGCTCTAGGTTCAAGTTTGCCAAGTTGCTCATCAGTATTCTTAATATAACATTTGCTCCCAAAGATTTTGAAATGCTTCACGGAAGGAGTTTTACCACTCCAAAGCTCATGAGGTGTTTGAGTGCTGTTTACTCGGACATTTGTTTTGTTAAGAATGATAACAGCAGCATGTGCAGCTTCACCCCAGAAGGTTGCAGGAGTACCTGATTCATCGAGCATAGCACGAGCCATTTGTTGGATAGTTCTGTTCATTCTTTCCACAACCCCATTTTGCTGAGGAGTTCTAGCTGTAGAGAATTCTCTTCTTATCCCATGTTCATCGCAGAAATCGAAAAATTCATTTGATGTGAACTCCCCACCTCTGTCAGATCTGAGGCACTTAATTTTGTGTCCTGATTCATTTTCAGCCAATGCTTTGAAGGATTTGAATTTTTCGAATGCTTCATCTTTGTGCTTCATAAGCCCTAACCAAACAAACCTTGAGAAATCATCAATGAATAATATCAGATATTCTTCTCCTCGAGGTGTCCTTTTCCTAAATGGACCACATACATCTGTATGGACTAGCTCAAGAGGCAAGCTAGCTGATCCTTCCTTCTCTGGAAAGTTAGTTCTGGTTTGCTTTCCAAACTGACAAGATTTGCATATGGTGTTGTCTGGAATTTTGATATCTGGAAGATCGCGAACTGCCTGATATTTGCATGCTTTCCTTATTTGTGAGAAGCTTAGATGTCCCAACCTTCGATGCCATAACCAGTGCTCTTCATCCTTGCTAAGATAGCATTGTTGTTGTCCTTCTTCAAATATGTACAGATTATTTGGAGTTCTTTTGCCTTTGAGAACTGTTTTACCTGTATCAAGATCACGAACAAGACATCCATTCGATCTGAAAATAACCTCGGTTTTTTGATCACACATCTGGCTGACACTTAGAAGATTATGCTTCAATCCATCAACATACAAAACATTTCCAGCCTTGACCTTTTCTTTCAAAGGAGCAATACCTTTTCCTTTTATAGTTGCAGGAGTATCATTTCCAAAAGAAACTTTCTTTCCCTTTTCTAAAGTAGAATAAGATTCAAGTTTTTCTTTATCACCTGTCATATGTTTCGAACATCCACTGTCAATGTACCATAGATTTTCCTGTCCTTCTGCATAAAACGCTATCCCACATCTTTCTGTCTGAGGTTCTTTTATTCTCCATTTTTTGGTGCTCGTGGCTTGTTCCTTTTTCTCCTGAAACCTGCTCCTGCATTCAGACTCTTTATGACCAAAATTATTGCAAATAGAACATTCAACTTCATTTTCAAGAACCGAAAAGTTGTTATAGGTCCTCTTTGTAATCCCTGTCATACTTCTTTGTTTTTGAGCTTCCCTAGTCATGATTGTTTTATATGCAACACATTGAGCTGCTTTGTGACCAAAGTTATGGCAAGAAAAGCATTGTCCATTGAAGAAGCTTCTGCGGTTATTGAATCTACCAGCCAACTGATTGTAATTTCTATTTTCATCTATTCTTGTGCCAAACTGAGAAGATTTTACCTGTGGTTGGTTGTAGCTTTTGTTCACCCTTAAGAAGGATTGTCCCTGATAGTTTCTGTTTGTAATTCGTCCCTGCTTTACCTGATTATCTTCATTGTTCTTCTGCTCATTTCTTCTTGCTGCATCAAGATAACTTTTTGAGGTGGATGCTTGAGAGGTTTCTCCATTATAGCCCAAACCTGTCTTGTTTAGAGGAGACCGCTGCACATTGATAATCTCATCCAAAGTTTCAGATCCTTTGACAAACTTAAGATTAATAGTTTTTGTTTTCTCAATTTCTTTTCTGAGACCAACAATTTCACCTTCTAGTTTTTCAAGATGTTTTTCCTTTTCATCAATTTGAAATTGCAAAGTATCAATGATCACACTCTTTTCTTCTATGCATCTCTTGAGTCTAGTAATTTCATTATAGAGATTATCCACATCTACAGCATCCTCATAATCATCATCTTCAAATGCCATTAATAGCTTATATTTATTACCTTGTTCATCTTCATCACTGTTTGATAAGCCATCACTATCTTCATGGGTGTAGTAGCTTTTCTTATTTGCACTTTGTTTCTTATTCCATCTAGCAGGTTCTTTTCCTTTATCCTTATTAGGACATTTTGCAGCATAATGACCTACTCTTCCACAAGCAAAGCATTTGAAAGGTAGCTTACCTCTGAACCTTCCAGCACCCCTTTGAAGATTTCTGACAAAATTTGATTCTTCTTCCTCTTCTTCTGGAACATGGCTTGCTTCATAGTAATCTTCTTTTCTTGATGCCTTAAAAGCAGCTTCCCTTCTGTCTGATGGACCTCCCTTTCTCATTTCATAAGCAGTTAGAATTCCATGTAGCTGAGACATAGTGAGAACTTTGAGATTTTCCTTTTCTTCTATTGCAGATACTTTAGATTCAAACTTGGGGGATAATGATCTTAGAATCTTTTGAACTACTATAGTCTCTTTTATTTCTTCACCCAGATTTTTCATACAATTAACAATCTCATCTACCCGAAGAAAATAATTAGCCACACTTTCATCATTATACATCTTGAGGGTCTCATATTGAATCCTGAGAGTTTGAAGTTTAGCTTGCTTTACCTGTTCATCTCCTTCATAGCTAGTGATCATTTTGTCCCATATCTCTTTTGCTGATTTGAAGTGCATGACCTTCATGAATTCTGTTTGAGATATACTTCCTAATAGAGTACTGACTGCTTTTGCATTTGTTTCATATGCCTTTTTCTCAGCTGGATCTGTAGGAGTAGCTGAAGGAAAAACATAGCCTGTTTCTACAATGTCCCAAACTTCTGTACCAAGAGATTGAAGATATGCAGTAACTCTTACCTTCCAATAATTGAAATTTGTTCCATCAAAAACCGGTGGCCTGATTGATGCTTCTTTCTCGTAGTTGCTCATGATGAATGATCTTCCTTCAAGCGATCAAGCTTCTCTGAAGGACCTGCTCTGATACCAATTGTTGGAAATAATACTGAGAGGGGGGGTGAATCAGTATTATCTGATTAATCAAACTTTTTAAATGCTCAGAAACATATACGCTACTTCAGTTAAGTGAACCAGCGTGTACACGCTACTGTGACGAAGTAAAACAGCGTATAAGAAGAAAACTCACAATTTAGTTAGCTTATTCTTCAATTAAGTGCATCAGGACATTATTCATCACATTAACAGTAAACATGTGCAGTAAAACAGAACAGATAAAAAGCCACACACATGAACACCAAGATATAAGGTGGAAACCCAATGTGGGTGAAAACCACCTGCTGCAAGTTGTCTCTATCTTTCTTTAATATGAAACTTCAGTTTACAATCTTTTGTACTGGTGCAGCCTTATACCAGTACGCAGGCTACAACCTGCAGAAGGCTTCAACCTTCTCTCGTTCTCCAAACTTCCTTGGAAGGGAGCTCCAACCCCCTTTGCTCTTGTACTAGCCAAGATACTAGTACGTAGGTGCTGACCTACAATCTTCCTTCTTTCAGATATCACTTTTCATACATTTTCAGACTTGGATATTCCTGAAGCACAACATTACAATCTGAAGACCACAAATCATTCAATTTCCACAACAGATCATTGAAGCATAAAACAACCAAACTTTGAATCACTGAACCACTGAACCCTGTCAATCACCAGTTACCAGAACACAGAACAGACTACAGAACTCTGCAATAACAGTCAGACCCCACTGTAAACCCAAAATCAAGCTTCAAAAGATATACGCTACTTCAATGAGCAAAACCCGCGTATACACGCTCTTTTACCGAAGCCAACCTGCGTACAGATCTAAAAATAAACTTTCTCAATTTGCAGCTGTACCAGACATTAGTTAGATCCAAAACGTAACATTGCGACAATATGCAGATCTAGAAATACGCATAATCAACCATATCATGATAGTGCATTTCAAACCATTAGATCCCGATCTATCCTTAGATCTAGTCTTCCATCAACCGATGTGATCTCTCCTTGGCTTAGATCAAGCAACCCAGAACCTGCATATCAGATCTCTTTCTCTCTTAGATATTCAAGCCTTGTCGAAAGATGATTTTGCCTAATGATCTTCTTCTCCTTATATAGTCTTAGGCCTAGCTCAATACCAAGAGCCAAAACCATAGTAACACAATACCATCAACTTCAAAACTAGGGATCGACACGCCTGTCGAGACACAATGGTCCGAAATCATAGGCACAACTTCCAAGGACTAACCACCATGGACCAAAGGAACCTTTCCACATACACGCGCTTTTTATGAATCGAACTTGCGTGTACACGCGACTTGGGCTTAACGAAACGGCGTGTATGAGCTTCCTTGGTATGCTGTACTGAGATCTGTCTTCTGATTAAGTTGCCATCACCTGTACCAACCTCTGAGCACCTGTACCATCCTCTGAGTGAGTTGCCATCAAGGACAACGCTTGAATCATAATGCCAACAGATTAATCCTCGGGTTTAACTAATATTCGACTGCACTTTCACACTCCACCTGTAATCATGGGAAGTGACCGATTTCATTACGGCTCCTCTCCACCGCATAATTTCCGCAGCCATTTCATAAACGTGTTTACATCTTCTTCACAGTCATTTAGTTTAAAGTTCTGCTGGGTTCACTTCATATCTCCACAGTTCTATTGAAGCACAGTTGCATTTTCACTTTGTTCATATCAGTCTCCGCTCTATTTCGTGAATGCACCTCGGCTGCCTGTCCCTGAATCTTGTTCACTCCCACTACCTATTATCCGATTTACATTTTCAGTCACTGTTGTCTTCTCCATAAACCCCGTAACCCAGCCATCTTACCTCTATTAAACCCTCACACGCAGACAAATTTTAAACAGAAGGAAGGATGGGTCAGGTATTAAGGGCAGAACCGGAAGAGACTAAGTTTATGGAAGGGCGAAATGGTTATGGTCATGGTTATAGGATGTTTATCAAACTATAAGTCCATCACTAAAACTATTTTACTCCATTCACAGAGTTCTTACATGCAGACAAAAAAAAAAAAAATTGATGGTTGACTATTTCAACCACTTTCCACAGCTGGTTCAACTTTCCACAGCTGTTTTGTTAAACTCTACGTTGCAGGTGCCATTAAGCAAAACAAGCCACATGGGTAGCTGGGGGAACGTCAGTACATGGATGGTGTCCTATTCATTTGATCCAATTCGATGAAAAAGACCCCGGTCAAAGGGAAGTCAAGTTGTGTGTTATCACTAAGTTGCCACACTAAGTCGCTGCATGTCAAGAAAAAAAATAATAATTTTGAATCAATGAAATGAATAAGTTATTTGCTCACTTTTCTGAAGGTATTGATTAATTTTGGACTGATGATGAAAGATGAATGGCTAACTTTTTATTTAAGATTTTTAGCTACAGAAACTGCGTACATTCCGCTGCTAAAGTCCAATTCCGCAGTTGTTCTCTAATTCCGCAGCCAGAAAAACCTCATTGTTCAAATCAGCCTATCTTTCTCATACAAAATCAGATTTTGATGATTTAAGTATCGTTGGAAAGATCTCAACAAGATCTACACAATGAGAAATCTATCATTAGAGTTTGAAATGGAAAATAATGAAATAAATTGCTGAAAAGAAGAAACATTCAACTTGGGGCACCAATTCCAAAGCAGGTATAAATTCTTTTGATTTTTCCTTTGAGAACTTGTTTCATTAATACAAATTATTTGTTTTGTGTGTAAATATCATAACTAGAGGGATTGATCACCTCTCTCCTTTGATAATCTTACATTCCATTGCAGAAGAAGTATTAGTTTTCTTTGCAGGTTCCAGGAGGAAGGACAAATGACTACAAGAGAATGGTGTCTCTCTAAGAGACCAATTTGTTTCATAAAAGAATGATCAGTAACAAAGAGGAAATATGCTGATGCAAAATCAGAACCAAACACTTGAAAAACTTTCAGATACTATTGTCTCCATCACATCCATACTTCATAATAAACCATTCACCTCATTTCACTCCATATTTTCCATTTACATTCACATACACTTTCCATCTCTTTTTGCCCATTCATATCCCACAAATAAAAGCAAGAGGCTCATTCACATGCTTATTGTCCATTGCCATTTCTGTTCTCCATTTTCATCTTCCATTCTTTTTCATTTTCATTCCGCAAATAAGCCCTGCTTCAATGCAAATTATTGAGTCCATAGTCCTTTGAGTCTAAGTTCTTTGTAAAAACACCTTGAGGCTTGCATGCCTTAATGGCAAGTCCTCATGCTGACAAACAATGGGCATACATTAATGTCCCTTGTTCGTCAAATCTTCTAGATGACTCGACTTCGGCAAATTCATTCGTACCTAGCAAGATGTGTTTGGGCATCTTGACTCTCATTGTCATCAATGGTGAGAGTTCTCGTGTTGACTAGTGGCATCCATTAATGGCCACTAAGCCAACAATTTCTTACTATGTTCAACATCAGAACATCTTTTCACATAGTAGGAATTGTGCCAATGAGTTTTGAAGACATGAAGACTATTATTTTCAGCATTTTGGAGCAGATTCAGTAAGTTTTAGTAGAAGCAATAAAAAGTCATCTTATCTCTCTATCCATGACTCCTCTTGTTCAGCCACTTGAAGAATAATTGATCAGAAATTTTCAGCCACTACACATACAACTCATCCATTCCAAAGGGTAAGTGAAAGTACGTCATTTTCTAACTTTTGACCATAGAATTCCATAAAAAGCTAGAATGATAATTGTTGGAAAAACATTTCTCTTCCTCATTTCATAAAATTGCCAATACCATCAGTTGGGGGGGAATACATTCATATTCATATCTTGCCATGTCCACATCATATTCAGGAGCCCACATACTTCCAACATATATTAATTATTACATTGCTATTATGAGCATACAATGGCTTTTGAAAAATTGCTTAAAGGATAAATTGGATACAAACAAAATCATGGTTGTCACACAAAAACCAACCATCATGCAATCCAATAAAGATATACTTTGCAACAATAATCAAAATATCATTATGCAAAGTTCAAAGATCAAAATAGAATACAACAACAACAACAAAAAATGGTTGTAACACAAGAACCAACCATGTTGCAATTCAAGTAAAACACTTTGCAGAAATATGAAGTTATCAAATGATATCATGCAAAGTTAAGCCAAAGCTCAAGGATCAAAAGAGTTAATGTAATATATATTGCATAAGGACATGCAATAGCTTTAGTTAGGGGGTATGTTGAGTCTTGAAAATCACTTTCACTATTATGTCCATTATATCATCTCCATTTCACCTCCATTTCACTACTATGTCACCACATTCATCCCACTTTCATTATCATTGGGCCACCTTTATGTTTTTCCAATCTTTATTAATTCTAAGCCTTTTAAGTGAATTTGTGGTTAAAAATTAGAAAATAATGTGCATATGCTTATACCTAACAAATGGGCTGAGATTGTTGACATGTGTAGGTTGAAAAGAGGCTTCTAGAAGACCCTTATGTGGCACCCCAAGGCCAAATTCGAATTTGAGTGGAAAGAATCATGGGATCATGAGGATATGTGTCACATCTCCTAATTGTATTGTAACTCTAAGAAGACATGTGTCTTATCAGTTCCTATTTTGATTAGGACTCTAGAGGTAGAGGGAGAGATTCATGGACTCTCATTAATGATATGGCTTCTCATCTTTTTGTATAAATAGGAGATCTCTCTCCTTCATTAGTTAGTCTTTTAGCTTGTGAGTTCTTTAGCTTGGAGTTTGTAGTTCTTCCTTGATGGCTTTTGAAAGCTTTGGAGAACTTTGTTGTACTTTGGAATTTTGAAGAATTTGAATAAAGCTTTGATGTTCTCAACATGGAAGGAGATGTGAAGTAGATTTCATGGAACATATTAGAATGTAAGGTAGAGTAGATTTCATTTTGTAATTTTTGATTTGATTTCATTATGTCATTTGATTGCTTTCAAGTTTGATAGATTAGATTTTTCATTCATGCAATTTTAATTCATGCAAGTGTGTTCAACCAGTTGATTGTAGATTAGTAATGCACATAGCTTTTTAATGACTAATGACATGATGGAATTATCTTGTCCTTCTGCTGATTTATTTTCTTAGTTCTAATTCCAGCACTGTTTATTTCTTTCAGTTTTGTTTTGTTCATTTACTTTTCTGCAAGAAATATATTAGACTGCTCATGTCATTTTCAGTTACCTCTATAGCCAGAGCAACTCAAATGGTGAGGGATTGAAGTATGAATGCGTAGTTTGATATTAGTTTATTTTTCTACAAGTTAGTTATTGAATTGCTCATGTCATTTTCAGTTACCTCCTATAGTCAGAGCGACTCAAATTGTGAGGGATTGAAGTATGAATGCGTAGTTTGATATTAGTTTATTTTTCTGCAAGTTAGTTATTGAATTGCTCATGTCATTTTCAGTTACCTCCTATAGCCAGAGCGAGTCGAATGGTGAGGGATTGAAGTATGAATGTGTAGTTTAATATTAGTTTCATTTTATGCAAATTAGATATCAGATTGCTCAATTTGTTTATGATTACCTCCTATATCTAGAGCGAGTCGAATGGTGAGGGGTCAGAATATAAGTTGATGTAATATTATTTAGTTTAATTTGCTTACAGTTTTTGAATTGCTTTAAGTTCAGTTTTCTTTTTATACAGCAGCAAGGATACTGGGTTTCATAGTCACTAGCTCATTGATTGGTTGTTGCATTCTATTTTGATTGAAGTAGCTGCATATTTACACTTTTGTTTAAGTACTAATTCCATTAATAACATTTTTTAAGATCTTTTGAAGTTCTAAGTTTTGGAAGTTACCATTAGGGACATAGACTTTGTCTTGAAATCTACATCCATACTTGTCCTTTAAAAGTATTCTTAAGACCTTAGAATAGGATTTCCATTTGCATCAGACACTTTAGGAAACCAACAAAAACAAAACGGCAAAACAAAATAAAATCTATAAAACAACAAAGTAAGAAAAAGGTTAACTAAGCACATATGGTGCACTACACTTCATTAGTTTATGATACCTGGATTGATAATTTATGTAGAGCAATTTAAGACGTTAAATTGACTAGACAGCCACCACAAAGAAACCAACAACGAATGAAAACTAACCAAATTCATTACCGATCAAATGATGCCAAGTGTCGACAAACCATTGGTTGATGGAGAACCCAATCACCTACCAAGGCATGGCCCAGTAAGCATACAGACTACTAACTGGGTGTACCTGCAACTCTTTTTCCAAAAAAAATAGTTGTTTCCCAAATTGATCAAAACACGTTTCTACGAGCATCCAATCTCATATTTGAGTGAAACGAGTTGCACTAGATTCAGATCACCGAGACCTATCCAATCATATAGGTTTTGAGATCTATCGCACACATTCAATTTTGAGCATTATTTTGATCCATTGGATCAACAAGATAACACCCCAGGTCAGTTTCAAGAAAGAAATTCCTAAAGATAATATATTTGAATGCCATTGGTTCATTTTCACCTTCTAAGGGAGTAACCATGTGTTTCATGTACCGCTTTGAATTCACCTGGATTTGATTTTTTCTACCCTTGTACATAAGTCATATATGTGACCATTCTGTTATCACTTAGAACTAAAAATTTGATGTATGTCAATTTCTATCCTAGTCCGATGACAAAGGTCTGTGTTAAGTTGATTTCGTTTTTTTTCCCTCACTTAGGATTTGGAGTTTTAAAAAGTTTTTAACTCAAACCATACTCAACTCCCATTGGTTCTCCTCCACCATCATTGTTCTATAGTCATATCTTGTCTTATCTGAGTCACCATGTCTTTTAGTAATTTCGCAGCGTAATCCCATTCGCCAGTTTCGCAGCGCAATCATGGATAAACGTTTTCGCAGCGCATCATGATTAGGCCGTTTCGCAGCGCATCATGAAAATTTAAAACTAACAGCGCTGCGAAATCATGGATTCGTGCATTTCGTAGCGAATCTTTCCCGAAATGTCAAGTCTGTTGGGTGAGTCATCAGTTATGTCCTCTCATGTCAATTTATGTACTTCTCGTATCACGTTTGAACGCTCATTTGCCATTATCACCACCACTAGATCTGTTGATATGCACAGAGTATCATTCCCAAGAAATTTTACCGTGCATAAACCTTAATGATGGTCGTGAGTGCTGCATGAGTGACAAATCTGCCAGATTATGTATTAAAAGGTTTCAAATGGAAGAGTTTAAATTTCAAGCGAGGCTGATAATCAAGCGAGGCTGAATTAAAAAGGAGCTGAATCACGATTTCAACCGGAGCTGTTAATCTTTGTATGTGAAGATCTCGAAGAAAGAATGGAGAAAAAAGAGCACAGATCCGGTAAATGTCAGAGGACTGAACCTGAGGGCCTGGACATAACGCTGAGAGATGAAGGGGTGAAGAAAGCGTTTAAATATGTCGGGTGCTGGAACTTTTGCAAAAAGCTACAAGGAGGACATGCACAGGTAACTAAAGAATTTGCGCTAAACTTCACTGGTTTAAATTCAAAGGTAGCCATGTTAGAAGTGCAGGTTTCTCCAGAAGCAATACCTACTGTGACAAAGATCCCAAGAGGACAAGAGGAATGGTTTAAGAATTTCAAATTTGACCTGAATCCTTGTAAGGAGTTTTTAAAGGATGCATATGTAAATGAAGATTTAACTAAAGCAGTGCCCAGGAATTATCTCAAGGAACATTATGCTCTTTTACTCACCTGCATACAGAAGTATTTGACTTGTGAAGGAAGGTACAACAAGGTTTATTCTTACCATTTCAAACTGCTTTTGCATTTCACTGGGAAAGTCTCCATAGACCTTCCTTTTTATTTGTTTCGTAGCTTGAGTAAGATGTGTGATAAGGTGCAGCTAAGGAAAGAGGACTGTGAAACCTCTTTGTTTCATCATGATTTAATCAAGCTGCTGGTTTTAGATGGCCTCCAAAAGATAGACAGAGATTGGAATTCTTTTATTTTCATGGCTGGATTCCAAAGCAAGACTGGCCTCACTCCTCAACCGGCCAGAGAATTTACAATAGTTGAGCTCCAAAAAGAAGCAAGAGCTAAAAGGGTTCCAAAGTCACAGCTAAGAAAACCAGTGAAGCCACTAATCATTCAAGATCAACCTCAGAAATCAACAAAGGAAAAAACTCATGATAAGAAGACTATACCTAAAACAAGCACATCTGAAGCAGTCTCAAGGGTAAGGACAAGTCAGATAAATAAGGAAAAAGGTAAAGCCATAGCAGTTGAAGAGAGCCCAGTGTCTAAGGCAAGTTTGAATGATTTATTACAGGCCATTGAATTTGAGCAGTCTGAACCAGTCCAAATTGATTTGACACAGTCAGAGCAAGAAGGTACCAAGAAGTCTAAGGCCTCAAAAAGGCTTAAATTCGATGAGCCAGCTGAAGAATTCATTTTTAAACCCAGAAGACCTATAACAAGGAAATTCCAGCAAGTAAAGGAAGCACTGCCAGGAACAGAGGAAACAGGGAAAGGAACGCAAAAGGACACAAGCAAAACAGTCATCACATCTCAAGGAGATAATATAGCAACCATAAAGAGCCAATTAGAAGCAGCTAAATATGAGATTGCCAAATTGAAGAAAGCCGCTAGAAAACATGCAGTCATATACGCAAAGTATCGTAAAGCTCTATGGAAAGGGAGTGAAACCCTAGAAAACCAGTTGAATTCAGTGGTTGATGGCCATTCACAATTTCACACATGGACAGTACCAGCAATCAGAGAAGCCAGGTACATCAGAAGAATCAATATGCAACTGAGAGCTGGGAATAGAGCTATGAAGAAACAAATTGAAGATCTGAAAGCACAGCTAGGTCAGCTACCTGCTAAATGAGTTTTGAGGCCAAGTAAGATTTTGTTTTAAAATTTAGACAAATTTGCTTGACTTTGTCTTTTTGAGGAAACATAAATCCCTGTGCGACATGTGTAAAGTTTAAGAAAGTTTTGGGCAATCAAATACTCGACTAATAAGGGTGTCGGGGCAAAAGCAAGTTGTTTTTAAAAAAAAAAAAAAAACTCAGCAGTTTCGTAGCGCGCTACGAAACTGCTGTAGGTGATGATCTTAACACAAACAGGTAATTTTGAATTATGAGCGGGAATTTTGAAAAGGAAACGCCTAAAGGGGGTGCAAACATCAGCTGGAGCAACAATAGTCAATCAGATCAAGACAGGTGGATGCTTTAAAAAGGTGGAATATTTCAACCCAATTTTAAAATTTCTGTTGTAAAGTCCCTTTATCACCGTTCAAGAGGTATCAAACGATTTGCATACAAGGAACTTTTTCCTGCATACATGTTCATCGATGGAGCTTACAACACATCAAGAACGTGGCAGTTTTCCATGTTTTGGGTTATTAAAGGCTAGAAGACATGCTTCTGTACATTCAAACTTTTTGAGGAAAACTGAAGCCGAGAAGCAAGGGAAATCTCCTAATAGTTCTGAGCGGTTAAAAGATTCAGTGTTCAAGGTCAATATGGAGCATTAAACATCCAGCTCACACAAATCGAAAGAAGACCAGGTGTCAAAGAACAAGGAGAAGCCATTATGCATGGAAAATGGAGTTAGAGTCATAGTTAATTTAGAACTCTTAAAAAACTCCAGTCAGCACTTTATTGTATTTATTAGTTAGTTAAATAGTTGATAGGTGTCATTAGAGGTAGTTATCGAATTCCCCTCATGTTGGAGGAGGAAACTCGATCAGTTAGAATAAGAATTCTATATATAGCTGAAACAGCAATATAATGATGGTTGGGAAATTTTATAACAGAGCATTGTTTTGGCTTATGTAAAGGCAAAGTTTCAGTAATATAATTGGGCTGCTTTACTTCTCAGGATTCATGAAGGATTTCTATGTTCAGAATGTGTGATTTTATCTTTTCCTTAATGTCTTTTACAGTTGCATAGATGTATAATCACTCAGAATTCACTGATTGTGCTCTGATTTCCTGTATGCATTTATGAGATGTGGTTCCATATGTGTTATATTCTGAATACTCAAATGTTGAATGCCCTGACTTCTATGTAAAGGCAGTATCATTGTTTACTGAGGTGTTGTTGACTCCATAGGCCCAATGGAAATTTGTTTAATGTTTTTCTAGCATCCATATTTATCACAGATATATCACAAAGAGTTAGCCATCTTATCTTAAGTAAAAAATCATTAACCCATTTAGAGAGAGCCCTCTCAGGTTGAGGAGGCTAAGCCTCAACCTAAAGTAGGTCTGAAATAGTTACTTGAAGTCTTCCTAGTCAGCAGCCTTCCAGGGCCTGATTTTGAGATAACACATTCCATCAAAAAATACCCCTCTAACTTGCTGGACCAGTCTCTACTCAACAATACACTGTATGCTTGTGGAATGTCCACAATTACTATGTTTATACATTGGTGAACTCGTTCTTCAGATGATAAGTGTATTAGCACATTTTTGAGTTCACCAATCGCATGGACAAGAGTATTATCTAGCTGAATGATCTATGCATCTGTTTTATCCCATTTTGCATTGATTTTCTTTGCTACCGATAAAGGCATTACGTTTACAAACACACCATAATAAACTAAGCAATTGTTCACATTATAATTGAAAATTTCAAACGTTAAACAAAATGGAGGGAAAAATGTGTTTGCATCTAACATTAAAGCCTTAAGTACATATTCAAGAGAACTAAAGGACATACCAAATCCCTTCTGTGAATAAGCATCATTACCTAAGGTAGAATGTTCAAGTGCATGAGCAAGAAGTTCCCGTTGGCTCACAATATTAGTCAGTTCAAAAAGTGAGATATTCGTGTGATATTTCTTCATATCTTCAACTATGTTATAATCCAGTGTAGGAGACATTGCCGAAGTGTCTAGCAGAGTTGTCTTATCTACTACTTCCAGAGTGATGGGATTACTTTTATTGTTTGCGGAAGTACCCTTTTTTGTAGCCACTTTGTCAGAGTTTCTCTTAGTGTTCTGAGATGAGTTGACAGACAATGTGATCTTTCTCAACAAATTCTCTTTCAACTTCTACTTTGTCAAGTCTTGTGTGGAGCCCTACCCTTAGCTTCTAAAGTTGTATCGAGTGTTATGTTGTTGAGCTGGGGCCTCACTCAACTGCTTTTCTTCAACGCTCTTCTTCTCAACTATGAAAACACAACTGAGTGTGTTCACTACATGTTAAACACTTGTAGTTTCTTTGGCTACGATATTCTCTTCCTTCTCTCTCGCAGGCTTAGTTTGTTCATCTAAAAGCACTGTATCAATGATGTGCATAGCAAGAGATTTCATGTTGTGGTTATATTGCGGGCATGTCTTTTCTGAATGATACTCTTGATGAAATGAACAATACTGATCCATGCCCATACTCTCAACATTGAGCACAACGTTCGAGATTTCCATAGAATTGGCCATCTAGTTGTTGTTGCTGCCAGAGTTAGCAACCCTTTTCAGAATGTTGAATCTAGGAGGTTTGCTTCTTACGGTGGTCTCGCTTGGACTTTGTTTCAATTCTTCTAACCCATTGAAAAAATACTTGATAGTGCAGGTCAAGCTCTCAATATTAGTTGCTTCGTCACTATTTCCCCTTCTTCGTCAGAATCTAATTGGACTTCTTCCTCTTCTTCACCGCATAACCCCGCAGAAAGTACCATCCGAGAGTACCACATTGTCACTGTCACCACTATTGAAGGATGGAGGATGCTCTGATTTTTTTGTGTTCTCTTTCGAGTCTGCTAACTCTTCAAGGGTGGCGAGAACCAAATATTTAACTTTTGAAACCACTATCTCGGTGGGGGTGGTTGGGTTTCTCTTTTTAAAGTATGGAAGATTATGTACTATAGGTATTAATAAAATAACTCTTGATAACTTATAGGTGTTAGGGTGGATGGCTGTTAAGGGAGAGTGTCCCCTAGGGTCTTGGGTTAATACCCTAGCAGAGTGGGGGTTATCTATAAAGAAAAACAAGCATTCCACACAGCCATGATGCTAATATAAACAAACTACGCGAAAAGGGGTGCACCTAGGGGTCCTTCATTTGGGAAGATCCAGCTAGGGTCTAAACCCTCTTGGAGTTCCTTTTGCTCCTTCAACCTGCAAAACTATCAATTCAATAAAGCACAAAAGTATATGGACTAAACATCATAAAGAAATCAAATTCACATCATATTGAAAGTTAGTTATGCAATTGAAATAATCATTCATTTGTAAATCATAACATTGATATCATAAACATGAAGAAGATTCATATCAGGAACAAGACAAGTGTTTCTTTTATTATAGATAACTAAAGTATAGAAAGGAATGATTTCACCTGAGTCTTCCTTTCGCAGGCTCCAAGCAGAACCATCCTCCGGATTCGTCCAATCTCAAGCCTTCAACAAGCTCCTTCCATAACTCACTCAAGGATATCTCAACAAATGGAAAGACATCATAACTCAAGGAAACAAGGGTTTCCTGTAATGGGGGAAGTGCTGGAAGCACAGGGATCTTTAGACCTGATCTGGGATAGTCTCAACAGAGTGATTTTTCTCACTATTCTCTCCTCCTATAGGCCTTCCCATTGAAGCCTTTTTATACTTCTCCCAAAGTAGTTTTTTAGTTGGGAATTCATTGGGAAAAGTTGGGCCACGGGCACTAATAGGTAATTAGGAGGTAAAACCCGCGATCTCCGCCCAAAATTAAGGAGATTTAATTTTTTTTAAGTGTTTTAAGACATATACGTGAGTTGGGTATACACAAACCCTCGTACGCACGCATTTAGCTCAGGGCAATGTTGCGTATAGGGAGTAAAACACTATTTTTTAAGTATTTGGACCAAGTCTAGAAGGAGGGGTTGCCCTAGGCCATGAGTGCAGCATCACAAACATCAAGAGTGAGATTTGGAACTATAACAATGGCCCATATCTAAGTGTAAGAGATCTCATAAGTTTGTATAGTCTCGAGCTGACAAGCATTTCCAACTTTAGGAATATGCACAAGGGAGGTGTTGGGAATATTACTGCCTTAAATTGATGTTCAAGCCCTCCTTCTAGTGCTAGAAATGTTGACGATGTTGATCCCACCAACATTCAAGGGGTCTCCACATTATGTGGTCCCAATTAGACCTCACACCATTTAGGATAGGATCCCCAACCGGAATATGGCCCGATTTTTTGTTGTCTTAAATATATGCCTCAGCTCTAACTGTCATTAAGAGAGAGCAGCGAAATGTGCCTTCGAAAAGCAAGGGGGTGTTCCTGGTGAGTGTTTGGTTGTATATGTGTTGAATTTATTTTACTTCAGAGGGGGAGGAAAATTGAGTCTCTAAGAAAGAGGTAATAGTACTACCCTAGTAGAGACACACATAAGCAAGAAGAATATGTTCAACATGAAGTAGAATAGTCCATAGAGGTGTGACGATCATTGCAACTAATGTATCAAGGAATATCTTTCTAATATCCAGCGGAATAAGCCACGAGGATGCGATAATGATAATAAAAATTACAACACGTTCTCAATATGATAAGTACCAAAATAACCGAAATATTTTAACTAGTTTAACACAAATGAAAGAAAACATGAATTATAAACATTCACATAATTTTCTTACAAGTATCCATAATCCATGCATGAAGAACGTTTTTTCCATAAGGCTTCTGATATTAAGTAAAATCTTGAAGACACATGTATAAAATGAACACCACTATCTCTAATAATGGAGCATTGGAGCCACTCCTTGCTCCTCAAAAGAACTAGCTTGTCTCTCTAATGCTTTGTGAGAGAAGCCAAGGTGAAAAGTCATTTGCTCATACAATGAGGGTGCATATATAACCAATGAGGTGATGCTTCACCTTCCTTGTGACTCTTTGACTAACCTCATGACTCTTTGAATTCCTATGACTTTTCTAATTTACATGACTCTTCATATTCTGAATGTGTCCTTTGGAGTTCCACTTTACAATACATTTTGAATAGATAATTTATATCATCCACAATATGGTGTGGAATGTGACAAATCATGACACGACATGCCATGGCATTATTGACATGGACTTCGTGATGATATGGAAATTTCAAGCCACTCTTGTTGATCCTTGCTATGTGTGTACTTAAGTGTGTTCTTTTGTCCACCTCTATATGACGTGATAGTAAGGAGTCTTCAATGATCTGAAGTCTTGAGTTGTGGTCACAAACAGGTGAACCTTTTCTTTCTCTCAGTTGATCAACTTGCATATACAACTACAAAGAGGTCTTTCAACATTTTTCCCTTCTTAATCTCCTTATTCATCATCTTGCCATGGCATAATAAGGTACTTGCATCTGCAATTCACTCATGGCAAGACGACATCAGTCTGACAAAAAAAAAAGAAAAACCTAGTCTAAGATAGTGCATATTGATCCATTGGTTGAGTCATAACCAGATGACAAGCTGGGAGAGGGGTTATCCCTTAGTCTCCAAACTGAGCAATGTGTAGTCCAAGCTGGGTAGAGGGAGGACACTACACAATTTTGAAGTTCTGTGTGGCAGGTTTAGGGGATGGTCACTGAATCGACCCAATTTGCAGTTCCAGGAGATAGATGAGGCTAGTCCATTATGAAATTGCTCAACTTAGGGTCTCAAAGGTTGAGCTTGAGGCAAGGGATTTCACAATGCAAAGTTGAGTTCAGGCT
The DNA here is from genome assembly GCA_031772625.1 of Pinus tabuliformis. Classification (NCBI taxonomy): domain Eukaryota; kingdom Viridiplantae; phylum Streptophyta; class Pinopsida; order Pinales; family Pinaceae; genus Pinus; species Pinus tabuliformis. The sequence goes on along the minus strand of CM062820.1, from coordinate 1,482,977,603 downwards.
AGGTAGATGGATTGCACAGTTTTGGGAGCCAAGGTTTTTGGCTTGAGAACTGGAACTACACAGTTCAGGAAGGTTGGATGAGGCTAAGTTGCTTGGTTCGAAATTTTTTAGAAATTGACTAAGTGCGGGATTGGTGAGGCTGATGTGAACAATGATAAGACTTTGATTATGATCACACACTTGGAATACTTGATGACACAACAACATAGATCATTCAGGACACGTGAACAAAAAACTTCCCTCAGTGTGACGACTTTTTGACCACTTATGACAAGTTCGACACTAAAGATACACTTTGCGATGAGTGTGGCCATATTTGTGCGACAATGTAAAAAACTATATAAATGAGTGTGATAGATGTTTACAATGTTAGATCAACTCATTTACACAAAGCTAATCCCTTGAAAACACCAAAACAGACCTATACACATTGTGTGATATCTAACATGCGAAAATACAACATTTTTTGTTATGAAACCAGCTCACAAAAAGATATAAAAGATAGATCAACACCTTAGAAATAAGCCTCTTCGAGGGGGCAACCTCCTTTACATTACAGAAATGAACAATTCTTAGATGATTCAAATGACAGAACCTCCTTTCTATATATAAGAATCTAAGGGGTCACAATATAACCAAAGCCGACCTAACAATAATAATATAAAGGCACAAAAATAACAGTAGTGGGATTCTATGGCGCACAATAATAACAATATGGGGACGATAGGGGCATAACAATAACAATAAGGGATACAATGACAATAGTAATGGGGGAATCACTAGTATTATAGGGACCTAACATTCCCCTCTCCTTCAAAAAAGTGTTGTCCTCAATGCTTGAGTAGTTTTGGATGCTTCTGTATAGAATTCTCTTCCTCCCATGTGGAATCTTCAACGAGTAAGTTCTTCCACTTGATGAGATACTCTGAAATTGATCAATTTGTAGTTGTTGAGTTCTTGTTTCTTTGACTGCTTTAGGTTCCAATATGGTTTTTCCTTCTTCATCAAGTTCTGGCAATATTGTTTCAACTGGAAGCTTGTCACCTATAACCTTATTTAAGCATGAAACATGGAAAACTGGGTGCACTCGGGAAGTTGTAGTAAGCTCCAAATTGTATGCCATAGTACCTATCTTTTGCTACACCTTGTATGGACTATAATACTTTGGTGATAATTTATTATCCTTCTTAGCTTGCTTGAGGGACATTTTTTTATATGGTTGTAGCCGTAGGAATACCCAATCACCTACATCAAAACTTCTTTCGTTGTAATGTTGATCTGCTTGTTGTTTCATTCTATTCTATGCCAAGGTGAGGTTATCCTTTAAGAGTTGGAGAACTTGTTTCTAATGCTCGATGTGATCTTCCATTGCTTGAACCTTAGAATTTTCTCTTAAATATGATGTGATGGATGGTGGATGATATCCATAAAGTGCCATAAATGGGGTCATTTTTGTTGCAGTATGGAAGGAAGTGTTATACCACCATTCAGCCAGAGGCAACCATTTGACCCATTGTGTATGTTTACCAGATACAAAGCAATGAAGATATCCTTCCAAACATTTGTTTACTATCTCATTTTTCCCATCAGATTGACGATGATTAGATGAGATATGAGCTAATTGAGTACCAAGACAAGAAAATAATTATGTCCAAAAATTTCCAGTGAAAATGGGATCTCTCTCGCTTACAATAATCTTTGGATTTCCATGTAGCTTTTGAATTGTTTTCATAAATGCAGTAGAAATTTTACTCTCTTTAAACAGATGAGATAATGCACAAAAGTGTGCATACTTGGTAATTCTGTCAACTACCACCATGATAACACTCTTTCCTTCGTACTTGGGTAAAATCGTGTTAAAATCCATTGAAACCTCCTCCCAATGTTGGCTTGGAATGGATAAAGGTTGTAATTGTCCTGGGATATTAACTTTTGTTGGCAAACCAACCATTCCACCACAAACTTATGAATATCCAATTTATGGCCATCCCAAAAAAAATCCTTCTTAACCCTGTGGTAGGTTTTTAGAAATCCTGAGTTCCCTCCTAAGGGAGAGGTGTGCAATTCCCTAAGAATATTTTATTTGAGTTGTGAATTCTTACATAGGTATAACTGATCCTTGTACCATAACGAATCATTTTTCCAGCTAAATGTATCAGATGTACTGGGATCTTGTTGTATCTTTTGAACGAGTGCCCACACTTCCTCATCATTGTTCCATTCATCTCTTGCTTCATTTATCCAATCTGGTTGGATAATAGAAATGGCACAAAGAAATTCTTCCACATCCTCATCCTTTCTTGAGAGTGCATCTACCACAACATTTTTCTTCCCTTTTTTGTAGATGATTTCAAATTCATAGCCCAACATCTTTGTGACACATTTTTGTTGCTCTTCTAAATATAATCTTTGTTCTAAAAAGTATTTAAGACTATCATGATCTGTTTTTACCTTGAATTGTCTTCCCATTAGGTAGGGTCGACATTTCTTAAGTGCATGTAGTATTTCCAACATTTCCTTCTCATAAATAGCTTTGTTTAAATAATTTCCTTTGATTGGACGAATTTCAAAAGCAATGGGTCTGTCTTCTCGCATTAAAACAACACCAATGCCATTTCCTGAGGCATTACATTCCACAATAAAGGTTTTTGTGAATTCTGGTGTAGCTAAAGACTTGTGCTTGGCACATTGCCTCTTTAAGATGTTCAAAGGCCTTCATTGCTTCTGGAGTCTATGAAAATGCATATTTCTTCAATAATTTTGTTAGAGGTGTTGTTATTCTCCCATAATTCTTAACAAACTTGTGATAATACCCTGTCAACCTGATAAATCCTTGTAGATGCTTTATGGATGTGGAGATTTTCCATTCCTTAATGGTTTTAATTTTGCTAGGGTCTACCTTAACACCTTCATGAGACACAATATGACCCATATACTCCACCTCTTGTACTCCAAAGAAACATTTGGAGATTTTTGCATATAATTATTTCTCCTCCAATAGTTTGGGCACCATGTCAACATGTTGGACATGATCCTTCCAATACTTGTTGTAGATTAGTATATCATCAAAAAATACTAACACAAATTTTCTAAGGAAGGGTTTGAAAATGAAATTCATCAAACCTTGAAATGTAGAAGGTGCATTAGTAAGGCCAAAAGGTATGACCAAAAATTCATAATGACCCTCATGAGTTCTAAATGATGTTTTTGGAATGTCTTCAATCTTCATTCTGATTTGATGATATCCTGAACGAAGATCCAACTTGGTGAAGTAAATTGATCCATGCAATTCATCCAATAATTCATCAATGACAGGAATGGGAAATTTATCTTTAATAGTGAGCTTGTTGAGCTCCCTATAATCTAGACACATGCGCCATGATCCATCCTTCTTGTGAACTAATATTATTGGAGTAGAGAAATAACTTCGACTCGGGTGAATTATACCAACCTCTAGCATTTCTGCAACCATATGTTCAATTTCACTCTTTTGGACATAGGGATATTTGTAAGGCATGATGTTTGGAGGAATGCTTCCTGGAATCAAAGTAATAGCATGATCATGATCACAAATAGGTGGGAGGCCTTTGGGAGTCTCAAATACCTTGGAATGATTGTCCAAGACTTTTTGGAGATCTGTAGAAATGGATGATTTCGATGTGGGAACCTCTAGTGAACATAATTGTGCAATTATGCTTCGTTGTTATTTCTTTAGAAGCTTTGTGACTCTGTTAGAGTTGCATATCTTTCCTGGTTTCCCTATGATACCCCTTAATTCAACTTCCTTTCCTTCTAAAGAGAATTTCATGAAAAGTTCTTGAAAATTAAAAGCTATTGTACCCAATGATTGTAGCCATTGGACTCCTAGTACAACGTCAGCACCACCCATTGGAATGGAAAGCATTGGGCTATTCAATACATATTCTCCCATGGATAGCTTGAAATTATGGCACTTTCCTGAGAAATTTATGGTTCCTCCACTTGCAACCATCACTTGACACTATGGTGCTAGATATAGGAAGAAATTCAATTCCTCGGCTATCTTATAATGAATAAAATTATGGCTATTTCCTGAATCAATCAACACCATTACCTTTTTCTTCTTGATATGCCCTTCTATCTTGATAATTTGAGGAGTGGTAATTCCAACCAATGAATTACAAGATATGGTCGGATTCATTTCCTCCTTTTACAAGGTTTGTTCCTGGTGTATATCCTCTTCTTTTGATGTTTCTTATTCCTTTTTTTCCTCCTCTTCCCAATCTATGTAAAATAATTTCTTCTCAACACACTTATGATCTTTAGTGTATTTGCTATCACAACTGTAACAAAGCCCTTTTGCTCTTTTTTCTTCCAATTTTTGTGGTGCAAACCTTGTAGGTTGTGGATGGCTAGGGGTAGCAACACTTCCATCTTTATGATTGTGAGTGGTAGGCTTCCTTGTTGCCATAATTTTGATTTCCATTTTTCTTGCCAACCTGAATGCCTTCTCCAATGAATCTGGTTCGCAAAGGCAAACCTCATGTTGGATGATATCTTTTAAAGTCCCTATGAACACATCAATCCTATGATCCTCTGGAATATCTTTTACCCTTATATTCAATTTTTGAAAGTCCTCAATGTGCTCCATCATTGAACCCTTTTGTTTGAGATTTATCAATTGGCTAAAAAAAATGTTGCTTTTTATATCCTCATAATGTGCTATCATTTCATCCGTAAAAATATCCCAAGTGACAATTTGTTTACAAGAGCAAAACCATCGATACCATACAAATTGATTTCAAATATAAAGTTTCAATGCGTACCTTTTGTGTGTTTTTCACATTATGGAGATCGAAAAATTGTTCCATCTATAGTATCGATGTTCCAGGATCCTTTCCATCAAACTTCCTCATATCGATCTTTGGAACATGGTGGTTCTTCGCTCCAACATTAGAGTCTATGAAATCATGATTAACATTTATTTTGTTCTCACATGAGTTTCCTTTACTACCCTTTCGCCATTAGTAAGCATTTCTTGTAGAAACTTTGTCAAATCTGTCTTCAAATCTTCCATGCTTTTCTTTAAATCATCCATCTTAGCTTCCACATCGTCCATCTTAGCTTCCACGTCATTCATCTTAGCTTCTACGCCTTTCTTTAAACCATCTATCTTAGCTTCCATGCCATACATATTAGCTTCTACATCTTTCTTTAAACCATCAATCTTAGCTTCTATTACCTTTTGTGTGAGTGAAATTTATTGCACTTGGTCTTGTAATTTTGATATATCATGTTCCATTTCTTCCTCTTCTTCATGAGTCATGCTAGAGCTTTTAGGTTGCTTACTAGGTGCTTCCATTTTCTTTCTTCGGGGCATCAATTACCAATAATAATGCTTCACTATGCCCTTTTAATTCCTTCAAACTGATTTTTCAAACCAAGCTTATGCAAAAATTTAAAAAACTACACACCTTTTTTCACTTTGTAGGAGCTCGATATTGAATCTAATGTATCTCTATAATTTTGGATATCCAAGGTCTGAAATTTCTTCCTACGGCAACCCTCTGAGTAATATTTCTAACCTCACTAGTCTGATGACCTAAGCATAGACTGGTTCAGTAGAGTGAACTTGTACAATGTGTCGCGGGTCATTGTTTCAAGCTTAGGTTTGAACAATGATACCCAAAAAACTACAGTCCGTCCTCTTTCTGTAACTTCTTACGAAAATTCAATCTAATGCTCAGAGCGAAAGTTATGACAATTTTCCCAAGGTCACATGTTTGGAATGTAATTCGGAGGTCTGCAAAAACCCTAACTTCCTCATATTATATCTCTGGAAATGTAGAGAGACAAGATCTGAAATTTAGACCCGAGGTTCAGCGAGATTTTGTATCAAATGGATTTTTTTTTAGCTTTTGAAACGTCACAGAAACAAAGTTATAGCGAAAATCCCATGATGACCTGTTTGGAGCAGCGAAACCATAGAATCGAAAGCTCTGATACCAAATGTTATGAAACCAACTCAGAAAAAAATAGAAAGGATAGATCAACGCCTTAGAAATAAGCCTCTTTTAGGGGGGGAACCTCCTTCACATTACACAAATGAAAAATTCTTAGATGATTCAAATGACAAAACCTCCTTTCTAGATATAGGAGTCTAAGGAGTCACAATATAACCAAAGTCGACCTAAAAATAATAATATAAAGGCACAAAAATAACAATAGTGGGATTCTGTGGGGCACAATAATAACAATATGGGGCCAATAGGGGCACAACAATAACAATAATGGATACAATGAAAATAGTAATGGGGGGATCACTAGTATTATAGGGACCTAAAATTTTTCCTATCTTGCAAAAGGGATTGAAACACTTCAAGAAATCACATGGAACGAGTTTCAATGTTTGTGATGACAATGTACAGGACCAAGGTAGACTCCTAAATTGAGCATAGGCTAAAATTTTGGAGGGTCTTGTAGCAACAAAAACAGGTCCTCATTTTCTAAATTGTGAACATAATCTTCTCCAAATCAACTATCATTATGAGCCTCCAAAACATTATGTTATGTATCAAGTTCATTAGAGAAATTTGTTATTTCGTTTTCTCCCCTTCTATCACAATCTGATCGCTAAAGAGCTAGTGCTATTTCATATGGAAAATTATTAATGTCGTACTTTGTTACATATAATATTAAACATGTATCCACATGTTTATCAAGCTTGTTCCTCAAATTTGACTTCAATAATGATAGTGCCCTAAAAATTCTCTCATCCTCCACCAATCCCAAAATCATGGTTTGACACAAACCTGCTAATTTGAAATATTTTGATATGTTTTCTTACATGTATTGGCTATCACTTAAAGTAGTCCATAATCTTGTTATAACACCATTTTCATTATGATTATCCAAAAAAGGATATTGCTTCAACATTGTTTCATCAAAACGTCCACCTTGTTGATACAATTTTGATGAATCTAAAATACCTTCAATATGTTCTCCATTTATTGATACTTTCTTACAAAAGTGGTCTACTAAACATTTAAATCTCTTTTAAAAATTGTCTTTTAAAGTTCTTTAACATTGACAATTGTTCCAATATTGAGGGTATACCACACACATGACCTCCAACAATTCATTTCGAGGAAATCATTCTCTTATCTCTGATGATAGTGATCTTGCAATTTATATCAAATTCTGTCACACTGAAATCACAATATTATCAAATTGGTCGGGGAAATATTTGGTGATTCATCCCGTCTTACTAATATAATGACAGGGAACCATAAACCCATGCATTTCAATACAAGTATCTCTTTTTCATCAGACGACCAAAAAAATCAGTATTTTTTATATTGATGATCTTAGTCCAACTTGTAAACTTTGGACCAGTAAAAGAGTTTGGCTTCATATACAAATTATCCAATGCAAGGCATGCTAACTTTCTCACATTTGTGTATTCTACAATATAAATTCTGTGCTTCCGAGACATTTTCATGAGGACATTCATTTCATGTAGCATAAGAATAATTCCATCCAATGTTAATAATGTCTCGATATCAGTTAGTCAAAAAATAAGATCTTGAGCTTCGTCTACATTGCATCAATTTTCATACATAAACTCTACCAAAGATTTGAACTCAATAAATAGTCTTTGAGCTGGTCCATTCAATTCGATCCATCTTGCATCAACATCTTTAAACAACTTTTTTCCATCTATAACACCATCTGCAAAATGTTCAAACTCAAAAAATTGTTTAGGACTACGAGAAAAGTATGCATGAGTCTCATGTATAAGATCTTCAACTTTTGAAACTGATGGAAACATGTTTACTATTTTAAATGAAAGATTCATCCCATGAACCATACAATGAATTAAGCATATATGGTGAGGTTGATAGTTGTATTTTAACACAAAGGCTACTCCTTTATCTTTGCCTTATTGATGCTCTATCTGCTCCAACACATACCAACTTTCTTGAAATCATTAAATAATCCATACCACTTTCCTTCAAACTAGTAAGAAAAATTTCATAAATATTTTCAGTTGTAGAAGTCTCTCTCATCTGTTTAATCCCAAGTAGATAGGAATGCCTAATATGGTCATTAACCATATAAATGCTCATGCATATCCATGAAGTATTGTCTATAGTTGTAACCTCATCCAAAGACAATGCAAAAAACCTATCTTTTGCAATCTTCTCTTTCAAATCATCCTTTTCTACTTGAGTTAAATATCTTTCCCATTCCCAACCACTGGTTAAATACCAATGAGAATATGGAAAGTTTGACACTCGAAGAAAAGATAGATATTTCATGTGACAAGGATAATCTATCATAGGACGACCTTTAATTAAGATGTGAAATACAATGCTTAATTGTATCATCTTGGATAACAAATGTCTTTCCATCATCTTTCTAAATAGAGATATGATGGTTCCTCCACTTACCTCAAATTTCCTCTTACTTGTTAAATATTTCTTGTATTGGATATGTCGACATTCCTTAGAATATTTCCATCGGAGAATAGATTTCTCTTGACCATTAACAATTTTATTTTCATACCCCTTTCTTGAATGCTTCTCTATTGTATATAAATTCATCTAGAATTTTACTACCTTGCCAGTTTTCCAACTACATGCATTACATCTAATGTCTCTAGAAACCTCATTCTAATTTATAGGAGGTATTTATTTAATAAATGGAAAACTTGAGACACAATTTTCTAGGAATTGTTTCCCTTTGGTCCACTAACCTTTTCTCCTTTTTCATGAATGGATTGTGTCACCTTCCAAGGAAAAATATTCAACATTTTCATCACCAATTTCTATTGAACTTCATTTAACTCACCATGATCACTTGAGGAACCTAGTATTTCACCCATTATATGGATATTAGATGCATTTTCATAAGAGTCAATATCTCTCTCAATAACAGATTGTTCAAAGGAGCTTGAAGCATGAAGAGAATGTTATTCTTGGATGGAGACTTTTGGAAGTATGATAATACATCAATTTTCCTTGATGGTTTCTTCCTATGAATAAATTTTGACATCTCGCTGAATATTCCGTAAGTACAATTTCAAATCGATCTAGAAACCTACATCAATAGTTTCCAAGGGTTGAGAATTACTAGATTTGTGGGTAGTATTCAAAGTATACTATATGGAATAGTTCAAAAGTACATATGAATCAAAAAGGATTTCATCATCCCCCATAAAAATAAACATCAATTAAATATCCAGTATACATTCTATGCCCCATTTTTTTTTTTTTTCTTGAACTCACTTAGGGACAAGGCACAACAAATTTTTATTGTTTCAAAGATTTTACAGAAAAATAAATACATTTTCCTTTCATCATTATGTGTACCCATTTGTACCCAAATTACTTCAATGAGATATGCTTCATATAAATTCAATTGTTCATAGAAAATATAATGTACTCTGCAAAAGAACTGTTGAGTAAACATTTAAAGAACATATATAATAAATTAATTTTGAGGCAAAATGCAATTTCACAAAAAAAAACTTGTTTAACAATGCTAATGGAAACTATTAAGACACAAAATATAATAATTCATTTATATAACATTGAAACAACATCATCCCTTGGGAAAACATTGAAAGAACATATATTTCACCTTGCTTCCTCTGGGGAGTCCTGCCATTTACTAGCACAAGGCGAAGAAATTGAATATGCTCAGTAGAAACAAAAATTGTAGTTCGGGGAAGATCCACATCAAAGAGATTGAGAGATCCCCACATTGAGACACTTGATTCAATGAAGTCCAAGTGTTTATGTGAACAAGACAAACAATTTGAAAATGGAAACAAAATCCATATTGTCACTCAGGTAGAAGGAAATTAGTAAACAAAGAAGGGAAACATGGGTAAAAAATTATTGATGGAGAAGGTGGAAGAGTCTGATGCTATAGAATGTAAGGAGAATGATGTTAATAATGAGAAACGATGTCAAGAGATTAATACTACAGATATTAAGGACATCAATACTATGAGTGAGATGTAGGAAGTAACTATAGGGATGTTGGATATGAATGAATGTGGAGTTATAATAAGAAAGACAAACTTAGGGATTTCTACAAAATCAAATAACTCAAACAAAGAGATTGAAATTTAAAAAAATATGAAGGATAGAGGTTGAAATTTCAAAAAATATGAACTTTTATTATATTACTTTTGTTCTCATAATTCAGCAAATCACGCGTCAGATAGTTTGGTGGGTCCACCTTCTGATTGTTAGAGATTGAGGTTGGCCAGATCAATGGTCGACAACCATCATGAGTTTCAGACTAGTCTAGTCTTTAACACCTCTTCCAAAACCCACATTTGCCAGTAGTTGCCACGTGGCTCTGGGAGATTCCATGTGGGATACTCCTAAGGATTAGTGGTTGTGCACTTTGCAGGGCCTGCACTAATACCAAACATCAAATCGATTCATCCGTTGATCTACTCTAAATACTGACGTGAAGTTAAATTTCGATCGGGTCTGCTAATTCATTTCCACATCATCACTAACAATGACATCACCTCTAAATCTTGATAGGATCATTTCACTAATAGCTATTCTTACACCGACTAGATTAGATGCACACGTGACACAACACAAAATAAATGAATCAAAACAATGCAAAGGCGCTCCTCCCTTAACTATGTGTTGTTGAGAAAAACAACTAAACCAAAATAATCCATCATGTCTTTTAAATGGAAAAAAAAGGGTTGTACCTTTTGTTTGATCTACATAGAAAATACCAGACAAAGACTGAAGCATCCAAAATTTTCTAGCCATCAAGGCCACAAATCGACAGACTAGAATGAGACCGTAGGCCAACGCATAATGATCACTGTGAAGACATAATCAATCACAGAGTTGCTACACCTTTGTCTCCTACCCAAGTGTCCTCATGCGAAGCACTCGTCTGTAGGAATTTACACGGTAAGTTCCTCAGACAGAACGCCAAAGGACACCGCTCACAAACAGATCACAGATCAATACACCAATATTCTTGATATGGTTAAAACCCTCAAAGAGGGAAACAGTCCATGGCCTGAGCCAACACGGCAACTTCAAGCAATTTATTAAAAAAAGAATGAAAATTTACATAAGCTTCTCCCATGAACAGTTACCCTACAAATGACCCTCCATGCTCTTTAAATAGAGATCATGGACCAATTGGGTGTTAATCCATGGATCAAGTGTCGGTAATACCAAGGAGAGAATGAACTGTCATATCACTTCATGTATAGAACATATTGTGACCGTCGGATTGTAAGTTACAAAAGCACATAGTAAAGAAACACATTTTACCTAACTCTACACTAGACCAAGTTATACTTAACTATTTCCTATGTGTCAGAATATCCTAACATCCCCCCTTAAGAACAACTTGGGATAGGATTGAAGGATGTACAAATATGACACAATAGGAGAAGGAAGGAGACATTAGAGCCTATCCCCTCTTAGTGACAACTTCATGAACTCCAACCATAAATCGAAGTTTAGTAAACTTCACCTATGTGAGAGACTTTGTAAAGATGTTTGCAACTTGATCATCTATTGAACAATATTTCACTTCAAGAACATGGTCATGAATGAGCTTTTTGATGAAGTGCATGTGCAGTTCAATTTGTTTGTTGTGTTGATGTTGGACTAGATCTTTACATAGTTGAATGGCACTTTGATTATCACACCAAAGTGTAGTCGGATGCTGCTACTGAAATCCAAGCTCTGATAGGATTTGATGAAGCCACAGAGCTTCCTTATGGCACCACGATACTCTGCTTCTGATGAATAAAGAGAAATGCCACTTTGTTTCTTGCAAGCCCATGTAATAAGTCTTGAACCAAGAGTGAACACATAAACTACAGTAGACTTTTGATCATCAGGGTCCAACCCAATCGGAATCAGTGAAACCAACCAATAGAGGAGATGCTTCTGCACTGTAATGAATCCCAAATTGAATTGTGCCTCGAACATAACGAAGTATTTTTTTAGCTTCTTTCCAATGACTTTTATGTGGGTTTTGCATAAAACGAGCAATAAGGCCAACAGCAAAGGAAAGGTCAGGACAAGTATGGGTCAGATACAAAAGTTTTCCTACAAGTTGATGGTATAAGGTAGCATCAACTTCAGGGGAAGTACAAGTGACTGAAAGTTTGGCTACAGACTGAAAGGGAGAAGGGACTGGCTTATAGTCTTCCATGTGAAAATTGCGTAAAAGATCACAAGCATACATGGACTGGGAAAGGGAAATACCTTCCTTGGATTGCAAGACTTGAAGACCAAGAAAATAATGCAAGTGTCCTAAGTCTATTATTTCAAACTTCTTTTTAAGGTTGGACTTCACATGGCTTATAAGGTTGGGATCACTACCAGTAAGGATAAGATCATCAACATAAAGAACAAGAATGATAAGAGAATTGCCCACTTTCTTGGTGTAGACAATATTGTCAGAATGGCACCTAGAAAATCTAGTTTCTAAAAGAAAGTTATCCATTTTGGCATACCAAGCCCGAGGGGCTTGCTTAAGACCATAAAGGGATTTCTTAAGTCAACATACAAGGCTGGAGTCTGTTTGTATAGAGCCAGTAGGTTTTTTCATATATATTTCTTCATGCAAGTCCCATTGCAAGAAGGCATATTTAACATCCATCTGATGGACTTCCCATTTGAAAGAGGCAGCAAGGGAAAAAACAAGGCGGATAGAGTTCATTTTGGCAACAAGGGAGAAGGTTTCAGTATAGTCAATGCCTTCAACCTGTGAAAAACCCTTAGCAACAAGACGAGATTTATGTTTAACAACTTTTCCATCTGGTCCATACTTGGTTCTCTAAACCCATTTGCATCTAACAAGTTTTCATCCCTTTGGAAGAGGAACAAGATCCCATGTATCATTTTCCAATAATGAACGATACTCTTCATTCATAGCTACATCCCAAACTCGATGGCCTGAAGTTTCTGCAAAGGTGTCAGGATCATAATTTGTTGAAGCTTGAGCCAGTAAAGAAGAGGCTCTATCGAACTAAGAATGTGTATGTCACTAATCTGTAAGATCACCAGCAAGAGCATCTGCTACATGCCGAGTAGCACAGAACCATTTTGGAAGTTGAGGAGCTAAAGGAGGATCCTGAGAAGGTGGGGGAGGATTGTCATCTTCATTGTCATCATCTGAACAAGAAATATTTTCAGAAGTAGAAGGGATAGAGAGAGGTGGCACATCCACCGAACTAGGCTCGTAGGCCAATATATTTTCAGCAAACTTTACATCTCTTCTAATGATAACATTTTTGTTCTTAAGTGGAATAAGTCTATATCCTTTGACATCTTCAGAATATCCAACAAAAATACATTTTTCACTCTTAGGTTCTAAAGCTTTATGTTTCTCATTTGGAATATGGGCCCATGCTTCACTTCCAAAAACACGAAAGTGACTTACATATGGTTTAATTGAGATCCATGCTTCTTCTGGAGTGATATTCTTTAAAAACTTAGTAGGAGTGTGATTTACTATGTAATTTGCATAGTTAATTGCTTCTGCCCAGAAATTAAGACTAAGTCCTTTAGATTGAAGCATACAGTTAGCCATTTCCTTTAAGGTGTGATTCTTCCTTTCAGCTACACCATTTTGTTGTGGAGTATATGGAACAGTATGTTTCATTTTAATTCCATTCTCAGTGCAAAAGTTGATGAATTTTTTGTTAACATATTCTCCGCCATTATCATATCTTAGCTTAAGAATTTAATGTCCAGATTGTTTTTCAACAAAGGCCTTAAAGGCCAAGAACATGTTAAATACTTCACTCTTGAGTTTTAAGAAGTATACCCAAGTTTATTTGGAGAAATCATCAATGAAAGTTAAGAAATAATTGTAGCCAGAGAATGAAACAACTAGAAGTGGACCACATAAATCACTGTGCACAAGCTGTAAAGGGGTTGAGGCATGCCAAGAGGCACGTTTTTCAAAACTATCCCGATGATGTTTTCCGAGTACACATCCAGAACAAACACCATCTCTGCAAGATACCATTGGAAGACCTGTCACCATATTTTCTTTACATAGATTCTAAAGGGAGCAATAGTTTAAGTCACAAAATCGCTCATGCCAAAGTTTGCTCACTTCATCATTATGAGAAACAAATATTGAAGGAAGATTTGGTGACCCAAAGTTGTTAAACTTATACAACCTTATAGAATCATCAGCAATGTCAGTAGCTAAAATCTATCTAGGATCTCTTAGGTCCTTAATTACAACATCATGAGGTGAAAATTCAACGATTTCACCTTCACCTAAATGAGTTATCTAATATACAGATAGAAGGTTGCAGGATAAGGTTGGAACACATAATACATCATTAAATTAACCATTGTCTAGATGAACAGTTCCAGTCCCTACAGCACTAAGAGATCTATCATCACCAACATATATATTTTTGGTGTTACAATCATTTAAAGGAGAAAACATGGCTTTGTTTTTGGCCATGTGATAAGAAGCTCCAGAATCAATGAGCCACTCATGAGAATGAGAAGAAGAAGATACATTTAGTGCATAACTAGACCGAGATGCTTGACAACCACATGTAGAAAGTGTTATTCCTGAAGATGAAGTTGAAGTTGAAGAGTGCTCCAAATGGATGTTATGCTTCTTCATTGTTGCTTCCAAGGCTTCCATCTTATTAAAGCATTTGGATTCTAAGTGGCCATCTCGATTACAAAAGTGGCAATGTCTATCAGTCTTCTTCCCTTTGTTTTTATTTGCCTTATCATTTTGTTGAAATGATTTTTCATTTTGAGACTGAAATTGCTTAGGACTCTTGTTTGGTTTAGGACCATTTTTTTTAGAATGTTGCTTCTTAGGATTCTTTGAATTTGGTTGTCATTGGGCAGCTAAGGCTTTCTTAGAAGGGTTTCCAAGATTAAGAAGACCAAGATATAAGAGCTTTTCTTGTTCTCTTATTAAAGAATCACAAAAGGCATCAAAAGAGGGGGACTTGTAGTCTTTTCCTTGAGAAATAAAGGCTTCTCTAGTAGAATGATAGGTGGAACAACACAAAGTAGGCTGGTCCCAACTTAGTAAGAATGGAATAGATAAGGCTACCATATTCTTTCTTAACCTTAACACCTTCCAAGAGAAGTTTAAGGGTTTTGAACTTGAACAAGAAATCTTCAATGGAAGAATTATTATTGGGGTCCAATGTAAGCAACTCATTTTCGAGTTGATGGGCTCTAGTTTCATTTTTAATTCCAAAAAATTTAGTGAGTTGTTTCAATGCTTCATTAGGAGTATCAAGTTCTATGTTATGGAATCTAAGGTCTGGAGAAATAGACATCCGTATCAACCCACGTGCTTAATTTTGCCTATTTTCCCATTTGGCTGCCTTATCTTCAGCTTGAGGTTTGGTTTCTTGGCCTAAGGCTATTCTGTAAAGACCTTTACTTCTAAGTAACTCCACAATGTAAGACCACCATTAGAAGTAGTTGGTGTTGTCAAAAATAACTTGGCATGGAATTTCCATTTTAACATAAACTAGAGCTATAGATGTTGAAACTAAGTGTTCCAATGGAAATATCTTGAAAAATTAGGCTGATTAAAAAAAAAAGGCTCTGAAAATGGCTTCCAGATGAAGAAGTTATGTCTTTTCGACGAAAAGTTGTTGAATATGCCGACAAAGTGCGTGAAGGTGTGGAAATGAATGATAATGTTATATTTAAAAAAATCCCCCCTTTCCAGACTTAATCTAATTATCTCACTTTAAAAAAAAAATATGTGACTCACTTTTATAAATAAGTGAAAATCACTTTTACAATGGTATTTTATAAGCTACCCACTAAATTGTAACTTAAATAAAAAATAAAGAGACTTCAGAATTATAAGTGACTCACTTTTTATAATGGGTGAGAACACTTTTACATAAAGTAACTTTAAAACATAAGTTACATGTGTTTTTTGAAAAAGTAATTCAACAAAAAGAAAGACTTGAACTCAAGACCTCTATTCACATAAAGTAACTTTGGACCAAGTGAGCTAGTTTAAAAGGTTAGTAATTTTTGGAAAAGAGGAAGGCGGGGGGGGTTTCTTTTTTTTTTTAGTCACTGAAGCTTTGGGGTGCATGTTTAATTGAAAAAGCTTTTTATTTCCTACAAAGCAAAAACCACAAAACCCAACACAAACATACAAAAAAAAAAAAACCTTACGGCTTGAAGTTAGTTTTAGCCGGAAACTAAATATTTTCCTCAATGTTTCTGATTTTCCGAGATCACACTAAGGCACGGTGGAAAAAAGCATACGCATGAGAAAAATCCTTCATTTTTGTTTCTGATTTGCCTAGATCGCACAAAGTCACGGGGCAAAGAGCATACGCAGAAATGAAAGGTATAGATCCGATAATAAAAAATAGAGAGCTAAATAAACAGAGAGATGAATAGCTAGAACCGCAAATAAAGACTGTATACCTCCAGATCTTTAAAATGATGTAGCTAGGGCTACCGGAAAACCTTTCAGTGTGAAACGAAAGGGGTTCCTCACTGGAACAGATGCTTCTACACAATAGAGTAGTCCTCTCAGCCCGAAAGCAGTCAGAAAAAGTAGATCTAGGAAATGACAGTCAGATGCAGTTGTACTGTTGTGGGGAAAAATGCCTATGCAGGACGATCCTATCCACCTAAGGTGTGACAGTGCCTTAGCAACAAACGAGTACAGCTATTCTGGTTTCTTCCTTTATGAAATGTGAAAGAAGAGAGATAAATGGACTTACCGGTGTCTTCCGTTTGTCCCTCGATCCGGTCTCTCTTCTCTTTGGGTGTTCACAGCTACTTGCCTTCTTGCTTGTCCAGCTTCAACGGGTTCCTGCAAGATCACAAGAGAACAGCTACTTGCGACAAGAGAAGAACACTACACAAAGACAGATATTCACATTCATAACTAGTTTAGGATTAGAAATAAACTAAACATACTAATGCATTCATACATCAAAATACATCAGCATATAGGAGAAACCAAGATAGCTTTATTGATGAATAACAAGGTTCAGGAAGAGATACAACCCAGAGGGCTCCAATCCAGCATCTCCTTCCCAGGAAATGGAATTCCTATCTTCACCCCCTTCAAAGCATTAAGCACCCAATGATTCCAGTCTCAAACCAACATCAATTCTTTGCAATAACAAAATTCCAGCCTCTAGATCTCATGGAGGAGAGATCCATGTATAGATGTTTGGAGAGAGGATGAGTCAGCTTGAGATCTGACTAGTGTCCTCTCCCTCTGTCAGTTCTTGAGTCCACTTGGAGGTTCTTGCTTCCACTTGGAGATTTGGAACCTCTTACTCATCACCAGTCGAATTCCCTGAGGCAAGTGTCATTTTGGAAGCTTCCTGGGTTTTGACACCTTGAGAAATGAGCCTGCCACTTGTCCATTCTCGTTCAGCGCAGGTAGCCAGTGTTCCAGTTGACATTCAATGCAGGTAGCCAGTGTTGGCTTTGACATTCAGCGCAAATAGCTAGTGCAGCCACTGAAATGATCCTGAATTGACTTGTTTTTGAGCAGTTTCTGGTGGAGAACTTCTGTGAATTGCTGTGGTTTGTTAGCCTTGTTCCTCTAGGGGTAGGAACAACACGTTTAGGGACTTTGGATCCCTTAGATTATGGACATTTCATGCTCAATGTTGTAAGGCACAAAAATGTCTATAACAGTTGCCCCCTAAAGTATGAGGTTGTTTATCGGGTGAAATGCTTTATCAGGGGGATCCGAAGTTCATCCAATGCTGGGAGGAGACCTGTAATAAGATACAATACAATACATTATTTTTCATACTGTTTTCATGATCTAGCTGAGGCGGGCATTCCCATGCTCAGCTTTATAAATTCATTTTTCTGTACATAGAACAGATAATCGTCTGATGGTAGACTGATAATTTTGATGAAATTATCATCCTTTGAGTGGGATGATTATCTGCTGCAATGATGTACATGTCAGTGTCTTTATCTTTCCTGAATATATACCGCAGCCCGGATGGATGAAACTAGATCCAGGGTCTTCAAACTCGTTCGATCTTCACTCTAAGTACAAGTCGATCCATGTGAGAAATGTTCTGAAGTCGAACATGGAAAGACATCGCTTGATTACCGGTCAATGATGTAAACCGTTAACAAGCGCGAGAGGAATCACCGATAATGATAATGACCCTCAAGGTACTGCAGTACAATTCACGTGGTGTGAATAAAGGACTTGGCGTCGAACACCACGCAAAATCTTTCGGTCGAAGGTCATTGATATATACCTGTTGCCGGAAGTGAGAAACTTGCCATTGTGGCATGCAAGCTTCAAAGTACTGAAGGGGTTGTTCCTAGATCAACTTCTTGGATAATGAGCTGATGTCGACAAGAAGCGATCCGTCAAAGGAGGGTCTTGATGAATCCCACATCAGTGACATGGAACGGAGCTAATGATTTTAATGGAGGTGAAAAACGATCTGTGACATATGATTCAGGGTGGCGGTCATGAAAGGATGAAGGATAATGTATGGCAGTGGATGGGACACGGTTGACTTTTCTGAACGACTTCTCTTGAACATATGGCGACACTGATACGATGGATCGGTAGCATTACCCCAAATATGGATGGTAGGGCGAGACCATGGATGTGACCGGTGAATGAAACAACCCAACCCGAATGTGGTACGGAGGAAAAGTGTCATGTTCAAGAGCGACTTGCTACCATCAAAGTTTTCTTTAGTTTCTCCCAATTTTTCCCCAGTCATTGCTGACCAGTACCTCTTTATTTTTGTCAAGCTTGAGGAGGATAACATATGCTTTTTCTATAACCTGCCCTTCAGGCAAGCCCATCGCTATGTTTTAACGAGCCTAGCGATAGTGAAACTCGTTCTCGTCTAAAGACAAGTTTGTCGTTATTTAATGATTTTAACGAGTCTAACGACAAGGATAACTCGGTCCTTTTCATTTTTAGAGAGTCTGAAAAGGTACATAAAGTTAACTCCAAAAGTCCTTTTTCGTCATCTAATCCCTTAAGTCCGAAAAAGTATAAAACAATACAGAAGGGATGAGTTTTCGATAGTTTTAACGAGCCGAATAAAACAAGCGCTTGATCTTTTTGTGCAATAATCCCTCAGGTCCAAAAAGATTAAAATCTAGAGGAGGGATAGCTCTTCCTGTCCCTTTAACGAGCTGGAAGGCCAAGGACTCAGCAATCTTTTCATATTTTACGAGTCAGTTGAAAAGAGCTTAAAGAAGACTCATCTTTTGAGGAACGAGTGATAAACAGGGTTAGCAGCTGATTCCAGGTACAGGTTGGAATTTTCCAATCACGGCAGTGTCACAAGGATGGCTAGGTGAAATCACTCTTCGCAGCTGTTCCTCAAAATGGGTAAACAATCATATGGAGGTGAACGATCGGCCAAATGAAAAGTGGAGGTGACGGTGCAAACACGACCAAGGCTTTAATGGCTGATGATATTACATTCACAGTGGTTATTTACCGGGATAGTTCATTTTTTAACGAGCTTAAACGCGGGTGGAAACATTTGCTCGATCTTATGTTTATTTTTTAACGAGCATGAACTATGCGCTAAAACTGCTCGGATCTTGCGTTTATTTTTTAACGAGCATGAACTGTGTGCTAAAACTGCTCGATATTATATGGTCAAATTTTTTATTTTTACCATCACCAGTTTTGCCCTTTTTCAAAGATAGTACTGTATCCTCAATTGCTGCATCAAACTAGTTAGAAATGAATAACATTTGCATGAAAATGAGATCAGAACCCTAATATTTTGCTTTGAACTACGTAAAAAGCAATTAAAAGGTGTTTTTACCTCTCATTTTACCATCTCATTTGAACTTGGTTTGTTGGAGCTTTGGAGGTGCCTCTTCCCCTTTGATTTTCACCAGCTGATTCCGGGAGATTCTGCGGACGATTTTCGGCGCCGTCTGGACCAGGTAGGAGCTAAACTCTAGCTCTTTCTTTTCATGGTTTCCTTTTTCCATTCTGTGCCTGTTTTCCTATTCCCATGAGCCCCTGGGGTTTTGCTAGGGCGCTCTACCATCAGCGCAGGCAGTCCATTCGAAACCTGCGTTGAATGTCAAGCTGCATGAAGGCAGTTTGACCTTCAACGCAGGTGGGACACTAGCCAGTTGTGTTGAGCATAGAAAAACAGTTCTATTGCACAGTTTTTTGATGAAATTTTGCCAGTTTCTCATCAAATCCAGGATCTTACTCTTTCTCTTGTTTGTTTTGCAGGGACTTTTGAGCAAAATGACCCTCACATGGCGAGAACGAGAACATGAAGAAGAGGACATGATTGCCCTCCATGACCCTGTCACGGTGAACGCGCTGCGAAACTGTGGCCTGCTGAAGTTCTTCCGTATCTCTAGTATGAGAGCACAGATCTCTTTACTGCAGTATATGCTTGATGCTTGGGATCCTATTAACCAAGTATTTCAGATCAGGAGCAAATCCATCCCTTTGACCGTGGTAGACATTTACTTCTTGACTGGTTTGTCGAGGCGGGGTGCCCCCATTTCTTTGTCAGGTTCGGCCCAAGGGAATGACTTCGTGAGAGATTATGTCCGCCAGTATTGCAGGGAAGGATCCCAGCCGAGTAGAGACGGCAAGGTTGTTATCCGTGAGATTACTGACAGGTCTCTCAGGTCCATTCTGTATACTATTGGTAGGATGGCCGGTAGCGCATCTCTTCATGTTGCCAACAGATCTTATGTGCAGCACGCCTTGGAGTGTCTCCAACCGAAAGTATTCAACTGGTGTGATGCAGTACTTCTTCAGATGAAAAGTCAGTTGAACAAGGTAAAGGACGGGAAGCTGAAGAACTTTGGATTTGGTTCTATTCTGACTGCCTTTGCCTTGGAGAAAATACCACTGATGCAGCCTCAGTATATTGCACTTGACTTGCCTTCTCCTACCGAGCCACGCATGCAGAGATGGGTTGATCACATGTCTAGGCATGCTGGTCAATCTCAGATTTCTTTCACTGATACCTTCTTCAGGTGGTTCGAGCGTCAGGAGATGGTCTATTCCAAGTATCCATATGTTGGTATGGATTCCAAGGTGATCCGGACTTGATACTGCCGGATGGCGAACAGTGGGGCGCTATTGGTAAAATCTTCGACCATATTACTGTTTACTGTTCTTATTTATAATGTCCTTGTGCTTTATTCTATCAAGACTTTAATCAAACTCATGTGTGCATGCAGATGTTGGTCCTGTTCGTCCAGCAGTTCGCCCGAGAGCGCCAGTCGCTGCCCCAGCAGGGGAGACTGCTGGGAGAGTTATTCTCCACGACCTTGATGTAGCCGAGACCCTTACAGCTGTGCAGGAGCAGGTTGAGAGCCTTACTCTCGGCATTCCCGATGTGAGGATTGATGAGTTACCTTTATAGTTGTAGCGGCATACTACTAGTGTGCCTAGACGATGTACTCGTCTCTTGTGCATGATTGCACAGGCCATGACGTGCTATCATGAGCATCACTAGACTAGGGTGCCCCCTAGCATTTTTGAGTTTTTGGGTCATATGACCGATTTTTGTCTTGGTTACAGAACATTATGTATAATCGATAAACAGCTTATATATATATATATATATATATATATATTTTGATTTTCGGGGTTTATTTTGGTTGATTTATATGATCCATATGTACAACATTGATGATGTGTCTCTTTTTATAAATGTCGCAAATGTCTATCTAACACATAGTTTGCTAATGAGTCGGTTAATGTGTTTAAGTTTCTGGAAATATGCTGGTATTGAATTGAATCAAATTGTCTTTCCAAAATCTTAACCCTTAGGAACATGCGATAAATAGCTGGATTGCGAACAGAATATATACCATTGAGTTGTAGTATTACGAGTTGTGAGTCTAGCCTGACAATTAGTCGGCGTATACCATGGGTGATGGCATCAGAGAGTAGTTCTATCAATGCGCTATACTCAGCGATGTTATTCGTTGATTGCCCAATACATACACCTCTGAAACTTACTAACTCGCCGCTTGGATCAAAAATGTCCCAAGCTGCGGAGGACAGGTTCCGCGAACTACGACTCGCTCCGTCGGCATATCCAACACATGTCTCCAGAAGGTTTGACATCTGCAATAAATGTAAAAAGGTGGATCACTCGACCAAAACAAATACTTTAGTGAAAACAAAATACAACAAAATCATACAGGTTACTATTTAAGCATAGTAACGCTTGAGGTACAACCCATTACGGGGTTGCGCCAATGGAATTCCGTCATAATCCATTAACTCGTAGGCTCCTTTTGCTAACACTCGTTTAACAATATAGGGGCCCATCCATAAAGAATTAAATTTACCTGCTCCCAATTTATCGGATTCTTGGTCATAAAGCAAGACCAAGTCACCTTCTGAGAAGACACAGGGTTTGACATTTTTGTCGAACTGCGCCTTGACTTGTTTCTTATGGGCTTCATTAGCCAGAGCGGCGTCACGACGGGTTTCATCCAATTGGATTAATTCCAAGAAACGAGCCTCTTCTTCTGAAGTTCCAGGGAGGAGATCAATTGCGAGTTTAAGCGACGAAATTTCACACTGGATTGGCAAGACTGCTTCCAGGCCATACACCAGTTGGAAAGGTGTGAACCCGGTCGCGTTCTTTACCGATGTTCGGTAAGCCCATAAGGATGAGTACAGGATTAGGTGCCACCTTCTTTTGTGAACCCCGATCATCCTTTGCAACATACGCTTCAAGACCTTGTTGATTGCTTCAACTTGTCCGTTGGCTTGCGGATAATACGGGGTAGAGCTGTCGTGAGATAGCCCTAGCTTGGCAGCTAATTCAACCATCATGTGATTGCGAAAATGCGATCCATGATCTGTAACTATAGCCTGTGGTAGGCCGAACCTGGCGACTACATGATTGAAAAAGAAAAGGGCAGTTGTTTCACCAGTGTTATCTAATGTAGGCATCGCCTCAGCCCATTTGGTAAAATAGTCAACAGCGACTATAATATACCCATGCCCCCCGGTCGAGGTGGGGTTACATGTCATGAAATCGATGCCCCATTTGGCGAAAGGCCCAACAGAAACTATTGGCTATAAAGGTGCGGGCGGTCTTCTGGTTTTGCTATCAAAAATTTGACAAGCATGGCAACTTCTGACTGTGGTTATGCAATCTTTGAACATGGTTGGCCAGAAGTATCCTGCTCGTAAGATTTTCTGTGCTGTAGCATATCTAGATTGATGCCCCCCACACACGCCTAAATGACACTCATTCAGGGCTTTTTCGGCCTCTTCATGGGTGAGGCACCTCCTCAGAACTGTATCGATACCACGACGGTAAAGCGTATCACCGACGATCATGTAGTCTTTCGCTTGGTATCGTATACGTTTCTATTCTGAGTGAGAGGTGTCAGGCCTGAATTTTTGGGTTTGGAGATAAATTATTATATCCCCATACCACTCATTGCTTGCAGATATCAAAAACAAACTTTCGTCCACGATTGAGTCTTCTGATGTTTCATCGTTGGACGACGATGGGAGATCGCACAATAATTCTGCGAAAACTAAAGCTTTCTTTGATTTGGATTTTACAAATTCCAGATCAAACTCTTGAAGGATGGCTATCCATTTTGAATACTTGCCCCCCAGCAACTGTCGCGACAATATATAAGTCATGGGGTTGCAATCTGATAGAATGGTAGTTTTCCGAAAGAGGACATAATGTCGAAATCTTTGTATCGCTTGAACAGTAGCGAGTGCTAGCTTTTCAACATAAGAATATTTGCTTTCTGTATCATTCAAGTTTTTACTTAAATAATATATAGGATTTTCAATTCCATCGACTTCTTGAACTAAAACCATCGCAATGGTCGTATCTGTTGCAGCTAGATACAGGTTAAAATCTCTTTGATAGTCCGGGGCATACATTAATGACGCTTTTACTAGAGAATCTTTCAGAGCATCAAAGGAAGCTTGCGCCACCTGATTCCAGACAAAAGGTACATCCTTTTTCAAAAGACGAGTATAACCTTTAGCAAGTTCGGCGTAATTTGGAATGAACCTCCTCAGAAAGTTTGCTTTCCCTTGGAGTTTCTGAATCTGAAGCAAATTTGAAGGTGGAGGAAAATTAATGATTGCCTGAACCTTGCAAGGGTCAAGCTGAATCCCATCCTTAGAGACTACAAAGCCAAGTAAATGACCAGAACCGACGCAAAACACACATTTGTGCGGATTGAGTCTTATCTTGTAGTGTCGGCAACGTAGAAATATCACTCTTAAATGCTACGGATGATTAGTCTGCTTTCGCGAATGAGCCGGAAGGTCGTCGAGATAAGGTTGAATGATGTTCTTGATGTCATGGAAGGCATAATTCATTGCCCTCTGAAATGTCGCCCCTGCGTTCTTTAAACCAAAGGGTAATTTTCGATAAGCGAATGTGCCCCACGGACAGATGAATGCAGTCTTTGACTGGTCTAGTGGGCGGATATTTATTTGATTATACCCGGAAAATCCATCCATAAATGAAAAGATTTCACATCCGGCGCATTCATCAATTATCTGGTCGATGAAGGGTGTAGGGTAGTTGTCCTTCGGACAAGCTTGGTTTACATCCCTATAATCGACACAAACTCTAATTATCCCTTGTTTCTTCATAACAGGGACAATATTCGATACCCAATCGGTTAGAGGAACCGGGTAGATGAATCCAGCATGGAGAAGTTTTTCAACTTCTACTTTAATGGCAGCGGCTTTCTTGGGGTGCACCTGCCGAAGCCGTTGTCTTACTGGTTTGACATCAGGATACATTTTAATTTCATGTTCAATGATACTCGAGTCAATGCCTGGCATTTCATCATATGACCAAGCAAAGACATCTCTGAACTCGCGAAAAAGAGCATTATATATTTCCAGTTCTGAAGGAGAACATCCTTTGCCGACATAAATATTCTCTACGACATTTGTCTTAGTCGAGATATTTATGGCTATAGTCTCTTCAATATTGGATAAGTTTCGCTCGGAATCCACCGTATTTACAGTATTTGATAGGAATTCAAAAACTGAAGGGTGGTAAAGGTCATGCTGATTATCTTCTTCATATTCTGGAAGAAGGGAACGATGGTGGCAATCATTCCATGGTGCCCCCTCAATCAACATTGATTGTAGAATTCCTTCGTCAGTCCCATGTACTTTCGACCAAGGATCTAATGGGGTACCATATTCTCTAGACCTATCTACCCAAACACTTGATGAGCGTTGATTTGGGTTCGCCTCCCATGCTCGAAACATTGATTGCTACAATATTTTTATAGGGCTTGGGGGCAAAACCATTGCATGATCCATGTCGACATCGTCTTTTGAGATCTTCGTGGAAGATATCATGTTGCAGGTTCTTACCAATGCTACTTCTCTTATATAGACTGGAGGTGGAAGTGCGAAAGTTCCCATTAATGTGGGGTCTTTCAGTAGGCCTACTTTGATGTCTTGAAGCGAGTGGTTGCTTCCATGGATCATGGGAATGCTTCCTGTAACTTGTGAACCATTAGGGAGGAAGTCTTGTTGGTCGACGATCGTAATCCCTCCTTGAAAAGGAAATGCGATCTTCCTAAAATAAGTCGACACTACAACTGCCATGGCGTATATCCACGGTCTTCCCAGTAGAATGTTGTAGTCCAGATTCCCATCGATGACTTCAACATCTATTTCTACTGTTTTTCCTCCCAGTTCAACTTTCAAGTTATTAAGGATACCGCACGGGGTATATGTCCTTCCGTCGAATGCTTTTAACGTCGTCGAAGATCGCGACAAGGTTGGAGATCCTAAATTTTTCCAGCAACTCATCGACATAATACATGTAGATGCCCCCTCATCAATAATTGTTCGGTGAACAGTTTTGTTGAGGGCTTTCACTTGAATAAGGAAAGCTTGTTGAGCTGGTAACTGAGGATCGTATCCTTTATGGTCGAAGGATACAAGATTGGAATCCTTAGGATCAACCCCACCAATAGACGATAACAAAGTCTGCCTTTGGGATGGGCAATTTTGTAGTACTTCAAGAGTCGACATAGCGGATGGCGATTGGGCCAAATCTTCCACTATGTTATAACGCTGCGCCACTCTGGCGCGAGGATTAAATGTCGACTTGTGTACTACTCCCTTTGGCAGTTTTATTGTTAATTCAGGAATGATGGGCAGTACAACTTCTGTCGAAGTTGTTGTCGAACTACTTGGTTGATCTTTACCTTTGTCGTTCGACAGCTGCGGATTCCCGTAATCTTTGTTCCTTGTCGAAATCAAAGCATCATTCTGCTGTTTTGAAACCGACAACATAAGCACTTGTGACGGGGAAGCATTTCCACTACCAACCACATTTTGACCTGGATTGGGAAACGGATCAGTTAACACAGCTGGATTTTTCGGACTCTTAAAGAATCTTTTTATCTCAGCTTTGTACGGACATTCCCATGTCCGATGATCCTCATCACATATCTGACATGGATATTTCCTATTTCCAGGAGGGTTTGAAGAAGTTTTTTCAGGGGATGACTCACCCTGTTTCTTCTTCTTCCCTTTGTTTTGTTTCTTCTTGCTCCCTGGTTGTTTGGTTTCTTTGCCTTTATCTGCCGATACGGCATTTACTTCCGAAGCAAGAATTTCATCTTTTGCATTTTGATCTGAATTCTTACGGGCTTTCTTAGACTAAGCCTTTGTCGATTTCGCGTTTGCCATGCCAATCACACCATCGCCGGCATGAGAGTCACTATTCGATTTAGGAGGAGGAGGAATTGAGAATTCCGGTCTAGGGGCGTCAGGTATTTTGTCGTAGAGCGTGCCAGACTGAGTATAAACTAAGTCTAGATATTGTGCACGAGCAATAACTTGCTCCTCTGTTACGACTCCCCCCTTTGCCACATCTTCTGTTATAGCAGGAAGTAACGACTTTATAAACCATTCAGCTAATAGCTGATCAGGAACGTACGTTTTTACCATCCTACGACGGTGACGCCACTCGTGTATATGATCGGATATATGAGTGGCATTCGTCTGCTTGAAGTTGGTTAATATTTCTGTTCCCGTTTCATACCTTATCGGTAATTGAAAATTGGTTAAGAAAGTCGTGGCTAGGGAGCTAAAATTGTCGAACGAGGCTCTAGGTAATTCAATATACCATTTTGCCGCCGGACCTGTTAACATCCTCTGGAAAAGGCGAAGCCTTATCGAATCATCATTCAGGGTGTTTGATGAACACCACAGATGAAAAGTCATCACGTGATTCGATGGGTTTTCACCTGGATTTCCATTGAATTTAGGAATGTCAGATGGAAGTTTGTGAGGAATCGCTAGCCACCAAGGGGCGTAAGCAATCAGATCATTGGTTAACCGATGTAAATCAGGTAACTCTAAAGTTGCCACGAATGGAAACTGGTTATTCAGGTTAGGTGAGGCATACCCAGGGTATGATGGAATTGCCTGAGCAGTGGGCCTTTGCATACCAGCATAATGTAATTGATGTTGGTATGACTGATATGGTTGGTGGACTTGACCACTGCAAAGCGGTTGGTTTTGACCGTTTTGAATATACGGTTGTCCACTGTTCGCAAAGATCTGCTGCTCAGAACCTTGGTACACTTGCTGGAATTGTGGTTGTTGGTATTGCACCAGCCACGGTTGTGAAGCCATGTTCTGTTGTGCTATACTAACTGTTGGACCAAGGTGTGGGGTAATTGTACCCGTTTGGACCTGTGTCGCCCCACCAGTTGGCGATTGTGGTTGTGTCATAGGGTCAAGGGGCTGTTGCATTACAACCTGAGAAATCTGAGGTTGACATACAACAGGCAACGTTTGAACTTGCGACACTGTCACAATAGCCGGTGTGGTCGGGATGTTCGACATAGGTACAGACTATTGCATAGAATATACAACCCTTGGTTGTTGAGGTAGCATAGGTACCCAACCACTTGATGTAATTCCAGTATAACCTGAATATTGTTGGGAACTCCCATATGGATACCCTCCCGGAGGGGGTAATGAAAGGGTATACTGCCCCCCATACGGTAGCAATCCGGAACTCAAGGAGATTGTTTGTCCTTGGGGACTGGATTGCCCAAATTGACCTCCAAATGGATCAATCTGGCGAGTCTCAACATAAGAGTTGCCAGATATTATTCCGGATGAACAAACTGGAACGGACCATACTGTCGAAATAGTCCCTTGGTGGACTCCTTCTAGCGGTTGTGAGCTAGTCGGGACAGATGGTATGCCGGCAAACATTGTCAGAGTGACGGCAGGGGCTTCTGCTATCGCTATGTCGTTCGACACAGTCCTAGATGTTGACGGTTGTTCAGACATTTTGAGTCTATCCAATAGATTGCCTAGCGATTCTACAGGAACTTCCACTTGTGGTGGACTAACTTCTGATGAAGGAAATAGAGTGACCCCGACTCCAAAATGGGTTGGAGTACTTGCTTGCGGATCCTCTACAATTTCCTCTATCGCAATCAAACCAGGTGGAAGAGGAAGACCGTCAGGTCCGTAAAATATTTCTGGTGCCGAAGAAGGGGTTGAATCGACAGCGACAGTTGTTTGAGGAGCAAGACTCTCTGAACCGGTTACAGATGGAACTGGTTCAATAACACAAGTATTTGCCCCCAGACTAGTATCAGTGTTACTGTCCCTCTGTGGTTGTTGAACTTCTTCTATAGAGGTAGGGTTTCCAGAAATGTTTGGAGTAACCGAAATCTCAGATGTTGTTGGAACACTTGTTCTAACTTTGATAGGAGATTTCGAACCGGTTAAACGAGTTCGCTTTCTCCGTACTGTTTTCGATTCCAGAGACAAAGACGGTTGACTCGTAAGCCTCCGCGAACGACGGGGTTTAAATTGACTTTCTTCCACGATTGCGGATTACTCGATCAACCAAAATACAAAAGGGGAAAGTGTGTTTCTGAATTAAATGAATTTTTTAGACGCTTTTAGACACAACTCGCTTTTTCACTTTTAAAGAGTCGAGAAAAAGCTAAAGATGACTCTAGTCTCCTTCGATGTTTTAACGAGCCCGAAGTGACAAATGCTCGGATGGAATTTTTCTATTATAGAGTCTGAAAAAGGCCAAAAGGAACTGCTCTGGAGTTCTAGGCAGAGGGTGTGCCAAACTTTTCACAAAACCGCAGAATACTTTTTAGGGTACGGGCGGTCGATCTTCCTGAATGCTGTGTTCAGTGCATTGCGATCAATAGGGCGGCCGACACGGCTTCCTAAGGATAAAGGTTTTATGCCTATAGGGGTCTCCCAATATATATGCGATGGTACGTGGGAGCACAATCCGTACTGGCGCTATCGTCCCTCAGGAGGAATCACCCACCATCCATGAGATCGAGAGTCACCAGGCTTAACGACGCCGGAAAACGTCTCTAGCCTAGACCTCTATGTTGTGCGTTATGTTGCAAAGAATTTTTAAGTTCATTCAATTTATTTTAGGTTGATCTTTTTAGAAGTTTGCCTTTCAAGGTTCACCACGAGATGTATGATACAATTCCTAAATGCAGTCTAAAGATGATAAGCAAGCTTTATATCTTTTCAACTTTGAAAATCCTAGCTACTAAGGGAAAAGAAAGACACCATCTTTTCTCAAAGAGCAATCAGCACACTCTAATGCACTTTTCCTAAATCAATCATGAAAACTATCAAATGCAAATGCACAATGCAGGTGTTTGTTTTCCGCTTTCTTAGTATTGATGCCTACAAAGAAAGCTTTTTGTACAACTTTGAATTTGCTTTTAAATGACCAATACAAACAAGTTTACTTTTTTGAAATCAGAGAAGATAGAAGAGATTACAACACTTAACGATTTTCGAAATGAAGACTTGTTTTGACACTTAAAAGAGACAAACTCAAACCAATAAGCAAGAGTAAATGTATAATCAATATGCAAACAGCCAATGAACTCTCTTCTAAGATCTCAATCAACAGATCTGAATCAAGGGCTACAGGATCACTATTTCACTCATGCAAAGGAAAACTGTAAATGACGCCACAAACACATAAAAAACACTCACAGTATTTTTGTACAAAAGGAGGCAGAATCTAAGCAGAGAAAAGGAGTTATCAGACTGGTACCTATGCTAGTTAACGGCTGCAAAAATCAGAGATCAAAACAAGGTAAAACAGAGCAGAGAACCCCAGCTGCACAAGGACAAACTGGTTCAGCGCAACCTCAACACAGGGGTTTTGACATTCAGCGCAGGTAGCCTTCACGGGACCTGCGTTGAAATGCAGAATCCCTTCACTGGGTCTGCGCTGAAGGAGAAACTCTCGTTTCCCTCAGGTTCTGGGTCACAGATTGCTATTTAATTCACTGTTTTAGGCCAAATAAAAGCAACAAGCAAGGTGTAATCAAAGGGATGCTTTGAAGGGCTACTAAGATCTATCACAAGGATCATCAAATCATTTGTGAATCCATTGTTCAGATCATAGACCAGTCCAGTAATTGGATCAAAGCAGCAACTGTCTACTTTGCATCCGGGAAAGATGCAGTTCGATTGTTGCTGTCAAGTCTATGAAACAAACAATGATAGAAACACAAATAAAATGACTAAACAAATGTCCCCAGCGGAGTCGCCAATTTGTTGTGGGGAAAAATGCCTATGCAGGACGATCCTATCCACCTAAGGTGTGACAGTGCCTTAGCAACAAACGAGTACAGCTATTCTGGTTTCTTCCTTTATGAAATGTGAAAGAAGAGAGATAAATGGACTTACCGGTGTCTTCCGTTTGTCCCTCGATCTGGTCTCTCTTCTCTTTGGGTGTTCACAGCTACTTGCCTTCCTGCTTGTCCAGCTTCAACGGGTTCCTGCAAGATCACAAGAGAACAGCTACTTGCGACAAGAGAACAGCTACTTGCGACAAGAGAAGAACAATACACAAAGACAGATATTCACATTCATAACTAGTTTAGGATTAGAAATAAACTAAACATACTAATGCATTCATACATCAAAATACATCAGCATATAGGAGAAACCAAGATAGCTTTATTGATGAATAACAAGGTTCAGGAAGAGATACAACCCAGAGGGCTCCAATCCAACATCTCCTTCCCAGCAAATGGAATTCCTATCTTCACCCCCTTCAAAGCATTAAGCACCCAATGATTCTAGTCTCAAACCAACATCAATTCTTTGCAATAACAAAATTCCAGCCTCTAGATCTCATGGAGGAGAGATCCATATATAGATGTTTGGAGAGAGGATGAGTCAGCTTGAGATCTGACTAGTGTCCTCTCCCTCTGTCAGTTCTTGAGTCCACTTGGAGGTTCTTGCTTCCACTTGGAGATTTGGAACCTCTTACTCATCACCAGTCGAATTCCCTGAGGCAAGTGTCATTTTGGAAGCTTCCTAGGTTTTGACACCTTGAGAAATGAGCCTGCCACTTGTCCATTCTCGTTCAGCGCAGGTAGCCAGTGTTCTAGTTGACATTCAACGCAGGTAGCCAGTGTTGGCTTTGACATTCAGCGCAAACAGCTAGTGTAGCCACTGAAATGATCCTGAATTGACTTGTTTTTGAGAAGTTTATGGTGGAGAACTTCTGTGAATTGCTGTGGTTTGTTAGCCTTGTTCCTCTAGGGGTAGGAACAACACGTTTAGGGACTTTGGATCCCTTAGATTATGGACATTTCATGCTCAATGCTGTAAGGCACAAAAATGTCTATAACATGTACCGGCTTCAGATTTGGATCACCAACAGATGTGGCCCTCAAATATCTCTGATACCATGTAGGAATTTACAGGGTAAGTTCCTCAGACAGAACACCAAAGGACACCGCTCACAAACAGATCACAAATCAATACACCAGTATTCTTGACGTGGTTAAAACCCTCAAAGATGGAAACAGTCCACGGCCTGAGCCAACGTGACCACTTCAGGCAATTTATTAATAAAAGAATGAAAATTTACATAAGCTTCTCTCATGAACGGTTACCCTACAAATGACCCTCCATGTTCTTTAAATAGAGATCATGGACTAATTGGTTGTTAAGCCACGGATCAAGTGTCGGTAATACTGAGGAGAGAATGAACCGTCGGATCACTTCATGTCTAGAACATATCGTGACCGTCGGATTGTAAGTTACAAAAGTACATAGTAAAGAAACACACTTTACCTAAATCTACACTAGACCAAGTTATACTTAACTATTTCCTATGTGTCAGAATATCCTAACATCCTCTCTTAACTATGTGTTGGTGATTTGGATGGATTCATTCTAAGTGTATATATCATGCACATTTATACAGGGGAATCAAATCATAAATGAAAGAAAATAAAATCTAGGACAAATTCAACCATAAAAAAGGGAAAAATAGCCCCTATCCAATGCCATTCATGGAAATCGGGGGCCGATTGGAAGTAAATGAAAATCCCACCTACATTGTGATATATGCAAACAATTGTTTCAAGGCGAATAAGGGCATGGAATGAGTTATGAGCCATTCCTAAAAATTGGAGGGGGGCGATTGGAAGAAAATTCCACCTGCAAACAAATTTTTCAAGGCGAATCGGGGCTTCGAACGAAAATTTGGAGAGGAGAAATATTTTTATCTCTAATTGTTTCCATAATATTGGTGGCTAAATTTTTTTATCTCTTACTTTTTCCATAATTTATGGGCGAACGATAGAAAAAGGGTGTAATTTAAAAAATTCATCAATCCAAAATATAAAATCCTTTAAATTTCTCCCATGTGCATAGATTCACCCCTATATGGGTTTTGATTGATCTTGCTCAAATTGATTAAGCTTCCACAAAGTTTGATAGTAGAAGTAGATCAAGTATTTTGCTTTAGTACATTGCATTATCAAGTGATCTACAGTGAGAATTTCTACATGGTATCAGAGCTAGCTGATCTGTAGAGAAATTTCTACATGGTATCAAAGCTAGCTGATCTATAGAGAAATTTCACAGTGAGCTAGTTTAAAAGGTTAGTAATTTTTGGAAAAGAGGAAGGGGGGTTTTCTTTTTTCTTTTTAGTCACTTAAGCTTTGGGGTGCATGCTTACTTGAAAAAACTTTTTTTTGCCTACAAAACAAAAACCACAAAACCAAACACGGACATACAAAAAAAAAACAAACCTTACGGCTTGAAGTTAGCTTTAGCCAGAAACTAAATATTTTCCTCAATGTTTCTGATTTTCCGAGATCACACTAAGGCGCGGCAGAAAATAGCATACGCATGAGAAAAATCTTTCCGTTCTATTTCTGATTTGCCCAGATCGCACAGAGTTGCGAGGCAAACATCATACGCAGAAATGAAAGGTATAGATCCAGTAATAAAAAACAAAGAGCTAAATAAACCAAAATAAACAGAAAGATGAATAGCTATAACCGCAAATAAAGATTGTACACCTGCAGATCTTTAAAATGACATAGCTAGGGCTACCGGAAACCTTTTTGTTGAGTCTTGAAAATGTCATTCGTTTCCATTACACTTTCACTATTATGTCCATTATATCATCTCCATTTCACCTCCATTTCACTACTATATCACCACATTCATCCCACTTTCATTATCATTGGGCCACCTTTATGTTTTTCCAATCTTTATTAATTCTAAGCCTTTTAAGTGAATTTGTGGTTAAAAATTAGAAAATAATGTGCATATGCTTATACCTAACAAATGGGCTGAGATTGTTGACATGTGTAGGTTGAAAAGAGGCTTCTAGAAGACCCTTATGTGGCACCCCAAGGCCAAATTCGAATTTGAGTGGAAAGAATCATGGGATCATGAGGATATGTGTCACATCTCCTAATTGTATTGTAACTCTAAGAAGACATGTGTCTTATCAGTTCCTATTTTGATTAGGACTCTAGAGGTAGAGGGAGAGATTCATGGACTCTCATTAATGAGATGGCTTCTCATATTTTTGTATAAATAGGAGATCTCTCTCCTTCATTTGTTAGCTTAGAGCTTGGCTTGTTAGTCTTTTAGCTTGTGAGTTCTTTAGCTTGGAGTTTGTAGTTCTTCCTTGATGGCTTTTGAAAGCTTTGGAGAACTTTGTTGTACTTTGTAATTTTGAAGAATTTGAATAAAGCTTTGATGTTCTCAACATGGAAGGAGATGTGAAGTAGATTTCATGGAGCACATTAGAATGTAAGGTAGAGTAGATTTCATTTTGTAATTTTGCTTTGATTTCATTATGTCATTTAATTGCTTTCAAGTTTGATAGATTAGATTTTTCATTCATGCAATTTTAATTCATGCAAGTGTGTTCAACCGGTTGATTGTAGGTTAGTAATGCACATAGCTTTTTAATGACTAATGACATGACGGAATCATCTTGTCCTTCTTCTGATTTTTTTTTTGAGTTCTAATTCTAGCATTGTTATTTCAATAAGTTTTATTTTTCTCATTTACTTTCCTGCAATTTAGATATCATATTTCTTAACTTGTTCATGATTGCTTCCGATAAGGTAGATTGAGTTGAAGGGTAAAGGATCAGAAGAGTTGAAGTAGTGTGATTAGTTTCCTTTATGCAAATTAATTTCTTGCAATTTAGATATCATATTGCTTAACTTGTTCATGATTGCTTCCCATAAGGTAGATTGAGCTGAAGGGTAAAGGATCGGAAGAGTTGAAGTAGTGTGATTAGTTTCATTTATGCAATTTAATTTCTTGCAATTTAGATATCATATTGCTTAACTTGTTCATGATTGCTTCCCATAAGGTAAATTTAGCTTAAGGGTAAAGGATCAGAAGAGTTGAAGTAGTGTGATGAATTAGTTGCTTTGCTTTAAGTCTTTGAGTTGCTTTAAGTTCAGTTTTTACTTTCTTTTTCATACAGCAGCAAGGATACTGGGTTTCATAGTCACTAGCTCATTGATTGGTTGTTTCATTCCATTTTGATTGAAGTAGTTTCATATTTACACTTTTGTTCAAGTACTAATTCCACCAATAACATGTTTTGAGATCTTTTGAAGTGCTAAAGTCTTGGAAGTTACCATTAGGGACTTAGGCCTTAGGCCTTGTCTTGAAATCTCTATCCATACATGTCCTTTAAAATTATTCTTAAGACCTTAGAATAGGATTTCCATTTGCATTAGACACTTTAGGAAACCAACAAAAACAAAACCCCAAAACAAAATAAAATCTATAAAACAACGAAGTAAGAAAAAGGTTAACTAAGCACATATGGTGCACCACACTTCATCAGTTTACGATACCCGGATTGATAATTTATGTAGAGCAATTTAAGACGTTAAATTGACTAGACACTTTTCCCATGAAACAAAAGGGGTTACTCACTGGAACAGATGCTCCTAACACAATAGAGCAGTCCTCTCAGCCCAAAAGCAGTCAGAAAAAGTAGATCTAGGAAACAATAGTCGGATGTAGTTGTACCGGCTTTCGATTTGAATCACCAACGAATGTGACCCTCAAATAGCTCTGATACCATGTAGGAATTTACAGGGTAAGTTCCTCAGACAAAACACCAAAGGACACCGCTCACAAACAAATCACAGATCAATACACCAGTAATCTTGACATGGTTAAAACCCTCAAAGAGGGAAACAGCCCATGGCCTGAGCCAAAGCGACCACTTCAGTCAATTTATTAATAAAAGAATAAAAATTTACTTAAGCTTCTCTCATGAATGGTTACCCTACAAATGACCCTCAATGCTCTTTAAATAGAGATCATGGACCAATCGAGTGTTAAGCCACGGATCAAGTGTCGGTAATACTGAGGAGAGAATGAACCGTTGGGTCACTTCATGTCTAGAACATATCGTGGCCGTCGAATTGTAAGTTACAAAAGTACATAGTAAATAAACACACTTTACCTAAATCTACACTAAACCAAGTTATACTTAACTATTTCCTATGTGTCGGAATATCCTAACATACTCTCTTAGCTATCTGTTGGTGATTTGGATGGATCCGTTCTAAGTGTAGATACCATACACATTTATACAGGGGAATCATATTGTAAATGAAAGCAAACCCCTAAAATCTAGGACAAATTCAACCATAGATGAGGGAAAAATAGCCCCTAGCCAATGCCATTCATGGAAATCGGGGGCCGATTGGAAGTAAATGAAAATCCCACCTGCATTGTGCTACGTGCAAACAATTGTTTCAAGGCAAATAAGGGCTTGGAATGAGTTATGAGCCATTCCTAAAAATCAGAGGGGGGCGATTGGAAGCAAATCTCACCTGCAAACGATTTTTTCAAGGCAAATCGGGGCTTCGAACGAAAATTTGGAGAGGAGAAATATATTTTATCTCTAATTGTTTCCATAATATTGGTGGCTAAATTTTTTTTATCTCTTAATTTTTCCAAAATTTATGGGCGAACGATAGAAAAAGGGTGTAATTTAAAAAATTCATCAATCCAAAATATAAAATCCTTTAAATTTCTTCCATGTGCATAGATTCACCCCTAAATTTTTCTATGCTCATTCCTTATGTTCCATAGTAAAAAACCCTATAATTAGGGCCCAATCTTGATTTACAATAGGATACTTGTTATAGAAGATCTCCAACCTTCAATTGTTTCTGTGATTCCATTCCTATTCACATATGAGTGTCCAAATAAGCTAAAGAATTAAGACCATAATGATTAAAAAAAATGCATGTATTGAACGAGTGCACCATGTCCTATGCATATAATATACATAGAAAATAGAGGGAACGACCTTCAAATCCTCTATAGACAATTTTATCCCATGAAAGGGATTTTTTATGTAGTATATAACAATCAAATAAAATGGGAAACTTTGGGCTATATGTTTTGAGCCCAAACTTGTTTCCATATCAAGATGAGGAAGATTGATGTGGCTTATAGCTAGTTGATATGCCTCTTTGATTGTGAACATACGCTTCTCTTTATAGCCCCATCAATTATTTTTTATCCCTTAGAAAGTGGTATCTTTTATTTGTGAGGTTCTTCCATTAATGTGTCTAGATTGGCTTGATCAAAAGTTTGAGGCCATCTTTCCTTATTTTTCCATTCTCTCCACAAGGTGTTCTCCACTATCTAGTGCCAATAATTTTCTAATGTCAAGAGACCTCCAGATTTCATAAGCTCTTTTATAACAAGAAATTTCATCCTACCACCAAAATATGGATACTACTTACACGAGTTCATCCAAAACAAGGTATCCTTAACCTGTTGGACTTCTCATAAACAATGTTGATATATGATGAGTTTATTAGTGCTATCCAAATTTCTTATGGAAGATCCTTGAATAAGGTTTTGCACTCTCAATTACTGTTTCCATTATTGATAGGGGTTGTATTTCTCACTCCAAATTTCCCTCCATAACTCCTAGCCACCTTGGATCCACCCCCACAATAAATTCCCCCCAAAACATTATCTAGATCTTTTCATGAAGACTAGGACCTCCTTCTGTTGTGAAGAAATAAATTATCCTAGGATAAAAAGGCCCATTTTTTTCCCTCATAGACTCTCCCCAGAGAAAGGATCTATAGTTAATCTTGATCAATATGAGGATTACATTGGGCACTGCTAATGTAGAGAGACGATATATTAGAAGGCCTTGTAAGAATGATATTAACAAGACAAATCTGCTAGCAAAATTTATAAATATGAAGTTCCAACAATCTAGTTTTTTGGATCTTTTCTAGATTTATTCCTTTTAGTGAATAGTTATGAGGGATTTGTCTACCAAAGGTACCCCTAGATATTTAGCAAGGAGAGAACTATGCCAAAAATCCAGCAATTTGTCTAGGTTCCCTTACACTGCAAGTTATTATTAAAGAAATAATTTGATATTTACCTGCATTAGTGGATGTACTTGAGGCCTCTGTGAAGTCCTCCAGGATTTATTTTAGATCTCTATCTTCTCTTATTGTAGGAACTCCCATTAGCATCTTATCATCAACAAAATATCGATGAGAGATGGGAAGATCAATGTCATAGAGTCTTAATCCTTCTATCTTTACTTGTGCTATTAGTACCTTTATGGTGTGTCACAACACTTCTACAACAAGAATAAATAAGAATGGAAAGAGAGCACATGAAGGCTTGAATGTTGAGGAAGGAGATCCATTGAGAGTCACTAAGAAGAAATGGGTTGTAATCAAAGCTCCCACCTAGTTAATCCAACTACTTAAAAAACCAAGGTTGTGAGAAAACTGAAAAGATAAGCCCAACCAAGTTTGTCAAAGGCCTTAGATAGGTCAAGCTTAACTAGCATTCCTACCTTTTTATAACTTTTTTCTTCTTCAGTAAATAGAGGACCACATGGTATACTACCATTACATCTAAACTTTGTCTTTCTTCCACATTACCAGCTTGCTCCATTAACATTAGATTTGGCGGGGTGGATTCGATTATTTTAAATTACTTTTGAAATAATATTCTATATAAAATTTCATGAGGCCATTGATTTGAAGCTACCAAGATCCTAGGCCTTATTGGAATTGGGAACTAGTGTTAATAGTGTGGCATTCAAGGCTAGAAATAAAGAGCATGAACTGTGAGATTCCTCCACCAGGTCATGGTTTTCTTTGCCAAGGAAGTGCCAACAAGCCTAGAAAAAATATGTCGTGATCCCATCCATATTCAATGCTTTTTTTTTGGCATGGACATTACGACCTCTTCAACTTTGGAATATGATACATTTCGCATTAACAAAGCATTATGATCTAATTGAACCAACAATGGGATATTTTCTGTGATCTTTTGAATTTGTCTCCATCGACTTTGATTTAGTTCAACTAAAAGAAATCTATAATATCTAACCAATTATTTCTCCATCTCTTTGTAATTTTTGAGTTTTCACCCTAATTCATATTTGATAAAAAAAAAACATCTTGTTATGATGTCAGTGTTTGATCATCGATTTATGAAAAAACTTTGTGTTCTTCTCCCCTTCTCAAAGTTTGTGGATTCTTGACCTTTGCCTCCATAATATTTCCTCTTGTTGTCTTCTTTCTATTTTTGTGAGAAATTCTCGTTCTTGCATTTATACCTCCAAAGTCTTGTTTTTCTTGGAAAATGTTTCCAAAATCCTCTTTGTTCCATTTTTGGTTTTTGAGTTAAGAATCTTGAGCTTTTATTGAAACTTGGCCATATTGGAGGGACCTTGGACTTCAATATCTTCTCACCACACATTTTCCCTCTCAAGGATGGATCCTTAAGCCTGAAACTCTCGAATATGAAAGACATATTTCAGGGGAAACTTTGATATCTATTTCTAAATAGATTGGTAGTGATCTAAACCTATACAAGGATAAATAGAAGCTTCTAGGAAGACATCAACTTCCAAGAGATATTATGAGACTAAAAATGTATCCAAGTGTGTGGAAATTTGGTTCTTACTATTGCAATGATTGTTCCAAGTGAATACTCCATTAATTGTTCCACGTTAGCTAACTTCATTTGTTTCATTAGTTGTTTGAATTGTTGGGAGTCTATGCCCAATCAATATATACCTCTCTTTCTTTCCTTCAATGATATCACCCTGTTGAAGTCTCCACCTATAATGCATGCAACTTATTTTGGTGAAGCTCTCTAATGCTAGCCAAGTTTCAAAGAAAGCCTAGTCCCCCTGATTTCCCAGCAACATCTCGTGCTAAGGTTTGACATCCTATGCAACAATGAGAGGCTATTGAGCTGACTTTATCATTGTCACATTTAGTCTCTTGTAACATTACTATTGTAGGGAGTTCCCTATGGAATCTCTCTTTGAGAACCTTTTTTTCCCATAGAAGTTAAGGGCTATTATATTCCATGAAATTATCATTATTGGGAGTGATGTTGGGCAGCGGAAAATGACTTTGTTAATAGAGCCACCTGTCTAGAATTGACAAGTGCATCCCCCATCTCTTGTATTAACTATTTTTGCTTTCCCTTCCTCTCTTTTTGTTTTCCTTCACATGCTTGGGAGTATCTTTGAAGCTATATGTTTTGATGCCAAGACTTGTGAGGGATGAGCTTGTTCCCTTCGAAGTCAAATTCCATTTATTTTTTAGCTGCATATATATTTTTATAAACAATTTTTTTTTCTCTGATCTAGTATCTTTCCTGGGTCATTACATCCTTTCTTCGATGAGGTCTATGAGTGCAATATCATCCACATCCATGTCCCTCAACCCATTAACATTTCTTGTTCCATGTATGTATGACATATCAAATTCCTTTATTGTTGTGTTTTTTGTGGATTCTTCTGGCATTTTTCTCCTATGAGTTTCCACCTTTAGTTTTCCATTTCCTTTCTCTTGATTCTTTTCTTCGGGATGTACCAAATTTGGCATTTCCTACTCTTCTTTAATCAATGCCTCGTAATGGTTTTTGCAAAGCTCCTCTAATGTTATTGCATTATGTGCTCGAGGGTTTTTTTGCGAGGTTGAACTTTCTAAAAACCCTCACCATCTCATTTTTGTTGATTTTCTAATGTTTCTTCTATGAGATTCAAGGGAAAATCTCTAAAGAGATGGTCATATTCATCGCACTTGCAACATTTGAACAATACATGCTCATAATATAAAGGTTGTTTCCAAAGTTCATCATGGTAGGGGATTTCAATTGATTTCATCAGTGGTTGGCGAACATTCATATATACACATATCCTTGCATATGAGGTGTAGTTTCATCGCTTGGTCACTTTGATATTTTCATAAAATCTTTGATCATGTTTCCAATACCTTCTAAGATTTCCTCCTCCCAAATTCTTTCAGCAAAGAAAATAGGCAACCCCAAATTAACGTTTGTAGGAATTTTTCATTTTTTGGGTTGTACCTTTCTTGCTAGAATTCCATGAATAACCTCTCATTGTTGAAAAAATACAGGCTATTCTTGAATACCCTGTTTATGTCTTCCAAATTTGCAAAAGTCCTTGTAAAGAAACCCTTTGCTCCTAGCTCTAGATCAATGTGTCCATTTAGATGCTATTTTTGTTGGATCCATCCAACCAATGCTCTCTCTATTGGCCAAATGCTAATGAAGTTGCATAATAAGGCATGATCCTTCATATGCCAAAGGAAGCTCTCAATTTTGTCCGATTTTACTTCGTATTTGGGATCCTTGACTGCCTCAGGGAGGCATCTTCCTTGCATATGGTTTTTCCAATTCACCCACACTGGAGGATAATAGTTGTTTTTGTTTGCACGACTTAGGCCCCAAGCCGATTGATGGGGTGCTTGCATTCGATGGCTTGAACTAGAACCTTCATCTCCTATGACCACATTCTTGAAAGAGGGGTTTGCCCCCTCCCGAGGTGCTTGTGATGATTGCTCTCATGTTGTACCAAATGAATTAAGTACTAGACCAATGCGAAAACAACACGAGGGAAATTACTTTGTACAATAAAAAACATGTTTACTAAAAACACCTATCCTATTTATTAAAATAATTATAAAATATTATAAACATAAAATTTTATATATATATAACTCATTCTCCATTATAATTATAGTTATAATAAAAAAATAAAAATTAACTATTTATTTATTTAAAAACAATGTTTTTAGTCTTAACCATCAATTATATAATGAAGTGAAGTTTTGGAAAAAATTAAAAAATAATATTTTGATAATATTCAAATATATAATATTTTAAATTAATTAAAAATTATATAATTAAATTAGAAATAGAATTTTGAAATATTAATTGTATACTATATTTTTAATAATATTAAATGATTAGATTTATTTATGGGAACAGTTTAATTAACAACTCTATAATTAATAATTATTACTCTCTCATCTCTGGTCGGTTCACCTTCATCATACTACTTTTTAATACCGAACTTTCACTCACACGTTCCTTTTACTTGTGATGACACGAACTTTCACTCACATATCCTTTTGACTTGTGATGACACGATGCAATCTGTTCAACCTTTTTTGTTCAACTTTTTCATACACAAATTTTCCAAAATATAATTAGTTTCTTTTAAAATTTTATTCTAATTTATATTTATTAACTTATTTAAAATAATAAGTTAAAAATAAATAAATTATTTTAATCAAAATAAGAAGGTTAAGTGAGACTTAGGAAGGTTAAGTGAGAGTTTTTAGTGAATATATAAGAAAATAGTAAAAACATTTATTTAATTAAGGAAATTAAATATTGAAATATATATATATATATAAATTAAGAAAATTAATAGATAAAAATAAGAAAGGACAAATGTTTTTGATTAAATTAATAATATATTATTATATTATATAATAAATTAAGAAAAGACTAAATAATTTTAATTTATTATTATATTAGCATGAATTATTATTATATAATATTATTATATAAACTATTAAATTCCAATCTCATAATATTTATGAAAATTAATAATTTAAATAAAAATAAAAATATTTTTTATTATTAAATTTAAAGATAAATAAGAATAATAATTATAATAAGTAAATAGAACTATTCAAGGTTTAACCAAACTATATTATCTTTATTAAAAATATATTATAATAAAATGAAAAAAAAATAATAAAAAACGAATCAAGTTTGTGATAGAAAATATATGTAAGCTTATTTTTATAATTCAATAATGGTTTAAAATAATTATTGAAAATTAATATTATTTTGATGATGATGATGATGATGATGGTTGTTAACGTCCACTGAGACCAAATAATGATCTATCGGACCTAAAAAGACAAATTATTTATTTTGATTTAAGATTTTATTCCGATGCTCAAAAAGCTTGGAGAGAAGCCTCCCGAGTTCACTATAATTTTGGCATTGTAAAAGGCTAGAAAGGTCAGTATTGTAACAAAGGTTGTGAAATTGAGATCTAATGTGGTTGTATGCAGGGCACTCTAAGAGGAAGTGGTTTTCATCCTCGATGCTCTTATTCTCACAAATATGGTAGATCCTTTCCATCCATGGCGTTTTAGGAACTACCCAGCGGCCAGTCTCACTATGGAGCTCATGAGAATTCGTTCTAATCTTTGCTATATTAATTTTCTTTTTTGAGCTAGTTAGAATAGAGAGATACTTTTGATCTTCAAGGGTGGGGTTGATGACCTTCTTATAATAACTTAATTTTCTTTTAGACGCTAAATCTTTCTCACACCACAATTTTTCTTTGAACTTAGAAGTAACAATATCTTTAATGTTATTTATGTTTTGCAAAGCATCATTCTCATTGATCTCCCAATAGTTTAACCAGGCCCTTGTGTCCTTATGCCATCCTCGGTTAAGCCTTAGGTGATTTTGGCTGGAATTTAAAGCTAGCTTAGGAAGTCTATGATTGTCTATGTTATTGAGCTTGTGCTTGTAC
Organism: Pinus tabuliformis; assembly: GCA_031772625.1. Taxonomy (NCBI): domain Eukaryota; kingdom Viridiplantae; phylum Streptophyta; class Pinopsida; order Pinales; family Pinaceae; genus Pinus; species Pinus tabuliformis. Next base: position 1,482,934,363 of record CM062820.1, on the reverse strand, counting down.
ATCAGAAACCTGAGCATAGCTAGGCTCTCAATAGAAGAAAGACCCGCTTCTATAAGGAGAATAGGATAGGGTGTATTACTTTTAATTTTCAGGTTATAAGTTATAAAACGCTTCTGGATTTGCTCAATCTTCCTCCATGATTCTCTGGAGATGCTGCAGCCCCAAACTTCACAGCCATATAAGATAACAGGAGTGACTAAAGTTTCAAAGAGGAACTTCTTTTTATCCCACATTACGAGGTTTGCTGTTTTACAATTATTTTCAAGACCAAAGTAAGCTTTCCATCCCCCATTGATCCTTTTCTCAATGCTATGGTTCCAGTTGAGCTTGTGATGGATATCAATTCCTAGGTACTTATAAGAATACACTTCCTCCAAGTTATTATTGTCATACGTAAAATTAGCGCAAGTGTCCTTTTTAGATTTGATAATCATAACTTTTGTTTTGTCTGTGTTAACAGTCATACCCATGGTAGAGCAGAAATCCTTAAGAAGCTTGAGTTGCTTATCAAGATCAGAAGGGCACCTTGCCAGAAGAACAATATCGTCAGCATAGAGAAGAAGGATAATGACTATCCCAGCTAAGATTGTGCCACCACATCCTGCTTCTTCTAAATAACCTTCGAGCTTATCGATGTAAATGCCAAATAGAGTAGGGGAGAGGGGGCAACCTTGTTTAACTCCGATGTTACACTTAATATCTTTTGACCACCCCTCATTGTTCTTTAGCTTGGCAATTACATTCTCGTATAGCCTTATAGCAGCAGCTCTTAACTCAAGAGGAACCTTTAGCTCTTCTAACCTATTCCAAAGGTTGTATCTAGGAACCGTATCGAAAGCCTTTCTAAAGTCTACAAAGCAGCAGAATAAATTGGATTTATCATTACGACATTCCTCCGCAATGATCCTTAGCGTAACAAGGTGGTCTGTTGTTGAGTGATGCCTTCTGAAACCTGCTTGGCCTTTAGCTCGCTTATCTTCACTTTCAAGCCATATGCTTAACTTTTTTTCCAGAATACTACCATATAATTTGGCTAAGAGAGGGCTGATCATAATTGTTCGATAATTAGAGGGGTTATTTGTATCTCCACTTTTAAAAATAGTAAATAAAATTATAATATTTTATTGGATATAACAGTTTGTAAAAAAATGCTAAGAAAATATATTAGGAAATTAAAGAATGTTATTAAAAGAATATAAATAAGGTGCATATATGTGTAAAATAAAAATATATGTAAAAGAATAAAATTGTATTTATAATATCTCTAAGATTTATTTTATGATTCAATAATTATTGAAAATTAATATTATTTAAAAAATATTATAATAAATAAAATTATAATATTGTTGAATTGAGGCTTCTTGTTATTGTATATAACACTTTATAGAAAAATGACAAAAAAAATATTAAGAAATTAGAGAATGTTACTATAAGAATAAAAATAAAATTTATATATATGCAAAATAAATAAATAAGTTATTTTTATCATATTATAGAAAAAAATTATGGATGGCTACGGGCAGCAACACTTCCATCTTTATGATTATGAGTGGTAGGCCCTCATGCAATCTTACTTTCAGATCACTGATTTAAACCCATTATTAGACGTTTTGAATTTCAGATAACTTGAAGTGCTCTAATTGCAAATCACACTTAACATGAAGAATCCACCATAACATCCCAAACTCACCTGTAGTGACACGTTTCTTTTGACCCCCGGAAATCCCTCTGCGCATCTCATCTCCCACGATCGTATCCGCACAAATGTCCAGCCCTAATATCTGCACCACAAACTGTTCCATCAGAGCCAAGCTTGCAGATAACGACATCGTTTTCCTTTACCAAAAAAATGCACTGCACTTACCTTAAGTATGTAATCCGTAACCAAACTCGTTTCTTGCCCCTCGAGAGTGACCGCCTGGAATCCAAACACTGGCACTCTTGCCAACCTGAATGCCTTCTCCAATGGATCTGGTTCCCAAAGCCAAACCTCATGTTGGATGTTATCTTTTAAAGTCCCTATGAACACATCAATCCTATGCACCTCTGGAATATCTTTTACCCTTATATTCAATTTTTGGAATTCCTCAATGTGCTCCATCATTGAACCCTTTTGTTTGAGATCTATCAATTGGCTAAAAAAAGTGCTGCTTTTTGTATCCTCATAATGTGCTATCATTTCATCCGTAGAAATAGCCCAAGTGACAATTTGTTTACAAGAGCAAAGCCATCGATACCATACAAACTAATTCCAAATATAAAGCTTCAATGCATACCTTTTGTGTATTCTTCACATTATGGAGATCGAAAAATTGCTCCATCTGTAGTATCCATGTTCCAAGATCCTTTCCATCAAACTTCCTCATACCAATCTTTGGAACATGGTGGTTCTTCGATCCAACGTTAGAGTCTGTGAAATCATGATTAACATGTATTTTGTTCTAATCATGAGTTTCCTTTACTACCCTTTCGCCATTAGTAAGAATTTCTTGTACAAACTTTGTCAAATTTGTCTTCAAATCTTCCATGCCTTTCTTTAAATCATCCATCTTAACTTCCATGCCATCCATCTTAGCTTCCATGTCGTCCGTCTTAGCTTCCACGTCGTCCATCTTATCTTCTACGCCTTTCTTTAAACCATCCATCATAGCTTCCATGCCATACATATTAGCTTCTACGTCTTTCCTTAAACCATCCATCTTAGCTTCTGTTACCTTTTGTGTGAGTGAAATTTGTTGCATTCAGTCTTGTAATTTTGATATATCATGTCGCATTTCTTCCTCTTTTTCATGAGTCATGCTAGAGCTTTCAGGTTGCTTACTAGGTGTTTTCATTTTCTTTCTTCGGGGCATTAAGTACCAATAATAATGTTTCGCTATGCCCTTTTAATTCCTTCAAACTAATTTTTCAAACCAAGCTTATGCAAAAATTTTAAAAATTACACACCTTTTTTCACTTTGTAGGAGCTCGATATTAAATCTGATGTATCTCTGTAATTTTGGATCTCCAAGGTCTGAAATTTCTTCCTGCGGTAACCCTCTGAGTAATATTTATAACCTCGCTTGTCTGATCAAGATTAGATTCTCCAATGAAGAGTTATGCCAAATCTCCCACGATGACCTGAGTATAGACTGGTTCAGTAGAGCGAACTTGTACGACGTTTCGCGGGTCACTGTTTCAACCTTAGGTTCTAAAAATGATACCCAAAAAACTACAGTCCGTCCTCTTTCTGTAACTTCTTACGAAAATTCAATCTAATGCTCAGAGAAAAAGTTATGACGATTTTCCCAAGGTCACCTGTTTGGAATGTAATTCGAGGGTCTGCAAAAACCCTAACTTCCTCAGATTATATCTCTGAAAATATAGTGAGACAAGATCTGAAATTCAGGTCCGAGGTTTAGTGAGATTTTGTATCAAATGGTTTTTTTTTTAGCTTCTGAAACATTGTGGAAACAAAGTTATAGCGAAAATTCCACGATGACCTGTTTGGAGCAACGAAACCCTAGAATCCAAAGCTCTGATACCAAATGTTATGAAACCAACTCACAAAAAGATAGAAAAGATAGATCAATGCCTTAGAAATAAGCCTCTTCGAGGAGGCAACCTCCTTTACATTACACAAATGAACAATTCTTAGATGATTCAAATGACAAAACCTCCTTTCTATATATAGGAGTCTAAGGAGTCACAATATAACCAAAGCCGACCTAACAATAGTAATATAAAGGCACAAAAATAAGAATAGTGGGATTCTATGGGGCACAATAATAACAATATGGGGATAATAGGGGCACAACAATAACAATAAGGGATACAATGACAATAGTAATGGGGGAATCACTAGTATTATAGGGACCTAACATTTTTCCTATCTTGCAAAAGGGATTGAAACACTTCAAGAAATCACATGGAATGAGTTTCAATGTTTGTGATGTCAATGTACAGGACCAAGGAAGGCTCCTAAATTGAGCACAGGCTAAAATTTTGGAGGGTCTTGCAGCAGCGAAAACAGATCCTCATTTTCTACATTATGAACATAATCTTCTCCAAATCAACTATCATTATGAGCCTCCAAAACATTATGTTATGTATCAAGTTCATTAGAGAAATTTGTTATATTGTTTTTTCCCCTTCTATCACAATCTGATCGCCAAAGAGCAAGTGCTATTTCATATGGAAAATTATTAATGTCGTACTTTGTTACATATAACATTAAACATGTATCCACATGTTTATTAAGCTTGTTCCTCAAATTTGACTTCAAGAATGATATTGCACTAAACATTCTCTCATCCTCCACTGGTCCCGAAATCATGGTTTGACACAAATCTGCCACTTTGAAATATTTTGATATGTTTTCTTACGTGTATTGGCTATCACTTAAAGTAGTCCATAATCTTGTTATAACACCATTTTCATTATGATTCTCCAAAAAAGGATATTGCTTCCACATTGTTTCATCAAAACATCCACCTTGTTGATACAATTTTGATGAATCTAAAATACCTTCAATATGTTCTCCATTTATTGATACTTTCTTGCAGAAGTGGTCTACTAAACATTTAAATCTCTTTTGAAAATTGTCTTTTAAAGTTCTTGGACATTGACAATTGTTCCAATATTGAGGGTATACCACACACATGGCCTCCAACAATCCATTTCGAGGAAATCATTCTCTTATCTCTGATGATAGTGATCTTGCAATTTATATCAAATTTTGTCCCACTGAAATCACAATACTATCAAATTGGTCGGGAAATATTTGGTGATTCATCCCGTCTTACTAATATAATGAAGGGAAACATATACCCACTCATTTCAATACAAGTATCTCTTTTTCATCAAACGACAAAAAAATTTCAGTATTTTCTATATTGATGATCTTAATACAACTTGTAAACTTTGGACCAGTAAAAGATTTTGGCTTCATATACAAATTATCCAATGCAAGGCATGCTAACTTTCTCACATTTTTGTATTCTACAATATACATTCTGTGATTCTGAGACATTTTCACGAGAACATTCATTTCATGTAGGATAAGAATAATTCCATCCAATGTCAATAATGTCTCTATATCAGTTAGTCAAAAAATAAGATCTTGAGCTTCATCTACATTGCATCGATTTTCATACATAAACCCTACCAAAGATTTGAACTCAGTAAATAGTCTTTGAGATGGTCCATTCAATGAGATCCATCTTGCATCAACATCTTTAAACAAATTTTTTCCATCTGTAACACCATCTGCAAAATGTCTAAACTCTAAAAATTGTTTAGGACTACGAGAAAAGTATGCATGAGTCTCACGTATAAGATCTTCAACTTTTAAAATTGATGGAAACATGATTACTATTTTAAATGAAAGATTCATCCCATGAACCATACAATGAATTAAGCATATATGGCGAGGTTGATAGTTGTATTCTAACACAAAGGCTACTCCTTTATCTTTGCCTTATCGATGCTCCATCTACTCCAACACATACCAACTTTCTTGCAATCATTAAATAATCCATACCACTTTCCTTCAAACTAGTAAGAAACATTTCATAAATATTTTCAGTTGTAGAAGTCTCTCTCATCTATTTAATCGCAAGTAGATAGGAATGCCTAATATGGTCATTAACCATATAAATGCTCATGCATATCCATGAAGTATTATCTATAGTTGTAACCTCATCCAAAGACAATGCCAAAAACCTAGCATTTGCAATCTTCTCTTTCAAATCATCCTTTTCTACTTGAGCTAAATATCTTGCCCATTCCCAACCATTGGTTAAATACCAATGAGAATATGGAAAGTTTGACACTTGAAGAAGAGATAGATATTTCATGTGACAAGGATAATCTATCATAGGACGACCTCTAGTTAAGATGTGAAATACAATGCTTAATTGTATCGTCTTGGATAACAAACTTATTTCCATCGTCTTTCTAAATAGAGATATGATGGTTCCTCCACTTACCTCAAATTTCCTCTTACTTATTAAATATTTCTTGTATTGGATATGTTGACATTCCTTAGAATATTTCCATCGGAGAATACATTTCTCTTGACCATTCACAATTTTATTTTCATACACCTTTCGTGCATGCTTCTCTATTATATATAAATTCATCTAGAATTTCACTACCTTGCCATTTTTCCAACTACATGCATTACATCTAATGTCTCCGGAAACCTCGTTCTGATTTATAGGAGGTATTTATTTAATAAATGGAAAACCTGAGACACAATCTTCTCGGAATTGTCTCCCTTTGGTCCACTAACCTTTTCTCCTTTTCCGTGAATGGGTTGTGTCACCTTCCAAGGAAAAATATTTAGCATTTTCATCACCAATTTCTGTTGAAACTACATTTATCTCACCATGATCACTTGAGGAACCTATTATTTCACCCATTATATGGATATCAGATGCATTTTCATAAGAGTCAGCATCTCTCTCAGTAACAGATTGTTCAAAGGAGCTTGAAGCATGAAGAGAATGTTATTCTTGGATGGAGACTTTTGGAAGTATGATGATACATCAATTTTCCTTGATGGTTTCTTCCCATGAATAACTTTTGACATTTCACTGAATATTCCATAAGTAAAAATTCAAATCGATCTAGAAACCCGCCTCAATAGTTTCCAAGAGTTGAGAATTACTAGATTTGTGGGTAGTATTCAAAGTATACTATATGGAATAGTTTAAAAGTACATGTGAATCAAAAGGGATTTCATCATACCCCATTAAAATAAACATCAATTAAATAGCCAATATACATTCTATGCCCCATTCTATTTTTGTCTTGAACTCACTTAGGGACAGGGCACAACAAATTTTTACTGTTTCAAAGATTTTAGAGAAAAATAAATACATTTTCCTTTCATCATTATGTGTACCCATTTGTACCCAAATTGCTTCAATGAGATATGCTTCATATAAATTCACTTGTTCATAGAAAAGATAATGTACTCTGCAAAAGAATTGTTGAGTAAACATTGAAAGAACATATATCATAAATTAATTTTGAGGCAAAATGCAATTTCACAAAAAAAACTTGTTTAACAATGGTAATGGAAACTATTAAGATACAAAATATAATAATTCATTTATATGACATTGAAAAAATATCATCCCTTCGAAAAACATTGAAAGAACATATATTTCACTTTGCTTCCTCTAGGGAGTCCTACCATTTACTAGCACAAGGCGAAGAAATTGAAAATGCTCAGCATAAACAAAAATTGTAGTTTGGGGAAGATCCACATCAAAGATATTGAGAGATTCCCACATTGAGACACTTGATTAAATGAAGTCCAAGTGTTCATGTGAACAAGACAAACAATTTGAAAATGGAAATAAAATCCATATTGTCACTCAGGTAGAAGGAAATTAGCAAACAAAGAAGGGAAACATGGTTAAAAAATTATTGATGGAGAAGGTGGAAGAGTCTAATGCTACAGAATGTAAGGAGAATGATGTTAATAGTGAGAAACCATGTCAAGAGATTAATACTACAGATATTAAGGAGATCAATACTATGAGTGAGATGTAGGAAGTAACTATAGGGATGTTGGATATGAATGAATATGGAGGAATAATAAGAAATACAAACTTAGGGATTTCTACAAAATCAAATAACTCAAACAACGAGATTGAAATTTCAAAAAATATGAAGGATAGAGGTTGAAATTTCAAAAAATATAAACTTTTATTATACCACTTTTGTATTCAAAAAATCATGCGTCAGATAGTTTGGTGGGTCCACCTTCTGATTGTCATAGATTGAGGTTGGCCAGATCAATGGTCCACAACCATCATGAGTTTCCAACTAGTCTAGTCTTTAACACCTCTTCCAAAACCCACATTCACCAGTAGTCGCCATGTGGCTCTGGGAGATTCCATGTGGGATACTCCTAAGGATTAGTGGTTGTGCACTCTGCAGGGCCTACACTAATATTGAACATCAAATCGATTCATCCGTTGATGTACTCTAAAGACTGACATGAAGTTAAATGCTGATCGGGCTTGCTAATTCATTTCCACATCATCACTAACAGTGACATCACCTCTAAATCTTGATAGGATCACATCACTAATAGCTATTCTTACACCAACAATATTAGAGGCACACGTGACACAACACAAAATAAATGAACCAAAACAATGCATGAACCTCATGTGAGGTGCTCCTCCCTTAACTATGTGTTGGTGAACAAAACAACTGAACCAAAACAATCCATCATGTCTTTTAAACGGTAAAAAAAGGGTTGTACCTTTTGTTTGATCTACACAAAAAATGTCCTACTAAGACTGAAGCATCCAAAATTGCATAGCCATCAAGGCCACCAATTGATGGACTAGAACGAGACTGTAGCCCAACGCCTAATGATCACTGTGAAGACATAATCGATCACACAGTTGCTACACTCTGTCTCCTACCCAAGTTTCCTCATGTGAAGCACTCCTCTGTAGGAATTTACAGGGTAAGTTCCTCAGACACAACACCAAAGGACACCACTCACAAATAGATCACAGATAAATACACCAGTATTATTGATGTGGTTAAAACCCTCAAAGAGGGAAACAGTCCACGGCCTGAGCCAACGCGACCACTTCAGGAAATTTATTAATAAAAGAATAAAAATTTACTTAAGCTTCTCTCATGAATGGTTACCCCACAAATGGCCCTCCATTCTCGTTAAATAGAGATCATGGATCAATTGGGTGTTAAGCCACGGATCAAGTGTTGGTAATACCAAGGAGAGAATGAGCCATCGGATCACTTCATGTCTAGAACATATCGTGACCGTCAGATTGTAAGTTACAAAAGTACATAGTAAAGAAACACACTTTACCTAAATTTACACTAAACCAAGTTATACTTAACTATTTCCTATGTGTAGGAATATCCTAACATCTCCCCTTAAGAATAGATTGGGATAGGATTGAAGGATGTACAAATATAACACAATAGGAGAAGGAAGGAGGCTTAAAGCCTATCCCCCCTTAGTGACAACTCCCTGAACTCCAACCATAAATCAAAGTTTATTAAACTTTGCCTCTATGAGAGCCTTTGTAAAGATGTCCGCAACTTGATCATCTGTTGAACAATATTACACTTCAAGAACATGGTCATGAATGAGCTTTCTAATGAAGTGCATGTGCAGTTCAATGTGTTTGTTGCGTTGATGTTGGACTGGATCTTTGCATAGTTGAATGCCACTTTGATTATCACACCAAAGTGTAGTCGGATGTTGCTGCTGAAAGCCAGACTCTGATAGGATCTGACAAAGCCACAGGGATTCCTTATGGCACCACGATACTCTACTTCTACTGAAGAAAGAGAAATGGCACTTTGTTTCTTTCAAGCCCATGTAATAGGTCCTAAACCAAGAGTGAACACATAACCTGTAGTAGACTTCTGATCATCAGGGTCACCAGCCCAATCAGAATCAGTGAAACCAACCAATAGAGGAGATGCTTCTGCACTGTAATGAATCCCAAACTGAATTGTACCTCGAACATAACGAAGTATTCTTTTAGCTGTTTTCCAATGAATTTCATGTGGGTTTTTCATAAACCGAGCAATAAGGCCAACAAAAAAGGAAAGGTTAGGACGAGTATGGGTCAGATACAAAAGTTTTCCTACAAGTTGACGATATAAGGTAGCATCAACTTTAGGGGAAATACAAGTGACTGAAAGTTTGGCTCGGGACTAAAAGAGAGATGAGGCTGGCTTACAGTCTTCCATGTGAAAATGGCGTAGAAGATCACAAGCATACTTGGATTGGGAAAGGGAAATGCCTTCCTTGGATTGCAAGACTTGAAGACCAAGAAAATAATGCAAGTGTCCTAAGTCTATCATTTCAAACTTATTTTTAAGGCTAGACTTCACATGGTTTATAAGGTTGGGACCACTACCAGTAAGGATAAGATCATCAACATAAAGAACAAGAATGATAAGAGACTTGCCTACTTTCTTGGTGTAGACAATATTATCAGAATGACACCTAGAAAAGCCAGTTTCTAAAAGAAAGTTATCCATTCTGGCATACAAAGCCCGAGGGGCTTGCTTGAGACCATAAAGGGATTTCTTAAGCCGACATACAAGGCTAGAGTCTGTTTGTATAAAGCTAGTAGGTTGTTCCATATAGATTTCTTCATGCAAGTCTCCATGCAAGAAGGCAGATTTAGCATCCATCTGATGGACTTCCCATTTGAAAGAGGCAGCAAGGGAAAACAACAAGGTGGATAGAGTTCATTTTGGCAATAGGGGAGAAGGTTTCAGTATAGTCAATGCCTTCAACTTGTGAAAAACCCTTAGCAACAAGACGAGCTTTATGTTTAACAACTTTTCCATCTGGTCCATACTTGGTTATGTAAACCCATTTGCATCTAACAAGTTTTCGTCCCTTTTGAAGAGGAACAAGATCCCATGTATCATTTACCAATAATGGACGATATTCTCCATTCATTGCTGCGCCCCAAACTGGATGGCCTGAAGCTTCTGCAAAGGTGTCAGGATCATAATTCGCTGAAGCTTGAGCCAATAAAGAATAGGCTTTATCAAACTAAGAACGTGTACGTCGTTGATTTGTAGGATCACCAACAAGAGCACCTGTTGCATCCCGAGTAGCACAGACTCATTTTGGAAATTGAGGAACTGAAGGAGGATCCTAAGAAGGTGGGGGAGGATTGTCATCCTCGCTATCATCATTTGAAGAAGAAATATTTTCAGAAGTAAAAGGGATAGAGAGAGGTGGAACATCCGCCGAATTAGGCTCGTAGGCTAATATATTTTCAGCAAACTTTAAATCTCTTTTAATGATAACATTTTTGAACTTAAGTGGAATAAGTCTATATGCTTTGACATCTTTAGAATATCCAACAAAAATACATTTTTCACTCTTAGGTTCTAAAGCTTTATTTTTCTCATCTGGAATATGGACCCATGCTTCACTTCCAAAAACACGAAAGTGACTTACATCTAGTTTAATTGAGCTCCATGCTTCTTCTAGAGTGATATTCTTTAAAACCTTAGTAGGAGTGTGATTTACTATGTAATTTGCACAGTTAATTGCTTCTGCCCAAAAATTAAGACTAAGTCCTTTAGATTGAAGCATACAATTAGCCATTTCCTTTAAGGTGTGATTCTACATTTCAACTACACCATTTTTTTGTGGAGTATATGGAACAATATGTTGCATTTGAATTCCATTCTGAGTGCAAAAGTTGCTGAATTTGTTGTTAACATATTCTCCGCCATTATCAGATCTTCGCTCAAGAATTTGATGTCCAGATTGTTTTTCAACAAAGGACTTAAAGGCCAAGAACATGTTAAATACTTCACTCTTGAATTTTAAGAAGTATACCCAAGTCCATTTAGAGAAATCATCAATGAAAGTTAAGAAACACTTGTAGCTAGAGAATGAAACAACTGGAAGGGGACCACATAAATCACTATGCACAAGCTGTAAAGGGGCTGAGGCGTGCCAAGAGGCACGTTTTTCAAAACTATCCTAATGATGTTTTCTGAGTACACATCCGGAACAAACACCATCTCTGCAAGATACCATTGGAATACCTGTCACCATATTTTCTTTACATAGATTCTAAAGGAAGCGATAGTTTAAGTCATCAAATCGCTCATGCCAAAGTTTGCTCACTTCATCATTATGAGCAACAAATACCGAGGGAATATTTGGTGACCCAAAGTTGTTAAACTTATACAACCTTGTAGAATCATCAGTAATGCCAGTAGATAAAATATGTATAGGATCTCTTAGGTCCTTAATTACAACATCATGAGGTGAAAATTCAACGATTTTACCTTCACCTGAATGAGTTATCTGATATACAGATAGAAGGTTGCACGATAAGGTTGGAACACATAATACATCATTAAATTGACCATTGTCTAGATGAACAGTTCCAGTCCCTACAACACTAAGAGATCTATCATCACCAACATATATATTTTTGGTGTTACAATCATTTAAAGAAGAAAACATGGCTTTGTTTTTGGCCATGTGATAAGAAGCTCCAGAATCAATGAGCCACTCATGAGAATGAGAAGAAGAAGATACATTTAGTGCATAACCAGACCAAGATGCTTGACAACCACATGTAGAAAGTGTTATTCATAAAAATGAAGTTGAAGTTGAAGGGTGCTCCAAATGGATGTTATGCTTCTTCATTGTTGCTTCCAAGGCTTCCATCTTATTAAATCATTTGGATTCTAAGTGGCCATCTCGATTACAAAAGTGGCAATGTCTATCAGTCTTCTTCCCTTTTTTTTTATTTGCCTTATCATTTTGTTGAAATGATTTTTCATTTTGAGACTAAAATTGATTAGGGCTCTTGTTTGGTTTAGGACCATTTTTTTTTAGAATGTTGCTTCTTAGGATTCTTTGAATTTGGTTGTCATTGGGCAGCTAAGGCTTTCTTAGAAGGGTTTCCAAGATTAAGAAGACCAAGATATAAAAGTTTTTCTTTCCTCTTATTAAAGAATCACAAAAGGCATCAAAAGAGGGGGACTTGTAGTCTTGTCCTTGAGAAATAAAGGCTTCTCTAGTAGAATGGAAGGTGGAAACAAACACAGAGTAGGTTGGTCCCAACTTAGTAAGAATGGAATAGATAAGGCTACCATCTTCTTTCTTAACCTTAACACCTTCCAAGAGAAGTCTAAGGGTCTTGAACTTGGACAAAAAATCTTCAATGGAAGAAAAATTATTGGGGTCCAATGTAAGCAACTCATTTTCGAGTTGATGGGCTCTAATTTCATTTTTAATTCCAAAAACTTTAGTAAGCTGTTTCATTGCTTCATTAGGAGTATCAAGTTCTGCGATATGGAATCTAAGGTCTGGAGAAATAGACATCCCTATCAACCCACATGCTTGATCTTGCCTATTTTCCCATTTGGCTACCTTATCTTCATCTTGAGGTTTGGTTTCTTGGCCTGAGGCTATTCTGTAAAGACCTTTACTTCTAAGTAAATCCACAATGTAGGACCACCATTGGAAGTAGTTGGTGCTATCAAGAATAACTTGGCATGGACTTTCCATTTTAATAGAAAATGGAGCTATAGATGCTAAAACTAAGTGTTCCAATGGAAAAACCTTGAAAAATTAGGCTGATTCAAAAAAACGGCTTCAAGATGAAGAAGTTATGGCTTTTTGAAGAAAATTTGTTGAAGATTCCGACGAAATGCATGAATGTGTGGAACTGGATGATAATATTATATTTAAAAAACCCCCCTCTTTCCAAAATTAATCTAATTATCTCACTTTAAAGAAAAGATTTTATGTGACTCACTTTAATAAATAAGTGAAAGTCAATTTTACAATGGTACTTTATGAGCTACCCACTAAATTGTAACTTAAATAAAAGATAAAGAGACTTTAGAATTATAAGTGACTCACTTTTGACAATGGGTGAGAACACTTTTACATAAAGTAACTTTAAAACATAAGTTACATGTGCTTTTTGAAAAAGTAACTCAACAAAAAGAAAGACTTGAACTCAAGACCTCTATTCGCATAAAGTAACTTTGGACCAAGCGAGTGTTGAAAATAGCAACCAGTAATGATAAAAATAGAAATGTTAAAAATAGCATTGCTATAAATATCATTCTAGGATATACTCCAACTCTGTTTAGAAATAACATCAAGAAATGCTAAAAATAGCATTGCTATAGATAGCATTTCAGGATATATTCCAATTTTGCTTTGTCCTTGAATCAAAATTGAGAATTAAAATTTGAATTTAGTCTCACTAGCTGTTTGAAAAATAATTAATTAATTTGTCTTGAGTTAATTAGTTGAAGAAATTCAAACATGAAGTCTTGATGAAGACATGCAACAGTTATCCCTTTGATTGAGGAAGTTATCCCTTAATTAAGGAGATAAGAATGAGTTGTAATTGAGTTGTAATTACTCAGCTCAGTTAATAGAGTTAAGTCCAGTTAGATTAGTTCCAAAGAGTTTGTGGGACTAATTGTGAGTTCAGTCACTTAATGCATGCATGCATGCAACTAGTGTTCTCCAGATAACTTAATATTCTCTGATAAATAACTCATGCATGTCAGTTCAGAGAAAGACCCAATTGAGATTAAAGATAAGGACATTGTACTACCAGTTGGAGGAATTTTCCTATAAAGAAAACTTATTCATGGAGAAGGAATTAACTCCTTCAGGATTGCGCAGTTATTTCAGAGGTCAGTATTGTGTGTGAGGTGAGAATCACATAGGTTGTAGCTGGAGGACCCAAGAGAAACTGTGCAAGGAAATAGGAGGCTTAGAGAACTGAAAGAAGGCACATGTGTTGTCTGTTCTGTCTATGAGCAGCAGTGAGGGATTGTACTGAGAGCTGGATAGCTTGAGAGCTAAAGCTTTGTGTAATCCTGAGATATTTCCACTTGTATGATAATACAGATAGTGAGGTTTTTAGCTGAGGCCTTCCCCATAGTATTCTTCTGTGTTTCATGTGTGATTGAATCTTCTTCTCTGTTATATGTGTTCTGATTGATCTTGCTCAAATTGATTAAGCTTCCGCAAAGTTTGATAGTAGAAGAAGATCAAGTATTTTGCTTTAGTACATTGCATTATCAGGTGATCTATAGTGAAAATTTCTACATGGTGTTAGAGCTAGCTGATCTGTAGAGAAATTGTTGGGTTGTGTTATATTCTTTCCACGACTAACCTATGTAGTGAACCGACGGGTTAGAGGGGGGCAGAGCCCCCCCTTCGTTGCATTGATTGCGCAGCGGGGGGGTCACAAGGGGGACTGCAGGCCCCCCTATCTGGGGGGTTTGAGGGGGGCGAGTAGCCCCCCTCTACGAGGTCTGGGGCAGCACCCCGAGAAAATTTTTTTTTGGACCCTATATTAGGTTGGGTGAACCTACCTATGGTTTTCGGTCTATGGTTTTGGACACGATGGTTTTCGGTCCATGGTATTAGATGCTTCAGCATGTATATATATGTATTGTAACATTGAAAGGAATTTAATGGAAAAATCAAGCCGGTAGTCCCAATTTTGGGATCTAGGGAAAAATCTCTGTGTATATGTGTTTTATGTGTTATGCTCTCGCATTGTTTATTTTCTATGTTTTAGAATTCGCATGCAGGTAATTTCTGTACAGGGTTAAAACCTACAGTTGGTATCAGAGTTGTTTTGGCTTCAAGGGGACGCCTTTTTTGTTGAGGGGTTTTGCTCGAGCCTATGGTAGACCTTGTTCAGTGGGAGATCTGTGAGATCGATTCTAGTGGCGAAAGAAGATGGCGAGCAGTGGAAAGATAGAGATCAAGAAATTTAATGGTCAGAGTTTTGAGTTTTGAAAACTCAAGATGGAGGATCTATTGGTGGATAAAGATTAGTGGATCGTGGTAGATCCGGGTACTAAACCAACGGGAGTGTCCGATGAAGAATGGAAGAAGTTGGATTGGAAGGCAAAGAGCACAAATATGATTGTGTGTCTCAGATTCAGTATTGCTGAATGTATCAGGGGAAGCTACAGCGAAGGTGTTTTGGGACAAGTTAGGGACTTTGTACCAATCTAAGTCTCTGGTGAATAAACTGTTCTTGCAGAAAAAGTTGTATAACCTGAGGATGAAATATGGAGACTCGGTGACAGAGCATCTGAACTCATTTAATATTGTGGTAAGTCAGTTATCATCTGTTGATATTAAAGTTTCAAATGAAGATAAACTCATCATTTTTTTGTGTTCTCTACCAGATTCTTGGGATAGTCTGGTTATTGCAATAGGTAGCAATGCAATTGCCTTGCATTTTGATGAAATAGTCTCATCCTTGATGACGAAGAAGATGAGACGGAAAAATATGGAGAGCTAGAATGGTGATGCCTTGTCTGTACGAGGACGGTCCCATAACAAAAACAAAAATAAGTCATCGAGTGGGAGATCTAAATCTCCAGGAAAACCTGTAAAGGTGGTGTGCTGGAAATGCGAAAAGGAAGGGCACTTTAAAAGGGACTGTAAATATAAAGCTACTGACAAAGGAAATGGATCTGATGATGCTCCTTCTGCAGAGGCAAAAACCACCTCAAATGAAGGTGGGGATGTGTACTTGGCTTCTTCAAGTACACATGTAGATCATGAGGCATGGTTGATTGACTCAGGTGCATCCTTTCACTTCACTCCCCATAGAGAGTGGTTCTGCAAGTATGAGAAATACGATGGTGGTGATGTATTTTTAGGGGATGATAGGAAGGTTAGAATCATTGGTCGCAGAAAATTAAAGTTGAAGTTGCAAGGTAGAATGGTTAGAAAACTTCTGGGTGTTCTGCATATTCCTTCATTGGCTAGAAATCTGATTTCTGTAAGCAAGTTGGATGATGCAAGTGTAAAAATAGTGTTCAAGAAGGATACCTGCAAGATGGTTCGGGGAGCACTGGTATTGATGCGGGGAGTTCGGATTGGAACTCTGTACCAGATACAAGGTAGCACTGTT
This sequence comes from Pinus tabuliformis, assembly GCA_031772625.1. Lineage (NCBI taxonomy): Eukaryota > Viridiplantae > Streptophyta > Pinopsida > Pinales > Pinaceae > Pinus > Pinus tabuliformis. The sequence continues at coordinate 1,482,917,903 of CM062820.1, read as the reverse complement.
GTTGATGGGTGCAACAGTTTTGTGGTTCCTGAAAGTAGAGCTGAAAATCTAGTGGTATCTAGAGAGAAGACCATGATGTGGCATCAAAGGCTTGGACATATTGGAGAGAAGGGCCTTCGAATACTTCATGGTAAAGGTATGGTAGAAGGTATGAGTAATAGCTCTCTAGATTTTTATTTCTATGAAAATTGTGTATACGGGAAGCAGAATCGTGTGAGTTTCCCCTTTGGTGGTAAGAGGGCGAAACAGATATTAGAGCTTGTGCTCAGTGATGTGTTTGGACCTGTGAAGGTTCCATCATTAGGTAAGTTTGTGTACTATGTATCATTTATATATGACTTCTCAAGGAATACATGGATATATTTCCTTAAGAAGAAATCTAAAGTCTTTGACAGGTTTAAAGAATTTAAGGCTCTGGTGGAAAACCAAATAGAGAAGAAGATAAAGGTGCTAAGGACAAATAACGGTGGAGAGTTTTGCAATAAGGAATTTGAAGAATTCTATAAGAAGTGTGGTATAGCATGGCAGAAGACTACTCCATATACACCTCAGAAAAATGGAGTTGCAAAAGGAATGAACAAGATGTTGATGGAAAAGGCAAGAAGCATGCTCAGTGGTGCCGGGTTAGGACAGGAATTCTGGGCAAAGGCGGTGGAGACAACGTGTTACCTGGTCAACAAATCACCTTCATCAACATTGGAGGATAAGACTCCACAAAAGGTATGGACTGGTAAGAAACCCTCTCTTTCACATCTGAGGGTATTTGGATGTGATGCATATGTACATGTTCCAAAGGAGAAACGAACCAAGTTGAATAGTAAATTTGAAAAGTGCATCTTTATTAGGTAAAGGATGGTTTAAAGGGTTATAAGCTTTGGAACCCAACAACAAGGAAGGTTGTGTACAGCCGAGATGTGGTGTTCATAGAGGTGAAATATGTTATTAAACATGAAATCAAACCAAAGAAACCTGAGAAGATAGAGTTTGAGCTAAAGGAGGAAGAATCAGACTCTATAGCAGAGGAGGAATCAAAAGATGAAGAGCCACAAACTCCAGGTGTAAGAAGATCAGTTTCAGAAAGAAGGTAGCCAAAAAGGTATAGTCCATCTGCTTTCTGTTCAAATTTTTTTATCTATTACTGATGATGATCCCAGAACTATGAAGGAAGCAGTAGATTCAGGCGATGGAAAACTCTAGAAAGAGGTCATGGTTGATGAAATGGCATCTTTGCACAAAAATAAGGTTTGGGATCTGGTGGAGTTGCCGGCTGGAAGGAAACCCATTGGTAGCAAATGGGTGTTCAAGAAGAAGACAAATGCATAAGGAAAGGTGGAGAAATACAAAGCTCGATTGGTAGCAAAAGGTTATTCCCAGGTGCCGGGAATTGATTTTGGTGATATTTTTTCTCCTGTTGCCAAGGTAACTTCTATTAGGTTACTTTTATCTGTTGTTGCTGCTTCTGATTTTGAGGTAGAACAGATGGATGTGAAGACAGAATTTCTTCACGGGGATCTAGAAGACGAGATCTACATGAAGCAACCTGAAGGATTTGCAGTGAAGGGTAAGAAAGAACTGGTATCCAAGTTAAAGAAGTCTCTGTTTGGGTTAAAATAGTCACCAAGGATGTAGTATCATAAATTTGATACATTTATACGGGGACTTGGCGTCACCAGAAGAAAAGCAGATCACTTTGTGTATTTTAAATTAATTGGTGACCATGTTATTTATCTGGTCTTGTATGTGGACGATATGTTGTTGGTTGGAAATGACAAAGAAATTATCCATGATTTGAAGACCCAACTGTCCTCGAAATTCGACATGAAAGATCTTGGTGCTGCAAACTATATTTTGGGCATGGAAATTAAAAGAGATTGGGCAAAGAGGAAGCTCAGGTTAAACCAAAGGAAGTATGTCGAGACAATACTGCAGAGGTTTAATATGCAGGATAGTAAACCGGTGAAGGTTCCTATTCCTGTAGGTGTAAAGCTATCTGTTGAACAGTGTCCCAAGACACAAGAAGAGGAAGAGGATATGTCCTGTGTTCCATATGCAAGTGCAGTCGGTAGCCTAATGTATGCAATGGTCTGTATTAGACCAGACATTACACATGCAGTGGGAGTATTGAGTAGGTTTATGTCAAAACCAGGGAAGAAGCATTGGACAACAGTGAAGGGGGTTTTCAGGTATTTGCATGGCACTAGTGATTATGGTTTGTGCTACCAAGGAAGACCAGGATTGGATAGATTTTTGGATATTCATGGCTTTGTTGATGCATACTGGGTTGGAGATTTGGATCAAAGAAGATCTACAAGTGGGTATGTGTTTAACCTATTTGGAGGTGCAGTTAGTTGGATGAGTAAGAAACAATCTGTAGTGGCACTATCAACTACAGGGGCAAAATACATGGTAGCCACTCATGCAAGCAAGGAAGCAGTTTGGTTGCAGAGATTGTGTTCAAGTATGGGGTTAGCACAGGGAGCTATAAAGATAGACCATGACAGCCAAAGTGCAATTCTCTTGGCAAAGAACCCTGCTTATCATTCAAAGACAAAGCACATTGATGTTCAGTATCACTTTGTGAGGGATATGATAGAAGACAAAAAGGTGTTGCTGGTAAAGGTGGACACTTTGAAGAATATTGCAGATGCATTGACAAAATATGTAAGCTCTAAGAAGTTCTCCTGGTGTAGAGAAACAATGGGCATTTCAAGGCTGGAAAAATGACCAAACTCTCATATGGCCCCCTGTGGAAAGAAAACAACAAGTAGGAGAATGTTGGATTGTGTTATATTATTTCCACGACTAACCTATGTAGTGAACTAGGGGGTTAGAGGGGCGTGGAGCCCCCCTTTGTTGCGCCGATTGCACAACGGGGGCATCACAGGGGAGGCGACAGGCCCCCCTGTCTGAGGGGTTTGAGGGGGGTGGGTAGCCCCCCTCTACGAGGTCCAGGGCAGCACCGTGGGAAAAAAAAAAATTTGGGCCCTATATTAGGTTGGGCGAACCTACCTATGGTTTTTGGTCCATGGTTTTGGACATGATGGTTTTCAGTCCATGGTATTGGATACTTCAGCATGTATATATGTATTGTAACATTGAAAGGAATATAATGGAAAAATAAAGTTGGTAGTCCCGGTTTTGGGATCCAGGGGAAAATCTTTGTGTATATGTGTTTTATGTGTTATGCTCTCGCATTGTTTATTTTCTATGTTTTAGAATTTGTATGCAGGTAATTTCTGTACAAGGTTAAAACCTATAGAAATTTCTACATGGTATCAGAGCTAACTGATCTATAGAGAAATTTCTACAGTGAGCTATTTTAAAAGGTTAGTAATTTTTGGAAAAGAGGAAGGGGGGTTTTTTTTTTTAGTCACTGAAGCTTTGGGGTGCGTGCTTACTTGAAAAAACTTTTTCTTTTGTCTACAAAACAAAAACCACAAAACCCAACACGGACAAAAAAAAAACAAACCTTACGGCTTGAAGTTAGCTTTAGCTGGAAACTAAATATTTTTCTCAATGTTTCTGATTTTCCGAGATCACACTAAGGCGCGCAGAAAAGAGCATATGCATGAGAAAAACATTTCCTTTCTATTTCTGATTTGCCTAGGTCGCACAGAGTCACGGGGCAAAGAGCATACGCAAAAATGAAAGGTATAGATCTGGTAATAAAAAATAGAGAGCTAAATAAACTGAAATAAATAGAGAGATGAATAGCTAGAACCACAAATAAAGACTACATACCTCTAGATCTTTAAAATGACATAGCTAGGGCCACTGGAAACCTTTTCGTGTGAAACAAAAGGGGTTCCTCACTGGAATAGATGCTCCTAACACAATAGAGCAGTCCTTTCAGCCTGAAAGCAATCATAAAAAGTATATTTAGGAAACGATAGTCGGATGCAGTTGTACCAGCTTCAGATTTGGATCACCAACGGATGCAACCCTCAAATAGCTCCGATACCATGTAGGAATTTACAGGGTAAGTTCCTCAGACAGAACACCAAATGACATTGCTCACAAACAGATCACAGATCAATACACCAGTATTCTTGACATGGTTAAAACCCTCAAAGAGGGAAACAGTCCACAGCCTGAGCCAACATGACCACTTCAGGAAATTTATTAATAAAAGAATAAAAATTTACTTAAGCTTCTCTCATGAACAGTTACCCTACAAATGACCCTCCATGCTCTTTAAATAGAGATCGTGGACCAATCGGTTGTTAAGCCACGTATCAAGTGTCGGTAATACCGAGGAGTGAATGAACCATCAAATCACTTCATGTCTAGAACATATCGTGACCGTCAAATTGTAAGTTACAAAAGTACATAGAAAAAACACACTTTACCTAAATCTACACTAAACCAAGTTATACTTAATTATTTCCTGTGTGTCGGAATATCCTAACATCCTCTCTTAACTATGTGTTGGTGATTTGGATGGATCCGTTCTAAATGTAGATATCATACACATTTATACAAGGGAATCAGATCGTAAATGAAAGAAAACCCCTAAAATCTCAGACAAATTCAACCATAGACGAGGGAAAAATAGCCCCTAGCCAATGCCATTCATTGAAATCAGGGGCCGATTGGAAGTGAATGAAAATCCCACCTACATTGTGCTACGTGCAAACAATTAATTCAAGGTGAATAAGGGCTTGGAATGAGTTATGAGCCATTCCTAAAAATCGGAGGGGGGTGATTGGAAGAAAATCCCACCTACAAACGCTTTTTTCAAGGCGAATCAGGGCTTCGAACGAAAATTTGGAGAGGAGAAATATATTTTATCTCTAATTGTTTCCATAATATTGGTGGCTAAATTTTTTTTATCTCTTACTTTTTCCAAAATTTATGGGCAAACGATAGAAAAATGGTGTAATTTTAAAAATTCATCAATCCAAAATATAAAATCCTTTAAACCTCTCCTGTGTGTATAGATTCACCCCTAAAATTTTCTATGCTCATTCCTTATGTTCCAAAGTAAAAAACCCTAGAATTAGGGCCCAATCTTGATTTACAATAGGATACTTGTTATAGAAGATCTCCAACCTTCAATTGTTTTTGTGATTCCATTCCTATTCACATATGAGTGTCCAAATAAGCTGAAGAATTAAGACCATAATGTTTAAAAAAAATGCATGCATTGAACGAGTGCACCATGTCCTATGCATATAACATACATAGAAAATAGAGGAAATGACCTTCAAATCCTCTATAGACAATTTTATCCCATGAAAGGGATTTTTTATGTAGTATATAACAATCAAATAAAATGGGAAACTTTGGGCTATATGTTCTGAGCCCAAACTTGTTTCCGGATCAAGATGAGGAAGATTGATGTGGCTTATAGCTAGTTGATATGCCTCTTTGATTGTGAACATACCCTTCTCTTTATAGTCCCATCAATTTTTTTTTATCCCTTAGAAAGTGGTATCTTTTATTTGTGAAGTTCTTCCATTAATGTGTCTAGATCCGCTTGATCAAAAGTTTGAGGCCATCTTTCCTTATTTTTCCATTCTCTCCACAAGGTGTGCTCCACTATCTAATGCCAATAATTTTCTAATGTCAAGAGACCTTTAGATTTCATAAGCTCTTTTATAACAAGAAATTTCATCCTACCACCAAATTTTGGATACTACTTACACGAGTTCATCCAAAACAAGGTATCCTTTCCCTATTTGACTTCTCATAAACAATGTTGATATATGATGAGTTTATTAGTGCTATCCAAATTTCATATGGAAGATCCTTCAATAAGGTTTTTCACTCTCAATTATTGTTTCCATTATTGATAGGGGTTGTATTTCTCACTCCAAATTTCCCTCCATAACTCCTAGCCACCTTGGATCCACCCCACCATAAATTCCCCCAAAAACATTATCTAGATTTTTTCATGAAGACTAGGACCTCCTTCTGTTGTGAAGAAATAAATTATCCTAGGATAAAAAGGCCCATTTTTTTTCCATCATAGACTCTCCCCAGATAAAGGATCTATATTTAATCTTGATCAATATGAGGATTACATTGGGCACCGCTAACGTAGAGAGAAGATATATTAGAAGGGCTTGCAAGAATGATTTTAACAAGACAAATTTGCTAGCGGAATTTATAAATATGAAGTTCCAACAATCTAGTTTTTTGGATATTTTCTAGATTGATTCCTTTTAGTGAATAGTTATGAGGGATTTGTCTACCAAAGGTACCCCTAGATATTTAGCATGGAGAGAACTATGCCAAAAATCCAGCAATTTGTCCAGGTTCCCTTGCACTACAAGATATTATTAAAGAAATAATTTGATATTTACTTGCATTAGTGGATGTACTTGAGGCCTCTATGAAGTCCTCTAGGATTTATTTTACATCTCTATCTTCTCTTATCGGAGGAACTCCCATTAGCATCTTATCATCAACAAAATATCGATGGGAGATGGGAAGATCAATGTCATAGGTTCTTAATCCTTTTATCTTTCCTTGTGCTATTAGTACCTTTATGGTGTGTCACAACCCTTCTACAACAAGAATAAATAAGAATGGAAAGAGAGCACATGAAGGCTTGCATGTTGAGGAAGGAGATCCATTGAGAGTCACTAAGAAGAAATGGGTTGTAATCAAAGCTCCCACCTAGTTAATCCAACTACTTAAAAAACCAAGGTTGTGAAAAAACTGAAAAGATAAGCCCAACTAAGTTTGTCAAATGCCTTAGATAGGTCAAACTTAACTAGAATTCCTAACTTTTTATAATTTTTTTCTTCTTCAGTAAATAGAGGACCTCATGGTATACTACCATTACACCTAAACTTTGTCTTTCTTCCACATTACTAGCTTGCTCCGTTAACATTAGATTTGGCGGGGTGGATTTCGATTATTTTAAATTACCTTTGAAATAATATTCTATATCAAATTTCATGAGGCCATTGTTTTGAAGCTACCAAGATCCTAGGCCTTATTGGAATTGGGAACTAGTGTTAATAATGTGGCATTCAAGGCTAGAAATAAAGAGCATGAACTATGAGATTCCTCCACCAGGTCATGGTTTTCTTTGCCAAGGAAGTGCCAACAAGCCTAGAAAAAATATGTCGTGATCCCATCCATACTCGGTGCTTTGTTTTTGGCATGGATATTACGACTTCTTCAACTTTGGAATATGATACATTTCTCATTAACAAAGCATTATGATCTAATTGAACCAACAGTGGGATATTTTCTGTGATATTTTGAATTTGTCTCCATCGAATTTGATTTAGTTCAACTAAAAGAAATCTATAATATCTAACCCATTATTTCTCCATCTCTTTGTAATTTGTAAGTTTTCACCCTAATTCAGATTTGATAAAAATATCTTGTTATGATGTCAGTGTTTGATCATCGATTTATGAAAAAACTTTGTGTTCTTTTCCCCTTCTCAAAGTTTGTGGATTCTTGACCTACAATGAGAATTTCTACATGGTATCAGAGCTAACTGATCCGTAGAGAAATTTCTAGAGTGAGCTAGTTTAAAAGGTTAGTAATTTTTGGAAAAGAGGAAGGGGTTTTTTTATTTTTGAGTCACTGAAGCTTTGGGGTGCGTGCTTATTTGAAAAAACTTCTTTTTCGTCTACAAAACGAAAACCACAAAACCCAACACGAATAGACAAAAAAAAACAAACCTTATGCCTTGAAGTTAGCTTTAGCCAGAAACTAAATATTTTCCTCAATGTTTCTGATTTTCCAATATCACACTAAAGCGCACGGAAAAGAGCATACGCATGAGAAAAATCTTTCCTTTCTGTTTCTGATTTGCCCAAATCGCACAGAGTCGCGGGGCAAAGAGCATACAAAGAAATGAAAGGTATAGATTTGGTAATAAAAAATAGAGAGCTAAATAAACTGAAATAAATAGAGAGATGAATAGCTAGAACTGCAAATAAAGACTGTATACCTCCAGATCTTTAAAATGACATAGCTAGGGCTACCAGAAACCTTTTCGCGTGAAACGAAAGGGGTTCCTCACTGGAATAGATGCTCCTAACACAATAGAGCAGTTCTCTCGGCCCGAAAGCAGTCATAAAAAGTAGATCTAGGAAACGAAAGTCGGATGCAGTTGTACCGGCTTCAGATTTGGATCCCCAACGGATGCGGCCCTCAAGTAGCTCCGATACCATGTAGGAATTTACAGGGTAAGTTTCTCAGATAGAACACCAAAGGACACCGCTCACAAACAGATCACAGATCAATACACCAGTATTCTTGACGTGGTTAAAACCCTCAAAGAGGGAAACAGTCCACGGCTTGACCCAACGAGACCACTTCAGGCAATTTATTAATAAAAGAATAAAAATTTACTTAAGCTTCTCTCATGAATGGTTACCCCACAAATTTCCCTCCATTCTCTTTAAATAGAGATCATGGACCAATCGGGTGTTAAGCCACGGATCAAGTGTCGGTAATAACGAGGAGAGAATGAGCCATCGAATCACTTCATGTCTAGAACATATCGTGGCCATCAGATTGTAAGTTACAAAAGTACATAGTAAAGAAACACACTTTACCTAAATTTACACTAAACCAAGTTATACTTAACTATTTCCAATGTGTCAGAATATCCTAACATCCTCTCTTAACTATGTGTTGGTGATTTGGATGGACCCGTTCTAAGTGTACATATCATACACATTTATACAGGGGAATCAGATCATAAATGAAAGCAAACCCCTAAAATCTAGGACAAATTCAACCATAGACAAGGGCGAAATAGCCCCTAGCCAATGCCATTCATGGAAATCAGGGGCCGATTGGAAGTAAATGAAAATCCCACCTGCATTGTGCTACGTGCAAACAATTGTTTCAAGGTGAGTAAGGGCTTGGAATGAGTTATGAGCCATTCCTAAAAATCGAAGGGGAGCGATTGGAAGCAAATCCCACCTGCAAATGATTTTTTCAAGGCGAATCGGGGCTTCAAACGAAAATTTGGAGAGGAGAAATATATTTTATCTCTCATTGTTTCCATAATATTGGTGGCTAATTTTTTTTTTATCTCTTACTTTTTCCATAATTTATGGGCGAACGATAGAAAAAGGGTGTAATTTTAAAAATTCATCAATCCAAAATATAAAATCCTTTAACTTTCTCCCATGTGCGTAGATTCACCCCTAAAATTTTCTATGCTCATTCCTTATGTTCCATAGTAAAAACCCCTAGAATTAGGGCCCAATCTTGATTTACAATAGGATACTTGTCATAGAAGATCTCCAACCTTCAATTGTTTTTGTGATTCCTTTCATATTCAAATATGAGTGTCCAAATAAGTTGAAGAATTAATACCATAATGTTTAAAAAAAGATGCATGTATTGAATGAGTGCACCATGTCCTATGCATATAATATACATAGAAAATAGTGGGAATGACCTTCAAATCCTCTATAGACAATTTTATCCCATGAAAGGGATTTATTATGTAGCATATAACAATCAAATAAAATGGGAGACTTTGGGCTATATGTTCTGAGCCCAAACTTGTTTCCAGATCAAGATGAGGAAGATTGATGTGGCTTACAGCTAGTTGATATGCCTATTTGATTGTGAACATACCCTTCTCTTTATAGCCCCATCAATTTTTTTTATCCCTTAGAAAGTGGCATCTTTTATTTGTGAAGTTCTTCCATTAATGTGTCTGTATTGGCTTGATCAAAAGTTTGAGGCCATCTTTCCTTATTTTTCCATTTTCTCCACAAGCTATGCTCCACTATCTAGTGCCAATAATTTTCTAATGTCAAGAGACCTCCAGATTTCATAATCTCTTTTATAACAAGAAATTCCATCCTACCACCAAAATTTGGATACTACTTACACGAGTTCATCCAAAACAAGGTATCCTTTCCCTGTTGGACTTCTCATAAATAGTGTTGATATATGATGAGTTTATTAGTGCTATCCAAATTTCATATGGAAGATCCTTGAATAAGGTTTTGCACTCTCAATTATTGTTTCCATTATTGAGAGGGGTTGTATTTCTCACTCCAAATTTCCCTCCATAACTCCTAGCCACCTTGGATCCACCCCCACCATAAATTCCCCCCAAAATATTATCTAGATTTTTTCATGAAGACTAGGACCTCCTTCTGTTGTGAAGAAATAAATTATCCTAGGATACAAAGGCCCATTTGTTTCCCTCATAGACTCTCCCCAGAGAAAGGATATATAGTTAATCTTGATCAATATGAGGATTACATTGGGCACCGCTAATGTAGAGAGAAGATATATTAGAAGGGCTTGCAAGAATGATTTTAACAAGACAAATCTGCTAGTAGAATTTATAAATATGAAGTTCCAAAAATCTAGTTTTTTGGATATTTTCTAGATCGATTCTTTTTAGTGAATAGTTATGAGGGATTTGTCTACCAAAGGAACCCATAGATATTTAGCAGGGAGAGAACTATGCCAAAAATCCAGCAATTTGTCTAGGTTCCCTTGCACTGCAAGTTATTATTAAAGAAATAATTTGATATTTACCTGCATTAGTGGATGTACTTGAGGCCTCTGTAAAGTCCTCTAGGATTTATTTTAGATCTCTATCTTCTCTTATTGGAGGAACTCCCATTAGCATCTTATCATCAACAAAATATCGATGGGAGATGGGAAGATCAATGTCATAGAGTCTTAACCCTTTTATCTTTCCTTGTGCTATTAGTACCTTTGTGGTGTGTCACAACCCTTCTACAACAAGAATAAATAAGAATGGATTGAGAGCACATGAAGGCTTGAATGTTGAGGAAGGAGATCCATTGAGAGTCACTAAGAAGAAATGGGTTGTAATGAAAGCTCCCACCTAGTTAATCCAACTACTTAAAAAACCAAGGTTGTGAGAAAGCTGAAAAGATAAGCCCAACTAAGTTTGTCAAAGGCCTTAGATAGGTCAAGCTTAACTAGCATTCCTACCTTTTTATAATTTTTTTCTTCTTCAGTAAATAGAGGACCTCATGGTATACTACCATTACATCTAGACTTTGTCTTTCTTCCACATTACGAGCTTGTTCCGTTAACATTAGATTTGGCAGGGTGGATTTCGATTATTTTAATGACTTTTGAAATAATATTCTATATCAAATTTCATGAGGCCATTGATTTGAAGCTACCAAGATCCTAGGCCTTATTGGAATTGGGAACTAGTGTTAATAGTGTGGCATTCAAGGCTAGAAATAAAGAGCATGAACTGTGAGATTCCTCCACCAGGTCATGGTTTTCTTTGCCAAGGAAGTGCCAACAAGCCTAGAAAAAATATGTCGTGATCCCATCCATACTCGATGCTTTGTTTTTGGCATGGACTTTACAACCTCTTCAACTTTGGAATATGATACATTTCGTATTAACAAAGCATTATGATCTAATTGAACCAATAATGAGATATTTTTTGTGATCTTTTGAATTTGTCTCCGTCGACTTTGATTTAGTTCAACTAAAATAAATCTATAATATTAAACCAATTATTTCTCCATCTCTTTGTAATTTGTGAGTTTTCACCCTAATTCATCTTTGATAAAAAAAAAATATATCTTGTTATGATGTCAGCGTTTGATCATCGATTTATGAAAAAACTTTGTGTTCTTCTCCCCTTCTCGAAGTTTGTGGATTCTTGACCTTTGCCTCCATAATATTTCCTCTTGTTGTCTTCTTTCTATTTTTGTGAGAAATTCTCATTCTTTTGCACCCAGATACCTATTTCTTCCCTCCATAATTTTTTTTTGTTGAATCTCTTGCATTTATACCTCCAAAGTCTTGTTTTTCTTGGAAAATATTTCCAAAATCCTCTTTGTTCCATTTTTGGTTTTTGAGTTAAGAATCTTGAGCTTTCCCTATTGGAGGGACCTTCGACTTCAATATCTTCTCACCACACATTTTCCCTCTCAAGGAAGGATGGATCCTTAAGCCTGAAATTCTCGAATATGAAAGACATATTTTCAGGGGAAACTTTGATATCTATTTCTAAATAGATTGGTAGTGATCTAAACCTATACAAGGATAAATAGAAGCTTCTGGGAAGACATCAACTTCCAAGAGATATTATGAGACTAAAAATGTATCCAAGTGTGTGGCAATTTGGTTCTTACTATTGCAATGATTGTTCCAAGTGAATACTCCATTAATTGTTCCATGTTAGCTAACTTCATTTGTTTCATTAGTTGTTTGAATTGTTGGGAGTCTATGCCCAATCAATATATACCTCTCTTTTTTTCCTTCAATGATATCACCATGTTGAAGTCTCCACCTATAATGCATGCAACTTATTTTGGTGAAGCTCTCTAATGCTAGCCAAGTTTCAAAGAAAGCTCAGTCCCCTTATTTCCCAGCAACATCTAGTGCTAAGGTTTGACATCCTATGCAACAATGAGAGGCTATTGAGTTGACTTTATCATTGTCACATTTAGTCTCTTGTAACATTACTATTGTAGGGAGTTCCCTACGAAATCTCTCTTTGAGAACCTTTGTTTCCCATAGAAGTTAAGGGCTATTATATTCCATGAAATTGTCATCATTGGGAGTGGTGTTGGGAGAGGAAAATGACTCAGTTAATAGAGCCACTTGTTCAGAATTGACAAGTGCATCCCCCATCTCTTCTATTAACTCTTTTTGCTTTCCCTTCCTCTCTTTTTGTCTTCCTTCACATGCTTGGGAGTATCTTTGAAGCTTTATGTTTTGATGCCAAGACTTGTGAGGGATGATCTTGTTCCCTTCGAAGTCAAATTCCATTTATTTTTTAGCTGCATATATATTTTTCTAAACAAATTTCTTTTTCTCTGATCTAGTATCTTTCCTGGGTCCTTACATCCTTTCTTCGACGAGGTCTATGAGTGCAATATCATCCACATCCATGTCCCTCAGCCCATTAACATTTCTTGTTCCATGTATGTATGACATATGAAATTCCTTTATTGTTGTGTTTTTTGTGGATTCTTCTGGCATTTTTCTCCTATGAGTTTCCACCTTTAGTTTTCCATTTCCTTTCTCTTGATTCTTTTCTTCGGGATGTACCAAATTTGGCATTTCCTACTCTTCTTTAATCAATGCCTCGTAATGGTTTTTGCAAAGCTCCTCTAATGTTATTGCATTATGTGCTCGAGGGTTTTTTCGCGAGGTTGAACTTTCTAAAAACCCTCACCATCTAATTTTTGTTGATTTTCTAATGTTTCTTCTATGAGATTTAGGGGAAAATCCCTAAAGAGATGGTCATATTCATCGCACTTGCAGCATTTGAACAATACATGCTCATAATATAAAGGTTTTTTCCAAAGTTCATCATGGTAGGGGATTTCAATTGATTTCATCAGTGGTTGGCGAACATTCATATATACACATATCCTTGCATATGAGGTGTAGTTTCATCGCTTGGTCACTTTGGATATTTTCATAAAATCTTTGATCATGTTTCCAATACCTTCTAAGATTTCCTCCTCCCAAATTCTTTCAGCAAAGAAAATAGGCAAACCCAAATAAAAGTTGCTAGGAATTTTTCATTTTTTGGGTTGTACCTTTCTTGCCAGAATTTCATGAATAACCTCTCATTGTTGAAAAAATACGGGCCGTTCTTGAATACCCTGTCTATGTCTTCCAAATTTGCAAAGGCCTTGTCAAGAAACCCTTTGCTCCCAACTCTTGATCAATGTGTCCATTTAGATGTTATTTTTGTTGGATCCATCCAACCAATGCTCTCTCTATTGGCCAAATGCTAATGAAGTTGCATAATAAGGCATGATCTTTCATATGCCAAAGGAAGCTCTCAATTTTGTCTGATTTTACTTCATATTTTGGATCCTTGACTACCTCAAGGAGGCATCTTCCTTGCATATGGTTTTTCCAATTCACCCACAATGGAGGATAATAGTTGTTTTTTTTACATGACTTAGGCCCCAAGCCGATTGATGGGGTGCTTGCATTTGATGGCTTGAACTAGAACCTCCATTTCCTGTGACCACATTCTTGAAAGAGGGGTTTGCCCCCTCCCAAGGCGCGTGTGATGATTGGTCTCATGTTATACCAAATGAATTAAGTGCTAGACCAATGTGAAAACATCACGAGGGAAATTACCTTGTACAATAAAAAAACATGTTTACTAAAAAAACCTATCCCGTTTATTAAAATAATTATAAAGTAATATAAACATAAAATAGTATAAATATAAATATATATATATATATATAACTCATTCTTCATTATAATTATAATTATAATAAAAAATTAAAAAATAATATTCTGATAATATTCGAATATATAATATTTTAAATTAATTAAAAATTATATAATTAAATTAGAGATAGAATTTTGAAATATTAATTGTATACTATATGTTTAATAATGTTAAATTATTAAATTTACTTATGGGAACAGTTTAATTAACAATTCTATAATTAATAATTCTATCTCATCTCTGGTCGGTTCACCTTCATCATACTACTTTTTAATACCGAACTTTCATTCACACATTCCTTTTACTTGTGATGACACGAACTTTCACTCACATATCCTTTTGACTTTAATCTGTTCAACCTTTTCATCCACAAATTTCGCAAACCATTTGTTTATACCTACAAACTTTATTGTTCACTTTACACCTCCCTCGCATGTTGATTGGTTTACTTTACCTTTTCCACCTACGTTGTCACGTTTACTTTACCTGTTCCACCTCATTGAAAGCGAAAGCAATCTAAAGAATGTTCGTAAGGAAAGCCCTTTTCGTTTTGGTTTATGATTATTTTTAATGACGGGGATTAAAACCCATAAATAAAAATTAGCTTAGACTTTTTTTCCTTTTCACTTTTTTAAGTTAAAGATCTGGGAGGAGTTAATGGATATAAACCTCACGGCGGAGAAAAGTAATGTTATTTATTTTGAAAATATAATTAGTTTTGTTTAAAATTTTATTCTAATTTATATTTATTAACTTCTTTAAAATAATAAGTTAAAAATAATTAAATTATTTTAATCAAAATAAGAAGGTTAAGTGAGAGTTTTTTTTGTTCATATATAAGAACATACTAAAAACATTTATTTAATTAAGGAAATTAAATGTTGAAAAAAAAAATTATATATATATATATATATAAATTAAGAAAATTAGTAGATAAAAATAAGAAAAAGATAAATTTTTGACTAAATTAATAATATATTATTATATTATATCATAAATTAAGAAAAAAGACCAAATAATTATAATTTATTATTATATTAACATCAATTATTATTATATAAACTATTAAATTCCAATCTCATAATATTTACGAAAATTAATAATTTGAATAAAAATAAAAATAAAAAATATTTTTATTAAATTTAAAGATAAATAAAAATAATAACTATAATAAGTAAATAGAACTATTCAAGGTTTAACCAAACTATATTATCTTTATTAAAAATATATTATAATAAAATTAATAAAAAACAAATCAAGAAAAATATAGGTAAGAGCTACTTATTCTTATAATTCAATAATTATTTAAAATAATTATTGAAAATTAATATTATTTTAACAACATTATAATAAGGAAAATTATAATATTTTATTGGATATAACCATTTGTAAAAAAATGCTAAGAAAATATATTAGGAAATTAAAGAATGTTATTAAAAGAATAAAAATAAGGACTATATATGTGTAAAATAAAAATATATGTAAAAGAATAAAATTTTATTTATAATATCTCTAAGATTTATTGTATGGTTCGATAATTATTGAAAATTAATATTATATAAAAAATTATTATAATAAATAAAATAATAATATGTTATTGTATATAACACTTTATAGAAAAATGACAAAAAAATATTAAGAAATTAGAGAATGTTACTATAAGAATAAAAATAAAAAGTATATATATGTAAAATAATAAATAAGTTGTTTTTATTATATTATAGAAAAAAATTATGGATGGCTAAGGGCAGCAACACTTCCATCTTTATGATTGTGAGTGGTAGGCTTCCTTGTTACCATAATTTTGCTTTCTATTTTTCTTGCCAACCTGAACGCCTTCTCCAATGGATCTAGTCCCAAAGGCGAATCTCATGTTGGATGTTATCTTTTAAAGTCCCTATGAACACATCAATCCTATGCACCTCTAGAATATCTTTTACCCTTATATTCAATTTTTGGAATTCCTCAATGTGCTTCATCATTGAACCCTTTTGTTTGAGATTTATCAATTGGCTAAAAAAATGTTGCTTTTTGTATCCTCATAATGTGTTATCATTTCATCCGTAAAAATAGCCCAAGTGACAATTTGTTTACGATAGCAAAGCCATCGATACCATACAAACTAATTCCAAATATAAAGTTTCAATGCGTACCTTTTGTGTGTTTTTCACATTATGGAAATCGAAAAATTGCTCCATCTGTAGTATCCTTGTTCCAAGATCCTTTCCATCAAACTTCCTCATATTGATCTTTGGAACATGGTGGTTCTTCGATCCAACGTTAGAGTCTATGAAATCATGATTAACATTTATTTTGTTCTCATCATGAGTTTCCTTTACTACCCTTTCACTATTAGTAAGCATTTCTTGTACAAACTTTTTCAAATTTGTCTTCAAATCTTCCATGCCTTTCTTTAAATCATCCATCTTAACTTCCATGCCATCCATCTTAGCTTCCACGTCGTCCATCTTAGCTTCCATGTCATTCATCTTAGCTTCTACGCCTTTCTTTAAACCATCCATCATAGCTTCCACGCCATACATATTAGCTTCTATGTCTTTCTTTAAACCATCCATCTTAACTTTTGTTACCTTTTGTGTGAGTGAAATTTGTTGCACTCGGTCTCGTAATTTTGATATATCATGTTGCATTTCTTCCTTTTTTTCATGCGTCATGCTAGAGCTTTCAGGTTGCTTACTAGGTGTTTTCATTTTCTTTCTTCGGGGCATTAATTACCGATAATAATGCTTCACTATACCCTTTTAATTCCTTCAAACTATTTTTTCAAACCAAGCTTATGCAAAAATTTAAAAAACTACACACCTTTTTTTCACTTTGTAGGAGCTCAATATTGAATCTGATGTATCTCTCTAATTTTGGATCTCCAAGGTCTGAAATTTGTTCCTGCGGTAACCCTTTGAGTAATATTTCTAACCTCTCTAGTCTGATCAAGATTGGATTCTCCAATGAAGAGTTATGCCAAATCTCCCACAATGACATGAGTAGAGTGAACTTGTATGACGTTCCGCGGGTCACTATTTCAACCTTAGGTTCAAAAAGTGATACCCAAAAAACTACAGTCCGTCCTCTTTTTGTAACTTCTTACGAAAATTCAATCTGATGCTCAGAGCGAAAGTTACGATGATTTTCCCAAGATCACCTGTTTGGAATGTAATTCGAGGGTTTGCAAAAACCCTAACTTTCTCAGATTATATCTCCGAAAATATAGCGAGACAAGATCTAAAATTTGGGTCCGAGGTTCAGCGAGATTTTGTATCAAATGGGTTTTGTTTTTAGCTTCTGAAACATCGTAGAAACAAAGTTATAGCGAAAATCCCAGGATGACCTATTTGGAGCAGCGAAACCCTAGAATCCAAAGCTCTGATACCAAATGTTATGAGACCAACTCACAAAAAAATAAAAAGATAGATCAACGCCTTAGAAATAAGCCTCTTCAAGGAGGCAACCTCCTTTACATTACACAAATGAACAATTCTTAGATGATTCAAATGACAAAACCTCCTTTCTGTATATAGGAGTCTAAAAAGTCACAATATAACCAAAGCCGACCTAACAATAATAATACAAAGGCACAAAAATAACAATAGTGGGATTCTATGGGGCACAATAATAACAATATGGGGATAATAGGGACACAACAATAACAATAAGGGATACAATGACAATAGTAATGGGGGAATCACTAGTATTATAGGGACCTAACATTTTTCCTATCTTGGAAAAGGGATTGAAACACTTTAAGAAATCACATGGAATGAGTTTCAATGTTTGTGATGACAATGTACAGGACCAAGGAAGGCTCCTAAATTGAGCATAAGCTAAAATTTTGGAGGGTCTTGTAGCAGCGAAAACAGATCCTCATTTTCTACATTCTGAACATAATCTTCTCCAAATCAACTATCATTATGAGCCTCCAAAACATTATGTTATGTATCAAGTTCATTAGAGAAATTTGTTATATTGTTTTCTCCCCTTCTATCACAATCTGATCGCCAAAGATCAGTGTGTCCATTTAGATGCTATTTTTGTTGGATCCATCCAACCAATGCTCTCTCTATTGGCCAAATGCTAATGAAGTTGTGTAATAAGGCATGATCCTTCATATGCGAGAGGAAGCTCTCAATTTTGTCTGATTTTAATTCATATTTTGGATCCTTGACTACCTCAGGGAGGCATCTTCCTTGCATATGGTTTTTCCATTTCACCCACAATGGGGGATAATAGTTGTTTTTTTGCATGACTTAGGCCCCAAGCTGATTGATGGGGTGCTTGCATTTGATGGCTTGAACTAGAACCTCCATCTCCTGTGACCACATTCTTGAAAGAGGGATTTGACCCCTCCCAAGGTGCTTGTGATGATTGCTCTCATGTTATACCAAATGAATTAAGTATTAGACCAATGCAAAAACAACACGAGGGAAATTACTTTGTACAATAAAAAAACATATTTACTAAAAAAAACTATCCCATTTATTAAAATAATTATAAAGTATTATAAACATATAATATATATATATAACTAACTCATTCTCCATTATAATTATAATTATAATTATAATAAAAAATTAAAAAATAACTATTTATTTATTTAAAAACACTGTTTTTAGTCTTAACCATCCATTATATAATGAAGGGAAGTTTTGGAAAAAATTAAAAATAATATTCTGATAATATTCAAATATATAATATTTTAAATTAATTAAAAATTATATAATTAAATTAGAAATAGAATTTTGAAATATTAATTGTATACTATATTTTTAATAATGTTAAATTATTAAATTTACTTATGGGAACAGTTTAATTAACAATTCTATAATTAATAATTCTATCTCATCTCTGGTCGGTTCACCTTCATCATACTACTTTTTAATACCGAACTTTCACTCACACATTCCTTTTACTTGTGATGACACGAACTTTCACTCACATATCCTTTTGACTTGTGATGACACGAACTTTCACTCACATATCCTTTTGACTTGTTACTTACACGCCTCCCTCGCATATTGATTTGTTTACTTTACCTTTTCCACCTACGTATCACGTCATGCAATGATAGTCTTTTTATGGTTAATTTTTTATTACTGGTTTAGTTAATATTCTAAATACTCCTATATCAGAACGTCATAAGAAAGTGAAAAAGAGAAGAAAAAGACCATAGCAAAGTCGTTCCACCTCATTGAAAGCGAAAGCAATCTAAAGAATGTTCGTAAGGAAAGCCCTTTTCGTTTTGGTTTATGTTTATTTTTAATGACGGGAATTAAAACCAATAATAATAATAATAATAGCTTTGACTTTTTTTCCTTTTCATTTTTTTTTAAGTTAAAATCTGGGAGAAGTTAATGGATATAACCTCATGGCGGAGAAAAGTAATGTTATTTATTTTGAAAATATAATTGGTTTTGCTTAAAATTTTGTTCTAATTTACATTTATTAATTTATTTAAAATAATAGATTAAAAATAAATAAATTATTTTAATCAAAATAAGAAGGTTAACTGAGAGTTTCCAGCGAATATACAAGAAAATACTAAAAACATTTATTTAATTAAAGAAATTAAATGTTGAAAAAATATACATAAATTAAGAAAATTAATAGATAAAAATAAAAAGGACAAAAACTTTCGACTAAATTAATAATATATTATTATATTATATAATAAATTAAGAAAAAAGACTAAATAATTTTAATTTATTATTATATTAGCCTGAATTATTATTATATAAACTATTAAATTCCAATCTCATAATATTTACCAAGATTAATAATTTGAATAAAAATAAAAAAGAAAATATTTTTGTTAAATTTAAAGATAAATAAGAATAATAATTATAATAGGTAAATAGACTATTCAAGGTTTCACCAAACTATATTACCTTTATTAAAAATATATTATAATAAAATGAAAAAAATAAATAATAAAAAAGGAATCAAGTTTGTGATAAAAAAATATATGTAAGAGAATAAGCTTTTGACTTATTCTTATAATTCAATAATTATTGAAAATTAATAATATTATAACAAATATAATTATAATATGTTATTGGATATAATAGTTGGTAGAAAAATGCTAAGAAAATATAATAGGAAAATAAAGAATGTTATTACAAGAATAAAATTAAGGACTACATAGCTGTAAAATAAAAATATATGTAAAAGTATAAAATTTTATTATATAATATCTTTAAGATTTATTTTATGGTTCAATAATCATTTAAAATAATTATTGAAAATTAATATTATTTAGAAAATATTATAATAAATAAAATTATAATGTGTTATTGTATATAATATTTTATAGAAAAATGACAAAAAATATTAAGAAATTAGAGAATATTCTATAAGAATAAAAATAAAAACTATATATATATATATATATCATATAAATAAATAAACAATTTATATTATATTATAGAAAAATTTATGAAAAATATTAATGAATAAAGGATGGAAAATAGCTATAAAATAAAATAAAATAAAAAGATGGAAAAGGGAAAAAACAATCATATATAGATGGGGAATCTAATATAATAATAATTCATGCTAATATAATAATAAGTTAAAATTATTTGGTCCCTTTTTTACTTCTCAAAAAAAGATGTGTAATTCTTTTAATGCCTAATAATCAGCTAGTAGCATTTAAAAACAACAACAACAACAATAATAATAAAATTATTTTAATAATTGTAATTAAATAACATATTTTAATATACATTTTAAATAAAATATTCAGTGTCAATTTTACATTTTATTAAATCTTATGGGAGGGGTTGAGAATGGAAGCCACTATGGGGAATTAAACTTCCCAAGAGTGTCTATATTAGACTAGGCTTCACATAATGCTAGATTATACTAGGCTTCACATAATGGTGGTGATAAGCACTCCACTAAGGTAAGTATATTTAAATTGTTAATAATCCAGGTAGAATGCAATTGACTTATTTTGCCAACAACTCACAAGAACTACATTCCAACAATTTTGACATGAATATATTCTCACAAATTAATTATATAATAGTAAACAAAAGTAACACATGGTTTCCAACTATGACTTCATTGACTTCATCGAATTATTTTGATTAATTTAGATTTGGCTTCATCAAATTGATCTATCCATTTTTCGTTGCCATGGGCCTAAACTTGTCATGGGATTCATATCCCAAGTCCGCTTGAATCGGATCTTCTTTCATTGGGCTTTGAGAAACTTGAACTTATTGTTTTTCTTGAGAAATTGAACTCACTTGAGGTAGGGGAGTAGGTGGAGATTTGTGTGGCAAAACTAATTAGTAATAACCCACCAGGTTAATTTTTCTTGCTTCATTTTATGTGTCTTTAACTCATTTAGACATTGAAGAACTAAATGCCTCATTTCAAAACAAACCCTACGTCACAAGGAAACAAGCTCAAAGCCTAAATGATTAGTCAAATTTTTTCCAATGTTAAAAATCGTAAGTTAAATTCTATTTCCACATAAATTATGACATAATTACAATACTTCCTTCTTGAATTTAAGAGAAACAAAAATAAAACTTCGTTAAACCAAACCAAATAACCTTAAAAAAAACAAACCCCACAAATGCAGTGACAGAACCTTTATTAAAATATTGAAAAAAGAAAACAAAGATCTCAGCCCAAAACCATAGCCCTAACTCAAAGATTAAATCCCTATTCAATATTATAAAACTCAACTACAAAGATCCCTTTACATAAAAGTAATGAAAGCTTCCTTCTCATTTAATAAAAAACCCCAAATCCAAATTTCCACTATCCAAAAACATAAATTAGTAAGGCAAGACAAACAATCCCAAAAAGTCAAACTAAACACCCCGACCTCTTCATCGTCAACCTCGGAGTATATCACTTCCGATGAAGACAGACCGAAGAGAAACCACGAAGAAAAATAGCCATGGACAAACACATTATATTTTACTTCAAATAGATATTATTATTTAAATTAAATTATTATTACTATTAAAGTTTTAAGTAACACGTGCTTAAATACATCCATCATGGTTAATATTGTAATTCGACTGGGTTAATATTGTAATTAAACCCATACTCTTCCACTGGGTTAATATTGTAATTAAACCAATAATTAGATGAAGTGTGTTTTTGACCTTTTGACTAAGTTATAGTTTAGATCACATGCTCAACGTTTTATTACTCATTAACTTCAATTTTTTTAATATTAAAATAAATAAATAAACAAATATTACCATTAATATGGAACGGTGGGATAATAACGGTATAGTTAACAGACCATTCTCTCATTGACATGTATCATGGATATACAGTCATGGCGAAAACACCGAATAGACAAAGAAAACAAATTATTCAGAGGTTTATTTTACAGCTCAGTATGATATATAATGTTGTCTGTTTATTGAAATTTTGTTTATAAATGTTATTTGTACATCATTAAAGTTGAAATTTTGTTCATATGTGCACGGCGCTTCGACTGACGATAAACAATTAAAACACTTTTTACGATAAATCACTGGTTCAAATTCCAGTGAATACTTACCTACCCAAAAAAATTATTACTCATACAAAAAAATTATACATTAAAAATTAAATCCTCATACTACATCCTTATTTAAAATAGATAAATTTATATTTAAAATAGATATATACCGATATTAATATTACAAACAAATCTCAAAATAACTAGAATATCACTGTGTGCCATTCCTGCTATACCTATCGTATTTATGAGAAATGTTAACAGAGACAATCAGAAAAAAATGCTCGAAGGTAAAATCTCTTGGTCCAGGCCATTGAGTTCATGTACATAATTATATTCATCAGTCTCGTTGAAGCAGTTGGCAAGGGGCGACACAAGGAAATCAGAACCAGCGCACCCCATATCCATTACCCAGTTGGGAGAATGCAAGGCCAATAATTCTTCGTCCAGCGAGAATCGATCGCGAGACGTCATAGAAACACTGGAGAGTTCATGATTATCATGAACAGAAGCAGACGCAGAAACTGAATCATTGTTCACATTATTATTAGAATTGTATAAATTTTGATCTTGCGGTTGCCAGGATGAAATATCGGTAGAGACCATCGGCTGCGTTAATTCGGCGGCTGCCTGGGCAGCCGCCAGCTGGATATCTCTGGGATTCAGAGAAGAGGGGCGCGGCAGCGTGTGGACGGAATCCGGGAAATTGGGCAAAGCAGATCTTCCCTTCAGGCTGAGCGCAGCCACGTCGTAAGCTCGAGCCGCCATCTCTGCCGTTTCGAAGGATCCCAACCATATGCGCTTTCTCTTCCCAGGCTCGCGAATCTCGGACACCCACTTCCCCCAGCTCCGGCGGCGAACGCCTCGGTACGTTCGAGGCCGAGCGTCGCGGTTTCGAATCCCGTCCGCGCCATCGTCGAAGTTCCTACCAGTACCATCCATGGTGATAATCAGGGCAGAGCAAGGACAGGCGATGGGATTATATGGAGCTGCGAGCTTCTTCATGTCCAGCCTAATCATTCTGGTGGGGTTATTTACTCGGAGCAAAAGATGAAATGGAGGCGACGCGTTTTCTGCAGCAGAATCACTAACAGCTGGAGCGCAGGCCATCTGTCATCAAAAACAGTTGGAGGAACTTGACAGAAGTTGCTGCGCTGCACTACATTGATTGCTCGGTTGCGTAAAATGAAATAATTTGCGCCCATATTTGGCAAAGTGGTCAGTTTGACGGAAAGTTGGCGGGCCTCTTGAAGTTGAATGCTCTTTTACTCAAATTTGTCAAACATATTTTAATAGGATCCACTAAGTCAAAGTCCCCTTTCACACTGGTGAATTGGTTCTGAATTTCAATGAACTGGATCTTTCTTAAATATTTTATTGATTAAAATAATGCATACAAAATTATGGGCTTTTGAAATCATTTTAACTGTGTTCATAAATAATATTTAATTTATTAGGATATTTTATAAGGAATAAGAATGCTTTAAAAAATATTAGACTTGGAAATTAGTGTTGACAGACAATATTTGTCTTCTTCTGTATTTATAAATATTAATTTGGAATCTTGTACATAAATGTCATGATAAAATCCTCAATGCATTCCTTAATGAGGGTGGACCCCACCATAAAATGTTAAGGGGTCGTCCACCTTACAAGTGCCACAAGAATAATAGTGCAAAACATTTCCTATTTATCTTATATAAATACATAAATAAAAAAAGGTTATTTAATAGACAGTTCGAATTGTAAAAACACCATATTTTTTTTAATTCTATGTTTTTGGCATCTATCGAGGGATATACTATTCTTATGCAAAGATTGTTCATGGTCTTATCTGTTATTCATTATGATATTTATGCAAATAAATGAAGACAAGTGGAGCATCGAGAGCTTGGGTATAAATATATATTTATTTTGCAACTAATTAATCATTATGTTAGGAGAGTCACTATCCTGATGGGCACCTCCATTGACATAAGTATCATGATATGTGGTCACATAAAGAGCTTTGGAGGAAGGTGAGATTGCATATTATTAATCTAACTCCATCTAAAATGTTGTCTTATTTTTCCATTATTTTTCCATTGATCAACTAGATAGGAAGATACATAAGGGAACTTGTTGACTTCTAACGGAGCACTAATTGATGAATATATTTTAGGCAATTTATTATTATATATTTTAATTTTAATTTTTTAACCTCCAAAGTAATATAACCTTTTTAATAATGTTCCAATTAAAGATGTTAGTACCCATTAAGTTTCCCAAATTTTCTCTCTTCTTCCTTAAGTTTTTAGATGGAGTATGGTAGTATCTGTTAGTTAAAATATCGATTAGTAATAGTAAAGGACTCAATAAGATTTGGTCATATGATCTTTTTGAATTTTTGTATAAGAGTGTCTATCAATTGAGCTAACCCTTTGGGTTTGTTTTAAGCATTGTATGCTAAGATGTAATTTTACTTTGAATCTTTAACTTATGTCTCTTGAAGTTGTGTTTAAAGGGGTTGAACTATAGGACTGTATGTAAACAAAACTTGTTGGTGTTGAATGGTGGTTTAACCTAGGGGAAGATCAACTTCTTAAGATAAACTAATTAACTCACCGAGAAGAGTTGACCAATTGGGCAACTGACGGTGGTGAAATTTTGAGGTTGCTATAAACCCCAAGAAAGACTTTGGCTAAAATTTTGTGCATATGTTGGTGATGGAGACTCTCAACTCCAAAAATCAAGGGATTGAGCTTGTTGTGGACTAATTGATGAGGTGTAAAGGGAATGTTTTGCATGTTTTTATTGTTATGGTGGACTAATTGATGAGGTGTAAAGGGAATGTTTTGCATGTTTTTATTGTTATGGTTAAGCATGGACTTGCATGAAAAGATTACGTGGAGCAATATATCTGCCACTTAGTGCTTTCCATAGTGGAGAAAATACTCAATGAGCCAGATTTGAAGATGGAGTTGGCTAAAGATTGCGTGGAGCATATACAACACTGAGTGTTTGCTTCGACTAATAAACCACTCAGTGCGGGAGCAAGAAGAAAGACACATAGATAAGTGTCAATTATCACTTTAAATAGATTTCTATTCAAGTTATGATTTAATATGTTTTATATATTTTATGATTGATCTCATAAGAATCATGTGTTTTGATATAGGTGGACTATTGAACTGTGCAACATAAATATATGATGTTGACCATGAAGCAAGCAATATTAGAAAGAATATCATAATACACAACAATTGCATAATGGAGCTAAATACTTTAGAAACTAAGCCATTATGGTAACACTAGAAGCTTGTGATTTGCATTGATCGTCATGATTTATGTTATTGAAAAAATGTTGTATTATTAAAGCAAGGCAGAGAGATGCCTTGGCTACAAGGACTCTTCCTGTGCGAGGAAGCCTTGCCAAGGAATGGATCTCCCAATGGGCTAGGAAGCAAAGAAGAGGGATGCCTAAACTTGGAAGGTGAGTGACTGCATGAAAGAGGAACCTATTGATACTTATTTTTGATCCTTTAATTTTGTAATACGCTACAAAGTTTTCTTATCTCTGTTGTGTTTGGTCACACCTCAATTTGACCACTAGTAACCTTGTTTCATCAATGTGTTTCACTGTCATAACTGAAGAGGAGGACCACTAAGTTTCATTTTGAAGATATCTATTGCACTCATCATGAAAAATTCACATGTTTGGATTTTGTTATCACTCTAAAATTTCCCTAGGGTTGTCATGTTGTGTTTAAAGAAATGATAGAGGTAACCACAAACCTACTTTTGAGATTAGGATCTAACCTTCCTAATGCTCAAAGAGGGCTCTCTCTTAATGATTTAACTTTGTTGAGTTAATTGATTTTAGTCTATTTATTTAAGCTTAATTGGTTTTTGATTTGATTTGGTGGTGGAATCACTTATTTAGATGGATAGATAAGTGTCTTTTTACCACTGGGCCATGGAGTCCAAATGTCAAGAAAACAAGATTGGATCAAGTTCTAAAGATAGTGTTCACAAGGCAAGGTAGATGAGTAAATTCAGATCTTTAAGGCTAGATGGTGAAGTGGTTTTTCAGTTGGGGTCAAGGAGCAGTTAAGGATTCCTCAAACTGGATAATGAGGGAAATGAAAGAGGTCAACTGAAACTAGGGAGCAATGAAGAATTCCCTACTCCAGATATCATAAGAAAACATCAAAATGAATAATTGTTCAAGACAGAGTGTACTCAAACAAATTCTGTACTAATATTCTAGTTATTTCATTTAAATTTGGAAAACATGTATGTATGTGAAATACTTGAGAAAATAACAATTTAACAATGAAAGATACTTCACTCAAGTGGCCCAACACATGAATCCTGTAATGCAAAGCCTTTATTACTCAGTCCAGTCTGATGACTTGAAAATGTTACAATAAACCCTTAGGTTTTCAGATCAATAATAACTATAGAAATGTTCAAAAATCCACACTTTATACTTCGAATTATTACAAAATATCCTAAACTGTTTTAGGAATTATTCAAGGAAACGGAAATATCTTCATGCAAGAAGATAGAGACAAATATGTAACTTATGCAAGTTGTCCCTCTTTTATCATTTGCTATTGGATTTTCTTTGATATTATGCTACTTTCTCTCTTTGGTTGTTTTCTATGCTAGTTGTCCTTTTACTTTGCCTTTGAATTGTTAGTTTCAGCCTTTGAAGCCTTCCATCAGTGATCAAATATGCTCTTACAAAGTGGTTTTAGGATGTCAAAGTCAAATTTTGTCATTTCATTGAGTCTTCAAGTAAAATTTGGTCACTAGGTATTAGGTCTAGGGTTTGTTTTCACTCCTTTCATAGTTGTCCAAATGTCGGTCATGTCACCATTCAGCTGAGTGTACCATTATTCAGAGAGTTTTCATTATCATTTCAGGTTCCCATGGGTCATTTTACACCTTGTTCGTGTTTCAGTTGTACTTGTGGAAGGCCCATTTCCCTCTCATAGGGTTTTGAAGGTAATTTTTCTTGGATGGAAAAGAGATAAAAAAAACTTGTGTCCTAATCTTCATACACCCCCCCTATCCTTAATATACCTTCTTAAACGCTTCTCATCACTCATATCCCTCAAATTCATCATTTTCCCACAAACCCTAGTTTATTGCTACAATTTGACAATTTTCTAGACTAGGCATGTGTTTTGACCTTTTGGACCCCTTCCCCTCACTCAATCTTTGAAATTCCACTTTCCCCTGATTCTTAACATCTCTCCATACTTCTTAAAATTTTCTCAAGAATTTAGAAGCTCCTCATCCCCTTCATTTCCCTTCATTTCTACAAATCCCCTGTTCCACATGTCGAGATAGGTTTTCTTAAAACTATGTTTCTGAGCAAGAAAAGATGAATTTGACAAAAGTGAGAGAGGTTTTTGTCCATCATTGACCCAAGAAGAAAAAATTCTTTCAGTTTTTACACAGGTTTCATGGATTGGGAGAAATGTCGAAAACATCATTGGCCTCAGGAGGATTGATGCACTTTTGGAGTGACCTTGGGAAAATCAAGATTTCACCTAGTTGGGATGTTCAAATGACTTGATTGATGATTTAAATGATATCTAGACAGAGATATATTTCCAATGAGCTATCATGAGCTCAATTTGGAGTTGAGGAAGACTTTCAAAAGTTGACTGCAACAGCACTCTGCATTTAGGCAGCCTCATTTTGCACATTTTGACCAGTCTTGGGAGATTTGACTTTTGATAGGGAAAATGAACTCCAAATTGAAAAATTCAAGTTTTGTTAGAAAGTAGACTCAATAATATTTCCAACGAGCTATCACACACCCAATTTGGACACCAGGAAGGCCTTCAAAAGTCATCTGCAAAAAGGTGTTGTGCATCAGGGAGGCGCTACGCATCAGAGGGTTGGCACTGCGCATCAGAGGAGCGTTGTGCATCAGACAGTTTTTGCCAGTGTTAAATTACACTGGCACTGCGCATCAGGGAGGCGCTACACATTGGGCAGGTGGCATTGTGCATTGGCCAGTGAGGCTTCAAAACCAAACAAATTCACCTCAAATTCTCTCAAATGCTTCATTTGCCTTCTTAACAAGTAAGTACACTCACTTTGGAGCCTAGATAGGGTTTTTTATGTTTGGTTCCTGACTTTTGCTTCCTAAAGGTCAAACCCTAGCTTGACTCTATACCCTATTTCACATCATTGCAAAACCACAATCTCTTGTCCCTTTTCCCAACTCCCCTAACATTAAAACTACCCCTTGATTCTATTGTCCCTTTCCCCTATTTCCCTAAGAAACTAATCCCCCTTATCAAACCCTAAGTCCCTCATCCATCAAAACCCTAGCTCCCCAATCCTTCCCTTTATTCCCCTACCTCATCTCATTACTATTGTTCCATTTACAAAATCTCTTCATACTCGTCTTTTGTTCCCACCTATTATTCATTCACCATATCATCAGCATATTATCCCATAGAGACAAACATGGATAGGGACAGTGACTATGATTTTGAGGAGGACACCCTAAGTGACAGCTCTAGGGAAAGGATCTTGCAGCAGCTTGACAAAGGAAAATGAAAGGTTATAGAGGAGGAGCTTGGTGATGATGTTGAGAGGGATTTTCAGCATGAGGAGCATGATGATGATGTGCCACCTCATCACACTCAGGTAATTGATCTTGACAACCCATCCTTAGCTCAAAACATGCTTTTGAAAGAGAAAGAGGATCATATTCATATGTTGAATGATAAAGTGGCCAGAGCTAGATATATTATCGACTATCTAGAGCAAGAAAACAAGTAGCTTACTGACAAACAAGAACTCATGGAGCTGCAAATCATCAAAGAAAACCAGAAAAGTTCCAAGAGGGCAAAGGGCAAGTTGACATCCATTGAACAAGAAAATTGTTATCAGGAAAACTAGTGTCCATTTGGAGTTGCTAGTCCCACTAAGACGGGTAGCTATCTTAGAAACAAACAAACTAAATTTACTTGTGTTTTCCTTTATGAGAGATAAATTAGAAAGAAGCAGAGAGTACCAACCTCAGTCTTTCGCTTGGATCCTTGCTTGTTTCCTTTCCCATTTGACAGAACTTCACCACTCTCTCCTCACTTGTCCCGCTTCAAAGAACACCTGTAGAGTCAAAGCAGCAATACCATCAAAGCATAGAGATCTACAACCATAAACAATATAGGATCAGATGTATACTAACCATACAAATGCATACACAAATACAAGATTCAGAGATACACAAGCATATGGAGGAAAACTCAAATAGCTTTATTGATAGAAGTAGTAGAAGAGAGGATTACAACCCATTGGTCTGACCTAATGCCATCCTCCCAGCATGAAAGCCCTCTTCACCTCATGAAAAGCTTAGATCACCCAACAATACAATGTTGCACAAAGAAACCAACAACACTTCCTTACAAAATACAAAATTCTAGCCTCTGGATCTCTGGGATGAGGGATCCATATATAGATATTTGCAGATGGGTGAGTCAGCTTTTGGGATTTTGATTAGTGTCATTTCTCTGATAGTTCTTGGTTCCACTTGGATATTTTATGATCTCTTACTCATCCCTGGGTGAATTCAGAGAGGTAAGTGTCAAATGGGCAGTTTCTAGAAGATTCTCTGGGTTTCCACCTAGCAAACTGCCTCTACCATTTGTCTGCTCTCGCTCATTGCACCCTACAGAAGGGATTTTCAGTATGCATCGCACTTTTTGCATGTAGCAGGTGAGATGCATCACACCCTTAGCACTGAGCAGTCTGTATGGTCCAGTTTTGACCAGTTCTAAGTAGTTTTCATGGAGAACTTCTAGGAGATGATGTAATCAGCTAACCTTGTTTCTTTAGGGTATGAAACAACACTTTTATGGGCTTATGAGCCCTTGGTTTATGGACATATGTGATTGGGGTTGCAGTGCCCAAATATGTATATAACAGTTGCCCCCTAAAGCATGAGGTCGTAAATCTTCTGATGTAGGGTGAAATGCTTTATCATGAGGACCCAAGGTTTTTCGAACTGGAAGGTGACTTGTAATAAGATACATTGCAATATATTATCTTCACAATATTTTCATGATCTAGCTAAGGCAGGCATTCCCATGCTCAACTTTATAAATCCATTTTCACGTACATAGGACAGACAACTGTCTGTGTGGCAGACTGATGATTCTGGTAGAGCCATCATCCTTGGATGATTATCTACAACTATCATGTACATTTGATGTCTTTATTTTCCTAAATGTATCGTAGCCCGGATGGATGAAACTAGATCCGGGGTCTTCAATCTCGTTCAATCTTCGCTCGAAGTACAAGTCGATCCGTGTGAAAAGATGTTGTGGTGTCGAACATGGAAAGACATCGCCTGATTACCAGCCAATGATGTAAGATGTTAACAGGCGCAAGAGGAATCACTGATAATGATAAGGATCCTCAAGGTACTGTAGTACAATTCACGTCGTGCGAATACATGAGTCAATGTCGAACACCACGCAAAATCTTTCAGTCGAAGGCCATTGATATAAACCTGTCTCCGGAAGTGAGAAACTTGCCATTGAGGCATGCAAGCTTCAAAGTACTGAAAGGGTTGTTCCTAGGTCAACTTCTTGGATAATGAGCTGATGTCGACAAGAAGTGACCCGTCGTAGGAGGGCCTTAATGAATCCCACATTTACGACACGAAACGGAGCAAATGATTTTGTGGAGGTGAAAATGATCTGATGATACAAGGTTCAGGGTGGCGGTCATGAAAGAATGAAGCGTAAAGGTATTGCAGCAGATGAGACATAAACTGGGTTGGTGAATTCTCTGAGTGACTTCTCTTGAACATATAGGTGACACTGAAATGGATTGGTAGCATTAACCCCAAAAATGGATGGTACGGAGGACCAATGGTGATATGACCAGTGAACGGAATAACCCAACCCTACTCAATCATGGTGATGGAGCGAAAGTGTCATGTTCAAGAGCGACCTACTACCAATAAAGTTTCTTCAAGTTTTCTTCCCAATTTTTCCCTAGTCATTTCTGACCAGTACCTCTTTATTTTTGTCAAGCTTGAGGATGATAACATATGCTTGTTCTATAATTTGCCCTTCGGGAAAACCTGTCACTATGTTTTAACAAGCCTAGCAATAGTGAAACTCGCTCTTGTCTGCATGGATAAGTTTGTCGCTATTGCTTTAACGAGTTTAACGACAAGGATAACTCGGTCCTTTTCAATTTTAGAGAGTCTAAAAGAGACGGAAAGGAAACTCCAGTATTCCTTTTTCGTAATATAATACCTTAAGTCCAAAAAAGTATAAAACAATACGAAAGGGATGACTTTTCGATAGTTTTAATGAGCCGAACAAGACAAACGCTTGATCTTTTTGTGTAATGATCCCTCAGGTCCAAAAAGATTAAAATCTAGAGGAGGGATGGCACTTCCAATCACTTTAACGAGTTGGAGAGGCCAATTTCTCGGAAATATTTTCATATTTTACGAGTCACATGAAAAGAGCTTAAAGGAGACTTGTTTTTTGAGGAACGAGTGATGTTTTCGGATAGCAGCTGGTTCCAGGTAAGGTTTGGAACTTTTCAATCACGACAGTGTAAAGAAGATGGCTAATAGAATCACTCATCGCAG
This sequence comes from Pinus tabuliformis, assembly GCA_031772625.1. Taxonomy (NCBI): domain Eukaryota; kingdom Viridiplantae; phylum Streptophyta; class Pinopsida; order Pinales; family Pinaceae; genus Pinus; species Pinus tabuliformis. The sequence goes on along the minus strand of CM062820.1, from coordinate 1,482,885,629 downwards.
CTGTTCCTCAAAAGGGTAAACAATCAAATGGAGGCGTATAATCGGCTAAAAAAGAGTGGAGGTGATGGTAAGAACACGACCAAGGTTCAAAAGCTGATAATTATGCGATCGTAATGATTATTTACCGAAGGTGGGTTCATTTTTTAATGAGCTTAAACTCTGGTGGAACATATACTCATTGCTAGGTTTATTTTTTAACGAGCTTGAACTTCGCGTAAAACTGCTCATTGCTAGGTTTATTTTTAACGAGCTTGAACTTCGCGTAAAATTGCTCATTGCTAGGTTTATTTTTTAATGAGCTTGAACTTCGCGTAACACTACTCATTGCTAGGTTTATTTTTAAACGAACTTTAACTTTACGTAAAACCGATCATTGCTAGGTTTATTTTTTAATGAGCATGAACTTCGCGTAACACTGCTCATTATAATAGTCAAATATGTTCGATTCACCATTAACACTATGTTCTTTTGACGGTCGTACTACCTGTTCAATTGCTCCATCAAACTGATTATAAATGTACATACATGCTTGAAAATGAGTAAAAACTAATACCTTACTTGAATTACGTGAGTAATAACATAAAAGTGGTTTTTACCTCTCATTTTACCATTTCATTCAAATTTGGGATTGTTGGAGCCCTGGAGGTGTTTTCCCCCATTGATTTTCATCAGATGATTCTGGGAGATTCTGTGGATGATTTTCAGTGTCGTTTGGACCAGGTAGGAGCTAAACCTGAGCTCTTCAATTGCATTCTTTCCTTTTCTGATTCTAAGCATGTTTTCTTGCTTTTTAGAGCCTCTAGGGTTTGAATATTTCATTCTCTCCCCATTGCACCTAGTACACATCGAAAGGTGCAATGCATACTAAGCTGGCCATTAGCCAGTCAGTATGCATCCCACCCAGTACACTGCTAGGGTGCGATGGGCGCAAGGAGGAAATTTTGTGCACTGATTTTTCATGGAAATTTTGCCTGTTTTTTGCCAAATCAAGATCTTAATTCTTCTCTTGTTTGTTTTTCAGAGATTCATCGGAGCAAGATGGTCATTACATGGCATGAACACGAGCATGAAGAAGAGGATATGATTTCCTCACATGATCCGGGTACAATGATTGCATTGCGAAACTGTGGCTTACTCAAGTTCTTCCGCATATCCAACATGAGGCAACAAATCAATTTGTTGCAATATTTTCTCGATGCATGGGATCCTACCAACCAAGTGTTCCAAATTTGAGGTAAATCCATCCCTTTGATAGTTGAGGATATCTATTTCTTGACTAGTTTATCGAGGCATGGTGCCCCTCTCTCACTATCAGGATCCGTCCGTGGGGGTGAATCCGTGAGGGATTATATTTGCCGATTCTATAGAGATGGATCTCAGCCGAGCAAGGACGAAAAGATCAGTATTTGAGATGTCACTGACCGGTCCTTGAGGACTATTTTATTCATCTTTGCTAGATTGGATGGTAGCGTGGCTCTTCACTTAGCCAACAGGTCCTATATGCAGTATGCCTTGGAGTGCCTTGAACCAAAGGTATTCAACTGGTGTGATGCAGTACTGGTGATAAAAAACAGCTTACCAAGGTAAAGAATGGAAGATCCAAGAACTTTGGTTATGGTTCTATTCTGACCGCTTTTGCCTTGGAGAGGATCCCACTAATGCAACCATAGTACATTTCACTCGGATTGCCAACACCGACGGAGCCACGGATGCAGAGATGGGTTGATCTTATGGCCAGACATGCTGGTCAATCACAGATTTCATTCTCTAATGCCTTCTTTGAGTGGTTCAACTGTCAGCAGATGGTTTATGCTGAGTATCCATATGTCGGGATGGATTTCCGGGGTGACCCAGATTTGGTGCTGTTGGCTGGCGAGTAGTGGGGTGTCATAGGTAAAAAACTCTAACCATTTATCTGTTCATCGATTTTATAATGTTCTCGTGCTTTTTAAATGTTATCAAGACTAATCAAAACTCATGTGTTCGTGTAGATATTGGACCAGTGCGACCATCAATGCGCCCGAGAGTAGCAGTTGCCATTCCAGCAGGAGAGGCTATAGGGAGGGTTGTCCTTCGTGATCTGGACATAGTCGAGAGCCTTGCAGTATTGCAGGATCAGATCAAGGGTCTCACCCTTGGCATTCAGGATGTGAGGACCGACGAGTTGCCTCTGAGATTATAGTGCCATACCACTGGCGTGCCGAGTCGATGGACTAGGCTCTTACGTATGATTGCATAGGCGGTGACTTGTTATCACCAGCACCATTAGTCTAGGGTGCTTCCTTGCATTTTTGAGTTTTTGGGTCGTATGACCGATTTTGTCCTGGACACAGAACCTTATGTAAAAACTATAAATAGTTATATATATATTTTATTTTCGGAGCTTTATTTTGGTTAATTTATATGATCCTGATGCAAATGTTGATGAAATTCTTTTCTTTATAAATGTTGCAAGTGTCGATCTAACACATAATTTGCTAATGAATCAGTTAATGTGTTTAAGTTTCTAGAAATTTGCTGATATTGAATAGAATCAAACTACCTTTCCAAAATCCTGACCCTTAGGAACATATGATAGATAGTTGGATTCCGAATGGAATAGATGCCGGTAAGCTGTAGGATGACGAGTTGTGAGTCTAGCATGACGACAAGTCGGTATATGCCATGTGCGATGGCATCAGAGAGGATCTCTATCAACGCACTATATTCAGCGACGCTGTTCGTTGACTAACCAATACACACCCCTCTGAAACTCACTAACTCGCCGCTTGGATCAAAGATGGCCCAGGCTGTAGAAGATAGGTTCCGCGTACTACGATTAGCTCTGTCGGTGTATCCAACAAATGATTCCAATAGGTTCGACATCTGAAACCAATGAAAAAGTTGATTACCTAACCAAAATGATCACTCTTGAGGAAAACAAAAATGTAACAAAAGCATATGAAGAAATTACTATGCTTAGTCAAGTAAAGTAATGCTTAAGGTACAACCCGTTTCGGGGTTGAGACAGTGGAATCCCATTGTAATCTACTAGCTCGTAGGCTCCTTTTGCTAATACACGCTTAACAATATAAGTACCCATCCACAAAGACTGGAACTTACCTGCTCCCAATTTATCAGATTCCTGATCGTAAAGTAAGACCAGGTCACCTTCTAAGAAGACACAGGGTTTCACATTCTTGTCAAATTGCGCCTTGACTCATTTCTTATGTGCTTCATTAGCCAATGCAGCGTCACGACGGGTTTCATCCAGTTGGATTAGTTCTACGAAACGAGCCTCTTCCTCTGAGGTTGTGGGGAGAAGGTTGACTGTGAGCTTGAGAGATGAAATTTCTCACTGAACTGGTAAGACCGCTTCTAAGCCATACACCAGTTGAAAGGGTGTAAATCTAGTTGCATTTCTTACAGATGTTCGGTAGGCCGACAAGGCCAAGTACAAGATTAGGTGCCAACTCCGTTTATGGACTCCAATCATCCTTTGCAGCATGCGCTTCAGGACTTTGTTGATCACCTCAACTTGTCCATTAGCTTGTGGATAATACGGAGTGGAACTGTCATGGGACAATCCTAATTTGGCAACGAATTAAACCATCATGTGATTGCGGAAATGTGATCCATGATCTATGACTATAGCTTGTGGAACACCGAATCTAGAGACTACCTGATTGAAAAAGAAAAGAGCAGCCGTTTCGCCACTGTTGTTTAATGTAGGCATCACCTCGGCCCATTTCGTAAAATAGTCAACTGCGATTATGATATACCCATGCCCCCCGGCCGAGGTGGGGTTACATGTCATGAAATATATGCCCCATTTGTTGAATGGCCTAAAACAAGCTATTGGATGCAGAAGTGTGGGTGGTATTCTGGTTTTGCGGTCGAAGATTTGACAAGCATGGCAACTTCTAACTGTGGTTATGCAATCTTTGAAAATTGTTGGCCAGAAGTAACCTGCTCGTAAAAGCTTTTGTGTCGTAGCATAACTAGATTGATGCCCCCCACACATGTTTGAATGACAATCATTCAGGATTTTTTCGGCCTCCTCATGGGTGAGGCACCTTCGCAGAACTGTATCGATACCACGAAGGTAAAGTGTATCACCGACGATCATGTAGTCTTTTGCTTGGTATCAAGTACGTCGCTATTATGAGCGAGAGGTATTAGGCCTATATGTTTGGGTTTGGAGATAGATGATTATATCTCCATACCACGGATCACTCGACGATATCAAAAACAAAGATTCATCAACGATTGATTCTCTGGATGTTGAATCGTTGGATGACGATCGGAAGTCGCATAGTAACTCCGCGAAAACCAGATATTTCTTTGATTTTGATTTTACGAAGTCCAGATCAAACTCTTGCAAAATAGCTATCCATTTCAAATATTTTCCCCCAAGTAACTGACGCGACAGAATGTAAGTCATAGGGTTGCAATTTGACAAAATGGTTATTTTGCGAAAGAGGATATAGTGGTGAAATCTTTGTACTGTTGAACAATTGCGAGAGCTAGCTTTTCAACATAGGAGTACTTGCTTTTTGTATCATTTAAGTTTCGACTTAAATAATAGACAAGATGTTTGATTCCATTGTCTTCTTGAACTAGAACCATTGCGATGGTCATATCTACCGCAGCTAGATACAGGTTAAAGTCTTTTTCATAGTTAGGAGCATACATTAATGATGATTTTATGAGGGATTCCTTTAGAGCATCAAAGGAAGCTTGCACAACCTGATCCCAATTAAAGGGCACTTCTTTTTTCAAAAGACGCATATAACCTTTAGCAAGTTCGGCGTAATTTGGAATGAACGTCCTCAGAAATTTTGCTTTCCCTTGGAGTTTATGAATCTGAAGCAAATTTGAAGGTGGAGGCATATCGATGATTGCCTGAACCTTACATGGGTCGAGACAAATCCCATCCTTTGAAACTACAAAGCCTAGTAAACGACCAGAACCGACACAAAACACACACTTGTGCAGATTGAGTCATATCTTGTAGTGTCAGCAACGTAGAAATATAGCTCTCAAATGCCACGAATGATCAGTCTGCTTTCGTGAATGAGCTAGAATATCATCGAGATATGGTTGAACGATGTTCTTGATGTCATGGAAGGCATAATTCATAGCCCTCTGAAATTTTGCCCCTGCGTTCTTTAAACTGAAGGGTAGCTTGCGGTACGCGAATGTGCCCCACAGAAAATTAAATGCAGTCTTTGACTGGTCCTATGGGCGGATATTTATTTCATTATACCGAGAAAATCCATCCATAAAAAAAAAGATTTCTCATCCGGCGCATTCATCAATTATCTGGTCGATGAAAGTGTTGAAGCCCCAAAAATAGGGTCTGCAACAAGGGGGATACCCACCCGGTCCGGACCTTGGTTAGCAGCTCCTTTTCCGTTTGGTATAGTGGGTCCGACTGGGGATATGAGACCCAATTTATGTGTGTGTGTGAGGTGAGAATTGATATTTCCTTTCTAACGATTTCTAAATGGAATGCCTTTACTCTAACTCTAATATAAAAATATGCAACTGTATTCTAATAAACAGAAATATCTAATTCTATACTAACCCGGGATGTAATATTTCCATTATGTGATCTAAAATGATTTCAAATAACAATTAGTAATAAAGATCATTCAACTGTTATGAGAAAAGAATTCAAGAAAGATGAACCACTTCGTATAAAAAGTTAGACGAAACAGTTGTGAAAAACATATCGCATAATGAGCTACTCATACATTAAGCATAAATAAATAGCTATCACTGTACAAGAGTGCCAAATGATAACTCAAACATTCACGCATCAATATATAAACAGCTGAACATGAATATCACTTTTAACACAAAGGTAGAAATAGTTAAGAGATAGAAGTACCATTTATAACTAGTTCTACTCATGAGCTTCAAGTGATAATGATTTATCTCTTCTTAATCCAACACCCACTAAGAGTACAAAAGTGCAACATCAGTAGTAGATATTAAATGCAGATATCAATAAATCTTGTTCCATTCATTCATCAAAACCTCCTCAGAGGATACAAAAGTGCGTGTTCTGGGGATAAGTTTTTGACAAATTTTGGGACCCTTCTCTAAATGCATGAGAAGGGTTTAAATACTAATAACTAAATCTAAAAATAACTTATTACAAAAATGTAGGATACAGTTTAAATCATCGTCCTTTTTTTAGGCAAAAATAAAGAAAAATTAATACTGATATTGAATCTAAAACTAACAACTAACTATTTCTGTATCTGATCCTTGAAATCGCAAGCATTCAACATTTGCTTGAGAAGAGTCAGCTGACCGACTTCAGACTTTAACTATCTTGCAAAAATGGAATCAGCGAGAGATGGCGCCATCTTCTCGGCAGAATTGATGATGCATTTGAGAGTCATACACTGGCTGTGTGGCTTTACCAAATACGCCCAGTAAGAATCCCAATTCAACTTAGTTAATATTTTGATTGATTCTGCCTTTTCTTGAGCCTTCTGTCTCCAGCCTGTTTGTAGTTGCTGTACTTTCGGTAGATACCCTAGAGTGGTTTCTGAGATCAGATTTGCTCTATGCAAATTTTCATTTATACAGTCAATAATGTTGTTTGCTGCCGTGGCTGCTTCTTCTGCCGCTTGTTCTACTTTTCTAATTTGCGCATCCCATTTGTTAAAGAGCATTTCTTTGTGATTTTCGTTGGTTAATGGTGCACCTGCTCTTTTTCCCTCCTCTGTTTCTTGCCAAGCCAAATATTCAGTAACTCGTTTATCAATTAAATCATAATAATGTCGTAAATCCACGACTTGATTAGTGATTTTATCACTTATTTTGCAATACGAGTTCCACTGCGATATTATTTGGCTTAATGCTTCCTATTGTTGTAGTAGTTGTTCGTTCAAGGAAATGGATTCTGTGATGAATTTTGTAAGTTTAGTATCGTCCTTGTGCATCTCCTGCATATCCTATAACTGTTTTTCTTTCTCGGCCAAACTGTTCTGGTAGCCTATCTGCGTTTGTTGGAAGTCCTGATGTAGCCTTTCAAGCTGTTTTTGTGCTTCATTGTTGGCATTGGCTTGTTGCAACTGTTGTTGCAAAGCTTGTATCCGGTCTTCCTTTTCTTTTAGCAGTTGTTGTACCTCAGATGCTTTATCAATAGTCGTCGAGGCATATGCTCCTGCGATCTGAGATAATTTGGTGATATTCTCAGTGGGATCGGTAGTAGGATCTTGCCATAGGACGTCTAATTTCTTTACATCATGAGAGAGCAAGTTTTCCAATTTTCTTTTGTTCCTTTGTCTTCTCACTACTGCCTTGTGTTGTGGACTATAAAATATATCAAGAGGAGGAATCTATTCTATCTTCAGTATAAGTTCAGAGGATGGGGTAATAGGAATATGTTCCATATATGAGACATTGCTAATTGTTCCTGTGACTATATCTTTTGTTGTCTGTACATATCTCACAGGTGTCTTTGTGCTTTGTCCTTCAAGATTGATTAAATCATTGAAGGTCTCCCATTCTTTATCTAGCTCGGTTCTGACTGATGGTGGCTGAATGATGAGAGGGGGAGGATCTATTTGTGGGGAGGTAAAAGCCTGTTGCTGTGGGAGCTCTTTTGATTGTGCAATATCCTTTACTGACCCTTCGCTTTTACCATGGTCACTCTGATCTCTTGGAATGTTCAGATGTTTCTTTCCCGGACTTAGATTTAGATCTATCTGTGTCTGAAATTCCACTAAGACTAATACTTGGAGTTGGTTCCCTTACAGGTTCTAAGCGTAGTTTTTCCAAAGGAATACTAGCTAACCTCCTCTCCCTGTATATTTTGAACTGCTGAAATTCTGTTGGAGGGAATCGCATTTGAGCCGAATGTAGAACTTCTTCAAGTGTACTTTTCTGTTGTAACGTGTCATCAAAAGATCTTCTTCTCCAGAAAATACCTTTATTTTTAGTGCAGTAGTGAAATTCTTAGCAATATCATAAGGGTTGAACGGTCTTTCTGGAAATTTGAACAATTGTAGACATGTTATGTTGTTTACTTCTTTGAATGCAAGGCCTACATCAAATAGTGAAAAGGCCCCACAGGCTACAGGAAATTGTAGCCAAATAGCCTTCTTTTTGTCCTTCAAATATTTAGTCAAACCTCCTTCTCCGCAGGTTTGATAAGAAATTTCTCGTGCCAAGAGTTTATCAGGAACATACAAAGGTAAGACGCGAGGGGAAATGAGACTTCCAAATACCCTAACATATGTAAAAAGTTCTTCTTCGAACCATCTCGCAACAGGGAGTATATCTACCTCTGCTTCAGGAGAAAACCTTGGAACATCTTTATCATACAACACTTTGTACATGGGCAACATGATTCCATGAAAAATCTTGTAGAAATACGGGGTTAACTTAGAATCCCACAATTCTTTATGATAAACATGAATGGGTAAGGGGTCTTGAGTCGTCCATTTCCAACCCATCAAAGGAAACTTGGAAATATAACAGATTGCATCCATCACATATGCAGATAAGTAGAAAGGGGGATAGATTATTTTAGAAACAGTTCTTTTAGATAGGTAATTTACAATGTTTGTGGCTAAGTTATCAGACAATATTTTAACCCAATCCACTACAGTAGCATTGGTGGCGACATCCAATAATGGTAGCCATTCAGATGAAAATTTATTAATGTCTGGCTTCCCAAAAAGTCTACAGAGCATAGCAGCAGCAAAGCAATATGGGGAGGTGAGAGAACCAGTGCTATACATACCATGTTTGTCCTTTTTTAGCGGTTCGTCCCTCCTTGACCAGTTTTTGATGGATTCTGCTAGGTCTTGATTTTCTTTTTCAAACTTCTCCATGAACTGTTTGTTATAAGTCTCCTGTGGCTCTGGAAAATGATACATGAGCCTCAAATATTGTGAAGTAAATGAGCCAATGAGTCCTTGACCTTGAGTCTTAAATTGTCTATTTATGATATCATCACTGACCAGTATCCATTTAATCATGTCCGTGTATGGAAGAATTTTGGGCTCGCCGCTATCCTGTGTAAGAACAAACAAGCTAGCTCTGTAATGGATGCCTCAGAAGAACCATGTGAGCCAACAGTACCTGCAACCTCCATCACTTTAGGATTCTCTTCCTCAAGTAGATTATACATGCCTTCCCAAGTAGCAATACCAACGTCTCTGTTATAGGCGGTGTCTGTATGATGATGATGATGATGGTGGTTACCGTCCACTGAGACCAAATTGGTCTATCGGACCTATAATATTTTTAATTTTTAATTGTCTGGCTCCTTGTCTTTCTTGGCGAGATTGGTGTTGTAGCTCTCTTTTTTTTCTCTACGGTCTTCCAACTTCCTTTATCTTACATCTCCTTCATCTCTTCTAGTTCTTGAAACAATGGTGTCTTAGCTTCGGGATCAATTGTGTTTGTCCTTTTGAAGATAGTCGGAGAAGAGGTTTGGTCTAGGAGATCTGCTTTGTTGTCAAATGAAGATTTATTTTGCACGATAATCGAATCCTCATAATTGTTGACACTTGAGGGGTTGTCGAGTGCACTTTTTTGTTTTTGCCATTTCTTTGTCGTCAGAGCTTGGAGCTTTGCCTTTCTTCCCTGTTACACAGTAATTTATCACTGCCTTCCTGTCAGTCGCCCTGCTGTGTCCAAGAAGTCACAATCACTAAGTGTTTGATCCCTGAACTGGCTTAAAACCCATTTTTCCAAAGTTTTGTGCATCAGCGCGTCTGTTCCTAAAATAACCGCGATGACCAGCGCCCCACAGTGTATTTCGTGCGCTGCCATCGCGGAAGAACATCACTTTTCCGCGATGACTCACAGCGCGGCTTTCGCGTGTCCTTCCGCGCTGACATGACTTGTTCAGTTATTGTTATGTGCTGACAGCGCGACAGTCTCCATATAATCCGCGCTGATCCAGTTTGGGCGAATTTGTTCAAACAACCAGCCTTCCAGATCTCTCCAGGCTTGGTTGTTAGCTTTGTGAATGTCGACTCCCTTCTATGGCATGTCTGTTCGACCCTTTGCAACTACTCCCCTTGAAGATAAGCTCATCCTTCCACCTTTTTAGGAGACTCCTTCTCCTATATAAACTTCCACCACTACCATGAGCAGCTGGTTAGAAACTAGCTAGACTTAGCTTGGATTGTACAGAGCTTGTAGTGCTCAGATTGCTGCTATAGGTGTGGTGTGTTAGGAGTGGAAGTGATTGATTGCTTTGGGAAGTTTGTTTGTGACATTTGTGTGAGAGAGAGAGAGTTGTTTGTCTTGGGAGAACCATCCTCAAAGGTGAATGCTTGAGACACATGCTGACTGATCCCTCCTGAGGAGTTTACCGACGTCAGAACATTTGGTTGTACTCTTCTCTATTCTGATTAATAATAGATGACTGCCATTATTGTTCCATTCTCGTTTGTTTATGCAATGGATAAATGTGAATTATGTCTTTTCTGACTGGCATATAGTTACTTTTACTAGATTTTACGCTTGCGTTTGCCTTCTCTTCGTGTGTGCAGGTGTCCGTTCGCGGGGATCGCGGAGGACTGTGACCAGCTGAAGCGAAGGAGCGAAGGAAACATCTCTTCGTCACACGACAGCGCAGGAATCCAAGTAGGTGCTCTTTACCTCTTGTTTAATTGTAACTAGGAACATGCGTGGCAGCATTGTGTGATTGTTGCTAGACCCCTATTGGGCTAGTAGGGATCGCCTCTATCCGTAGAGGGGATTTACCTTCTCAACAATTTGGCGACTCCGCTGGGGAGAAGCCTTTTTGTCTCTTGAGTCCACTTTTGTGTTTTGTTTTTGATTGATCTCTTTGTGGGTTTTTGGGATTGTCTTTTGTTGCTTATGAACTTTCTGGGTGTTTCTGGAAAGCGTCTTTATTATTAAAAAGCTCCTGCCTTTGGTTTGGGAAGTTTTTATTTTGGCTTTCCTTGTTTTTTACTCCCAGCGCGTTTTATTTCGGAACAGTCGCGCTGACATCGCGACTCTGTTCTTTTGGTTTTCTCTTCATCGCGCCTGTACGTCTAACAGCCGCGCTGACCTCGTTTTCAAGGGCAGCGCGCTTTATTCGTGTTCTTCCGCGCTGACATCGCGCCCCCTTTTCTTTGCGATTTCGGTCATCGCGCCTGTGTGCCTTATATCCGCGCTGACCTCGTTTGTCCTAGGGCAGCGCGCTTTTTCCCTGACTTTCCGCGCTGACGTCGCAAAGTTGCTGAAGGCCTCCCCCTGTCAGCGCCAAGTTGCTGAAGGCTACCCGCGCTGAGCCTGAAAAACTCTTTTTTGTCCAATTTGACCTCCTGAACCTCTTGCTGTGACTTTCCCTTCTTCTCCCCACTTGTCTGATGACTTGTTTTTCACTCTCTGAACTTTGAACTGTTTGATTACGGGGCTCAACTCCATAGGATTTCGTTTTGCTTGGTTTTAAGTTTGCAAACAACTTCCCTTCTAGCTGCTTGGTTCATGTTTTCATCCTTACTTTTGCGATTACTGGATTGTGTTTGGGTCTCTAATTGACTGGTTGCGACTCTGGTCCGTCGGATGTTTGCTTTTCTCTATTTGATTTCACGCTCTGAACCCTAGGACATCTAGTGGTCGTGTGTGTGTCAAGCCTCCCGTGAGGATCCCTGTTTGCTTGATTGACCAGCTCGTTCTAGACTCGCTTTTCGCATTTTTTTCAGTGATTGTCAGAGTGTATTGGTTTGTGCTTCCAAGTGGTCTTTTTCGCTTCCTCCTTGCTTGCAATCCTTGCTTGTTTTGCAGAGCTTAGATCACATAGCTCGTGCATTGCCTTGTTTCCCTTTGATTTCGAGACTTTGGTTGAGTGTTTTCGGGAACTTCGTGTGCTCTCATTAAGTAGTTTACTTGGTGTTCAAGTTCCTCCAAATTCCTTTAGGTGTTTTATGTCACTAAAAGAAAACGAATTAGTAGCTTACTTTAAAATTCAAAAAGGAAAAGAACATTTCATTGATTTCCATTTTCAAAAGAAAAGTTTCCTTTCCTCGCTTTAGTTGCATTTAGCTGCTTGTTTGTTTGTATTCGTTTTGTTTAAAAAATTCTTTGCTCTCTCGTAGCTAGAATTCATCGAACGAAACGAAATTCTTTTGCATATAGATTGCATCTAAGTAATTGTGAGCGAACATACGATAGAGCTTGAAATCGAAACTTAATCTCAAGATCAACTATAAAATGAACCAAATGAATCTAAAAACGCATTGGAACTAAACGCAAATATTTAGAGGTCTAGGTTAGAGACGTGTTCCGGCGTCTTAAAACATAGTCACTGTTGTTTCACATTAGGTTGGGTGATTCCTCCTTCTGTGACTCGATAGTGGTCTAATACGGACTGCGCTCCCACGTACCGTCGAGTATATAGGGAGACCCCACTAGGCTTTTATCCTTTATCCATAGGAAGCCGAGTCGGCCGCCCTACAATTCGCAATGCAGTGAACACAGCATTCACGAAGATTGACCACCCGTACCCTAAAAAGTATTCTGTGGTTTTGCGAAGAGTTTGGCACACCCTCTACCTAGAGTTCCAGAGCAGTCACTTTTGATCCTTTTCGGACTCCCTAAACGAAAAGGTGCCTGTGAGCGTCTTGTCACTTCGTGCTCATTAAACATTCCAAGAAGACTGGAGTCATCTTTGTCCTTTTCTCGACTCCTGAAATATGAAAAGGTCAAGTTTGGTCCTTGCGGCTTAAAAATTAATTTGGCCACGATAACATCACCCAGTTAGGTCTTGTGTGCGTTAGCTTGAGTAGGTTTCGTTTTCGTCCGCTATGGCAACTTTTCCAGGATTCACCAACCTAGGGTCCCCCTCTGATGGGAACCCAGGACAATTCCCTCCTCTTGGGAATGTTGGTGCCCCGTATATGGCGACGTTGTCCCTACCAGGTTTAACTGTCGGGTTGCCTGTGTGGTTGTTTTCAACCTCTTTGGTCTCTACCGTGTCGGCTGTTAGTCCATCAGTCCCTCCACCTGAACAACATCGTGTTGATCCTAAGGTGGATCTCTCCCCTTCGACGCCTACCTCTACGTCTTCCTCTTGTACTTCGCCTGGTGAAAGTCTCGATTCACATAACCAGGTGGCTAAGAAGAAGAAGAGGAAGACCAAGAAGAAGAAGTCCCCTAAGGGAGAGCCTACACACATAGTCCCCCCCTCAAGTCCAGCTATCCACTCCACTATACCTGAAGTCGGGTCACCTTCTGCTCCTCCGCGGAAGGTCAAGTTTCCTTGTCGATTATGCAAGGAGGACCATCTCCTTCGTGATTGCCCTGGCATTCCCAGGGTATTAGAAGTTTGGTCTCACGATTTGGCCCGCCCTCCATCGTCCACTGATGATCATGGCGATGCTACCTCATCAGCTAGGAATGGTAAGGAGAAAGGGAAGTTTCGAATCCCCTGTCGACTTTGTGAAGGCAAACATCCCCTTCACCTTTGTCCGCTCATGGATAAAGCCTCTGCTGAGTTGGAAAGTCTTGCTGCTCCTCCGAATCCACTTCCCGCTGGTTATCAGCGTCTTTCTACAGCTGTAGATCGCGCCCTTGTTGACAAAGAGATTGTTTCAGATTCCTCTTTTGTCCAAGCCCCTCTTCCCGAACCTGGCTGTTCCCAGTCTGTTCCAGACCCGCCGTTGGTCGGAAAGAGTGTTGATTCGAGTTCACCTCCTCTCAAGCACTCTGTTTCGGAAGAGCAAAATTCTCATGTTCTTCTCGTCTCCTCAGATTCTCCTGAGCTTGATAAAGGTTCTCCTGAAACCTCTCCGGAGGATTTAGATTCGGTTCTTTCCGAGCAGGGGGGCAACCATATGGTTCCCCCACCAAGTAGTTCCGTCATCTCCTTTGATTGGAGTCGTTTGACTACCCCTCCCCTTCCGTCCCATGTGCCTTTCTGGGTCACCGCCTATGCTTGCAGTAAAGCGCTGCCCGGCACTGTGTTAGACGAAGGAGCATCGGTTAGTCTCATGCCCGTTACTACTTGGCGAGATTTGGGTTCCCCATCGCTCATACCTGTCGCGCCGCATCTCACCGCGTTTGATGGAGGAACGAGTCAGCCATTAGGGATCCTCCCGAAGTTTCCTATTACTTTGGGAGGCAAGACCGTCTATATAGACGTCTCAGTTACCCAAGGTTCTTTAGACTTCAGTCTTCTCCTTGGTCGTGATTATGTGTATGCCATGGGAGCCCTTGTTTCTTCACTTTTCCGTGTAGTTTGTTTTCCACACGATGGAAGAATCGTGACATTCGATCAATTATCGTTCGTTCGTCCACAAGCCCCTCCGGCGCACTCCTCCTTCCCTCCTGGTTTTCATCCACAAGTTGCATCTGCCTCACCGCAAATCAACTACGTGGCCACCCAACCCGTGCCCGTACCCAGTGACGACACCATCGTACATAGTGTCCTGGGGGCATTAGGTCCTGATTTCCAAGATGTTGGACTCCCCTCCGGAGCCACTTTCTTGGGGGCCTCCACTTCCCGTTCATTATGATGAAGTCCGTTCTGAGCACAATTCCTTGTCTTGTGTCAAGCTCGCTAAAAAATGAAACACGGCGTTTCGAGCACAGTTCCTTGTCTTGTGTCAAGCTCGCTAAAAAATGAAACACGGCGGCCCGAGGATAGTTTTTACCTGTGTCAACCTCGTTAAAACAATGAAACATAAGCTCGTGCAATTCGAGCGCAATAACCATTTTGTCAACCTTCAACCCATTTTCAATGGCTTGAAGCTTGGGGGGGCATGTACCTCGAATTGAGACACGATGCTGGGGGCATGCCCGTTCCTTTCCTATCAAGCATAGTTTGCATGTATATACGTGCCTTTAAGCTTGCATCAAAAATAAAATCCATTGTCCAAAGCATAGTTTGCATACGTGATTATCATGTGTGTTTTCAAGCTTTCATAAAAATAAAATATGTGCATATTTCACGATGGGTCGTTTGTTATGCAAGTAGATACATCAGATAACATGTGTGTCGAACAGTCGCGTAACATATGAAACACATCATCATATGTAAAAGATCCATCTAAGAATAAGCATACATAAATCATTTCAAGCATAGTTTGCACGTGTGTGTTTTTAAGCTTGCATTAAACATATAAAATCCATGAGTCGAGTGTCGTGCAAATTCATACATAAGATCACAAATTGTACTGAACAAACGCATAACACAAGATAACACATCATCACATGTAACAACGACTCATCCAAAAATCGGTATGTATATATATATATATCGTGTGGCGCACTGAGGCGCTCAAAAATAGAAGTACGTGTCCCAAAATCTCAATACATCTGAGTCATAATGTCTCAAAATAAACAGTGGAAATAAAACCTAGGTGACTAATCGGCTGGATGGTGCTCTCTGTAGTACACAGCCGCTCGTGCCACCCGCCTCAGAAGGCGGTGCACTCTGGGTTCCACACCCACTGTGTGGATCTGATGCTCCACAGGAACCTCCTCAACCCCCTGGAAGTCCGGCACCCCCTCCAGCAACCCCTCAAGGTTGCGAGCCACAATCTCTGGTGTGTTGGCCCCTGGAGGGGCTAAGGCCAAAACTCCGGCTCCCGGGCCCTCTCTCCGTGCCGTGGCAGCCAGGCCAATCGGTCTAGTAGGCCCCACATCTGCATGACAAGACATTTATTAAGACATGTACATAAAAATTTAAAAAAAAAAATACAAAACTCAAAAGACAAAAAGTGTCATACCTGCATCATCCCACTGTTCACCCGGAGGCAGCACCAAGTCAGGATCATTGCGGAAATCCATCCCCGCATATGGCCAATCCTGTACGAAGATCTCCTGCTGGTCCAACCAGTCTCTGAAATATACCCCCCAGCTATGTGGTCGGCCGCCACCCCCACGTGGCATAATCCGAGCCCATCGTGAGGCCCTCGTCTCTCGAGGATCTCTGGGGGCATCCACAGCCATAGACTGTAGTCGCATGGCTGGTACTCGCTCCAGAATGAGCGGGACCAGGATCGATCCATACCCGAACTGCTTCGTCTCTCCGCGACGGCAGTTGCTCAATTGCCTCTTCATATTGTTGCACACTGCAGTGCACCAGTCAAACACGGTAGGCTCGAGGCACTCGAGGGCTAGTAGGAGATGGGTCTTGGATGCCTCGTGGTTCGCCATGCTGCCCGCTGCCCGGGTCACCATGAACAGGATGGTGCGCAGCACTATGTCTCTCACTGTGGGGATCGAGCACTTCCCACTCCGCGTTTTCACCGCCCCCGGGCAAACCTCAGCCATCAAGTCATCCAGGGTACCACCGCTAGGTCGCTGCCCCTCTAAGATGGGCCTCGCACCTCGGCGCGACAACCCAGTCAAGAAAAAGATATCCATATGGTCAAACTCAATGTCGTGACCACGGATGGTGAACTTTTGGTCCACCGGGTTCCATGCCCTGATCAGCAGCTCCAGCAGATCATGTTGGGCCCTCAGACGCGGCGTAAGGAAGAATTTCATGAATCCACACGCCCGCATGGCGTTGCAGCAATTTACGTCTCCCCAAGCAGCCACATCCTCTACATCGTGGACTCTCTCTTGCCATTAAAAGGCCATGGTGTCCTGCATGAACAATAAAAACCAATCAGAAGTGCTTCCGTGTAAAAATTCACGTTCATTTTCAAAAACA
The DNA here is from genome assembly GCA_031772625.1 of Pinus tabuliformis. Classification (NCBI taxonomy): domain Eukaryota; kingdom Viridiplantae; phylum Streptophyta; class Pinopsida; order Pinales; family Pinaceae; genus Pinus; species Pinus tabuliformis. The sequence goes on along the minus strand of CM062820.1, from coordinate 1,482,868,993 downwards.
AAATTTTTTCCGCGCCAGCGCGGCTGTTTTAGGAACAGCCGCGCTGACAATGGCAGCTCTTTGTAAAAAATGCGAGGTCAGCGCGGAAGAACACGCCTTTTCCGCGCTGACCCGAAGTTGGTTACATTGGCTATTTTTCGATCAGCGCGACCCCGTGGGCAATTTCTGCGCTGACCGAGGGCGCACCCATGCAAATAAAAAATTCCCAATTGGGCCTATTCAACCGTTTAAAAAACTCCTAAAATGAACCAGAATGCAGGGCAAAGGAATGGGAACCTACCTGGAAGAAGCAGATCTGAAAATGGTCTCCGGATGGGCTGGCAATCGCTCCGTCAACTTTTTGGTTTCTCCACGTTCTTCGCACTCCAAATAGTAAAATGGTAAAAATGACTTATTACCTCCCCCTATTTATAGTAAAAACTCCTAAATTACCATATTTTTTTGGGTTTTTACCATTTTTAGCCATAAAACTAGCCTTGGTTCTGTTTTCAAGCATGTTTCAATATGTTTTTACGTATATCGAATGGATTTATGCGGGTAATGCCCTTGTGCAGGTACAGGTATCGCAGCTTGGTCATGACAATTCACGATTCATGTGATTCCCAAAGTGTCGTCTCTAAGCTCTTTTCCGACGTTAAACAAGAGAAGATGGCCGAGCTCCCTTTCAGCTCGTTAAAGGGAACGAAAGGCGGTCGTTTTTAAGCTCTTTTTCCGACCGTTAAACCAAAAAGATCGCCGGGTGTTTGTCGTTTCGCACTCGATATTGGCTCTAAAACGACGTGTCTTCAACCACTTTTTTACTTTTTCCGGTCGGCGACACTATTTATGAAAAGTACTCCTCGGTTATAATGGCCGGGCGGTTCTTTCGAGCACAGTTTTATACTTTTTCGGGCTCGAGAGACACAACTGTACGAAAAAGGACCCCCCTGGAGTCTCCTTTTCCGCATTCTTTTCAGACTCTCGAAACAAGAAAAGAAGCCGAGTTTTTCCTTTGTCAGGCTCGTTAAACACTCAATGACATCGGATATTGTCAACATGACACACACCAAGCATATGTTATCCCCGTCAAGCTTGTCATCCAAAAATAATCAGGGTACCTGCCTGCAAAGGTGGGGAAAATGGAACTTTGATTACAGTCGTCTCGGCAGTACGTCACTCTTGAACATGGCACTCCGCTGTTTCGTGTCTGGGTGGGGTCATCTCATCTCATTTTCACTAGCCTCCATGGGTTTGGGACATCCTATTTGACCTCTCATCTGTTCATTGCCGTCATCATCCTACCCGCTGCTCATTTGATGTCAAGTGCTGCCAAATCCGTTACAGTGCCGTTATATGTTCAAGAGAAGTTGTCCTCTGCCACAATGCAACCTCGTTCGCTATCTCATCACAAATTATTATACCTCTGTCTCATGTCGATGATGTGGGAATCATCATGGCCCACCTTCGATCAAGGCCACTTCTCGTCGACTTCAACTCATTATCCGAGAAAGTGACTTAGAGACTCTTTCCAGGTGCCTTGGAGCCTGCATGCCTCAATGGCAGGTTCCTCGTGTTCGACGCAAGGTTTACATCATTGACCTACGATCGAATGATTCCGTGGGTGTTCGACACCAGCTCATTGATTCACACGCTACGGATTGTACCTATGGTACCTTGAGGGCCATTGTCATTATTGGTGGTACCTCTCGCGTCTGTTAACGGTTCTCATCATTGGCCGGTAATCAGACGATGTTCATGCATGTTCGACTTCAACCCCTGTATTCACATGTGTGGACTTGTACTCTGTTCGGGTCGAGATGGAGCGCAAGACCCTGGATCCTTGCTCACTGTGGTCCAGGTTGCGATTTTGTGGATAATCATTACATGACTCATTGATGGATGGCTGCGCCCATACCTGAGTCTTCATGGATGGCTGCGACCATACCTTATCATTATTATGGTCTCTTTAGCTGGGTGGCTGCGTCCATACCATAGACCAGTCTCGCATGTCTTTTGGATGGCTGCGCCCATGCCTAGACTGCATGTATGTGATTGTCAGAGATTTTTCGGTACTTCCTGGTGGTGTTCCAGTTCGGCGTGTGTTGTAAAGCATTTCACCCCTCCCACTCTCTCGGTCTTCATGCTTTAGGGGGCATCTGTTACACAGTAATTTATCACTGCCTTCCTGTCAGTCGCCCTGCTGTGTCCAAGAAGTCACAATCACTAAGTGTTTGATCCCTGAACTGGCTTAAAACCCATTTTTCCAAAGTTTTGTGCATCAGCGCGTCTGTTCCTAAAATAACCGCGATGACCAGCGCCCCACAGTGTATTTCGTGCGCTGCCATCGCGGAAGAACATCACTTTTCCGCGATGACTCACAGCGCGGCTTTCGCGTGTCCTTCCGCGCTGACATGACTTGTTCAGTTATTGTTATGTGCTGACAGCGCGGTAGTCTCCATATAATCCGCGCTGATCCAGTTTGGGCGAATTTGTTCAAACAACCAGCCTTCCAGATCTCTCCAGGCTTGGTTGTTAGCTTTGTGAATGTCGACTCCCTTCTATGGCATGTCTGTTCGACCCTTTGCAACTACTCCCCTTGAAGATAAGCTCATCCTTCCACCTTTTTAGGAGACTCCTTCTCCTATATAAACTTCCACCACTACCATGAGCAGCTGGTTAGAAACTAGCTAGACTTAGCTTGGATTGTACAGAGCTTGTAGTGCTCAGATTGCTGCTATAGGTGTGGTGTGTTAGGAGTGGAAGTGATTGATTGCTTTGGGAAGTTTGTTTGTGACATTTGTGTGAGAGAGAGAGAGTTGTTTGTCTTGGGAGAACCATCCTCAAAGGTGAATGCTTGAGATACATGCTGACTGATCCCTCCTGAGGAGTTTACCGACGTCAGAACATTTGGTTGTACTCTTCTCTATTCTGATTAATAATAGATGACTGCTATTATTGTTCCATTCTCGTTTGTTTATGCAATGGATAAATGTGAATTATGTCTTTTCTGACTGGCATATAGTTACTTTTACTAGATTTTACGCTTGCGTTTGCCTTCTCTTCGTGTGTGCAGGTGTCCGTTCGCGGGGATCGCGGAGGACTGTGACCAGCTGAAGCGAAGGAGCGAAGGAAACATCTCTTCGTCACACGACAGCGCAGGAATCCAAGTAGGTGCTCTTTACCTCTTGTTTAATTGTAACTAGGAACATGCGTGGCAGCATTGTGTGATTGTTGCTAGACCCCTATTGGGCTAGTAGGGATCGCCTCTATCCGTAGAGGGGATTTACCTTCTCAACATTCCCCATAATATCCTGTATACTACTTTGTATAATTCTTTGTTCTTTGTTCCTGCAGTTTACAAGTAAGGTGAGAGTAATGATAAGGAAAGGTGACAGGAAAGTTGTAAATGTCGAAGACATATAAAATATACCACCCTACATGAACTGGCTTTTCGATAAGCACAAAACCATATTTCATTAACAACTGGAAACTAACTCATTAATTAGCATTAAAGCACATAACCAGGTCTCGGTTTGTGGAAAATACTTTTTTGAACAACGAGCCTGAAAGATCTGTGATGAAGCGATTTTGTGATTTGCTTCGTAATATTGCAGATCGCAACATTGCAGGGTTGCTAGCTCACTATATCGCAATACCGCAAATTCACAATATCGCTATATCGCAAATTGCTGGAGCACAATATATGTCAATCATTCGTTAATCTGTTTTCTGCGAAATGTGATTTGCGATATGCGCCATCGCATATCGGCAATTTAAAGTTTTTCAGCGTAAGTGATTTTTTAGACATGCGATGCGATAAATGTTTTCTTAATGTGTAGTTTCGCATCGCGATCTCGCAATCTTAGACTTTCTGCTTGTAAGAAGGTATCCATTATCCTTTTTGCGATGCAATTTTTCTTAAGGAAAGATTTTGTCTTACCTTATCATGAAACTTAAACTTTTAGATTTTTCAAGGGTATTTTCCTAAGTTTACGATGGTAAGTTTTATTGAAAAAGGAAGTTCAAGCACTAATTAATTTTTAAATTTTTGACTAAGGGTCCCCACTTATTTAGTATTAGGAATAACACTAAATAAGAAGGGGGGGTTTTGCTGGCCACAACAATTGGCGATTCACTTGGAAGAACCAGTTATCTCTACTTTTCTTTTAGATTTTCTGAACTTCCAAAACAGAAAATTTTCTAGAAAATTAAACTTTATTATAGAAAGACAAAGTACATTGTGCTTTTACCTATCAATGATATTTTGTTTCTTCTATTTTCAACTTTGATTATTTACTCCCTCAAGGTAGTTCTTGTATCTACATCAGTCATTACTTGGTTTATAAATATAAAAACAAAGCCTTCTCTGTAAATCAATTTTGAATATGCTCATTTGTCGTAGGTACAACCTCTGCTGCCAGTAGGCGTTTATAGCCTCGACAGGGTTACCTTTTACCCAGCAATGATCCTATATCCTACTTAGAGAAATTTACAACTTTCAAAGAGAAATCCATATCCACACTTATTGCTTTCATTTTCTTTTTTTACCCTTAAAGAACAATGTCTTGGTTTTATAGCCAATTTATGACACAACCATTCACTTGATTTATGGCTTTGCTGAACAAGCTGGCTCGTGATGAGACCCCTTGTCTTTTTATTGCAACAATCTTGAGTCATTGCCCTATTGTGGTATGCAGTATTGGCAAAGTCAGCAAGCTATAATATCTATGATTATGATAAGTCGGCTCCTGATGAGACCTCTTACTCTTTAAGTTAAAATGTATCATTGGATTATTCTCTGAACGTTGAAGTTTCCTAGGTGGGGAGGAAGTCATTTTTTCCTTAAGACAGCTCTGGACAACAATGGTAGAGTTTTTTGGAAAGAGATTTTCTACAGAGAATCTTCATTTTTGTTATTGATACCTTTCATTGGACTGATATAAAACAATTTCCCACTAAAGGTCATTTTTTTTGTCAAAATTTACAAAGTTGAAACTAGTATCATTTCTAGGCCTAGAGTCTTTAACTGTATCTTTCTATAATAATGATCAATTTTCTAAAATAATTCTATTTATACAAGTGAAAAAACAAAACCTAAAAGAGAATTTGTGTCTTTTTCATAAATCTCAAATGTAACCATTTACAACCGATCTTATTATGGAAACAAAAACTAATCTACAAAATAAAAGGATGATCTCCTATGGAAAATATTTTTTGATGATCTATCTGTTAACAGGTAAAGAATCTCTTTTTCCTATTAAATCCTGTAACATAAAAGTGGATGGACCTATGACTTCTATGATTTGGAAAGGGCCAAGCCACATTCGTTGAAATTTTGTATGTTTCCCTTTTTCCTCATGAGCCTTGTCCTATTTTAGAACTAGATCTCCCATCTGAAAGTCTTTTCTGGATATCATGTTTGAATCAAAAGAGGCTTTTACTAATGCTTGATGATGAGCATGAGTTATTTTGGCCTGTTCTCGTTGTTCTTCTAACTTAATTATTTCCAGCTGCCTTAATTGTAAGGAATAAGTTGATGCTTCATCAATATATTGAACCAAGGCTAAAAAGGGAATTTCCAAATGAGTTGGAAGAACCACTTCTTTCCCATAAACTAAATTAGAGGGGGAAGTGCCAATGGAGGCTTTCTGCGTTATTTGATTTGACGATAAAGCATATATTAAAGACTTGTGCCAATTTTTATGATTTTGGTCAATGGTTCGCTTAATAATTCTGATTAAGTTTTTATTTGTAGATTCAGCTAATCCATTCCCTTGTGGATAGTAATTCCGGAGTATTTAAGCTTGAAACCCCTTTTGAGTGAAAATTCAGTCATTGCATTACTAGAAAAATATGATGCATTATCAAACATTAAAGCAGAAGGCAACCCAAACCTGTTGATTATGAACTGATCTATATACTCGATGATATGTTCAGCATTAGCTGTCTTGAGTGGAACTGCTTCTACCCATTTAGTAAAGTAATCTGTTGCTGTAAGGATATATCTATGTTGTTTAGAAGAATGAGGAACGATCTCACCTATTATGTCCAATCCCCACTGATCGAAAGGCTGCTCAATGTTAACTGGTTGTAGTGCCAAGGATGGTTTCTTTTGTCTCCCAGCAGCGGTTTGACAGAATTGATATTTCCTCACGTAGTTATGTGAGTCTTTGAATAATGTGGGTCAGTAATAGCCTGCGCGTAAGATTTTATAAGCAGTAGCGTCTCCAGCATAGTGTCTACCTGCTGGCCCATCATGGAGTTCCTACAAGACTTTTTCATCTTCATATTTCTCAAGACTTCTAAGGAGAACAGAATCATAATTTATTCTAAAAAGAACATCGTTCACGAGCTGATATTGTTTGGCTTTCAACCTTAGAGCTCTTTTCTTGGTATGATCGAGGTTTGAAGGAGTGTATCCATTCTTTAGATAATAAATGATATCAGCGTATAATAACTCAACATCTTTTAGGCTTACCTCATACATTTGTATCTTTGCAGATGGAATTTTGGACATAAGCGATGCTCCGGATAGCATTTTGCAAAGGCCTTGACCTTTTACAGTACTTGCTGGTTTGATTTCTACGTCATATTCCTGTAAGGAAGTAACCCAATTGGCTCTTTTCTCACCCACACCCTTCTGTACTAGAAGATTTCTTACCGCTAGAAACAATGCTATGATTTTTGTATGTGTTTTGAGTGAAAAAGGTATGAAATATTTAATTGCTTTGAAAACAACATAAGCTTGTTTCTCCACATTTGAATAATTTAACTCAGCCCCTTGTAAATTGGAACTGAAAAAAGCAATTGGGGCTTCTGCCTTTTCTTGATTTGCTTGAGTGAGTATTGGTGGGCTCCAGTATTGTAGCAATAATGCTACAACTCCTGGAACTCCCTTCTTTAATTTTATCAACCCGGTAGTTCGTAACAAACTTGGAAGCGACGGTGCTGTATGCACAAGTACTAGCTCTTGCCGCAGCTGTCACTTGGTCAGCTGGCACAAGTCCACTAGGAGCTTGAGCCAACTTCTATGAGCTCTTAGAAGAAGCCTTTTAATTGATGGATGAAAGCTAACTCGAAGGAAGTTAATCTAATTGCAAAAAGAAACTGAGAGCCAAAAAGAAATGCAAACCCTAGCAAACCCTAATTCTACCAGCTAGTCCTACTGACGCAAAGGAGAGCATGCAAACTACTGAAAGAGATGCCATTACTTCTATGAAGGTAAAATACATGTGTCCAGACTACCTCTACCTGAAGAAAACATCTTTTTGTATTTTTTGATTAAGTTGTTGGAATTATCATGCATGTGCTTTTAACTATTTTTTACTGTGCAGAGGTGGATCAAGGAGGAGAATTGCTTGGGAAATGTTGGGAAGGTTCAGAGAGGGTCTAAGGGGTCCCTAACACCCTTCCAGAGAATCTCACAAAGTTTGGCTGCCAAGAAACCGTGTTTATGAGCTTCTACAGGAAGTCTGCAGGGGTTTCTACAGGATGTTCTGTAATTATTCTACAGGATGTTTCGAAATGGGATTTTGGAGCATGGATGGAGGGAAAAAGATGGAGGAATGAGTATGGAGGTGAAATAGGGGTGTGAAGAGGTCTAGGACTTGGTGGATGAGGCTAAGGAGCGATTGGATTTGTTCAAGGATGGATGAAGTGATGTTGCACAAGAAGATGAGAATCATGGCAAAGTAAGCGGATGAGGCAAATGTAAGGTAAGGTTTATAAGTGAAGGATGAAGCAGGTAGGTTGGATGGAGTATGGGCAGGTAAGGAAGGATAACAGGTACTCTGCAAGTGGTTTTTCAAACTGAACAAACAAAGACATGCAAGAAAACAAAGATCTAGTTATGCTACCCTAATATGATCTAGCTAACAGTAGCAAGAATGGACAGCAGCTTTATTTGCAAGGAAACCATGTACAACACGTGAGCAAGAATAGTCCAAAAGATCTGAATGCATGACTAAATCCTACCACTCTATTCCAAACATAAAAAGCTACTTTAACCATCAAAAGAAATCTAGATAACAAAGAAATATCTAAATCTAGATATCAGATTTTATTTTAAGAACGTGACAAAACACATAAAGATAAACAAAGGAGGTACTGGGTGCTTGAGATGGGCCCAACCCCAAGAGCTACAGCCTCCAAAGAGAGATTTAGAGCTGGTGCAAAGTTGGATTCATCTTTATTGATCAAGAAATGAAGAGTTACAACAAAACTTTCCATAAGAAGGACTTGAAAATGAGCTGAAAGCAAAGCTAATCTATTGCATAAAAATCGAACTACAAACTAGCTAACTATTGGCTACAAAATGACTAACCACTAGCTACTATCTACTGGCTAACTAGCTAACATCCACTGGCTAACCAAAATGAGGCCCTAAGCCTTCTTATTTATACAAATTGAGAACCCAACAGTCCTCCTAAACTTTAGGGACTCGGCTGCCCAAAACTTGGAGTTAACAGCAGTCCTACTTGACTTGCTTGGCTGCCCTTGTGCTGATTGATTTGGTGGCCCTTGAACTCCGAGCTGATGGTGGAGAATTCGAGGTAAGGGCCCATAAATGAAGGGGACACCTTCCTACAAATCCTCTAGCTTGTTCTCCCACGAATTTGGCTGCCAAGTGCTCATTAAGACCTTCAATTTTGTCTCCAAGTTGACCAAAAAGGCTACACAAAGCACCCATTAGACTTGTTGGCATAATGACTAACCAAATTCACTCTATTAACATAAATATAATCAAAAACATGCAATAAACTAATGAGAATGATGGATTAAGTCAAATTAGGAGTTTGAATGAGCCCAAATAATTGTCCATTTTTGGGGCTCATCAAGTATCACAACATATGATCTATCAAAGGCAAATGTATATAAAATAAAAGGATCGGAAAAATTTGGAGATGCTAAAGATGGAGCATTAACAATTGCTTGTTTGATCAGATTGAATGCCTCATGTTCATCTTGGCCCCATTTAAATTTTGAGTTCTTTTTAATCATTGCTTGTAAAGGAGACACGATTCTTGAAAAATTATGAACAAATCTCTTTACAAAGTTAATCTGGCCAAGAAAAGATTGCATGGCTTTCTTGTTGTGAGGTAGGGGCATTGCGAAAATTTCCTTGATTCTGTCAGGATCAATGTGAATTCCAGATTTTGACACTATGAATCCGAGGAGTTTTCTTTCACTTAATGCGAAAAAAGATTTTTTCGGGTTAAGTGAAATTCCATACCTTTGACAACGTTGGAAGATTTGTTTTAAATCTCTAAGATGATTGTTTCGTTTCTTGGAATATACAGTTATATCATCCAAATAGATTACCACTGATTGATTAACTAAACCCTTGAATGCGATGTCCATGGCTCTCTGAAATGTGGCACCAATGTTAATCAAACCAAATGGAATATTTTGATATGCATATGTGCCCCATTTAGTTCTAAATGTGGTTTTTAATTGATCATCGGGATGTACCAACACTTGATTGTATCCTGAGAATCCATCCAAGAATGACATTAATTCTGACCCTGCGATTCCCTGCATTATTTGTTCCATGGGAGGCAAAGGAAAATTATCCTTTTGGCAGGCTTTGTTAAGATTTCGAAAGTCAATGCAAATTCTAATGTCTCCGTTTTTCTTTCTAACAGGGACCATATTGGAAACCCATTTGGAATGTCGAACGGGAAAAATTATTTTGGCTTTCAATAACTTATTGAGTTCAGATTTGATCTGGTTTTCTAGATTGGGATGGATCTTTCCAAACTTTTGTTGGACAGGCTTTTCATCGTCTATCACTGGAATAGTATGTTGGATGATGGAGGTGTCGTACGTTTTGAGTTCATTGTAATTCCAAGCAAAGACACTTTTGTATTGTCTCAAGAGACGAATATATGCTAATTTTTCTTCAGGAGCTAGACCAAGGCCTAGATTGATATTCTGTGGTTTGGCATCAGTTCCTAGATTTGCTAATTCATAGTTCAAAGTTGAACTTTGGAGTTTTGAATTGGTAGATCTTTTAAACCGATCTTTCAAATCATAAAGGTCTTCTAACTTGACTACTCACTTAGGTATATCATTGTTAGTGCTATCTTGTTTGCAATTGTCGGTCATGTTGGTCTTCGTCAATTATTTGATTGGTGTAGGATCCTTCAGATGTGAGGAAACTCACTATATTAGGATCGTCATTGAAAATCCTCCAATTGGTAATGTTATCAGGAATAGATGGTCTAAAGATTAATTCAATTGAAAATCGATTAGGGCTAAAATATTATGAAGGAATGAGCTTGGAAGCCACGTTAGCTAAGAGGTCTGCACTAGGATTTTGGATTCTGGGAATAGATGAAATATTAAATGCTATAAAGTGTTCAGTCAGATCTTGAACTAAAGATTGGTAATGTTTTAAATGACTTGATAAAAATGTATAGTATTACGTACCTGTCTGATTACAATTTCAGAATCTCCGAAAACTTGAAGGTATTTGACGTCTAATCCGATTGCTTTGTATAACCCTTGGACTAAAGCCTCGTATTCTGTGGTATTGTTGGTGCAATCAAATTCGAGTTTGAAAATTAGCATAGTTTTATCTCCCTCTGGACTTATGAACACGCATCCTGCTCCTGCTCCTTTGTTAGACTTAGAACCGTCAAAAAATAATTTCCAAAATAAATATTTATTTACAGGACTATCTATAAAATTAATACATTTAGAACTATCTGTTTGAGAGAAATTTTCTACTTGAGATAAAACAAAATGTTCTAAGTAAGGTGAAGTATGAGCATTAAAATTTCCTAGGAAAGAATCTACTAAGTAGTTGCCAATGATGTTATTGATGTATGCTACCGGTTCATTTTCTCCCTCCAGTTCTGGTACTATGTATTTCTGATGTCTTTCCCGCTCAACTTTTATTTGATTTGGTTTACCATTGTAAGGGAGCCACATGTGCGACCAGTCAGTTGCAAAGTATCCATGAAGTTTTTTTACCAATCTCTACTAAGAATTAAGCCATAAAATTCTGGAATATCAACAACTAAAATGTCAATAACTTGACATACCTATGGGTTGGATGACAGCCTTATGGTAACGTGATTTAATTCGCCAATCACTTCAACTTGCGATCGATCTAATTGAACTATGTGCACAATGGATTTTTGTGGTTGAACGTTCAATTTTTCACATATTGACTTTGGTAAAATATTCGATGAAGCTCCAGAATCCACTAAGCAATTATGCAAATTTTATTGAAAATTTCATAAGTAAGAAGAAATGGGGGAGTACGAGATCTTGATCTTCCTCAAATTAAGGTGATATTGTTTGGATCAACTTTATTAATCACATTAGTTGGAGGTCTTCCCATGTCATGGGAAGGTTGAGAGATTACAACGGCGGGCAAAGGTGCAAATGGTACAACATGTAATTCTTTTTAAAGTATCTTTTGCTGGTGTTTTAATTTGATCAATTCATAAAAAGTGATATTGGCCCTAGTCTTTTCATGTCTTCTATGATATTATACTCAATTTCATCTGAAACAATCAGCGTTTTAGATGGAGTTGATGGGTCTGTTTGGACTGGGCTGGTTTGAGTCGCTTTAGGTGTCATTTTCTTGGCTACGACTTTATCCTTAGTCATCGAGCTTGCGCTCTTTGGCTTAGGTGTAGGTTGAGAAGGATCGAGTTGATTTCTACTGCGAGTACTAACCAGGGATGCCTCTTGATCCTCTTCATCTGGGAGGATGAAATCCCATATACCTTGTAACTCTACAACTTCTTCTTCATCGGTATGTTCTTTAGTAGCGATTTCCTCTTCTTCTTCTTCGGATTCAACACTTGTAATAGCGTTAGGGTGTTTGGAATTGGTCGAAGGGTTTCTTTTAAAAGGTCTATAGGGCTTTTTAGAAGAAGTTTTTTCCACTTGTTTCTTAATGTCGACCATCTCCTTAGACATGGTTTTCAAAACATTTTTCAATCCTTCTAAATCAAACGGATCTTTCAATTGTTTTTTCTTGGGATCTTCCTTGAAAGAAATTTTCTTGGATTTTCGTTCTTCTATCGCGTTTTTATTTTCTAGGGCTATAATATGTTTCTCTACTGCTATTTCTTCTTTCATATTTTTGGCTAAATATGTTTTGTTAGCCCTATCAACGAAGATTTCTATGTTTGATGGTAAAGTAGTGATATACCACTCACTTCGCACTTCTTCGCTAGGCTTGGAAGCAGTAGGAATCTTATTTAACAACTTATTGAAACATGAATTAAAATGTTTGATAGGTTCCTTTGACTCGGACCTAAGGTTAGACAGGTCATTGATTAGTGTCGTCGTAGACCTGTCATCACCAAACTTAGTTAGGAATTGTTCTTGGAAAATCTCCCAACTAGTAATAGATCTAGATGGTAATGAAAAATACCATGATCCGGTTGTTCCTTACAGAGTATAAGGAAAAAGTCGAATAACAGCGTCTTCGTTGGTAACTCCATTGAGATTTATGGATAGCATAAAGTTATTTATATGTTCTTCTGCTAGCGTGCTTGCCTCGGGATTAAACTTAGGCAACCATTTTCCAAGATGGGCCAGTCAAGGGTGCAGGCATTAAGACTACCCCTGGGTTATTCCATGGAGATTGGGCCATCGCTGATCTATAACAGAGGAAAGTGGAGAAGATGATCCTTGCGATTGAGAATATGAGGATATTACGACTTAGATGATTGAGAAGGAGATGTGGGAGTACCGGTGGACTGATGGACAATGATTTGAAGTGGAGGAATGGATGGTTGACTTCGCGGTGGAGAGGTTGAGATGGATGATGATGATGGAAGAGTCTCGCTATCGGACCCTTTAGGAGATCTCCTTGCTCTCTTCCTTGTGGGCAGAGGTAACTCGGTTGGCTGGACGAAAAAAATTTCGCTCTTTAATCTGGTAAGAGGATGAGCAGGGTTATATTGCGAAGTCACGCTGCCTTGAGATTTATCAGATCTTTGAGGAGATATGCAAATCGCTAAATTTTGTGAATCAAAGATTCAACTTTAGGAGCTTCAATAGTAGATTGTTCTGAAATGTCAGCGTTTGTAGCAGCGGCTGTTGCTCTTGCGACTTCTGGCTCTGGATTTAAAGATTCCAAATGCAATGGAGAAGTCGGGGGAGATGGTGAGGGTGATTTACTCTCAGAATGGTATTTAGATTTAGACTTGCTTGCCATTCAACAGCTCAAAACTGCTCTACAGGAAACATCATTTATGATCATCCTACAGGATCAGCAGTTAAACTATAGATTGAACAGCCGAGCTCCTAGAATCATGGATACTTGTTGGAGCATCGTTTTGTATAAGTATAGAGGCCTTAGCCTTGGTTAGGTTGTTGAAACTCTCATGTTACTATTGTAATTTTGGAGCACAGCTCAAGTTTCGTTCTCTTTTGTAAGCCAATTTGGCATGATATCAGATTATGAATAAAGAAGACAGTTTGTGATCTAGTTCTGAGTTTCTTAAGGAGACTATAGCTCTCGGGTTAGGGCCCAACCTGAGAGCCATAGATCCCCTCTGCTGTAGTGTTGTTCCCATTTCATTTCCAGCACTTTGAGCTTTTCATTTCATTTGTACATGCAATTCGAATTACAGGTTGTTGAGTTGGTCTTTTTCATGAGTAGATAGGATTTGCTTATGGTGAGTTTGTTTACAGTCGTTTAGTGTAGCAGAGGATAGATAGAGTCCATTGGAGCTCCAACAAAAAGGTTGTTAGGACTCACTACCATCTTTCTTGAAGATTGGGGTGCAGCCCATAGCTAGCCACCAAAAACACGCATTTCTTCACTTGATGATTGCTGCAATACAGTCACTGTTACGTTAGATGCTTCCTTGTCATCCACTCATGCACTGCACTCCTTTACCACAGCTTCATGCACATTCTCCTTCGCGTTTTTGATTGTTGATCATTGAATTATGAGCACAGGTAGTTAGGTTGATGCACTTTCGGTTTGATAACAGTCATAAGCATTTGTTACATTTACACTTCTCCTCTCGGCCCATTACCTTCTCCTCCACCTTGATCACACATGCACACACATCTTCTCGACCTTCACTCCGCTCTGCTATCTCTCCAAAGACTTTCACTCCTCGCATAGCTCCATTCTCTAGCCCTCGTTGTTGACCTAGTCCTCCATCTTCCAACCTACTCCCTTCATTCACTCCCTATCCCATTCCTTCACTTCTACATCCATCACCAGCCTCATCCCCACCTTGCACATCTCCCCCTACCATTCCATTACTCCTCCATCACTCCAACCACTCACGGTAGGTCATCCTGTAGCCATTTGTAGACATCCTGTAGAAAACAGAGTATCCTGTAGGATCCTCCACAGCCATCCTGTAGGAGGCCACTCTCTCGGTTGCTGAGCATCTGAATGCGAGGAACCTCTGTGGATGGATGCTAAGGATCCTTAGGGACCTCCCTAGCCTTCCCAACCTGTCCCACGCTTTCCTTCCTTCTCCATCCATCTGCACAACCAAACCCTAATTAGCACACAATCACAATCATTCCACACATTTAAAGGGAAAATACAAAAACATGTCTTTTATGATGCAAACAGCTTAGATCCATGCATTTCCACTTATTAGACGTAACAGCAGCATTGGTAGAAGTTTCCTTCACATTCCTTGCAGTATAGAGGTTAGACTAGTTAAATTAGGGTTTCCTAGGTTTACATGCTTTGATTTGCTTTCAGATCATTTTCGCCAAGTAGAGTAGTTTCCTCTGAGTTAGCTTTCATCCATCATTGATAAAGCTTCTTCTGTGAGCCTATAGAAGTTGGCTTGAGCCCTAGCGGACTTGTGCCAGCTGACCAAGTGACAGCTGTGACAAGAGCTAGTACTTGTGCATACAGCACCGTCGCTTCCAAGTTTGTACGAACTACCGGGTTGATAAAATGAGAGACAGGAAGCCCCAGGAGTTGTAGCATTATTGCTACAATACTGGAGCTCACCATATTTTTGGCGCCGTTGCCGGGGAAGCGTCAGAGTATTAGTAATTGTTGCTTTTCTTCTACTTTCGTACTCTTACTTCTGCTTAGTAGTTTATTTCATTTCCCTTCTGCAAAAGTAGCTTAGCATTTCCTGCTTTCATAGCTTAGCATTTCCTGCTTTCATAGATTAGCATTTCCTGCTTTCATAGATTAGTATTTCCTGCTTTCATAGCTTAGCATTTCCTGCTTTCATAGATTAGACTTTCGATTCTGCAAGTGTAGATTAGAATTTCAAATTTTGCAATCAATCTGTTTCATTTTTGCAGGTGCACAGAGAAAAACAAAAGCAATAAAAAAAAGAGAATTATTTTCCATTTCATGCCTCGTAGGAACCGAGATAGATCAGGCAAATTCCTACCAAACACCCCCACCACATCACTTAGTCACCCTTCACTCTTCGGTGGTGACAGTGATTCAGAGGAAACTATAGGTGAACATCCCAAGACATACCGAAATCCTATAGAAGAAGAAGAGTTAGAGACCACTCCACCTAAAGCTATGGCTGACAATAGAGAGGATGAGAGGATAGAAGGAGCTTTCCCCATCCGAGAGACCAATGGTGAGATGAAAATGAAAAACATTAGCCCCTCTGCTTTGCCTCACTTCCATGGAATGACCACTGAGGATCCTGATACTTTCCTATTTGAGTTTGCTATCCTCTGTAGAACCTATGACTATACTGAGGATGAACAAAAGCTAAAACTTTTCCCTTCTACTCTCAAGGATGCAGCACTACACTGGTTCATGGGTTTGCCTGGGAATAGTATCACCACATGGGCTCAGATGCAGCAAGCCTTCAACACCAAGTACCAGGATTATTGTAGGTCCAAGGAAACAAAGGGGGAAATCTTTCGGATGACCATGGGAAACGATGAATCTTTAGAGGACTATGAGGAAAGGTTCCAACTTAGTTACAAGCGGGCTAGGTGCACACTTGACCCTGAATCCCTTAAGTTGGTTCTTCTCCGAGGAGTACCTGAAGATCTCTTAGATACCCTTCACATGTTAGCTGGGGGGGACATTTACCAACTACCTTATGAGGACATCAAGACTGTGTTTCGAAATCATTCCAGGGCAGCTAGAAAACGAGGTAGAGGAAACCTCCTCTCCACCAGTGTCCCTTTCTCCAAACATGAGCTTACAAACCAATTAGAAGATCTTAAGAGTGAGGTGAGACATACCATTGCCATGCAGCTGGACACATTCAGGATCCAGCAAAAGAAAGAGGAAGCTGAGAGCCTTGGCTGTCTTCTATCCTAGGTGCACCAGAAGACACCCTAAGAACGAATGTCCCATTGCATTCGGTTGAAGTGTGTTTCGTTTGTGAGGAGGACCACCCAACAAATCAGTGTCCAACCTTGCCTGGGTTTAAAGCCATGTACCAAGGAACTGAAGCCCCCACTGAACCTCTCTACTTCATCAACCAAAGGAGGCCTCAAGGATCTAGACCTTATCAGCAGGGGATGCAAGGGGCATCTCAAGCTTATTACAACCCCAACCACTTGACTCCCATGCCTTCCTGGGGTCCCCCTGCTCATCCTTCCTGGTCCATGCCTCCTCCATGGTCTTATCCACCTCAGTACCCTACTCAACCTACTTCTCATCCATATCACTCACATACCCAGTCGCAGCCTCAATGGAGTGCACCTCAGTCGGGGTGGAGGCCTCAATACAACAATCCTCCGCCATTCTGCCTCCACCTCCAGTTCAGCCACAACCATTACCTCCTGCTCCTCCAAGGCAACCTCAAATGCCTGCTCAACCGAACCGAACCCCAACAATAGACAGGCTCAGAAGGTATATACTGGGGAGACCTCATGCCCTACCTATGCTGTGGAGATCCAGGAGATCAATCTTAGATCTGGAAAGACTCTTCCAGATCGCCAACCTCCTCCCCAGAGGAGGAGGAAGACCATCAGGAAAGTGAACCAAAGCCTATTCCACCCTTTCCTGAGAGACTTACAGCCACCACACAACCCAACCCGGAGGAAGATGAGCTTCTGGGAGAGCTCAAGCAGTTGTGTGTGAAGATACCCCTTCTCCAGGCCATCAAGGATGTGCCAATCTATAACAAGCTGGTTAAGGAGAAGTGTTTCAAACATCCAGGCAGACGGAAGAAAGATGCTTCAACTATCAATGTCATAGGACAACTGTCTGACCTTATGCTAGGACAAGTCATCTGCCCAAAGTACTTAGATCCTGGAAGTCCTGTAGTAGATGTCCACATCAATGGCACCATCATACCCCACACCCTGATTGATCTGGGGGCTGCCATTAATGTAATGACCAGGGATACCATGTGCAAGCTCAATCTTCAAGGTTCCTTGAGGAAGACCTCGACAGTACTGCAATTAGCAGATCACTCCACTGTGACTCCCGAAGGAATTGTGGAGGATGTCTTGGTCTCTATTGACTCTTGGGAGTATCCTGCAGACTTCCTGGTTCTGCAACCAAAGGCAAAGCTTACTGGATATCCCCTCATTTTGGGAAGGCCTTGGTTAGCCACTGCAGATGCCTATATCAGTTGTCGTGCCGGAAATATGACCATCAAAAATGGTCCTATGTCCAAGGAACTTGTCCTATACCCTCCTGCCCAACCCTCTTTAGAGCATGACTTACCACTCTGGTTGGAAGAAGGAGAAGAAGACGAGGTGTATTCAGCACCTCTATGTACCATAGAAACCAATAGAAGAAATCCCCCAACGAGGATGATTTGATCGAGAACTTGATCAAAACCCACCTACCAGTGCACTACCTTTAGAAAAATTGGTGGAGGATGCCCAAGCCAGCACCTTAGTGGATCTTTGTACAACCAACCCTGTCACTCCCAGAGTTAAGAATGTGGAGTTCGGCCCTGAGAGAGCATTGAAAATCAGCTCCTCCCTATCTCCTTCTCAGGAAAAGGAGTTGTGCAACCTGTTGGCCAGCCACTTAGATGCTTTTGCTTGGAGCTATAAGGAGATGAAAGGAGTCCATCCTCGGTCTGTACTCATCATATATACATCAAAGAGGACTGTAAACTGGTTAGGCAACCGCAGAGGAGAATGAATCCAGCCCTTAAAACATTGTCAAGGAAGAATTGCAAAAACTGTTAGATGCCGGATTCATCTACCCCATCTCAGATAGTGAATGGGTGTCCCCTCTAGTGTTGGTTCCAAGAAGAATGGGAAGTGGAGGATCTGTGTAGATTACCGGGAGCTGAACAAAGCTACCAAGAAAGACCATTTCCCTCTACCTTTCATAGATCAAGTGTTGGATGGACTGGCAGGAAAGAAGTTCTTCTCTTTCCTGGATGGGTTCAGCGGGTACAATCAAATCCAAATCAGCCCGGAAGACCAAGATAAGACCACCTTCACTTGTCCTTGGGGTACCTTTGCCTACCGAGTCCTTCCCTTTGGGCTATGCAATGCTCCTGCTACTTTTCAGAGAGCTGTCTTGAGCATCTTCTCGGAGTTGGTCCATGATGCAGTGGAAATCTACATGGATGACTTTACCCCTTATGGGGCCAACTTCCAGAAAGCATTGTCCAACTTGGGAAAGGTCCTAACCAGTGCATCGAGATGAACTTGTCCCTTAGCCCTGAGAAATGTGAATTCCTAATGACTGAAGGGACAGTGTTAGGCCATACCATTTCTTCCCAAGGATTGCAGGTGGATCCTAACAAAATTGCTCTCATCAAGAGGGTTCCACCTCCTCAAAAAGTAAGGGATGTTAGGAGTTTTTTGGGATTAGCGGGATACTACAGGAGATTCATTAAGGACTTCAGCAAGCTCGCCTCGCCATTGTTTGGCTTGTTGGCAAAAGATGTGGAGTTTAAGTGGACTGACGCTTGTCAGAAGAGTTTGAATGAGTTAAAGGACAAGTTGGTGTCAGCACCAATCTTGAGAGGTCCAAACTGGGCCCTACCTTTCCACATCCACACTGATGCCTCAAACAAAGCCATAGGGGCAGCTTTAGGACAAATTGAGGAAAAACTTCCATATGCCATTTACTTCGTTAGTAAGAACTTGTCCAAAGCTGAGCTGAATTACACTGTAACCGAGAAAGAGTTCTTAGCTGTAGTCCATGCACTAAACAAGTTCCGTCATTACATTACCGGATATCAAACATTTGTACATACTGACCATGCTGCAATTAGATATTTGATGAATAAACCAGATGTGAATGCTCATATTATTAGATGGTTACTTTTATTGCAGCAGTTTGATCTAACCATTGTTGATAAACCAGGAAGAGAAAATGTTGTTGCTGATTTTTTATCTAGATTGGATTTGTCTGCAGGTGAAGATGGAGACGGTGGATGACCAGATGCCTGATGAGCATCTATTTGCTATTTCAGTACTCTCTCCATGGTTTGCTGATATAGCAAACTATCTTGTTTCAGCTCAGTTTCCTCCGCACTCTCTTCAAAGAGAAGAGCAAAATCATCAGAAAAAAGTGCCTCATTCACTTGGATCGGGGGCAACCTGTTCAAGCTTGGCCCTGATCAGATCTTAAGGCGTTGTGTAAGGGAGGAGGAAGTCTTTGACATTCTCCTCACCTGTCATGATGGGCCTTGTGGAGGACATTTTGCAGCAAAGAGAACTGCCTTCAAGATCTGCAGGCAGGCTACTATTGGCCCACACTTCATCAAGATGTCAGAAGATATGTCAGCCAGTGTGACCAATCCAAAGAATGGGGAAACCTACCCAAAGGGATGAGATGCCTCTCCAACCTCAAGTGACTCTTGAGCCATTTGAGAAGTGGGGCATGGACTTTGTGGGTCCAATCAATCCCTCTTCGAGGCAGAGATCCTACATCATTGTGTGTACTGACTACTTGACCAGTGGGCAGAGACTAAAGCAATCAAAGCAGCAACAGAAGAAAGGTGGTCGAGTTCTTAAGAGAGAACATTTTCTACAAGTTTGGCTACCCAAGAGAGCTGGTGACCGATCAAGGGAGCCAGTTCACATCCAACTTGGTTGAAGATCTACTAGCTCATCACAAGATCAAGCATAGGACTTCCACCCCCTATCATCCTCAAGCAAATGGGCAGGTGGAAGTCACCAATAGAGCATTAGAAGGGATCTTGACCAAAGTGGTGAGCAGCAGCAGAAAGACTGGGCAGATCGCCTAGTTGAGGCCACATGGGCTTACAACACCACTTGGAAGACCACCACCGGCTTCACACCTTATGAGCTGGTCTATGGGAAGAAAGCTTTGTTGTCCATTGAGTTTGAGTATAACACTTTGAGGATGGCAGCTCAGCTGGACCTAGATCTCAGCCATGCACAGCAAGAAAGGTTATTGCAGCTGAAAGGACTGGATGAGCACCGCATGCAGGCCCTCCTTCACTCAGAAGTGGTTCAACTTCAGAGGAAGGTGTGGCATGACCAAACATCTCCATGACAAGCAATTTCAGCCGGGAGATTGGGCTTTGTTGTATGACTTCCAGATTCAAAGATTTCAAGGGAAGTTGAGGACCAGATGGCTAGGACCATATGTGGTGGAACAATGCCATGACAACGGATCAGTCCTCATTCGAACCATTGATGAGGAAGCCATTCCCATGCTTGTCAATGGCAACGATTGAAGATCTACAAAAGACCTCTCTCAAGACAAGAGTTTATCAGCACTATGGAGAAATCTGTTTTGGTCATAGAGAAGGGTTCTGCCTCCACTTTGGGCATACCTGAAGGATCTAAAACACACAAAAAAAAAAAAAAAAAAAAAAAAAGAGAAAAATAAAGATCCTTGGGTGTGAAACCTCTCTGAGGCGCCCAAGGCAGGCAGTAGGGGTGAAAACCTCATTGAGGCGCTCTTATTGTCTTTCGAAAAAGAAAAGAGAGAAAAATAAAGATCCTTGGGTGAAAACCTCTCTGAGGCGCCCAAGGCAGTGCGGTAGGGGTGAAAACCTCTTGAGGCGCTCCTATTGTCTTTCTAAAAAAAAAAAAAAAAAAAAAAGAAAGAAAAAAGGAAAAAGCAATCAGCACCATAAAGGTTTGCATGCAGATGTTCTATGGAGGAGAAGAAGCTCTACTCCAAAGCCAGGGGCTTCATCATGCTAGAAAGGATGTCAT